>CM057052.1:63260000-65660000 GCA_029948455.1 Solanum rostratum | reverse complement strand
GGCAATAAATCAAACATATAGTCAACAGGGACATTGGTGCACTAAACCAGCGAATTCTTCTTTTGGGGTTAGTACTTGGAAAGACATCAGGAAATTTTGGGAGAACTTTGCTATAAGATTGAGTTCAGAATTGGCAATGGAAGGAATATACTCTTCTGAAAATGATAATTGGTTCGGATATGGTCCTTTAAAAGAATTATAGTATCCAATTAGCTAGCCTGAAAGTGGTGCCTTAAATCCACTTGCTCCAACCCCAAAGGGGAAAAAAATGGTCTCCCCATCACATCTCTGATAGATAGAAATTAAAAAGTTAATTTGTTAAAATGTGAAATGGATTTCTCAGGCACTACTCCCAATGCAAACTCCCAGGGGCCCTTCCGGCCCTTAGGAACTCCATTCTCCGGCGTGTTTTGGGTCGATTTTTTTTCGAACCATTTCTCTTTCTTCTTTCTTTTTGGTTTTTCTCTTTTGTCGTTTAAATCATGGAAGACATTCTATACTTTAGACTTGGGACCAAATCTTACGATATCTCAGAGGCTGATAATATGCGAGGGAACTGGTTTGAATGGGTGGAAAGAGCTAGGCGCCATATGTGGAGGATGACTCTGAGCAGGGACTGTTTGTTCTAGCTATGCAGAAGATTAAGCGAGGCCTCCAATATTAAGGGCAACGTGTTCAAGTCATGGAAATGCAAGGACTTATCTACCTACATTTATTGCTCTTTGAAATTCAATAAAATATGGTAGATTCGTTTCAGTTATTACAGTTAAGGGACATGAGCGCTCAATGATTACTTTGCCGGAAGATAAGTTTAATGAGGGATGGGGTAACATTTCGCTAAAAATAGAGGATTATGTTGCCAAATGGGAAGGATCTGGTACCGGAAGATTTGGAGGTTATGCCAATCCGAAGCTCAGGGATGGAAAGAGTTACAAGGAGGCACTAAAAAAAACAAATGGGGGGATAATCCTCACAAAGAGGTCGGATTCCAGTTCAGAGAAGAAGAGACCCTGAGCAGATGCCTGGTGGGAAGCTTCCCTGAGGCCGATGAAATACCTTCACGAAACGAAATTAGGAGTTGGGCCACCCAAACATGGAAAGGCATTCATAATGTCAATATATACGATATGAATGGCATACAATTCCTTTTCGAATTCCGGTCAAGAAAAGAGGCGGAGCATGTCATCGCCAGCAAATGGAAAAGAAAGAATCATTATCTCAGACTGGACTGGTGGACTCCTAAAGCAAGGGCAGTGGAAGTGGACCACAAATTCAGTTGGTTCTGGGTACGAGTTTTAGGTCTTCCTCTACACCTATAGACGGATAAGATTATGAAACTCATTAGGGATCAGTGTGGGGGTTGGCTGGAGACGGAAGAGGAGACCACACTAAAGAACCATCTCCGATGGGCCCGAATCAGGGTCAAGGGGCTAAGGGAAAGAATTCCGGCGGAAGTGGAGGTCGACGATGGAGAGAACCTATTTTTCTGCTTCCGGTGTGGTGTGAAGCTCCGACGAGATTTAAAAGAAAAGTGGGGGGAGAGCACTCAGTTCGAGATGTCAGGAAGGAGCTGTTTGGGGAAAGCTCTCTGCAAAGCTTGAGCAATACGGCAGAGAGAGATGAGAGTTTAAGGAAAGGTAAAGGACGCTATTGTACAGAGGTCAAAGCTGTTGGGCTTAATATACCAAGGGATAAAAGCACTCACACATCCCCTTTTAACTTAAGTGGGAAAAGCCACGTGGCAGAGTTGGGAGAAACCTCAAACCAGGTAACATGCAACGGGGCCAGGCCCAACAGATTAGGCCCAACTCGGCAAAGGGCTTTATTCACAGAGCCTTTTGTTGAGTCCATCTCCTATTCTCAGGGCCTCCAAAAACTTTCTGAGCCCACCACTTTCTATGAAGATCACTTAAGCACAACCCAGGAACCATCGCTTACCTTCACGACGGAAATTAATGGCATGCAGCAGGCGGATGGGTACACAGAGCCAACACAGAGTACTCAAATAATCCTAGACGACGAGAGAAGAACTAGCATGGTACTCGATCTCTCTTCTCCTTCACGAGAAACCCCAGATAATCAATTGGCTCTTGTAGAAGAGCCCCTCCCTCTGAATAGTGAAGAGGCGATGTCAGAAGAAGACATAGATGACAAAGCCTCTCTGTGGGTGCAAGCAAATGTTCTCAAGCTCAGCAAATTATTTGGTGCGGCTTTCGAGGGCTGCGACAAGGCTGCATTCGAACTTTTTTTTTGAAAATTGACCAGAGGAGGGTACGATGTAATCAAAACCTTGGGAAACAAAAGGAAGATTTTACCCCTAACGTGATTCCTAAGGAGGTAAGGAATTTGGCCTTCAATGTAAACTTCAAAGATGGTGAACCAAGAAGAAGGGGGAGAGTAGCAATTGCAAATCATCAATGTTAAAAGTCGTGTCATGGAATGTCAGGGGGGTGAACAGGGAGAATAAAAGAAGAATTATCAGAAGCCTTTTACAACAGTGGGATGCCGATGGATATGTTCTGGTGGAAACTAAGCTGGCAAGGGCTGATTCAAATTTGATCAATCAACTATGGTACGACAGGTGGATGGGGGAAATACATCTTGAGGCCGAAGGAAGGAGTGGGGGCATAATAGTGCTGTGGGATAGGAGAACGTGGAAGGGTGAGTTGGCGAGGGCTGCTGCACAAGCTTTAACTTGCAGATTCCAGGGCATAAATGTGAACCTGACTTGGTACTTGAGTGCAATTTATGCAGACTGCAATAACGTGATCAGAAGGGAGCTATGGAGAGAGCAAATTAATCTACAGGACAGATGTACAGGTCCATGGATTTTTTGTGGGGACTTCAATGTGACAAGATACCCGTCGGAAAGATCCACCGGACAGAGGTTGACAGGGGCAATGACTGAATTCACAGACTGGATTAATGAAATGGAGTTAGTTAATCCTCCTCTATGTGGTGGTCAGTACACTTGGAGAAGGGGTGAAACTCATATGGTTGCCTCTAGATTGGACAGATTCCTATATTCCCATCATTGGGATGAACTTTTCTCCCAAATCAAACAAGACATTCTGCCAAGAATAGAGTCTGACCACAATCCAGTAATGCTTACATGTGGGGAACTAAATTGGAAGAAGACCTATTTCAAGTTTGAACAGTGGTGGATGCAGGTTGAAGGCTTCAAAGAGAAGGTGCAAGATTGGTGGGGTTCCTTCACAGTAAATGGAACTTCCTCTTATATCCTAGCTACCAAGCTAAAACTCCTGAAAAGGAAACTAATAAAATGGGGCAAAGAAAACAAAGTCGACTGGAAACAAAAGAAGGAGGAGGTGCTCACACAGATTGCCATCCTGGATCAGGCACTGGAACAGAGAACTTTGACTGAAGATGAGCTGCTCCAGAAGGTTCAACTAGACAAGGAATTTGATGAAGTTTCCAGAAATGAGGAGATAGCCTGGAGACAAAGATCAAGAATTTAATGGCTCAAACAGGGTGATAAGAACACGAAATATTTCCACAGAGTGGCCACAGCCCACAAAAGATGGAACACAATTGAGAAGCTAGAAGTAGATGGCATGGAGGTGACAGACACTGCTGCAATTAAATCTGAGATAACAGATTTTTATCAGAAGCTATATAAAGAATCTGAACATTGGAGACCTGGCCTTATTTTGCAAGATACTGGCAATGTTAGTCCAGAAGAGAGGGAGTGGCTACAAAGGCTATTTGAGGAAGAAGAGGTCCTAGAAGGAATCAAGCTGTGTGCCAGTGACAAGGCCCCTGGCCCAAATGGCTTCCCAATGAGTTTCTATCAATCTTTCTGGGAGATGCTTAAGACAGACATCATGAACACCATTAATCATTTTCATGAGTATCAGACCTTTGAGAAAAGTTTCAATGCCACTTTTGTGGCTCTCATTCCTAAGAAGATAGATGCAGCTGAGCTCAGAGACTTCAGACCCATGAGTCTGATTAGTGGGGTGTACAAGATCATAGCTAAATTGTTAGCTGATGAAGAAAGTGATTAACAAATTGATCAACAAACATCAGATAGCATTCATAAAAGGTAGACAGATCATGGATGCTACTCTTATTGCTAATGAATGTGTGGACTCCAGAATCAGAGGGGATGAGCCAGGAATTATGTGTAAGTTAGACATAGAGAAGGCTTATGACCATGTCAACTGGGAGTTCCTGCTAAATACCCTAAGACAAATGGGATTTGGGGAAAAATGGCTGGGGTGGATTGAGACCTGCATAAAAACTGTCAGGTTCTCCATTCTGATAAATGGAGAACCTGCTGGTTTTTTCCCTTCTGAGAGAGATCGCAGACAAGGAGATCCCTTGTCCCCTTTCCTGTTTATCCTAGCTATGGAAGGCCTGGACAGTATGATAAGGGTGGCCATCCAAAATTCATGGTTGCAAGGGTTTAAGATTGGCAAACCACCAGGGGAAGTGACACAGATATGTCATTTGCTATATGCTGATGATACTGTTATATTCTGCGAAGCTAAAGAAGAGGAGATCAGAATTGTTAGAATGTTATTGATAGTGTTAGAAGCTGTGTCTGGCCTGAAAGTCAATTGGAGGAAGAGCAGTATTTTTCCTATCAAGGAGGTTATGCAGATCCAGGTTCTGGCAAACATTTTGGGATGTAGAATTAATAGACTCCCTACTACCTATCTAGGTATGCCACTTGGAAGATCACACAAAGACCCAGTGATATGGGATGGTATAATTGAAAAAGCTAAGAAGAGATTGGCAAGCTGGAAGTCCCAATATCTTTCTCTGGGTGGCAGAAGCATCCTGATAAACTCTGTGCTGGACTCTCTTCCTACCTATGTCATGTCCCTCTTCCCTATGCCTGTCAGAGTGGAAGCAAGACTTGACAAGTTAAAGAGAGAGTTCCTCTGATCTGGAAACAAGGAACGCAAGGGAATTAACCTTGTGAAATGGCAAACAGTGGTCCTAGACAGGAACTCAGGGGGGCTAGGGATCAAAAACTTGGGGCTACAGAATAGGTTTCTATTGGCGAAATGGTTGTGGAGGTATGGCATAGAGGATCAAGCACTCTGGAAGGAGATCATCTGCTACAAATATGGCCAGAACAGGCCATGGTATTCCAACAGGGTGAGTAATACATATGGAGTAGCTGTGTGGAGAACTATCAGGAACTTATGGAACCAACTACATCAGCACATCAGATACAAAGTGGGAAATGGGACTAGGGTTCGATTCTGGAAAGATCCTTGGATTGGCCAAGAACCATTGGAGTACTCCTTTTCAGACCTATATGTCATCAGTTCAGCACCAGATGCCTTGGTGAAGGAGGCCTGGACTGGGCAGGGATGGAATCTAAGCTTCAGAAGGCCCTTGAATGACTAGGAGATAGGGAGAACAGCTGAGATGTTGAAGACTTTAGATGACTTCAGGGGCACAAATCCGATGGCTGATGCAATGGTTTGGAAGCAAAACCAGGCTGCCACTATTTCAGTTAATAATTTGTATAAGGAAAAAGTGAAGGAATTCCCTGGTGTAATGTCTGGTCCTTGGAAAAAGATATGGAAAACCAAAGTGCCAACCAAGGTGAGATGTTTCACTTGGTTGGTGGCCAGAGGAGCATGCCTAACACATGAGAAATTGCAAAGAAGAGGATTCCAGATAGTATCCAGGTGCTCATTATGCAATGAGGCAATGGAGACCAACAACCACCTCTTTCTCCATTGCAGTTTCACTACACAGTTGTGGGCCATTTTTCTAAGAAGACCAGGTGTTAATTGGACAATGCCAGAGCACACTGTTGAATTACTTAGCTGCTGGTATAGAAGTGGGGCTAACAAGTCCCAGAAGAAATGGTGGAACATGATTCCTCCATGTATCTGGTGGGTTGTATGGAGAGAGAGGAACAACAGATACATGGAAAACAAGGCAGAATCCTTGCAAAAGGTCAAATGGATGTGCATGAGGACTTTCTATTTTTGGTGTAGAGAGGAGGATACAGTGGATGCTAGTCAGATTTTAGAATTCTTTTCTTCTTTGTGATTCTAGGAGCAGCAGTTCTTTAACACTGCTTCACTGATCTAGCATTGTAAATATTTTTGAAGGTTGCCAGCACTCCCTTATTGCTGAAGAATACATCTTTACTTTTATCAAAAAAAAAAAAAAATTATGTATCCAAATTTGTTCTATTTGGCCTCTACACCTGAAGCAACAACTGAGGATGCATGGAGTCAACAGGAATGGAATATCTCATTTAGAAGATTGTTGCATGACTAGGAGATTGAGGGTGGCTGTAATTCTGAAGACACAAGAGATCTTTCATGGTTCACAAAATTTTGAGGACTCCATGGATTAGAATGGAAGCAGCAAAAAGGGTTCACAATCAGTTCTGCCTATCACTCACTCTGTCAGGTACTGATTCCATTAACCCTGACTAGACTTAGGAATTTCTTTGGAAAGTCAAAGCTCCATTCAAAGTTGTCTGTCTTACATGGTTAAAAGGGGATACAGTTGAGCTATAGGTGTTTTTTGTCAGGAGGAGGCAGATAACAATAGCCTTTTATTTCTGCATTGTAAAGATCACAGACCTTTTGTGGCAATTATCTTTGACTTTGGCCGAGGTTAAATTATTATTGATGCTCTAAGCTGTCCAGATCTCCTCATGGTGTAGGCCTATGGAAGAGTATATGCAAGCTTAAAGATGAGTTTTTTCAAAACAATAAGCTGGCAGCAGGTAATGGTGTACACGGATCAGGTTTTAGAAGGGTAGGTAACTGAACAATATCATTCTGGTGGAGGAATTCCCAAGTCTATTTCAAATAGCACGTGAACCAAATTCTTCCATCTCTAAGAATAGGGCAGACAACACCTGGAATGTACTATTCAGAAGAAACCTACAAGATGGGGAAACCGAAGAAGTGGTCAACTTGTAATCTATGCTAGAAGGCCAGGTGATAAATGTCCAGGAAGCAGACAAGTTAAGGTGGGGTAGTGACAAGGATGGTAAATACTCCGTGAAAGCAGGCTATGCAAACTCATATGCTCCTAATGAAGGGCTTGATAACTGTCCATGGAAGTTGATATGGCAGATTAAAACTCCCAACAAAGATCACATGCTTCAGTTGGACAACTCTTCATGAGGCTTTCCTCACTCAAGACAACCTTAAGAAAAGAAAATTTCAGGTTCCAATAGATGCTACATGTGCCAACAGAACCTTGAGTTCAACAATCATCTATTTTTACATTGTACAGTCCTTGCTGAATTATGGAGTATGTCTTTGTCTGTATTCGGTATTGATTGGGTAATGCCACATAGCACCAAAGAGGCCTTTGAATGCTGGTGCAATCGGAGAGTTGGTAACGCCATTAAGCCCGTCTGGATGATGATACGTGCTAGTATCTTTTGGTGTGCATGGTTAGGAAGGATCAACAAATGTTTTGAAGGTTTATCAACTCTAAATTACTCTCTTAAGGCTAGATGGCTTTTGTATCTTTATAGTTAGCATAATGTTTCACCCATAGATTCGCCTGAGAACTTTTTGGGCTACTTAAGTTTCGTTTCTTCCTGGGGTTGTACTATTCTGCATCTTCTTGATGCAAGCAATGAAATTTCCTATTATTTCATCAACAAAAAACATTATTAAATAGGTAATGCCTAAAGACACAGGACCTTCTGTGGACTTGGAGTAATCGGACAGGAAGTATAAGAGAAAAAGTAGTGGAATGTTGTTCCAGCTTGCAAGCAGTGGATCGTGTGGCAAGAAAGGAAAGTTAGGTTCTTTGAAGACACGAGTTGCTCGATACAGGAAATTAAGAAGAACGGTTTTTTTCTTTCATATTCTGGTGTAAAGAAATTATGTAGAGGATGCAGAAACATTATGAATTTTTCAACTCCTTGTAGATTTTGGACTGGGCCTTTTGTGCTTGTAAATACCTATAACAGCACCATCTTGTGCTGATGAATATAATGTTAAAAATATCCTAAAATATCATATAAGATATTCACAATATTACGCTAGCCAAACGCAATTGATCAAATCAAATAATATTCCGTGAAAATTCTTGCACATACCTATGTTGTTTTTTCTGAATCTTCCACAAAAATAATATTTTGCAAATGAGAATTGAACTCTTTCTTCAAACCCCACTTGTGGGATTTTCACTGGATATGTTATCGTTGTTGTTGTTCTTGTTGAGAATTAAACTCTTTAGTAGTCAATATATATATGGACAAGCATCTATTTCTCGAGATTTAGATATTGGAAGATAAATTGATTTTATCTCACAGTTGGCAAGTAACAAACCTGATATTCAGCTTCAACAGGAATGCAATCCAACGAATATGGTTGTTGAAGGCGAGCAATTATGCGGTCCTAAAAGACCCAGAGAAAAGGTTTAAGTAAATACATCAGCATACTGAAGCAAATAAGGAAGAAATAAGAAATAAATAAACAAATAAATAAATAAGAGGATTCTATCATAAAATTCTGCAATTGTATGAAATTTACTTAACCAAATAAAATTGGCCGTGCTCTTTGCTGAGAAGGAACAACGGTAGGCCAATGCAAGTTTTCTTAACCCAATATTCTGGTCTCATCTCAGGGTAGGCCTTGCTGTCTTCCAATGCATTACAATAAAATGTTCTTATCTTAAAAGTTTGAAGGTATTCACAATACAAGGAACATTCATGTAAAGCCCCCATAATGTCATATATCCACTTGAGTGTATTGAGCATAAGATACGATATTGAACTTAATGGAAGCGATAAGGTGACTTAAAATACTCAAAACAAGCAACATCAAATGTCTCAGGACTTGAACCTATGTTGCTCGGACTCTTCAAAAATGTCGACGGATCCATGTCGGATCTCCAAAAATAGTGTTTTTTTATTTGCACCGGGTGTCCGAGTCTCTTTGAGTCCCGACTAATCCCGAGTGTGCACAGGCCCTCGGCAAGGTGTTTCCCGCAAGTTTTGAAAAATCCAACACGGGTGCGGAAACATTTTTGGAGAGTCCGAGCAACTCAGACCTGAACAGGGATTATGTGTCACATGGCCATTGCATGAACTAAAATATAATAATTCCAGTTTGTGGCGCTATAGTTGTGCATCACAATACCAGGAAAGGATCCAGGTTTGGTATGGCACTATGGTTGTGCAGCCACAAGAAGTCCCTGCTCTCAGAATAGAATTTAAAAGTCACATCCGGGAGAGAGAAAATAAATTATTTTTTCTTCAATGTTTTTGAGAGCTGGGAGGATAAAAGTGACACAACGCTTTCCCTTAACATGCATGGTATGAACCCAAACTCTCGTGTGAATCCAAGCCATTTAACACAAAGATAAGGGAGGATTAACACAATAAATTACAGCATTTCCGTTCAATCCTCAAGAACTCAAGGAGAGACAAATCTAGGGATCTTCAAACGGGTAAAACTCGATCTCTCATCTAACAGATTATAATGAAGTATAACAACTGAATTACACGAACTAGTAGATTATTTATACCACATATTACATGAATCCTGGTTTCATGGATGTAATTTGGTTAAGATGTTGAACAAAATTTAAAGTTTTGGACATGTATTGATTACTGACCCGGAACAACAGGTGAAATGTGAAATCAAGCATTGAATATTACTAACTTACTAAATGAGAATTCTACAAACCTGCGTACCCTACATGTTCGATAAAATACCATAGACATATCCTGGTGAATCAGCTCTGAGTCCACCCTATTCTCATTTAATTCAGTCGTAAGTAAGAAACTATGAGTCGTACATGTACTATCAGATATCCTTAATGACTTATGTGATTTTTAAACTCAGCTTTCAGAATATTACATGTGTACAGGAATCATGATTCATTACACATCACGTGCATTGCATTGTCACGTTTTAGTAGAATATGCCGGTTTCCAACATATGTGATCTTTCCTGTTCATTCTATTTTGTACCCTTACCAAAAAGTTTCGTTCTCATTCACTGAGGAAATAGGCTATGAGACTTACAATTTTCTTAGATGCAGATACTACAGATTACACTCCGGACACAATTGGATTGGTTAGACTTCAGCACAACTCACTTTCACTAGTCACTTTGGTGGGAGCTCCATCTTATTTATATTGCTTTACACTTTTAAGTATTTGGGGTAATGCCCCAACGACGTATTTTTACTATTCTTGGAGGCTTGTGACTCAACTTAGTAAGTAGGTTAAGGATTTCAATCTCAGTTTGTGATATTCATTTATAGAGCTGAAGGACAACGTATAACTCCAGCACATGGCACGACACTGCTTCCTCTTTCTTTTTTCGCCTCTTCCTATCTGTTGACTCCTCCAATGCAAGAATGCAAGAATGCACAAAGAAGCAGACCCTCTCTCTACCGATGATTCCTCCATGCAAGAATGCAAGAGTGCACAAAGAAACAGATCCTCTCTATACCGATGATTCCCCCATGCAAGAATGAAAGAGTGCACAAAGAAGCATATCCTCTCTTCTGATTCCCCCATGTAAGAATGAAAGAGTGCACAAAGAAGCACATCCTCTCTCTAACAATGATTCCTCCATGCAAGAATGACAGAGCGCACAAAGAAGCACATCTATAATGCTTTCATGAATACGGATGTGCGCAAAGCTGCAAACCAAAATCACGCATATAAAAACCAACATCCCTTTTCCTTTTCAGTCTTGGCTAGATATTGCAGAAATAAAGTTCTTTAATCCAAATTATCCTTTCATGAATACGTCTCTTATTTGTTCAGTATGAATAAAACCTATACGAATCAGCAACCACTTGAACAATCATATTCAGGTTTAAACAATGCAGAAAATAGAAGCTAAAATTTAGATTAGGTCAATTACCTTGTTCTGAATAACGTCCTTCAAAATAGTAGTAATCCTTTGCAATGTTTCAATCTTCTTTTCCATTTCACTAACATGTGTCAGATGAGCAACATTTTTGTCCTCCTAAAGTTGTAGCACAGTCCTATGTTAGTTCATGATACCATCTAAAAGAGTAAGTATTCAGGTAACCAGGTGATGAAAATAAAACATTACAATTATTAGTCCTTGTAAACACAATTTATAACGGTCCAATATAGTACACTACGAGTCCACTATGAAGAGATATGAGGTGAAGAGCCACAAAAAGTACAGTTTAAGTTGAAATTATAGAAAAGGAAATGGCAAATCCTCTCTGTGCCCGATCAGATCAAGATTCTTTGTGGTGTTAAATAATAAGGTTTTTCCTTGATGTCGTACACATCACCGGGGAGTTGGGAGATTGGATGATTGAACTGCAACGATCCTCCCCCAGATTCATATTCATACAGGTCCAAGTAGAATCTAGAATTTAGTAAAGTATTCTGCATTTAAGTTAGACATAGACAAGTGATACTACTGAACTTATGTTTTCCCAAGATGAAATGAGTATAAATATTAGAGGCACATGCTCATTAGAAAACTCATTGGATTAATTATCACCCATTTTGACCAAATTACCAAACTATTAAACTTAGCTTCCAACGTAATGTGAGCTAGTCTCTAACCATAGTGCGCAAGCTATTTATGCATTTGAATACACGGACGAAATAGAAAACTATATCTAACAAGTATTGATTAATACACAACCAAATAACTTGAATACACGAACGAAATAGAAAAGTATATCTAACAAGTATTGATTAATACACAACCAAATAATTGTACATGCTATGAGCTTTTCTTAACATTGTTCTAAAGGATCTAAAACATAGGATGTTCTTTTTTTTTTAATGGTAATGTTCTATTGATAGAATGATTTTCAAACTCAAATTGGCCAGATAAACTATGTGTTCATCACAATTACAAGTCCAAAACATAGTTAGGAAGTTCTTGCATAATTTTGAACGATATGGTATCCATGCCCTGTCTACATGGATAGGATATCTGAATATTAGGATCAAACTAAATAGCTAAAGTGGTATATATTCATACTGTCAGAGAGCGCATTCGCTAGATTCAAAGCACCACATCATGTTGGATAACTTCAAAAAATATGTAAAACCTTGGAAAATAGATGAATTCATTAGAATATCAACAATATCACCTTTCGACCTTGAAGTTCCACTTGTAAATCTGCAATCTTCCTTTGAACAGCAGTAAGTTCCTTCAAGACCCTTATCAAATCATCACCATTTTCGCCAGTGGTAGTGGATAAGTTTTGGATCTCCTCCTAAATAAGGGGAATGTTGTTGGATTCCAACCAGAAAATTCAAATAAATCTCAAAGTATGAGAGCAAACAAAAAGCGGTAAGAATGGGGATTGGATTCCGACCAGTAAATTCAAATAAATCTCAAAGTATGAGAGCAAACAAAAAGCAGTAAGAATAGGGATGAATAGAGAGAGAACCAAGGACATGTTGAAAGCCATTTGAATACAAATGCACAAATTTTGGGTATCCCTGTAGTGTAAGAACAATCTAGAAAACAAAATAAGTTGGAAAAAGGAAAGCAATCTGCAATACTGAAAGGTCAACAAACATGAAATCATAGACAAACTGAGTACCTAAATAGCACCAAAATTGGAGTTTTCTTTTTAAGTAGCATTGAAATTTTCACTTTTCCAGCAATTCTGCCCACCAGCGAAGCTTGAGGGCAACGAACCGTCTAGAATCTTAAGCTAAACCATGTAAATTTCCCCTAAATTCCTAACATTTATTTGCAACACATTCTACAGTTGCATCTCATTATTAGTTGAAGATCCTTTTAAATCATTTTATTCCCCCTCCCAAACCACATTAGACTTGCGTGCATCACAGTCAAAGCGATCTGCATTAAAATGGGAAATTCAGCAACAAGTCCTCAATTCCAATTATCACAACAATCAAACTACAAAATTCTAAAAAAAACAGCAATACAAGACCTAGTTAAGCAGTTAATAATTTATAAACTAATTAAGTAAAATAAAAAGTGGACCTGGGAAGGAGGAGGAGGAACAGAAAAGCCCAATTCAGCAGCAATGGAGAGAGCATCAGACATTCCACCAAGTCGTCTCATAGGTTTTCTTCCTACCCATGTTGAATCGCTTCCCATCATCGGATTTTGCTTTTCCTACTACTATCTACCTACTTCAAATTTTTAACTTCAACTCCGGCCGGCCAGATCTAGGGCTGGGCGTTCGGTTTTTCTGATTCGGTGAAAATGCTAACCAAATCTAACTGAAATAAGTTGGGTTTTTGCGATTTCGGTTCGATATTGAGTTCAAAATTCATAGTTTCATCTAATGAAATTTGGACGATACAAATGAATTGACTGATGCTTTTGTCCAGGCTAACCTTTCAAAATTCAAAAATATAATGTATAAATATTCATAACTTTGTCTTCAATTCATGTGTGTGTCCTCTCCACATTTAAATTTTGAGAAAATTAAATAATTAAATATAATGATGTTATATATGATAATAACATACGTAGGACGCCACCTATAATAAATTATAGAGAAAGGTATTAAAAATAGAATTTGATGCAAGTTATTAGTTTCATATTTGAATTATTGACAGTCACAGAAACACTCCTCTACTTGACTAACTAAACTAAAATACACCCCCGAACTATCACAAGTGTTGAAAACACCCTTAACTTGGCAAGAATTTAAGGGTGAATTTTACTCTTGTTACAATATCAGGGGTGCATTTACGTTCATATAGTCAAGTAAAGAGGTGTTCTTAACACTATCAATAGTTTGGGGATGAAACTATTAATTCGTGTCAAGTTTAAAAATATTTTTAATACTTTTCTCTAAATTATATCGAATGTCATGTAGCATGAATATGTCTATTTGTTTAATTTTGTATAAGCTTAAGTGCACACTCAGAATTAGAAGAGATAGATGCCAACTGAGATTAAATTAAAGACTCTTGTTTATGTATTATGCCCCAAATTTGTAACGCAAGCACAATATCCACAAATATTAACTAAAATAATCGGAATGCCCTTAAATGATCTAAATTATTTTAAGGCATTTGTAGCTAAAAGTAAGGTGCTTAAAAGCATTTTGTATCTTTGCCAAATATTTTTAAAATTTTAAAAGGGTTAAAAAAAACACACTTAAAAATAAGCTTATCCAAAGCTCTCTTATTTGTTAGCATTAATTTTTTTTTCATTTGTATAAATTTTGAATTTCAAACTTGAAAATTTGAGTTTTTCAAGCTGTGATTTTTGAAATTTGAAATGGTAATTGGATATGTATTTTACTTTGAAAAGAATTAAAGTTTTGTGATTGGAAGTCTTGAAAACTTGAAATTAGATGTGAGCCTGTTCTTGAGAATTTGTAAGTTGTAAATATATACCGATTAGATTTTCAAAATCTAATTGAATTTCATGGACAACAATATATAAAGATAATTTTTTTAAAATTTGATTTGAAATCTTTGGCGAAACACTAATAAAATCTTGAGTTTAATTATTCAAAACTCATATCTCATTGACAAGTTTCAGAAATATGTTATTTTTAAAATCGTTATTATTTTTTATCAAAAGTATCTATCGAACAAGTATTTTTGAATAATAGCAACTTTTACTTGATAATCAATTTGAAAAGTACTTGTTCAATACTTGAGCAGGAGTTTGTGCTTGACCAAGATTCCAATAGTGCTTTTGAGGAAAACTTATTCTTTTAATTTTTGAAAAACAATTTATGCTCCTATTTAAAAGCATTCGTTTTTTACCTAAAAGTTTGATCAAACATTTTAATTTTTTAAAATAAATATTTAAAAAAAAAATAATAACCACTGCTTATCAGAAGCTTGGCTACAATAAAATTTGTTTATGAGGTCTGGATCTTGATCATTCGGGTCTTAACCATCAGGTTTGTCTATTTTATTTATTTTACAATCACTAAATATATTCGAATATTGAATGATTAATATCTATAATAAATTCTTAATATCATTAAAATGACTATTCAAAGATTTCCACAAATATTGTTTACCATTTCTCTACCAACTTTCATGTCTCATCATCACTACATTTCATAATCAACTACCATCATCGCTCGCCATTATAGATTACCACCGGCCACGACCAGCATTCTCAATCATAACTTTCGCTACCGCCAGCCATAACAATTAGTTGTCATTACATTTAACTACAATTTACAAACATCACTATCATTACCACAATAACGATCAATCATTATTGACGATCACCACCATCAATCATTATTATACCAACCATTATTAGTATTCTCTACTATCATTAGTTATGGTTGTCATCCACAGCATCAATAACTAATGTCATCAACCATCACCATTAGATATAGCTCAACCTAGCTAATACAATGTCGAATCGGCATACATAACTATTGTTATATCGGAAAATGACTTGAGTTTCGAAAATTCAATTTATTACTTAATTAGTTTAAGTAAAACCGAGTCTTCAAAATTTTAGAGTCGCCACTTAATTTTTAAGGAAAAATTAAGAAAATCATTTAAATTATTTTTAAAAAGAATTAACAGAAAAATCCTTTGAAAAATTCAAAAGACAAGGTTTGGGTTCACATTTTCATTTCGAGAAGGTTTTACCCACTCGAAACGGCCGCTAACACACGGTTATCCAACGATTAAGCAATTTTGACTAACTTTAAAAATACTAATTTATATTATGAACTAGAAAAAGCTTAAGCGAAATATTCAAAAATTTAGGAAAAATAGAACATTTAAAATCTAGAATTTTAAGGATCCCCCTAAATGTCTAAGTGTTTAAAAAGGAGAAAGATATTCATAAATTATTTTAAAGAAAATACTTGAAGTATTTTAAAGATAATTTATGAAGTCTAATTTCTAAAAAAAGGTTTTTTGACATCAAAATTCAAAGATGTAAAAATAACATAGATGGCTAACTTTTGGGAAATTTAATTAGATTAAAACAAGCAAAATAATATAGAGTTAGAGGCAAAAATTAAAACAAGAACAAAGCATCAAAGAATAATAAGGGAAGAAAGTTGCATTTGGCCCAGGCAAGCCCAATATCGAACCTGTCCTAATTCTAGTAGAATCGGGCCTGCTAGGCCCATTTTCCTTGTTGCCGCCGATTGGGCCACAAGCCCAATGTTATTCCTGCTGCAAAAATTGGGGCATTTGGCCCTTTTCCCTGGGTTACATACTGCTGTATACACTTGAAGTATACCAGTGTATATATCATGTATACTGATGTACATACATCAACTTCGGCCTCCGGAACCTGTATTTCAACATACTCTCGCATGTGTATATTGTCTCGACGAGGAACGACCCAAAGATATGCAGGAAAGGTCCAAAACGGACTCCAACGATTGTCACATGCAACAAAAAAGTGAAAAAAAAAAAACAAATACATAAATGATAGCTCTAAATTTCCAAGGGGAAAAGTATTAAGAAATATGCACATATGCAACGATTTAACATAACCAAAAGTCCATGCTTATATTTTAGCAATGATACAATGAAGAAAGTATACATATACATATGATTAACAAACGCCAACAATCAACACATAAACTCATTGAGTTAAGAATCAACCTATTAACTTAAAACTTGGAATTAATGTGTACTCATCTCTTTGACACTAAAAGGAAAAAAAAACTAAATGCTAAACCCATATAAAAATATCATTATCACTTTTCTCAATCTTCACAAAACTAAAAATAATAAAATCAACCAACATATACACGTACATACATACACACACAGGTTAATCCATTAACAGAAGCAAAAAGCCTAAATGTAGCAGTGGTTAACCGGAGCAGACAACATAGATGGAAAAAATGGGAAAAGTTGGGGAGTACATATATGTATACGTGTATATATATATATATGCTTGTCTTCCATGTACAATAATCCAATAATTCCAATGATAACAAATCAACATAGCAACACATTAGGACTGCAAGGTGTTTTGTAGCTTGTAGGGTAAAGTTGCAAATTCAACATAAGTATAGAAAGTGAAACAACCACACAAATAATAGTTTAAGAGATTGATTCAACCCCATCTCGGTACCATAATAAATGTTTTCAAAATTTTCGCAACAAATAAAATACAACCAGTCCAATGCAACAAACCAAAGTTGAAGAAAAGTAGTGAGATCGATAGGAGTTACCTTCTCCGGTGCGGCGAACTGGGACGACGACAAACCGGAACGAATCACCACCGAACTTTACTGTCCCGACCTCTCCCTTAACAGTGAATTATGTTTTTCAACGGTTAGGTATATCAAGTATCAATTGTTGAATGTTTTTTTTTCTTTAAGATTTTCAAACTGCTTCTATTTTTCTTCAAAATCCGAAAAGAAGGGTCCCTCAAAACAGTGAATGAAATTGGGTATAAATACCCAAAAATTAGGGCAACAAAATGGGGGAAAAGCTGGGGTAAAATCAACCATCAATTCCAATTTTGAGTCTTCAATTTGAAATCCCTCTACAAGTCTCACATCTTAGCCATCGATTTTGAATCGATGGCTTAGATGTGAGACACGTCGAGGGTTTCTCTGACGTGCAAGGACGAGGGAAAGGGGAGAGGAGTACGTGGGTGCAGGTTTGACTGTCGTTTTTGCCTAAAATGGCCGCTGGTGCGGCTGATTTTTCTGGTTTTGGTTGCTGTTCTTTATTGTTTATCTGTAGAAGAGGTGTGCGTAAAATGCGTCTTCCAATGCTCGGATTGAAAATCCGAGAGCGGATTCGTGATCAGCACTGAAAATTGAGTGGGAGGAGGGTCTCGGTCGATTTTTAGAGCGATCGAGCCGAAAGATAATTTTTCGTTCCAAAACGAAAAACAGTGTGCCTGCGCGATAGAACCGCGTCGCGGACCTGTCGCGGAGCCACACTTATGTTTTTCTGTGATTTTTCAACAGAGTTGAATTTTCCAAAATTACACTGTCCACGTCAGATCCGCGTCGTGGACTGTGTTATTTCAGGTCGGATAAATTTTTTTTAAAATTGCGGAGGGCATTTTAGTCCATTTCTATCTATCCTAAACGTACCCCTACGACTAATTAAAGTCGGTTTCTAAGAAAAGGGTTTCAAAAACCCAATTCTAAAGCGTTCTTCCTAAAGGTCACTAAGCTAGGGCTTGAGGAGAGTTGAGGTTGAAGAGATCAAGAGAAGGTGGTACATAATTGTGTTAGCAAAACATTCCAGGTATGTAAGGCTAACCTGTTCTTCCATGTGCCCTTTTGAGTAAAGAGATTTATGTCTTGACATGATGAGATTAATGTGAAGAGTTTGATGCATGTATAATTGATGTTACTTTACGTATAACTATTTCTCACATAAATTGATGATCATCACTACTCTATTTTTATGTTAAAATACATTTTCACGTGTAAGTTTTTGAAACCCTATGATTATGTTGTTAAATGATATAAAGAGATGAACTGAGAGATGAGTCTAGAGCCTTAATGAGATTGATGTTATGATGTTGTGATTGTGTTTCACATTTGATGTGAGTCTTGATGATGATGTGATGAGAATGATGTTTATGATGTCTTGAGATTGAAAGTTTAATTTCTGAAAGAGTATCTTGAGTCTATGATGTTGATGTTGAGGTATTCTATTATGTCCCCACGGGAATGATGTTGATGTTGAGGTATTATACTATGTCCCTACGGGGCTGATGTTGATGTTGAGGTATTATGTCATGTCCCTATGGGACTGATGATGAGGTTTGAGGTATTATGTCCCTATGGGACTGATGAGGTTGATGTTTTATGAGCATGTCGAGTTCTGGGAGGAGTATTGAGCACCGAAATAAGTAAAAGTGAGTCCCACTTAAACCCATTAGCTACGTGGCCCGCTTAGGAAGAGAGGATTGAACCGCAATGCTGATGGCTCCTTTCTTGTCCCAAATGAGGACTGAGGTTTATTTCTTGTGGATCCAGTGAGGTTGATGTCCTTTACCCCGGGCAGGGTATTGGATGGATGTGGCAACGGCATCGCTTCATTGTATCATCACTGGCTCATAGGTGATGGTTGTCGATTAGAGAAACTCCCAGTTAGTTTCCTTGTGATAGGACTCTGATGTTGATGTTATGTGATGTTCTTAGTCGATGTTTCCTGAGTTGAGTCGATGTTGATGTTTCCTGAGTTGAGTTGATGTTGATGTTTCCTGAGTTGAGTCGATGTTGATATTTCCTGCGTTGAGTCGATGTTGAGCTTCCTTGAGTTGAGTTGACGTTGAGGTTCCTTGAGTGAGTTGATTTGAGTTTCCTTGAGATGAGTGTGACGTGATGATGATGTTGAGATGAGAGGTCGATGGGTCAATTGTCCATTCTAATCTTTTGCCTTAGATAGACGCTTGACGTTCTGATGGAGTATGATGTTGAGTTGATGTTTTCTTTATGTTGTTGTACTTATATTGCTATTCAGCTATTTTACATGCCAGTACATTCCACGTACTGACGCCATTCGGCACTGCATCGTTTCATAATGCAGATACAGGAGTTAGAAGACTTCAGCAGACGCACCGTTGAGGTCAGAGATCGCGAGTTCTATCATTGGTGAGCATTGCCATTCGGAGGAAACCCTTTATTTGATGCTTCCTTTATTTCATTGAGTCAAATAGCCATGGTATGTCATGGCACCATTCTTAGACAGTTGAGTCAGGTTAAAGGCTTCGTAGACATGATGTCAAGGTCGATGTTTGATGTTGTTCTTATGAACTGAGTAATACTTCTACTTACTTAGTTGATGTTGAAACTGATGTTGGCCATTTGGCCCCTTTATTTGAGGTATCCTATTTATGTCTTTTCTGCTGTAATGATGTTGAGTGAGATGATGAGACTAAGTGGTTCGCTCGGGGACTAGCAATAGTCACTGAGTGCCAGCCACGCCAAGAGTACCCTCCCGGGGCGTGACAAACTTGGTATCAAAACACAGAGTTCAAGAGTCCTAGGGAGTCTATGAAGCCGTGTCTAGTAGAGTCTTGTTTATGCATGTGTTGTGCACCACACTTCATAAACAGGATTCTACAGGACATTAGGAAATGGTTACCTTTCTTTGATGTTCTGAGTTCGTGCGATAGAGCTTGACTCTATGAAACCCCCTTTCTAATTCGTGCGTTACGCGTTTGCAGATAATGCCTCCAAAACGCACTGCTGCCCAAAGAGACGCCTCAGTCTCTAACACTGAGAATCCCTTACCAGAGGCTCCTAATCAGCATGGGACAAGGAGACGGGGATGACCTGTCAGAGCTACCGAGGCTCCACCAGCACCTCCTGCTCAGTCAGCCTCCGCTTCGAAAGCAGACTTCAGGGGAGCTATCACTCTGCTCACTCAGTTAGTGGCCTCTCAGAGTAGCAGTCGTGGTCCCCAGGCCCCTAGCTCCAGCTCCCAAGAGTCTGCAGTTGCATCCAGACTCAGAGATTTCCTGAGGATGAACCTGCCAGTCTATACGGGGTCCAAGGTTGAGGAGGATCAGCGAAACTTCATTGATGAGATGCGCAAGATCTTGAGGGCTATGCATGCCAACGAGGTTGAGGGAGTTGAGCTGGTCTCTTTCAGCTTAAGGATGTTGCCAATGTATGGTATAACCAGTGGGAAGATGGTAGAGGTGAGGATGCTGAGCCTACTGAGTAGGAGGAGTTTGAGAGTGTTTTTCTCGATCACTTCTTTCCCCAAAAGTTGAGAGAGGCAAAGGTCGAGGAGTTCGTGAATCTGAAGCAAGAGGGGTTGACGGTCAAAGAGTACAACTTGAAGTTCATCCAGCTGTCCAGAGATGGTCCTTGATATGAGGGCAAGAATGAGGAAGTATGTGTCTGGGTTGGGTAGGCATGTGAAGAGAGAGTGTAAGGCAGCATTGCTGATTCCAGACATGGATATTGCTAGACTTATGGTCTATGCCCAGCAGACTGAGAAGGACAAGAAGAGGGACAAAGAAGAGCAGCAGAGTAAGAAGGCCAAATCGATAGGGCATGAGCCTAATCAGCAGAAGCAGAATAAAGGTGACAAAACCTTCTTTCAGAGAAAATCTGCTAGCCATGCACCTCCAATAGCGAGTGCACCTGTTCAGCAAAACAGGTATGATCAGAGATCCTATGGTCACCAGAACTTCAGAGCACGGGGACCTTAGTCCCAAGCCAGTGTTGCTCAAGGTCCGAGGGGAAGGACACCTTGTGGCAGATGTGGCAGGCTGCATCTTGGTGCGTGCGTGAGGGCACCAATACTTGCTTTTCCTGTGGACAGCCTGGCCATTTCTAGGGTGAGTGCCCTACGAGGAATCAGAGGTGGAGTGATAGAGGTAATAGAGCTCAGTCTTCTACAGCGCCCCCTGCGGGTAGTCATCAGAAGGCTCCTACTGCAAATGCAGGAGGCGGGACGAACCGTCTATATACGATGGGTAATCGATAGGATCAAGAGGTTGCTCCAGATGTTGTTACGGGTATGCTCCGAATCTTTTCTGATAATTGTTATGCCTTGCTTGACCCGGGTGCCACCTTGTCTTTTGTGACACCTTATGTGGCCAATAAGTTTGAGGTTCTTCCTGAGTGTTTGCTTGAACCTTACACTGTTTTGACTCTTACTGGTGAGTCAATCCTAGCTAAGAGGATCTATAGATATTGTATAGTGTCCATCTGTCATAGGGATACTTTGGCCAATTTGGTAGAGTTGGAGATGGTTGACTTTGATGTGATTCTTGGTATGGATTGGCTCCATGCTTGCCATGCATCCACAGATTGTAGGACCCAAGTTGTTAAATTTCAATTTCCAAATGAACCGGTCCTAGAGTGGAAGGGAGGTTATATTGCACCCAAGGGTAGATTTATTTCCTACCTGCGGGCGAGGAGGTTAATCTCTAAAGGGTGTATTTATTACCTTGTACGAGTTAAAGCTGATGATGTTGAGTCCCCTACTCTTGAATCGGTCCCAATTGTAAATGAGTTCCCTGAGGTATTCCCTGAGGATTTACCTGGAGTCCCTCCTAATAGGGAGATCGACTTTGGTTTTGATGTACTTCCTGACACGGAGCCTATTTCGATTCCACCATATAGGATGGCTCCTACTGAGTTGAAAGAGTTGAAGGAGCAGTTGAAGGATCTGTTAGAGAAGGGTTTTTTAGACCCAATGTTTCTCCTTGGGGTGCTCTCGTTCTGTTTGTACGAAAGAAGGATGGGTCTCTGAGAATATGCATAGATTATAGGCAACTGAACAAGGTCACGGTCAAGAATAAATATCCTCTTCCCAGGATAGACGACTTGTTTGACCAACTTCAGGGTGCCTCATGCTTTTCAAAGATAGACCTCAAATTGGGTTACTACCAGTTAAAAGTGAAAGAATGTGATATTCCAAAGACAGCTTTCAGGACAAGATATGGCCACTTTGAGTTCTTGGTCATGTCTTTTGGGTTGACGAATGCACCGGCAGCTTTTATGGACTTGATGAATAGGGTGTTCAAACCCTACCTTGACATGTTTGTGATCGTGTTCATTGATGATACCTTGGTATATTCGAGGAATAAGGAAGAGCATGCTAAACATCTTAGAGTTGTCCTTCAAACTCTTAAGGACCATGAGTTGTATGCGAAGTTTTCCAAATGCGAATTTTTGCTTAAGTCAGTGGCTTTCCTAGGCCATGTGGTTTTAGGTGATGGAATTCGAGTAGATGGTCAGAAGATTGAAGCGGTTGCAAGTTGGCCAAGACCAACCTCTCCAACAGTCATAAGGAGTTTCTTGGGGTTGGCAGGCTACTACCGCAAATTTGTTGAGAGATTTTCTTCCCTATCCGCGCCATTCACCAAACTGACTCAGAAAAAGGTCAAGTTTTAGTGGTATGAGAAATGTGAGAAGAGTTTCCAAGAGCTAAAGACTAGGTTGACCACCCACCTGTCTTGACCTTGCCTGATGGGACGGAAGACTTTGTAATATACTGTGATGCGTCAAGAGTTGGGTTGGGATGTGTATTAATGCAGAGAGGTAAGGTGGTGGCTTATGCTTCCAGGCAACTTTAAGTCCATGAGAAGAACTATCCGACCCATGATCTTGAGTTGGCAGCAGTTGTGTTCGCACTTAAAATCTGGCGCCACTATCTGTATGGAGTGCATGTGGACGTGTTCACTGATCATAAGAGCTTACAGTATGTCTTCAGTCAGCGAGAGCTCAACCTGCGACAGAGAAGATGGTTGGAGTTGCTCAAAGACTATGACATGAGCATCATGTACCACCCAGGTAAAGCTAATGTTGTTGCTGATGCTCTTAGCAGGTTGTCTATGGGTAGCACAACCCATGTTGAGGAAGAAAAGAAAGAACTAGTGAAAGAAGTGCATAGGTTGGCTCGACTGGGAGTCCAACTTGAGGAGAATGACGAGGGAGGAATTAATGTTCAGAGTGGGTCTTCATCGTCCCTAGTGACTGAGGTAAAAGAGAAGCAAGATCGAGATCCTATTATACTCCAACTGAAGGAGGATGTTCAGAAGCAAAAAGTAATGGTCTTCTCCAAAGGGGGTATGGGGTATTGAGGTACCAGAGTAGACTATGTGTCCCTGATGTTGATGGTGTTCGAGAGAGGATTCTGGCTGAGGCCCATAACACTAGATACTCCATTCATCCCGGCTCCACCAAGATGTATCACGACTTGAGGGAGGTCTATTGGTGGAGTGGAATGAAGCGGGATATCGCGAAGTTTGTTTCAAGATGCCCGAATTTCCAGCAAGTAAAAGTTGAGCATCAAAGTCCAATTGGCTTGGCCCAAAACTTTGAGATCCCAAAATGGAAGTGGGAGATGATTAACATGGATTTCATCACTGGCCTACCGAGATCCCGGAGACAGCATGATTCCATATGGGTAATTGTGGACAGGATGACGAAGTCAGCGCATTTTCTGGCAGTCTAGACGACCAACACTGCAGAGGATTATGCCAAGATATATATCCAAGAGATTGTGAGGTTGCATGGAGTTCCCTTGTCCATCATCTCGGATAGAGGAGCCCAATTTACTTCTCATTTCTGAAAGTCTTTCCAGAAAGGATTGGGTACCAAAGTGAACTTGAGCACAACTTTTCACCCACAGACGTATGGTCAGGCAGAGTGCACTATCCAGACGGTAGAAGACATGTTGAGAGCATGCGTCCTTGACTTCAAAGGAAATTGGGACGATCATTTACCATTGATTGAATTCGCATATAACAATAGTTATCATACGAGTATTCAAATGTCCCCTTATGAGGCCTTGTATGGGAAGAGATGTAGATCACTATTTGGGTGGTTTGAAGTTGGAGAGGCTAAGTTGATTGGTCCTGACCTTGTCCACCAGTCTATGGAGAAGGTGAAGACTATTCGAGAAAGATTGAAGACTACCCAAAGCCGTCAGAATCTTACACAGATGTGAGGAGAAGAGACCTAGAGTTTGAGGTGAGCGATCGGGTTTACCTGAAGGTATCACCCATGAAGGGTGTCATGAGATTTGGGAAGAAGGGGAAATTAAGTCCTCGCTACATTGGTTCGTATCAGATTGTGCGAAGAATTGGGAAGGTTGCTTATGAGCTAGAATTACCTTCTAAGTTAGATGGAATCCATCCAGTGTTCCATATTTCGATGTTGAAGAAATGTTTGAGAGATCCTGCCTTGGTAGTTCCTGTGGAAAGCACAGGAGTCAAGGACAGTTTGTCCTATGAGGAAGTTCCAGTCCAAATCCTGGATCAACAGGTTCGCAGACTGAGGAACAAAGAGATAACATCCGTCAAGGTTCTGTGGAGGAATCAATTGGTTGAGGAAGCCACATGGGAAGCTGAGGAAAAGATGAAAGCAAAATATCCGCACCTGTTCGTGCTCGAGATTGATGAAAGTGTTGGAGGTAACATCCTATAACGCCCGATAAAATTACCAAAATACCCCTAGAGTGAGGTTAGGCGTGTAACGCATCTTCCGCAGCTCGTATGGCAAATCCGAGATCGGATTTGGAATCAACATGAAAATTTGAGTGGGAAGGTGGTCTCGGTCGATTTTTAGAGCGGCCCGATCGAAAAATAAATTTTCAATCCAAATCAGAAAATAGTGACGATCCGCGACAGAGGCGCGTCGCGGACCTGTCGCGGAGAAGCACTTGTGCGATTTTCAAATTTTTTGACAGGATGGAGAAAACTCGTTCAAAAACGTTATTCCGAAAATACCCTGTTCGCGATAGGTCCGCGTCGCGGACCGTGTATTTTTCGAACTGGAAATTTCCAAATAATTATGAGGGGCATTCCGGTTAATTTCCCACCCCTCCTAAACTCTAATACACGGCTAATAATGACGTTTCTACGTGAAAAGGGTCTAGAACCCTCATTCTAAGTCCTATTCCCTAATCTAACAAGGCTAGGGCTTGAAGAGAAGAGAGAAGAGCTTGTGTGAGGAATTCGAGAGGAGATCCTAGACGTACTCGGTTATTAGCCGCATCACAGGTATGTAAGGCTAAACTATAATATGAGATTGTTCTCTCATATGCCCCTTAGAGGTCATAGGTGAGTTGATGATTGAAGAGTCTACATGCATGATTTCTTTGATGGGTTTTCTTGAAAATTATATTTGAAATTTACATGGTTTCTATGTTGATGATCATCATGCTAATTGCTTTCTTAAATTGAATACTTTCATGAGAATTTGCATAACCCTACATGACTAATTCGAAAAGCATGCATATTGAATTTGAGAATTGAGTCTAGAGCCTTGAGTTAAGATTGTAATTGTGATTGTGATTGTGATGAAGAAATGATGAGTCTAGAGCCTTGAGTTAGGATTGTGATTGTTGATTGTGATGGTGATTGTGATGAGAGGATGATGATGAGTTTATAGAGTTTGATTGTTTTATGAGTCTCTATAAATGAACTCCATCGATGTGTCTTTTCCCTTGATTCTTATTGATTGTTCTAAAACTTGAGTCATTGATGAGATTGATTGATGAGAGGGTTAAAGTCCCTATGAGATTGATTGATGAGAGGGTTAAAGTCCCTATGAGATTGATTGATGATAGGGTTAACGTCCCTATGAGATACCGATCGTTGACGAGGTTAAAGTCCCTATGAGATTGGTTGAGAATTGACATGGAGGTTTTATGAGCATTGAGTCGGGAGGAGTATCGAGCACCGAAATGGGTAAGAGTGAGTCCCACCCGAACCCATTAAACTACGTCGCCAAGCTTAGAAGAGGTTTCCTCTTGAGTTTATGTCCCTGAAAGCAATAGCAGACTTGTTGAGTTTTCTGACTCCATATTGGGTGAGCTGATATGGTTTTTGATTTGTTCTCTACCTGGCAAGTACAGAATAGCCGTGGCAACACCGGCGGGATGTTGTACAATCACTGGCTCATAAGTTGTTGTTGTCGATTAAGAGAAACTCCTACAAATTTCGTACCTTGCTCCGAGTCTAGATGAGATGAGAGGGGGTGAGCTCATCTGAGTTGAGTCTTGAGATGAGATGACAGGGGGTGAGCTCCTCTGAGTTGAATTTGAGATGAGTTGAGACTATTGATGAGTCTGAGTTAATGATGTGTCATTTGTCTACTCTTTATTCTTGCATAGATAGACATTTGACTAACGATGTGATGTGATATTTATTTTGAGTTGATATTGTTTCCATATTATCTACCGATTTCTGTTTCACTCAGCTATATTACATACCAGTACATTCCAAGTACTGATGTCCTCTCTAGATTGCATTGTTTTATGATGCAGATATAGGTACTAGGGATCGCCGACAGGCGCTTCCTTTAGGATTCGAGATTGGTGAGCCTCCTCTACTCTGGAGGATTCACTCTTTTATTTCATCATGCTTTAGAGTTACACTGGATTATTTCTCTTGTTTTGATTTGGGTAGCCATGGATTTGTCATTGGCACCACATGATTTGTGATAGAGGCTTCATAGACGATGGTCGAACATTTGATGTTGAGATTGTGAGCTAGTTCTTTCTACTAGCCTTTATTTTATATATATATACTCCTTTGAGGCTTTAGATATAAGGTGTCCACTAGACTTATATTTTCCCTGCTATCCAGTAGAGTTATTTGATTGAATGATGTGATGGAGCTAAGCAGTTCGCTTGGGGACTAGCAATAGTCTTTGAGTGCCGGCCACGCCTAGGGTACCCTCCCGGGGCGTGACAAACTTGGTATCAGAGCAGAGAGTTCAAGTGTCTTAGGGAGTCTATGAAGCCGTGTCTAGTAGAGTCTTGTTTATGGGTGTGTTGTCGATCACATTTCATAAGCAGGAGGCTATGGGACATTAGGAATGGTTACACTTCTTTCTTATTCCAATTCGTGCGATAGAGTTAAACTCTATGAAAACTATCTTCTAATTCGTGCTCTACACTTGCAGAATCGACAATATGCCTCCCAGAAGAGCTATCAGAGGAAGGGGACGTCCTGCCAGGCGAGCTATTAATCCACCTGAACCCAAGTACCCGAGGGGCCCGTGGACCCAGCTGTCCCTGTTGAACAACCCCCTCAAGACGAGGTTTCCAGTGCCGAGTTACGCCAGGCTATTCGAGCTCTAGCCCAGGCTGTTGCAGCACCTCCGATGAGACAAGGAGCGGGCAGATTGGACACTCATGACACCTCTAGAGTCCGAGAATTTCTACGGATGAATTCGCCTGAGTTCATGGGGTCGACATCTACCGAAGACCCCGAGAACTATGTAGAGGAACTTGAGAAGGTGTTCCAAGTGATGCACGTGGCTGATGCTGATAGGGTTGAACTGGCCGCTTACCAACTTAAGGGTGTGGCCAGGCTGTGGTTTGACCAATGGAAGAAAGGTAGGGGAAATAATGCTCCGCATGTGACATGGGTAGTGTTTGAGGAGGCCTTCTTGGGACGCTTCTTCCCAAGGGAGAAAAAAGAAGCTAAGGTGAGGGAATTTCTGAATCTAAAACAGGGTTCTATGATCGTGCAAGAGTATGGCTTGAAATTCATACAATTATCTCGCTATGCTCCGGACATGATTGCAAACATGAGGGGAAGGATAGGAATATATGTCGATGGGTTGAATAGAGGACCCAAGAGGGATGGTAGGGGAGCGATGCTTGTGAATGATATGGACATCGGGCGACTGATGACATTTGTGCAACAAGCTGATGAGAAAAGACAGCAGGACAAGGAGGAGTTCAGGCGCAAAAAAGCCAAAACATCTAGCTATGAGGTTGGAAGGAAGGGCAATGGTAACTGGTTTCCAGGACCATCATCTGCTAGTGCACCCACGCCTAAAATCAGGGATGATCAGAGGTTCCAGAATGCTAGAGCCCATGGGTCCCAGTCGCAAGCTAGTGCGACCCAAGGATCGCAGGGTAAACCGCCGTGTAGTAAGTGTGGCAAGTTGCACCTGGGAAGATGTGGTGAAGGGGATAATTGGTGCTACAAATGTGGCCAAGTGGGTCAATATCAGAGAGACTGTCCACAATGGGCTGGCCGAGCTCAATCCACTACATCGGCCCTACCAGTTAGAGGGAACCAGAGGGCCACTACGTCAGGTACGGGTGGAGCGACAAACCGCTTGTATGCCATGGGTAGTCGCCAAGATCAGGAGAACTCCCCAGATGTGGTGACGGGTATGATTCGAGTCTTTACTTTTGATTGTTATGTTTTGATGGACCCTGGTGCCACACTGTCATTTGTATCTCCTTATGTGGCCAGTAAATTTGGTAGGACCCCTGAGAGTCTTCTTGAACCCTTTGATGTTTCTACTCCAGTGGGTGAGTCTATTCGAGCTGAGAGAGTCTATAGAACTTGTGTAGTGTCCATCCATCATAGGGACACTCTTGTTGATTTGATTGAATTGGAGATGGTTGATTTTGATTTGATCCTTGGCATGGATTGGCTCCACGCCTGTTATGCCTCTGTTGATTGTAGATCCCGAACTGTTAGGTTCCAATTCCCAAATGAACCGGCTCTAGAGTGGAAGGGTGACTCTGTTACCCCTAGAGGAAAGTTTATCTCATATCTTAGAGCCAGGAAATTGATTTCTAAAGGTTGTATCTATCATCTTGTGTGAGTGAGATCAGACGATATTGAGTTCCCAACTCTTGAGTCAGTTCCGATTGTTAATGAATTCCCGGAAGTGTTTCCTGACGATTTGCCCGGAGTCCCTCCTGATAGGGAGATTGACTTTGGGATTGACGTTCTTCCTGATACCCAACCTATTTCGATCCCACCTTATAGGATGGCCCTCGCTGAGTTAAAAGAGTTGAAAGAGCAACTAAAAGATTTGCTAGAAAATGGCTTCATTAGGCTAAGTGTTTCGCCTTGGGGTGCTCTTGTCCTATTCGTGCGAAAGAAAGATGAGTCCCTCAGAATGTGTATTGATTATAGGCAACTGAACAAGGTTACAGTAAAGAACAAGTATCCCCTTCCAAAGATAGATGATTTGTTTGACCAACTTCAGGGAGCCTCCTGTTTCTCTAAGATAGACCTCATATCTGGCTACCATCAGCTGAAGGTGAGAGAGTGTGACATTCCAAAGACAGCCTTTAGGACTAGATATGGCCATTTTGAGTTCTTGGTCATGTCCTTTGGGTTGACGAATGCACCTGCCGCCTTTATGGACTTGATGAATAGGGTGTTCAAACCATATCTTGACTTGTTTGTGATTGTATTCATCGACGACATTCTGATTTATTCAAGGAGTGAAGAGGAGCATGCTAATCACCTCAGAGTTGTCCTCCAAACTCTTAGGGACCATGAGTTGATGCAAAATTCTCAAAGTGTGAGTTCTGGATTAAGACAACAGCCTTCCTAAGCCATGTTGTTTCTGGTGAGAGTATTCGAGTGGATGCCCAAAAGATTGAAGCGGTAAAGAACTGGCCCCAACCGACTACTCCAACTGACATTCGAAGTTTCTTGGGGTTGGCAGGCTACTACCGCAGATTTGTCGAGGGATTTTCTTCCCTATCCGCGCCATTGACCAAATTGACTCAAAAGAAGGTCAAGTTTCAGTGGTCCAAAAAATGTGAGAAGAGTTTCCAGGAATTGAAAACAAGGTTGACTACTGCCCCAGTCCTAACCTTACCTGATGGAACCGAAGACTTTGTAATTTATTGTGATGCCTCAAGGGTTGGATTAGGATGCGTACTAATGCAAAGAGGGAAAGTGATAGCCTATGCTTCCAGGCAACTCAAGGTTCATGAAAGGAACTACCCAACCCATGACCTCGAGTTGGCAGCAGTAGTGTTTGCACTTAAAATCTGGTGTCACTACTTGTATAGAGTGCATGTGGATGTGTTCACTGACCATAAGAGCTTGCAGTATGTTTTTAGTCAGAAAGAGCTCAACTTGCGACAGAGGAGATGGTTGGAATTACTCAAGGATTATGACATGAGTATTCACTACCACCCAGGTAAAGCTAATGTTGTTGCTGACGCTCTTAGCAGGTTATCAATGGGTAGCACAGCCTACGTGGAGGAAGGAAAGAAGGAGTTAGCCAAGGACGTGCACCAGTTGGCTCGATTAGGAGTTCGACTCGAAGAAAACAATAAAGGAGGAGTTAATGTGGAGAACGGGTCTGCTTCCTCGTTAGTAGTGGAAGTGAAGGAAAAGTAAGACCAAGACCCAGTCATACTCCAATTGAAGGAGGACGTCCATAGACAGAAGGTGATGGTCTTCTCCAAAGGGGAGATGGAGTGTTGAGATATCAAAGTAGATTGTGTGTTCCAAATGTTGATGGTATTCGGGACAAGATCATGGCGGAAGCCCATAACACTAGATATTCCACTCATCCTGGCTCCACCAAAATGTACCACGACTTAAGGGAAGTCTATTGGTGGAATGGGATAAAGAGGGACATTGCGGAATTCGTTTCAAAATGCCCAAACTTCCAACAAGTGAAGGTTGAACATCAAAGGCCATGTGGATTGGCTCAGAACTTTGAGATTCCGGAGTGGAAGTGGGAGATGATTAATATGGACTTTATCACTGGTCTGTCAAGGTCTCGAAAGCAACATGATTCGATATGGGTGATCATGGACAGAATGACTAAATCAGCTCACTTCCTGGCAGTTAAGACAACCAACACTGCAGAAAAGTATGCCAAGTTGTACATCCAAGAGATTGTGAGGTTGCATGGAGTTCCCTTGTCCATCATCTCGGACAGAGGAGCCCAATTTACTTCCCAGTTCTGGAGATCGTTCCAGAAAGGCTTGGGTACTAAGGTGAACCTGAGCACAGCCTTTCATCCCCAGACGGATGGTCAGGTAGAGGGTACAATTTAAACGCTTGAGGACATGTTGAGGGCTTGTGTCCTTGACTTCAAGGGGAATTGGGATAATCACCTACCACTGATTGAATTTGCATACAACAATAGTTATTATGCGAGCATTCAGATGGCTCCGTATGAAGCCTTGTATGGGAGGAGATGTAGATCATCAATTGGGTGGTTTGAGGTTGGAGAAGCTGAACTGATTGGGCCTGATCTTGTTTACCAATCGATGGAGAAGGTCAAGGTCATTAGAGAAAGGTTAAAGACTGCCCAGAGTCGCCAAAAATCTTACACTGATATAAGGAGAAGAGATCTGGAGTTCGAAATAGATGATTGGGTGTACCTGAAAGTATCACCTATGAAGGGTGTCCTAAGGTTGGGGAAGAAAGGAAAGCTAAGTCCGCGTTATGTTGGACCCTATCAAATCGTAAAGAGGATTGTAAAGGTTGCTTACGAGTTGGAGTTGCCTTCCGAGCTAGATGGAGTCCATCTAGTATTCCATGTATCGATGCTGAAGAAATACTTGGGAGATCCCGCCTTAGTGATCCCTATTGATAGAATTGGAGTAAAGGATAACCTATCTTACGAGGAGGTCTCGGTTCAAATCCTTGATCGTCAGATTCGCAAGTTGAGGAACAAAGAGATAGCCTCAGTTAAAGTCCTGTGGAGAAATCAGTTCATTGAAGAAGCCACATGGGAAGCTGAGGAGGAGATGAAAGCAAAATATCCGCACCTATACATGCCAACTGATGATGAAGATATTGAAGATAAAATTCCTTACTCTTCACTAAGCTGATTGTTCTATTTTTATGTGACTTACTATTATTAAGTCGAGAATTGATTGATTGTATTGAGTGTGGAAATGAGCCTTGAGTTTATTCGTGCCTTAACCCCCATCTCTACTCCTCATTCGAGGACAAATGATCCCAAGGGGGAGATGATGTAAGGCCCGGTAAAATTATCAAAATACCCCTAGAGTGAGGGTAGGAGCGTAACGCATCTTCTGAAGCTCGTATGGCAAATCTGAGACCGGATTTGAAAAATTGAGTTAAAAAGTGGTCTCGGTTGATTTTTAGAGCGGCCCGATCGAAAGATAAATTTTTGATCCAAATTAGAAAACAGTGACGGTCCGCGACAGAGGCGTGTCGCGGACCTGTCGCAGAGAAGCACTTGTGCGATTTTCAAAATTTTTGATGGGATGGAGAAAACTCGTTCAAAAATATTTTTCCAAAAATACCCTGTTCGAGATAGGTCCGCGTCGCGGACCGTGTATTTTTCGGACTGGAAATTTCCAAATAATTATGAGGGGCATTTCGGTCAATCCCTCACCCCTCCTAAACTCTAATACACGGGTAATAATGACGTTTCTACGTGAAAAGGGTCTAAAACCCTCATTCTAAGTCCTATTCCCTAATCTAACAGGGCTAGGGCTTGTGGAGAAGAGAGAAGAGCTTGTGTGAGGAATTCGAGAAGAGATCCTAGACGTACTCAGTTGTTAGCCGCATCACAGGTATGTAAGGCTAAACTATAATATGAGATTGTTCTCTCAGTGCCCCTTAGAGGTCATAGGTGAGTTGATGATTAAAGAGTCTACATGCATGATTTCTTTGATGGTTTTTCTTGAAAATTATATTTGAAATTACATGGTTTCTATGTTGATGATCATCATGCTAATTGCTTTCTTAAATTGAATACTTTCATGAGAATTTGCATAACCCTACATGACTAATTCGAAAAGCATGCATATTGAATTTGAGAATTGAGTCTAGAGCCTTGAGTTAAGATTGTGATTGTGATTGTGATGAAGAAATGATGAGTCTAGAGCCTTGAGTTAGGATTGTGATTGTTGATTGTGATGTGATTATGATGAGAGGATGAAGATGAGTTGATAGAGTTTGATTGTTTTATGAGTCTCTATAAATGAACTCCACCGATATGTCTTTTCCCTTGATTCTTAATGATTGTTCTAAAACTTGAGTCATTGATGAGATTGAATGATGAGAGGGTTAAAGTTCCTATGAGATTGATTGATGAGAGGGTTAAAGTCCCTATGAGATTGATTGACTATAGGGTTAATGTCCCTATGAGATACCGATCGTTGACGGGGTTAAAGTCCCTATGAGATTGGTTGAGAATTGACATGGAGGTTTTATGAGCATTGAGTCCGGAAGAGTATCGAGCACCAAAATGGGTAAGAGTGAGTCCCACCCGAACCCATTAAACTACGTCGCTAAGCTTAGAAGAGGTTTACTCTTAAGTTTATGTCCCTGAAAGCAATAGCGGACTTGTTGAGTTTTCTGACTCCATATTGGGTGAGCAGTTATGGTTTTTGATTTGTTCTATACCTGGCAAGTACAGAACACCCGTGGCAACACCGGCGGGATGCTGTACAATCACTGGCTCATAAGTGGTTGTTGCCGGTTAAGAGAAACTCCCACAAATTTCGTACCTTACTCCGAGTCTAGATGAGATGAGAGGGGGTGAGCTCCTCTGAGTTGAGTTTGAGATGAGTTGAGACTATTGATGAGTCTGAGTTAATGATGTGTCATTTGTCTACTCTTTATTCTTGCATAGATAGACATTTGACTAACGATGTGATGTGATGTTTATTTTGAGTTGATATTGTTTCCATATTATCTACCGGTTTCTGTTTCACTCAGCTATATTACATACCAGTACATTCCAAGTACTGGTGTCCCCTTTGGACTGCATCGTTTTATGATGCAGAGGCAGGTACTAGGGATCGTCGATAGGCGCTTCGTTGAGGATTCGAGATTGCAGCTGATTGGTGAGCCTCCCCTACTTCGGAGGATTCACTCTTTTATTTCATCATGCTTTAGAGTTAGACTGGATTATTTCTCTTATTTTGATTTCAGTATCCATGGATTTGTCATTGGCACCACATGATTTGTGATAGAGGCTTCATAGACGATGGTCGAGCATTTGATGTTGAGATTGTGAGCTAGTTCTTTCTACTAGCCTTTATTTTATATATATATATACTCCTTTGAGGCTTTAGATATGAGGTGTCCACTAGAGTTATATTTTCCCTGCTATCCAGTAGAGTTATTTGATTGAATGATGTGATGGAGCTAAGCGGTTCGCTTGGGGACTAGCAATAGTCTTCGAGTTTCGGCCACGCCTAGGGTACCCTCCCGGGGCGTGACACATCTTTACTTTTATGTAGATTGATGTTCCTACCATGAGTTGTTATGTATAAATTCTGATGTATGAGTAGAGGTTATTGAGGTCGATGTGGAATTGAGGAGGTAAGTTTCTGAGTGAGTATCGAGGTGAGTCCTGAGTCTATTCGTGCCAAAGTACCGTTCCTACTCATCATTCAAGGACGAATGATCCCAAGGGGGAGATAATGTAACACCCGGTAAATTACCAAAATACTCCTAGGGAAGAGGTGTGTGTAAAACGCGTCTTTCGATGCTCGGATTGAAAATTCGAGAGCGGATTCATGATCAACACTGAAAATTGAGTGGGGGGAGGGTCTCGGTCGATTTTTAGAGTGATCGAGTCGAAAGATAATTTTTCATTCAATAATGAAAAACAGTGTGCCTGCGCGATAGAACCGCGTCGCGGACCTGTTGCGGAGCCACACTTATATTTTTCTGTGATTTTTCGACGGAGTTAAATTTTCCAAAATTACACTGTCCACGCCAGGTCCGCATCACGAACTGTGTTATTTCTGGTCGGATAAAAATTTCTTTAAATTACAGAGGGCATTTTAGTCCATTCCTATCTATCCTAAACGTACCCTTACGACTAATTAAAGTCAGTTTCTAAGAAAAGGGTTTCAAAAACCCAATTCTAAAGCATTCTTCCTAAAGGTCACTAATCTAGGGCTTGAGGGGAGTTGAGGTTGAAGAGATCAAGAGGAGGTGGTGCATAATTGTGTTAGCAAAATATTCCAGGTATGTATGGCTAACCTAAAGCATGAGAATGTTCTTCCATGTGCCCTTTTGAGTAAAGAGATGTATGTCTTGACATGATGAGGTTAATGTGAAGAGTTTGATGCATGTATAATTGATGTTACTTTACGTATAACTATTTTCTCACATAAATTGATGATCATCACTACTCTATTTTTATGTTATAATACATTTTCACGTGTAAGTTTTGAAACCCTATGATTATGTTGTTAAATGATATAAAGAGATGAACTGAGAGATGAGTCTAGAGCCTTAATGAGATTGATGTTATGATGTTGTGATTGTGTTTCACATTTGATGTGAGTCTTGATGATGATGTGATGAGAATGATGTTTATGATGTCTTGAGATTGGAAGTTTAATTTCTGAAAAAGTATCTTGAGTCTATGATGTTGATGTTAAGGTATTCTATTATGTCCCCACGGGACTGATGTTGATGTTGAGGTATTATACTATGTCCCTACGGGACTGATGTTGATGTTGAGGTATTATGTCATGTCCTTTTGGGACTGATGATGAGGTTTTGAGGTATTATGTCCCTATGAGACTGATGAGGTTGATGTTTTATGAGCATGTCGAGTTCTGGGAGGAGTATTGAGCACCGAAATGGGTACGAGTGAGTCCCACTTGAACCCATTAACTACGTGGCCCGCGTAGGAAGAGAGGATTGACCCGCAATGCGGATGACTCCTTTCTTGTCCCAAATGAGGACTGAGGTTTATTTCTTGTGGATCCACTGAGGTTGATGTCCTTTACCCCGGGCAGGGTATTGGATGGATGTGGCAACGACATCGCTTCATTGTATTATCACTAGCTCATAGGTGATGGTTGTCGGTTAGAGAAACTCCCAGTTAGTTTCCTTGTGATAGGACTCTGATGTTGATGTTATGTGATGTTTTGAGTTGATGTTTCCTGAGTTGAGTCGATGTTGATGTTTCCTGAGTTGAGTCGATGTTGATGTTTCCTGAGTTGAATCGATGTTGATGTTTCCTGAGTTGAGTCGATGTTGAGGTTCCCTGAGTTGAGTTGACGTTGAGGTTCCTTGAGTGAGTTGAGTCGAGTTTCCTTGAGATGAGTGTGACGTGATGATGATGTTGAGATGAGAGGTCGATGGGTCAATTGTCCATTCTAATCTCTTGCCTTAGATAGACGCTTGACGTTCTGATTGAGTATGATGTTGAGTTGATGTTTTCTTTATGTTGTTGTACTTATATTGCTATTCAGCTATTTTACATGCCAGTACATTCCATGTCCTGACGCCATTCGGCACTGCATCGTTTCATGATGCAGATACAGGAGTTAGAGGACTTCAGCAGACGCACCGTTGAGGTCAGAGATCGCGAGTTCCAACATTGGTGAGCCTCCTTGCCATCCGGAGGAAACCCTTTATTTGATGCTTCCTTTATTTCATTGAGTCCGGTAGCCATGGCATGTCATGGCACCATTCTTAGACAGTTGAGTCAGGTTAGAGGCTTCGTAGACATGATGTCGAGGTCGATGTTTGATGTTGTTCTTATGAACTGAGTAGTACTTCTACTTACTTAGTTGATGTTGAGACTGATGTTGGCCATTTGACCCCTTTATTTGAGGTATCCTATTTATGTCTTTTCTGCTGTAATGATGTTGAGTGGGGTGATGAGACTAAGTGGTTCGCTCGGGGACTAGCAATAGTCACTGAGTGCCAGCCACGCCAAGGGTACCCTCCCGGGGCGTGACATGTGCTTTTTGGTTACTGGTTTTTCTGGTAGGGGGAAAGGGGAGAGGGGAGAGGGGAAGAAAGGGGAAAGGGAGAGGGAAGGGAGTGACTGGGGGAGTAATAAATGAGGGGGAATTGGGCCGGGTCAGGGTAGAATTGGGTTGGGTTAGGGAGTTAGGAGGAAATGGGCTTGGAAAAGGGAATTGGATTAGGGATTTAAGAATTGGGTTTAGGAATAGGGCTTAGGGATTAAGAATGGGAATCGGGACGGAATTGGGTTGATCAGATTGGGTTGGGAATTAAAAGAAAAAGAATTGGGTTGAGGGAGAATTTAAAAACTAGCCACTTTAATTATAAAGATGGCCAATTAAAGTGTGATCAATTTAAATCAATTAATTAATTTGACCACGAGATGAATTAGCATAAATTAATTAAAAAGCTTTTAATATTAACAACTTAAAATAATTAAATTAATTATGGAGTAATTAATTCAAAAAATGATTAAAGTAAAGTGATTAAAGATAAAATCTAATTGAGAATTTTTGAAAAATTAACGAAAATATAATACTTAACTATTGATACTTGAAATAAATATATATAATATGCAATATATAAACATAATTAAAATTAAAAGATTTAAACCTAAAAATCACTTAAAAAAATATTTTTTTTAGCATTTTTGAAAGCTAATTACTTTAAATTATTAAAATTAAAAGATCGATGATTAATTTGTACTGTGGAGGGTAAAAATTGGGTGTCAACAACTATCACAAGCCATAATCACCTCCGAGCATCATAAAAAATATTTTTTGATGTAGTATTTTATCAATTTAATATTTTATTTAATTTTATATTTATTAATTTTTAAATAACGTCAAGTTATATATATTTAGATATTGAGAAAATAAGCATTTATAATTATTTAGTATTCAAATTTTAATACAATATCTTAATAATTAATTACATATTCAAATACCTCAATCTCAAGATATCTAATAAGGCTTAAGTAACTATTATGGTTGTATGCCAATGGTTTGGAGGTCATTTGTGCTGATCAATTATTTCTTACAGATTTGACTAATTGAAAATTATCAGTCTTGTATGAAAATGAGTCTCGTCTAAGATTTTATATAGTATTAATGTGATTCATGGGTCAAATAGTTTAAACTCGATGAAATGAAGTTATAAATCTAAAATTAGCACAATTGATTTTGTATGAGGTTGGTTCAGAATAAGAACTCTTACAATGAGTGAACTGCGTATAGTAGACAAAGAATTTTTGTAGTGATCCATATTATTTTATGCCCTTAGACTATTTTTCTCCTATTTGGCCCTCACCATAGACTTTTTTTGTGCTTATGACTTGTGATTGGTGGCACGATTTGAGAGGGGATCGAACGCGTCTCATAGAAAAAATTTTGATTTTTAAAAGCTGAAGTTTGACCAAAGTCAATATTTTGGATATTGGAAATTTGGGATTTGAGACTCTTGTAAATTTGAGAAGTTTAACCAAAGTCAATAATCCGTTATTCCATCGTTCATTTATCCTTATAATTTGTGTTTAAATGTTGAAAATTCATGATTTTAGCTCTGATTAAGAAATCAGATTTCACTAATTTGGAGATTGATTTGAATTAGAATTTTGATGAAATAAATGATTTGAGACCCTTGCACTAAGTGTAAATTGATTTTGAAGTAATATTATAGTTTTGACCTTGGAGGCTCAAGGTTGGCTTTATGGGTTTGGAGTGGAAGTAATGTAATATAGGTAGGTGTCTACGAGACTTGTTTACTTATGTAAAGTGGAAGGATATTTTTTTTAATAAAAAAAGTCGATTTCAAACTCACTAAAGACCGTTCGTGATCCGTACTTCACTCTTGTTCCATTCTTTTCAACTTGCAATCACAATAGCCGTACAGTCGAACATGAGTTAGACGGGGATAACGGTCAAACTATCAAAGGAATTACATATTTCGATATACTAGGATCGATCAAAGGTAGAGCCATCAATATGACTTAGGTCCATTGGGCCGGCCAGACCTAGCTCATGATTTAATAGGGCTGGGCTAAGATTCTTAGAGTCCATTTAAAAAATGAGTTTTTTAGCCCGGCCCAAATAAGTTTATTAATTTGTGAGGCTTTTGCAATATGAGTTGGGCTGGCTCGTTGGCCAAACTAAAATATAATTAAACATAAAACTAAAATAGAGTATAAAAATAATAAGAGTTCAAACTCAAAGTACATTTAAAAGAGTTTAAATATTAAAATTTAGATACAAATTATATTTTTATAATATGTAATAGTAATACTAATACCATGTAATATTGTCCAGTTGTTATTTATTTTAATATTTTTAAATTATAATTTAATTTAAAATTTTATAAAAAAATGTACTTGTAAAAATGTGGGCTGACCCGACAAGGCTCGCAAACCACGTATTGATGGGCTGAGCTAGTTGTTTTCTAGTTAAAAAAAAGGGGAAAGAACATAACTAGCCTACTTTTAAAAAATTATTACAAATAACAGTATTATCAAGATAACAAACATAACAATAAGTTATTTGCATTTATAGTTAAAAATAATTTAAAACTGGAAGAAAATAAATATTAGTTTCATCGAAATAGGAGTACTAACTAATCTTCCCATTCTTCTCGATATATGTTCCTTATTTCTAGGGACATTTTTAAAAATAGGAAATAATAAATAAATTATATATAATATATATACACACCCGTTTTATAATGACATGTAATTATATAAATATGTGAAATAAATTTAGACATGGTGTAATTAATATATACATAATAATGAATACTTTGCCACAAATTATATATTTATACCGTAAAAATATATGGTATGTTTTATGTCACGCCCCGGGAGGGTACCCTAGGCGTGGCCGACACTCAGAGGCTATTGCTAGCCCCCAAGCGAACCACTTAGCATTCATCACATCATTCATTATAAACATTGCGGACGGAGATAGAAAATAATATCTAAACAAAGTGGGCCAATGGCCAAACATCAAAACTGTTCATTTCACCAAGCAGAGGAATATTGCTCAGGTATCATAACATTCACCTTGACTACACCATTATGTCTACAAAGCCTCTAACATTCCTTAAAACGTCTAGGAAGAGGACCATGACATAACATGGCTACTCGACTCAAAGAATAGGATAACATTCATAAATAAAGGTTTCCTCCGGAAACAAGGAGGCTCACCACAGTCAGAACTTGGAAACACTTGACCTCAACCGGGCGGCTGCTGAAGTCCTCTAGCTCCTGTATCTGCATCATGAAACGATGCAGCGCCAAATGGCGTCAGTACGTGGAATGTATTGGCATGTAAAATAGCTGAAACACATTGTTAGGAATATACGAACATAACGCACATCATCATGAGACCTTAACATTTACATCAGAGAAACCTTAACATTGACCATTGCATTGGAGTACCCTTAGAGAACCCTTTTCAAGAAGGCCTAACTGGGAGTTTCTTTAACCGACAACCATCACTTATGAGCCAGTGATGATACAACGAAGCGATGCCGTTGCTACATCCGTCCAATACCCTGCCCGGGGCAAAGGACATTCATTAGAAAATATTAGTCCTCATTGGGACAAGAAAGGTGTCATCCGCGTTGCGGTTCAATCCTCTCTTCCTACGCGGGCCACGTAGTTAATGGATTCAGGTGAGACTCACCTTTCTATCCATTTCGGTGCTCAATACTCCTCCCAGGACTCGACATTGCTCATAAAACATTAACATTCATTAGTCCCATAGGGACGCATTTCATCATCATTAGTCCCCATAGGGGCCTAATACATTATCATTGGCATCAACATTCATTTGTCCCATAGGGACACATTACATTATCATTAGCATCTCCTTTACATCAACATTAACATCATTGTCATTCCATCTCATTAACATCAACATCATTGACTTTAGGGACACTCGTTTAGGAACTTTGACTCTCAACTTAGAGACAATCCCACACTCACATTCTCAACATTCATCATTCATTAATTTATCATTACTCTAGACTCTACACACACACCCATGTTCATCATGCATGCTTTTCTAGGATACATATACAATAGATATGGGGTTTTTAACTAAATGCTTTTCAAGAAAATAGTTTAAAAAGGATGCATGAGGGTTTTTATGAGGGTCATCATCAATGCAGGAAAATATGTAGGTTTATGCATAAAATAATGGCATTTGTTCATTACATTACATGAATTAACATGTTTCACTTCATTACCCTAACATCATTCACCATTAGATTTTAATACCTTACTCATGGGGCACATGGGAGGACATTCCCATGTTTTAAGTTTAGCCTTACATACCTGAAAGAAGATAGTCACACTAAAGCACCTTCTTTCCTCTTGCTCTCTTCAACCTCCTTCAAGCCCTAGCCTTAAGAACCTTAGGAAGACTTCTTCAATGGGGTTTTTCAACCCTTTTTCGTGACAACCGACCTATATAGGTCATAGGGGTACATTTAGGATAGGTGGGATTGGACCATAATGCCCTTGGAAATTTTAAGAAATTAAATCCCGTCCTGAAATAACACAGTCCGCGACGCGGACTGGTCGCGGATAGTGTATTTTCGGAAATTCAACTCCGTCGAAATTTTCAGGAAAAGATAAGTGTGTCTCCGCGACCAGTCCGCGTCGCGGTTCCGTCGCGGAGGCTCACTGTTTTTCGTTTTGGAACGAAAAATTATCTTTTGACTCGGTTGCTCTAAAATTCGACCGAGACCTTTCCCCCACTCCATTTTCAGTGCTGATCATGAATCCGCTCTCGGCTTTCCGATCCGAGCATCGGAAGGCACGTTTCTCGCACACCTCTCCTTGAGGGGTATTTCGGTAATTTCGCGGGCGTTACATTTTAGATGTAAAAAGTTTATACCATGTATATACTAAAAATACATTCATATTTAATGAATAATTCTCAAAACAAAAAATACCTACGACATAATAATTTATACCGTGAATATTTATTTCATAAATTTGTACAAAAAAATAACAATAATCACTTTTGCTATAAATCATAGTTATACCATATAAATACATGGTATATTTTAGATGTAAAAGCTTATACCATGAAAATTATACGTAATACTTTCAAAATAATAAACTTATACCATGAATATGTATTCGATAAACTTATACCATAAATAAGTATTTCATAAATTTATACTATGAATAAGTATTATATGAACTTACACCATGAATAAGTATTCCATAAACTTATACTGACTTTGAAAATAAGGAGTGATATTAACATAAATACTATTAATATTGATTGTAGGAGAGATAAAATATTTGTTCAGAATATTTTGTATTATATAGATTATAGAGAGAAAAAAACATTTGGTATTACTTTTATAATATTTTATTAAAGATTAAAAGAATTCCTTAATTTAAGGTAAACGGATAATATGTTACTGCATTAAATTAAGAATTATGAGTATCTTTCCTGATTATTTAAAACTGCTATATACGTAAAATAAATTTTCATATTTATAATATTTAAAAAAATCCTATTATTCATGTAATTAATCTCAAAAGATGGTCTTTCCAAATAATTTTCCCAAAAAGGGGAAAAAATGGTCAGCTCGATCTGGTCCATTAAATTTCAAAGTTTATATATATGAACTATTTCAGATGGAGTGAGTTAGCCTGTATTAATAATTCTACTTATAATCTTACTTAGATGAGTATTAACAACTTGCGTATATACTTTAATTTTATTTTACTCAAGTAAACAAAAAAGTTTAGAAATGCTTTTAGGAGAAAAAAATAAATAAGGAATTAACATGTGTACAAGTTTATCTAATTTTACAACATTTTATTGTGTATTCTACTCAAGACTTTAAGAGTGTTTTAATTGACTATTTTAAAAGAAGAAGCAAATATGAAACAGAATAAAGAGACGTGAAATAAAGGAAATCAAATTTACTTGCACAATTGGCCTAAAAGAAAAAGGAGAAATTAGGAGTGCAAAAGAGGAAAGGCAAAGAAGAAAATATTATGGTGGTTGATAAATTTATTTGTCAAGAACATTTAATTCAAAAAATTTAAATGATTAAAATATTAATTTCTATAGAAATACTTTTTTTTTTTAAAAAAATATATATATATATATTAGAAAGGAGATAAAAATTGTTTTTAGTTGCTACAAATAAGAAGCAAATTATTATTATTTTTCAATCCAAAGTAAAATAATTTTAGGTTAGAATCTAAATATTTTTTCCCTAAAATTACAATTTGGTTTTAGCTAAATTAGAATGCATAAATATTTATGTCTAGATACAATTAAGATTTAAGATTAACTATTGCAAACTCTATAACATAATTTATTTTTTTATAACTTTCTTCTCAACTTAATTTTTAACAAAAACTTTATGTGAAGATATACATTTTTATTTTTAAATAGAGCATATAGAGAAAAGAAAATGATCAAATAGAATTTGCAACTTAAAATATTAAAAGTCAATGAAGATCGAACCCATAAAATAGATGAACATGAGATACAAATACTATCATGACGTTCAAACTCCAATAAACTTGATATTAAATTGCAATTTACATGACACGACATGAAAAAATAACCGATAATGGACAAATTAAAAACAGAAATAGTGAAAACAAATGGCAAAGAAATGAAGAGAGGTAAAAGAAGGAAAGACAGATGAAAAGACGGTATGGCTAGAAAAAGATGAGCAGAGAAGTCAAAACTAACCGAAACTGAAAGCAAAGATGGCATGGAGTGAATGGAAGGTATACTTGGAACTAAATTTAAAGTATGTATATTTAGAATATGATCTAACAGAATACAAAACTGATATGGTCAAAGAACTAACAGTAGAGACAAAATGGCTGAAATAGATGGCGGACAAATTAAAAGTGATATTGATATGTTAATTTCAAATGGGCGGGGTTCTAAAACGGATAACAAAAACAATTAATAAATAGTGATATAATCAAATATGCACTTATGTATTTCGCAAGAAACGTCTTGGGAGATCTTTTGATGTGTTTCTCTATATTCCAAAATTGTTGTAATCGGTCATACTACTGAAATACATCATAAATAATTGTTTGAAAAATTGATTGACACTATAACATTGCAGGGTTATATGATAAAGCTAATGCTATAGTTAGATTACTCATAAGAAACTTAGTACTATTATATACATTGTAGTATAATAATATGATAAGAGGCTTTAGACATTTGTTTACAATACTCCGCGTTAGATGTTGATGCAAAAAACTTTATTTATAAACATGAAGATTTGAGTTGCTTAATTCAAAATTATAAAATGTTACTTGATTAAAAAGTAGATAGCTATTTTTTCTTTCCTTTTTTATTTAAATTTTTTATAATGTTCACTATTATTTCAAGCGAAATTAAAATCTTAATCATTGTATAATGTATACACGATTATTTTTTTAATTCAATATACTTGCATTTTTTTTACGTTTGGTTTAATTTTTTAGAGTCTGCTTTAGTGATAATATGTTTGTTTAGGCATAAACGTTGACACTAGTTGATCATATTGATGACAAAATTAAATTCTTGCAATATCAAACCTATTGTTAACACTAGTTGATCCTATTGATGACAAAATTGATTTTCTTGCAAAATCGATTTGTGTCCACCTAGTGTTAACATTAGTTGATCCTATTGATGACAAAATTGATTTTTTTGCAAGTTTGATTTGTGTCCACCTAGGGTCAATATTTTGCCTTAATTTGATGATAATGTGTTTGTTTTGCATAAGTGACAATACTTAGCTTTTATTTTGTGATAATGTGTTTGTTTCGCATAAGTGACAACACTTAACTTTTATTTTGTGATAATGTGTTTGTTTTGCATAAGTGACAACACTTAGCTTTTTATTTGGTGATAATATACTTGTTTTGCATAAATAACATCACTTACCTTTTATTATGTGATAATGTGTTTGAAACTAGATTGAAATTATTTTAGAAGTAATTTAGAATTAATGTGATTTAGTTATTAAAAATGATAAAATTAGAATTAATACTTAATCATTGTAATTTAAAGTTTAAACTTATCATTATTATTTATGTAGATGGAACGTGATCGTAGTTGGATGTATAATAGAAATAATCCTGGTCGAGCGGGTATGGTTCCAGAATTTGTAGAAGGTGTCACTCGCTTTATAAATCATGCAAAGACACTTGATTCCTTTTTAACTTCAAGATTGATTAGGTGTCCTTGTGTTAACTGTGAAAATGTGAGATATCAAACAACAGAGAATGTTTCTATGCATCTTATGAAGAATGGGTTTAAACCGGAGTATACAGTTTGGACTAGTCATGGAGAATTTGAAAGTAACAATAACTTTGACAACTTTGTTGGTGGTGAAAGTAGTAGATCTACGGAACATAATTTTGTTCAGGATTCTAGAATGTCGGATATGGTTGATGATGCTTTTGGGATACATTCAGATTTTGAATTCGGGGAAAATGTAGAAGAAGCTCCTAATGAAGAAGCAAACACCTTTTATGAACAATTGCGTGATGCTAGTCGCCCTTTGTTCAATGGGAGTCCGCACTCTAAATTGTCTATTGCAGTTAGATTGTTAAGTATTAAGTCTGATTGGAATGTTACTCAGGGAGCAATGGACTCCATGGTAGATCTCATGAAGGAATTAGTTGATCCCAATGTAGACATTCCTGATTCTTATTATAAGGCAAAGAGATTGGTATCTAAGTTAGGGCTTTCCTCGACCAGAATTGATTGTTGTGAAAATGGTTGCATGTTATACATTAAGGATGATGTCGATCTAGAATCTTGTAAGTTTTGTAGTCACCCTCGCTATAAGCTTGGTTCTGGTGGAAAGAAACTTGCTATCAAGGCAATGCACTATTTACCTCTTATACCAAGATTGAAGAGGTTGTATGCATCAAATAGCTTTGCTCCCCATATGACATGGCACAGTGAAAATTGAAGACCACCTGGTGTCATGTGTCATCCATCCAATGGCAAGGCATGGAAACATTTTGATAGAACTTATCCAGATTTTGCTGCTGAACCAAGGAATGTTAGGCTGGGCTTATGTGCCGATGGTTTCACCCCATTTTCAGTTGGGGCTGCACCATATTCTTGTTGGCCTGTGTTTATTACACCATATAATCTTCCACCTGAGATGTGCATGACAAACCCATATATATTTCTAAATTGTGTCATTCCTGGTCCACGAAATCCAAAAGGGTTGATTGATGTGTATTTACAACCTTTAATTGATGAGTTGAAATTGTTATGGTATGAAGGAGTTGAAACATGGGACATTTCCCGTAAGCAAAATTTCACATTACATGCTGCTTTAATGTGGACTATTAATGATTTTCCTGCTTATGGAATGTTGTCCGGATGGATGACATGTGGAAAGTTAGCATGTCCCTATTGCATGGAAGATACTAAATCGTTCACATTAAAATATGGCCGAAAAAATTCATGGTTTGACTGCCATCGTCGGTTCTTACCACCTAATCATGAGTTTAGAAGAATGAAATATGCATTTAGAAAAAATAAAATTGAACGAGATGGTCCTCCCCCAGTATTAACAGGTCATGATATTTGGGAGAGGGTTCAAAATTTTCCAAAGGTAACTGAGGAACCACCGTACAAAATGGATGGGTATGGTGTTGCACATAATTGGACTAAACAGAGTATATTTTGTGAGTTACCTAATTAGAAGGATAATCTTCTCAGACATAATCTTGATGTCATGCATATTGAAAAGAATTATTTTGATAATCTCTTCAACACTGTAACTGATGCGACTGGCAAGACAAAAGATAATGTTAAGGCTAGACTTGACTTACAAGAATATTGTAGACGTTCGGAGTTACATTTACAAAAGTCTGCCAATGACAAGTTGCTTAAGCCTAAGGCCAGTTGTACATTCACAATGGAACAGAAACAAAAAATTTGTAAGTGGGTGCAGAGCTTGAAGATGCCAGATGGTTATGCCTCGAATTTAGAAAAGAGGGTTGACATGGAGCACGGAATATTACATGGGATGAAAAGTCATGACTGTTATGTTTTCATGGAACAATTACTCCCGATTGCTTTTTATGGATTGCCTGAAAATGTATGGAAACCGATGGCAGAGATTAGTTTGTTCTTTAAAGACTTGTGTTCCAGCACATTGAGAGTAGAAAATCTGGTTCTGATGGCTGAAAATATTGTTGTTATCACCAATAAGTTGGAGAAGATTCTTCCACCTGGGTTCTTTGATGTGATGGAACATCTTCCCATTCACCTTGTTCATGAAGCTCTACTAGGAGATCCAGTTCATAATAGGTGGATGTATCCTTATGAGCGGTAAGTAATTAACTATAACCCATTTATTCTTATTTCTTTAATATTTATATATGTATGTAATGTAAATTTTTACAGGAAAATTGACATGTCTAAAAGGAGTATTAAGAATAAAAATAGGGTGGAAGGTTGTATAGTTGAAGCATACCTTGCTAGAGAAGGAAGCCACTTTTATTCTTACTACTTTGATGATCAAGTGTCGTGTTTGAAAAACAGACCTAATCGACATGCTGATTCGGAGATTGATCCCGCAATACAACCAATATCAATCTTCAACCAGCCAGGTAAGGGTTCCAAAAATCGTACATTACGCAAACTTACAGAACTGGAGAAAAAATCTGCAGCGCTTCATGTCTTGTTGAATTGCCCAGAAGTTCAACCCTTTTTAAAGTAAGAAAATTAAAATCTTAAATAATATATTCAACTCCAATTTTATCACGGAAACTAACTATATTTTTAATATGATTGTACAGTTATTTTGTGAGCCAGCATGGCTATGATCAAGTGTATTCGTTATTCACAACGTGGTATACTGATTGGGTAAGTGTTGTACTATACACATAATAATAACAAATGACAGTACTCTTCTTTGTACTGACCTTACTTTTTAATTTACTAACTATATATAGGCATACAATTCAGAAAATGCAGCCATATTTGATCAATTTTCCAAGGATATTTCTTGGGGACCGATTACAGTTCACTCAATGTCGCAATATAATGTAAATGATTTTAAATTTACCACGGAGAAATACTTGAAGAATAGGAAGACTAATAATAGTGGTGTTTGGGTTAAAGGTGGTGATGGAAATCAGGAGAATGTTGATTATTTTGGCGTCCTACAGGAGATTCTAGAGTTGGAGTATTCTGGTTGGCCAATCAAAAGAATAGTACTTTTTCGATGCAAGTGGTTTGATCCAACCCCAAATAGAGGTACAAGGGAACTTAAGCAATATAACATCACTGAAGTCAAGCATACTAGGGCATATCAAGCTTATGATCCCTTTATTATTGCACAAAATGCCAAGCAAGTGTACTATGCTCCCTATCCATTGCGCAGGGACAAGTATGATTGGTGGGTTGTAATCAAAACTAAGCCGATGGGGCGGGTGGAAGTTGAGAATGTGTTAGATGTTGCATATCAAAATGAAATGTCAAGTGTTCATCACCTAGTGGATACCGAGTTAGAAATCAATTTGGAGCATCCCGATCACATTTTTCAGAAAGTTACTAGAGAAGAGTTAGATATGCTATCAAATGTGAAAAAGGATGAGGAGGAAACTTTCAAAGAGGTTGAATTGATAGATGAGGAGGAAACGTCTGAAGAGGACTCCTAACTAGTGCCTTCTTGTGTTGTTTCAAGATTTGAAATGTTTGTTTGGTCATAGTGTAACTTTCACTTTTACTTGTAATAGAGGACTCTTAGTTTGTGTCTTGTTCAGTGTTGGCTTTTGTAGTCTGAATAAATAATCAACATTACTTGGTAATGTCACCCTGGAGTAAATTAACTACTCTTTCTATTAATTGATAGTAAGTTTGTTATTTTCTGCATACACTATAGTGTTAAAATATTAATATTTTGATTGATATAGATGGCAGATAAAGGAAAGGGTAAATCAAAAAAAGCTGTCATTCCAAAAAAGATACTATTAGAAGGCCCACTGGGGTTGTGATAGCTGATGAACCCCTGCGAGTTAATATCCCACCACGAGCCTCACTTTCAGCTACTAGCTCGGCACATCAGGCACAAAATGTCTCTACTTATGTTGCTCCACCTTCTTATTATAATATATCTGTACCTAATATGGCACCAAGGTCGGGTTATCAAACTTTGCAGGGATGTTCACATCTTGGTTCTGAGTCTACCAATAGTCTCAATACCACTAGCGGATCAATTGGACTTTCACATCTTCATCTTGGATCCAGTGGTTCGGTGCATAATACCCCCACGACCCAGCAATCAGATGCCCATGTTCCACGGCCGGGTGACAGAGATAGTTTTCGGAGACTGATCGTTGAACCTATAGCTACAGGTATGATCTTCTTAGTTTTCGGCCAACAATCAGATGCCCATATTATTAAATTTTTGAAAGTTGATCTTCTAATTGAGCTTAAGTTTATCGTAGGATAATTCCGGATGAAGGTTTATCATGTGTCATCTTAAAATGCATCGGAACACCCTATGATGATCTATATCCGAGTTGGCATAAGATTCCAATGAAAGTGCAAGGACAGATGTTCAATGAATTTAAGGTAAGAATGTTATCAATTAAATTCATATTATATGTATTTAAATTCACTATACACATTTCTAGATGAAAATTAATATGATTCTTTCTCGATTCTTATTAATATCTACTTATTATTTTATTACAGAAATATTATGTATGGGCTCCCGAGCATGAGAAAAAATTCAAGTGAACTTCAATTACAAAGCCGGAAAGTTGCTTGCAGGAACATTTTGTGAATGTAAGAGACATAATAGAATTCCAAACTTTATGGTTCCAGATCAGTGGGCCAAATTGCAGGAATTTTGGAATACTGATGAAAAGTTTAAGAAGAGGAGTAACATTAAGAACATGGCTCGTGCATCGAAAAAAGGTGGTTCTCTGCACACTGGTGGAGCTATTAGTCAGCTTACTAGAAAGAAGAGAATGGTATATTTTATTTAATTCAATAAAATAATTTTTTTTCCTTTTTTGATAAGTATTTTTGTACGATTAATGATCACATGCTATATATCATTTTTGCAGGAAAAAGAATTGGGTAGGCCGGTATCTCAGGAGGAGTTATTCAAGGTCACTCACACAAAAAAGACGACAGACCCCACGGAAGGAGAAAAATGGATTGAGCCACGTGCTCAAGAAACATATGTAAGAATTTCAATCAATTTATATATATATAAATTCTCTCTTACATGGTCATGATTGGTGATATGGTGATATGTGCTTCATTACTTATTATAGATGTCTCTGATGAATGTTATTAACATGAGTTGAAAATGTAAACATAGCGTATAAAGATAGTACTACTAGCTAGATTGACTCTTTCATGTTATAAGTACTTCATAAATATTGTTGTTCAAGATAAGGTAAGGAATATTGGTAGTAATGGGTGGGTTTGAAGTGTATAATTAATGTATTATTGGCTTCATTCATTTTGGTAGTTTAAGAAAATTAATCACGTTTGTGACAGTACATTTTGTGATAATGTGTTTGTTTCGCATAAGTGACAATACTTAGCTTTTATTTTGTGATAATATATTTGTTTTGCATAAGTGACAACACTTAGCTTTTTATTTGGTGATAATGTACTTGTTTTGCATAAAGTTGTCTTTAAGGTTGGGTTGAAGTGAAATTGTGAGTATATGTTCGGCCTAAACTTGAGCAAAGTTATTCGGTACATGTACTGATCAGAGAAAATAAAATAAATATTTTGATGTGGTGCATTAGTTAAGATTTTGATAATAACTTTGGTTTACATCCTGGATATATTTTGATAATTCAATAAACTAGCAAATATTGCAAACAACATATTTTCATCCAGTAAAGAGAAATAGTTTTTGTAATTCAAACCATCTCGAATCTTGATTTTGTGTGGTGATGAGACACTGTTGTTATATAGTAATAAGATGTCAGATCATTAGAATTATTTATTTTTCGGAATGGTAGTCTATTTTAATTATAATTTAGTCATTATTTGTGTGATTATTAATTTTCAAATCGGATTTAAAATTCCATAACTACTTTGCTTGATGTAACTACTTTGCTTGATGTAATATTTTTATTCTAATAGTTTTTCATTTAAATTATAGGAGAGGTTTACGCAAAAACTACAGGAGTATCATAGTACCCTACCTGTGGAAAGTCAAGATGCACCACTGTCACAAGAAATTACTGAGCAGTTGTGGCGAGAGAGTGCAGGTGAACCGGTTAGAGGGGTAGTCTACGGTTACACAGAAAAGGCCTATCATGAGAAAAAGAGTTGGTTTTATTGTGCATCCTCTTCAAGCGTTGATGGTGTGGATAAAGCGACACTATCTAAAATGGAGGATAAGTGTAACGCCAGGTAAAAATTACCAAAATACCCCTAGAGTGGGGGTATGTGCGTAATGCACCTTCCGATGCTCGTATGGCGAATTCGAGACCGGATTTGTGATTAGCATGGAAAATAGGGTGGGAAAATGGTCTCGGTCGAATTTTAGAGCGACCCGATCGAAAGATAAATTTTCGATCCAAGTCACAAAACAGTGACTGTCCGCGACAGAGGCGCGACGCGCACCTGCCGCGGAGGGACACTTATATATTTTTCCAGATTTTCGACGGGATGGTGAAAACTCATTTAAAAATACTTTTTTCAAAATTACACAGTGTGCGATAGGTCCGCGTCGTGGACCGTGTGTTTTCCGAAACTGCAAATTCCTAATTTAATTCGAGGATCATTCTAGTCAATCCCCAATCCCTCCTAAACACTGATACACGACTAATTAAGTCGTTTTCAACCAGAAAAGGGTCTAAAACCTCATTCTAAGTCCTATTCCTTAAACACTAACAAGGCTAGGGCTTGAGGAGAAGAGAGAAGAGCTTGTGAGAGGAATTCGAGCGGAGACCCCGAAAGTACTCGATTGTTAACGGCATCACAGATATGTAAGGCTAAACTAATACATGAGATTGTTCTCTCATGTGCCCCATAGAGGTTATAGATGAGTTGTTGATTGAAGAGTCTACATGCATGATTTCTTTGATGGATTTTCTTGAAAATTATATTTGAAACTACATGTTTTCTATGTTGATGATCATCATACTATTAGTTTTCTTAAGTTGGATACTTTCATGAGAATTTGCATAACCCTACATGATTAATTTGAACAGCGTGCATAATAAACTTGAGGATTGAGTCTAAAGCCTTGAATTGTGATTGTGATTGTGATGAGGATTGAGTCTAAAGCCTTGAATTGTGATTGTGATTGTGATGAGAGAATGATGCGTCTAGAGCCTTGAGTTAAGATTGTGATTGTTGATTGTGATTGTGACTGTGATGAGAGAATGATAATAAGTTGATAGAGTTTGATTGTCTAATGAGTCTCTATAAATGAACTCTACCGATGTGTCTATTCACTTAATTCCTAATGATTGTTCTAATCTTGAGTCATTGATGAGATTGATTGATGAGAGGGTTAAAGTCCCTATGAGTTTGATTGATGAGAGGGTTAAAGTCCCTATGAGTTTGATTGATGATAGGGTTAGAGTCCCTATGAGATACCGATCGTTGACGGGGTTAAAGTCCCTACGAGATTGGTTTGATTGGTTTGATGGTTTTATGAGCATTGAGTCGGGAGGAGTATCGAGCACCGAAATGGATAAGAGTGAGTCCCACTTGAACCCATTAAACTATGTCGCCAAGCATAGAAGAGGTTTTCCTCTTGAGTTTATGTCCCTGAAATCAATAGTGGACTTTGTTGATTATTCTGTCTCCATCTTGGACTTATCCATTATGGTTTCGATTCATCTCTACCTGGCAAGTACGGGACGGCCGTGGCAACACCGGCGGGACTGTTGTACAATCACTGGCTCATAAGTGATTGTTGTCGGTTAAGAGAAACTCCCATAAACTTCTTACCCTATTCTGAGTCGGAAAGAGATGAGAGGAGGTGAACTCCTCTGAGATGAGATGAGATGAAAGGAAATGTGATGAGGTAAGAGGAGGTGAGCTCCTTTGAGATGAGTCTGAGATGATTGATGAGGTTTGAGTTGATGATAGGTCACTTGTCTACTCTTTATTCTTGCATAGACAGACATTTGACTAATGATGTGATTTGATGTGTATTTTGAGTTGTTATTGTTTTCCATATTTTCTACCGGTTTCTGTTTCATTCAGCTATTTTACATACCAGTACATTCCAAGTACTGATGTCCACTCTAGACTGCATCGTTTTATGATGCAGAGGCAGGTACTAGAGATCGTCAACAGGCGCTTCGTTGAGGATTCGAGATTGCAGCAGATTGGTGAGCCTCCCCTACTCCGGAGGGTTCACTCTTTTATTTCATCATGCTTAGAGTTAGATGAGACTATTTCTTTTATTTTGGGTAGCCATGAATTTGTCATTGGCACCATATGATAGTGATAGAGGCTTCATAGACGATGGTCGAGTGTTAATATTGAGACTGTGAGCTAGTTCTTTCTACTAGCCCTTATTGTTTTATGAAATCTTTTGAGACGTCAAATGATGATGTGTCCATTACTACTTATATTTTTTCCGTTATTCATTAGAGTTTATTTGATTGAATGATGTGATGAGGCTAAGTGGTTCGCTTGGGGACTAGCTATAGTCTTTGAGTGCCGGCCACGCCTAGGGTACCCTCCCGGGGCGTGACAAACTTGGTATCAGAGCACAAGGTTCAAGTGTCCTAGGGAGTCTATGAAGCCGTGTCTAGTAGAGTCTTGTTTATGGGTGTGTTGTCAACCACACTTCATAAGCAGGAGGCTATGGGACATAGGGAATGGTTACACTTCTTTCTTATCCTAAATCATGCGATGGAGTTGAACTCTATGAAAACTATCCTCTAATTCGTGCGCCACACGTGCAGAGTCGAGAACATGCCTCCCAGAAGAGCTGTCAGAAGAAGGGGACATCCTGCCAGGCAAGCTGTTAACCCACCTGAACCCCAAGTACCCGAGGGGCCCGTAGATCCAGCTATTCCTGTCGAACAACCCCCTCAGGATGAGGTCTCCAATGCCGAGTTATGCCAAGCTATTCGGGCTCTAGCCCAGGCTGTTGCAGCACCTCCTGTGAGACAAGGAGCGGACAGACTGGACACTCATGACACCTCCAGAGTCCGGGAATTTCTGAGGATGAACCCGCCTGAGTTCACGGGGTCGGCAGCTACTAAAGACCCCGAGAGCTATATTGAGGAGCTTGAGAAGGTGTTCCAAGTGATGCATGTGGCGTATGTGGATAGAGTTGAATTGGCCGCCTACCAACTCAAAGGGGTGGCCAGGCTGTGCTTCGACCAATGGAAGAAGGGCCGAGGGGATGATGATTCATGTGTGACCTGGGCAGTGTTTGAGGAGGCCTTCTTGTGACGCTTCTTCCCAAGGGAGAAAAGAGAGGCTAAGGTGAGGGAGTTTCTGAATCTAAAAGAGGGCTCCACGACCGTGCAAGAGTATGGCCTAAAGTTCACATAGTTATCTCGCTATGCTCCGGATATGATTGCCGACATGAGGGGGAGGATGGGAATGCATGTCGATGGGTTGAATAGAGGACCCAAAAGGGATGGCAGAGGGGCAATGCTGGTGAGTGATATGGACATTGGGCGATTGATGACATTTGTACAACAAGCTGATGAGGAGAGGCAGCATGACAAGGAGGAATTCAGGCGCAAGAAAGCCAAAAAGTCTAGCTATGAGACGGGAAGGAGAGGCGATGGTAATCGATTTCCAGCACCATCATATGCTACTGCACCCACGCCCAGGATCAGGGATGATCAGAGGTCCCAGAATACTAGAGCCCATGGGTCCCAGTCACAAGCTAGTGTGGCTCAAGGATCGCAGGGTCAACCGCCGTGTAGGAAGTGTGGCAAGTTGCACCTGGGAAGATGTCGTGAGGGAAATGATGGGTGCTACAAATGTGGCCAAATGGGTCACTATTAGAGAGACTGTCCTCGATGGGCTAGCCGAGCTCAATCCACTGCATCGGCCCCACCAGTAGGAGGGAACTAGAGAGCCACTACGTCAGGAACAGGCGGAGCGACAAATCGCTTGTACGCCATGGGTAGTCGCCAAGATCAGGAGAACTCCCCAGATGTTGTGACGGGTATGATTCGCGTCTTTACTCTTGATTGTTATGTCTTGATGGACCCTGGTGCCACACTGTCATTTGTATCTCCTTATGTGGCCAGTAAATTTGATAGGACCCCTGAGAGTCTCCTTGAACCTTTTTATGTTTCTACTCCAGTGGGTGAGTCTATTCGAGCTAAGAGAGTCTATAGAACTTGCGTAGTGTCCATCCATCATAGGGACACTCTTGTTGATTTGATTGAGCTGGAGATGATTGATTTTGATTTGATCCTTGGCATGGATTGGCTCCACGTCTGTTATGCCTCTGTTGATTGTAGATCCCGAACTGTTAAGTTCCAATTTCCAAATGAACCGGCTCTAGAGTGGAAGGGTGACTCTGTCACTCCTAGAGGAAGATTTATCTCATATCTTAGAGCCAGGAAATTGATTTCTAAAGGTTGTATCTATCACCTGGTACGAGTAAAATCAGACGAGGTTGAGTCCCCAACTCTTGAGTCAGTTCCGATTGTTAATGAGTATCCGGAAGTGTTTCCTGATGATCTGCCCGGAGTCCCTCCTGATAGGGAGATTGACTTCGGGATTGACATTCTTCCGGATACCCAACCCATTTCGATCCCACCTTACAGGATGGCCCCCGCTGAGTTGAAAGAATTGAAAGAGCAACTAAAGAATTTGCTAGAGAAGGGCTTCATTAGGCCGAGTGTTTCACCATGGGGTGCTCCTGTCCTATTTGTGCGAAAGAAAGATGGGTCTCTTAGAATGTGTGTTGATTATAGGCAACTGAACAAGGTCACGGTAAAAAACAAATATCTTCTCCCACGGATAGATGATTTGTTTAACCAACTTCAGGGCGCCTCTTGTTTCTCTAAGATAGACCTCAGATCTGGCTACCATCAGCTGAAGGTGAGAGAGTGCGACATTCCAAAGACAGCCTTTCGGACTAGATATGGCCATTTTGAATTCCTGGTCATGTCCTTTGGGTTGACGAATGCACCTGCCGCCTTTATGGACTTGATGAACAGGGTGTTCAAACCGTATCTTGACTTGTTTGTGATTGTATTCATCGATGATATTCTGATATATTCAAGGAGTGAGGAGGAGCATGCCAATCATCTCAGAGTTGTCCTCCAAACCCTTAGAGACCATGAGTTGTATGCAAAATTCTCAAAGTGTGAGTTCTGGCTCAAGTCAGCAGCCTTCCTGGGCCACGTTATTTCCGGTGATGGTATTCGAGTGGACGCCCAAAAGATTGAAGCGGTTAAGAACTGGCCCCGACCGACCACTCCAACCGACATTAGAAGTTTCTTGGGGTTGGTGGGCTACTACCGCAGGTTTGTAGAAGGATTTTCTTCCCTATCCGCACCATTGACCAAGTTGACCCAGAAAAAGGTCAAGTTTCAGTGGTCCGAGAAATGTGAGAAAAGTTTCCAGGAATTGAAAACGAGATTGACTACTGCACCAGTCCTAACTTTACCCGAGGGAAACGAGGACTTTGTGATCTATTGTGATGCCTCAAGGGTCGAACTGGGATGCGTACTAATGCAAAGGGGGAAGGTGATAGCCTATGCCTCCAGGCAACTCAAGGTCCATGAAAGGAATTACCCAACCCATGACCTCGAGTTGGCAGCAGTAGTGTTCGCACTTAAGATCTGGCGTCACTACTTGTATGGAGTATATGTGGATGTGTTCACGGACCACAAGAGCTTGCAGTATGTTTTCAGTCAGAAGGAGCTTAACTTGCGACAGAGGAGATGGTTGGAATTGCTCAAGGATTACGAAATGAGCATTCACTATCACCCAGGTAAAGCTAACATTGTTGCTGATGCTCTTAGCAGGTTATCAATGGGTAGCACAGCCCATGTGGAGGAAGGAAAAAGGGAATTAGCCAAAGACGCACATCAGTTGGCTCGATTAGGAGTCCGACTTGAGGAGAACAATGAAGGAGGAGTTAATGTGGAGAACGGGTCTGCTTCCTCGCTAGTGGTAGAAGTGAAAGAAAAGCAAGACCAAGACCCAGTTATACTCCAATTGAAGGAGGATGTCCATAATCAGAAAGTGACGGTCTTCTCCAAAGGGGGAGATGGGGTACTGAGATATCAAAGTCGATTGTGTGTCCCAAATGTTGATGGCATACGGGAGAGAATCATGACAAAAGCTCATAACACTAGATATTCCATCCACCCTGGCTCCACCAAAATGTACCACGACTTAAGGGAAGTCTATTGGTGGAATGGGATGAAGAGGGACGTTGCAGAGTTCGTTTCAAGATGCCCGAACTGCCAACAAGTGAAGGTTGAACATCAAAGGCCGTGTGGATTGGCTCAGAACTTTGAAATTCCGGAGTGGAAATGGGAGATGATCTACATGGACTTTATCACTAGCCTGCCGAAATCTCGAAAGCAACATGATTCGATATTGGTGATCGTGGATAGGATGACAAAGTCAGCTCACTTCTTAGCAGTAAAGACAACAAACACTGCGGAAGAGTATGCCAGATTGTACGTCCAGGAGATCGTGAGGTTGCATGGGGTTCCTTTGTCTATCATCTCGAACAGAGGGGCTCAATTTACCTCCCAGTTCTGGAGATCGTTTCAGAAAGGTTTGGGTACTAAGGTGAACCTGAGTACAGCTTTTCACCCGCAGACGGATGGTCAGGCAAAGCGTACGATTCAAACACTCGAGGACATGTTGAGAGCTTGTGTACTTGACTTCAAAGGAAATTGGGATGATCATCTACCCTTGATCGAATTCGCATATAACAATAGTTATCATGTGAGCATTCAGATGGCTCCTTATGAGGCCCTGTACGGAAGAAGATGTAGATCGCCGATTGGGTGGTTTGAGGTTGGAGAAGCAGGGCTGATTGGACCTGACCTTGTTCACCAGTCGATGGAAAAAGTCAAGATCATTAGAGAGAGGTTAAAGACTGCCCAGAGTCGCCAAAAATCCTACACCGACGTAAGGAGAAGAGACTTAGAGTTTGAGATAGATGATTGGGTGTATTTGAAGGTATCACCTATGAAGGGTGTCCTAAGGTTTGGGAAGAAGGGAAAGTTAAGCCCACGATATGTTAGGCCATACCAGATCGTAAAGAGGATTGGGAAGGTTGCTTACGAGTTAGAGTTACCTTCCGAGTTAGAGGGAGTTCATCCGGTATTCCATGTGTCGATGCTGAAGAAATGCTTGGGAGATCCCGCCTTGGTGATCCCTATTGATAGCCTTGGAGTAAAAGATAGCCTATCTTATGAAGAGGTCCCAATTCAAATCCTTGATCGTCAGATTCGCAGGTTGAGGAACAAAGAGATAGCCTCAGTCAAAGTCCTGTGGAGGAATCAATTCGTTGAAGAAGCCACATGGGAAGCTGAGGAGGAGATGAAGGCCAAATACCCGCACCTATTCGTGCCAACGGATGATGGAAACATTGAAGGTAAAAATCCTTGCTCTTCACTAAACTGATTGTTCTATTTTGATGCGACTTACAATTGTTAAGTCGAGGATGGGTTGATTGAATTGAGTGGAAGATGAGTCTCGAGTCTATTCGTGCTTTAGTCCTCACCTCTACTCATCATTCGAGGACGAATGATCCCAAAGGGGAGATGATGTAACTCCCGGTAAAAATTACCAAAATACCCCTAGAGTGGGGGTATGCGCGTAATGCACCTTCCGATGCTCGTATGGCGAATCCGAGACCGGATTTATGATCAGCATGGAAAATAGGGTGGGAAAATGGTCTCGGTCGAATTTTAGAGCGACCCGATCGAAAGATAAATTTTTGATCCAAGTCACAAAACAGTGACTATCCGCGACAGAGGCGCGACGCGCACCTGCCGCGAAGGGACACTTATATATTTTTCTAGATTTTCGACGGGATGGAGAAAACTCGTTTAAAAATACTTTTTCCAAAATTACACAGTGCACGATAGGTCCGCGTCGCGGACCGTGTGTTTTTCGAAACTGCAAATTCCTAATTTAATTCGAGGGGCATTCTAGTCAATCCCCAATCCCTCCTAAACACTGATACATGGCTAATTAAGTTGTTTTCAACCAGAAAAGGGTCTAAAACCTCATTCTAAGTCCTATTCCTTAAACACTAACAAGGCTAGGGCTTGAGGAGAAGAGAGAAGAGCTTGTGAGAGGAATTCGAGCGGAGACCCCGAAAGTACTCGATTGTTAACGGCATCACAGGTATGTAAGGCTAAACTAATACATGAGATTGTTCTCTCATGTGCCCCATAGAGGTTATAGATGAGTTGTTGATTGAAGAGTCTACATGCATGATTTCTTTGATGGATTTTCTTGAAAATTATATTTGAAACTACATGTTTTCTATGTTGATGATCATCATACTATTGGTTTTCTTAAGTTGGATACTTTCATTAGAATTTGCATAACCCTACATGATTAATTTGAACAACGTGCATAATGAACTTGAGGATTGAGTCTAAAGCCTTGAATTGTGATTATGATTGTGATGAGAGAATGATGCGTCTAGAGCCTTGAGTTAAGATTGTGATTGTTGATTGTGATTGTGACTGTGATGAGAGAATGATGATAAGCTGATAGAGTTTGATTGTCTAATGAGTCTCTATAAATGAACTCTACCGATGTGTCTATTCACTTAATTCCTAATGATTGTTCTAATCTTGAGTCATTGATGAGATTGATTGATGAGAGGGTTAAAGTCCCTATGAGTTTGATTGATGATAGGGTTAGAGTCCCTATGAGATACCGATCGTTGACGGGGTTAAAGTCCCTACGAGATTGGTTTGATTGGTTTGATGGTTTTATGAGCATTGAGTCGGGAGGAGTATCGAGCACCGAAATGGATAAGAGTGAGTCCCACTTGAACCCATTAAACTATGTCGCCAAGCATAGAAGAGGTTTTCCTCTTGAGTTTATGTCCCTGAAATCAATAGCGGACTTTGTTGATTGTTCTATCTCCATCTTAGACTTATCCATTATGGTTTCGATTCATCTCTACCTGGCAAGTACGGGACGGCCGTGGCAACACCGGCGGGACTGTTGTACAATCACTGGCTCATAAGTGATTGTTGTCGGTTAAGAGAAACTCCCATAAACTTCTTACCCTATTCTGAGTCTGAAAGAGTTGAGAGGAGGTGAACTCCTCTGAGATGAGATGAGATGAAAGGAAATGTGATGAGGTAAGAGGAGGTGAGCTCCTTTGAGATGAGTCTGAGATGATTGATGAGGTTTGAGTTGATGATAGGTCACTTGTCTACTCTTTATTCTTGCATAGACAGACATTTGACTAATGATGTGATTTGATGTGTATTTTGAGTTGTTATTGTTTTCCATATTTTCTACCAGTTTCTGTTTCATTCAGCTATTTTACATACCAGTACATTCCAAGTACTGATGTCCACTCTAGACTGCATCGTTTTATGATGCAGAGGCAGGTACTAGAGATCGTCAACAGGCGCTTCGTTGAGGATTCGAGATTGCAGCGGATTGGTGAGCCTCCCCTACTCCGGAGGGTTCACTCTTTTATTTCATCATGCTTAGAGTTAGATGAGACTATTTCTTTTATTTTGGGTAGCCATGGATTTGTCATTGGCACCATATGATAGTGATAGAGGCTTCATAGACGATGGTCGAGTGTTAACGTTAAGACTGTGGGCTAGTTCTTTCTACTAGCCCTTATTGTTTTATGAAATCTTTTGAGACTTCAGATGATGATGTGTCCATTACTACTTATATTTTTTCCGCTATTCATTAGAGTTTATTTGATTGAATGATGTGATGAGGCTAAGTGGTTCGCTTGGGGACTAGCAATAGTCTCTGAGTGCCGGCCACGCCTAGGGTACCCTCCCGGGGCGTGACAATAAGATATCTTTGCTCACTGCCAAACTTGCTGCAGTAGCCGAAAGAGAGAAGAAGAGAGACGAGCAAGCTGCAGTAGATAGACAAAGGTATATGGAGCTTCGGCCCCAACTAAATTCTCTTTTTGATTCAGGAAAAATCATTCCTCCGGCCAGTCGACCTTTTGGGGATGAGAGTGAAGAGGAAAGTGAAGAAGAGAGTGATGAAGCATAGTTCTATTTAGTAAATATTTCACGTTTTGTACTAATACTTTGATGGTATTTTGATTTTATTTGAATGGATTCAAGGTTTAATTAGTTAATCTAAAATTGTGTAATAGAAATATTGAAACTGCTCTTGAAATTCTGTTGAGGTTGGTCAATTATGCATACAGGTGGGCAAAAAATTTGCAGCCAATTCTGTTTCCAGAAAACCGACCTCTGGAAGTCGCAAAGAAGTCGGTTTCGCAGAAAATAAAAATAATAAAAATAAATTAATATCGACCTTTGGAAGTCGCAAAGAGGTCAGTTTTGCAGTAAATAAAAATAATAAAAATAAATTAATACCGACTGATATAGATCGGAATATCAAAAAAAAAAATTATATAAATCAATAATACCGACCTTAGTGGGTCAAAAATTCAACAAAAAAATTAAAATAAAAATAAATAATACCGACCTCTTGTAGTCGGTATCAATAATAACAGTTTATTATTTAAACGACCTCAGGAGGTCGAAAATATTAAAGAATTATAATAATAAAAATATATAATACCGACCTCTTGTAGTCGGTATCAATAATAATACTTTATTATTTAAACGACCTCAGGAGGTCGAAAATATTAAAAATTAGAAAAAAAAAAACATATACACTATAGTGACCTCCTGAAGTCGAAAAATATTTAAAAAAATAAAATTACTAATTTTCCGACTTAAAAATATAAACGACTTCGTGAAGTCGGACGAGGTCGGTAAATACCGACCTCCAGAAGTCGGTATGGAAAAGCGACCAAGGTTTTTCCGACTTAGGCTCGAGAGTCGGTAATTACAGTAATACCGACCTCCGAAAGTCGGTATTTCGTGGTCGATTTTCCCTGTTTTTTTAGTAGTGGAAGCTTCAAAATTTGGGGGCATAAAGCACCTTTGTGTCCATCACTTGACACATATCACATGTGAAGCGTCTGCGGCCATAAAGCCGATAGTCGATAAGACGTACAATAAAGTATAGAGAAAATATGATTTAAAATAGATTTTTCACCATAGATTCAAAAAGATTAAAACTACGAGAAGTCATAGTAAAAAATTGATTTAGATCTCAAAGAAACAGTATAAGGATTTAATGAAGTTTGGCTAGACTTATGTCCAAGGGACAAAAAGAAAATCCAAAATTAACGCTCTCATATCATATATTAGGATTTTTATAGATATGTCAACTGGAAAATATAAAATCTTTCTATTTCAATAATTCACAAGAAGTTCATGATTTTCCCAAGATTCTACATATGTGTAGCATAAAGAGTTGTAACATACCTTAATCCATCAATGTTTTCAGCTGGAATTAGTTTTATTACTTCTCACAACATACTGAACATACATGATAAAGAAGGTTGAAATGGAAATACAACAAACTTACAGAAAAAGTAGTTAATTATTTTAGGTAGCGTATACATGCCAAGACAATCACTGTTAGTGTTACATGCATATATATGTTACCTCAACAAAAACAATTGTTCCATACATATTGTATTTTTACCAAATTCATTTATTTGAAAGCATAAATTAATTAGTGGGAACCAGAATCACATTCCTTCCAAACATTGTCACTATTTATCCAGACCTCCGTTTGGTTGACTCCCTTCATTTCAGGGCTGCCAATAGTGGACTGAATAATGGCGTCATGGCATTTCTTCCCCAATGTCAAAAGTTGTCCGCAACACTCTTCCACATCGGTGTACTTGCCGCTGTCGAAGATCTTGTTGAATATGATGACCCCACAATCGTCCGAAATCTTCTCCAGACATTCCTTCACTTGTACCTGAAATCCGGGTGGCTCAGGTGACGATGTTGGTCCGTAGTCATCAGGTATTGAATACAGTGGAGATGTATAGAGTGGAGACTCAAGTAAATCTTTGGCATACTCCTCCATGATATCCTCATATATTTCTGGATCATATAAATCTTCCAGGGCTAGTCTTATTGGTGCGACAATAAGAAAAAACAATGCTACAATTGCAAGAAATTCATCTCCAAATATCATCAACTTTGCCATATTCATGTCTTTCAGAAATATTGGAATGGAATTAATATTTGTGTTTATGTTTAATAAATAAACAAGGAGGTGAAGGATGAAAAAAATAGTAACGTCAAAGATGGTAACGAGACTATAAGAGAGGCATGAATGTCTCAGTACTTAATTTGCATATAATTTCCTTTCACTCTTTAAATGAATTTAGACATCTTTTAGAAATTATGTAAAATAATAAATGCTAGCTATTTTCATCTATTTTAGGCCATAACACAAGTTTAATGGTTCTGAACTTTAGCTAATTAAAATGAACTGCAATAAATAAACTAATAAAGCTATATTATTAATAATAAAAACAATCTTTGAATTTAACCAGCCTTGAATATGAATTTCTAAATAATATATTATTGACATATTAGCTGATGGTGCATTTATCTATAATTTTGTTTGATTTTATTAGCTAATTGAAATTATAATTTGGTCATTTGTTTGATGAAAGAAAGTACTGTGAAGTTAATTAAATGTATGTAATAACAAAACATCAATCACCTAAAATAACTGACTTCCTATTACTCCATTACTCCATTTCCCTATTTTTAGTCCATCTAAAATATCATTATTTTTCTCATAACACATCAATCAGATAGCTAATTGTATAGTTAGATTACTCATAAGAAACTTAATACTATTATATACATTGTAGTATAATAATATGATAAAAGGCTTTAATGTTGATGCAAAAAATTTTATTTATAAACATGAAGATTTGAGTTGCTTAATTCAAAATTATAAAATGTTTCTTGATTAAAAAGTAGATAATTATTTTTTCTTTCCTTTTTTGTTTAAATTTTTTATAATGTTCAATATTATTTCAAGTGAAATTAAAATCACAAAATTCACAATTAAAAATTTTCGAAGTCTCAAAATTTTGGGGGCATAAAGCACCTTTGTGTCCATCACTTGACACATATCACATGTGAAGTCGTCTGCGGCCATAAAGCCGATAGTCAATAAAACGTACAATAAAGTATAGAGAAAATATGATTTAAAATAGATTTTTCACCATAAATTTTAAAAAGATTAAAACTACAAGAAGTCATAGTAAAAAATTGATTTAGATCTCAAAGAAATAGTACAAGGATTTAATGAAATTTAGCTAGACTTATGTCCAAGGGACAAAAAGAAAATCCAAAATTAACGCTCTCATACCATATATTAGGATTTTTATAGATACGTCAACTGGAAAATATAAAATCTTTCTCTTTTAATAATTCGCAAGAACTTGATGATATTCCCAAGATTCTACATATGTGTAGCATAAAGAGTTGTAACATGCTATAATCCATCAATGTTTTCAGCTGGAATTAGGTTTATTACTTCTCACAACATACTGAAAATACACAAGGAAGGTTGAAACGGAAATACAACAAAAAAGGGAAACTTTATTATAAGATTTATTCAAACTCCAGCTTTCTTCATTCTCCAGTGTGGAGGACCTTCTTCTCATGGATTCAAGGTCTATATTGACACACTGTTGGGAATTCCTTTGCCTGTAAGTCCACCTTCGCTTGTCGGAAAAAGCAATGTATATGGAGCATTAACAGGACCTGTTCTGTTTTTCAGTATTTGGTCACCATTCCTCTGTATGATCTGATTTTCAATGTCACTCAACTTCTTTCCAAATCTTTCAAAAGCAGCAAGGGGTTCTTTGTCCTTTGTCCATTCCGCGGATTCTCTTTGTCCGAGGTATATCTCATCTGTAGTATGCCTTGACAATATCTCTATGAGTGAAACACCAAGCAATGTTTGCAACTGAGCAGTGATTGTTTTCAAGAACGCCTTATCGGGATTCTTCTTTAGCTCTTCGTATTCAGGAGTTCCTGGCTCTGGCATAAATCTTCGACTTACTGTGGGGCGATTTGGGAGGTAACCTGCATAAGGATATTGCCCGAAATTAACTGCTGCATGAAGTGCAGAAGCTATCCATATGATGGTGGTACACGAATCGATTAGCTCTTGAGGAGTTTCCATTTCAGGCCACCAGGGCTCATCTTTCTTGTCACCATGTCCTACTTCTCGGATTTCCTTCCACCAGGCTTGGAGTTCATTGTCTTTCAGAATCTCTTCGTCCGATCCATAGTAAACATTGCAGTAGTCTGTCACCCAACTTTTGATTGCAGACCAGATTTCTAAGCCATCAACAGCGTATGGATAGTCCTCTATCAGTAAACGAACGCCATGAGGTGAACTCTCGTCTTCAACTGCTACTCCCCTGAAATTGAATAAACATAATGGCCATATAAGAAACATACCAACAACATTAAACAATGTGAACATCGTACTGTTTAGCTTCGATGGAGCTTATCATGTAGTACCTTTTAACAAGATCAGCCGGAAGGGCTTGATCAGGGAAAACCCAGTCTTTGTAAATGACAGCTGACATTTCCATGGCATATTTGGATGGAAAGACTGTACTCTCAAGAACTCCACCGGCATTGATTAGGATCTGTCTTGCCAAAGCGTTTATATTCATTGTGTCTCGGAAATGAGGATATAGAAGCTTATGAATAGGGTGAAGCACACTTAGTTGCCTGTTTGTTGCAATCACAAATGGCTCAATCACTGCATGTGTATTCAACCTGCAAAGATGATCAAACGTATTAGATCAATCGAAGGGCTGGACCACAAAGGTATATTGTACGCAGCCTTATCCTGCATTTCTGTTACAGGTTGTTTTCATGACTTAACTATGACGTCCTGGTCACATGTCAATCACTTTACCAGTTACAACAAAACTCCCTTTCAAATAGTCATTATTGTGTATCATAAATCACTTTGACATAAGGTAATTACCAATGACTAATTAGTTGATGAACACCAGAGTCATTCACTGCAACATAAGCTTTGGCCAATTGCCAGATGGAGCCCTCAACACCTTGTTCACTTGGTGTATACACTTTGCTAATAACACCAAATTGATCTCCATCTGGATGTGGCAAACTCAATTCGATCGCTAGTGGCTTCAAAGATCCATTATCTTGCAAGAAGAGCAAAGTTCTCGAGGCATAGGTTTTTGTTGTTGTAGTGTTTATCCTCCTCAAATATGGTATAAGAACGTCATGATGGTTCAATATGAAAAGCTTATTATTGTTGATCGCCTGTCAAATAACATGTTAAAATCCTTATTCAGTACTTGTAAACAAAACGTATCTTAATTGTACAAACTAGTGTAGAATTTCGAGTAAATGTATTACCTCATCAATCGTTAGTCCATCCAACTTATCCTCGATGTGTTCTGCTGTAATTGTACTATTTTGATTTCCATATACTTGGGGATCTAACTTGCTTTTTGGAGGAAATTCCTTCCAAGTTAAACAAGAAACAAAAAGATCAATATACTTTATGTACAAGAAGCCTATAGATAATCGAAATGAACCCAATGCAAATTCAAAGAAAACGATCAAAGAAACCATCTTACTTGGAGTCTACTTATTATGACAGGATTGACTCCAGCTAGCATTTCTCTTGCGAATTCTTCATCAGTCCTCCACGCGGTTTTACTATCTGCACAATCAATACTTAAATCAGCATACAAACACATACAAATGAAAGAAAATTGCTGGTTAGTTTACTTCTTATGATGTAACAATTTTGTACCTTTAATCACTAGAGGAGTTGGAAACCTCAATATTCCTTCACCGTCTGTTCGAAGGAGTTCTCTTATCATCTCAAGAGGAAGAGCATCAGTGAGAGCTTTAAATAAAGGACCTTGAGGAAGTTTGATCCCTCCTTCATATAGTCTAAGTACATCCTCGAAACTATCGAACTCATTAGGTGTGCCATCAAACAGGGCATGTAATTCAGGGAGGATGAATTGAACAATGGATTTCAAAGCATATGTTAGGAAGTCTGACATTTTCAAGTGACCAAAACGTTCGTCTCTCGGTACATAGATGTCTAAGCTCAGAATAAGTGGAATCCTGCTTTCACTTTTAGGATCTATCCAAAGAACAATAACAATGTCATTGATCAACAACAAAAACTAAACGCGTTGTGTAATTACATAGAATGGACCAACTTTTGTGAATGTCTAACCTGTTCGTGTTGGTGGTCTACCAGTCCTTCCTCTACGAGGATACGGGTAGTCAGCAGAACCTCCTAAGGTAGTTCTAACATGTTGTGCACCTTGATCTGGATTGCCCAAGTCATTGTAGACATCATAGTCATAAATCCTATCCCATTCCTCGCGCTTTCCAGTTCCGTCTCCTCTTAAAGTTTGCAATTCATTTTCTCTGTATTTGCGCAAAGGTTCTGGCGTTTCACTTGGGAGATATGGCTGCATAAACAATCAAAACTTTGCTAAAACTTTTGATTTTGACATTGCTTGGGGGGTCGTTTCATATCTGGTTAGAGTTATGCAGATATTAGTAATACTATGAATCAGGAAATTTATGTATGGATTAGTTATGCAGTCATTCAAGTATATGTTGCATGTAACAATACTTAGATTTTCATAGTCATGCTAGCTTCTAAATTATAAGCCAAACATTGTATCAGTTTTATACATGAATAACTTACACCACCAAAAAAAAAATTTTCCCACGGAAAAATGTTTAGTAGTTATTCACATATATATTTTGATTAAATTGGTGTAAAAAGAAAAGTATAGTAATTGTTTCATATGAAAGAATTAGGAATCTTCTTACTATTTCAGTGAGAATCTGTTTCCCACCATGCATTTTCTCAATGAGACGATTCAATTGAAAACGAGTGGGAAAATCATATTCTATAACACAAATTTCCCTCTAATTCGTGTTTGGAAAAAATCTTCATTTCTAGTAATGTTACTCCCTAACCACCTACCAAACTTGGTACAACTTATGCAACATTCAACACATGCATATTTCACTACGTGACACTACTTATGCAATACTTAATACCTGCATAACTTATGCAATATTTTGATACATGAATAACTCATCATCAAACGAGTTACCATAGTAGTTGAAGAAAAAATTGTTTCCTATTGAGAAAATAAAATCTTCTTACTATTTCAGTGAGAATCTGTTTCCCACCATACATTTTTTCAATGAGATGATTCAATTGAAAATGAGTCGAAAAATCATGTTCTATAACACAAAATTTTCACTAATTCGTGATGCAAAAAATCTTAGCTTCTAGTAGTATTACCCCCTAACTACCTAACAAACTTGGCACTACTTATGCAATATTCAACACATGCATATTTCACTACGTGACACTCCTTTATGCAATACTTAATACCTGCTTAACTTACTTATGCAACATTTAATACATGAATAACTCATCGTAAAACCAGGTGCCGTAGTAGTTGAAGAAGTAATTATACCTGATTTGCAAAGAAAATTCTGTCTGACTTGTATCTGAAAGCAGGATAAACCCAAGAATTGCAAATAAAATGGACCTTGCCATGATTAGGCACATCTTCAAGAGTGAGTGACTTGAGGAAGAATTCATTGATGTGTGAATTTTTGATGATAAATGCACCTGGAACTCCAAATTCATCATTCCAATCAAATGTGACACCAAAGGCTGATTCACCTGCTGCTAATGGGGTTGGAGTAAAAAGAAAGTTCTCCAAGTAGGCTGGATTGCTACGTTTTCCTTGTAAACCATTTGCTGAAAAGTTGGATCAAAATGGAAATGAAAAAAAAAGGAGATTATTTTTGGGGTAGTGCCATTGCAAGTAATCTAAGATTGGACAAGAGTGACTAGACATAAACATGAAATCAAGGTCGTCTGATCGGTAGAATAATGATAATATTTTCGAGATGTATTGTGAGATTACCTCTCCAAGAAAATAAGGAATTAGCCTCAGATTAAAATGAAAAGGGGAAAAAAGGATCATTTTTTGGATAGGGTAAGTGTAAGTAATCTAAGATAGGACAAGAGTGACAAGACATAAACATGAAACCAAGGTCGTCTGGTCGGTAGAATAAGCATGATAATAATAATAATATTTCAAGATATATTGTGAGATCATCGCCCCAAGAAAATAAGAAATTAGCGTTGAATTAAAATGGAAAAGAAAAAATAAATATTTTTTGGATAGTGCAAGTACAAGTAATCTATGATAGGACAAGACTGACAAGACATAAACATGACATCAAGGTTGTTTGGTCGATAGAGTAATAGTAATAATAATAATAATATTTTCAAGATATGTTGTGATACTATCGCTCCAAGAAAATAAGAAATTAGCGTTGAATTAAATTGAAAAAGGAAAAAATGATCATTTTTTGGATAGTGCAAGTGCAAATAATCTACGATATATAGGACAAGAGTGACAAGACATAAACATGATATCAAGGTCGTTTGATCGGTATAATAATAATAATAATAATAATAATAATAATAATAATAATAATAATAATAATAAATGAAAAAAAATCATTTTTTGAACAATCAATTTATAAGTAATCTTAGATAGGACAAGAGTGATAAGACATGAACCACTATAACTAGTTAATTGAGCATTATATGTTTACATAGTGGCCTTGTCGGTCCAAGAGATGTGAGGAGTATAATTATGCGAGTTATATTTGATTCGCTCAATTAGGTGAGGTATTAAGTATTTATTGCGCTTTTCTAATAATATATTGAGTGCCAAATTAATTATTTTAGTCACCCACTTTGATAAATCTTAGTATTTGTCAGTATCAACAGTACGTATGTGTAATGCACTATTATAGATGATAAATATTTTTTTATTTTAATTTATTTATCCTATTTATTTTTCAATCCAATCCATTTTGAAAAATATTTTTTTTGATAATTTTTAATGTAACATATTTAATATCATAAGATAAAAAATATTTTAGTATATTTTATATATCTCTAATTTAAAACTATAAAATTCAAAAATTTGTATTACGTATAAAATTAAATAAGACAAACAAATTAAAATGGTATATATATATATATATAGTAAGATTATGCCTGATCTTCTAGATAACTTAATAAATTAATTTTTATCGTGTGGGCTCATAATTATTCAATAAAAAAATAGATCTCGTCTAGATGCCTCTTCCAATCATTTGTACCCTTTCAAATACAATTGTTTAAAATGTGATCAATTATTTTTTTCATCTAATATAAGATTATTATTATTTTATTTTTTTTGAAAATTTCAAGTACAATCCAAATATTATGTAAAAATGTCAAAATTGCAATCAAACCCAAGGGGTGTTTGATAGCTGATTTAGAGTTGAGTTATATATATGTATTAAATTATATATAAATCACGTTTGATAACTATTTAGGAGCTAAGTAAGTTATTTATATATAAAATTTATATAGTGTCTAATTGTAATTTAAAAATATGCATGTAACTAATATATGTGTAAATTATAAGAGAATTTATGTGTGTATTATATAGGATAGATTGTGAAATAACGAATACATCCATACCTATTATCTGCATAAAATCATGCATAAAGTCCTTATAAGTAATTTCTGAATTACTAAGATATGCATAACTCTAACCAATTTGCCAACCGACTCCTAACTTAATAGAAAAAAATACTGCACCTTAAATATTATTTATTGCTCCCTCTATTTAAAAAAGAATGACGTGATTTGACTTAGCATGAAGTTTAAGGAAATAAAAAAGACTATTCATTCTTATGATCTTAAATTAAAATTATGTCAAACATACTTTCTTCGTTCATTTTTACTCGTTCATTATATTGTTCAATATTTATTCAGTTTAGAGAATTAATGCATAATTTATCATTTTATATCTGTTTTATCCTTATTATTAAATAATTTCATTTTTTAATATTTAAATAATTTATATTTATAAGAGTGATTTGATAAAAATACCCTTATCACTTACTACTTTATAAGTTTTGTGTCTAATTAATAACAGACAACTATAAGTTAAATAAAAAATCTATTAGATTTCAAGTTAGGTATTTTAGATATATGTATTTTATTAATAGGCACAACATATATAACAAATACATAATAAGAGAGACGAGCAAAAGATGAAAAAAAACGAGGTATATTTCAAATATATATAAAGCACACTTAAATATATGCTATGAATAGAGTATATCTAATCTAAGTTAAATTACACTTATTTTTAATTTATGTATCTAAGATACAGGTATCTAGACACAAAGTTATATAAATTCAAAAAATTAAAATTTTACGCAAATAGTAATTTTTTTTTAAAAAAAACTTTTTTGTAAAGTATATTATAGATAGCATTTTTAATCAAACGGTGATGAACCGCTGCCACTGTAAATACACGTGTCGAAGTTAAAATAAGAATAAAAAAAATTATTTATTTCAAAAAAAATTTAACAAGAGTAAAAAGATCATTTTTTAACAGAAAAAATAAAAAATTAACATTTTCAACAAATATAATAAATAAATAAATAAGAATATAATAATCAAAATGCAGAATTTACAAATTTAGTAGTGGGCACGTCTTTTTCTCTTAAATCCCCATAAAATTATTGGTAACTACTACTTAAAATATAATAAATATATCATAAACAACAATTGCTTTCACCTGTTTCATTTACTATGACATTATTTTCTATTTAGAATATTAAAAAGCAATGGATAACTTTTATATTTAAAAAATAATTAATTTTAATTTATGATATTATTTTTAGTGACTTTGTTTTATAACCAATAAATATCATATCATATTAAAGACGATCATAAAGTTCAAAAGTCTATTATTTAACACCTTCACATAAGCAAGGGTAGAGCCAGGTAACGCATGCAGAGGAGTAGTTCGACAAAGAATTATGCTATTTAAATACAATTAAAATTACTCTTCATCTATAAATTATAGATGTTGAACTTCCTACGTCAATATCAACCCTCTTAATTTATGATAATCTTGACTCTGTTATGGTCAATGGTAGAGCCACGTAGGGTTGAGGGGTTCATCCAAGCTTTCTTCGATGAAAAATTATACTATTTATATATGGTATAAATAATTTTTTATGTAAATATAATAGATGTCGAACCTCATCCCATTCGATTAGTTTGTTTGTCTGTTACTGTAAAAAAAATGCATTTGTGATAAATATTTAAAGCGCATGAAAGCTATGTTACTCAGACTTTGTCAACGACAAATTCTCCGAAATTAATGTATTTTGGGAGACTCCGACACAATACGGCATCAAAAATGAAGACTCCCGACAAGGTAGCATGACATGAACTTACCAGGATCACCTTGAACAGAACTGATTAGTTGAAAAGAGACCTTTTGTCCAAGAACCTCAAAAATTTTATCAGTTAAAGAACCAGCAAGATCAGTAAAATCTAAAGCATTTTTCTTCATCATCACCACAGTTCCTTTCAACTTTTTTGAGTCATGATGACCAGTAAGTCCCCCTACAATAGAACTAAACATGATGATATGAATATAAGAGAAATAGTATTAGTAAAAAGAGATAAATGATAGAGTTTTTTTGTGATGAAATTCCAATGGAAATGAGTCTCCTATTTATAGCCAAACATATTACTCCACTAGCCATAACAAAAAATTAAATAATAAAAAGAGAGAAGTATTTTTGACACTGATAAAAATGAAAAGGACTATAGCCAAATCCACATGTTCCATGCACGTTCTTACTCCTTTTTTTTTTTTTTTTTTTTTTTTTGTAATTTTATACTATTATTTTATGAGACATTTAATTATTGGTCTTTCCTTTTTGGTGTCCACACTATGATAGAGCGGATACCGAATTTTTATTTATTTGAAATATATAAATATGATGTTAGAGATTTGAATGTGAAATTTCAAAGTGAATTTTGAAATTTGAACCCCTTTAATTACTAAAATCAATCTTTAATCTTATATTTAAAAGATTCAAAATCTGCATCTATATTAAAAAAAATTAAAATAATAATATGTATAGAGTATAATGTTTTGCTGACCCTTAGTATCCTCTAAATCGGCCCTTACATATTGAGAGAATTTCTATACTCGTTTTGTCATGCAATAGGAATTGTGATTTCAAATTAATATTTTGACATATGATTTAGAATTATGATTTCAAATTTTCAAAAAAATATCTTCAAAATTATTTTTAAAAATTTAAATAAAAATATGTGATCACGAATAATTATTTATAAGAAAAATATGGAGATAAAGAGAAAATAATCATACCCAAATGGGCTCTTTATCTTCTTAAATACAGTAGGTAGGCATTATAGGATATAAGACTCTATTTCGACTCTTCCTCAGAGAAAGACGAACTTTGATTTAGTATTAATATAAAATTTAAATCATGATATTAATTTTATTATAAAGAAATTAAAATCTTAAATTTATATTTTATAAAAAAATAAAAAGTAAAAATAATCATTATTTTTAATTTTATAAATATAAAAAAAATCATGCTCAACATGAATATGATCATATCATATGGAAGGACTATATTAAAAAATATATAGTTATTATTATTATTAATTAGTGAGTTTTATATTTGTGTATTTGAAAATTTGTAATACTCCATCTGATCAGATTTATAGGATTTACACGCTCCTTTAAGAAATAATGATTAATGAGTATTTTGTCACAATACTCATATTAATTAATGCATAATATTAGGTGATGGAAATGATTTGAAAATTAAGTACTTAATGTTGAGAGTAAAAATACGAAGAAAGAAATTATCTTCATACGATAAAAGCAACAATTAAAAGTAAAAAGTATATTTTTACTGTAGCCGACAAGTGAAAGTAAATCGAGGAAGTAGCTTGCATGTAATTAGAAATATTTATTCATAAAGAAACATGGAGTGATGGAGATATGCAGTTTGTTAATGCATCACTTTAGGATATTTTGATATTTTATTTATAAAATATGACTTACATGTAAGAGGCCACATAGGACGCAAAATTGCCACGTAGGACACATACATTTATACGTTCAATTTGATATAAGTTTATGTGCATATTTGTGCACATACCTAAAGTTGGAGCGCGTAGATGCTAGCTAAATCCAAGTTAAAGAGAACGTTTATGTATTATGCTTGATTTCAAATAACTAATTTAAAAGAAATAATACGTAAATATTCCTTTTAATTAACTTGGCTTCAGCACTAGGATCTACGCCCTTCAACTTTTAAATAGCCAACATGTCATAATACACGTAGAACGTCACATAGGACACAATATTGCCACGTAGAACTCCATGTAGGACAAATGCATATATGTGGCCAATTTTATATAAATTTAAGTATCTATTTGTGCACACCCAAAGTTGGAGCACGTAGATGCTAGTTAAATCCAAGTTAAAAGGCACGTTTTTATATTATGCCTAATTTCAAGTTACTAATTTAAAAGTCATAATACGTAAATATGTTGTTTAATTGGCTTTAATTATCATCTATACCCTCAAATTTTTAGTGTGCATTTAAACTTGTGTAAAAATTGATTAAGTAGACACACACGTCCTATGTGGCATAATACAAATGGAATGTCACATATGACACACAATTGTCATGTAAGACGCCACAAAAAATGAATAAGTCTATCTGTTTAATTTTATACAAATTTAAATATCTATTTGTGCACACCTAAAATTAGAGGACATATAAATATTGATTAAGGCCAAATTAAATAATATATTTATTTATTATGTCAATTTAAAATCATATCCAAATGGGTCTTGTTACATGTTTGACAAATATAGATAGAGTAGCACTAATCAAGAAAAAAAAAAGAATATTATGAAACACATAGCCCATTAGGACACGTGATAAACGACTTAAGCTCACTAATTACTTGTTTTGGCATACTTACAATTAATTATAAAAACAGCTAGAGTTTTCATTCTATAGCAAATTCTTATAATGTATATATATGTATGCAGACTAGTGTATGTATGTAGGAGTGTATGTGGATTAAAGTGGTAAAAAATTTTCAAATATTAAATTAAATTATTTGTATTAGAGATTTTTAAATTTATAAATCACATCGAAATAATAAAATTCAGAGTTTTCAATCTTGATTTTTTTTGAATTTTTTCGGGGTTTTATTAATTTTTTTTTTAATTTTTTCAATAAAGTATTCATACAAATATATAATTAACTTGTGATTTAGAGATTTGTTGAATCCTACTAGAATATAATTATGTATGGTGTTTCTTAAGAAAATAATACAAAATATAATATGAATGATGATACTGAAATATTCAGTAAAAAAGAATAGTGAAATCATATAAAACAAATATTGCAAAAGGTCATAATGAAAAAAAACATAATTTTAAAATACTAAATTATGCTCAAATAAATTGTAACACCTTGAAAATTTCTAAACTAAGATTCAAACTTTCCTATTATGTGTATGAGATCACACCAAGTGATTCTAACCTTGAATATCATTTTATAGTGGGATGATAGATTTGAGATGAATTAAGGTCACAAAAATCTTTTAACGCGAAGTTGAGATGAAATCCTCTTGACCGATTTAATTTCGATATGAAATTCTATGAAATTAGGTGAGCAAATAACTCCAAGTTGTGAATGTATGTTAAGGTTCTTTACTAATGAATTGAAGTGTGTTGGATGTGGTTTGAGGTCATAAGGGACACCCAAGGTCAAGCCAAGTTCAAAACATTTTCATCGGCTAAGTTTCATTATGAGTTCATAGAGAGTCAACTTCAAATGAACATATCTCAGCACATAATGAATTAGGTAGCCTATAATACATAAACTTAAAGATCTTTGAATTAACTTTCCAACGCATCCAATTTCGCCTTAATCGGAGTTCAGAGTAAAAAGTTATGACCATTTTACTGAAACCTGTCAAAATTAAAAATTTCGGCGACTCGCCGAATAATTTGGCGATCCACTGATTTTGGTCGCCAAATTGTCTCGAGAAAGCTAAGAAAACTGGCAAAAACGTGATATGAGGTCCCCATTTGGTGTATCACCGAATGGTTCGACGATGGGACCCTTAGACCGTCGTTTTGATCGATGGAACTCATTAAAAGGTCCCTTTTTTTTCAATTTTGATGATTATTTGACTTCCCCAAAAGGTTATTTTTTTACTATACCTTTAATTAACTTTCTTAAGCCTATCATGTAGCTTGATAACCTCCCATTAACCCCAAAAGCCACTCAAAACATTAAAATTTTGCGTTCAAAGTTCTCCCAAAGAAGAAACTAGGGTTCTTCATATTTAAGTACAAACCAAAGGTTTCTTCAAGAGTTTTTTCTCTTCCAGGTATGTAAGGTTATCTAAAACATGAAAGAGTTCTTTCATGTTCCCCATAAACCGGATTAATTGAATTGTGAATGATTTAGCCTTTCATGAATGTTTTCGTGAAATTTTTCCTAAAACCCTAGAATATTCGTACATGATATAAAATGATTGATAATTCTCATGAGTTAATTTTTTGAATATATAAATTACATCATTTACTATATAAACCCTAACTATATTTTCTCATAAAGATGAATGTCTAGATGCATTGATTGGGAATAGAAGCATCAATTGTTGAACCTATGAATGTGAATAGTTGTAACAACCCATCTTGAGATGAGAAATCCCACATTGGCAAAACACAAGAGAGATACTACGTATTCTGGTCTATATGTTGTGAGGCGCCTTTTGGGGTGAGGCCAAAGGGACAAATCCATGATGGGCTAGGCCCAAGAGCGGACAATACTTCACAGTGTTGGGCCAGGTTATTATAGGTGGTATTAGAGCCACTTTTGTGTCAGCCTTGTCGATTTAGGTCAGAGTTCAACTGAGTTTAGGCGAATCTCAGTGAGGCGGAAAAAACCTCAGTGTTGAGTCTAGGTGAATCCTATGTGGTGGGACAAACCTCAACAAGGACGCTGAGTCCATAGAGAGGGTGTATATGACAACCCATCTTGAAATGAGAAGTCCCACGTCGGCAAAACACAAGAAAGATGTTGGGTATATAAGTAAAGGACTGGTCTATATATTGTGAGGCACCTTTTGGGGTGAGCCCAAAGGGAAATTCATGATGGACTAGGCCCAAGAGCGGACAATACTTCACAGTGTTGGGCCAGGTCGTTATAATAGTATTGAATACAAATATAACCTTGATGAGATGTGATAGATTGATTGTGAAGGAATTAAATCTCTATGAAGGTTTTCTTGAAATATATATAATTTGAACTCTTATTTTAAATATAAACTTGAATATTATTTTATTCAAATTTGCATGAATGAACCTAGGGATTGAGTCTAGAGTGTCACGCCCCGAGCCTACACCCTGGACGCGGTCGGCACTCGAAAAATATTTTTGGTCCCAAGCGAACCACTCGGCTTGGCTAACTTACTCAACGAAAGATTTAACATCATAATGAATTAGAATGCTCAAAATTCATGAACTCAAACTTACAATAGTAAAATATACAACTTGACTCAAAGCTTTCAATCAACTCCAAGAGAATAATGAGAATAATATCTTTCTAGTCTATGAAGCCTCTAAAGTCTGACTCTGAACTAGGCATCGGAGTAGGCTCACGGCTACCTCAACTAAAATAAATACAAGGAAATAAAGACTCTCGAGCTCCTCTAGATGCAAAGAGGCCTCACCAAATGCTATTGGGGACTGTCTCACTAAACATCTGCTAACATGGATACCTGCATCTGCATCATAAAATGATGCAGCACCAAAGGCGTCAGTACGTGGAATGTACGGTATGTAAGATGGACAAAAAATGCTAAGAATAGGATACTCAATTTTTTTTTGAGATAGTCAATTGAGAAAAATATGTCATGCAAGTAAAACACATGGTTAAAACGCATTTAAAAGTACAACTCAATATAAAAGTAATACTTACTTTAAAGCATTAACGAGCCCAACTAAATATACAAAAATAGAATACTCATATGCTTAGCTCTGCAATTATCTCAACTCAATTAAATATGCAACATAATAAAATGAAGTACTTTAATAAAGAAATAATAAATCTCAGTGTATAAGATAATAAACTTTACTTCTTCGGGAGTTTCTCTGGCTGACAACCATCACATGAGCTTCATGATGGTACAACGTCTTGCCCATGCTGCCAAAGCCATCCAATACTTTGCCAGGGTGAGGGACGAAAACTAGGGGAGTGGATCCATCCCAAAACTGCGCAATCTCAGTGGCAAGTGAGGAATTGTCTTCTGGTACAATCTTATCCCACGCCGGTTACGTAGTTTATGAGTTCAAGTTATTATTACTCTCACTCACATCGGTGCTCAATACTACTCCCAAAATAACTTTTAGAATGCTCATAACTTCAAGAGTAAGACTTCTCAAGTTGTCTCTTTCATCTTTTGGGACTTAGCCCAAGCTTTTCTCAACTCGATTCTTTTCTTTGTCTGAAGTTGTATTGATGCAAGGTATCTCAAACACGACTTTTATTACCCAGCTATCTTGTAAATACAAAAGTTCCAAGTAATTCTTACAGCTTGTTTGGATGGTGGTTTGCCATGGTTTCATAATGTATGGTATTGTATGGTATGGTATGGTATCGTACAGTACAATACCATACAATGTTTGGATTGACTGTATGGGTTTTTATTGTTTAATGATAATTTGTTGTTTGGATTTGACTGTATGGTATTGTATTGTAACTTATAAATTTACGAAAATACCCTTCATGTTATATTTTAAAAAAAAACAGCCAAAAGGCCCAATTCTATTAGAAAAAATAGAATATTTACGAGACACCTAGCCAACAATTCAGACCAAAAATAAAAATAAAGAAAAAAGGAATCAAACAAGTTTAAAGATATTGCTTTTGTGTAGACAAAATTTAACACAAACAATATTAAGGTAATAGACAAACCAAATGAATAAAGATGTACTGAAAAATAAAGATGTTAAGTCATACAAATTCATTAAAAGGATAATATTGTATTAACTAAAAACACATAACAAAATAACTTCTATTAATAAAATATTCAAAGTGTTCATAAAAGAAGCAACACTTAAAATTTAAATAAAATTATTCTAAATTTAATTGTCTTCTCCCATCATTTCTAATAAAAGATCTTTGCGGGCCTCTTTCGGGCATCCTATTAGAGTGCGACATGCGTTTGCATTTTGGCAAAGAAATATGTAAGATTTTGTATTCACACGAGATTCCAAATTCATCTCTGCCAACATATTCCATATCTCGCTCTCAGATATAGGTAGAGCGGATGAAAGTCCACTAATAGCGCTAGCCAACTTGTCCATCCCACCTCTCAACATGTTAGCCATGCTTTCAAGATGATCATATTTAGATTTTTTGTTCTTGATAGGAGTTGGTGCTTCTGGATAGACATTATGTGTAGGTGCATAATCAGTTGCTTCACTTTGCTCACCCTGTCCATATTCGTCAATATTTTCCAAAGAGGCAGCATTTGTATGAATCATTTCATCTACCTCATCAATAGTCAATGGATGAACATTTGATCTTTTTAGATTCTTATTAGCACTCCTTCTTAACATATCTGGGCCAGTCTCAGCATGCTTTCCATTTGCCCTGTCCTTTCCATATAACATCATCAACTTTTCATAATTTCGGCATGGCTTGGTCCTTAAATCTGCAGCTGCAGGCGTAGTCTATATATATATATATATATATATATATATATATATATATATATATATATATATAAGCAAAATGAATATTATAATAAGAAAAAGAACACACATATCTAAAACCTACAATAAAATAAAAACAAACCAAAAAATATAAATTTACCTGAATTAATTGATCCCATACTTCAGGTTCAGCAACAAACTTGTGTGTGATAGGATCCCATGCAAATCCACTCAGTCCATTCGTCTGGAATATGTCATAGTATCTGCTGAAGTTCCTTTTAATTGTTTTCATTCGATTGTGAATTTTCTCCTTGTTAATAGCTTTGTCAGGATATTTTGATTTTAGCTCCTTCAGTATGTTATCCATTGCATGTGTAGAGAAAGTTCCGCCAACTCTGTGCCCAAGTGAATTTTCTTGACAATATGCATCAATTAAAGTGTCATCCATTGCATTTGTCCAAACACATATAGAGTTATCTGGAGCCTTTAGATCACTTGAGGTAAATTCCTTTGCGTCTTTTGCCATATCAACTACTTATTCAAGACAAATATTCACAAATTTAAGAAAAAATATTGCTACACATAAATATTGATAAAAGTTACTATAATTTAAAGTAAATACACTACACATAATATTTATAATAAAAATATATACATCATGAAATGAAATTGTTATCAAATAACATCAAGTAAAAAAAAAAAGCGACACAAATAATCACAATAGTTTTTCCACTATAAAACTAATGTTGATAATTAATCCACATGGCAGCTGCTATGCCATCTCGAATCAACTCTCCTTTTCTATATTCCTCATTATTCTCCCTAGAATTTGAATGTTCCTCATGCACAGTATTATCATTAATAAGCTCTGCATCAACTTGAGCGAGTAACTCATCATTTGGATCTACGCCTCTTAAGTAGTTGTGCAAAATACAACATGCAAATATGATAAGTTTTTGAGTTTCAATGCCATATAATGATTCCGTTGAACTAGAAATTATAGGAAATCTCTTTTTAAGAACTCCAAATGCTCTTTCGATAGCGTTACGCAAAGAAGCATGTCGCAAATTAAATAATTCACGAGAATTTCGAGGTGGATTTTTTGAATACTCTTTCAAGTGATATCTCTCTCCCCGATAAGGTGTAATAAGTCCACTTCTCAACATGAGTCCAGCATCTACAAGGTAGAATTTTCCTAAACATTAAAAAATAAAAATAATTTAATTATATGATTTATCATATATAACTAACTCTAAATATATAATATATACCTTCTGGAATTTTTAGTGGGTCTTGTCTATTTAGTGCTTCTTTCATAATTCTTGAATCAGATGCTGTCCCTTCCCACCCAGCTAACACATATGTAAATTTTAAATCAAATGTACATGCAGCTAATACATTTTGTGTTGGATAATCTTTCCTCCCACGATATCTCGGTGCTTCACTTGGTGAAACTTTAACACGTATGTGTGTTCCATCAATTGCACCAATACAATCCTGATATTATAATCATTAATTAACAATATAATCTTGGATTTTGTTTAAATATAAATAGTGTAATAAATGAGCTTACCTTAAAATATGGGTAGAAACGTTGGCTACTAGCAATTTCAGGAGGTACATGGGAGCCATCAGGTTGTTTAATAAAGTCCTCATATAACCTCAAGATAGCTCGTAGGACAACGTGAAAATGACGACTGACCGACTCTCCAGAGCGTCGAAATATGAAAGATAGCTCACGATTTGTCACATTATGTGCTAACAAATAAAGTGTTTTTGCAACTTGTTCTTCAACTGTAACTTGAAGTGTTGGTCTAAGACCTCCATCTTTAACTAAGATTTTACATAATCCAGTAAAAGCCGAAGGACTCATTCTTATTATATTATGACAAAGTTTAGTGGAAAATAGGTGATTCAATAATTCATCTCTAACTTTCTCTCTTTCAAGCTTTATGTCTTGTGTGATCGTGCGTCGATCCATTTCAATTTCATATGTATAATTCCAAAACCAAATAACTACCATAACAGCTGCATATGAAGCTATAGAGCTCACTTGTTTCAATATGTAATTACTATCTTGATTATTTTGATCAGCCATCTACAATAAGATCAAAAAGCTAAGATAAAATAGTGTGAAAGTAACAAAGTATGAACTTGAATTATTGTTATTCATTTTTCCCTAATCTCTCGCCACTTGGGTGCTAATCAAAGGGACCATCATATCAAGCAGATTCATTACTACTACTGCTACTGCTTAAAGACAAGATATTAGTGAACCATGGAGAAGAGGAGTTGGGTGAAGGACTAAAAGCCAAGAAAAAAGTAACAAGAATGAAAACAAACATGAACCCATATGCAGAAGTAACAATTCTTTTGATTTTAAGAAAGGATATGAGAGTTTTCTCACCATTAATTGGTGTATATTTTGCTGTATCAGCCATCTTGGGGTGTTTTTTTTAAAGAAAAAATAGAGCTTCTGGTGAGTAACACAATGTATAGATAAAAGGAAAAACAAGAAGAGATGAGAATGATAAGCCTTGAGAAGTGCGAGAGAAGTAAAAAAGCAGCAAGTGGCAAAGAGAAAGAGGACCAAGAAAGTTGGGCTGTATACGTGTTGTGTGAATTGTGGACTGCTTCTGCCAGAGACTCTGTGTCTCGCAGAAAGACAGCAAACTTCACTTCATAAAAAAATATTTTCTAGACATTCTCAAGATTCAGCAAGGGAGGTTAGACATCAAAAAAGAAAAAAAAAATTGACCATCTCGCGTGAGGAAGATCAAATTTTACTAAACGTAAAAACAAAAAAAATTAACGTAGAAATAAAAAAATTCCTCATCAATCTCATCAATAGCTAATCAAGTCAAAGCAAATAAAAAAGAAAGAATTTCACGAACCTCAAATTGTTGTAGCTGGAAACGTGGGAGAGAAACAGGAGATGGAGAAGAAGCTTCAAAATTGAGATGACTCAAATCAGCGTAGGATTGTGCGGTAGATATTAGGGTAAAGTTTTATAAAGAATAAAAGGGTAAATTAGGATTATTAAAATTAAATAAGGGTATAAGTGGAAATAAAAATAAGTAAACAATGAGTTACCACCAATTTGGTGGTTTAAAAAAATGAGGGTTTTCATGGTTACAAAACCATGAAACCAAACCATACCATACCATGAAACTAAAGAAACAATCAAAACAAACATGGTTCTTTAACTAACCATACTATACCATACCATCAAAAACCATCATCCAAACAAGGGGTTAAACTCAACTCAAAACTCTGAATATAATAGCTTTTCATGGAATATAGGGTTCTCACGAATGCAAAAATAACTGTAAATCTTGTCTCGATAGCTTAATTTAGTAGTGAAATCAGTAAAGGCTATTATTTTTATCAATAAAAATACATGAATAAGTATTTTGATGAAATTAACTTGTCATGAAGAAAATCTAATATCAACTCATAAGCTTGATGTTGGGTAGAGACTAGTTGTTAAAGACTAAAACATACGTAGGATGACTTTTGGAGGGCCTTACATACCTGGAAGAACGAGATTTCTTGAAGAACTTTGAAGAATTCACTAGCTTCTCTTGAAACCCTAGCTTTTCTTCTCTTGAAAACTACATTCCAGGTTTGCAGAATGATTTGAGCGTAAAGAAATTAAGGAATCGCATTTAGGGATTTATTTAGGTTAAAAACTAACAAGTTTAGGCTTAAAGGGTGAGAAAGGATGAAAATACCCCTCTTTAAAATTGTTGATTAGGTCATCTACGAGACCCTCTACAGCCCGTAGGGACTCTTCTGTAAACTTTTGGACAATTTTCGGGGTCTCTGGATCACTTTCACGAGCCCATTTTATGGCCCGTAGAAGGTTCTACGACCCAGATTGACCCGTAAAGTCTGGGATCAAAAATTGAAGTTTCAGGACTTTTTCTCACGATTCAGCAGACAGGCTGTACTTTGTTCTATGGCCCGTAAAGGGGTTTCCTATTGCACATTCGTTGTGGCAGTCTTCGGTAAAACGACCATAACATTTGACTCCGAACTCCAAATGAGGTGAAATCAGTTGTGCTGGAAATCTAATTCAAAGGGATTTTATTTGGTAGGTCATGGGACATCTAATTCTTTGTGTTCTAAGAGTTATTTTCATTTAAAGTTGACCTTGCATAATCCAAAGCGAAAAACTTAAACGGTAAGGAGGTTTTGAACTTGATGACGTATTAGAGGTCTCTTATGAACCTAATACACTTCATACATATAGGAATGAGACTTAAAATATAGAGACAATTGAGGCATCATTGGGTTCAAGCTTATGTACTAAAAAAAAAGTTAGATCCTCTGAATAGAGTTGTGGGGTGTTACATAGAGCCTTGACAATATGATTATGATTGTGATGGTCCTGAGAGTCTTCATGATCGAACTCAAATGATTGGTCAAAATTTATAGTCCTCTTAAGGATTGTTTAAACCCTCTTGAAAGATATGATTGGAAGTTGATTGAATGGCTAATAGGCTGAAAGGCTCGATTGTGATAAATTGATAAGAGTCCTTATGAGACTTATTGATTTGATTGATTATTTTATGATCATTGAGTCTTGGGAGGAGTATCGAGCATTGAATTGAGTGAGAGTAAGTCCAACTTGAACTCAATAACTATGTCGTCAACATAGGATGATTGTTTAGGACCATACCTCTAAAGTCCTTAAAGAGGGTTTGATTGTTTATGTGTGTCCCTTACCCTGGCAAGGTATTGGATGGGTGGGAAATGATACCGCTTCGTTGTATCATCACCGACTCATAGTTGACTGAAAATATACTGAAGACTCCTATGATCAGTGAAGACCTCACAATGTACACCATATAAGTAATGACGCCACAAATTAAGCACAAAAATCACTGCTGCTAACTCTAAGTCATGAGTAGGATGATTCTTCTCATGGGCCTTCATCTGTCTAGAAGCATAGTCAATCACTTTCCCCCTTTGCCTGAAGTGTGACCACCTCTATCTATCTGAGCTTTGCCTCGCCCACTGTATGGTGATGGTGCCAGTGGTCTAGTCTGAACTGAATAATTGGGATGAGGGCCTCCTTATCCCCTTAATGAGGGACACTGTTGTATTAAGTGATCGGGATCTTCACAACCATAATAAAATCTCTGACTCCGAGACTGATGTGTTGATCCTGAAGAACTACTGTAGGTCGTTGCTGCGAACCATACAAGTCATGACTCGTACTATGAGATCCACGATGTGTTTGACCAGCCCAGAAGTAGGTAATAAAGCATGGAATGGTCTTCGACGCTAGGATGAGCCACTCCTTTACAAGGCCCTCTACCTCCAGATGAGGTACCAGCAAACCGATTGTATACATGAGCTCTCTTGGGGTCCCCAAAGTCTTTTTTCTTCATCAGCCCTGCCTCCTTAGCGCACTCATAACAGACTGGAAAGAGGCTCCATCTGTAGATACTCTAAACACTGCCAGTCGGACATAATAGGTCAGTCCTCTCACAAACCGACGAACTTTCTCTGTCTCATCTGGAATAATGGCTGCAACATGTCTAGATAACTTACAGAAACGGGTCTCATACTCGATGACTAATAAGTCGTCCTGCCTCAGACTCTCAAACCTCAAGCGGCTCTCATCCCTCATGCTTCAAAGGACAAACCGATCATAGAAGGCACTAGAGAACATCTCCCATGACATTGTGGGAGATCCCACAGGCAATGATCCTGAATATGTCTTCCATCATTCTTTGGCTGGCTCACGAAGCTGAAGAGTAACATATCGAACCCCATGTGACTCAGCTAAGCCGACAGTATCCAATAACTCTCTACAAGTGGTCAGAAACTCATGAGCATCCTCTGTCCTCCCACCCTGAAATTGAGGTGGGTTCATCTTCCTAAACATCTCATAGCAGCGCTGCTCATTCTCGGTCAATGTAGCCAATGATGCACCCCCAAACCTTAACAGCTGGTGTAGGATCAATCTCAAATCTGGGACCCAATGGTGGCCGCTCTACCAGACCGCAAACCATGGGAGCCTGATGCTAATCTGGAGTCTAAGCTCCTCCTCCGGTCCGAGAACCGCCTGGCATGCATGTCAAACCACTCAGAGCAAAACTCTCAAGTACATTTAGCACCCTCAATAAAGTATCCTGCAGCAAAGGTGAGGCTACGTGCTCTAAAGGAACCTAGTCATCACCAACCTCTATATGTGGCTCTAGAGAAACCCCTCTAGCCTTCCCTCTAACTCGTGCCGCTTTTTGGGCACGTCTTTTAATTCGGCCCTTTCCCCTACCTCTAACTGGGCCCTCAACAATTGTCTCGGGAGTTGCCTCATCTTTACCACCGACAACAGTAACTCTAGTCCTTGCCATCTGTCAAACGAACACGAGCACAACTCAATAGTAATGAACATAACCACGTACGATAAGAGAGAATAAATAGAAAGAAGTTTCCTAAAAGTCATAGCCTCTCAAAGATAAGTATAGACGACTCTGTACCGATCCTTGAGACTCTACTTAGACTCGGCTTGTATGCACGTGAGACCTATGAACCTAGACTTTTATACCATCTATCACGACCCAAAAATAGATGTGATGATACTCGTCTTATCCCACTAAAACAAGCCAGCTAAATACCCAATTATAATGATAAAGTGAAGAAGGATAATACAAATAAAGGTTTAACTACGGATAATTAGGTTGACTTAATTAAAAAAAATTTCAAAACCTGGTTGTCACGTGTACAAGTCTCTAATATATCACAATAGATTTGAAGAAAAACACAAGTATCAAATGATATTGTCTCTAGAGTAGAACAAAATCATGAATAGGAGTAAGAAGTCAGCTGGGATGACAAACAACTACCTCACACAATTTCCACAGGAAGCCTTGGACAAGGAAGAATAGAGGGTATCATGAAGATCCAGGCTCGTAGCCTACAAAAAATGTAGTAGCAAGGTGTGAGTGCCAAACAAACAGTACCCAGCAAGTGAACTCCTAAACGCAAAATTAGGTAATATAGAATACAGATACTCCTAACACTCCAATTGAACCTCTACAACTACAACCTGCTTTAAAACTAGCCTAATTAATAGTCCACAGTTAATATATTGTATAGCTCAATGATATCACACCAATGATTTTAGATCAACAACACAAGAGATAGGTACATCTGTCATAAGTTCCACAAAAGGCACTCACAAGTTCATAAATTATAAAGATGTGCAATGCAATGCAATAGAATAATGTCAGGTATAGTGATGCATGTCTAGCCTAGTGATGCACCCCCGTTGTCTCTCAGTCCGGGACCCATGGGGGACTTTTAGTCCATGTATCTATCGCAGCGTACAACAAGAGCCTCAAATCATAGTATCCGTCGTGGCGTACGACACATCCCTCGAAATGGTCATCCTCTTTAATTCTTATTCTTTTTCAGTTCACATAACACTTGTCACAAAAGTCAATGCAAATAGGCATGTTTACACAATAATGAGGAAATGACTAATTTAACACAATGCACAATTCACCACAACATGGTCTTGTTACAACATCAACACTAAATCAATATGTCAAATCATTCTCAACACCTCACACAAGGAAGCACGAGATTCTATATACTTAACAAAGGTTAAGAAATTCACTTGTCTTAATAATTGAACACTCACTGCGGGACTTGAGCCTTCCCGTTTCGAATAGAATTTGAAGCACCACGATTTAATCAAATAAGAATTCATAATTAAATTTTTTAAACGAACAACACTCGTGTTACTATATGACCTAACCTAGACCAAAAAATTATCCATTTAATTCTATAATCAATTTTCCTAATTCTTAACCTAGGGTTACCTCCGAGTCACACAATCCTAATAATATATATATCGAAATTTAATTTGTAACGTGATAATTATAATTGGAATCAAAAATCGAAGAACAGTCCAATAAGATTGAAACGAAATAGTACAAAATAGTGAAATTTCTACAACTGCAGCAAGTTCAATATGTTCTCTTATATACATATAGATTAATATAGATGATTTGGAGGATAGCCTACATCAAATACTTGTCCCCCAACATTCAATTCATATCACTGACAACTATATTTTCTTTTTATTATATCTACTTTTAGTCATATCTCCCATTCTAATACATTACAACTCTATTTTGTAACATTCAGAAAGTTCAAGTCCTTAAAATCATATATTAATTATATTATTACTCTTTCATTAAATGTACAGATCAATAACTATCTTTCAAAATGCCTAAGGGATTAACATGAAACTCGTGTACAACCAAAACATAATTTTTATATGTGTAGGAGAAATTTCCAAAGCATCAAAGCTGACTCTTACCTGGAAAACAATACACTGGTGCGACGACATGTATGTTCTTGCATGAACCCTTCTCCTCTTCTTTATTTTTCTTTTTCCAAACTAATCAAGTATTAAAATTTTTGTAATTTATTTTAAAATATATGTACCAAGTGGTATAAAATTTTAACTAAATTAATATTTAACCCACCACTTATATTAATTATTCAAACTCACTCATAAATTAAATAGTCTTAGTTATCAAATAGTCCAAAATACTCATTTAAAATTCAGCAGAAGGATATTTTAGGAAAGCAAGAGGACTAATTCTCAAGATGATATAATGAGTTATTACATTATTAGAGTTACTAATATCAGTGGATTATAAGTTTTATTGGTCCATTCAAAATTCTAAGTTACATATAAAATAATATGTTAAAGATAAAACTACGAAAAAAGTATAAGAAATATTTATAAATTATATTAAAGTAAATACTTTTATGTATAAAATAAATTTTAAAAATTATATATATGATATCGGGATAGTTTAATCTCGAGTTGACTTTTTCAATTAAAATCTAACCAACTCAAGTATAGTTAGATTCTTTTTTTGTTTAATATTAAATCAAGTAAAATCAAATAACAAATCAATTTTTTTTTTTCAAATTAACTTGATCTATAATTTTCAATTCGATTTTATTCACTCCTAATGTAGGTATTTGCCAACTAATGAATGTATGTTGGTTGCTAGTTTATGTATATGACACATGTCTCGATAATAATAATACATCTTTGTATTTTTCTTCCTCATATTTATAATGTATCATAAAATCAATCTCAAAAAAGATAAAAATGAAAAGAAATCCCAACTTTTGGGAAGAGTCATTGTTTAGATAACAATACTCACTGCGATCGAGACACCAAGGCCACGAGATCATAATAAGTTGACACGGTCGACTCATTAATTGACTCTTGCGATCGATATTTTAGACTCAATGAAATCATCGAATCATGATTTATGACGGCTTAATTCGAAGTTCATTTTATTACAATTAAACTAAGTTAAAATTTAAGAGGATCAACTTATCCTTAGAGACTTTGAAAAATAAATCCAAACCCTAACTAAATTTAAAACCACCTTCTGAATCTAAAAAAAATCATCAAAAATTTATTTTGAATGTCCAAACTCCAAATTTTGATAAAAGTTAACTCTTAATCTAATATAACTTACAAGTTTAATTTAAGACCTCAAACTCATGAAACAATCCTGAGTCTGATATCGACAACTCTCATAAGGTCAAACTCTGCATTCCCGAACTAGTGAAACTGACATGATTCTTTTTCCATACTCATAATTTCAGTTGATACCAAAAATTACTTTTGAATAACTTAAAGCCTCCAAAATTAAAAATAATAATTAAATTTCTCAATTTTTAAATAAAACTCCAAAATCAAATTCACAAACATGATTCAATATAACTATCGAAAGGGATAAAATAATATTTTTTTAAAAAAATTAAAAATGATCTTCATGATCATTGCATAAAAAAAATATATAACGGAGAAAACATAACAACTATATATATACATAACCTAGTAACACTTTTACAAAATTATCTAACATAAAGATAGTAAAGATTTTATAGCATCTTTGTATCAGAGAAAACTAATACAACAAATTGTATTTATGTATTAAAAAAATTCATACAACTATTACCAAACTATGTATATGTATTGGAAAAAAATTGATAGAACTTTTATAAGAAAAACTATATTTGTATATTTATTTTAGGGCTGATATAATATTTAAGCATTGTATTAATATTTTTTCCATTTGTATATCACAAAAATTAATTCAAACTATATCTCCTATTTCTTTTGGAGGTGATATAATATGTATTTATGTTTTAATTTTAAAATTAATATATTTATTTATATATATTTGTGAGATTGGGAACGATGCAAGACAAATGAGATTCAAAAGAGAGAGAAAATTGTGTAGATCTGATTTAAATGATTGACAGAATTTTTGTGCATTATATACAACAAATTTAAATTTATTTCTCAGACGGTAATATTTTTTTTCGAAAAATTATTTCCTTTCTGCTTTTCGAAAGTCAATTTGACTAATTTCAAAATTAAATTAGATTAAATTAGTTTGATAGTTTAAAATAAATTTAGATATTCAAAAGTCATAAGAAAATTATTATTAATTGCTAGTTTTTCATATCAATATGATGAAAAAATCCAGTATAAAATACAACAACAACAACAACATACCCAGTTAAATCTCACAAGTGGGGTTTGGAGAGGGTAGAAATGTACGCAGACCTTCCCACTACCTCGTAAGAAGTAGAGAGGCTGTTTTCTGGGGACCCTCGACTCAATAACCCATAAGCAGAATAAACTAGATATAACAAAGGGAAGGAAAGGGAACAAAGGGAAAAATAGAACTAGAAATCGAAATAAAATAGCGACTCTTTACAAAAGGCACATGTCAATATGTAAATACGATACATTCAACACACATACGACAACTAGAGACATCAATCATGTCTGCCCCTGCTACCAACCAATCAGCCTGCTACTCTAATTCGCGACCTCCACTCCTTCCTATTTAAGATCATGTCCTCGGTTAGATCTAGATTCTCCATATCTTGTCTGATCACCTCCCCCCAATACTTCTTCGGTCTACCTTTCCTTCTCGTGTAGCTCCCAAAATCAACCTCTCGCACCTCCTAACAGACGCATCGGTACTCCGTCCTTGCACATGTCCAAACCATCGTAGTCTCGCTTCTCTCATTTTAGCAGCCACCGATGCCACCTCCAACTTTTCCCGTATGATCTTATTCTTAATCTTATCTCTCCTTGTGTGCCCGCATATCCATCTCAACATCCTCATCAAATTTATACTCCCTCTTTCTCATTTTGGTTGTCTCATTGTACTTTTCGAAAGTTGATTTAACTAATTTTTAAAGAAAAATTATATTAAATTATTTTAATATTCTAAAACTTTAGATATTAAAAGATATATCTAAATATATCTTATTGATGGTAAATTTTTTTATATTTATATGATTAATAAATATATCTTAACAGTCAAAATTTATATAGTTTAACTTTAAAAATAAAAATATAACAATTAAAATAAAATAAAAAATATAATTTAAGTCTAAAAATAAAACTTATGATAATTAAAAAATAAGGAAGAAAATAATATATTTTATTTTTAATAATTGTCTATAAATCCACAAAATATAAAGTCATATCGTGTTCCCTTACCTACTTTCTTTCAATGGGCATATAATTCTTGAAAAACACGCCTAAGGAGTCATTTTCATATCATATCATATAATAAAAAAAAGTCAGACAGTATACACATGATAACATAGTGAATATTAATTGTTTATGCAATCATTGCTCTCTCCAATGTGAAGCGGTAAATTGACGGGTTGAATTAAATTTAAACGGGTTAAAATAGATTAATATTTAATTTAATAAAAATTTATTTGAATTAAAATGGATTAAGTCAGGGCGGATTAAGTAATAGGTTGTAATTCAATCTGTCTAATTTTTATTAAATTTTACTAATTTTATTTGTTTTTTAAAATTTTTTAGTATCTAATAAAGTTATTCTTTTTTATTATTACTATCTATATATAATATATAAAATTAAAAAAGAGTTTTATGAAAAATTTGAAAATAGAAGCTATATATTACTACTTTTATTTGTTCTTTTGTTTTGTCATCCTTTTTTTAAGCTATGTTTTTTACTTGAAAATTGATAAGTATAATTAAAAACGATAATAAATTTTATATAATTAATTTAACTATCTAATAGATGAATAAAAATATATGAATTTCGTTTTTAAATTTAAATAAAATCAAATAAAAATATGATTTAATTTGAGTGCGTAAATGAAATAATAAATTGGACGGGATAACTGTAAAATTAAAAAATTTAAACAGTTATTTAACTTTTTGTGACCTCGAACTTATCATATAGAATGTTGGATTAGATAACATATTGAATATTACAAAAATAATTCTTTTTAAGGTAGATTAAAAAAATACTTTAATTATGATGAAAGGGATAACTAAATAAAATTAAATGGGTCTTTGGATCAGTGGCGGATGTAGAATTTTAACTCAGGGGGTTTGAAATATAATAAAAGTATAAATGTGTGAATAAATAAAAAATAATTAAGAAAAATTAAAAATAAATAATGTTTTAAGTGGAATTTGAACTCTAAGCATGAAAATTTATTTAAAAGGAGACATACCATTATACTAAACTTTGATTACTATTTAAAATTTAAAATTTAACTTATATATAAAAGTATAAAAAATTTATCCTATATATACAATATAATTTTTTCGCCGAAACGGTTCAAATGAACCGCCTCACCCCTCCCGAGTTATGCCCTTGCTTTGGATGGTACATTAGTTCGCCACGAAATAAATGCATGCATCCGATAGTCATTAATTAGGGGCATGAAAAGAGTGATTTAAATTGAATTTAATAAATTAAAATAGGCTGTAATTAATAAATAGATTTAATTTATTACCTAATCTTACCCAAGGTATACATCAGCTAAAATGATTGGGTTCAATTAAAAAATAAGTTATAATTTAATCTGCCAATTTGATCCAAAGGACAAAATCTATGATATGAAAAATAAGAATTATTTATCTATACTATATATTAAAAGCGTGAACACCTTTATAAATATTGTTTGAATTTTGAGTCCTTCGTTAAAGGATTTTATTTTATAATATTAAAAGTGTGACGACCCTTAGAAATATTGTTTGAACTTTTTGCCCTTCATTAAAATATTCCGTTTTAGAAAAAAATGTCTTTTTTTTCTATTTTTTTAATTTATTATTTTATAGTTTATTTATTTAGTTTCAAGATTTACTTTTGAATTAGACTTTCTTTATATTTAGAATTCACTCTTGATTTAAGACGATTCTATAAAAATAATTGTCTAGGTTATGACGGAAAAAGGGAAAGCATTACCACTATTATTTTTCTAATATTTAACACTTTGATATTAACTAAGATTTTGATTATCAAATGTTTTGTTATTAAAAATATGTAATATAGCAAATTTAAAAAGAAAAAGAATAATTAAAATTACGTTGGACATATTAAACTACTCTTTTTATATTTAGGAGTCTTTTTTAAAATTAAATTTAATCAATTAATTATTTTACTCCTAACAGTCCAACTCTAAATTATTACTTTTTATGAATTGATTTACTCATCTTTGCCTGTTCATAATAAATTGAACTATTGCGTCAGATTAAAAGTATTTATATAGTTTTGTTTATATGAATATTATATTTTATTTTAATAACAAGTACTATTTATATATAATTTTAAAATTGACATGATACATACATACAAAACACGTACACTAAACTAATATTTATAAAACATATGAAGAGTTTTCAGTCTACAAAACATAACAATATGCTTTTTCTAAAATTATATTGAGAATTTCACTCAAAGACCTAAAAAATAATTTGCCCCAAAATTCGTTCAAGGCAACTTAATAATTTTTGTATGAAAACTATATATATAAACAAATTAGTATGAAATCTATATAAACAAATTACTATTAAAATTTTGTTCATATTTTTCACGTGTGAAAACAATATAAATTTGATAAGAAACGTGTATATCTTGTTCAACATTTAGAATTTCGGTCATAATTGTGTATTAAAACTATATAAACTTGGTATGAAATGTGTATATGACTATATAAATTCTGTATAAAGTGTATCTTGGTTTCTGAAAAATTAATGTAACGGTAACATTATACAAATATAAAACATAATTTTTTTTTTACAATTTTAATATACTTTTGATACAAATATAAATTTAACTTTAAACTTCAACGAACTAAAACTAAAATTCAATTTAACATTAACTTGAATCCTATCAAAATAGCCGCAAATTTTATATTCCAACTTTCTTAATATTCTAATTCTTTTGAATCACTCACTTGAAATTTTTTTTTGTTGGCAATACCACCAAAAGATATGGTACAGTGAATGTGACTGCTCCTCCCTTAATCAGAGGTTTCGAGTTTGAGCACTGAAAATGGAAATTTTTTTGGTAGAGAGTGCTTTCTCCCAAATAGAATTCTACGCGATACGAATTCAAATATAATCAGACTCTAATGTAGATACCAAACATGGGAAATTTTTTTGTTTGCAATCACTTTCAAAGAAGCAATTGATTTTATACATATTTTATTGACTTTTTGAATAATTTAACTCGTGGGTTTCTATCTTCATATTTTATTGAAAAGTTATTACATAGTTTATGCCATGCATAGTGGACCATATTGTAGGTACACCTCCTACCTATATTTGTCTCAACATTAAAGTCTAGCAAAATTATTGCTCTCTTTTTCAACATGTTTTTTTTATTATTTGTCAGGTTATGACAAAAGTAAAATTATTATGAGATGATGATAATAAAATATCAAGATGACAAGAGATATATAATAATCAAAAGAATTGAAGGATAGAGATTTTATTTTTGTTTAAGTTGATCCAAAAATATATTGAATTGACTTTTAATTATAAAAGAAAAAAAATATAAAGCTTTTCATAAGTTGTTTGTAAATTGCTTGCTTGATCTATTTGCAATTTGTCTGCTTGATTACAAGTCAGAGGAAGCTGTTATAATGTTTTTTAAGAAATCATTTGTTTAAGCTATTATTTGCAATCTGTCTGCTTGGTTTTAAATTTATCTAAGAGATTGTATAATGGACGATTAGATGTATCTATCATGTTCTCTTCTTGATGTTCAATAATAGGTAATATCTTTCGTTAAAATCTTACTACAAGAAAAAATAAATAACATATCTAAATAAAACTTTATATTGATAAGATGAATGTCCTGAATATCCAAAAAACTTATTAATAATTGTTAGGATGAACAAATATATATCAGACTTTAATTTGCAATATGCAAGTGATTTTATTTCAATTTCTTTTAGTATAAAATTTATTTCTTTTGAAAATTCTTTAAGAATTTTAGTTTAAGTTACCAATTTACCCAAAAATATGAAAGACTCTGATTTTCTAAAAATATAAGAAAAAAGCAAAGTCATTTTTATATCCTTTAATATTCACTAAGATGATTAAGTCACATATACTGTACTTGATTTACTTCATATAATGATTATGAACACGTTTTAAAGTGAATTTTTAAATTTGACAATGATTTTTAATAGTTAAGGAATAAATATACCAAGTTTTGATGGATGAGGGGTAAATATAGATCTAAAGTATGATTGTAAAGGTATTTATTGAAAAAGTATATTTAAAAAATCCTTATTTTCAATAATATAAAAATAAATATAAACCTTTTTATTTTAAAAGTTAAAAATATTACTAAAACTTAACACGTGAATACATATATAATATACTAGATTTGGACTAGCATGAACACAAGTAGTCCTATTCACCCTAAGTAATGCTATATAGAGTTTAATTATTCCAACATACTCCATTCAAACCTTTATAATTACAATTGCACAAGATAATTAGTCCAACCTAACAGATAACAATACAAAGCAAGAATAATCAATAAAAGAATTCAATGAACCAAAATTCATCATTCAGCTTTAGCTACACAAGCAACAAAGAGAAAATTCTAGAATACATCTACAATAAGATTCAATCAGAGATGATGAAGTGCAATGTGATGCAAATATCACATGGGGTGGGGGGGTTGGGGGTGGGTGGGTTAATATATGTGTGTTCTAACAGTACACACCCACTACATCACAGTTCGAGATCTATGGGAAATATATATATCCATGTAACTTGTCACAAAGTGTGTAGCGCAATCTCTCATATAATACTTGTCACAGACCGTGTTACTTGATCCCTCATATAGAATTTGCTACAGAACATGTGGCCCGACCACTCATATAGTACCTACTATGGAGCATGTGGACCGACCTCTCTTTCTCATTATTTTTCATAAAGTGTTTCATTATGTCAAAATCACATAATTGAATAAACATAATAGATTCATATGTATGAATGAAAATATGAGAATTATCAAAATCAAATCATCATCCATAGCATGTTCATATGTATGAATGAGAAGATGAGAATTATTAATATCAAATAACAATCTCTACCAATATAGTCATGTTCATCATCAATAAAGAATTAAACAAGTGGCTTAGATCATTCACGACATCACACATATTTATACTATCATGTTGCCTTTTTTATCCTCTTTTTTGTTCATCATTAGAAACGTTTTACATGGGCATGAATATATAATATCAATCCTTCACCAAGTTTCACTATTCCCTAATATATAATAAGGAGATATAAGATTCTATACACTTATACCAAAAGTCAAAAAACTCACCTGCTTCAATTTAATCGAATCATTACTCCAAAACTTGAATTGTTCCTTTTCGAGGGACTTCAATTTAACAAGTCTGTTCAAATATGAAATCCCAATAAGAGCAGAATAATAATAATGCATAATTCATAAATTTTGAAGATCTAAGTCCAAAACGGCCCAAAAATCCACTCTCGAAAAAGTAGGAATAATTTGAGAAATTAATACATAAATTCATTTTCTAAAGCATTTGAAAATCAATGGTGGAAATCATTTTAAGAAAGGAGTTTAAATTAACCTATAATCATCAATTTATTGAAAATTCATGTTCTTGAGAAAAAAATCATAAATTTTGAAGTTCAAAACTAAAAACTAAATGTCAATCAAGAAACAAATTGATGGGTAATGAAGGTTTCATCAGACTCAATGAAATCATCATAATGCGAATTTGAGATCTCTTTGATCCAAAATCTGTTTAATTGCACCTAAAACTAACTTAAGACTTAAAAAATATATCAAAATGTCCTTAGAACTCTCCAAAAAAAATAAATGGAAACTCTTCTATAGCCTAAAATCACCCCCTGAATCCAAAAAAATCGTCAGAAATTCTGGTTCCAAGTATTCGAACTTTGAAAGTTGACCAAAGTTGAATCTTAATCTGAAATGACTTAAACTTTCAACTTAAGACATCAAATTCACGAAACAACTCTAAAATAGAAAACAATGACACTCTTAGATCACATTCCACATTTCGAAATTGGTAAAATTGACGAAATTTCATTCGGAGGCTTGTAGATTTAATTGATACCAAAAATCACTTTTAAATAACTTATGACTTCAAAACTCAAAAACTTTAAAATTTTTAAACTTTTCAATAAAACTCGACAACTCAACCTACAAACTGATAAAAAAATGATCCAAAGTAACTATCGAAAATGGTAAATGATAATTTTCTAAAAAATTTCAAAAATAACCTCCAACATTATTACAAATATTGTATGATTCACGAGGTGTCTAACCACCCTTAAATGTTGGTATAGATGCATGAACTAGTCCTTGATGCTTAAAAGAACCACTCCCTCTATAGGATCCTCGGTCTCAAAATGAGGTACCAAACATTGACTAGATACATGGGCCTTCTTGGGTCCTTAAATTCCTTTCTTTCCATTAACTCCACCTCTTTCGTGGCACTCCCAAAGGACTAAAAGGAATTCCCCTCTTGAGATGTCTTAAACACCATTAGTCGAATACAGAAAATCACACCCCTCACAAATCTATGGATCCTCTGTCTCATCCAAGATAATGATCCCTAACTCGATCTCTACTCACACCCCTAGCTAGGGTCTCACTAAATGCCTCAGGAACTGTCTCTCCTCCTCTTCCAATTGTTGTAGTTTTCGTCCTAGCCATATGTTAAAGAAGACGTGCGACAACTCAGCACTAGAACAAGCAACCGTACACCATAAGAATTAAACGAACAGAAGATAATTTTTCTAATAGTTTTCATAGCCTCTCAAAGATAAGCAACGAACCTCTTCACAATGATCCTCGAGACTATTTAATTTGACTGATACACATGCAAGGCCTATGAATTTGGAACTCTAATATCTTTTTATCACGACTTAAAATAAACGTGATGGCACCTATTTTATCTCATCAAGATAGGTTAACCTAAAATCCAAAATGTAAGAAAAAATTGCATTCCAGTATAACACAAGGCTAACATTTCATAAACGGTGAGAATAAGGTAAAATAACTCATAAATAACTCCAAAATCTAGTGTCATGTATAACAGACTCTAAGTGTGATATTAGATTGATAAGAAATACAAGTATAGATATCTTTGTATTTAGACTAGGACAAAAACATAGTAAAGAGTAAGTGGTGTTTGTCAAAGTGAAAAACAGCTACCTTAAGAACTCCAAAGCGAGCATCTAAAGATGACGAGAAAGATAATCAAGACATTTTGTGATCATAAACTACACAAGTATAAAAGTAAGGGATTGAGTACCAATAACACGGTGCCCATAAAAAAATTCTATCACTCTAAATAAAGTCACACAGAACTCAAGTACTCCATCACATACCATCAAAATCTCCATAACTATAACCTCCGCAGGATAATCAATCCAACCTAATAGCTAATAATATTGATAAAAAATGATATGATGAAGAACTCAACATATAAGTAAAATCGATCAGTTCCAACCACATAAATAACAAGAAAGAGGAATCAAATCAAGGATGACAACTTGCATGGTGATGCAAATGTCACATGTCTATTCTAATGATCCACTGACTCTGAGTCCGAAACCCATATATGACTAATTAGTCCATGTAACTACCAAGGCATGTGGCATTTTTCTTGAATATAATACCTACCATGAAATGTGATACATTCCTCGAACATAGTATCTGTAATGACCTGGCCCAACACTGTGAAGTATTGTCCGCTCTTGGGCCTAGCCCATCACGGATTTGTCCCTTTGGGCTCACCCCAAAAGGCGCCTCACAGTATTAGGTTCAAGCCTTTACTTAAATACCCCAAGACTCTCCCTCTCTCTTCCGATGTGGGATTTGCCTAAATGAACCAGGCGTTACGTATCGCTGTCCCTGCACTCACCCCCCGTTGGGACTCAGCGCCCTCGCTGAGGTTTGCCCCACCACCGTACTAGTCGAGAGTCGGCTCTGATACCACCTGTAATGACCTGGCCCAACACTGTGAAGTATTGTCCGCTCTTGGGCCTAGCCCATCACGGATTTGTCCCTTTGGGCTCACCCCAAAAGGTGCCTCACAGTATTAGGTTCAAGCCTTTACTTAAATACCCCAAGACTCTCCCTCTCTCTTCCGATGTGGGATTTGCCTAAGTGAACCAGGCGTTACGTATCGCTGTCCCTGCACTAAATGTAACACCCCAACTTTTTTTTTTAACTAAGATTGAGTCATCCTTCATATGATAGGATCAATTCCTAAGTATTTAAAGTATATTAGATATGATTTAGAGTTATAATTGATCTTTTACATCAATCCAAGTCCAAAGAAATTCTAGCAACTAAGTTTTCATATGAGTTGATGAAAGGGTCAAGTTCAAATGATCATATCTCCTAAAGTATAATGAGTTAGGTGACCCATAATATATCAAATTAAAGATCTTTGAATTATCTTTCCAACGCATCTTATTTCGCGTTAAACGGAGTTCGGAGTAGATAGTTATGACCATTTTACTGGAGACCTGCAGAGCTGTCTGAAGGTCCGCGACGGCTCCGCGTCGCGGACATATCGCGGACCCTCTCTGGATAAGCTAACCGAAGTTTCTTTATTTTATTTTGAGGGTACTTTTACCCTAAAGCCTTTGGGGGTCTATTTAAGGTTCCAAGACGCCTAAAACATCAGTTTCATAAGTTAAAACCCTCTCTTTCACTCCTAAACATAAAACGCTCAAGAATCATCAAGAAAGTCATCAAGTTAGGATTAACTTCCAAGATTCTTCATCAAGGTGAGTTATTCTTCACAAGCTTTAAGCTAATTTCTCTATCTATTCATGAAATCCCTAATAGAATCTTAAATCCTAACCTAGGGTTTCAAGAAAGAGAATTCAAGAATCCCAACAAAGGATTCCTTGATCCTTCTTTCCATGAATTAGGGTTCTTCATCAAGAAACTCTAAAGATTCTGAGTCAAAAAGTCAAGAATCAAAAAGAAGCTCTTCAAACGATGTCTTTCCAAGTTCTTTCATTCTAAAAGAACAACGAGATTGAGGATTTTCTCCAAGAAACGAGTATTCATCAAATTTTGATTGTAATATCAAATTTCCAGGTATGTAAGGCTAAACTAAAAGCATGAGTTTGTTCTCTCATGTGCCCCATAGAGTTCAAAGATGAGTTGATGGTTGAAGAGTCTTTGTGCATGAATACTTGAGAGTTTTTCATTGAAAAATTGATTTGAAATTATATGTTTTCTATGTTGATGATCATCATACTAATTGTTTTCTTAAAGTTAACATTTTTCATGAGATTTTGCATAACCTTACATGATTATTTGAAAAGCATGCATAATGAACTTAGGGGAAGAGTCTAGAGCCTTGACAATGATGATGTTGTGATGTTGTGATTGTGTTTCACATTTGATGAGAGTCTTGATGATGATGTTGATGAGAATGATGTTATGAGATGAGGTACTATGTCCTTCTGGGACCGATGTTGATGTTGAGGTTTTATAATATGTCCCCATGGGACTGATGTTGATGTTGAGATGATGTACTATGTCCCTCTGGGACCGATGTTGATGTTGAGGTATTATATCATGTCCTTATGTGACTGATGATGATGTACTATGTCCCTATGGGACTGATGATGATGATGATGTTTTATGAGCATGTCGAGTTTTGGGAGGAGTATTGAGCACCAAAATGGGTAGAGAGTGAGTCCCACTCGAACCCATTAACTACGTGGCCCGCGTAGGAAGAGGGGATTGAACCGCAATGCGGATGGCACCTTTCTTGTCCCAAATGAGGACTGATGTTTTTTTTTTCTGATGTGATGTCCTTTACCCCGGGCAGGGTATTGGATGGATGTGGCAACGGCATCGCTTCGTTGTATCATCACTGGCTCATAAGTGATGGTTGTCGGTTAGAGAAACTCCCAGTTAGGTTCCTTTTGATAGGACTCTGATGTTGATGTTGATGTGATGTTTGAGTCGAGTTCCCTGAGATGAGTTGATGTCGATGTTCCCTGAGATGAGTTGATGTTGATGTTCCTTGAGTTGAGTTGAGTTGAGTCGAGTCGAGTTGAGTTGAGTTGAGTCGAGTTGAGTTTCCTTGAGGTGAGTCTGATGTATTGATGATGTATTGATGAGATGTTGATGGGTCATTGTCTACTCTTTATTCTTTCTTTAGATAGACATTTGACATTCTGATGGAGTATGATGTTGAGTTGATGTTATTCCTATATTATTCTACTTGTTTCTGTTTCACTCAGCTATTTTACATACCAGTACATTCCAAGTACTGATGTCCCCTTCTGGGACTGCATCGTTTTATGATGCAGAGGCAGGTATTAGAGATCATTGACAGGCGCTTCGTTGAGGATCTATTCACATTCAGCTGATCGGTGAGACCTCCTTGTTTTCGGAGGATTTCCATATTATTATCATCTAGCTTAAGTAGTACTTTATTCTCCTTGAGTTGGATAGCCATGGCCTGTCATGGTACCATCTAGATGTTTGAGTTAGAGGCTTCATAGACACTGAGTAGAGGATGTGATGTATTGTTTTTTTTTCAACTATTCTTTGTTGGAAATTAACATTTTGTATAAAGACTTGATTAATTTAATTATATTAAGGTCTTTTCCTTGAGGATGTTTCTTCCGCTGTTGAGTATGATATGACGATGAGTCCAAGTGGTTCGCTTGGGGACTAGCAATAGTCTCTGAGTGCCGGCCACGCCTAGGGTACCCTCCCGGGGCGTGACAGTATCAACCATGTTGTGTGATAAGTCCCTCGATAATGATTCATCCTTTGTGTATCTTTTTCTCATAACTATAATGTCATGGAATCAATACATATAGGAGTGTTGAAATGCATAATAAAGAAGTAACAGATTCTATATCAAAATAAACATGGTATATCACCAATAAAGAGTCAATATCGTTGTTCAAATTATCCACAACCTATCACACAATTAATATACCATCAAATTGTCTTTTTATTACCCTTTTTTATCATTAGAATCGTAATATAGACATGTGACCATAATATCAAATCCTTTATCAAATTTCATTACTTTCTAACACACAACAGAAAATATAAGATTTTATATACTTAATAAAAGGTTAAGAAGTCCCTTTGTCTTAAAAAGTAACAAAATCATTCCGGTACTTGAGCTTTCCCTTTTGAGCAAGCCTCCAAATTGATACAATCTATAATACGGAATTACAATAAAAATACAAAAATAACAATGCTCAATTTATTTATTTTGAAGACCGAGTCCAACATAATCTAAAAATCTATTTTAAAAAAAGTAGGGATAATTCACGAAATTAATATATTGAGATATTATCTGAAACATCTGAAAAACAACGGTGAAAATCATTTTAAAAATAGAGTTGTATTTCACTGAATATATTATTATTTTTATTGATTATTGTATTATATTGCATATAGGTTTATAAATACCTCTTATAAGTTTCTATAATATTATCTATTTGATGTATATTATTGTATACCAAGAGAAAATTTTCCCTTTTTTGTTTTTGATTGAAAGTTAAATTTGAAAAATTGAGATTTGGGAGAATACACATCAGACAATGGTTCTTATATTATTTAATAATTTTTTTATATAAATACAAAATTTGGACAAAAGTAATTGAGTTTCTCAAAATTCATTTTCGATACTGTAAATCCACCTATTCAATACAATTTAAATAGTTAAAATAATGTAGCATGAGAATGTCATAGGTGGAGCTATTTTAGGCGAAGGGTGGTTTAGTCTACCTCCTTTGCCAGTAAATTATGTAGCGTTTGAAGGTTAAATGTTAGTTATTATGAATGTATATTTAATTTTGTATATCGATCCTTAACATAATTGAGAAAATTTTTTATATAACATTTGCTAAATTTCTAACTTCAACACTGAAAAATGTTAGGTAGGCATTATAATTACCAAAAGGTAGATTATCAAATCATTACGTGGTCGTTAAAGAATTATTTGTTGCATTTTCTCATATAATAAATAGTTATGACATTTTTGCTTGTCACTAGAGGTGGCAGAATACATAATTTATATGAATACTTATTCAAATTGACCAATCTTAGATGATAATTTTTTCTTAAAAAACCAAATTAGTTTTTTTTTTCCTCTCGTTTTTGGGGGTAAGGATTAAGGGTGGGGTGGGGAGTAGAAAATAATCTTTTTATAAAAGAATAATTTTTTTGTATAATTTTTAGGGATTTCATTCTGGTTTTCAAAAATACCCAAAAGTCTCGACTCTTTCCCTAATTACTAAAAATACTGACTTTTTCTATTATTTTGATACCTGCAGACGCCACCTTGATATCTACGAAATTGTAACCGAAATTACTGCTGTTACGCTTAATAAGGAAAAAAATTAAGGAAAAAAATTAAGTGACAACTGTGTAGATCCCTTGATTGGCGGCTTAACTGTTACAAATTATGCAATTATCCCATAAAAAATGTTAAAGGCAGTGTAATTTGAATTTCAAACAAAACGGATGTTTCAATAAATAAGAAAAAAAATCAGAGCCGCCATTGAAGGTGCTCTGCGTAGACAAAAAAAAAAACTAGGTCGTCGAAGCATGAATATTTCGATTTTGATACGTCACAGTGGAACATGGGAATCTGATGTATTGTATAGTGGTTATAAAAGTGATGGAATTGTTGTAGGTGAGAATACGTCTTTTGTTAATCTTAGAGCCACAATTGCATCAGTGTTGGATTTTAATGGAATCAGGCAGATACACATAAATAAGGAGTATCAGACATTGCATCAACCCTAAAAATAAGTATCATCAGTTAGATACATATCCCATATTGTAATCGATGTCAGTAATTACTCTAACAATTATATATCAACACTTATATTCATAGGACATTTTTACTTAAGTATCAATCGTACTTAATTTGTTAGGTATCCACATAAACATTCAAAACCCCCAAAAATTATGTATCAATTTGACCAACCAACCAGTGTAAATATGAGTCAGTAATACTGCAACAACAAGCAGTGTCGGCTTCTTCACCACTTTCAAACGCGTCTTATGTAAGGCCAAGACTAAACGAAGGGAGGGATTCCATTGTTGATTGAAAGACAAAGTAATGAAGTTCTTAATAATGGAAATCGGGATGGAGAAGGGTGAAAGAAGAGAGAAACCGTTCATATAAGAGAGAAAGTGAAGTTCAAATCTGAAAAAAAAAATTATATGCTTGAAAAGGTAACTGTAAGAGAGAGAAAATACTTTAAAATAAAATAAAATAAAAAACAGCTTTAAAAATGGAAAAATTATAATTTGAAAAGTGATTGGCATTAATTAGACTTCTACACCCAAAAATTTTACTAATTATAACTTTTAATAAAAATATATATTCTTTAAGTACCAAAAATAAATGGATAATGATAAAAAGATGGGATTTTGTAATTTTTAAAAAAGGTAGGGAATATTTAAGATTTGGATAAAAAAGGTTGTGTAATTTTATAAATTTTACAAATTTTTGGAGGGGTGGGAGAAGAGGTAGGGGTGGGGGAGGGTGGCTTGGCAGGGGATTTGGATTGAGAGTTGAATTAGAGGTTGGAGGTGATAATTGATTTTTTTTTAAAAAAATAATTAAAAGTTTTTTATTTTAAAACAAATTTAATTTTTTAAAATTTTTTTGGGTTGGGCGGAGAGGGATGAGGAAAGCGGTAAAAGATTTTGCTTTTGAACTGTAACATCCTAGAAATTATTAAAATACCCTTAGATAAAAGATTGCTAACATCTTCCCAAAATATTTTGGTAAATTCGAGGCCAGAAATGCGATCAGCACGAAAATTTATGCTGGAAAATGGTCTTGGTTGATTTTTAGAGCAATCGGATCGGAAGCTAATTTTTTGCGGAAAAAATGCAATTCCAAAAAAGTGCACGACACGTCCGCATCGCGGGCTTGTTGCGGACTTACACTTAATTTTGGTCCTATTATTTTCTAGGGGATCATAAAATCGATCAATAAGCGATTTACGAAAAATTACACATAAAACGCATTTGACAAGTGCAATTTATGTGTATTTTTATGGAAAAATAATTTTTAACGCGTTTTAAGTTTTCAGTTAGAAAATGAACTGAAGCGCGACAAGTCCGCGTCGCAGACTTGCCCCGTCACGGTATTTGACGTTTAGTTTTAAAAGCAAGGACATTCTAGTTTTTTTTCCCCACCCATCCTAGACTAAAACCATGTTGTTTTGAAGTCGTTTTCAACCTTATATCAGTTCCTAATCGTGAATGTTCAACCATTTACGCTATTCATCTTAAGGACTAGGGCTAAGGAGAAAAGAGGAGGCTAGGGTTCAAGAGATATAAGGCCAATCTTCGTTGTTTGATTCTTCAATCTTTATTCCAGGTATGTAAGGCTACCTGAAATTCTATTTTAGTACCTAATCTCTATTCCTTATCAAGAATTCTAGTCAAGAGTCAAGTCAATTATATTCCTATGATTTTATGGAGAAATTCTAGAACCTTATCATGAAATCCTTGTTATTCTATCATTATCATGCTAAAATACTTCAGTGTACAGTACATCCCTTTAAATTCTTGAAGTATTACTACAGTTACAGGAACCCTAACTAGTTCGAGAATTATTTTCCCTATTATGTTTTACTATTACTCTATTATCAAGTTAAGATTTGAATGATAAGACATTATGTTCATATGATTATGACTCTATGAAATTCATGAAAAGTCATTCAGTTCAAAGTATGAGTTGATTACAGAAGTACCTTAGCATGAGTCATACAAGTAGTCTATTTACTACACTATCTTTTTTAAAAGAGCAGTTCAGTCAGTTAAAGTATTTTGCATTACTTTTCATCATGCATAAATTTTAGAGTTTGAGAACACTTGATAGTTTCAAATGCATTATTTTATCTGTAAAGAAAATGACTACTTTTTTTTAAAGAAAACATTACCAATTACGAGAAAGCACTATCAGTTTTGAGAAAGAAAACCAGTTTATAGAAAATATGTTGAGCCAAGGATCCAAGTAACAGATTTTCAGTTTCCTCTAAAGTGGGACATTTTCACAGTTATTGAGCATAATGCATGTTTTGGCAGAAGTATTGAGCACCGATGTGGGTACGAGTTCAAAGAACTTCAACCCCATAAACTACGTAAGCAGCGTAGGATAGGATTGTACCAGATGCACAACTCTTCATATGCCACTGAGATGATCCAGTTTATATGGATCTCTAGCACTTCATCCCTTACCCCGGTAAGGTATGGGATGACCCTGACAACATGGGCCAGACGTTGTCTCATCACGAGGCTCATAGTGATGGTTGTCGGTTAGACAAACTCCCTAAGTTACAATATACATAATTTTCAGAAACAGATAGAATTGCATTTATTTATGCATTAAATCAGTTATTTTGCTATAATGCATTACTCATGTTATTAAATTATTTTCAGCATTAAGTCTGTGATTTTGAGCAGTGAATCCTGAGATTTCCTGTTTTGACCATTTTACATACCGTACATTCCACGTATTGATGCCCTTTGGCGTTGCATCATTTTATGATGCAGATTCAGGAATCAACATGATAGCAAACATTCAGTAAGACAACTCTCCAGAAGCAGTTGGTGAGACCTCTTCGCTTTCAGAGGACTTTAGTTAGTTTAATTTATATGTTTTCATTTTACAGTCAGGTAGCCGTGGGTCTTGTTGCGGCACCTATCTTCAATACAATAGAGGCTTCATGGACAAAGTTAGTGAGTCAGTCTAGTCTTTTCATTTAGACATTTTAAGTATTATTACTATTTGTTAAAGATATATTTTCCGACTTTTGTATAGAGCATGATTGAATTTCTTTCAGTTTTATTAAACATTTTAAAAGGTTCATTTTGTAAAGCTTCTGCATACATGTTAAAGTTTCCAGTTGAGTAAGTCAGCCAAGCCAAGGAATCGCTTGGGAATCAACAATGATTTCCAAGTGCCGGCCACGTCCAAGGTGTAGACTCGGGGCGCGACAAACCTTTTAATAGCATTCCTACTATAATATTATATTGATATCTTTGTTGTTCTTTGGGTATCTCATTTTTACCCGTTTAAAATATGAGTCACATCGAGTATTCTATCCATTATTTTAAACTTATTTTTGATCGACTAATGTTTGACTTGACCCGCTTGTTTGCCACTTCAACTTGGCACATCTATTAAGATAATGATTGACATGACTATTTTACCGTACCATTCTTAATCATTGATGTTTAATATTAAGTCTTTAAAATTAATTTGAGGAATAGATAATTAGTGTCGAGAGTAAAGTATGGAAAAAAATTATTGTCTTTTCTAGATATATTAAATGTGATAAGTAAAAGTGAAAATGTAGTTTTGAAATAGTGAATAGAGTAATAGAGCCATTAATAAGAGGTAGGCCCATTGGGCCAGCCCATCCATGATTTAATAAGGTTAGACTAATTTTTGAAAAAGATAATTTCAAATATGTATCAAAAAGTTAATAATTTACAAAAAATATAGATAAGAAAATAATAAGATGAAATATAGCTAAATTTCTCTATTTAGCCACAACTTATTTTTGTTTAGCCAGGATTAAACGATGGCTACATAACGTTATTTTTGCTTTTTGTTAGCCACGATTTATTTTGATTTTTTATAAGCTGTGATTTGGCCATTGCTAAATAACTAACTTTTTTTAATAACTAACAGTTAATCAATGTATATGTAATGTATTAATGTTGTATAGATAATGTATAAACATGTATGAATATTGTATAAATGATGTATAAACATATATATATGATAAAAAAATAATTATGTAACATGTCAATATTTTTTACAAATAGTAATGCGGTGTATATGTAATATAATTGATAGTGTATAAATAGTTATGTAGATATGTAATATATCAAAATTGTATAAATCATGTATCAACATATATCAACATCTTATATATGGTATATAAACATGTACATATAATATATAAATAATTATGTAGTGTATATGTAATATATCGATATTATATAAATATGTATAATCATGTACAAAAATAGATAAACAATCATGTTTTGCATCGACATTTATTTGACTATCACACATTCTCACCTTAATAAATAAAAAATGATATAAATATTTATTTTTTCACAAAAACTGAAACAATTAGAAAAGATTTTTTTTAAAGGAACAACAACAACAACAACAACAACATACCCAGTTAAATCCCACAAGTGGGATCTGCGGAGGGTAGAAATATACGCAAATCTTCCCACTACCTCGTAAGAAGTAGAGAGGCTATTTCCTGGGGACCCTCGACTCAACAACCCATAAGCAGAATAAACTAGATATAGCAAAGGGAAGGAAAGGAAACAAAGGAAAAAATAGAACTAGAAATCGAAATAAAATAGCGACTTTTTACAAAAAGCACATATCTGTAAATACAAAAAAGGAGACACAAAAAATTATACACAATAATTTCTTTTCAATATTGTTATTTAGCCACAGTCTCGATCATGGCTAATATATACATTAAATATGGCCTTCTACCCTCGGCAGTTTGAATAATTTTGTAAAGATGGTCCAAAAAATTAATGAACAAATGTTATGGGATGTCATTTGGTTTCCAATTTTAGAGGTTATTCAGGAGTAATTTTTTTTAGCCCGATCGGGTAAGCCGTCTGTGTCATAAGATTTGAGCAATATGGTTTGAATTGGTCCGTGAGCCGAATAAAAAATAAAACTAAATTAAATAATAAAAAGATTAAACTACCTTATTGGATATACATTACTACCATATATACTAATCTTATGAATATACTTTTAAAAATTTGTAAATATTACCACTAATGAAGAGTTTTGTACCATATATTGAGAAAAATATAATTAGATACACATCTCACATCCCCCCCCCCCCCCAAAAAAAAAAATAATAAACAGTTGAAATTAAGATAGGTTTGAGTCCTACAATCAATGGAGGCATAACAGGCATGAAGCCAATCCATGCCAAGGGTTACATCGAAATCAATCATCTCTAACTCAATCAGATCAACAAGAGTATCCTTACAAGGACACTACACAATCTCTATAAACTCTTTCAGCTAGAATAGATTCACCAACTAGGGTAGAAACATCAAAGGGTTCAAGAAGACACTCAGGAGTTCTACCAAATCTACTAGCCACATAAGGGGATACAATGACAATGTGGCACTAGGATCCATCAAAACATAGCAATCAAAAGTAAATACTCGAATCATACCCATCACAACATCTGGAAAGTTCTCCTGATCTTGGTGACTACCTATGACATACAAATGGTTTGTAGCTCCACTTGCGCCTGACGTAGCACCTTTCTAATTTCCTCTAGCGGGAGGGGCTGGTGTAGAGGATTGAGTCTGGTCAGCCCACTTTGGACAATCTCTCTGAAAGTGACCCAATTGGTCACACTTGAAAAATGCATCACTCCGCTCATGACACTTCCCCAAGTGTAATCTGCTGCACTTACCATATAATGGCTTTCCCCGTGAACCTTGAGCTACACTAGCTTGTGACTGAGATCCCTCAGCTCCAAAGTTCTGAGACCTTTGTTCATTCCTGTTTCTGGGCACAGGTGCACTATCAGATGAGGGTGCTAGCCCTGACTGAAACCTGTTACCATTCCCATTCCCTCTCTTCCCAACCTCATGGCTGGATGTTTTAGCCCTCTTATTTTTGTACTCTTCCCTGTCTTGCTGTCTCTCCTCGTCATCTTGTTTGTACATAAGTCATGTACCTCCTAATGTCCATATCACTCATAAGCATAGCTCCCCTTCCATCCTTCTTTGGCCCTTTGTTCAACCCATCAACATACCACCCCATTCTCCCTCTCATATTAGCAACTATATCCGGATCGGAGCATACGAAATAGCTAGGTGAACTTGAGTCCATACTCTTTCACAGTCATTGGGCATTGTTTTAGATTCAAGAACCCTCTTACCTTGGCCTCCCTCCGTTCTCTCGAAAAGAATCATCCCAAGAAAGCTTCCTCGAACATTACTCAAGTCAGCACTGGGCTTCCTCTCCTCTACCCTTCTTCCACTGATCAAACCACAGTCTGGCAACACCCTTGAACTGGTAGGCAGCCAACTCAACTCTATTAATATCAGCCACATGCATCACTTGAAACATTTTTTGAAGCTCATCAATGTAGTTCTCAAGATACTCATTAGGTGTAGACCCTGTGACTGAGGCGGTTTATCCTCAAAAACTCACGAACTCTGAATGTGTCCTGCGCATCCTGTCTACCCACTTCTTGTCTAGCAGCACGTGCTATCACAGCCTGGGCTAAAGTCTGGATAGCCTGGTGAATCTCAACATTCGAGATTTTAGCTTGTGGTGGCTGCTCAGCACGGATAACTGGGCCTATGGGTTCGTCATGATTATTGGGCTCAGGTTGGGTGAAATTCCGTCTGGCAGGAAGCCCTCTACCTCTGACAGCTCTTCTTGGAGGCATGATCGCAATTCTGGAAATGCGTAACACATGAATTAGAAGAGAGTTTCATAGAGTTTTAACTCTATTGCACGAATCAGATAATGAAAGAAGTTTAACCATTCCTAATGTCAGGTGTACAACACACCTATAAACAAGACTCTACTAGACACGGCTTCATAGACCTCCTAAGACACTTGAACTTTGTGCTCTAATACCAAGTTTGTCATGCCCCCCCCCCCCCCCCCGGGTACGCTAGACGTTGCCGGTACTCAGAGACTATTGCTAGTCCCCAAGCGAACCACTTAGCCTCATCACACTCACTCAGTTAACCTATTTAACATATCAGCGGAAGACTATGAAAACAAAAGGTGGGCAATCTGGGTCTCAAATAGTCAAATCAATAAATCAGGCTAGTATGAAAGAATCTAGCTCAACATAATATCTGATCAACAAATCAACTTTAGTTTATGAAGCTTTTATCACTATCAATTAGTGCCAATGACAGATCCATGGTTATCTCAATTTAAAATAAAGTTAGTCTAAAGTCTGACTCTGATAGCTAGATGAAAATAAAAATGAGAACCCTCCGGAGTAAGGGAGGCTCACCAACTCAGCTGACTGCAATAGATCCTCAAAGGTGCGCCTGTTGATAATCTCTAGTACCTGTTTCTGCAGCATGAAACGATGCAGTCCAGATGGACGTCAGTACGTGGAATGTACGAGTATATAAAATGACTGAATGAAACTGATATAGGCAGAACAATATAGAATATGTCAACTCAGAAGATACTCAATAAGAATGTCAAATGTCTATCTAAGCAAAAATAAAGAGTAGACAATGACCCATCAATACCATCCAATCCAACTTAATCAACTCAACATCAGAGTGCTATCAGTACGAAACCTATCTGGTAGTTTCTCTTATCCGACAATAATCACTTATGAGCTAGTGATTGTGCAACAATCCTGCTGATGTTGCCACAACTATTCCGTACTTGCCAGGTAAAGAACGAATTAGATCCTCAAGGGATCTAGTTTCTCAAGTTCGCTATTGTTTTAGGGATTCCACTTAAGAGGGAACCTTTGATGGGATGGTTCAATCTTCACCTACGCTTGGCGACGTAGTTAATGAGTGCGAGTTGGACTTACTCTTGCTTATTTCGGTGATCGATATTCCTCCCAAGACTCAGTGCTCATAAGACTATCCATCTTAACAAATCATCTCAATTAGTCTCATAAAGACTCGTTATTTCATCAACTCTATCACAATCGGGCCTTTCAGCCTATCATGTCAATCATCTCATCAACTCAATTCTCAATCAATCTCTCAAAGAGCTTAAACCAATCATTAGGGGGAACAATCGATTAGACCAATCTTTAGAGTCCAATCATGAATACTCATAGGACCTTCAAATTTTATCAACCTATCCTCATGCTCACATCATAATCACAATCATCATTCTCAATCAAGGCTCTAGACTCAATCTCTAGGTTCATTCATGCATTCTTTTACAAAGTAATATATAAGATTTGTCAAGTAACTCATGAAAAGTATTTAATTGGTAAATTCAAGTTTATGATGATCATCAACATATGAAAATACATAGAATGTATATAATTCACAAGAAAATATTCAAGAAACATGCATGGGGACTCAATATATTCACAATCTTTCTATTATCATCAATAGGGGCACATGGAAGAACATTCTCATGTTTTAGTTTAGCCTTACGTACCTGCTATGGAGTTTTGACAATCAACTAACAAGACTTCATCCTCAATTCTCTTGATTCATTGCTCATCTTCTTTTCTCATTAGCCCTAGTGTTTGTTAAATGCTTAGAAAGACTTAGGAATGGTGCTAAAATCCTGTTTACGCTCAGCACGATTTATTTTTATCGTGTTTTAAGTTTAGGAGTGGTTGAAAAAAGTCTGGAATGCCCCTCACAAAAAACTAAAAAATTTCGCCTCGGTGCACCAAGTTCGCGTAGCGGATTTCGGTCCATTTTCGGGATTTTTCGCTGTTAATTTTCTGATCAAGTTTTATAATCCTATAGAAAATATTGGGATCACATCCAAGTATAAGTCTACGACAAGTCCGCGTCGTGGTCCTGTCGCACACTTTTCTGGAATCGTGTTTTCGCATCGAAAAATTATCTTTTGATCCGGTTGCTCTAAAAATCAACCAAGACTATTTTCCTACACAATTTTTCGTGTTGATCGCATTTCCAGCCTCAGATTTGCCATCGGAGTTTGGGAAGACACGTTATGCGACTAGGGATATTTTGATAATTTTATCAGGTGTTACAGTAAATTTTGAACTATCAAGTCTTTATATGAATAAAATGTCGTGTTTAGTTAAGTTCTAATACCCATTAATGCTAATATAATGCTGACTTAGGTACAATAATTTTCTTTTGATAAAAAAATTATAAAGCTCGTACGTTCAACTGAATTTAGTCTTTTTCCCTTAAATGAATGTAGTATAGCAGTACATGATAATCTTAAAGATGACAAAATATTTATTATAGATGTACAAATGATTGTGGGTATGGTAATTGACAAAATAATAGTTATCATTGCGGTAATTCTAAAAGAAGAACATTATGAATTCTAAAAATAATCCTCAAAATCGAAGGTAATTTTTACCATCAATTTGTTAAGAAAGGTATTGGGCAAGGGTTATCGCACAATCTAATTTGATAATTTATTAAAAATTCTCCATTAAAAAAAAGAAATATAAAGTGAACTTGAGGTTGGACATATAAATATGATTTGTGACAAGACATGATAAAGAGGTTATGATAAAATTTTATGAACTATACACAAAAATTATAGACCATTTGTTGAAAAGAATGTGACTTGTGATAAGCGCCATGATAAACAAAATTTAAGATTGTGATAGTACCTTTCCAACAATAGGTAAATCAACACTTCAATAATGATTTTTTAAAAAAAAAAAAATTAAAATTTGTGGAGATTGTCACTTTTTTATTCCATCCAAATAAATAGTTCTGTACAAAGGTGGGTTAGAAGGCCCAAACAAAACAATATCCATATTGATCAAATAATCCTTGACTCAGTCAGTAACCGATTAATTTGTTAAAAGATGCCAAAACTTGATAACTCAAAAGTGGAAATAAGTCTTAAATAAATTATTTCAAACAACAATTATAAACTGCAAAAAGAAATAAAGCATATCAACATCTCAAAATCTAATGACACAAACATATGCCTTTAGGATCTCAAAACAAGAAACAAATCCTCCATTAGCATCTGCGCCACAAGGTGTAAAAAAAGAGTAAGTATATTAAACATGGTGTATAATGATGAGAATATATTAAAACTTAAGAAGGAATATAAAGAGAAGATGTAGTACTTCTTATTCTCACTTTGTTCTTTCTTTTCTCTCTACATCTTTGTTACAAGAAAAGGGGGGGGGGGGGGGTATTTATACTTGTCATGATCACTAATGGATATCTTATTGCCATGTATACACCTTGAACACCAAATACATCATATGGATAATTAAGTTACAACACATATTCAAATTAGTGTAAATACATCTTACACATAGTGTATATTATGTGTCTATGTAAGTTACCACATAATATATTATATGGACATAGAAAATATTTATTTGGATATCCATTTTACAACACTCCCCTTTGGATGTCCATGCAATAACACGCTTTGTTTGCTGCCTCATTAAAAACCTTACCAAGAAAACCCAGTGGGATAGAACCTTGGTTAAGAAAAAAAGAGTGCAGTGCGTATTTGCTCCCCTGATGAAAATATCATTAATATCTCGAAGATGACACATCCCAATCTTGTATCTTAACTTTTCAAAAGTCAAAGTTGGCAATGCTTTGATCAATATATCTGCTAAATTTTCACTAGAACGAATTTGTTGAACGTCTATTTTACCTTTCTTTTGAAGATCATGAGTGAAAAACACTTTTGGTGAATATATTTCGTTCTATCTCCTTCGATGTAACCTCCTCTTAATTGAGCTATACATGCAGTATTGTCTTCATATAATATTGTTGGAATATCTCTTTTCAGAGGAAGGCCGCATGTCTCCATGATCTGTTGAGTTATTGATCTCAACCAAACACATTCTCGACTAGCTTCATGAATAACCATTATTTCTGCATGTTTGAAGAAGTAGCGACTATAGTTTGTTTCGTTGAGCACCATGTTATGGTTGTACCTCCACATGTAAATAAATAACATGTCTGTGATCGCCCTTTATGTGGATCAGACAAACATCCTGCATCTGCATAACCAATTAGTTGCAAATTGGACTCTTTTGAGTAAAATAGTCCCACATTAATAGTTCCTTGAAGATATCTGAATATATGCTTACCATTCCAATGTCTCCATATTGGAGAGGAACTAAATCTTACTAATAAATTTACAAAAAAGGATATATCTAGCTGAGAATTATTAGCAAGGTACATTAATGCACCAATTGCACTAAGATATGGTACTTCAACACCAACGAGCTCTTCTTTGTTTTCATAAGGCCGAAATGGATCTTTATTAATATCTAGTGATCTCACAATCATTAGGGTACTTAATGGATGTGCTTTATCCATGTAGAATCTTTTTAAAAGATTTTCAGTATATGTTGATTGAATGAATAAATGTACCATTTGTAAAATGCTCAATTTGTAGACCAAGACAAAATTTTATCTTTCCAAGGTCTTTTATTTCAAAAAAAAATTCAGACATTTTGCTGCCTTTGAAAGCTCTTCACAAGTTCCAATTATATTCAAGTCATCAACATATACAACTATTATAGTAAATTCTGATCCAGACTTTTTAATAAATACACAAGCACAAATTGGGTCATTCTTTTACCCTTTTTCAATAGGTATTCGCTAAGGCGATTATATCACATGCATCCTGATTACTTCAATCCATACAAGGATTTTTGAAGTTTTATTGAACATGTAGAATCTTTATATATTTCAAACATTTTAAATCTTTCTGGGATTCTCATAAATATGTTGTTGTCTAATGAGCCATATATATATATGCTGTGATGACATCCATCAGATGCATGTCAAGTTTTTCATGAGTTGCCAGATTTATAAGATATCTAAAGATGATTGCATCCACCACAGGGGAGTGTCTCCAGATAGTCAATGCCAGGTCTTTGTGAAAATTCTTCTGCCACAAGTTGTGCTTTATATCTTACGACTTCATTTTTCTCATTTCATTTTCACACAAAGACCCATTTGTACCACACTGGAATTATACCTTCAGGTGTTTGGACTATTGGTCCAAAAACTTTGTGTTTCTCAAGCGAAGCTAATTCAATTCGAATAGCATCTTTCCATTTTGGCCAATCATTTCTCTGTCGACATTCCTCAACAGATTTTGATTCAAGATCCACATTTTGTTGCATTATTTCAACGTCAATATTATAAGCAAAAATATTGTCGATAATTATATTATTTCAATTTCATATTTTTCTCAATGAGATATAATTTATTGGGATCCCTTCATCATTTTTGGATGCCTGAACCTTTGTAATACCACAAAATTTTTAAAGAAAAACAGTCGTCAGACCTGGTTTTACAAGAGAACTTACGAGCCGTAGACTAGAATACGGCTTGTAGACTAGGTCGTAAAAGGTGTACCAGAGTTGAATTTTTTTTTATTAAGTATAGAAGGGGTCTTAAAAGACTATATATGACTCGTAAAGTATTCCAGGCTCGTAGGAGGGGTTTCGTGATAAATTTTAGTAACTCAAATTTCAGGACTCCCTATTTTACGAGAGGTAGTTTATAACCCGTAGAATGTTTTACGGCTCATAGAGAGTGGTTCCTGAAAAATTCTAGTAACTTAGATTTCAAAACCCCTTGTTTACGAGAGGTCGTATACGGCTCATGGAATAGTCTACGGCCCATAGACGAGGTCTCGTAGACCCAATCGGTGGTTTTTAAGAATGGTAATTCTGTCCAATCTTATCCCTTTTAATTTATTCCTTGGACGTTTTGGACTTAATTTAAGTCTTGAAACAAAACCCTAAGGATATTTTTCACCATTTTTCACACTTAGAATTTATCGAGAGCATTAGAGAAGGGAGAAGAGGCTAGGATTTCCAATTCAAGTGCGAGAATTGACTGAGGTTCGATTGTTTCTTCTAATTTCAGGTATGTAAGGCTAACCAAAATATGGAATATGCTCTTCCATGTGCCCCATACTCCAAATTGATTGAGTTGTAAGTGAGTTGTGTCTCCAATGCATGTTTCTCTAAGGTTTTCTCTTAAATTCTAATGTACTCCTACATAATCTTGCATGAAGTAATATTTTAATGCATTAAACACTTGAAATAGATGATTTTGCCATATTACATGAACCCTAGCATGACTTCTCAATATTTTTACAAATTGCATTTAATTGTACATGCATGAGTATGATCTGAGTCTAGAGAGCCTATAAAATCCCTAAATGCTTTAATTCCTCTTTTGTTTCCTAGATGTCATAAGTTAGAATGATGTATGATAGAGTCTCTATGAGTCAAAAGTTTAACATTTAACGAATATGACCAAAGAGTCGATGGTTGATGTGGTGATTTGAGTTGATAGATGTCCAGATGAGACTAGTTGATTAAGAATAATTTGTTATGAACATTGAGTCTTGGGAGGAGTATCGAGCACTGGAATGAGTAAGAGTAAGCCTAAATCGAACTCATTAACTATGTAGCCAAGCGTAGGTGAGGATTGAACTATTATATCAAATGTTCCCTCTTGATTGGAAGTCTCTGAAAGAATAGCGGACTTGATTGATTGGATTCATTATGAATTCGATTCGTTCTTTACCTTGGCGGACTGGATTCATTATGGATTTGATTTGTTTTTGATAGGTCGCTGAATGCATTTGGCAGTTGATTTGTAATATTCTGCAAATGAATTATGTTTTAAAATTCATGTTCACATTTATTTGTTAGAGGCTCTAAATGTGATAATGATAATGCATTCCAATCTATCTCTTTTCTCAGCTATTTATCTTCTCGCCCTAATGTTGGGTATCCCGATTCATCAAAATGATAATCAACAAATCTTGCTGTGAATAAATCTTCAGTCATAGGTTTCAAATATTTTATAATAGAAGGAGATTCATACCCAATATATATCCCCAACCTTTTTTGGGGATCCAGTTTTGTGCATTGTGGTGGAGCAATTGGAACATATGCCGCACATCCAAATATTCTAAGATGGGAAATATTCGACTCCTAACACAAAATTCAATTGTAATGGGAGGCTTTATGATAACTTGTGGGTCTAATACGCACAAGATTTGTTGCATACAAAATAGCATGACCCCGTAATGAAGTGGGGAGTTTTGTTCTCACAAGCATTGGTCTAGTAATTAATTGGAGGTGTTTAATCAATTATTCCGCTAGACCATTTTGAGTATGAACATGAACAACCAGATGCTCAATTGTTATCGCAGTTGATATATAATAATTATTAAAAGCTTGGGATGTAAATTCACCATCATTATCGAGACGAATTGTCTTAATTGCATAATCGAAAATTGTGCTCATAATTTTATTATTTGGGGTAGTAACCTCACAAACGCCATATGTTGGTTGATAATAAGCACACATGTGACCATCTTGTAGATGCATCTATTAAAATCATATAATATTTGAATGGTCCACATGACAGGTGAATGAGCCCACATATATCACCTTGTATACGTTCCAGAAATGTTGGGGATTCAATTCCACTTTGATTACTGATGGTCTAGTAATCAATTTGCCTTGAGAACATGCAACACAAGAGAATTCCTTAAATTGAAGAATATTTTGGTTCTTCAAAGAATGTCATTGTGAATTCTCAATTATTTTACGCATCATATTAGAACCGGGATGACCCAACAGGTCATGCCAAATGATAAAATCATTTGAGTTAGTGGCATGTGTTTCAATCATGCTAATACTTGTACAGTATAAGTCAGATGAAAGAACATGTAATTGTTTTCAAGTATAAACGTTTTACCTGACATTATTGTAATAATATAAAGATACTTATTCTTTTCATCATTTGTAGTCTCAATATGATTCCCATTCTGGCAAATGTCTTTAAAACTTAATAAGTTTCTTTGAGACTTGCTACAATATAATTCTTCATCAATTGTTAAATTTGTTCCTCCGGTAAGAACTAGATTAGCTTTTCTGGAGCTTTCAATTAATTTTGTGCTACTAGAAATTGTATTAACATTAGCTTCTTTCATAATCAAATAAGAGAAATATTTTTTATTTCTTAAAATAGTATGTGTTGTAGCACTATCTATAAGACACATATTATCATAATTGATTTTGGATCCAATTGATGATTAAGAAATTTTCATACTCTTCATAAAGATTAAAAAGAACATTATAAGGATATGAAAAACTAACTTGACAAACTATAAAAACTAGTAAAGATTAACGCTTAGCTTTTAAGAACAACATAGTCATAAATATAATAGAAAAACAATAACTATTCTTATGATTTCCTTTTAAAAAAAATTAGATGATGAGTTCTTTAGTCAATATTCTCATAGAAATCTTCAACTCTCTACTGAGTATTATTTGAGAAGTCTTTGAAGTCGTCATCATCATCTTTATAAGCAAGATTTGCCTCAATGTCATCGTATTTATTTGCGGGAGTTGCTCCACTATCATCATTATGAAAGGTCAACTGGGCTTCCATATTATTTTCCTTTCTTTTGCGGGAGGCTTGATAAAGTTTGACAAAATGATCGGGCATACAACAATCACGTGCCCAATGTCTTTTCATGCCACATCGATGACGAATATTGATTCTTCCCTTGGAATTATTATTTTGAGAAATTCTACTATTATCATGTTTATTTTCATCATGATGACGATAATTATTTCATCTGCCACCATGCCCTCGCCTGCATCCTCCACCATGATTGCGGCCACGGTCACGGTCACGGTAATTATTTAGTCTTGTTTCAGACTGATTAGACCTTGCTACAATATTTGCTTCAGGGAATGGAGCAGACCAAGTGGGACGAGCTTCATGATTTCTCATGAGAAAAGTATTATTTTGCTCAGCCATAAGTAGATATGTAAATAACTCAGAATATTTCTCAAATCTCGTTTCACGATATTGTTGTTGTAGCAACACATTTGAAGCGTGAAAAGTGGAGAGAGTTTTCTCAAGTAAATCATCATCAATGATAGTATCTCCACATAATTTTAATATTGAGCTTACTTTATTAATAACATAATTATATTCTATTACAAATTTAAAATCTTGAAATCAAAGATGTATCCATTCATATCAGGCTTTTGGTAATACAGTAAGTTTTAGGTGGTCATATCGACCCTTTAGATTAATCCATAATTCAAGTGGATCTTTCAAAGTTAAAGATTCAGTTTTTAGTCCTTTATGAAGGTGATGGCGAAGAAAAATCATAGCTTTCGCTTTATTTTGACTTGATGTTTTATTTTCTTGTTTAATAGTGTCTCCAAGACCTTTGCCGTCAAGGTGAATTTCAGCGTCAAGGATCCATGATAAATAATTTTTTTTGGTAATATCAAGTGCCACAAATTCAAGTTTTGATAGGTTCGACCTGATGAAAACTTAAGAATGAATCAAAGATGACTCGTGAATGAAACTTTTTTTTTCTTATGATGCAAATGAATTTAAGTAGATCCTTAAGATATAAAAACAAGTTGGTTACCAATTAATATATTACCTAATTAATCTCCAATCAATTCAAAGTAAAGTGAGTAATAGAATATAGATATATATTAAACAATAGTCCTATTATAAAATTAGTTATAGCAATATAGCATGCTTAAATGAAAAATTAGTATCATAAGTTGTTCAAGAAATAAAGTATGATGACAATATGATAATCTATATATTATAAGATACAAGAATAGTTAGAAGAAGAATGTATACGTACTAAAATAGAAGCTTAACTTATTTGTAGAAGGTTGGAGTCTCGTGCTGATAACGTGTTATGAAATGATGAGAATATATTAAAACTTAAGAAGAAATATAAAGAGAAGATGTAGTATTTCTTATTCTCACTTTGTTCTTTCTTTTCTCTCAACATCTTTGTTATAAAAAAAGAGGGGTATTTATACTTGTGTATACATGGTAACTAATGGATATCTTGTTGCCATGTATATACCTTGAACACCAAATACATCACATGGATAATTAAGTTACAACACATATTCAAATTAGTGTAAATACATCTTACACATATTCCCAGGAAATAGACTCGCTACCTCTATGAGGTAGTGGTAAGGTATGTGTACATTCTACCTTCCCCAGACCCCACTTGGAGGATTCCACTGGGTATGTTGTTGTTTTTGTACATCTTACACATAGTGTATATTATGTGTTTATGTAAGTTACCACAGAATATATTATATGGACATGAAAAATATATATTTGGACATCCATTTTATAATAAAACACATATACTCAACAACATTGTTGAACAAGAAGGGATCATCCTACATTGTTTTGTTTCATACTTAATCACAAATATCCATAAACTTATGTAAACGACACAGATTAGCAGTTAAAGACAACATTTTATCAATTCAAGTGTCATGGCCCAATCCACCGGGCCGTGCGGGCACCTACTCTAACATATAGATAAAAGAATCCTAAATTTTTGCCTAGTAAAATCATGCGGAGTAGGAAAGAACATGAAGTAAAACTAAAAAGATTTCAAAAAGTCCGAGTACATAGTTAAAAATTTAAATTTAGGAGCCTTTGAAAATACAACCATTACTCCAAGGATTCTAGTCAAAATAAGTACAAGAGCTTATAAGAATATAAAGTACAATTAAAATAATGATATAACTTTCACCATAAGGAAAGAAAGAGAGAACTGTTGGAGATCATCGTCGTCTTCACCTAAAAAAACAATATTGATCATGCAACCAGACTATACCCAAGAAGGTATAACAAAAGTAGTATGAATACCAACAATATGTACTGGTAGAAATTATCAGTCAACTCAAAGACTTCCACTTAATATAAGTAAATATCAAGAGTAAGCATGCAAAAAAAACATTCAACACCAAAATTATAATCACATATTCTAATATCGGCCAGAATCTAACCCCTCTATTCCTCATCATAGAAATTCTCGATAACCCCAAAGCCACTAATTTGGTCTATTTTCTCCTTTCTCTAGTTAAAAGTTATCGATAATATCTAGCCTAGAATAATTAGTAACTCGCTTAAAAATGGCCACATTGAAATGGTTTGAAACTTTACTCCCTCTACTCGTATTAGCCCTCCATGATGGTTTTGCCACAACAAAATTTCACTCGCTAGGGCGGCCCATTCGTAAACAAAACTCAAGCTTTTGTTAACATTCTTCTCAACTCTCGGTGCACTGGACACTGGCCATATCAGACTTTAAGTCATCAGGATTTTACTCAATAACACCTCAACTTCTCTCCCATTGACACTACACAACCGCACTCCCAATTATATAAATATAATCAATAGCCATCACATAGGGAGACAAGTAATACACAATGACATCATAAGTATAGTAACACAGGTAACAACATTACAATGGAGAATTCAATACACATCAATTTCTAATCCTTCATACCAAGTATTATTCGGTGAGCCTGATTAATTATAATTATGTCAATTTTTTCTTCATTTGTAACACCCCAATTTTTTTTTTAAGCTAAGACTGAGTCATCCTTCATATGATATATGACTTTAATTGATAATTCTTAATTAAGCATAGATGTTAAAGTTAATTTCTTAGAGTGGGAATAAAATTGGAGATGATAAATGATCCTTTACATCAAGTCGAGTTCAAAGAATTTCCATCGATTAAGTTTTCATATGGGTTGATGGAAGGGTCAACTTCAAATGAACATATCTCCTAACGTATAATGCGATAGGTGACCCATAATATATCAAATTAAAGATCTTTGAATTAGCTTTCCAACGCATCTTATTTCGCCTTAATCGGAGTTTGGAGTAGAGCGTTATGACCATTTTACTGAAGACCTGCAGAGCTGTCTAAAGATCCGCGACGGCTCCGCGTCGCGGACACATCGCGGACCCTCTCTGGATAAGCTAAACGATTCTTTTGATTTTATTTTGAGGTTACTTTTATCCTAAACCCTTTGGGGGTCTATTTAAGGCCTCAAAACGCATGAAACGTCAGTCTTCATGATTAAAAACCCTCTCCTTCACTCCTAAACAAAATTGCTCAAGAATCATCAAGAAAATCATCAAGTTAAGGATAGTTTTCAAGATTCATCATCAAGGTAATCTATTCTTCATGAATTTTAATCTACCTAACCGGAATTTCTTCATCTATTCATGAATCCCTAATAGAATCTTAAATCATAACCTAGGGTTTCAAGAAAACGAATTCAAGAATTCTAAGAGAGGATTCCTTGATTCTTCTTTTTCAAGAATTATGGTTCTTAATCAAGAACTCTAAAGATTCTAAGTCCAAAATCCAAGATTCAAAGATGAGCCCTTCAAGCAATGTCTTTCCAAGTTCTTCTACTTTAAAAGAACTACCGAGATTGAGGATTTTCTCCAAGAAAGCTAGTATTCGTCAAATTTTGATTGTAATATCAAATTTTCAGGTATGTAAGGCTAAACTAAAACATGAGATTGTCCTCTCATGTGCCCCATAGAGGTCATAGATGAGTTGATGATTGAAGAGTCTATATGCATGAGTTCTTTGATGGCTTTTCTTGAAAATTATATTTGAAATTATATATTTTCTATGTTGATGATCATCATACTATTTGTTTTCTTAAATTGAATATTTTCATGAGAATTTGCATAACCCTACATGACTATTTCGAAGTGCATGCATAATGAACTTGAGGATTGAGTCTAGAGCCTTGGATTGTGATTGTGATTGTGATGAGAGAATGATGAGTCTAGAGCCTTGAGTTAGGATTGTGATTGTTGATTGTGATTGTGATTGTGATGAGAGAATGATGAGTCTAGAGCCTTGAGTTAAGATTGTGATTGTTGATTGTGATTGTGATTGTGATGAGAGAATGATGAGTCTAGAGCCTTGAGTTAAGATTGTGATTGTTGATTGTGATTGTGATTGTGATGAGAGAATGATGATGAGTTGATAGAGTTTGATTGTCTTATGAGTCTCTAAAAAATAAACTCTACCGATGTGTCTATTCACTTGATTCCTAATGATTGATCTAAACCTTGAGTCATTGATGAGATTGATTGATGAGAGGGTCAAAGTCCCTATGAGATTGATTGATGAGAGGGTTAAAGTCCCTATGAGCTTGATTGATGATAGGGTTAAAGTCCCTATGAGATACCGATCGTTGACGGGGTTAAAGTCCCTACGAGATTGGTTTGATTGGATTGATGGTTTTATGAGCATTGAGTCGGGAGGAGTATCGAGCACCGAAATGGGTAAGAGTGAGTCCCACTCGAACTCATTAAACTATGTCGCCAAGCATAGAAGAGGTTTTCCTCTTGAGTTATGTCCCTGAAATCAATAGCGGACTTTATTGATTGTTCTGTTTCCATCTTGGATTTATCCATTATGGTTTCGATTCGTCTCTACCTGGCAAGTACGGGACGGCCGTGGCAACACCGGCGGGATTGTTGTACAATCACTGGCTCATAAGTGACTGTTGTCGGTTAAGAGAAACTCCCATAAACTTCTTACCCTATTCTGAGTCGGAAAGAGATGAGAGGAGGTGAGCTCCACTGAGATGAGATGAGATGAAATGAAATGTGATGAGATAAGAGGAGGTGAGCTCCTTTGAGATGAGTCTGAGATGATTGATGAGGTTGGAGTTGTTGATAGGTCACTTGTCTACTCTTTATTCTTGCATAGATAGACATTTGACTAATGATGTGATTTGATATGTTTATTTTGAGTTGTTGTTGTTTCCATATTATTCTACCGGTTTTTGTTTCATTCAGCTATTTTACATACCAGTACATTCCAAGTACTGACGTCCACTCTGGACTGCATCGTTTTATGATGTAGAGGCAGGTACTAGAGATCATCAACAGGCGCTCCGTTGAAGGTCTGAGATTCGAAGCTAATTTGGTGAGCCTCCCCTACTCCGGAGGATCCACTACTTTTATTTCATCATGCTTTAGAGTTAGATTGGACTATTGATTTTGTTTTGATTTGGGTAGCCATGAGTTTGTCATTGGCACCACATGATTAATGATAGAGGCTTCATAGACGAGGGTCGAGTATTGATGTTGAGATTGTGAGCTAGTTCTTTTTACTAGCCTTCATTATTTTATATATTCTTTGAGACTTTAGATGAGATGTGTCCATTACATACTTATATTTTTCCGCTGTTCAATAGAGTTTATTTGATTGGATGATGTGATGAGGCTAAGTGGTTCGCTTGGGGACTAGCAATAGTCTCTGAGTGCCGGCCACGCCAAGGGTACCCTCCCGGGGCGTGACAAACTTACATCTATAATCATGATCATGCACATATGACATTCAATCATGATTCTCTTATAGAACCCACACCCAACAACTTGTGTGTCAAAATGGGATATCCAATTCAATAATATATCAAAACATAACACTCGATCTAATAATATATCAAAACATGACATCCAAATCAATAATGTGCCAAAATATGATACCTTATCCAATATTCATAATCATAATCACAATTACAATTATATGTATTATGAATAATCCACACATTGTACAAATTCAGTGATAGATTCATTGCATGCAATTTGATCATGAGAATTATATTCACATAGATGTTAACATACTACAAAGTAGTTAACAAGAATATATCACACATAGAAAATAATAAACCATCATCTATGATGCAATCACTACACTTAAAACCCCAAGTAAATCGGCATGGTCATTGTAGGGCATATCAATATGAAGACAATTCACATTTGTCCTATTGTTTCATGAATAGGCATTCTTAAGTAATTCACATAGAATAGTCAACGTGAATACACCCACTTGTGCATAGGAATCAATTATCGGACACTAGACCCTCTTATTTACCATAAATTCCAGCTTACACATGAATTTACGAGGTTCACCAACCATTTTAATACAGTATACTACGACCAATAATCAAGTCTAGACCATTATTGGTAGTCACAGACTTCTGGTTCTAACATTCATTAACATACGCTTAGCCTTCCTTACTTTATAATCAAAGGTATAAACATGACCTCTTTTGTCAATCTACATTATATTATGCCATGGGAACCAAGTTTAATACTACTCAAGAAGAAAAATCTAGCCTACGTACCCGCTGAGCGAATGCCGCATGATTCCAGCATGATTCCTGTCTTCCAGGTGACAATAGATGGTGGCAGGCTTCCGTGATATGCATACTAACTACCTACATATCATGAGTTTATAACTGAATTTTTCAGGTCTGAATACAGAAAAGGATGATTTAACTAACCTAGGACAACACAACAGAAGTAGGGTAAAATAGAGAAAGCTGGCTGAGGTTTTGCCTCTCTTAATCTCGCTATGGTGGAAGGATTCTTACTATAGTGGACATCGGGTTCCTCCTACTACGACGAGGCAGATGTCAACCCTGGGATGAATTTTTTTTTAAGGATTCTCAATTAGATCCATCTGTGTCTAGCCCAAAAATCAAGCCCAATATGACACGGACATTGAAAATTTTTTCCATCTTAGCATAGCAGCATTCACGTCTTAAGAGTATTCCTATTCAATACATCACGATTTGTTGGGATATATACTATTAACCATGGAATATATACTATTAACCATGAATTTAGATATAGTATTTATTATAGAACAATTATTCATCCAATTTTAATAAAAGTTTTAATAGATCATATAATCGTTTATATGTCCATTTACTTATATAGTAGATGATTTAGTGTATAGAGTTTGAGCTTATACACAGAGGATTAAATCATCGGTTCTTATAAGTATAAAGTTTTTCGTTCACAATCTAAGATGGAAATTGGACAAGCCATTGGTACGATTGTAGCACAAGACAATATGTAATTTATCTTGATTATGGGAACGGTGCAGTTCCAACTTCTTGTGCTAGTGCATATTGTATGTATTGAACGGGACCGAGTAGAGATAGTTGTTTTGGACTGACTGATAATAACATGTTCTCTAAACTGTTAATGTACTTATATTCTCAATCCTGATATAACTATTATGATCTGTATATATTATTAATCGTGTTGATTTATTAAAAGGTGAGATTTTTGAGATGGGTAAATATGCCTGGTAGATTGGATGATAATAATATATATTGGTGAAATAATAAGTTAGTTGACGGAATACATGTCTCAATATAGAGATTGATGATATGCCTTTTAAGAAGCTTATAAGTTTTCATCGTGTCAAACCTTGCAAGTGGATTTATGAATCCGGCACATGAAATAAGTTAAGCAGTCCTCTAAAGGAAATTAATCTTTAAATTAAATTTGTCAGTAATTTAATTTATTGATTAGTATCTGTAATCTTAACATGGGGAATTACATAAGTGTTTAATAGGGAATTTCGAAATATAAATAGAGGAGTGCAATTATGAATCTTTACTGGAATGATTTATAATTTATTATGGTAAGAATAATTTCAAATTAATTATTTGAATTATTTCCATAATAAGGAGCCTCAGTAATTAATTATGTGGTCCCTACAGTGCCCAAATTTAACTAGAACTCAGAATCATATTTCTAATAAAAGAAGGACACATATTAGTTTCTTGTTTTTCAAGAAAAGTAGGTTTCCTTCTTCCTTTTGGACTTGGAAAGGTCCTCTATAAATAGGGGTTTTCCTAATCTAGAGAAAAAGGGGATTGGAATGAAAGTGAATTAGGTTTTCTATACAATGCTTGCCCACCCAAGTATTGAGAGAGTTCGGATGTGAACTTGGGATCATTGTAGAAGACCGCAAAACTGCAGTCTAACTCGTGGATTTGCTTGAAGGTATATGCTCACGCTTCAAGAGGTATTTATCTAATTAAATTTCGTAAAGTTTATGTGTTCTATCATAAACTTATGTGTTATCTATTATTCATGTAAGCAATACGATTCTTATATGCTTCCGCTGCGCGTATAATTTTCTAACAATGATTATCATTGAGACTTTGTCTGTCCACATGTTCACAAGAATTGCAATAAATTTTTTTCCTTTCACAACTTTAAATTTCCCGGCAAGTATATTTCATACATAGACAATTAATCAGGCTAAATGAGTCACACATAAGCACTTAGCCACGCAATACCACACACATATTCATTTTGGTCAGCAACGAAGGGGTATATACTTTACACATCAACAATCACACTGAAGATGCTACTCACAAGTTTACATTCAACCATAGTTTACATCATATCTCACATAATTTTAGGCATAGCGACAATAATACTTTACATATTGATAGTTATTAAAGCAATACACTAATCATAATCATAATTTCAAGTACATCCAACACAAGCAATTCAGAATTATTTGGCAAGGTCTCTTCATGAGTGATCCTTAGTCAATCATCTATGTGTTCACACCGCCTTCAATGCCAGATACCAATTGAAACTTGTCGGGTTCTAATTAATTTTTCCTTGCTCGTGTTTCTTCTATCGCGACAATGACATAGGGTTACTTCATTAAGATACCAATTGGAATCTGAGATACCAATTGAACTCAACCTATATCACAAGCGAAAGACCACGAGAAAGGACAGAAGAAACGCAATGACTTCCTAGAATGCTTCATAGCTTCTCGAAGATTAAATAGTTACAAATAGTATCGAACATTTTCAAAACATCTAATTGCAGAATTTGATTGCCACAAATACTCTGATGATATAAATAACACATACTGAGTCTATTAATTTGACTCGTCATTTATAGTGACGGGTCACTTGGAACTTAGATCAAGGAGCAAATTGTTCGATTTGTAAACAAAATTTTTCATTGATAGCTAACAAAATAGGGAAGCTACATTTAAGATATATTATCTCTTAATAATGTGAGACTTTTTAGAAAACCTCACATGCAAAATAAAGAATATCACACCATGTGAAGAGTCTCTTTGGGTTGATTCACCCAAACAACTAATATTAGAGCCTAAATTTGATAGGACGAATTTGAAAAATGCATATATGATAACTCGGGGCTCACTTTACTTTCCCTCACGAGCTTAGACATGCATATGTATGGGAAGAATTTAGTTGCGGGCTTCAATCGCCATAAAATATTTAGATAATAGTGAATCTCAAAAATTGATTCATGGATTGTGGTATTGTCACATGGAACTTAGTTCGAGGGAAAAGTTATTGGGTGTACAGAAAAAAATGCCACATTAATAGCTGGAAGAATGGGAAGCTATATATAAGGTGTAGGCTATCTAAAGGGGAAATTACATATATATATATATATTAAAAAGTTTACAAAAAAAAGTAGCTTATGCTTTATTTACATAAAAAAGAGTCCAAAATCAGCGAAACTATACATGATTGTATAATATAGTTTGTCAAAAGTTATAAAAAGTATACACTACTATACATGTATATTACTTATACATGAGCTTTACACTAAATATACATTATGATACACATATATATACTGACTATACATGTCTATACAACGAGGGCTAATTTGTTTTGTAATTTTTTAAGTTTAGTGTCTCTCGGTGTAATTGCTTATTTCTAAATGGCATAAGACCTTTTGTTGATGTCATGACCCGGGGTTGGGGCCTAGATGTGACACGGCGAATAGGGACTCGAGAGTCCCCAAACAAGCCTCAATGTATCAAATTTCCGCATCATTGGTTCGGAAGCACATTCAAATAGTAAAACATATAGTTCTAAGGGATGGAAAAGTAGGATTCACTCTATGGGGGCAATATGGGGCATAAGATCTTTCACATCTCCACCTCAAACATATATACATATCATAATTCCCATAATAAATCCATGATAGTCATATCCAATAAATAATTAAGTCATAAGCTTCACATACAACACATAACATATAGAATCGACAAGAGTTCACAATATGTCCAACAATGCCTCTAGTCATAAGATGGGACGGGGGCCAAGACATGTTCCGGGCTCACCCTCAACTAAGAAGATAAATGGAAACGACATAGGTAGAAGGAAGGTGGCTTGTTCTTGGAAGATAGGACTCACCAAAATATCAACTCTCCGAATTCGAGCTACCCATCAAGTGGTGGATGATCATAACACACGGTCCCTATATGGTAAAATCATGTAGGCATAGAGTATGCGTTAGTACGTTTGAATGTACTAAGTATGCGGGTATGCAATGCATATGACTTACCGGACCTGCATATCCATGTTAGATGGCAAGGGCACATAATATACAAGAACATATAAGCAATAGGATTTAATATACAAGATGCCATAGGATGCGTGATGCGTGCAATGCGATAGTGCTCCTACATATCGGGGATGGACTATAACCGACAAACCAAATCCATGCGAGCTATTACATGAATTGGACCGATTTGGACCTCCCACCGGTAGGGAGAAGATTACTTGCCAAGGGTAATCTACATCGCACCTTATGACTCCGCTTTTCAGTGGATGGTCACCTTCCTTACGACCCGCTTTTTGGAAGGATTTACAGAATCAAAGCAAGACAAATCATAACCATATACAAATAGACGAATTACATCCATCCCTATGTAGGCACATAGTTCAAGGAAAGGGAGGTGACCCCCAATCCGTCGGTGTTAAGTCTTACACATCCCACAAGAATACTTATATATATACACATGCTTCCAAGAGAGTCAAGTGCAAGTTTCAAAACCTTAAATGCACAAGTAGGCTCAATGCCAACTTACAAGGTCAAGATCACATGATTCATGCAAGGAATAGCTCATCTACAAGTACAAGATGGTGCAAGCACACAAAATGCTCAAAGAGCCAAAATCATAGACATAATGGTGATCACCTTCTTGTCATATCCCATGTCTTACCAAAAATCATATCAAAATTCCTTTTTAGGAAAAAATTGGGCTTAAACCCATGTTTCCAAAATTTTCATGTACCAATGTCAAGAGTATGATGCAATGCACAATGTAGGGATGGCATGGGCATTGTAGAGTATATCAAAACATGATATAATGTAAAGACTAGGAAATTCAATAAAAATTTATAGAAATAGTAGTAAATATCACCCATGCATAATGACATACTTAAGGGGACTTGCATGTTCATAGTTTCATGATCCAAAGAGTTCATTATAATAAAACTAACATAACCCAAGATTTGGAGTCTTAAATAGTACATGCATGGCTCAAGCTACCAAGAACAAGTAGTAAAATTCACATGTTTAAAGTAGACAAAATTCATAAATTAGTTTAAAAGGGACTTTGGGTCTTCTTGGTTGAAAGGAACCAAGAATCAAACCCCACATACCTATATCTTGAGGATGAACTTGAGGAGAAAATGGACTCCAAATTGAAGGTCTTGACTTGAGGATCCTAGAGAGAAGTTGGAGAATCTTTGAAAGTGTAAACTTAGAGAGGGTGAGAGGAGTGAAGAGAATGGCTGAAACTTAGAGGAATTCAGCTGATATAGCGGCTTAGGAGGGGTGGGAAAGACCAAATTCACGTTTAAAATAATCAAAATTACAGAAATGCCATTAATGAAATGGACCCAAAATTGGTCCGTCTGGGCCACACGGTTCAGTAAACGGTCTGTGTAGCTTCACACGGACCGTTTACAGGGTCGTGGTGATGGACTTAGAATTTTCAGCGACTGTTTCAAGCCAAGGGCTTCCAAAGAAAGGTCGTACGGACCGTGTGATGCTTCACGGGCCGTACAAGGGTCCGTATGAAGGTACCAAGGCAAGAGACACACTTAGAACACAATTTGGCAAACAAAATCATAGGCCACCCCAGCCTCACGGACCATTTGCTGCCACACGGTCCGTGTAGCTGGCCGTATGGCTTGCCTGCACGGACAGGCTGAACGAAAACAAGCATAACTCCTTGGTCCGAGCTTGGAATTAGGTGAGACCGGATGCATTGGAAAGATAATTCAAAGAGCTTAGATTTGATATGTCAATGGCCATCCAGTTCATTTTGAGCTAAGAGATATTCTTATTTAAAGTTGGCCCTTCTATCGGCACTTGAGAATAATTTAGCCAAGGGAATTCCTTTGAACTTGACTTGATGCAGGAGACCTATGATGATCTTAAACAATATAGATAAGCTTGAATTGAAGGCTTTAGAATGAACTTAGCTTGAGCATGAAGGTCCCGTGCTTAGAAATATTTCACTCCGGAAGCTTTACTGATGACCTCACGGGCCGTGCCACCTCACATGGACCGTGATGGCTCCCATGAAGTGCCACCTTGGTTCAAAACTTTTCCGAAATCAATTTTCATGCTTCCTTGAGGTTGTACAAAATTTCGGGTCCTTACAGTTGATCTGATCCAAAGCGGATAATATCACATCATATTAAAAGTGTCTTTTAGCTGATTTAGCTTCTTTTATTGTGAAGATATTTTTTTTTTACATACAAGAAAATCATTTTGTTGGATAATAGGCCAAAGTTGAGCAATTTAATTGTTTCAACAAAAAAATTTGACTTTATCCATAAATTTTCACAAACTTGAATGATCATATACATAAATCTAAATTGTGACATGTTGAAATAGAAGAAAAGAGGAATTCTCATGTTCATATGTTTGAAAAAATTACCCCATATTTTAATACATTTAGAATAAGAGAAATGATTTTTTCCTTTAAAGAATATATGTGGGATCATTTTAAAGAAACCCACACAAATAGGTTGTCGTATTTCTATGACTTTGACTTTTATTTGACGAAAATAGTTCTCAAAAAGTGCCTCTAGACCTTCTTTCTCTTGTTTTTTTTTAAATTTTATTTAATAGTTCATCTATCAATAAGATTATATAAAAAGAATAAAATTATTAAAAAATAATTAACGTTAAATATATTTATTTATATCTAAAAGTAAGATATAAGAAGATTAAAAAGTTATTAATAAAACGTGAATCTCTCACTTTTAATTTTTGTTAATTAATTAGTTTTTTGAAGTATTAAACTTTAGGACTTTTAATATGTTTTAAATTCAAAATAAAAAGGATAATTTTATTCAATTTTAAAGTACTAAATATTAGGATAGATTTTATAGCTAGTTTAGTGTGTGTACATTGTACATGTATGTAAACTTAGAAGTTATAAATCACAAAAATAAGGAGCGAGATAAATTCCAAAATCTAAAGTCAAAGTTATTATTGATTATTAACCCATTAAAACATCCTAATGAATAAAGCAAATGAGAAAAAAAATAGATGATGTAGAATTATGGGCATAATTATGAGCATGAGGATATTACAAATTTTAGTTCAAGTTAATAAAAATTATTGTGTCATGAATGAATTTTTTTATTTATAAAAATAACATAAAGGATCACAATATTTGGTAATATAATGCCAACAATTAGAAGAAAAAATTTATAGATTTGAGCATTAAACACCAAAAAATAAATTGTAGCCTATTTTATGCCAAATTTTAGTCCACATTATATTTCCACTCCAAATTTTTTTTTTTTTAAAAAAAAAACATATTGGAGCTATTATATACCCAAAAATAGAATGTGGGCTCTTTCATGCCAAATTTTAGGCCACCTTATGATGGCAAAATTCCTAATGTGATTTTATATTATTCTGTAACCACATATTCTAAGGCTCATTAATTATTAGTTTTTTTTAATACATTTTATCATATATTTTTCTTTTATTATATATTTTAGGACTTTTCAATTCTTAAATATGATTTTATTTATTCATAATTTTAGGAATCTTCAATTTTAAATATCATAAAGATAATTAGATAATAATTTGTAGAAAATAATATATGATATTGAAAATCTTTTAATAAAATGTAAAAAATTCAATCAATATTTTTAAAGATTTTTATCTTTTTTAAACTAATATAGATAAATTAATAATCTATTGATATTTCTTAGGTGTTATTTTAGGAAAAGATTATCTAACTTGCTGAAGTACTTGATCGTAATCTTTTTGACACATAACAATATCAGCTTCCAGACGTTTTCTTACCAAAGAAAAATGCAAAATAAATTTTTAAAAAAATAAAAAATAAATTCCATATCGAATAAATAAAAGTTTAAGTTTTTATTCACTAATGATATATCTGTCGAATTGGTTATGTATATCTATAAAAATAATTATATATATATACAGCTGATATACATATGCAATTGTATATCTGGCCAGAAATTGCAGAGAGAGAAGAGAGAGGCGAGAGAGAGAAAGAGAAGAGAGAGAAAATAACAACAAAACCCTAACTATAGCAACATAACTCTAACTATAGTTATAAACTGTAATTTTTTCAAAGTATAATTATATTATATAATGTAAATACATTATCATATATTTGCCTAGTATGTTAATTTTTCTTAATTATTTACTAAAATAATAAACCAATACATAGAGCCCATGCCCAAAAGGTCATTTGACTTGACCATAAAAGGACTTTATTTCTTTTTGACTAATTGAATGAAATTGAACTTTAGAGGTATAATTAAATACATTTTGGACAATACCCTAACCCCTACCAACCCCGCTTTTATTTGGTGGTCATACCCATTTTATTTTAAAATGAAAAAATAAAAGGAGGATTCTTTCAAAAATTATATTTTTATTTCATCATGTATATATAATCTTAAGAAAAAGAAACAAAAAATTTGTTTGATAACAACAATAAAAAATTCTTAATAGGCAGTGTTTCTCCTGGATGAGGCTTATAGGATACAAATTCAGAATAGTCGAAGCTCTGATGCGGATATTATATATGCATAAAAAATTATTTTTACCATGTGTGTATAATATATAATTTTTTGCCAAAAGAACTTTCAGATGAACCCCTTTGCTACTATGTGACTCTGCAACTGAATATATGCCGATCTTAGTTATGCCTATCTTTGTGTAAGGTAAATATGTACCTAATATAAGTCAAAAACTCGCCAAAATTTGTTTCACATTTAAAAGAGATAATAATAAATTTAGGAATGGAAGAAACTAATTAAGACACAGTTCTTGTAAAAACAAATAATTTTATTTTTAAAACCAATATTATGTAATAATTATATATTGCTAACCATTTTTGACTAAAATTTCAGTAACTTTTCTTAAACCTATTTTTGGAGGTTCAAAAGGGGGAAATTACTTTGAAAGTTCTCAATATGTTTGTTAAGTACAGAAAAGTGGATGGCTGCTGTTGTTTTTGTTTGATAAATATAAATAAATAAATAAAAGTAAAAGACACATTTGATCTTTTTTTCGTAAGTGTGAAATTGAACTTTCCCTTTTCTCTACAAAAGTTATCTAGAAAAAATCTTTATATAATATACTTTGGACCAACAAAAATAGATATGAAGAATTTTCTAATTACTCCAAATTTATTATATAAATATATATATCTTCTCAACTTAAAAAACAAGAAGGCTCTCTCTTTGAGTTGTGGCAGCTGAAGAAGAAAACCAATTTCAGGTGACAATTAATTAAATCTTCTTCTTTTCTTTTTTTAAATTTATAGTATTCCATTTAACCATTTTCAAAAATTGCTTTACTATTTCTAAAAAAAAAAAGATAGATAAATTATGTAGCTAAATAGCAAATTCAGTTATTAATTCCTTGGTTAGCAATCCAATTTTAGTGTTTTGTAGTTTGGTTGAACATCAAGATTACTCCAAAATTGGTTAAATCTTGGTTATTAATATAGTAAACTTATTATAAACATGGTGAACTCCAAAAAGAAAAAAAAAAGAGAAATTAAACCATGCATCTTCAAGCTTTCAGTTTTCTACTTTTAGTCGACTGCTCTATGAAAGATTTTTATTTCCTTTTAGCTTTGCTCGCTCGTCTACGCTTTGCTCAAGTAAATAATAATTGAAAGACGATATTTCCTTTCTACTCTTCTTGATATCCTTCTCCTTTATATGAATAGGCGTTCTTCCATTTTTCCTGCAACTAAAGGTTAGCTTTAGTTAGATCATAAATGTCCAACACTTTAACGAGACATTTAGTAGCAATAAAATTTTTTTAATAGTAATCTAAAAATATTTAGTGGCTATTGAGTTCAATGTCATCATATATAAAATTGTTAAAATTTTTACAGACATTTATATAAAATATTAATTATAAATATATTTATTTATTATTGTTATTAATTTAATGAAATTTCTTGAAGGTGGGGTTAGGTATTAGTCCTATATGAGCAGCTATATGTAGTTAAAATAATTAATGGATGACTTTAATGCTTATGCAATTCATTTTCCTTCTTTAATTTATTAAGTAAATTCATATTAAATTAAAATTAAATAAATAAATTAAACAAAAAGAGTAATTGAAGTGGCAGGCTCACCAATAAAAAAACAATTTTTTTCTTCTCTTTTTAATTTATAACTTTTTTTTCTTTGTATGTGTGCAATAAAAGAATAGTTTAGATATTATTATTATTTATATTGCAGAACATTCTCTTTTGAATAAAAATTAAGTCAAATTTGTCATTGTTGCAGTTAATTACAAGTTATTGATGACTAATTAATTGGCAATTGACAGGTATGTACATATATATGGAGTGGATTCAAAGGAGAAAAGTGACAATATCTTTATTACTTGTTGCTATTCTCATTGCCTTGAACATCACTAGTCTTCATGGAGGACTAATTGAACCAGGTGAGAAGTCAAAAATCAAAATTTACTCACTTTATAAATAAATTACGTAACTAGACAAATATATAATATTTTGTATTTATATTCTATCACTATAATTTGAAGAAAAAAATTATAATTTATAGATATAGTTAGGGTTTTGTTGTTATTTTCTCTCTCCTCTCTTCTCTCTCGCCTCTCTCCTCTCTCTTTCTCTGCAATTTCTTGTCAGTTATACAATTATATATGTGTACGAGCTGCATATATACAATTAATTTGACAGATATACATAGTCAATTTGATAGATATACATATAAAATTCATCTCTCTCCACTCTCTGCCTCCCTCGCTCGCCTCTCTCCTCCTTCCTCCCTCTTTCGATCTCGCTTGCCAGATATACAAATACATATGTATATTAGTTACACATATACACATACAGTTGGACAAATATACATATACAACTCGTCTTTGTCTTCCCTCTCTCGGTCTCGCTCGCCTCTCTCCTCCCCTTCAGGTCACATAGTTGAAGTTTATGCCTTGTATTATGTAAAATATAGCTATTTTACCATATTAAGTTTCAAGCCTAGGCTATTTATGAAAATTCTCCATATTTGTTAGGGTTGTGCGAAATTCGGGTCAAATTGTTAATTCGAACCGATTTTCCGATTTATTGGACTATTGGGTTGTGTTATTGGCTTATTGGGTCGGTTAACGGTTTATCCAAAAAAATTAATGGGTTATCGATTATCGGTTCAGGTTTTGGGATTTTAATATCGGGGGACCCGTTAACCCGATACCAGACCGATATAAATTACTACTATTTTCCAAACCCAATTGGTGAATTGGGCCAATTCCCACTTCGGCGCTTCTTAGTACCCACAATCCACATTTATTACTGCTATTTCCGAGGGCCCATGTATTACTATTAGTTTTATATTTTTATACTTTTATTACTCCACTTTTATTCTCAGTTTTTACTTTTCAACTATTAGGACTTTAGGCTTTAGGGTTCGCGTCAGAAATTAGATACTTGATTGAATTTTTGGACTATATTTTATGAGTTGTATTTTGAAATTTCAAAAATTATTGATATCCAATAAAGCCACTTTAAGTTGATTTAATTTTGCCGTATGAAAAGTTGGAAACTGAAAAGGGTAAGGATTAGGAAATAAATTGACTCATTGAGTTTTAAGTCTTAAACTTTTAATTGTTAACGGTTTATCCGATAACCGAACCGATAAAGGTCAATAACTGATAAACCAATATCTTAATGGTATACAAACCGATAACCAATAAGTAAAACCGATAATTTTCAAAATTGAATCTAATCACCCAATATACAGACCTAATATTTATTACATCAATATGTATGTGTCTTTTAATTTGACCTCAGTTGATATTTATGTTCTCTAATTTTTGAATCTGCACAAGTAGACACTTAAATTTGTTTAAAGTTGAATAAGTAGACATATGTATCCTATGTGGCATCCTACTTGGTCAATTTACGTCCTACGTGACGTCCTATATGAATTACGTCATATAAGACGTGTGAGTTTACTTTTTAAATTTTACATAAATTTATGTGTTTACTTACGCACATTCAAAATTTTGAAAAAGAATGAGTTATTCTAGACTTCTATGTTGTTGTTTCTTGTCAATCAAATAATTTTATTTATTTTTCAGAAAGAAAATTAGTTGAAATAGAAAAAGAATCAGGATCGGACGACACTGTGAGGATTGATCCTTTGAAGAATTTCAAAAAATATAGAGGAGGATATGACATAACAGAAAAACATTATTGGAGTGTAAGTTACCATATTTCCTCTTGATTATCAATATTATTAGTATTTTATCAATGCGATTTAATCCGCTATAGCGTGATGTATATTTTATTTTGACATAATACATAAATATGTTCTTAAATTTGGCTTCTACTGACATTGATTTATGCCCTCAACTTTCAGTGAGTACAAATAAATATTTTAACTTGTATAGAATCGAACATATATATATATATACATATCCATATATATATATATCCTACGTGACGTTCTACATCTCGATTTGTGTCCTGTGTGTATTACGTCACGTAAGACAAATGTGTCTGATTGTTTAATTTTATACAAATTAAAATATCTATTTATGCACACTTAAAATTAAAGGATATATATAGATGCTAGTTGAATCTAAGTTAAGGATATAAATGCTAGCTGAATCCAAGCCTCTTTAATTGGTTTTGGGGGGATAAGAATGTAAACTTTTGTGAGATTTCAAGATGCATGTTAGACACTAAACGTTTGTTAAGTAATATTTAACACTACTAAAAAATTAATATTTTCAACAAAAAATATTTCTTTTTCTTACCTGAGGTACATGCGCATAATGAACTAATTTTGGAAATAGTATTGAATATCGATTTAGATATTTTCACAGATATTTTGATTGAATTTGTAAAAAAAAGAATAAATAAAAACATTTTGATACAGAAAAATTAGGAAGTTTAATTTCTTATTTTTTTCAGTTGGAATCTATTTCCCATCATGCATTTCTTTCTGTAGGTGATAAAACTAATTTCAAGAACTAAATTTTAATATTTTGTGCAGTCCACCATTTTTACAGGTATATATGGCTATGCCATTGCTGTGATATGGCTGTTATGTGGCTTAGGATATGGATTATTTCTTGTTGCTTCAACTTTTTGCTGCAAAAGAAACAACAGAAAGCTCAAAAAGAGATCAACTTGTTATAATAAACATGATTGCTATCTCTGGATTATTCTCTCAGCCATTTTCTTGACAATTTTAGCAATGTAAGTTAATTTCACAAATTTGTTTGCATCAACAATAACAATAACGTATTCAGTATAATTTCATAAATAGATTTGGGAGAGTCGTGTGTGCATACCGTTACTTTTATCTTACGAAGAAAAGTGTAGTAAAGAAACTATTTTTGATAATACCTTAACTATAGGTTATCCCAATCCAATCCTCTGGTACTCAAGTTACCTCCTTGAATAGTTATGATCACTTGAAGTCGTCATTTTAAAATTGAAATTCTGATTCCGCCTGCATCATGATGACTTTACTATTTTTGTAGAATTGCAACAGGATTGGTTCTAGGTGGTAATGGAAAGTTTCATTCAAGAACAGATAAAGTAGTAGATATAATAATTGATACAGCAGATGGAGCATCAGATACAATTTACACAACAACAAAAGCTATGAGAGAGATGAATATTGGATTAGAAGGAACAGATATGGGTCAAGAAGCTTCTAATTTCTTGGTTCCAACTTCTACAAGACTTGATAGACAAGCTGATGATATAAGTAGAGAAGCAACAAAAAATAGAAGATTAATTCAGAAACTCCTAAACATAGTGTAAGTTCTTACTCTCTCTCTCTCTCTATATATAGTGTAAGTTCTGACGAGGGTCTTCTGGAAACAATCTCTTTATCTCTATGAGGTAGTGGTAAGATCTGCGTATGCACTTGCGGGATTACACTGGATATGTTATTGTTGTTGTAATCCAAAGTTTTCGTAGACACGTGATTTTTTATCCTCTAACGTCAAACATCTTTTTTTGCACCTGCTTTGTCGAAGTAGAAGATGCGGCATTAGTTTGAAAATATTTTCTTAAAGTGGCGAATCGAATTCTCTCCTTTTGGGATCTAATATTGTTAGTTTTACCTTTCTAATAACAGGTACATAGTGACTATAGTGATTATTTCTCTGAACTTGGTTGCTGTAATTTCCCTATCAGGTAAACACTATTACTATTTTTCCTTTCTATTTTAATTGTCATAATTCATTTTTTTAGAATTAAACGATATGAACTTTAATTAGCTATTTAAAAAAACATATTGACATGGAAAATTTTTGTACAACTTATAGTATTTTTTGTATATCTAATTTTTTTTTTACTTAAATATATTGAGTTAATGTAATCTAACAACTTTGAAATCGAAGAATACAACAAGACAACTAAAAAGAAATAAAAAGAGTATTATTTATGTATTGGCTTAGACCAATCTGTATTGGTTTACTAGAAAGTTTAGTTAAAATTACTCCATCTGTTTCAATTTATATGTTGTGTTTTGATTTCGTATATGTTTGGGCACAATCTTTTTACTTATCTTATATTAATATTTCAAATTATTAATTACTCCGACTAATAGTAATTTTTACATAATTTTCAAAGATGAAGATTTTGATGAAGATTTTATTTTAACTTTTTTTTTGAAATTATTATAATTTTGAATTTATGGTCAATTTTTTTTCTTTTAAAAAATGTCACTCAGAAAAGGTAATTTTTACAATTCTAATAATTAGAATTGTCTTTCTAGATCAAATACACAGTCTTAACACTCTGTAATCTTTTTAAATATTGCAGCATTTGGGATACTCAAATTTAGAAGAACCCTTAAATTGTAAGTATGTTATGTAACAGTTTATATGAGAATAACAATATACTTTATATTATTAATATTTAATATATCATTATTCAATAATTATAAATTTGTCAAGATTCTAATACAAATTATTCTTTTAATAATTGAATGCAGGCTCATTGCATTATGCTGGATCTTCACAGCTCTGTGCTGGTTTCTTTTTGGAATTTACTTTTTCTTAGACAAGTATGATAACTATATATTCTTAATTATTTTAGGCATAATGCATAAATATATTTTTTTAATTTGGCTTTATCTGATATCTATGTCTTCCAACATTAGGTGTAAGTCGGCAGTATGTACTTAAATTTGTATAAAAATTAACTGAACAAGTAGACACATGTATCGTATATGGCGTCCCATGTGACAATTCACGTCCTACGTGTATTTTGCCACGTATTGTTCATGATACAAATTTAAATGTCTGGCCTTGTGATATAGTAGGTTAGTAGGAGTAGTCATGTTTTTATATCTTGTGTTGTCATTAGCCGTCTTATATCTGTTACTTCTTTCATATTTGCATACTATCATTTGCTTTTCATTATAGTCGTTCTTCCTTTTTTTCTTTTTCTTTTTCCATATCTAGTACATTCTGCTTATGGGGCTTGATTCTTGAGACGAGGGTTTTTTGAAAACATCCTCTCTATCTCTGTGAGGTATTGGTAAGGTCTGCGTACATTTACCCTCCCCAGACCCGGAATTTCACTGGGTATGTTGTTATTGTTATTTATATACAATCAAAGTTGGAGTGTATAGATGTCAGTTGAAGCCAAATTACGACAAATTTATGTATTATGTCATTATTTTGTTTCAAAACTTTATAATAATTGTTGCATACGACTTTTGCAGCTTTGCTGGAGATACATGCACTGCACTAGAAAATTTCCAATCAGATCCCTATAATAGCAGCTTGAGTTCAATTCTTCCCTGTGATGAATTGGTTTCTGCAGAATCAGTCCTTCATGATGTCAGTCAAGGAGTACATCAAATAGTCAACGAGGTAAACTTGAAATCAAATTCATATTATTTCATTAGTATATTTTATGGATTTTAATCAAATTTTTTTATTCACATCATGGTCACCAAAATCAACACATTCTTAATATTTAATTTTATCTGAAAATGCTAATGTACCTTGTAGAAATCACTACTACAAAATAACTATTTTTTCATTGTTCAATAGCTATTTTCACAGATATTTTAATTGAATCATGATAAAGAAAGTTAGTAATTTTTCCTAGGAACGAAAGAAGATGACTTTTATAAGATCTCTCGTGAGTTATTTTCAAGTCTCTTGTGACTCAAGATCTTTCGAAAACAGCCTCTCTATCTCAATGAGGTAGTGGTAAGGTTTGTATATTTTACCCTTCCCAAACTCCACTTGTGGGATTCCACGGAATATGTTGTTATTGTTGCCGTCTTGTGACTCAAAGATCGATTTCGGAAAACTGCAGGTAAATCAAAGATTAACAACAGAATATGGGAATGTTGCACAAATTTGTAACCCTTTTTCCGGTCCACCAGAATATAACTACGAGCCAGGAAACTGTTCCTCTACTACAATTCAAGTAGGAGACATCCCTCGGGTAAGTGAAAACACTATTAATAATAATGAAAAAAAATCACAAAAATGGCATCGATCCAATGATTTAATTTGAATACTTTTTTCTTTTCATGAAGATATTCAAGATGTTAACATGCACTGATCCAAGTTGCACTGGCGGAGTCATGATCTCCCCTCGAGATTTCAACACCGTGGAAGCATACACAACCGCGGTGCAGAAAATCCTCGACGTCTACCCTGGAATGGAGAATCTAACTCGGTGTGGCACGGTTTTCAATGCATTCGATGATATCATTGGCAGCCATTGCAAACCACTGAAGAAAAGCGCGCATTTGGTATGGGGAGGACTTGCTTTCCTCTCAGTTGTAATGGTCGTGTTAGTCCTGGTGTGGTCTTTCGGAGCACATCAGGGACACAAGTATAATAACTTGGATAGTTCAGTCAAGCCTCATTCGGTTGAAGCAGATATGCTGGAATTAGGTACGCAGAGAGAAGTCATGAATGCTGGCTCAAATTCTGTTTCAGACATGTAAATGATACAATAGCTGATTAGGTAGTAGGAAAGATCATACGCATTTTAGAAGAAACAAGATTCAACGCTCTCTCCCAGACAACAGAGCCCGCCAGCATGGTCGTGACTCAGTTAGAGAGCATCCAACACAAAGCGGCCTTTCATTCTTCTAGGAGACCAAAAAATCTCTTGTTTTTTCTTTTCCTCTTTGTGGAGGAAAATATAGTAGAATTATAGGACCATATTACATTACTTTAGGTTTGTTTATTTGTTTTCCCAAAAATCAGGCTGTATAGAAAATTTAAATTAAAAAAGCCATCTATGGGGAGCAACCCCTCAGTGGCATGTATGAAATTTTATATAACAAGAAAAAGTATGCATTTTTATGCAATCTTTTTCCACAGCTAGTTAATAACATAAAGAAACAGCTGGACTGATTCACTGGACTGCTTGGTAAATTTTATCCTGGTCATTCTGTCTGGGTATATACTAATTTTTTATTTTTTTTGGTAAACAAAATATTATGTCAGTAAAACTTAATATGCATCGGTACATGATAATGACAGAGCAGTATAACTAACCGCTAATAAAATTGTGGGCAGGAGAGTTAATACAATAGTCATAACATACCCAAAAAAATTTCACAAGTACAGTCTAAAAAAGATAAAATATATGCAGAGGTATAAAGACTATTATCGAAGATCCTCGACTCAACTACAACAAATCAACGCAAATATGAAAAAAGGGAAATGACAATGAAGAAATATTACAACTAATAAATAAACAACAACAATTATACACTTTAAATTGACATCCACTGACAATCGAAACCGCAACTTTTATTAGTACAATCTAAACACTTCGATACAAGTGCGTCTCACAAACACTTTAATTTTGAAAATGTACATCTAAACACCTCTAAAAAAAAATTCTAGATGTGCATTCTTAAAATTGAGATGTTTATGAAACAAACTAAGCCAAGTTAAGGTGTTTAGATATGCACTTTCAAAATCGAAATAAATAATTATCAGTAAAAACCAAGTTAAAATGTCCATCTATTATGTATTATGCCAATTGTAAATTATAGACATAAGTAGAGGTGATATTTTCCTCTCAGCAATTCAAACGAGGTAAGTATGAGGTCAGAACAATGTTATAATTTCAGAAAATATCATGTTGAAAACCACAGACCTACAAATAAAATGTATAACAATTTTTTTAAAGTGGATTACAAAGTATTAGAGACTACAAATTTAGCACCACCAAAGGAAAACATTAAAATTTCATTTCCCTATTTGCAGATTGTCTGTTGATATCAGACACCACCAAGATACATTATCAAGAAACAGTATCCACCCATGCTGAAGAACACGGTTTGGCGATGGTGCTATACTTAGTTCCCTTCATCCTACAAGAGAAGGCAGAAGAGCTGTAAGATCATTAAGTTATATAACAATCTAAGCAGAACTCAGTAAAGCCGCAGCAGTTAGCCAAGTAAAAGAGCAGAAATAGACGACAAAATCTCAAATTAAGAGCGAAAAACAGTCAGATCTGATGCCCACGAATCAATACTTCATGTATAACGCTAACTAATGAAGTTAGGATTGCCTACGACTTGAAATAACAGCTCATCCTCGAGCGATGTGAAACATTCTAACTTATAACATTCTTCTCTTTCTTTTTGGTGCTAAAAAGGTGATATGGTGCTTTCAGCAGCAAAATCAATCAACCAAGCCTCAGTCCCCATTTAGTGCACAAACCCAAAGAATGGTGCATCGAAAGTATCCTGACAACAATGATGACCAAACTGTTCCAAGTGTGATGCCTTGAAAACAATCAGCCACATACACCAAGAAAGAAGCTATGCTAATAGCATCAGCATGTGATGTCTTTTCGACATTGTCCCTGCTGCTGTTGGGTCTAATAGAATGTTTGGATTGACTTTTTAAAAATGACTTTCAATAGATAAGCTAAAATTAAGGCTGGCAGGGGTACTGGAACCAGCAACCTTTTAGCAAAACTCGGCCAGCTCCGAGACGAAACCGGTAGAGGTAGTACCTGCACTTTTACGGTCCAATCTGGTCTGTACGGAAAACGGTATTCCGGAATTTCATTTCTTTAAAAATTAAAATATCAATTAGTTATAATTGAAAAAATTATAAAATATGTAACTTATTTAATATTTCTTTTAAAAGTATAACTTTTTAGAATTTTTTAAAAGTATAAATTTCAAACTCAAGTCCTAAAAGTTTAAAGTTAAAATTTTGAAACATGTAAGTTATTTAATATTTCTTTAAAAGTATAGCTTGGTAATCTTTAGGGGAAGTTTAAATTTCAAATTTTAAATCGTACACTTTAAATTTCAAACTTAAATTTTTGCTTCTACTTTTGTAACTAACAATGAAACATTTACTTCATCAAATGAAAAAAAAGCCCAGGGTCTAGAAGGGCTGGATGATCATGAATTTGCCTGGACTTGGAAGTAGCTGTTGTCACTTCAAAAGACAAAATCTCTGCCACAAGCAACGTAGGTGAAAGCCATGAACGAATGAAGCAAGAACACAGAATCAGCCAAGGATAGATAAAGAGAGAGACCACACAATCAGGGTCTAGAAACTTTAAGTAGCTGCTGCCACTTCAAAAGACAGAATCTCTGTTCATAAATGACAACGACCAATGGAGATAGAAACCAAGGATAAGGAAGAGAGAGAGTGTAAAAATCAAGTATCTTTTTCCCCTCTCTCTTCCTCCCAGGGTCTAGAAAAGGCTGAATAGATCACAGATCTAGCTGCTGAACCTGAAGTAGATGATGTCGCTTCATCCATGAATGACAACAGTCAGTGGAGGTCAAAGCTTTGGGAAGAGAGAGAATGCAAAATCAGCCAAGGATATTGGAAAGAGAGAACGCAGAATCAGCCAAGGATATAGGAAATAGAGAATGTAGAATCGGCAAAGGATAGAGGAAGAGAGAATGTGAAATCAAGTACCTGCTCTTCCCCATGGTCTAGAAAGGCTGGATCATGGATGTTGTCGAACTTGAAGTGATTTTGAAAGTTCTGAAAAGGAAGCTCTGAGCTTTAACCATGAGAAAACAGATTCTATTTCCAGGAACATAACGGAAAATGCAGGGGGCTCGAAACAGAAGGACAGAGAGTTCAAAGAATTAAAATTTGGGATTTCTTATGCGGAAAGCTCCCGAAGAAGCAAGGAAAGGAATGGCTTAAATTGCCAACTACTATTATTCTTCACTCCCACACAAGTTGTTTGAAGCTGTAAAATGAAAGTAAAACCCATTAAATGGAATAAGAAGTTTGACGGACAGGGAGAACTTAGAGTGTTGAAAGTTCTCAGTAAGTAATGGAACACTAATTATTTCTTCAGGAGACCAAATTGAATGATGGATTGCTGAATTAGCTAAAAGAATTGCAGAAACATGTCGTCGATTGAGTAAAGTTCAAGTAGCAAGGTGAAATAGACTTCAGACAGAGAGAAAGAAGAACTTGTTCCAAACATGGGTCTCAACTGATTTCACCAGGCTTTTCAAGTGAGTTTACAGGCCAAACAACACTTGGATAGAAAACAATGATGGTTTTAGTTGCTCGCAAGGGAATGTCCTCGACGTCAAAAAAAGTTGGATACATCCATCGACCATTGGAACCAAGGCGAATCCTAAGTCTAACAGAGCAACAATAGGCGAATAATTACTGAATTTCTCCACACATTAGTGAACATAGTTATATGATAGTTGTAGTAGTGAGAGATATCAAGTATTTGGTGAATTAGCCAATGTAAGCATAAGTATAGTTATAATGCTTTTAATTAGCAGCAATCAAGGAGATTGTGGAATATCACAGGGGTAACTGGGAAGTTGTATCCATGATTTAGAGCCTTCAAGCCGATTAAATGTAGTTTATAAGCATCAAGTCTGGAAAACACTTTCAGATGCTGAAATTAATTCTATAACTAGTTACATGTTTGAATAGAGGTGTTGAAACTGATAATAAGCAAATGGTGTGGTTGGTTAAAAAAATGCAAATAAGCATTTTCGTTGCTAAAATGACTGAAATGTCTCTACGACTAATTAGAAAAAAATATAAAAAAGGTATTTTTACATGGAAAAGGACAAATGACAGAAATGGAATGGAGAGAGAGTTAAGAGTTCTTTATTTGGAAAGGGTATTTCAGATGTTATAAAAGGCATTAGGGATAAAATAGTAGAAGGCCTGATCGAAACAAAATTGTTCATAAAATATAAATTAATACGCCATACAATGGGTGATCAACTTATGGGTGTTGGTTGATTTTGGTTTATTAGCACTTCTTTTTTCCAGAAAATTAGGTTTATTATCACTTCTGGTGTTTACCAAATGTGTAGATTCCCCAAAAGAAATGCTTCTGAGATGTTCATCCAACTAATAGACTTACGCCAAACACTCTCCTAACCCAATTAGGGATGTAAATGGGGTGGGGAGGCATGGAGCGGAGCAGATCAAGCCCTCACCCGCTATGATTTTAACCCACCCTGCCCCATTTAGAAGTTTTTTCAAATTTTGTCCTGCTCCGCCCTATTAACCGCTCGTCCTTTTTTTTTTTTTTTTGATGACCGATAAATTTGTTTGTCGCCCGCCCTTTGGACCAACCACTCTTCTAAACTCGGTAGATAATGGACCTGTCCCTCTACCCTTTTCCACTTAAATACCAGGCTTCGCCTTGCATAGCATGGGACTTGAACCTGTGACCTCAGCCACAAATCCTCCACCCTTTACCATTTGAGCTAGGCCCTGGAGGCTGCTAGTCCTATTTTCTTCCGTGATCTACTTAATCTTTCTAACAAAACTACTGATTAACGTCATTACACTAATTATACAGCAAAGTTTTAATTGGATTAAAACCCATCACATGAAGAACAATCAACTAATACTAACATCCTAGTTGCAGCTGTACTCCTTTTTTGAATTTAACAGTTTTTCTAGTCGCATCTGTACTCTTGTTTAAACTTATATCTAATATATATGTCATTCTATACATGCACATTAAATATAAAGTACTTATTACTAATATCTTTGTTTTCATACAATTATTTTATGGGTTTTCCAAATGAGTAAAGAAAAGTGACCCTTGCGGCTACCTTGGAAGAAAATGTCTAAACTTTTTCTTTGTATTTTAAGGGGTGCTAAGTTGATGGATGAATTCCACTGAAATAAATTAGCATTAACAAGTTCACTAACCAACTCTTTGGTGAACTTCTATGATTATGTACTCAGTAAGCTACCAACAAAGCTGAGAAGAAAGAATGGGCCAAAGGCCCAAAACAACCTGCCCCCTGCCCTGCCGCATTTACTATTCTTAAAATATAAGTAACCCGCCCTGCCCTGCCCCGTTCCCTTTAAGTATTGCCCTGCCTTGTTAAGCCTTTGCCCTACCCCGCGCTGCACCAATTGCTATCCCTATATTCAATGAACGATGTTATCACTTACATCACATACATGGAAGTGATAGGTCCACCATTAATTGGAGATAAAGTTACTTGGTGTAGAGAATGTGACAAACCTAATTCTTAAATAATTGGACTTTTTACCATTAGTGGAGTTCAGAGTTTCTAAGTTCGGAGTATCTTCTAATTCTTCTCTTCAAATATCAATTTAACATTTTGACCATTAAAACTTCAATTTAATGGACTTGGATTTTACTTCAAAGTTTGGAATGTTTAATATTGAATTACAATCTTGAGCTTGAGTGAAGGTCTATGAAAGTTCCATCTTGAATTTTTATGGTTGATGCGGACACTTCGATGATCACTGCAAACATTGATTTTGAATTCAATTGGCATGAACAGATGATTTGAGTTTGTACACTTTCAATCTTAAAAATAGTACTTCATTCTTGAGATGAAACTAGGATATTTGATCTTTGTAATTGAAATTCATTGCTTAAGTGCTTGTTCTTCACAACACTCCTGTAGTTCCTTGAATAACCTTGATAGTTTTGGTCACCCTTTTTGGTTTGAGTACCCATATTTATAGCTGTAAAAAAGAGGAGTTGTGGTGCGGACAAAAGCCTTTGTCTGTGGCTCACCCTTTGGACCAAACACAGCCTTCTAAACTCTGTGGATAACGGGCCCGCCCCTCTACCCTTCTCCACTTAAATACCAGGTTATGCTGTGCATGGTGTGGAGCTTCAACCTATGACCTCAGCCACAAATCCTCCACCCTTTGCCACTTGGGCTAGGCCTTGGGTACATGTCACTAGTGACTTGGCATGTTCTTATTGGACTCGAGTCATCAACCAATCAAATTAAAGAAATGAGAGCATCACGCTTACCTGTCATAACATGTTAATTGTACGCTTGACGTTCTCTTATTGGCACAACGGAACATGTTACTGGTACACTTGGTACGATTTCATTGGCTCCTTTATTTATCTTGGCGCACCATGTCACTTGGCACATGACACAAATTTTGAGACTCTACGATGAGATTACAATGGACCTTGAACAAATAAAGTAGTTAATCATTTGTAACCCAACCAGACGGATATGCGTGTATATAAATACACACACACAAATGACATGATCTCATTGGCTCCTTTTTTAAAAATCATGGCACATCATGTAACTTGACACATGACACAAATTTGAAACTGTAGGATAAGTTGACACCCAATGGACCTTGAACAAATAAAGTGGGTTCATCATTTGCAACCCAACTAGACAAATGTGTGTATATATAGAGAGAAAGAGTGTGTTATATATATACCTACTACATTATCCTTTTACAATGGAGAGCAACAATATACTCAGTAAAATCCCACTAGGTGAGGTATGGGAGGGTCGAGTATACACTAACCTTATTACTACCTCATAAATATAGAAAAGTTGTTTCTGAATTACAATAGAAGAGAAAAAAAAAGTTGTTGAATGCCTCAATTCAAATTAGACTTTGTACAAGGGTTGATAATAGTCAATTGTGGTGAATTGAAGGTTTCTATCGAAAGATAAGAGAAGTTTATGACCTATATGTTTTTCAAGAAGAGTGAACAATTAGAATCTATAACCCATTCAATTGTTTAGCTTCGAGGGATTTGAGCCTATATAGTTTAAGAGGGGAGGAGGGAAAAATTGAGAGAGAACTAGAATTGATTTAGTTATTGAGAAGAGAAGACAAAAATACACATTTTACCGATGTGTGGGCAATGCATTTTCAAAATTTTTAAGTGAACTAAGAAAATGGCATGGTGTTAACTTCCTACAACCATGTATTAGCCATGTAGCTCTCACATGGTCATACTGCCATATCAGTTGAAAAGGCCACAAGGTTTACACTTTAATCTCTTAAAAGCTCAAACCATTATAACTTCTAAATTTCAACTCTCGGAAGCTTTAACCATGTGACCAAGTGGTATATACATTGTTTGTTTTTATCTCCACCTTTTTGAATTCTTATAGAACTAAGTCCGCTGCCATTGTTAGCTCAACTCTTACAGGATATCAAATAAAATATGATATCATCTAAGAGAAATGATGGCTAAATATGTATAGAATATCAGCCTTTAGAGGGCTTCTATTTGACAAGAAAACTGCATCAGTGGTTCCAACTATGAAACTGTAAGCTTTCACGTTTCTTTCTTTTGATCACACTATTGTCCATAATTCTTAGCTAATAGAGGTATTGAAATAACAAATTGTCATGTTTGATTAAAAGCTAACAGAGGTTTACACTTGGGCCAACATGAACCCCTACTCGTTTACCCTAGTTATGGACAAGCTAACCAATACAATATAAGATAAGGTCACATGGTGTATGTTGTGTGCTGATGATATTGTATAATTAACAAAAATAGCAAAGGAGTCAATCAAAAGCTTGAGCTAATGAGGAATACTTTAGAAAGTAAGGGTGAGGATAAGTAGAAGTAGGACTGAATACATGTATTGCGGATTTAATCAAATGAGAAGAGAAAAGTTGAGGTGAGACTGGACAGGGGCTCTGGTACCAAAATGTAAGCAATTTAGATATCTAGGCTCATTATTTTAAGAGAATGGAATGACAGATGAAGATGTTACTCATGGGATCAAAACCGGATGGTTGAAATGGAGATATGATATTAGGGTGTTATGTTTTAAAAGGATACCTATCAAAGTGAAAGATAAATCCTATAGAGCAGTTATAAGACCGATAATGTCAGATGGTGTGAATGATGGGATGCTAAGATCCAGCATATCCACAAAAAGATCCACAAATACAGATGTTAGAAGGTCAGTTGAGATCAAACATATCCACATTACATCAAAACTGACCATATTAGCTAGAAGATGCAAGTAGCACGCAATTAAGGATAAGTGTGAAGGTCACTTGAGATGGTTTGGACATGTTCCGTGTCAACCTACAGTTGCACTGGTCTGTAGGTGTGGAACTAGGATACGTAAAGGTGTTAAAAAGGGATGGGGCAGACCTAAAATCACATGAAAGTTGTCATAAAAGACCTACAAATGATTGTTACCAAAGAATACTTAGTTAAAGATATGGCAGAATAGACGAAAAAGATCCATATAGGTGATAGCTATTAATTGAAAATAGATTTTAGACTTGTAAGAGAACTTCTATTATTATTATTATTATTATTGAAATAGCATCATTAATATTATATATATAACTTCTATTACTATTTGTTGTTTCATGTACTTCAATTATCGTATTATTTTGTTGTAAATACTGTACTAAATGATTTGTCATGCTTTATATAATATTTACCCTAGCTTCTTTACTTCCGTTGTTTCTTTCTATGTATTGCTTTGGACTATTTTATTTCCTTTAGTTAAGAGTCTATCAAAAATAGCCTCAACCTCTAAGGTAGAGATAAGGTCTGTGTATGCTTTACCCATCCCCAAAACCCACTTTGTGGAATTACACTGGGTATGTTGTTATATATACAACAACAATAACAACAACATACCCGGTGAAATCACACAAGTGGGGTTTGGGGAGGGAAAAATATATGCAGACCTCACCACTACCTCAGTTGTTGTTATATATATATTAACTTATTTATCACTTCTATTTATTTTGAGTAGTGATGATGTGAATTGAGCTTAAATGAAGAAGCAAAGATTCATATAGTTGACTCAATGTATTTGGGACAAAGGCGTATTGTTGTTGTTGGTGGTGGTGGTGGTGGTATTTTGGCCAACATGCAGGCACCTAGACTAAATGCAGATAACTCTGGAGCAACCCAACATTGGAAAATTCTAGCAAGAGGTCGGACCACAATCAAAATCCAGATTTATCAAGGAGTGAATATGCTTATACCAGAAAGATGCAATTCACAATACACATCAAGTTCAATGTTTTGGTCAATATTTGGTGTGCCTAAAATGCCAAAATATCCTGCTCAAAGATTAATTCCGTTCTTACGGTATTCTTTATCCTGCAAGCATCCTCTTTGCCCGTCATTTTTCTATTTGTCTTGATTCCAGTGAAATATGATCATCTAATAAATAACCTCATAATCAAACCATACTTAAAACATAAATTGACCACCTTGACTACCTAATCAGAAAAGTAAAGAGAACAAAAATACCCTTTAAGGCCTCAACTACTGAAGCAAAATTAAGGTGAAACAAACTATAAGAAATCTTTGGAGAAAATATAACGATTCTTCAAGTAATTAGCAACGATTTCCATTTTTTCTATATAATACCCAAAAAAACTACCTGGTGAGTATTGGGAATATCATGAAGAGCTGATTCAAGATTAGAAACCCTAGTCCCCAATACGCCAAATTGCTCCTTCAACTAAAAAGGAAAAAAAACAAGAATTGAAAGCCTAAATCAACATTTATATTTAAAAAAATCAACAACAAGGTGTTTTTGATAAGAGAAGATACTTGGGAAGAAAGAGAGAGTCGATCAGCCCATAGATCTTTGAAGATGAAGTGCGTCAATGTAGCTGAAGCTGAAGTGAAACCTAACGTGAACCATAGCAACCTTGTTCGCATCATCTTCTCCTTCGATTCTCTACAAATTGCAAGCCTAGGAGCTTCTTAAGCTTTAATATGAACTGTTGGAAGATAATTAATTTGAAACAAGTTATCCTTTTATATATATATATATATATACGAGTAAATACAGTTCGGGTGTGAGCTCAACAAATAAGTATATTTGATTATTTTTACACGTTTACTTGTATGAATAAAGTTTTATTTAAAATATAATATTTTATTTATTTTAATTTGTTTATATTTTTTTCGTTCATATAAAAAAAATGTCTCTTTCCTTATTAACTCGCACCCGCTCAAATTTCAATAAAATAGACAGATTGAACGAGTTAAATTTAATAATAACATAATGACATTCACCTATCATTAAAAAAAATTATTTACACAAAAAATAATCATCTATTTTTTTAATTACTGAAAATGGCTATTCAACAGCCATTAGGGCTATTTGATTCACAATTTGACTTGTCCAGTGGCTTTTTTCATTCAGCTTTGTTTTTTTTTTTTTTTCTTTTTCGGCTTTGGCCGTTTTCTTTATGATTTTTTAATAATTTTTTTCGTCCAGTGGCCATTCGGCCTTTTTCATTCAGCTCTTTTTAAAAAAATTTAACTCTTTTTCTTTTCTTTGGCTTTTTTCTGACTTTTTAAAAATAATTTTTGTTATTTTTTCCTTACAGTTTGACTATATTTATTTGGCCTTTTTCTTTTTGATTATTTTAGAAAAATTCTTATTCTTTAGCTATTCTATGTTAAATTAATTTTTTTAAATGTCAATGTTAATTTTTTTTTATTTGCTCTGAAAAGCTTTTTTTAAAAAAATTGTTTCACTTCTTTTGTAAATTCTTTTGTCATTTTATTATTTTATTTTATTAAGGTAGAAATGCATGATAGTCAAATAAATATTAATATCGATACATTATATAATTATTTATACAATATTGATACACGATTATGCACCATTTATATAATGTTGATACTTTCCATACCTATTTATATAACATCAACACACATTTGTATACAATTTATACAATATCGATACATGTTTACAAACTATTTATATAATATTGATACACGTTATACACATGTATATAGAATCAATATATAAAACAAATACACAATTATTTTTTATGATATACATACATACATACATACATACATATATATATATATATATATATATAGACACACACATATGTATAAAGCCACAACAGAATAAAAACAAAATAATTTTTTTAATAAAATATACGCAACCCAAAATATACATGAAAGAGTTTTTTTTGAAAAAAGAAATTTCATATATAAAAAAAACCACAACAAAATAAAATAAAATAGTTTTTTATATTAAAAAACTAAAAAAAAAAAAAGAATTAAAAGAATAAAATTCGGCCTTAGGCTGATTTGAGCAAAAAAGATCTAATGGCCTTGGGCTGATTTGAGGTGTGTTGAGTCTATGTAAAGAAAAAAAAAGAATAAATTTTTAAAATGACGAGTATTTGATAGTTTATTACAAGTCTTAGCAGTAGATATTGAGTTTCAGGTTTTAACAGTAGATTAGTTGCAACTTATAGCAATTTAAGGGGAAAAAAATTCAAATAAAAAAAAGAGAGAGAAAATGGGAAAAAATGTTAATATTTTTATTTGGATTTAATTTCCAGTTAAAATGGGATTGTATCCGTGATTAATTATCCGAATTAAAGTGGGATTGTTAACCGTTGAATGAAAAATCCGTTTGTTCCTTTTTGGGCTCCTAATTTTACTCCATTATCATTTAAGTTTGTTATTTATATATATTGAAATTAATTCAAGAATATTTTTCATAAAACCGTCCCATCTCATTTTTCTTTTTTTTTTCTAGTTTTATTTTTGTTTGCATATTTGTTTCTTCTTTGTTTCATTGAAGATGAATGATATATTTTCAATTTTAATACAACATGGCAGAAAATGGAACACTTCAGGTTAGTTATTTAAGTTTTCCCCGCTTTCCGTCCGTCGTGTATTCCCCCTTATGTCTTTTATAAGAACGAGAGGGATGTTTGTTTTTTTTCAATATGGAATGTGTGTTTCTTATTTGATTGTTAATTTGCTTTCTAGTTTCGAGATTGTATATATGTTGTTAACGCATTTGTGTATTTTTTTTTATGTTTCAATTGTAACAGGGAGTATGTAGATTTTCAGATGGAAGAGATTATCTATGATTCGTGAACTTTTTATGATGGTCTCGTAAAGGCAATTGCTTTGCAATTGTGTATTGATGAAATAGAGATTAAATACATTATCAGTGATAGATGTCCGCCCATGTGCATACAAAATGATGTTGGTGTCCGTGTGTATTTGGATCAAAGGAGAATTGGTGTTGATTTCTTTATAAAACATCCCTCTTTACAAAATTAGTTTTATTTTAGTTTGATTTACTTCTGTTTTTTTTTTCTATGTTGGGATATTGCGAAGAGACGTTTATTTTTCTATGAACTTGAATAAAATTTTATTTAAAGGTTACATTTGTGTTTTATATTGTTTTCCCCGTCTATATCATTGTCATACAACATAAAAATCAACCACACTTGCCTAATTCAATACCAAAGTCACACTGATTTATATACCCCAACATATCAATTGTATACACCACAAAAATTACAAGTCATTGTAAATTTGATAACATGTACATACAATTTATACATAAAAAAATATACCATATCAATACCCATTTTATATATCATGTGAAGACTCATTTGCATTTTGCATATAAAAAATTATATCATATCAATACCCATTTTTTTTCATATGCATTTGCATATATATATATATATATATATATATATATATATATATATATATATATATATATATATATATATATATATATATATATATATATATATGTATTACATAGGAATTTTATATATTATGTGAAGACTAATTTGCATACGCATATTGCACATATATCACAGGACAAGAGGAAGGACATATTATCCTAAATTCTACACCATTTTGATGTATAGTTGTATACACCACAGGAACTACACGTCAATGTAAACTTGATAACATGCATATACAAGTTATATATCATATGACTTTTACATTATATTAAAATTCTACATCATTTATATATAGATTGTATATACCATATAAACTACAAGCCAATATAATCAAGATAACATGCATATGGAAATTATATATCAAGGAAATATCATGTGACTTTTACATTATATACGAAATAATTAGACCTGTCAAAATTTAATCCATATGCATATCAAATGTATACACCACAAAATTACAAGTTAGTATAAATTTGATTTAAAGTTATATCCAAAATTATATATCAACCACAATTAAGAGGAGATACACAAAATATCCCAAAATAATGACATGAGGATACAAAATTGATACCAAAATGATATCACTTTTATACAATTTAAAACTATATCATATGCAACCTCAGCTGCTGTATTTTTTTGCATATATATCACTGACCATGAAGATGAATACATTATTTATCATTTATATATCAATTGTATATACCACATAAACTATAAGTCATTATAAACTTTTTGTATGCATATGTTATAGCCAATTTTTTTTTTTTTTTGAATTAACAAACAATTGAAAACATAGGTTTTAATGAAGTGTAGTAAAAAATGTTGGAGTTATTTGATTAAAGTCATCAAAACATAAAAGGGCAAAAAACTGAACCTAAAGACAATATATTAGTTCATTATGTGCATAAAATTCAACAATTTGGATTTGAGTTAAAATCTGAAAACTATATATATATATAATTATAATTTTCCCTTAATTTTGCCACCCCTCCTAAAAATCTAGTAATTTTAGATTATAACTCTATAATAAGGAGACTGAATCCTTATAATACCTTATTACTCTTCCTATTTGCAATTACTCCTTTCAAGATTCTACCTCAATTTTAAAAGTCTTCCCAACTCGAGGAACAAACACCTATTGCAAATCTTCTATGAGAGTAATTAGTTATAATTTAAGAACAATTAATTGAGCAACGTCCATCTTCAATGGCATCAATATGGCGTTTTATATAGGAAAGGTGATAGTCAAAATCCTCTTGTCTTCTTGCTGCAAAATCCATTGGAACTTGGTGAAGAAATTCAAATCCCAATTGAACTTGGTTTCCAAAAATTATTTTGATCTTCATGTGTGGTTTCTCTTAATGTTAAAGTTCTTTCCTTTTGTACAAATACGATAATATTTTCATATTGAGGTCTTGTTTTCTCGATCTGCATGTTTATGTCATAAATCAAATTTCTCAAAGGATCTTTTATGCACTTGAAATTTGTTTTAGGTTCATATCATCATTTCTTATTCATATACATGCAAAAAGTACTACGAAATAGTCAACATGCATATATCACACAAATGGAAATATCAAACCATTATCTACCTTAAAACAAATCAAACCTTGAAATCTATAGAACTAGAGCTTTTCCCTTTCCCAAAGTCCTAACTCGTTCTTGGTCTATAAACAATTAAGGAAATACAATAATCAACAACCAATGGCCTAAATTATCTTAATTATATCAAAATTCTAACCCTTGGCCACTTTTAAGATTATCTCCCCTAACTAGGCTTTTTCTCCACCATTTATTTGTAGGTCAAGATTTTCCCGAATTCTCCTAGATTCTTAGGTCGGGGAATCAATTAACGAGCAAGAGGAACGCTTAACTTACCTTTAACTATGAAACAAGTGGAGAACTGATGAAAACAAGCCCTAAGTCGTTATTGGTCTCTCAGGAATGAAATAGGAGAAATAAAAATGGATTTTGAACTTTTTAGACTTGAAACCCACGATTGACCTGCCATGTGGGCCACTTATCCTGCCATGGAGGCACCGCCATAGCGGGATCTATCCCTCTGTAGTGGATTGCACGGAGACAAAAGTTTCATAACTTGCATCCCAAGTCCCCATTTCATAACACTCCCTCGAACCATGACGTTCAGAGATATACTCTTTGCGTCAAGATCAATTTCGAGAGTTCTACTCGTCAGAATTCAATTATGTAAAGCTGTAGAGGCTCCTTATTGTCTCTGCTATAATTAAAAAGATCACACTTATAAATCAGCCCTCAATCAATTATTGGATTACCCTAAACCTCACATGAGTCATATTTCATCCAAGTCTGACCTGGGTTAAAAAATTTCAACTTACTACTCGAAATTTTTTTGACCCAATTCCTTCCTCATTGACCTACCCACAATGAAGGGGTCAATTCATTTCAATAAGTCCAATGAAGATCTTTTGACAGTCATCTAAAGCTCTAAAATTGGTTAATTAGAATGAACTGTCGTAAATTGTACAGAAATTGAGTTGACACCTTCAAATTTCAGTTGATGTAAAAATACATATACTTAAGCTTTGGTAAACAAAGTTTTCAATAGTTTCCTATGGTAATTATCAAAAAAGAACGTTGAATTCAACACATTCAAATTCTAGTAAAGGTAAAAGTATGTTTACTATTCAAGCTTTAATTGTTGGAGTTATTCGCCATTTATGTTAATGGAAGATAACAATAATTTTACTATTAATTGAAATTCTCAATCTAGTTCAGACATCATAATTATTAAAATAAATTGTATAAGGATTTAGTTCTCGTATTCAAATTCTAGTGAAGATAAAAATATGTTTACCGTTCAAGCTTTGATAGTAGAAGTTATTGAACATTTATGCTAGAGGAAGGTAACAATTACTATCTCTTACTAGCTTTTATTAAAGTTTGCAAATTAATTCAAACACCATAATTATAAAAAAATTGTAGGGATATTGAGTTCACAACACATTCAAATTTTACTGAAGGTAAAAAAGAAAAATACTTCTATTATTCAACCTTTGACAGTAATTCGACATGTATGTTATTTACTAAAAGATAACAATTATTATCTTCTATTATTAGTCAAAATTCAAAAGTTAATTTGGACATCATAGTCATAAAAAAAACTATTGTTGTCGTTGAATGTATGTGCCTTGTTTTACCCTTTGTTAATCAATTTTCACAAATTTAATGAATGTTAAGTGGGACTCCATTAGTTTGAATGATGGAATTAACTCATACTTTTGGATTAAGATTAGGAAATTTTAACATATTAGGAAGTATGTTTTATGACGAACTTAATTGCACAAAGTTCGTATATTAAGTGTTAAAGTAAAAAAAGTCACAAAATAAAAGTTGGCAAAGATTGTTGTAAATGTTGTTGAGAAATTCTCTAAAATTTTGAGTCAAATGTCTCAACAATTTTCTTATTGTATTCAAGGAGTTAGAAGTTACGGACCTATCAAATCGAATCGAGTTTAGTTTTCAACACACTAAATTGTTAATCTTTACAACATAAAAAAAGAGATACTCACATTTTTGCGAGATTGCATAAGCAGACATCATATAGCGGGCCCCCTAGCTCTAAGTTGGTGGTCTTTAAAAAAGACCACTCTCTTCATCTTTTTTCCATTAATAACTGATGAAACCCCAGAAAAACCATAACTAAAGGTTTCAAATACTCCTTGGGTGCTTAGCTTCTCAACTCGGAAGTTTAACCGAAGTTGCTCTACATCACAAGCTCATCATTGTGGTATAATTTTTCTGTCTATTTAGGCTCCATTTGTTATTGCTGCAGTGAGGTAGATTCTTAAAGTTCTCATTTCAGACATTTTGGTTGAGGTAATATTATTTTTACAATCCTCCTTCGTAATTTCATGTCTTAGTATCATTTTTGTAGATTTTTGAGCCATGTTGTGGTGTCTTTGATATTGTGATTGTGGGTATCCCTTTGTCTTGTATAGTTTGATTATTGTTGTTGTATATTGATGGTGTTAACGACTAGTTATATTGCCTCAGGAGCTCGTCACTCCTTTAGGTGGTTATTTGAATATTTTCAATGAATTTAGTTGCTTTATACTGTTGTTGTCGACCCCATTTTATGTTTTTGGCTTGGCCGATCATGAGTATATCATTAGGGATGTTGAGTGAAGATGAGGTGTGTTGGATGATGGTAAGGACGCAATGGAATGTCAATAATGGAATTATTTTCCTTACATTCATTACAAAAATCATTTTCCACTTTTCAAAGAAGTTTGCTTTCCAAAATATTTGACCCAAACGTGAAAAAAATTAGAGAACATTTTTCTATTTACGCCACACACACCTTGAGACCTGGCTAAAGTGGAGTATTGTTCTAATAATTACAGGTTAGACATAACACAGTAACTAGTCAAAACTCTGCATGGCAAACACTAACTTCGATTTCATTCAGAAGGCTAAGGGAAAGATATCCAAACAAAAATCATTGTGTATGTATAAATAATTCATCCAAAATCCAGTAAGATATTGTTTCCATTTTTGAATCCACAAACTCAAAATTTTGAATTCGCCTTCAGAAACTCAAAGTATTATATAAACCACTCATTTTTTATCAAGGAATGAACTTGTATCAAGGGATGAATTTGTGTCAAGGGATGAACTTGTATAAAGGGATGAACTTGTATCATCTCTACTTGGAGAATCTTCCATTTTCCTCTTCTTTTTGTTCATAGAACTTTCATTATGTGAACCACTGTGCAATGTATTCATGAGTTCTTCATCTCTTGAACGCGCCTGCTTTATTTCCACATCTTGCAATTGATCTTTGCAATAAACCTGATTTGCTAATGTTATAAAATAAACTAGATAGTAGGTGTTTGAACACTATTTGATCGAATATAGAAAGCCAAGAGAAGTATAGAAGATGACGTTGCGTTTGTTGTGCATCACCAAACTAAAGGTGGTGGGATTGGATGTCGGTTAAGAAAAATTCCTAAGCAAACACTGTTGAGCATGACATTTCTAAACGGAGTTTATTTCTACTGAGTCTATTTTAAAAGCATGATTTATTTTAAACTTGCATATCTATTGAGTTGAGTATGAGTTGTTGAGTGGAGGTGAGTGAGTTGAATTTTACTTTCCTGAGCTATTTTACATACTAGTATATTTTATGTACTTACGTCTATTTGAACCTGCATTGTTTCATGATGCAGATACAGGTGATAGAGGACTTTAGCCCGCGTATCATTGAGGTCTAGTTTAGCACATTAGAGTTGGTGAGCCCTCCCTGCTTTCCGGAGGGGCCCTTTTTCCTTGATTTCTATTGAGTATTATTTTATTTCTTTTTTTTGGGGTACCCATAGCCTATCATGGTACCATCTAGATTGTTGAGTAAAGGCTTCATAGACATTGAGTAGAGGATTTGTTGAGTATTATGTATTTCCAAACTTATTCATTAGAAATTTAGCAGAGTTATATTTACCACATAATGTTCTATTTTATTTGTATTTTCTTCCGCTGTTGAGTTTATGTGACGATGAGGCCAGGTGGTTCTCTTGGGGAATAACCAATGGTTCTTCAAGTGCCGGCCACGCCAAGGGTACCCTCTCGGGGTGTGACAAGATATAATAAGATGAGAAATATGAAGATGAACTGAGTTTCAAAGAGATTAAATCAGAAAATTGAGTAAATTTACATATTTGAGCATGCACATAATAAAGTATATTTGGAAGTAGTATTGAGCATCGATATGGGTAAGAGTAATAACAAATCAAACTCATAAATTACATGGTCGGCAAAGGATAGGACCATACCAACTTAGTATGACTCCTTACTTGCCTCTGAGAAGGCCTATGAAACAGATCCATGAGTTAAGTTCATCCCTTACCCTAGCAAGGTATTAGATGTCTCTGGCAACGTGGGCAAGACGTTGTATCATCACAGAGCTCATAGTGATAGTTGTCGATTAGAGAAACTCCCCAAACTTTATGTATTATAATTACTTTTATACTTTGAGTTGCATTCTTTAAATGTATTAAAACATACATTTTACTTTCATGGCATAATTTCATTAGATGAGTTGTCTCAGAGTTTAGTTCTAAAGTTGAGTACCTTGTCATGATTTCCTTTTGGCCGTTTTACATGCTCATTGTGATGACCCTCCAGGCTATTTTCTATGTATTGCGCTTTTTTTGGTCGATTAGAGCATTCCTATGGTGACCCAGGTTATTTATGACATACTGACACTAGTAGTTCAGTTGCCTTGTCATTTGTTTGGATGTTATGCAGTTTTCTGTGTTTTGAAGGCCTTATAACTTGAAAAGTTGATTTCAGAGTAAAATGCAGGTAAATGCCTTTAAAACGAAGTTCTGACAATTTCATCAACTCCGAAATGGTCAAATTAAGGAATGGTCGGTTCGAGAATCGAGGCTTTCAGTGAGAATTTATTGTGTATTAATTAGCATTTTAGCCTTGAAAACTCGTCAAAAGTTGAATTTGGTCAATATTGTTGGAAAACATGTCTGAATGAATATTATGACAGTGCAATTCGCTCCAAAATATCAAGTTTGGTCTAGAACGATCTTTCGTTCGGTTCTCGAGGCTTCCAGACTCATTTCGAGCCCCTCAATGGAATTTGGCCAAAAATGACCATGGAGGTGGGACCAACATTCAATCGTAATGACCTAGTCGAATTTGATAGGCTAGCATAGTCCATTTGCGTGCACGAAATTTCAAATGAATTTTGAGTACCGCATAAAAAATTTAAGAGTTGAGAACGTATCAACTTTTCAGCTGGTTTCTGGTGGAAGTGGCCTTACCCTTTGCAAATGCGGGCCATAGACCGCGATCGCAGAGGTGTGGTCCATGTGACCTTCGCAAACGTGGACCCCATCAATGATCACGGAGGTCCAGCCAGGTTTGGCATTCACGAATGTGGGGGACCCCCTGCGATCGCGGAGGTAATGTTTCCTGTACTCCGTGATTGCAAAACACTATTCACTGCATCTGCAGAGAACAAATGCGGCCTGTATACATATGAAAAATTCGGCTTTGAACCTTTTATATTTCAAAGCTTGGGAGTCGATATCTTGATCATTCAAGCGCCAAATTGAGCAATTCAAGGGTACATTTCGCGTGGAATTTTGATAAGAATGCCATGTTAGTGTTGGAATTGATCTTGGGTGCCTCATTCGAGACAAATTTCAAGTTTTAGTTGCTGCATTGTCCATTTTCGGGTTGACATTTGAGAAATTTTTGGGAAATGATATCTTGATCAATATAGGTCCGAATTGGGTGATTCAAAAGCCTAAATTGTGAAGTTTTTCATGGTGAACATTATGGTGCTCTTGGTTTCAGATGTGAGGTTTCCTTAAATTGGCTGCTGCCATTATTGGTCCTTTTGAGTTGAATTTGAGTTTTCATGTTTGTTGGTGTTGGGGTACCTCTGGGCTCCGAATTGTATCCGAGGATGGGGCATGAGCTCGAAAAGTTGGTTCGGACTAAATTCTTGAGGTAAATTCCAGAATTTAAATGTGGGTCCCATGTTTTTCGCTTTTGATCCCGAAATTGATCCACTTTTATTTATTATAATTTTAATGTCTTAATGATCGTAATAAGATATTGTTTCCATTTTTTAATCTACAAACTCAAAATTTTGAATTTGCCTTCGGAAACCCAAAAGTACTATATAAAGATGGCTATTCTATAAGTTCAAACTACTCATTCAGAGGCAAAGGATGAACTTATATCAAGGGATGAACTTGTATCATCGGATGAACTTGTATCATCGGATGAACTTGTATAAAGGGATGAACTTGTATCATCTCTACTTGGAGAATCTTCCATTTTCCTCTTCTTTTTGTTCATAACACTTTCATTATGTGAGCCACTGCACAATGTATCCATGAGTTCTTCATCTCTCGAATGCGCCTGCTTTATTTCCACATCCGGCAATTGATCTTTGCAATAAACTTGATCTGCTAATGTTATAAAATAAACTAGTGAGCAGGTGTTTGAACATTATTTGATCTAATATAGAAAGCCAAATAGAAGTATAGAAGATGAGTTTACTAGTGGAATAATATCGACATATTTCTGGTCGGGGAGTAGACGACGTCTGCACAATCTTGTCGAGTTCAGGCTAGGAGATGTCTTGTTTGTAGCATCATTGGATTCACCGACATCCGGGAGAATAGATTTATAGATTATTGACGGATCTATGAAGGACTTGTGGATTTGAATATAATTTGAAAATCACGGAGTGCCTCTCTTTGCATAAAACACAATATATGCCTCCTCTGCCAAAACAAGATCTTTGTGAACCCGAAGAACCTATGACAATCAAAGAAAATATTAATTACTTGTTGTAAACTCAAAAACACTTCTTTTCAAAATAAGCAAACTCTAGAAGCTTGGTCAAACAGGCTATAAGTGACATATAAATACAATGCCATTTCCCTATTCTCCATACCTGCTTGTCATCATATTTGTACCATTCATTTTGAGCACAACGAATGAAGCTGTAATAGTGTCCTGAAGAGGGCGAAAAACCAACATGCACTATAACTGCATAGAGATCATATTTCATTTCTACCTGTTGAGAAATGAAAATTTTTAAAACATCATGTAACTGCTACCAAAAGATAAGAGTCTAAATGCAGCTCATTGATAATAGATATTCACATTGTGGATATTGTTGGTATAAGGAAGCAAGTCCAATTCCAAAGGAAATGAGACATGCTTGTTCACCTTCTGAACAACATACCCATCATTTTTAAATCTCTTCAATGAAGGGTAGCAACAGAAGGGGCCTGATCGACCAGGAGTTGTTTCTCACCTGGCAACCGTACCTTGCATCTTTCACAAGAAAACCCGAGTTTCTCAGTTCTAGTGAAAGACTCTAGTGCTGCTGGGACACTGTCAACGTCCTTAATCTCCAAGCTAAGGTCGACTAAAGGCTCATATGTGACAGAGCAATGACTGCAGTTGCAACAATGCAACTGCAAATTGAGAAATACAGACTAACAATATAAATTTCTTATTCACAAACTACACATACAGATAGCAAACATGCAACAACATATCAAATGTATGCTTACCTTGCTCACAAGGCGACCACCAAAGGCCTCCTTCACAATGTTGACAGGTGCCATGTCTTTTGGCTCTAAATTGTTACAACAGCTTTCAAGTTTATTGAGAAAGCACCGTAAGAATTCATGTGCATCTTGCTGTAGGTGCCGATTGAAATTGGATGAAAAATCTGATATTTTTACAAGTTAAGGAACAAAAAGAAATATAAGGTACAAAGTTGGTGGAGCGGCACAAAACTTGCAATCACAAAAAAGTTGTACGATATCAACAAATTGACGAACAAACTATAATTGATACTACTATAACAAAAAAAAATGCTATGCATTTTACAATTTTCCTCAACAAGTTTTTTTTTTTACTTTGAGAATGATAAATAATAGGAATGTTATTTACAAATGTAAATGTGCTCTGTATAGAGAGCTAAACAACCATTCATCCTATTACGCCAAATTATTTTCCATGTGCTTCATTGATGAGAATGTTGTTTCGGAGCTTACTATAAAATTAAAATAAACATCTGAAGGAAATATATAAATGACTAGGGATACCTATATGTGGTTTAGAGACAAAAGCATGGGATCACGTGAACCCATCCGTCTCTATGTGTGCGCGCGCAAGATAGGAGATATCTTTCATGCTAAATCACAAATAAGATATGAAAAAGGATACCTCTCAAGTGGCTAACAATTATACTTGGCGAGACATATAAAAAGGCACCAGACATTGAAACGTCAACAATCTCGCGAATGATGCAAATGACGCAACATCCATTCATATAAGCTGCAACAAGAATGACAATCAGCTAAGGTAAAACGCATAAAAATAAAGGAAAAATCTAAATTGATCCTTACTTTCACATTGCGATACATGATCAATTGATGCAAGGAGCTGAAGCAATATCACTGTGTGCATGAAACATTGCATAACCACACTCAGATAACATGTATTGCCTAAGTTAAACATGCCAACGCCCTAAAAACAACCATTAGCATAAGCACCAAAAACAACAAAGAGTTAATAGCTAGAATACACACAAGAATTAAAATATCATAATAATAGGCTAAAAATGTAAATTGTATAAGTTAAAAGAGTTTATAAGTTGGAATCCTATCAAACTTTAATAAGGATTATATTCAGTTGGCTTAATTTCTTCAAGTGTCGCTTTGAAATTCTCTGGCTTGACTGAGGAAATGGGCGAGTAAATGGGATTAACTGATGAAAGAGCCCATTTATCCTAGTCAAAACATGAAAGCCAGCTACTATCAAAAGTAGTAGTATAATCCGCCGACTCAGAATCAACACCAGTGATTAAAGAAGGATAAAATTTTGACCAGACCCGATGCTCCATCAGCCAAAACCAAATCCTTTTCTCTCTGTTCTTCTTCAAGTTCAACTTTTACTGATGAAAAATCATAATTTTTCCCCTCAATTTTATCTGGTTTTTGAGTTGCATGATCAGGTGAAATTTTTAGATTTTTCGCGATAATTTTTTCCATTGGATAAAAAAAATCAACAAAACAAAGAGAATTTGTGAAGGGTTTATGAAGGATTTTTGGTAGATAAAAATTTATGAAAAATGAAAAGAACCACTTTTTAGAATTTTAAAGAAAATGATATTCTTTGGAATGATTAGAAAAATAATATATTCAAAGAGTGAGGTGGTTGTGGTGGTTTGGGGGGGGGGGGTTTCTTTGAAATGAAATCAACTAAAAAAAAAAATTTTGGGTTTTTCTTTGTAAAGATTTGAACTTTGAAGGTATATCGAGATTTTTACAGAATGAGATGAATGTGTTGTTTTCTTGAGAGCTTTGCATATGCTTTTGATAGATAAGCGGGTTTTGAAATGGGAGGGAAAGATATATAGGGGTTTGGGGCATTTATGGAAAGTAAATTTGTCAACTAGGAAAGTGATGAAATTCCTTGTGATTATCTAAATTAGTAGATAACCTCAATTTTGAGATACAACGGTCACTCAATTATTGATAATTACCTAGTGAAATCATATTTGTTTTCTCTTTTATGATAAGAAGGTCACTTAACTTTGTTTATATCTATTCAAAAGTCACCCTTTTAATATTAGTAAAATATTATTTTTTGGATTTTTTTGTAGTTCATATGAATATTGTTTTCTCAATCCACACCACAATAATCAATAATTCAATTTAACCGTAACTCATAACTTAAATTAACTCTATTCACTTGAAAAAAAAACAAGAGAGGAACTTTAATATTTGCACTTATATAAACTTATGACATGCAAATATTATTGCTTCATGATTGCTTATCTTTCTTTCTATATAGAATGTCCAATTTAACAGAACAAAATATATTCTATTCCAAAGATGCGTTCTTATGAAGTAGTATTTTCTCGTTTTATCTAGATATTAGTTAATTTTTATTATAAAAATAAATAATACTCTTATAAGATTTACAACTTATTGCAAATTTTTATTTGTTTGGGTTATGGTTAGGGTTGGATCGGATTGTGGTTTATTGTTGTGTGAATTTAAAAAATTATGTGAACTAAATAAAATTACATGTCATATTTTCTAATAAAATATTAATAGGTGATTTTCAAAAATATATAGACAAACTTGGGTGAACTTTTTGTTGTAAAAATAAAAAAAATGATTGTTTTTAGACAATTATCAATTATTGGGTGACTTTCAGAATTATTTTCTCCTAAATCCCCACCCCCCACCCCAAGCATACACACACAATAAACTTGTTTTGACTATATCATGTGATCTAAGTTTTCCGGTTCTTTTACTTCTTGAATTCTATTTTTTTTATGGTATAAAAAAGTTTTGTTTTTGGTTTTTATTTTGACTAACCTTTTCATTCTAAAGCTTCTTTAAATATCTGATTATTGAAGATGCAAAACAAAAGATTTAGTAGGTTTTATAAAAAAAAAAGTTTATAATTTAAATATAAATTAACCAAATGATTAGAGTACTCTGAAAATAGATTACAAAAAAGATAACAAGATGATACGTCGCAAGAAAAAAAAGCAGAAAAAGTAATCTTTTGATAACTTTCCTTAATATGTTCTATTCTTAATATTAGCATTTTTGTCATTGATATAATTATCCTTTAAAATGTTGACTGCTCTTTTAAAAGTATTTATATTTTTTTATTTTATTTTCATATATATAAAAAGTCCAATTAGCTAAATTATTTTGTTTACGCATTATATATATATATATATATATATATATATATATATATATATATATATATATATATATATATATATATGTATGTATGTATGTATGTATATATAAAATCTTGTAATTTTTTTCTCAATCCGAACGATTTTATTGCATTACGATATGAACTTCACTAAATATCTCATTATTAAAATTAAGAAAATAAGAAAAAGGCCAATTTTGGTAAAGAAATAAATATTGATAGTCAAAACGTAAGTTAATCCTTATAACCAGAACGATTTCTAAAAAAGAGTGGAAAAGATGTCATGATGACGTATCTCGAAAAAAGCGTATAAATAAAAATCACTGATAAATTTTCTGTCCTTGTTTTTACAAATTAACATTATCAGGTTTTCATTGATATAATTATTTTTTCGAGTTTTATTTAATATTTCTAAAATATTTGACCATTTTGTTTTATGTTTGAGTTGATAAAATTCTCGACCCTCAATTTTTAATACTCATCTCTATCTCTCTCTCTGTCACACACACACTCACACACTCCATATCTTATATGTAAAATCTAATTATACCTATATAATTATTAAGTTTATCTGTGCTTTGGGCATTGGTGTAAATAATTTCATTGAATTGTAATACTCTCGAAGTATCCTAGCTAAGACTGAACCAAACTATAAAAATTCAAATATTGTTCACTGGTGAACCAAATCCGCATTGCGGACTTGGGATTTATTTTTGGACTTTGTAGGTTTCATTTCCAGTAGTGTGCGTGCCAAGTACGCGTCACGAACTTGGCCAAGTTTTTGTTCAAGTAGACCAGTCGAATTTTTTTTAGCAAAAGTGAGTAGCAAGGGAATCAGTCCGCATGGCAGACTTGTTCCACCACTATGCCAGATTTTTATTTTTTAAGCAAGACATTCCAGTCTTTTCCCACCCATCTCAAACTAAAATTTCATCATTTAAAGGTCAATTTCGCCCCAATATTAGTAATGTAACACCCGCGAAATTACCAAAATACCCCTAAGGGAGAGATGTGCGAGAAACGTGCCTTCCGATGCTCGGATCGAATATCCGAGAGCGAATTCATGATCAGCACTGAAAATTGAGTGGGGGAAAGGTCTCGGTCGAATTTTAGAGCAACCGAGTCGAAAAATAATTTTTCGTTCCAAAATGAAAAACAGTGAGCCTCCGCGATGGAACCGCGACGCGAACCTGTCGCGGAGATACACTTATGTTTTTCTGAAAAATTTCGACGGAGTTGAATTTTCGAAAATACACTGTCCGTGACCAGTCCGCGTCGCGGACTGTGTTATTTCAGGTCGGGATTTAATTTCTTAAAATTTCCAAGGGCATTATGGTCCATTCCCACCTATCCTAAACGTACCCCTATGACCTATATGGGTCGGTTTTCACGAAAAAAGGTTCAAAAACCCCATTGAAGAAGTTTTTCTAAGGTTCCTAAGGCTAGGGCTTGAAGAAGGTTGAGGAGATCAAGAGGAAAGCAATTGGTTTCGTGTGATTACCTTTTTCCAGGTATGTAAGGCTACACCTAAAGCATGAGAATGTCCTCCCATGTGCCCCATGAGTAATGTATTAAAGTTTAATGGTGATGATGCTAGGGTAATGAAGTGAAACATGTTAATTCAAGTAATGTAATGAATAAATGCCATTATTTTATGCATAAACCTACATATTTTCCTGCATTGATGATGACCCTCATAAAAACCCTCATGCATCCTTTTAAACTATTTTCTTGAAAAGCATTTAGTTGAAAACCTTATATCTATTGTATATGTATTCTAGAAAAGCATGCATGATGAACATGGGTGCGTGTGTAGAGTCTAGAGTAATGATAAAATAACGAATGATGAATGTTGAGCATGAGAATGTGGGATTGTCTCTAAGTTGAGAGTCAAAGTTCCTAAACTAGTGTTCCTAAAGTCTATGATGTTAATGCTAATGCAATGAGATGTCAATGATGTTAATGTAAATGAAATGCTAATGATAATGTATTATGCCCCTATGGGGAGTAACGATGATGTAATGGTCTCAATGGGACTAATGATGTTAATGTTTTATGAGCAATGTCGAGTCCTGGGAGGAGTATTGAACACCGAAATGGATAAAAGTGAGTCCCACTTGAGTCCATTAACTACGTGGCCCGCGTAGGAAGAGAGGATTGAACCGCAATGCGGACGGCTCCTATCTTGTCCCAAATGCGGACTAATGTTATGTTTTAAGGATCCACTAATGTTACATTCCTTACCCCGGGCAGGGTAAGGGATGGATGTGGCAACGACATCGTTTCGTTGTATCATTACTGACTCATAAGTGATGGTTGTCGGTTAAAGAAACTCCCAGTTAGGCCTCTCAGAAAAGGTTTCCCTAATAGTACTCTAATGTCAATGTTAATGTAAAGGTCAATGTTAATGTAAAGGTCAATGTTAATGTTTCCCTGATGTAAATGTTAAGGTCTCATGACGATGTACGTTATGTTCGTATAATCCTAACGATGTGTTTCAGCTATTTTACATGCCAGTACATTCCACGTACTGACGTCAATTGGCGCTGCATCGTTTCATGATGCAGATACTGGAGCTAGAGGACTTCAGCAGCCGCCCCGTTGAGGTCAAGTGTTTTCAAGTTCAGACTGTGGTGAGCCTCCTTGTTTTCGGACGAAACCTTTATTTAATGTTATCCTGTTTCTTTTGAGTCGGGTAGCCATGGTATGTCATGGTCCCCTTCCTAGACGTTTTAAGTAATGTTAGAGGCTTTGTAGACATAATGATGTAGTCAAAGTGAATGCTTTGATAACTGGGCAATATTTCCTTGCTTGGATTTTTATGATCAGATTAATGTTTGGCCATTGGCCCACTATTTTTAATTATTATTTACTATCTCCTTCCGCAATGTCTGAAATGAATGATGTGATGAAGCTAAGTGGTTCACTTGGGGGCTAGCAATAGTCTCTGAGTGCCGGCCACACCTAGGGTACCCTCCCGAGGCATGACAAACTTGGTATCAGAGCACAAAGTTCAAGAGTCCTAGGGAGTCTACGAAGCCGTGTCTAGTAGAGTCTCGTTTATGCGTGTGTTGTGCACCACACTTCATAAACAGGATGCTACAGGGCATTAGGAAATGGTTCCACTTCTTTGATGTTCCGAGTCGTGCGTTAGAGCTTGACTTTAAGTAAACCTCTTTAATTCGTGCATTACGTGTTTGCAGATAATGCCTCCAAAATGCACTGCTGCCCAAAGAGATGGTTCCGTCCCAAGTACTGAGAACCCCTTGCCAAAACGTGAGACAAGGAGACGGGGACGACTTGCTAAAGCTACTGAGGCTCCACCAGCATCTCCAGTTCAGTCAGCCCCCACCTCAGAGGCAGACTTCAGGGGAGCTATTGCCATGCTCACCCAGTTGGTGGCCTCGCAAAGTAGCAGTTGCGGTCCCCAGGCCCCAAGCTCCAGTTCCCAAGAGCCAACTGCTGCGTCCAGGCTCAGGGATTTCTTAGGGGTAAACCCGCCAGTCTACACGGGTTCTAAGGTTGAGGAGGATCCGCAGAACTTTATTGATGAGATGCGCAAGATCCTAAGGGCAATGCATGCAAGTGAGGTTGAAGGAGTTGAGCTGGTCTCATATCAGCTTAAGGATGTTGCCAACATTTGGTACAACCAATGGGAGGATGTCAGAGGTGAATGTGCCGAACTAGCTGGGTGGGAAGAGTTCGAGAGTGCTTTTCTCGATCATTTCTTTCCCCAAGAGTTAAGGGAAGCCAAGGTTGAGGAGTTTGTGAACTTAAAACAGGAGGGTATGACTGCCAAGGAGTATAGCCTAAAGTTCACCCAACTGTCAAGATATGCTCCGGAGATGGTCCTTGATATGAGGGCCAGGATGAGAAAATTTGTGTCTGGGCTGGGCAGACATGTGAAGAGGGAGTGCAAGGCAGCACTGCTGATTCCAGACATGGATATTTCCAGGCTGATGGTTTATGCTCAACAGACTGAAGAGGACAAGAAGAGAGACAGGGAGGAGCAGCAGAGCAAGAAAGCCAAAGCTGCGGGCCAGGAGCAAAACCAACAGAAAGAGGACAAGGGTGACAAGAACTTCTTTCAGAGGAAGCCTCCTCGCCATGCAACACCGATGGCAAATGCACCTGTTCAGCAGCACAGGTATGATCAGAGGACCCAGGGTCATCAGAATTTCAGAGCACAGGTATCTCAGTCCCAGGCTAGTGTCGCCCAGGGTCCCAGAGAAAAAGTAACTTGTGGCAGATGTGGCAAACAACATCTTGGTGCATGCCAGGAAGACACCAACCTATGCTATACGTGCGGACAGCCTGGCCATTTCCAGGGCGAATGTCCTATGAGGAGCCAGAGGGGAAACGACAGGGGTAATAGAGCCCAATCGTCTACGCCGCCCCCTGCGGGTAGTCAACAGAGGGCTACTGCTACGAATGTCGGAGGCAGAGGGAACCGCCTGTATGCTATGGGAAATCGGCAGGATCGAGAGGCTACCCCAGATGTTGTTACGGGTATGCTTCGAATCTTCTCTTATAACTGTTATGCATTACTTGATCCGGGTGCCACTTTATCCTTTGTGACGCCCTATGTGGCTAATAAGTTCGAAGTTGTCCCAGAATGTCTACGTGAGCCATATTCCATTTCGACTCCTACTGGAGAGTCTATTCTGGCTAAGAGGGTCTATAGAAACTATGTAGTATCCATTTATCATAGGGATACATTGGCTGATTTGGTAGAATTAGAAATGGTGGATTTTGATGTGATCCTTGGGATGGATTGGCTTCACGCTTGCTATGCATCCATAGACTGTAGAACCCGAGTGGTTAAGTTTCAATTTTCCAATGAACCGGTCTTAGAATGGAAGGGAGGTTATGTTTCACCCAAAGGTATAATTATTTCGTACCTGAGGGCGAGGAGGTTGATCTCTAAGGGGTGTATCTATCACCTAACAAGAGTTAAAGCTGATAATGTCGAGGCCCCTACTCTTGAGTCAGTCTCAGTTGTTAATGAGTTTCCTGAACCCTGAACCCTGAACCCCGGAGGATTTACCTGGAGTCCCTCCTGATAGGGAGATTGACTTCGGTATTGATGTACTCCCCGATACGCAGCCTATTTCAATTCCACCATATAGGATGGCCCCCGCTGAATTGAAAGAGTTGAAAGAACAGTTGAAAGACCTGTTAGAGAAGGGTTTTATTAGACCCAGTGTTTCTCCGTGGGGTGCTCCAGTTTTGTTTGTGCGAAAGAAGGATGGGTCGCTACGAATGTGTATAGATTATAGGCAACTGAACAAGGTCACAGTCAATAATAAATATCCTCTTCCTGGATTGATGACTTGTTCGACCAACTTCAGGGTGCCTCATGTTTTTCAAAGATAGACCTCAGATCGGGGTACCACCAGTTAAAGGTGAGGGAGTGTGATATCCCAAAGACAGCTTTCAGGACAAGATATGGTCATTTTAAATTTTTAGTGATGTCCTTTGGGTTGACAAATGCATCCGCAGCCTTTATGGACTTGATGAATAGAGTGTTCAGACCCTACTTGGATATGTTTGTAATCGTCTTCGTTGATGATATTTTGATATATTCGAGGGATGAGGAAGAGCATGCCAAACATCTCAGAGTTGTCCTTCAAACTCTTAAGGATCATGAGTTGTATGGAAAGTTCTCCAAATGTGAGTTTTGGCTTAAGTCAGTGGCTTTCCTAGGCCATGTAGTTTCGGGTAATGGTATTCGAGTTGATAACCAGAAGATTGAGGCGGTGGCAAGCTGGCCAAGGCCAACCTCTCCAACCGACATAAGAAGTTTCTTAGGGTTGGCAGGCTACTACTGAAGGTTTATGGAGGGGTTTTCTTCCCTATCTGCACCATTGACCAAACTGACCCAAAAAAGGGCTAAGTTCCAGTGGTCTGACGAATGTGAGAAAAGTTTCCAGGAGTTAAAGACCAGGTTGACCGCTGCACCTGTCTTGACCTTGCCTGACGGGACAGACGACTTCGTGATATACTGTGACGCATCTAGAGTTGGGTTGGATGCGTGTTAATGCAAAGAGGAAAGGTGATAGCCTATACTTCCAGACAGCTTAAGGTTCATGAAAAGAACTATCCGACCCATGATCTTGAGTTGGTAGCCATTGTGTTCGCGCTTAAAATCTGGCGCCACTACTTGTATGGAGTGCATGTGGATGTGTTCACAGACCACAAGAGCTTGCAGTATGTATTCAACCAAAGGGAGCTCAATCTGCGACAGAGGAGATGGTTAGAGTTGCTCAAGGACTATGACATGAGCGTCATGTACCACCCAGGTAAAGCTAACGTTGTTGCTGATGCTCTTAGCAGGTTGTCAATGGGTAGCACGGCCCATGTTGAGGAAGAAAAGAGAGAACTGATGAAAGATGTGCACAAATTTGCCCGATTGGGAGAGAACTGATGAAAGATGTGCACAAATTTGCCCGATTGGGGGTCCAACTTGAAGAGAATGACGAAGGAGGAGTTAGTGTTCAAAATGGGTCTTCATCATCCCTGGTGACTGAAGTTAAAGAGAAGCAGGATCGAGATCCCATTTTACTCCAACTAAAAGAAGATGTTCAGAAGCAAAAAGTGATGGTCTTCTCTAAAGGAGGAGATGGGGTACTGAGGTACCAGGACAGACTATGTGTCCCTGATATTGATGGTGTCCGAGAAAGGATTTTAGCTGAGGCCCATAATGCTAAATACTCCATCCATCCAGGTTCCACCAAGATGTATCATGACTTGAGAGAGGTCTACCGGTGGAGTGGAATGAAAAGGGATATGGCAGAATTCTTTTCCAGATGCCCCAACTGCCAGCAAGTCAAGGTTGAACACCAAAGGCCAAGTGGTCTGGCCCAGAATTTTGAAATTCCTGAATGGAAGTGGGAGATGGTGAATATGGACTTTGTCACGGGCTTACCGAAGTCCCGGAGACAACATGATTCCATATGGGTGATTGTAGACAGAATGACGAAATCAGCGCATTTCTTGGCAGTCAAGACGACTAACACTGCTGAGGATTATGCCAAAATGTATATTCAGGAGATTGTGAGGTTGCACGGAGTTCCCTTGTCCATCATTTCAGACAGAGGAGCCCAATTTACTTCTCACTTCTGGAAGTCTTTCCAGAAAGGGCTGGGTACCAAGGTGAACTTGAGCACAACCTTTCATCCACACACGGATGGTCAGGCAGAACGCACTATCCAGACGTTAGAAGACATGCTGAGAGCATGCATTCTTGACTTCAAAGGAAATTGGGACAACCATTTACCCTTGATTGAATTCGCATACAACAACAGTTATCATACGAGTATTCAGATGGCCCTTTATGAGGCTTTGTGTGGGAGAAGATGTAGATCGCCCATTGGGTGGTTCGAGGTTGGAGAGGCCGAGCTGATTGGGCCGGACCTTGTCCACCAGTCCATTGAAAAGGTAAAGACTATACGAGAGAGGTTAAAGACAGCCTAGAGCCGCCAGAAATCGTACACAGATGTAAGGAGAAGGGATTTAGAGTTTGAGGTGAATGACTGGGTTTATCTAAATCACCTATGAAAGGTGTCACGAGGTTTGGGAAGAAAGGGAAGTTGAGTCCTCGCTATATTGGTCCCTACCAAATTTTGCGAAGGATTGGAAAGGTTGCTTATGAGCTAGAGTTACCTTCTGAGTTAGATGGAATTCGCCCAGTGTTCCACGTCTCAATGTTGAAGAAATGTTTGGGGGATCCTGCCTTGGTGGTGCCTGTAGAGAGCACAGGAATCAAGGACAGCCTGTCCTATGAGGAAACCCCAGTCCAAATCCTTGATCGACAGGTTCGCAAATTAAGGAACAGAAAAATAGCTTCTGTTAAGGTCCTGTGGAGAAATCAATTCGTAGAGGAAGCCACATGGGAAGCTGAGGAAGAGATGAAAGCAAAGTACCCGCACCTGTTCGTGCCCGAGGTTGACGGAAGCATCGAAGGTAACGTTCTTACTTAATGTAAATTAATGTATACTCCATGAACTCCATGTGAAATTGTTGATGTTGAATAAATGAATTTAAAGGCCAATGAAAGGTGAAGATAGTAAGTTATCAAAGTAATGTCGAGGTGAGTCGTGAGCCTAGTCGTGCTAGAATACTTTCCTACTCATCATTCGAGGATGAATGATCCCAAGGGGGAGATAATGTAACGCCCGCAAAATTACCAAAATACCTTTAAGGGAGAGGTGTGCGAGAAACGTGCCTTCCGATGCTCGGATCAAAAATCCGAGAGCGGATTCATGATCAGCACTGAAAATTGAGTAGGGGAAAGGTCTCGGTCGAATTTTAGAGCAACCGAGTCGAAAAATAATTTTTCGTTCCAAAACAAAAAACAGTGAGCCTCCGGATGGAACCGCGATGCGGACCTGTCGCGGAGACACACTTATGTTTTTCTGAAAAATTTCGACGGAGTTGAATTTCCGAAAATACACAGTCCGCGACCAGTCCACGTCGCGGACTGTTTTATTTCAGGTCGGGATTTAATTTCTTAAAATTTCCAAGGGCATTATGGTCCATTCCCACCTATCCTAAACGTACCTGTATGACCTATATAGGTCGGTTTTCACGAAAAAAGGTTGAAAAACCCCATTGAAGAAGTTTTCCTAAGGTTCCTAAGGCTAGGGCTTGAAGAAGGTTGAGGAGATCAAGAGGAAAACAATTGGTTTCGTGTGATTACCTTTTTCCAGGTATGTAAGGCTACACCTAAAGCATGGGAATGTCCTCCCATGTGCCCCATGAGTAATGTATTAAAGTTTAATGGTGATGATGCTAGGGTAATGAAGTGAAACATGTTAATTCATGTAATGTAATGAATAAATGCCATTATTTTATGCATAAACCTACATATTTTCCTGCATTGATGATGACCCTCATAAAAACCCTCATGCATCCTTTTAAACTATTTTCTTGAAAAGCATTTAGTTGAAAACCTTATATCTATTGTATATGTATTCTAGAAAAGCATGCATGATGAACATGGGTGCGTGTGTAGAGTCTAGAGTAATGATAAAATAACGAATGATGAATGTTGAGCATGAGAATGTGGGATTGTCTCTAAGTTGAGAGTCAAAGTTCCTAAACTAGTGTTCCTAAATTCTATGATGTTAATGCTAATGCAATGAGATGTCAACGATGTTAATGTAAATGAAATGCTAATGATAATGTATTATGCCCCTATGGGGACTAACGATGATGTAATGGTCCCTATGGGACTAATGATGTTAATGTTTTATGAGCAATGTCGAGTCCTGGAAGGAGTATTGAGCACCGAAATGGATAAAAGTGAGTCCCACTTGAGTCCATTAACTACGTGGCCCGCGTAGGAAGAGAGGATTGAACCGCAATGCGGACGGCTCCTATCTTGTCCCAAATGTGGACTAATGTTATGTTTTAAGGATCCACTAATGTTACGTTCCTTACCCCGGGCAGGGTAAGGGATGGATGTGGCAACGACATCGTTTCGTTGTATCATTACTGGCTCATAAGTGATGGTTGTCGGTTAAAGAAACTCCTAGTTAGGCCTCTCAGAAAAGGTTTCCCTAATAGTACTCTAATGTCAATGTTAATGTAAAGGTCAATGTTAATGTAAAGGTCAATGTTAATGTTTCCCTGATGTAAATGTTAAGGTCTCACGACGATGTACGTTATGTTCGTATAATCCTAACGATGTGTTTCAGCTATTTTACATGCCAGTACATTCCACGTACTGACGCCAATTGGCGCTGCATCGTTTCATGATGCAGATACAGGAGCTAGAGGACTTCAGCAGCTGCCCCGTTGAGGTCAAGTGTTTTCAAGTTCAGACTGTGGTGAGCCTCCTTGTTTTCGGAGGAAACCTTTATTTAATGTTATCCTGTTTTTTTTGAGTCGGGTAGCCATAGTATGTCATGGTCCCCTTCCTAGACGTTTTAAGTAATGTTAGAGGCTTTGTAGACATAATGATGTAGTCAAGGTGAATGCTTTGATAAATGGGCAATATTTCCTTGCTTGGGTTTTTATGATCAGATTAATGTTTGGCCATTGGCCCACTATTTTTAAGTATTATTTACTATCTCCTTCCGCAATGTCTGAAATGAATGATGTGATGAAGCTAAGTGGTTCGCTTGGGGCCTAGCAATAGTCTCTGAGTGCCGGCCACGCCTAGGGTGCCCTCCCGGGGCGTGACAAGTAACCTATGCTCTTTCTCTCTCAAAATCGCGTGCTTTATTCCGTTAATATCAAGTAGGGATAAAAGTGAAGGATTAGGGTCGAACAATTTCTGTAAATCTCTCAAGAGAATCTTCATGTAATAGGTATGTAAGGCTTCCAAGCTTCAAACTAAGATTGTCCTAATAAACAATTTTCATATATTTTCACTGAGTTAAGTCAAGAGTTGAGTACAAGTTAATTTTCTCAGTTTTGGGCATAAAGTCTGAAATTTCCCTACATGTGTTGCTTGGTATTGAAGTACTATATTTGTTTAGTTATTACATTTTTGGAGTTGAGTAGAAAAGCCATGAAATTTAGTTTTACATTTACATACACTTTCAAGAAATTGTGAAGCCTATTTAGTTCTCCGCATTTGGTTGAAACTGAAAAGTATTTTAAACTATCTTGAATATGAGATGAGTAATCATATTTTAGTGTGTGTGAGTACTTCTCACACCTATTTTTGAGATTTAGCTGAGAAATATTACTTATATTTTATGCATCTATGAGTTTGAAATTATAACCTTTGAAGAGATATAATAAGATGAGAAATATTAAGATGGACCGAGTTTCAAAGAGACAAAGTTAGAAAATTGAGTAAATTTACATATTTGAGCATATACATAATAAAATATATTTGGAAGTAGTATTGAACATCGATATAGGTAAGAGTAATGACAACTCAAACTCATAAACTACGTAGCCGGCATGTCATATGACCATACCAACTTAGTCTGACTCCTCCCTTGCCATGAACATGATTATTATGCTATCTTTTATGTATTTGCAATGATCCATTGGAAATGAAAAGCCAAAGGGAAATGATTCCCGCTAGTGAAATACAAAAGAAATGAAAAGCCAAAGGAAAATGATTCTGGGTAGATATGAAAGTAAATACCGAAGGAAAATGATTCCAGCGGATGCATGGTCCATGTATAGCCCCCATGGATTTCGATCTGAGGCATGATTATGATCAGCGGATGTGTATCATAAGATAGACATGCATAACGATTATTTGATATTGCATGACATTATTTACATTTCATGGAATTTACTCCATTTCATATCACTCTGGCTTGCTATTATTATATGAAATGCTTTCAAGACTGGATATCTATTGTATCATTTGACTTGTTTATGGTTACACCTTCTTTAGATGTGATACTATGTGATGAGTATATCTATATCCTTGTGATTTCTCTATGTTGTATATATTGTGCTGGGACTTTTTTGAGTGCAGGTTTATAGTTCGACGGTATGTGGATGGGTGTTAAGGAGTACTTGCATTCTTCATTGATTTATTTTAGGTTAGTTCCATTTGCTGAGTACCATGTTGTTTCGTGCTCATCTCTTGCTACATTTTTGTAAGTTTCGGGCCTGATCCCTCTGGTTATACTTTTCTCATTACTGGATCGAGCTTCCAAATTATTCTTGAGGTAGCTGCTTACGTCTTAAGCAGATCTTCGAGGAATCCATTATCATGTTATGTTCTACTTGAGAACTAGACATTCGAGAAATCCATTATCATGTTATGTTATGTTTGAGAACTAAACATTTGAGGCTTGTATTTCTTTGAGTATTCTGTATTTAGAGACTTACACATGTAACACCAGTTCTGGGAAGGTTGTAGTCTTGATTTCTTATGCCTATATATCGTATTTAGACTGTTTATCTTCCTTTTTTATTATTATGTTGGGTTATTAAGTGTTGGGCTGACTCACCATGGTGGGTCAGGTGAGTGCCACCACCCCCAATTTTCTGGTCGTGACACACCTTCAAATTTCAGTTGATGTAAAAATGCATATACTTAAGCTTTGGTAAACAAAAATTTTCAATAGTTACCCATGGTAATAATCAGAAAAGGACGTTGAGTTCAACACATTTAAATTCTAGTAAACGTAAAAGTATGCGTACTATTCAAGCTTTAATAGTTGGAGTTATTTGCCATTTATGTTAATGGAAGATAACTGTAACGACCCGAATTGTTTGTACGACCTTAATGAAGCATGACTATTTGGTTTCGGAAAAGTTTTGGACTAATGTGACACTTCATGGGAGCCATCACGGTCCGTGTGAGGTCACACGGCCCGTGTGGAGCCTCCACAGAGTGGACCTTGGCCCATGGAGGATGTTTGGGCCTTAAATGTGGTGTTTTAAACTAAGGGACACCACACTTGGACCCCTCACGGTCCGTGTGACACTTCATGGACCATGTGGTGGTTCATGTGATGGCCTTGACTTGAAATCCCACTGCTTTGGGACCAAGTATGGTTACACGACCAAGTTCACGGCCCATGTGGGGTGGCACGACCCATGAGGCCATCCTTAAAACATCCGGAGTGAAATTTTTCTAAGTATGGAATCATCATCTCGTAACTTGATCGTGGAATTTTTTCTAAGGAGAGGGGTACGGGTAGTGTCACGGCCCGTGTGACACTACACGATCCGTGTACCCTCTCGTGAAGGTGACTTCATTGAAAAATTATAAGTATGGGATCTTCATGCTCAAGCTAATTTCACTTTCAAGCCTTCAATTCAATTTTATTTATGTTGTAAGATCATCATGGGTCTCTTACATCAAGTCAAGTTCAAAGGAATTCCATTGGCTAAGTTTTTCACAAGTGCCGATAGAAGGGTTAACTTTAAATAATCATATCTCTTAGCACAAAAGGAACTGGGTGGCCTACGACCTATCAAATTGAATCTCTTTGAATTATCTTTCCAACACATCTGGTCTCACCTTATTCCGGGTTCGAAGCAAGAAGGTATGTCCTTTTTCGTAGAACCTATTTTGGGCTAGACGGGAGGCCTTCACGGGCCGTGAAGAGCTTCATGGACCGTGAAGCCAACCTTGTCATTTTAGTTAAAAATTTAAGGGGGAATTTTATTGAGTATTTTTGATATTTTGACCCATCCCCAAGCCTTTTAAGACCTTTTTAACCCCCTTTTATATTCCTAAACTTCTCCTACATTAATTCTAAACCCTCATTCAAGACTACCACTTAGTTTCTAAAATTAGACTCTCAAAATTCTCTTCAAGTCTCATCTTCAAGATTCAAGATATGATTCAATTGGGGTTTCAAATTCAAGCTAAATTCTTCTCAAATTCATCTTCCAAGTCAAGGTATGTGGAATTGATTCTTGGTCCCTTTCAACCAAGAAGACCCAAAATCCCTTTCAATCGATTCATGAATTTTAGTCACTTTAAATATACAAATTCCTTATTTGATTTTATTAAATCTAATTAGTGTATGAGTTGTAATTTACCTATGATTTCAATTCATTTTGACTACTAACATGATGATCTACATTGAGTTAGTATGAACATGCATGTCCCCTTTTAAAGTTGTTTTATGCATGTGTGATCTATAATATGATTTACATGTGGATTTAGTTATGGATTTACTCAGTTCTATATTGTGATATTGATTTTTAACTGAAATCTATGTTACCATGCCATCCTCACATCATGCATTTCGTTGCATTTTTTGATATATGGAAATTATGAAGTGGATTAAGCCCAACTATGTTTTATGAAATGATTTGATAAGATATTGGCTATGACAAAAGAGTGATCACCAGTATGTCTATAATTCTGGCTCATTGAACAATATAGGTGCTTGCACCGTCATGTATATACGAATGAGCTATTCCCTGCATGAGCATTTACAAGTATGAACTATGATTTGATATTTGAGCCTAAATGTGCATTGAATGGTTTGAAATGAACATTGCATTTTCTGAAAGCACGTATATATATAAGTATTCAAGTGTGATGTTATTGACTTAGCACCGATGAATTGGGGGTGTTAGGACTATCCCCAAGGACCCTCTCCCTTTCCTTGAACTGTGTGCCAACATAGGAACTTTCACCATTAACGAAATGACCGGGTCGTAAGGAATTGTTATACGCATATGAAAATCTGATATGATATGAAAAAAAGCTACAAATCCTTTCGAAATGGTGGGTCTGTAAGGAAGGTGACCACCCATCGAAATGGTGAGTCCATAAGGTGTGATGTAGATTACCTTTGGCAAGTAATCTTCTCCCTACCGGTGGGAGGTCCCAATCGGTCTAATTCATGTAATAGCTCGTATGAGTTTGATTTGTCGGTTATAGTCCATCCCTAATATATATGAGCATTGTTGCATTTCATGCATCAGAAATTTCATGGCATCTTGTATATATTTCCATTGAATATATGACTCTTTCTATATTATGTGCCCTTATCATCTAACATTGAAATGCAGGTTTGATAAGTCATATGCATTGCATGCCCGCATACTTAGTACATTCAAACGTACTAATGCATACTCTATGCCTACATGATTTTACTATGTAGGGAACGTGTGTTACGACCATCCACTACTTGACTAGTAGCTTGAATTCGAAGAGTTGATATTGTGGTGCATCCTATCTTCCAAGGACAAGCCACCTTCCTTCTTCCTATGTTGTTTTCTTTTTATCTTCTTAATTGGGGGTGACCCCAGGATATCTCTTGGCCCTCGTCCCATCTTATGACTAGAGGCATTGCTGGACATCTTGTAGACTCTCGTAGATTCTATATGCTATGTGTTGTATTTGAAGTTTATGATTTCGATTATCTATTGGATATGGCTAGCATGGATTGATTATGGGAAATATGATATGTAAGTATGCTTTATGTGGAAATGTAGAAGATCCTAAGCCCCATATTGCCCCCATAGCATGAGTCCTACTTTCCCATCCCTTAGAACTATGTGTTTACTATTTGAATGCGCTTCCGAACCGATTATGTGGATTTGGATACTTTGAGGCTTGTTTTGGGGACTCTTGGGTTTCCATTCACCGTGTCACATCTAGCCCCTAGGTCCAGGTTGTGACAGTAACAATAATTTTTACTATTAATTGAAATTCTCAATCTAGTTTAGACATCGTAATTATTAAAATACATTGTATAATGATTTAGTTCTCGTATTCAAATTCTAGTAAAGATAAAGATATGTTTATTATTCAAGCTTTGGTAGTAAAAGTTATTGAACATTTATGCTAGTGGAAGGTAGCAATTACTATCTCTTACTAGCTATTAAAGTTTGCAAATTAATTCAGACACCATAATTATAAAAGAAATTGTAGGGATGTCGAGTTCACACATTCAAATTCTACTGAAGGTAAAAAAATACTTCTATTATTCAACCTTTGATAGTAATTCGACATGTATGTTATTTACTAAAAGATAACAGTTATTATCTTCTATTATTAGTCAAAATTCAAAAGTTAATTTGGACATCATAGTCATCAAAAAAACAAAACTATTGTTGTTGTTGAATGTACGTACCTTGTTTTACCCTTTGTTAATCAATTTTCACAAATTTAATGAATGCTAAGTGACACTCCATTAGTTTGAATGATGGAATTAACTCATACTTTAGGATTAAGATTAGGAAATTTTAACATATTAGGAAGGATGTTTTATGAGGAAATTTAAATTGCACAAAGTTCGTATATTAAGTGTTAAAGTAAAAAAAGTCACAAAATGAAAGTCAGCAAAGATTATTGTAAATGTTATGTTGTTGAGAAATCCTCTAAAATTTTGAGTCAAACATATCAACACTTTTCTTTTAGTATATAAGGAGTTAGGATTTACAGTCCTAGCAAATCGAATCTATGCTCCATTGGGGTTGTACATTGTCTGGGTCATTACAATAGATCCATGAGTTAAGTTCATCCCCTATCCTGACAAGGTATTAGATGTCTCTGGCAACGTGGGTAAGACGTTGTATCATCACAAAGCTCATAGTAATAATTGTCGAATAGAGTAACTCCCCAAGCTTTGTGTATTATAATTACTTTTATACTTTGAGTTACATTCTTTAAAAGTATTAAAGCATACGTTTTCCTTGCATGGCATAATTTCATTAAATGAGTTGTCTCAGAGTTCATTCTAAAGTTGAGTACCCAGTCCTGATTTCCTTTTGGACATTTCACATGCTCATTGTGATGACTCTCCAGGCTATTTTCTATGTATTGCGCCTTTTTTGTCGATTAGAGCACGCCTATAGTGACCCAGGTCATTTATGACCTATTGGCACTAGTAGCTCAGTTGCCTTGTCGTTCGTTTGGATGTTATGCAGTTTTTTATGTTTTGAAGGCCTTATAACTTTAAAGTTGATTTCAGAATAAAAAGCAGGTAAATGGCTTTAGAACACAATTCTGGCATCAACTCCGAAATGGTCAAATTAGGGCATGGTTGGCTCGAGTATCGATGCTTTCAGTGAGAATTTATACTGTATTTAGCATTTTAGCCTTGAAAACGGGTCAAAAATTGACTTTGGTCAATATTCTTGGAAAACATGTCCGAATGAATATTATGACAACGCAATTCACTCTAAAATATCAAGTTTGGTCTAGAACGATCTTTCGTTTGGTTCTCGAGGCTTCCAAACTCATTTCTAGCCCCTCGATGAAATTTGACTAAAAATGACCTTGGAGGTGGGACCCGCATTCAATCGTAATGACCTAGTATGGAAATTTCAGTTGCGCCATTTAGTCCACAACATCGAATTTGATGGGGGTAGCATAGTCCATTTGCGTGCACGAACTTTCCAATGAATTTTGAGTACCGCATCAAAAGTTTCAGAGTTGAGAACATATCAGGTTTTCAGCTGGTTTCTAGTGCAGGTGGCCTTACGCTTTGCAAACGCAGGCCATAGGCCGTGATCGCAGAGGTGTGGTCCCTGTGACCTTCATGAACGTGGACCCCATCAGCGATCATGGAGGTCCAGCCAGGTTTGGCATTAACAATCGTGGGGGACCCTCTGCGATCGCGGAGGTAATGTTTCCTGTACTCCGTGATCACAAAGCACTATTCACTGCATTTGCAGAGAACAAATGTGGCCTGTATACATATGAAAATTTCAGCTTTGAACCTTTTATATTTCAAAGTTTGGGAGTCGATATCTTGATCATTTTGGAGCCAAATTGAGCGATGCAAGGGTACATTTCGCGTGGAATTTTTACAATAAGGCCATGTTAGCGTTGGAATTGATCGTGTTTGCCTCGTTCGTGATTAATTTCAAGTTTTAGCTGCTGCATTGTCCATTTTTGGGTTGAAATTTAAGAAATTTTTGGGAAATGATATCTTGATCACTATAGGTCCGAAGTGGGTGATTCAACAACCTAAATTGTGAGGTTTTTCATGGTGAACATTATGGTGCTCTTGATTTCAGATGTGAGGTTTCCTTAAATTAGCTGCTGCCCTTATTGGACCTTTTGAGTTGAATTTGAGTTTTCGTGTTTGCTGGTGTTCCGGTGCTTCTGGGCTCCGAATTGCGTCCTAGGATGGCACAAGAGCTCGGAGAGTAGGTTCGGACTAAATTTTTTATGTTAATTCTGGATTTCAAAAGCGGGTCCCATGTTTTTCGCTTTTGATCCCGAATTGATCCACATTTATTTCTTATAATTTTAATGTGTTAATGATCATAATAAGATATTGTTTCCATTTGTTGATGTGATTGGTGTTTGGAAAGGAAAAAAATTTAAAAAATAGTAAGCCGTGTGGATCCATAACAATAGAAATTCTTTTCAGTGGTGCTTTATTTAGCCTTAGCTATGGTAGGAAAATGTAATTGCTTTCCTTTTTTTTTTGTTTAAATAAAAGGGTTTTAGTGCTTTTCTTTTACCACAAGCTATCAAATCAATTAATTTGATTGGATTGCATAGTGGCAGCCTATTTGGCAATCTACACATTCTAGGTGAAGCCACCAACCTTTTGTACTTTGTCCACGTAAGAAAAGACTTCCTTGTTGCATGTGCACGTATATAATAATTGGAGGGGAAGTATTAGTATATTTACCACAACATGTGTTTAAAGTTTTGAGTAACACCTTAAGAAAATCAGTGCGGGGAATCAACGAGAAAATTTGTGTAATGTAGCAAAAGTGTTCAGTCAGATTAAATCCATGGGTAACGATAATTTTGTGTCAATTTGGATGGAAATATGATGGAAGATGGGACGTAACAGGTATTTTATATTATGAAAATTCAATTTTGTTAGAGATTTATGATGAATCTCTATTTAATTAGTTTCAACCTTTTTTTAAAGTTGTTTTAAAAGTTGTTCCACATGTTTCTTTGATTGCGGTGAGAAAATAAATTATTTCATGAATGTTCATATTTACATATGAAGTTTTGTTTTACTGACAATTAAATAAATCACTTATTATGATTAGTAACATTTTAGTGGTACTATGTTTGTGTTAAAATGATGTGAAAAAGTTCTTGGTTGCGTACGACCATGATGGTCAGTTAAATGGTGCATGTGTTGGTATAAAAGATAATAACTCCGCAAAGAAAAGCAACTGTCGTGAGTCTGGATTGGTGTTAACACTGGTATAAATTACACTACAACAAATTCAATTATCAAAGACAAATAATTCTGTCACTTATAAACAATATTTCGTCACTAAAAATCTTGTGTGACGAAAAAAAATTTGTCACACCATCGTCCCTAAATGTGGGTGGCTAAAAGTATATAAAGACGACTTAGTGCTTCGTCGCTAAAAAGGCTACATTAACTACAAAAAGAAAAATCGTCCCCAAATACATGAACATTTGTGACAAATTCGTTTGTCATAAAAAGTGTATTTTTTTTGTAGTTAATGGTATGATTTTGTCACTAAAAAAGTAGTTACCACCGACAAAACTATGTTGTCACTAATTATTTAGTTTAATTAGTGACAACACTAATCGTCTCTAAAATTATATGCATTTCGTAGTTAAACAACATAATTTTGTCACAAACTGCTGCCTTTTAGATACGAGAAAAAAATTCGTCATTAAATGAAAGAATTAGGGACAAATTTATTGTTATAAAAAGTTTAATAATTTAGTAGTTGAATCTATCCTTCGTCACTAAAAGTATTGATTTTACCAACAACTTGTAATTGTCACTATAACTTATCATGGTTAGTGACAATTAAAATTGTCACAAAATAAAAAAGTATTTCGTATTTAATAAAAAGAATTTATTGAGACAAATATATGTTTTGTCACTAAATGTAATCAACTTATGACAAACTTATTTATTTTGTGACAAAAACATTTGTCTTGAAAAGTTAAATTTAATTGTTGCTAAAAGTTACTTTTAGTGACAAAACAATTGATGACATTTAATTAGTTTATATTAATATTATTTTTTAAAATTAGAGTTTCATAAATCAAAAATTAAATAATAAAACATGCTAGATAATAATAAATCTATGATCATACAATTAAAAATAACTAAAGTACTAAGGTAATATCCATTACAATGTCCTTGCATTAAAGTAAAGTATGTCCAATAACCAAAAAAAATCTAACTAAATTAGATGAAATAGTACTCCTAAACTAAGATAAGTAGAAGTTTCTTCCAATAAAGTAACAATTATATGATAACATAAGAGCTTGCATTTATCTTGATTCAATTCTCACCTTTCATACCTGTGAAAAAAGAGAAAGAAATTTATAAGATTTAATTTAAGCTAAAATTTGTAACACGATATTTTTTGTAATGTTGAAATGCCAAATTGTACAAGTATTGCAAAGACAAAAGATTGGTTTTTTTTTCTTTTCTCTAGTAGTTCAATAGAATGACTGTAAAGATCTACATCTTTAAACTTCCCTCTAATTGGAAATCCAATATTAAAGGAGACATGCCTTGGTGTGCAATGGCTACTGTTTGTCTTCCTCTAAGGAATGTACTCATGAAATAGCACAATGCGTTTTGGAGACAAGTTTATCTATAACTCGGGATGATTTAAGGAAAAGAGAGCCCTGTACAACTGTTAAAGTTAAGATATCTATTGTTTTGGCTTTCTGGTGCAATATTCAAGATGTACAAACTTGTCCAAAATTCAAATGGACATATTCATGAAGATATCACCAAAATTCTGTCACAATAGAACAAGGAAAAGAACAAGATCTATCATTGCAATATCAGAAAATCAAAACAATTTTGGTCAGAAACAAGACTTGCATTCTAGCCTCTATGTTAAACATGTGTTTTAGGACAGCACTCAGATCAAGAATTAGTTTACTAAGGTGCAGCTGAATTTATCAAAGGCGAGATAGCCATTACCACTTCAAGAATATATTGGACCTAAACTATGTCCGAGACATCTTCTTTACTTGATTAAAAGGTAACGGTTAAGAACTAAAAATAAAGGGTACATAACCTTTCACTGCCACCATCTTCCCAATCCTATTTGAATGAAATTATAGGGAACAAGAGTCCTTAATGCTTTTGATTCACAATTTTATCCTCTAATGGTACATATTTCTTAACAGGATAACAAAATTATTCTGTAATGAATTTTAGAGGTCCAACTCGATAGGTCAGCAAATAGAAACTCATTAAATATTGAACCAATTTTTCCAGTAATCTCCATCCATTTCACTCAATTGGCGCATATTTTATTCCAACTAGAACTACTAATTGTGAAGGGGAGCTTGTCCAACAATAAAGTATAAACATGGACTTTAAGTCGACTAAATAAAAATAAGAAAGTACCTGAAGTTGGTATTCTAGTGGAGTTCAGACTCCGCTGCGTCATACGAAAAAAGCATTCAAAGTAAGACACTAAATGCTACATATTTATATATTTTGTAAAATGAAATTAAATAAAACTTGTCATATAAATTTGTGTTACTTCTAACCTTGACGGTGATGGGCGAGAAAAAAGTTGCATTTTCCTGAACAGTTCTTCTTGGCGTGCCATTACAGTGTCCAATTGAGAATTTAATGCTTGTATTTGAGATTGTTGCTCTTTTATTTGACACTGCTGATCTTCTATTCTGGACTGTTGATTTTCTACCACAGTTTCAGCTGCATTTAATCTACTCTGCAACTCATGTTGAGCACTAGCAGCTTCCTGTTTTGCCTTTTTGAGCGAGTCTTCTAACTCTGCCATTCTCCTTTGTGTAGATCTTATAGTATTAGGTTTTGGACCATAACCGAGTCCTTTTATGTACCCAGACTTTGTACCAAGTACAGTGTCCACAATTTCATCAATGTTCATGGAAGACTCTCCCGAAGCATATAGATCTTTTAAATCTATCATGTTGTTCTGCATAAAAATATTAATATTATTTAAAAGAGAATACACAACTTCTAAAAAATATTGATCAAAAAAATGTAATGAGTATTTTGTTAAAGGACAAATTGATTTTCTTACATAATGAGTCTCAGCCTCTAAAGATGACCATCCTTTCTCACTTGTGTAATGAGTATGCTTATAGAACTCAATTCGGTCAGGCTCAACTCCTTCAGGTTTACTTTCACCCTGTGAAATAAGAAAATAATTGAATAATACTAAAGTTTCATTAGTAAAAAGAATAAAATTGGACTAACTTACCATTTCAGCACGAGCTGCTACAAATGCTTTTGACCCCATGAAATGATTAGATTTGAGCTTAGTTCGATTAACCTTGTTTATGTCGCATCGTCTCTACAAATTAAATACAAAATATCATAATTCCTAACTTTAATAACAAGAAGAATAACCTGAATATAAATTACCTTGTGCTCTGGATTTATCCACATGTCACAAAGTCTATTCCAATTTTCTTGGGTCAACTCTGGCACTTCAATTTTACGAGCTTCTTCCTCTGAGCGTGCACTTTCAAAAAGTTGTTTTAACTTATAGCGCCATTGTCGGCTTCTATTTTTCAGAATATCCTCACAGCTATCTTTCACATAATGCTCATCCAAATTAATTTCAAACCTCTCCTAAAAAGACATACTTGAAGAAACACACAAAACATTCATAATTTCTTTCATATTAAAACAATAAACAATGATAGCAGATAATCAACATGTGGGTGATTGGGTTCCTGAAAGCAGTGTTAGTCCAAATCAAAACCTCAAAAATAAGTGTCAGGAAAGGCTAAGCAAGAAGAAAAGAGATGCCATTAAGAAAAGACTCCAAAGAGATACTGGGCAACAGGTTGCAGAATGCCCTTCAAGTCAAAATAAACTTGTCTCTTCTGGTTATAAAAGTGACTGCAGACTCAAAACAGTCCCTAATATTAATGATGAGTATGAGATAGTCAATTCTGAGGATGAGGTTGGACAAGATGATAAGTCCATGGATGAAAATTATGGAGTGCCTGATCCCAATTCTCATGATGAGTTTCAGCAAGAAATTCTGGAAGAAACTGAGAAGCGTTGTTTGTCACCAAGGGGTAGGAAAGATAAGAGGCAAAGCAAGAAACCACCTGTGAGGAGTACATCTGCTAATTCTAGCAGGGCAAATACCAAATCCATGAGTAGATGTTTATGATGATCAGATCAAGATGTTTATGATGATCAGATCACTTTGTTGGAATACAAGGGGTATTAACACCAGAGGCTCTCTAGAGAGGCTACAGAATCTCAAGAAAATGTACAATCTTGGTTTGATTGCTATTCTTGAACCTTTTTGCTGATAACTCTTATCATAATAGTACTAGAATCCAGTTGGGGATCGATAATGCTACTAGTAATCAGAATGGTAAGATTTGATTGTTGTGGAACAGTGACTACACCTGTAATATCATAAAAACAGGTGAGCAGCACATCACTTGTAAAATTCAGAATAAAGAATTGATTGACAATTTCAGGATTTCCTTTACATATGCTAAGTGTAGGGATCACTTGAGGAGGCCTTTGTGGGATAAACTTCTTTATTTTGCTACTGAAAATGTTCCCTGGTGCACTATTTTAATGTGATCACTTGACCTGAGGAAAAAAGAGGGGGCTTGATGTACAATACAACAAAAGTTTTGAATTCATCAGTGTGATTGAAGCTTGTGGGCTTACCGATCTTGGTTTTAATGGTGACTCTTTTACTTGGTGTAATCAAAGTTCTGTTGATGCTAGAATTTGGAAAAGATTGGACCAGGCTATGGTAAATGACAAATGGTTAGCTATGATGCCTCAAACCACTATTGAGCATTTGCCTTATGTGAGTTCTGATCATACACCTCTGTTGGTGGAAAGGGTTAATAGACAAGAGACTCATATCAAGTACTTCAAATTCCTTCATTGTAGAGTGGAGAATGAGTATTTATTTAGATACTGTGAAAACTTGCTGGAATGGAGAAGCTGGGGGTAACCCTCTGTGGAGATTTCATCAAAAAATGAAAAGAGCAGTTGCTACACTTAGTGATTGGTCCAAGAGAGAATATGGGGATATATTTGCTACTGTGAGAGTTTTCGAAGCTAAAGTCAAGGTTGCTGAGGATCAGATCATGCAGAATAATTGCCAACCAAGTTAAAAGTACTGAACTACTAGGGGTGTCATCTTATTACCAATACTGCAAGCACCAGGGGCATCTAGTTCAGGATTGCACCATCAAAAGGAGAGATGATGAACTAAAGAGAAGGAAATAACTTGAACTGGAAAGGCAAGGTGGGTTGAGTGATGAATCTAGGAATAAAGAAGCAGGTTTGGGATCAGAAAATGGAAAAGGGCTCTACAAGTGTTATTAATAAGGAACAAGAACAAAGAAATGACAAACAACATCAACAACCACATTGTCAAACTCAGAGAAGGAGGCAGGGGAAACATAATTTCTTTAACCAAAGTTAAAAGGAGTCTGCAATCCATCAAACCAATGTTCTGCAGAAGGGTAACCTAGCTTTTATTTCTCCAAATTCTTACATTGATCTGGAAGTGCAGGATCAACCAAATGATGATCCGGAAGAAGAAGTCTCTGTTGAAGCTGTAAATCATCCTAATAAGGCTACTGATGCACAGAACAAAAAAAATGCTACTCCTTTGAAACAACAACAATAAGGTATATCTGAAAAACCTCCACTGCTACAATTTATAGAATGGTCTTTGCAACATAAGTTTACAATATTTGAATTGAGAGGAATTAAATTGCCAACCAAGTTAAAAATACTGAACTACTAGTTCTTATCTTCTTTAGATGATCCCTGAGAAAGATTTTAGGATGGAAGCATGCATGAATGAATGAATATATGCCACTAGTTGTTATTTTAGTATCACATAGTTGATCTGATGTACTAGTTGTTTGTTAGTTGTTGGTGATAAATTCTCATTATTTTTTTCAAAAGAAAACAGCGAACAAAGAAAAAAAGACCATTAGTAAACTTACTACTAGTATCGATAGAGATAGATATCGCCAAGTACTTCTCCCAAAAAAAAATAGATGGATCAAATATAGCAATACTCAAAATAAGAACTTAATATAATCACTATCAGAATCCTTACCTGGCATCTGACTAGTGCTGCATCTTTGTCCTCCCTTGTGAGTTCTTTCCACTTGTTTGGAAGCAAAAGAAAATTTCGAGCAATTATCCCTAGTTCATTGGATAGCTTAGCTGATTGAACTGGTTTAGTTGGTCTTCCTTTACCAATTGGGATCTCTATTTTCATCTTGCATCCCAGAGCCTTCGTCATTTTCTCAAGACCTTTCCCTCTAGTCTTACCACGTCCTTTTCTTATTCTAGTAGCCTCACCTGACCAAAAAAGTTAGCTTAACATACCACATATAATCTTAAAAATGACATATATGACAGTTTGACACAGGATGAAGACTAAAACAACTGAAAACTTTCCTTTGTTTTTTGTTGTATATTAAGTAGAAAAAATTCATCAGCGAAACAAATAGAATATATGAGAGCTAACAACAACCCTTTTGGTCATTTCTATCATGTCCACTGATTATAAGTTCCACATATTATATAAATATCGTTGGATTCCAAATGTGTAGATTACAACACCTATTCATTCGGAAAAAAGGTTCAAATTGTGCATATGGATAGAGTAGGTACCTTTATATACCTTATTTTTATGCCATGATGAGCAAAGGAGAGTTGATTCAAACATAAATCAAGTTTAGTTACAGTGACAGATTCAACTTCATTTATCCTACTACATCGTTTGCCTAACATCATTCTCAGCTTCCTTAGATCATCAGATACTGCACTATAGTCTATATTTTTTCATTACATGTTCAACATAAATGAATGTTTCAATGGTTAATGTTTGGGATTCCAACTTAGCCCTTAACTAAATAATCTAATCCTAATCAATATAATAACGTATTACCTGTATTCACCGTAGGAGTAAGGTTATTTGATCCATCCAATGATTGAGTATCTTGAATAGTTTCCCCTGTAAGTATAGTTTGCTTAAAGACACGTCCACCCGGTGCCATTGTTTTGCAGAATTCTACCAAAACACAAAATGTAATGTTAGAATGTTCATAAGATGTACAATTCATTGGTTAACAAAAATTGTCATATAAAGGTACCAGCCATAGTCAACTAAAGCAAAAACTAAAAAGAACATAAACAATCAGTTTAGAAAATCTCACACATACCATTTATTATAAGAGTTCTTTATCTTTTAATTTTGATATTATAATCGAACTGTTGAAGCATCACTAGAAGATTAAAGAACTAGTATAGCATATCAAAGATATATGCACGTAAAAAATGTCCAAATATGAAGGCACAATAACTTTTCTAGAAACTTATATAAGTTAAGGTGTTAATAAGGAGTTGTAGATCTGATAAATACAAAGCCTCGTGAAGAATGCCTATTATTGATTTTTCGTATGGATAACTGAAAGTATTAGTTACACTGATGTCAAACTGAAGATGCCAAACAAATTTAGGTATTAAAATATGAACAAAAAGGCCAGTGACTACGATTATCTTCATAAGAAGTGGCAATGTAATCTAGCTGATTCTGTTTAATGTTTGAACAAAACAGTAGCCTGTTCACGGTCATCTTCCCCAAGCAACATGCATATGTTCTCTCCAACCAAGCATTCCACAATAAACGTTTGGCATTGCCCACCAATTATTTTCTCTAATTGATCTTTCTAAAGAGTGTTTAATAGGGAAGGCAACTAAAGTTATACATAACTCAACTTGAGGTGATATGCATCTGGAATACCCAAATTTAGTGGGAGCACAAGTTTACCAGGATATAAGATAAGTATATACCATTATGTATATGCCGAATTGTTCTCTTAGATGCCATAATGACACAACAATCCTCAGAAGAAGACGAAAGTAAAAGTCAAAGGTATCTCCTATCCTGAAACAACTTTCTGTAAACTGTAATTGTTCTCTTTACCAATCCTACAGCCCTACCCCCGTGTCTTCTAATCGGAGATCTTACATGGTGGTCCATTATCCACCTTCCTTACACCACCACATTGAACATTATGTCCCTTATTTAATATATATATTGCATAATGCATTTTTTTTGACAGCCAGACCAACAAGCCAATTGTGCTTGCTTACCAACCTACTTATTTTTGCTATGTTTCTCTAACTCTTCAAATATGTTGCAAGGTCCGTGTTGGATCCTCCAAAAGTAGTGCATTTTCTCGAGGATCCAATACAAGGGAAACAACATTTTGGGAGAGCCCCTGCAACATAACATTTCTTAAAGGTAGTGTTCCTACTTCAAAAATTTATAATTTATTTTCCTATCTTCTAATTGATTATATGAAACAGAATATGGATCAAGATGAATGGATTTGTCAAAATAATCAATCAACAATCATTCAATATAGGATTAGGGCATATAACTATCTATTAATTTTGTTTAAATATAAAGTATGAACTGCTACATACCTGGCCTTCTTGTTCAGATTCAGAAATTTTGCTTCACATTGCAAATGAAACTTTTTTGTTTGTTTTCTCATATATATATATATACGGTGGTTCATCCTGAAATATTTTTGGAGCCAAAAACCTAAAAAAGTAATAAGAAGCGCCAAAATACAGTTTGTCTCCATAACCCACAAACATAGGAAGTGGAGAGTACATTATCAACTTTCTTAATATTTTAGGAAATAAATTTACATGCACCCACAAAAGACATAAATGTCCAGCAATTTTATTTAGCAAAACAAATAATGAAGGCAATTTTTTATATTTACAACCAGAAAGAAAAATGAGTATTTTTGAACTAGAAAGAAAAATCAAGAAATAACAAAAAAAATTAAAAATCAGAATACTTAGCAACTCTTGTGTTGTCAAGTATGCTACTAGCCTCTCGGAACTGAGCAAGAGGGCCCACACCTAACCAGTTGTCCCACCAAAGAAACAAGTACCAGAATTGATTTTCCAGTGAATGTGCTGCTCCAACTGTTTTCCATATAATCCATACTCTTCTGTTAGTGGCATGTTGATAATTCCGGAGCATCTCCCACCATGGCAAAGTTTGTTGCTTGATTTTCATAGATTTGTGTTTGTTCATCCTTGTTTCTAGTAATTCGATTAATTTGATCTTATTAACATTCGACTGAGGGCGCTGCTCCGAATTGAGCACCTCTTATTAATATTAAACCGAGGACACTACTATAGATGTTCACTTTAGAATTATTGCTTTTTAGGACATAATCTCAATATTTAATCTATACTATAGAGAATCTTGTTCTGCATGTTGTTTGTTATAGTATATGCTATAATCTACTACTGAGCATATATTGTTTTTCTATGAATTAGGTAATTTATCTGGATGGAGCACAAAGGGATACATGGCATGTCCTACATGCAATAAGGATGCGTCTTCACAAAAGGTACGAAGTAAAATTTGTTACATGGGTCACCGCCGGTATCTTGAACCTAATCACTCATGGAGAAGAAGCAAGAAATTTGATGGAAAGAAAGAAAACAGATCAAAGCCAAAAGAGCTCTCGGGGGATGAAGTCTTAAAACAGTTGGATTTACTAAGTACTTATAGTGTAGGAAAACACTCAAATTATAAGAGAAAGAAACGTCGTCCTGAAGAGTTAAATTGGGTGAGGAGAAGTATTTTATTTGAGTTACCATACTGGAAGAGCTTGAAGTTGCGGCATAATTTAGATGTCATGCACATAGAAAAAAATATTTGTGAGAGTATTTTGGGGACATTATTAGATATTGATGGGAAAACTAAGGACACATATAAAGCAAGACAAGATCTTAAGGATATGAACATATATAAGAAAAGAGCTATGGTTGCAACATGATGGTTCCAATTATATAATGCCAGCTGCTTGTTATGTTATGTCAAAAAAAGAGAAAAAAGAGTTTTGGAAATTTTTAAAATCTGTTAAATTTCCTGATGGTTATGCTTCAAATATCTCAGGGTGTGTAAGTGTGGATGATGGTAAGATAACAAGACTCAAAAGTCATGACTATCATGTTTTGTTACAACGAGTTCTGCCTATTGCTCTTCGTGGATTTGTAAATAAAGATGTCTCTTTAGCATTAATTGAGTTAGGTCATTTCTTCCAACGATTATGTTGTAAGACATTGAGAAGAGATGACTTAGAACAGCTTGAAAGGGATATAATTATTATATTATGTAAGCTAGAGATGATCTTTCCACCAGCTTTTTTTGATGTTATGGTACATTTGGCTGTGCATTTACCTCGAGAGGCTATGTATGGGGGACCAGTACAATATCGTTGGATGTACAAAATTGAGAGGTTCTTGTGCAAGCTTAAGCGTTATGTACGAAACAAGGCACACCCAGAAGGTTCTATTGCAGAAGGCTATATTATTGATGAATGTTTGACATTTTGCTCTATGTATCTTACTAATATTGAGACTAGATTTAATCGTGAACATCGAAATGATGATGGATTTAGCAGAAAAGATGAATATGTTCTTGACATATTTTCAAAGAGTTGTAGACCATATAGAGATGGAATATATGATGCCATACCAAAGAGAGATTTTGATATGGCTCGATGGTACGTGTTTAATAATTGCGAAGAAGCAGAGCCTTTTCTTCAGTAAGTAATTTCTTTTAATATATCTAGGTTGATATCTTATTATTTTGAATTATTTTTAAATAATTTCTTTTTCATGCAGAGAGCATAAAGAAGAGTTGTCAAAATAAGCTGTTGTGAATATAGATGATAAACATCGAGAACAGTTTCCTTTATGGTTCAAAAATAAAGTAAGTAATTTTAAGATAACATAAGCATGTTATTATGTTTAAATTATCATTTTCCTTTACTAATTGAATGCAATAATTTTTTTGTTGTAGATTATGCAATTATATAATAAGGAAAAGTCAATGTCTATCCAGAAATTATATCCTTTGGCAATTGGACCTGATGTGCGTGGAAGAACATATACGGGTTGTATTGTAAATGGCATCAGGTATCATGCTCAACGACGCGATGAATTACGTAAAAGTCAAAATTGCGGTATAGTTGTTGCAGGCTATCATGAAAATGAGTTGATTGACTTTTATGGTATTATAGTTGACATCCTTGAGTTAGAGTATGTTGAGGAAAATCGAGTTCTCCTATTTAAATGCAAGTGGTTTGACCTTCGCAAGAAAATAGGAATGCAAAAAGATAATAATTTTACAAGCATTTGTGTTAAAAGATTTTGGTACGAACGTGATCCTTTTGTACTTGCTACTCAAGCAAAACAAGTGTTTTATATTGATGACCCAAAATTGGGAGAAAATTGGCGAATTGTGCTCAAATTTCAAGATAGACACTTATATGATGTGCCAGAGAAGGAAAACTCAGAGGCAGAAAGTGATGAGTTGCATATTACAAATGATGAAGTGTACCAGGATACTTCAATTAAAAATAATTCAATTGTCAATGATTCGGTGTATATACTGAGTCAACTACATAGAGATGATGTAGATTCAATTACCTTAAATGAAAATGTAATTGAAATGGAGGCTCAAACAGAAAATGAAGTTGAAATTGATTATAGCGAAGATTCTGATAAAGAGGATGACACTATGCTAGAGTACATCAGTGATCATGAAGAGAATGAAGGTAATAATAATGGTAATGATGATGAAGCTGATGGCCTAGGTGATGACGATGACATTGGCTTGTGATGTAACCTCATAAGAGTAAGGTCAATTACTTGTTAAAAGTTCTTCTAAATTATGTATATCTTATTTGAACACTGCAAAATGAAGTGTCCTTATTACTACCATGAAAATCATTTTCGTGAAAATTAAATAACTCATTTAAGGAGCGATTGGATTGGCTTTTATTAAGTGACTCCATGGCTGAATGGTTAAAGCGCCCAACTCATAATTGGCGAATAAAATGACTTTTGCTTGATCCAACATCAGGATGACCCGACAGGCCGAGCACGGCCCTCAACACGCAATATTGATTGTCAGGCCACGTTGTCATGAACAATTTGAAGACCTATTGATTCTAACAACTGATTGCAGAGTTGATCATTCGGACCTTTCAATTCATAGATGTAGATCTCGGGAACCCCCAATTTTTGGCTTTTGGATTTTGATTCCTTTTCTTTTACTTTTAAAAAATTGTTTTTAAACACTTTTTATGTTACCCAAACTCTTTCACTTTAGGCAAGTGTCTTTTTTCATCATTTTTTCATACTTCTTTTTAGGTAATTACCTTTTTTTATTAATCATCTGTATATTAATATTTATTGAGCTAGTGACTACCTTTTCACTATATTATATTTTTTTTTACAGAGATCACAGGTGACATTGATGAGGCTTTCATAGCTAGAGTGCATGATTTGACAAATTTCTAGTGAGCACACATTTCTTTGGGTGAACAAGAAGTCACTTATTTACTATCGTCCTATTCTTTTAAACCTAGAGTTGCCTTGTTAGTCATTTCACTAGTGTCGTGAGTATTCTTTCGTTATTAGTGATTTGTGATAGTTTTAGACTTTTTTTCGTATTTGGAGATGAATTTAGTATTATAATATGTCTAATGGATTGTTGATGAATATTATGACTTGTTTTGGCAATGTTGGTTGGATATGTTATTGTTTTTTGAAACAGGAAATTTTTTGATAGGCCCAAAAATAGAGGAAACTCTGCCCAATTTTTTGTAAACTTTCATTAAAGCTTGCCTTTGGGATCCCACTTTTAGTCCTAGTCCTAAATTGAATTGTAACACAAATAATGTAGGTAATGAATTCATGTATATCATCTATGGATACAAAGGTCACTTGTGGATGGTAATCTTTCTGAAATTATTAAAATTTCTTGTGGATTAGATATTATCACAATGTGATTGCATGGTTAAAAAAGATAGAATGATTAGAGTGATTATTATGTTTGAATTTAGTTTGTAAGATTAGATATTGGTTTATGATGATATATTTATATTGTTAAAATATGTTGATATTTTTATAGTCAATGTGCTTTTTTAATTTGATTGTGAGATTTACATGTTAATTATAGCAGTTGCTAAACAAAAGCAACAAATTAATTGTGGTTATGCTAATTGTGGGACTGTTGTGATAATAAGTTGTGCGTGTTACTATTCATCGCTAATTAATAACTTTTTAATTTATTGTAAAAAATTTCGTCTTCATCTTATTTATTGTAATACAACTTAGAAATATACATATGACTTTTATTAACTATAATAGTTTGAATGGACACGTGATTATAGAATATTTGAAAACTTGTTGAGACTATTGATAGTTTTATATTAGAAGTTTTTTTTTTTAATTCAAACTATTTTAATGATGTTTAAGTATTCAAACTATTTTAATTCAAACTTGTTGTCACTAATGTATCAATTATTTTTTGTGACAAAAAATTTTCGTATACAAAAAGTTAATTAATTTAAGGACAAAAAATGATTTGTCACTAATATATCAATATACGTTTTGCGACAAAAATTTTTGTATCCAAAATTTAACTAAATTAGGGACGAAAAAATTTTTGTCACTGGCTGGGAACATCATTAGTGACAAAATATTAAGGTCACAATTAAATATAAAATTTTGTGGCTAAAACTTACAACATTTAAATATGAACTGTAATTTGTCGCTATTGCAGTAACTTATTTTTAGTGACGAAATTTCTTCGTGCCTGAAATTATACCTAATTTAAGACAAATAATAGTTTGTCAAAAATTGTATGCATTATTACAGACAGAATAATGTGTCATTGATAATTTAAAATTCGTCACTAATGGTACTTAATAAATGGCGCCAAATTATTTTTTGGTGGGAAATTTTAATGGACAAAACTTAGCTACGAAATTATATGTTTTGTCACTAAAAGAATTTTTCTCATGTATTTAAACACGAAATGTTATTTTTGTCACAAAAAGTGAATAATTAGTGACGAATTTTGATTCGTACTTAATAATTTCGTAGCTGAATATCACATTTCTTGTAGTGTTAGAAGATGGTTGCCTACGTGGTAGTTTTTATGGTATATTAATTGAGAGAAAACACTGTAATGTTGAATGTGGATGATTTGGTACTGATTGTGGTATATGGTTGGTAGTTTGGAAAAAAATTGTGGTATATTTTTTTGGTAGTCATAAAAAAAAATTCCGACTTACATTAAATGTTTTGAGAGCAAAACGAATAAAAAAAGAAATAAAATCTTAGTCACATTAATGTTTTGTCAGTAAAAGAACTTGTATAGTTTGGTAATTTTTGTGGTACTTTGGTAAATAAAATGGAAAGTATAATTTGTATCCAAAAGCTGAATATTTTTGTAATTTTTCAATATAAAAATGGCTATTTTATAAGTTCATTTTTTTCCAGTTACAAACTTATATCAAGGGATGAACTTGTATCATCGGATGAACTTGTATAAAGGGATGAACTTGTATCATCTCTACTTGGAGAATCTTCCATTTTCCTCTTCTTTTTGTTCATAATACTTTCATTATGTGAGCCACTGTGAGATGTATCCATGAGTTCTTCATCTCTCGAACGCGCCAGCGTTATTTCCACATCCTGCAATTGATCTTTGCAAAAAACTTGATCTGCTAGTGTTATAAAATAAACTAGTTAGTAGGTGTTTGAACACTATTTGATCTAATATAGAAAGCGAATAGAAGTATAGAAGATGGGTTTACTAGTGGAATAATATCGACATGTTTCTGGTCGAGGAGTGGACGACATCTGCACAATCTTGTCGAGTTCAGGCTTAGAAGCTGTCTCGTTTGTAGCATCATTGGATTCACCGACATCCGGGAGATCAGATTTATAGATTATGGCTGGATCTATGAAGGACTTAATATTGTTAGAGATTCATGATGAATCTCTATTTAATTAGTTTCGACCTTTTCCTAAAGTTGTTTTAAAAATTGTTCCACATGTTTCTTTGATTGCGGTGAGAAAATAAATTATTTCATGAATGTTCATATTTACATATGAAGTTTTGTTTTACTGACAATTAAAATAAATTACGTATTATGATTAGTAACATTTTAGTGGTACTATGTTGGTGTTAAAATAATGTGAAAAAGTTCCTGGTTGCGGACGACCATGATGGTCAGTTAAATGGTGCATATGTTTGTATAAAAGATAATAACTCTGCAAAAAAAAGCAACTGTCGTGAGTCTGGATTGGTGTCAACACTGGTATTAATTAGAAGATGGTTGCCTGCGTGGTAGTTTTTATGGTATATTAATTGAGAGAAAACACTGTAATGTGGAATGTGGATGATTTGGTGCTGATTGTGGTATATGGTTGGTAGTTAGAAAAAAAAATTGTGGTATATGTTTGGCTGTCTGAAAAATTTTTTTTGACTTGCATTAAAGATTTTGAGAGCAAAACGAATAAAAAAAGAAATAAAATCTTAGTCACATTAATGTTTCGTCAGTAAAAGAACTTGTATAGTTTGGTAATTTTTGTGGTACTTTAGTAAATAAAATAGAAAGTATAATTTGTATCCAAAAGCTGAATATTTTTATAATTTTTCAATATAAAAATGGCTATTCTATAAGTTTAATTTTTTCCAGTTACAAACTACTCATTCAGAGGCAAAGAATGCACTTATATCAAGGGATGAACTTGTATCATCGGATGAACTTGTATAAAGGGATGAACTTGTATCATCTCTACTTGGAGAATCTTCCATTTTCCTCTTCTTTTTGTTCATAACACTTTCATTATGTGAGCCACTGTGAAATGTATCCATGAGTTCTTCATCTCTCGAACGTGCAAACTTCATTTTCACATCCTGCAATTGATCTTTGCAATAAATTTGATCTGCTATTGTTATTAAATAAACTAGTTAGTAGGTGTTTGAACACTATTTGATCTTATATAGAAAGCCAATAGAAGTATAGAAGATGAGTTTACTAGTGGAATAATATCAACATATTTCTGGTCGAGGAGTGGACGACGTCTGTACAATCTTGTCGACTTCAGGCTTAGAAGATGTCTCGTTTGTAGCATCATTGGATTCATCGACATCCGGGAGATCAGATTTATAGATCATGGCTGGATCTATGAAGGACTTAATGTTGTTAGAGATTCATGATGAATCTCTATTTAATTAGTTTCGACCTTTTCCTAAAGTTGTTTAAAAAATTGCTCCACATGTTTCTTTGATTGTGGTGAGAAAATAAATTATTTCATGAATGTTCATGTTTACATAGGAAGTTTTATTTTACTGACAATTATATAAATCACTTATTATGAATAGTAACATTTTAGTGGTACTATGTTGGTGTTAAAATGATGTGAAAATGTTCCTGGTTCCGGGCGGCTATGATGGTTAGTTAAATGGTGCATGTGTTGTTATAAAAGATAATAATTCCGCCAAAAAAAGGCAACCGTCGTGAGCCTGGATTGGTGTCAACACTGGTATAAATTAGAATATGGTTGCCTGTGTGGTAGTTTTCGTGGTATATAAATTGAGAGAAAACACTGTATTGTTGAATGTGGATGATTTGGTGCTGATTGTGGTATATGTTTGGTAGTCAGAAAAAAAATATTTGTGGTAGTCATAAAAAAATTTTTTGACTTACATTAAATGTTTTGAACATTACTGCTTCTACTTATGATTCGACTTGCACAGCAAAACGAATAAAAAAAAGGAATAAAATCATAGTCACATTAATGCTTCGTCAGTAAAAGAACTTGTATAGTTTGGTAATTTTTGTGCTACTTTAGTAAATAAAATAGAAAGTGTGATTTGTATCCAAAAGCTGAATACTTTTGTAATTTTTCAATATAAAAATGGCTATTCTATAAGTTCAAATTTTTCCAGTTACAAACTACTCATTTAGAGGCAAAGAATGCACTTATATCAAGGGATGAACTTGTATCATCGGATGAACTTGTATAAAGGGATGAACTTCTATCATCTCTACTTGGAGAATCTTCCATTTTCCTCTTCTTTTGGTTCATAACACTTTCATTATGTGAGCCACTGTGCAATGTATCCATGAGTTCTTCATCTCTTGAACGTGCCTGCTTTATTTCCACATCTTGCAATTGATCTTTGCAATAAACCTGATCTGCTAGTGTTATAAAATAAACCAGTTAGTAGGTGTTTGAACACTATTTGATCTAATATAGAAAGCCAATAGAAGTATAGAATATGAGTTTACTAGTGGAATAATATCGACATATTTCTGGTCGAGGAGTGGACGACGTCTGCACAATCTTGTCGAGTTCAGGCTTAGAAGATGTCTCGTTTGTAGCATCATTGGATTCACCGACATCCGGGAGATCAGATTTATAGATTATGGCTAGATCTATGAAGGACTTAATGTTGTTAGAGATTCATGATGAATCTCTATTTAATTAGTTTCGACCTTTTCCTAAAGTTGTTTTAAAAATTGTTCCACATGTTTCTTTGATTGCGGTGAGAAAATAAATTATTTCATGAATGTTCATATTTACATATGAAGTTTTGTTTTACTGACAATTGAATAATTACCTTATAATGATTAGTAACATTTTAGTGGTACTATGTTGGTGTTAAAATGATGTGAAAAAGTTCCTGGTTGCGGACGGCTATGATGGTTTGTTAAATGGTGCATGTGTTGGTATAAAAGATAATAACTTCGCAAAAAAAGGCAACTGTCGTGAGTCTGGATTGGTGTCAACACTGGTATAAATTAGAAGATGGTTGTCTGCGTGGTAGTTTTTATGGTATATTAATTGAGAGAAAACACTGTAATGTTAAATGTTGATGATTTGGTGCTGATTGTGGTATATGGTTGGTAGTTAGAAAACAAATTGTGGTATATGTTTGGCGGTCAGAAAAAAAAAATTCTGACTTACATTAAATGTTTTGAGAGCAAAGCGAATAAAAAAAAAGAAATAAAATCTTAGTCACATTAATGTTTCGTCAGTAAAAGAACTTGTATAGTTTGGTAATTTTTGTGGTACTTTAGTAAATAAAATAGAAAGTGTAATTTGTATTCAAAAGCTATATACTTTTGTAATTTTTCAATATAAAAATGGCTATTCTATAAGTTCAAATTTTTCCAGTTACAAACTACTCATTCAGAGGCAAAGAATGCACTTATATCAAGGGATGAACTTGTATCATCCAATGAACTTGTATAAAGGGATGAACTTGTATCATCTCTACTTGGAGACTCTTCCATTTTCCTCTTCTTTTGGTTCATAACACTTTCATTATGTGAGCCACTGCGTAATGTATCCATGTGTTCTTCATCTCTTGAACGTGCCTGCTTTATTTCCACATCTTGCAATTGATCTTTGCGATAAACCTGATCTGCTAATGTCATAAAATAAACTAGTTACTAGGTGTTTGAACACTATTTGATCTAATATAGAAATCCAATTGAAGTATAGAAGATAAGTTTACTGGTGGAATAATATCGACATATTTCTGGTTGGGGAGTAGACGATGTCTGCACAATCTTGTCGAGTTCAGGCTTAGAAGATGTCTCGTTTGTAGCATCATTGGATTCTCCGACATCCGGGAGACAAGATTTATAGATTATGGCTGGATCTATGAAGGACTTGTGGATTCGAATATAATCTGAAAACCATGGAGTGCCTCTCTTTGCAACAACAACAACAACATACCCAGTGAAATCCCACAAGTGGGGTCTGGGGAGGGTAAGATGTACGCAGACCTTACCACTACCACATAGGTAGAGAGGCTGTTTCCTGGAAACCCTCGTCACAAAAACCCATCAGCAGAACACGCTAGATACGATACACAGGCAAAAAGAGAAGAGCACATAATAATACCTAGATACAAGATAGTAAACATATAAAGGCAGATAAATAACATATAAAAGACAGACAATTACCACTCCTTCCTATCCTCCTTATTAGCCTGCTACTCTAATTCTCGACCTCCACTCCTTCCTATCTAAGGTCATGTCCTTGGTGAGATCAAGTTTCACCATATCGTTTCTAATCACCTCCCCCCAATACTTTTTTGGTCTACCTCTACCCCTACGTATAGCTCCCAAATCTAATCTCTCACACCTTCTAACAGGGGCATCAGTACTCCTTCTCTGTACATGTCCAAACCATCGCAGTCTCGCTTCCCTCATCTTGTCAGCTACAGGGGCCACCTCTAGCTTCTCCCGAATGACCTCGTTCCTAATCTTGTCGCTCCTGGTGTGACCACACATCCATCGTAACATCCTCATTTCTGCGACCTGCATTTTCTGAACATGTACATTCTTTATTGGCCAACACTCCACCCCATACAACAAAGCCGGTCTAACCACCATTCTGTAGAACTTACCTTTGAGTTTAGATGGTATCTTCTTATCACACAGTACTCCAGAGGCCAACCTCCATTTTGTCCAAGCCGCCCCAATACGATGTGTGACATCATCGTCGATATCCCCACTACTCTGGATGATAGACCCCAGATACTTGAAGCTTTCCTTCTTGGGGATAAGGTGAGCTGCAAGTCTCACATCAATGTCTGCTTCCTCCCTCGCTACACTGAATTTGCACTCCAAGTATTCTGTTTTGGTCCTACTCAGTTTAAATCCTTTAGTCTCCAAAGCGTGTCTCCAAACCTCCAACCTATCATTAACTTTGGTCCGGGTCTCATCAATCAGTACTATGTCATCTGCAAACAACATACACCATGGGACTCCCTCCTGGATAGATCGCGTCAGCTCATCCAACACCAAGGAAAATAAAAAAGGACTTAGCACAGATCCTTGGTGAAGTCCCATCTGAACAGGAAAATATTCAGAATCTCCTCCCACCGTTCTTACCCGAGTTATGGCCCCGTCATACATGTCCTTTATCACTCTAATATATGCCATTGGGACGCCTTTCATCTCCAAACACCTCCATAGGACATCCCTCGGGACTTTGTCATAGGCCTTCTCAAGATCAATGAACACCATATGAAGGTCCTTCTTACTTTCCCTGTATTTCTCCACTAATCTCCGAACAAGGTGGATCGCTTCAGTAGTCGACCGTCCTGGCATGAATCCAAACTGGTTTTCTGAGATAAAAACTACTTTTCTCACCCTCATCTCCACCACTCTCTCCCATGCCTTCATAGTATGACTCAACAACTTGATACCCCTGTAATTATTACAACTTTGAATATCACCTTTGTTCTTGTACAGTGGGACCATTGTACTCTTCCTCCATTCCTCCGGCATCTTAGCCGTCTTCATGATAGTATTGAACAGTCTAGTCAGCCACTCTATGCCATCCTTGACCATGCTCTTCCAAAAATCTATCGGAATCTCATCCGGTCCGAGCGCCCTCCCTCTCTTCATCCTACTAATAGCCCTTCTAACCTCCTCAACTCTGAACCGCCTGCAATAACCAAAGTCTCGATGACTTTCGGAATATGCTAACTCGCCCAGCTCAATATCACTATCTCCTTTTTCATTTAAAAGTTTATAAAAGTAAGCTTGCCACCTTTGTTTAATAGAAGTCACATCCACTAACACTTCCCCCTCCTCATCCTTGATGCACTTCACTTGATCCAAGTCGCGAGCTTTCCTTTCTCTCGCTTTAGCAAGCCTATACATTTTCTTGTCCGCGCCTTTATCACTTAACTCCTCATATAGGCGCTCAAACGCTGCTGTCTTAGCACTCGTCACCGCCATCTTTGCTTCTGACTTAGCCGTCTTATAAATCTCCTTAAGCCTTTGTTTTTCATCCTCCTCCCTACACTCCAACCACTTTGTATAGGCCACCTTCTTAGCTTTTACTTTGTCTTGAACTTCTTCATTCCACCACCAATCACCTCGACGTCCCCCAAAGGTTCCTCTCGAAACCCCTAGTACCTCAGAGGCTACCTTTCGAATGTAACCAGCAGTATTGTCCCACATATTATTCACATCTCCACTACTACTCCAGGCCTCTAAATCTCTCAACTTTCCTTCCATCTCAAGCGAGAGGGCAGGAGTTAGACCCCCCCATCTAATCCTCGGTTGGGCATAGACAATCTTCCTCTTCTTTTCTCTCTTAATCTCTATGCCTCTCTTTGCATAACACATAATATATGCCTCCTCTGCCAAAACAAGATCTTTGTGAACCCGAAGAACCAACGACAATAAAAAAAAAATTAACTTGTTGTAAACTCAAAAACACTTCTTTTCAAAATAAGCAAACTCTAAAAGCTTGGTCAAATAGGCTATAAGTGACATATAAAGACGACACCATTTCCCTATTATCCGTACCTGCTCGTCATCATATTTGTACCATTCATTTGGAGCACAACGAATGAAGCTGTAATAGTGTCCTAAAGAGGGTGAAAATCTAGCATGCACTATAACTACATAGAGATCATATTTCATTTCTACCTGTTGAGAGATGGAAAATTTTAAAACAACATCATGTAACTGCTACCAAAAATATAAAAATCCAAATGCAGCTCATTGATAATAGATACTCACATTGTGGATATTGTTGGTATATGGAAGCAAGTCCAATTCCAAAGGAAATGAGACATGCTTGTTCACCTTCTAAACAACATACCCATCATTTTTGAATCTCTTCAAATGAAGGGTAGCAACAGGAGGGGCCTGATCGATCAAGAGTTGTTTCTCACTTGGCACCCGTACCTTGCATCTTTCACAACAAAACTCGAGTTTCTCAATTCTAATGAAAGACTCTAGTGCTGCTGGGACTCTGTCAATGTCCTTGATCTCCAAGCTAAGGTCGACTAAAGGCTCATATGTGACAGAGCAATGACTGCAGTTGCAACAGCGCAACTGCAAATTGAGAAATACAGACTTACAATATAAATTTCTAATTCACAAACTAAACATACAGATAACAATCACGCAAACACATATCCAATATTTGCTTACCTTGCTCACAAGGCGACCACCAAAGGCCTCCTTCACAATGTTGACAGGTGCCGCGTCTTTTGGCTCTAAATTGTTACAACAGCTTTCAAGTTTATTGAGAAAGCTCTGTAAGAATTCATGTGCATCTTGCTGTTGGTGCTGATTGAAATTGGATGAAAAATCTGATATTTTTACAAGTTAAAGAACAAAAAGAAATATAAGGTACAAAGTTGGTGGAGAGGGACAAAACATGCAATCACAAAAAGTTGTACGATATCAACAAATTGATGAACAAACTATAATTGATACTACTATAGCAAAAAAAATGCTATGCATTTTACAATTGTCCTCAACAAGTTTTTTTTTTTACTTTGAAAATGATAAATAAAACGAACGTTATTTACAGATGTAAATGTGCTCTATATAGAAAGCTAAACAACCATTCATCCTATTATGCCAAATTATTTTCCATGTGCTTCATTGATGAGAATGTTGTTTCGAAGCTTGCTATAAAATTAAAATAAACATCCGGAGGAAATATATAAATGACTAAGGATACCTATATGTGGTTTAGAGACAGAAGCATGGGATCACGTGAACCCACACGTCTCTATGTGTATTCGCACAAGATGAGGGATATCTTTCATGTTTAATCACAAATAAGATATGAAAAAGGATACCTCTCAAGTGGCTAACAATTTTACTTGGTGAGACATATAAAAAGGCACCAGACATTGAAACGTCAATAATCTCGCGAATGATGCAAATGACGCAAAATCCATTCATATAAGCCGCAACAAGAATGAGAATCAGCTAAGGTAAAATGCATATAAACAAAGGAAAAATCTAAGTTGATCCGTACTTTCACATTGCGATACATGGTTGATTGATGGAAGGAGCTGAAGCAATACCACTGTGTGCATGAAACATTGCATAACCGTACTCAGATAATATGTATTGCCTAAGTTAAAAATTCCAACGCCCTAAAAACAACCATTAACATAATCACCAAAAACAACAAAGAGTTAATAGCTAGAATACACACAAGAATTAAAGTATCATAAGAATAGGCTAAAAATGTATATTGTATAACTTAAAAGAGGTTATAAGTTGGAATCCTACCAGCATTTTATAAGGATTATACTCAGTTGGCTTAATTTCTTCAAGTGTCGCTTTGAAATTCTCTGGCTTGACTGAGGAAATGGGAGAGTAAATGGGATTAACTGATGAAAGATCCCACTTATCCCAATCAAAATATGAAAGCTAACTATTATCAGAAGTAGTAGTATAACCCGTCGACTCAAAATCAACACCAGTGATTAATGAAAGATAAGATTTGACCAGACCCGATGCCCCATTAGCCAAAACCAAATCCTTTTCTCTTTTTTCTTCTTTAAGTTCAACTTTCACCGATGAAAAATCATAATTTTTTTCCTTAATTTTATCTGGTTCCTGAGTTGCATGATTAGGTGATGTTTTTAGATTCTCCGCAATAATTTTTTCCATTGGATAAAAAAACCAACAAAACAAATAGAATTTGTTACGGGTTTATGAAGGATTTTTGGTAGATAAAAATTTATGAAAAATGAAAAGAATGACTTTTTAGAATTTTAAAGAAAATGATATGCTTTGGAATAATGAGAAAAATAATAGATACAAAGAGCGAGGTGGGGGGGGGGGGGGAGGGTTCTTTGAAATAAAATCAACTAAAAAAACACTAATTTGTGTTTTTCTTTCTAAAGATTTGGACTTTGAAGGTATATATATGGAGATTTTGACAGAACGAGATGAATGTGTTTTTTTCTCGAGAGCTTTGCTTATGCTTTTGATTGATAAATGGGTTTTGGTATGGGACGGAAAAATATATAGGGGTTTGGGGTTGGGGCATTTATGGAAAGTAAATTTGTCAACTAGGAAAGTGATGAATTCGTTGTGATTATCTAAATTAGTAGATAACCTCAATTTTGAGATACAACAGTCACTCAATTATTGATAATTATTTAGTGAAATCATATTGTTTTCTCTTTTATGATAAGAAGGTCACTTAACTTTGTTTATATCTATTCAAAAGTCGTCCTTTTAATATTTAAAAGAGTAGAATATTATTATATGGATTTTTCTTAGTTCATATGAATATTTTTTTCTCAATCCACACCACAATAATCAACAATTCAATCTAACCGTAACTCATAACTTAAATTACCCCTATTCACTTGAAGAAAAAACATGAGAGGAACTTTAATATTTGCACTTATATAAACTTATGACATGCATATATTATGGTTCGTGATTGCTTATCTTTCTTTCTGCATTGAATGTCCATTTTAACAGAACAAAATATATTCTATTCCACAGATGCATTTATATGAAGTAGTATTTTCTCGCTTTAATCTTGATATTAGTTAATTTTTATTATTAAAATAAATAATACTCCTATAAAATTTACAACTTAGTGCAAATTTTTATTTGTTTGGGTTATGGTTAGGGTTGGATCGGATTGTGGTTTATTGTTGTGTGAATTTAAAAAGATTATGTGAACTAAATAAAATGACATGTCATATTTGCTAATAAAATATTAATAGGTGATTTTCCAAAATATATAGACAAACTTGGGTGAACTTTTTATTATAAAAAATCAAACATGATTGTTTTTAGACAATTATCAATTATTGGGTGACCTTCAGAATTATTATCTCCTAAATCCTCCCACGCCCCACCCCAAGCATACACACACAATAAACTTGTTTTGACTATATCATGTGATCTAAGGTTTCGTTGTATTTACGACTAAAGCTTTTCTAAATATCTGATTATTGAAGATGCAAAACCAAAAATTTGGCAGTTTTTGTATAAAAAAAATTATAATTTAAATATAAATTAACCAAACGATTAGAGTACTTTGAAAATAGAGTACAAAAAAGATAACAAGATGACATGTCTCAAGAAAAAAAAAAGCAGAAAAAGTAATCTTTTGATGACTTTTCTTTATATGTTCTCCTGTTAATATTAGCATTTTTGTCGTTGATATAATTACCATTTAAAAGGTTGACAGCTCTTTTAAAAGTATTTGTATATTTTATTTTATTTCCACTGATGTGATGTCCTTTACCCCGGGCAGGGTATTGGATGGATGTGGCAACATCATCGCTTCGTTGTATCATCACTGGCTCATAAGTGATGGTTGTCGGTTAGAGAAACTCCCAGTTAGGTTCCTTTTGATAGGACTCTGATGTTGATGTTGATGTTGATGTGATGTTTTGAGTCGAGTTTCCTGAGTTGAGTTGATGTCGATGTTCCCTGAGATGAGTTGATGTTGAGGTTCCTTGAGTTGAGTTGAGTTGAGTTGAGTCGAGTTGAGTTGAGTTTCCTTGAGGGGAGTATGATGTATTGATGATGCATTGATGAGATATTGATGGGTCATTTGTCTACTCTTTATTCTTTCTTTAGATAGACATTTGACATTCTGATGGAGTTTGATGTTGAGTTGTATGATGTTGAGTTGATGTTATTCCTGTATTATTCTACTTGTTTCTATTCCACTCAGCTATTTTACATACCAGTACATTTCAAGTACTGATGTCCCCTTCTAGGACTGCATCGTTTTATGATGCAGAGGCAGGTATTAGAGATCATCAACAGGCGTTTCGTTGAGGATCTATTCGCATTCAGCTGATTGGTGAGACCTCCTTGTTTTCAGAGGATTTTCATATTATTATCATCTAGCTTGAGTAGTACTTTGTTTTCCTTGAGTTGGATAACCATGACCTGTCATGGTGCCACCTAGATGTTTGAGTTAGAGGCTTCATAGATACTGAGTAGAGGATGTGATGTATTGTTTTTTTCAACTATTCTTTGTTGGAAATTAACATTTTATATAAAGACTTGATTTCTTTAAAGTCTTTTCCTTGAGGATGTTTCTTCCGCTGTTGAGTATGAGGTGATGAAGAGGCCAAGTGGTTCTCTTGGGGACTAGCAATAGCCTCTGAGTGCCGGCCACGCCAAGGGTACCCTCCCGGGGCGTGACAAACTTGGTATCAGAGCACAAAGTTCAAGTGTCCTAGGGAGTCTATGAAGCCGTGTCTAGTAGAGTCCTTATTATTGGTGTGAAGCGTGCCACATCCATAATGGGGAGGCTATAGGACATTAGGATGAGTTTCCCTTCTTTCAGATTCTGATCATGCGATAGAGTTCTTTCTTAAGAAATCTTGGATGATTCGTGCGTTGCTCTAAACCTTTCGACGATGCCTCGTCCACGAGTGATAGCGACAATAATTTTCTGACTCTTACAGATGAGATCCTTTGAGATAAAGTAATCGGAATGGTCGAAAGACTGTGGCTTAAGAGAAGCCGACTGAGATGAGAAGTTGATTTACTAAGAAGAGTGCACTTTTAATCATATAAATCGTGTATTTGAGTTATCTCTAGATGTACCTAGACCCATTTGTTTTTCAAAATTATCTTCCGAAGTGAACCATGAGAGAGGAACATATGTCTCTAAAGAGTTTGATGTTACCACTTAAAAGTGAGATGTGAGGTCTTATAAATCCTGAGTAGAATCAAATCATCACAGAGTTAGAAGGATGATGATGGAAACAAAGGGACGAGATGAAAAGAGTGACGGCTGATTGAGGCTCATAGTTCGAGTTACATATTTATTAGGTAAATAATGAGGTGGTGAGTCAATTGAATAAGTTTGATGAAAGAGTCGTGAGTACCCTATGATTTTTATGATATGGTATAGAGGAAGAGTTGTTGTTAGAATGTGGTACAATATGCTTAAAACTAGAAGGAAGTTATGTTGATGTGTTGTAGTATTCATACTATTGAGGGTGAAGTATAGATGTTGAATCGAGGAAAAGAGTGCTTTCAATGTGATAGATCTAAATTAGGCTTTATGATTTTTAATTGAGGGTTCATGAGACTCATCGAGTTATGAGGTTAGACAGATAAGAAGAGGCTTGAGATATGCATCCATGATTGTGTAAAGATGTGTGAAGCTCTAAGTTATGATTGCTATAAGAATCTAGATAGTATATTTGAGTTATCGATGTGGAGTAGACTGATGTAAGTAATCTTTGTCATCACGAGTAGCTTAGTTGATTTGGGGCTTATCGATAGATGATGATGAGTTTTCCATGATAGACAAATTTTTATGCAATTAAATTTATGGGAGCACAGAAGTTGAGCGCCAGCAGGCAAAAGAAGAGGTTAGATTGTGAGAGTTATGAGAAGTGGTTATGTACGCCATAAGAATAACAAATATAGAGATTTACATAGAGACTGGAATGAGCTAAGAGTGATAGAGTTGAAAAGCGTCTGAGTGGCTAGTTATATGTATGCGACTATAGCATAACAAAAAAGTTTAAGATACTCTTGTGGATAGTGATTCCTTGACCATGTGGAGGTATATGCTTATAGCCTTGTAAAGGAAATTGATTTACAAACTTAGAGTAATGACCTTTAGAGCTAAGGGGGAGTTGATGTAAGGCCCGGTAAAATTACCAAAGTACCCCTAGAGGAGAGATGTGTGCATAACACGTCTTCCGATGCTCGGATGACAAATCTGAGGCCAGATTTGTGATCAACACAAAAATTTGAGTAGGGGAAAGGCTTCGGTCGATTTTTAGAGCGACCGAGTGAAAAGATAATTTTTCGTTCCGAAATGAAAAACAGTGAAGGTTCGCGACAGAGCCGTATCGCGGACCTATCGCGGAGAGGGACTTGCATTTTTTCAAAACTTTTCGACGGGATTGAGAAAACTCGTTCAGAAATTTTTGCAGAAAATGTACTATTCGCGACCAGTCCGCGTCGCGGGCTGAGTCACTTCGAGGCTGGAAATTTTTAAAATTATTGAGGGGCATTCTGGTCCATTCCTAACACCTTATAAACTCCCTATACTACTAATATAAATTGTTTTAACATGAAAAAGGGTCTAAAACCCCATTCTAAGTCCTTTTTTTAACAATTGGATAAGACTAGGGCTTGAGAGAAGAGGAGAAGAGCTTGAGGTAGACGAATTCAAGAGTGAATAAGAGTTCTTAATTCTGATGATGATGTGATGTCATTTCCTTTTAAAGTTATAGATGAGGAGGAGGAGTTAGAGAAATTGTGAGGAGTCTAATAGATAGGTAAAACCATATTAGTACCCCCGTGGTAAGAGTTCATGAGATCGAGGATGTTAGTTGTTATGGTAGGCTTAAATGTATGGATGCTATTATGCGAGTGTATTAGAGTGATGAGGACGAGCAGTATTCTCTGAGTACAGATTACTATGGATTGAGAGTTCTTAATTCTGATGTCATCTTACGTGTGCACTGACCTTCGGCTTGTTATGCCACTGTTGATGGTATGATGTAGAGTATCAAGTCTTAGTGGTATAATCATGCTTATTTTGCATGGAGAGGTAGTAGCTTGGGGTTTCGTCAAAGGGGGAGATGATGAGTTCCTCCATGTCCAAATAGTGATGTTGATGATAGTAGGCTGAGAGTGAGGGTGGATGAGAAGGAGTGAATGTATCCTCATTGTGATATCAGTTTTAAACTGGTGTCATGTAGGGATAGAGGTAGGGAGGAGGAAAGAGATGAGATCATATGATGCGCAATAGATAGGTAAAAGTATGTTGATGTGACTTTAAGTGAGAGTTCATTGAATGGTGGAGGTGGAAGTGACAAGTAGGCTTGAATGGAAGAAGAAGAGGTGATTAGGTGGAGGTTTGAATAAGAGCTATGAGTTTGCATTGATGGAGCAAAGTGCTATGAAAAAAAAAGAGCACAATTGAGGTGGGGACTTGAGCATGAGAGTGTCCTCAGAGTCTTGTTTATACGATGATCCTATTCTCGATTTGAGTTGATGGCTTCCTTCCTGAGTTCGAAAGACTGGTTAACAAGGTGTCTAAATGATTCAAAGTTTCGATGTTCCATTCGTGCTTGATGAAGAGAATGTAGGATGTAATTTCCTTACTCTTGATTTAAATTTAGTTGTCTATTTCAGAGTTGATGTGTCCATTCCTGGGTCTGAATGGAGATGGTTTGAGATTGATGATGAGTAAGAGTTTGATTGATTGAGTGAGTTTTGAGAAGAGTTCTGATTCTTATTCGTGCCTTGATGTCTACCTTTACTCATCATTTGAGGACGAATGATCCCAAGGGAGAGATAATGTAACACCCCAACTATTTTTTTTAACTAAGATTGAGTCATCCTTCATATTATAGGATCACTTCATAAGTATTTCAAATATATTAGATGTGATTTAGAGTTATAAATGATCTTCTACATCAAGCCAATTCCAAAGAATTTCTAGTGACTAAGTTTTCATATGAGTTGATAGAAGGGTCAACTTCAAATGACCATATCTCCTAAAGTATAATGAGTTAGGTGACCCCATGATATATCAAATTAATGATCTTTGAGTTAGATTTCCAACGCATCTTATTTCGCGTTAAACAGAGTTCGGAGTAGAGGGTTATGACCATTTTACTGGAGACCTGCAGAGCTGTCTGAAGGTCCGCGACGGCTCCGCGACGCGGACCTATCGCAAACCCTTTCTGGATAAGCTAACCGAAGTTCCTTTATTTTATTTTGAGGGTACTTTTATCCTAAAGCCTTTGGGGGTCTATTTAAGGTCCCAAAACGCATAATACGTCAGTTTCATGAGTCAAACCCTCTCTTTCGCTCCTAAACATAAAACGCTCAAGAATCATCAAGAAAGTCATCAAGTTAGGATTAACTTTCAAGATTCTTCATCAAGGTGAGTTATTCTTCATAAGCTTTAAGCTAATTTCTCTATCTATTCATGAAATCCTTAATAGAATCTTAAATCATAACCTAGGGTTTCAAGAAAGCGAATTCAAGAATCCCAAGAAAGGATTTCTTGATTCTTCTTTCCATGAATTAGGGTTCTTCATCAAGAAACTCTAAAGATTCTGAGTTAGGAAATCAAAAATAAAAAAGAAGTTCTTCAAACAATGACCTTCCAAGTTCTTCCACTATAAAAGAACTATCGAGATCGAGGATTTTCTCCAAGAAATGAGTATTCATCAAATTTTGATTGTAATATCAAATTTCTAGGTATGTAAGGCTAAACTAAAAGCATGAGTTTGTTCTCTCATGTGCCCCATAAAGGTCAAAGATGAGTTGATGGTTGAAGAGTCTTTGTGCATGAATACTTGAGAGCTTTTCATTGAAAAATTAATTTGAAATTACATGTTTTCTACGTTGATGATCATCATACTATTTGTTTTCTTGAAGTTAACATTTTTGATGAGATTTTGCATAACCTTACATGATTATTTGAAAAGCATGCATAATGAACTTAGGGGATGAGTCTAGAGCCTTCACGATGATGATGTTGTGATGTTGTGATTTTGATTCACATTTGATGAGAGTCTTGATGATGATGTTGATGAGAATGATGTTTTATGATGTCTTAAAATTGGAAGTTTAATTTCTAAAAGAGCATTTTGAGTCCATGATGTTGATGTTGATGTTATGAGTTGAGGTACTATGTCCCTTTGGGACCGATGTTGATGTTGAGGTTTTATAATATGTCCCCATGGGACTGATGTTGATGTTGAGATTTTATACTATGTCCCTCTGGGACCAATGTTGATGTTGAGGTATTATATCATGTCCTTATGTGACTGATGATGATGTATTATGTCCCTATGGGACTGATGGTGATGTTTCATGAGCATGTCGAGTTCTGGGAGGAGTATTGAGCACCGAAATGGGTAGAGAGTGAGTCCCACTCAAACCCATTAACTACGTGGCCCGCATAGGGAGAGAAGATTGAACCGCAATGCGGATGGCTCCTATCTTGTCCCAAATGAGGACTGATTTTTTTTCTTGTGGATCTACTGATGTGATGTCCTTTACCCCGGGCAGGGTATTGGATGGATGTGGCAACGACATCGCTTCATTGTATCATCACTGGCTCATAAGTGATGGTTGTCGGTTAGAGAAACTCCCAGTTAGGTTCCTTTTGATAGGACTTTGATGTTGATGTTGATGTGATGTTTTGAGTCGAGTTCCCTGAGTTGAGTTGATGTCGATGTTCCCTGAGATGAGTTGATGTTGAGGTTCCTTGAGTTGAGTTGAGTTGAGTCGAGTCGAGTCGAGTTGAGTTGAGTTGAGTTTCCTTGAGGGGAGTATGATGTATTGATGATGCATTGATGAGATATTGATGGGTCATTTGTCTACTCTTTATTCTTTCTTTAGATAGACATTTGACATTCTGATGGAGTTTGATGTTGAGTTGTATGACGTTGAGTTGATGTTATTCCTATATTATTCTACTTGTTTCTGTTTCACTCAGCTATTTTACATACCAGTACATTCCAAGTACTGATGTCCCCTTCTGGGACTGCATCGTTTTATGATGCAAAGGCAGGTATTAGAGATCATCGACAGGCGTTTCGTTGAGGATCTATTCGCATTCAGCTGATTGGTGAGACCTCTTTGTTTTCGGAGGATTTTCATATTATTATCATCTAGCTTGAGTAGTACTTTATTTTCCTTGAGTTGGATAACCATGGCCTGTCATGGTACCACCTAGATGTTTGAGTTAGAGGCTTCATAGATACTGAGTAGAGGATGTGATGTATTGTTTTTTTTCAACTATTCTTTGTTGGAAATTAACATTTTATATAAAGACTTGATTTCTTTAAAGTCTTTTCATTGAGGATGTTTCTTCCGCTGTTGAGTATGAGGTGATGAAGAGGCCAAGTGGTTCACTCGGGGACAAGCAATAGCCTCTGAGTGCCGGCCACGCCAAGGGTACCCTCCCGGGGCGTGACAAGTAGCTCAGTTGCCTTGTCGTTCCTTTGGATGTTATGCAGTTTTTTATGTATTGGAGGCCTTATGACTTGAAAAGTTGGTTTCAAAGTAGAAAGAAGGTAAACGGCTTTAGAACGGAATTCTGACAATTCCATCAACTCCGAAATGGTCAAATTAGGGCATGGTTGGCTCGAGTATCGAGGTTTTCAGTGAGAATTTATACTGTATTTAGCATTTTAGCCTTGAAAACTGGTCAAAAATTGATTTTTGTCAATATTCTTGGAAAACATGTCCGAATGAATATTATGTCAGCACAATTCGCTCCAAAATATCAAGTTTGGTCTAGAATGATCTTTTGTTCAGTTCTTGAGGCTTCCAAACTCACTTCGAGCCCCTCGATGAAATTTGACTAAAAATGACCATGGAGGTGGGACCCACATTCAATCGTAATGACCTAGTACGGAAATTCCAGTTGCCCCATTGAGTCCAGAACATCGAATTTGATAGGCTGGCATAGTCCATTTGCATGCACGAAATTTCAAATGAATTTTGAGTACCGCATCAAAAATTTCAGAGTTGAGAATATATCAACTTTTCAGCTAGTTTCTGGTGCAGGTGGCCTTACCCTTTACAAATGCAGGCCATAGGCGGCGATCACAGAGGTGTGGTCCCGGTGACCTTCGCGAACGTGGACCCCATCAGCGATCACGGAGGTCCAGCCAGGTTTAGCATTCACGAACGTGGGGGACCCTCTGCGATCGTGGAGGTAATGTTTCCTGTACTCCATGATCGCAAAGCACTATTCACTGCATCTGCAGAGAACAAATGTGGCCTGTATATATATGAAAAATTCAGCTTTGAACCTTTTATATTTCAAAGTTTTGGAGTCGATATCTTGATCATTTTGGAGCCAAATTGAGCGATTCAAGGGTACATTGCGCATGGAATTTTCACAAGAATGCCATGTTAGTGTTAGAATCTATCGCGGGTGCCTCGTTCGAGATAAATTTCAAGTTTTAGCTGCTGCATTTTCAATTTTTGGTTGAATTTTGAGAAATTTTTGGGAAATGATATCTTGATCAATATAGGTCTGAATTGGGTGATTCAAAAGCCTAAATTGTGAAGTTTTTCATGGTGAACATTATGGTGCTCTTCGTTTCAGATGTGAGGTTTCCTTAAATTAGCTGCTACCATTATTGGTCCTTTTGAGTTGAATTCGAGTTTTCATGTTTGTTGGTGTTGGGGTGCTTCTGGGATCCAAATTGTGTCCGAGGGTAGGACATGAGCTCGAAAAGTAGGTTCGGACTAAAATTTTGAGGTTAATTCCGGAATTTAAATGCAGGTCCCACGTTTTTCGCTTTTGATCCTTAAATTGATCCACATTTATGTCTTACAATTTTAATGTCTTAATGATTGAAATAAGATATTGTTTCCATTGTTGAATCTACAAACTCAAAACTTTGAATTTGCCTTCAGAAACCCAGAGTACTATATAAAAAGGGTGATTCACACAACTATACAAAAAAATATATGTAATTACAAGGTCCTACCAACTTTTCAATATTTACTCCTAATATATCAACTTTAATTACAAAATAGGTAAGAGACGGGGTTTTATATTAATTAATGTTGATAAAAATATGATTTGATTGGTGTTGGGAAATGGGAAAAGAATTGTTAAATCCTATGTTCAGCCTTGTGAATCCATATAAACACCCCCAAAAACAAAAAAATAGTTTTGGTGCTATACTGAGCATTACATATGGTAGGATAATTTAGTTGTTTTCCCTTTTTTTTCCAAAAAAAAAATTGTAGTTCTTTTCTTTTAACACAAGAAATCAAATCAATTAATTTGATTTGATTGCATAGTGACAGCCTATTTACGACTATAGTCATGCTCGATAGAGGCACCAACTTTTGTGCTTTGTCTATATATGATAAGAATTTATTGTGGCATATGCATATATATAATAATTGGAGGGAAAGTATTTGTGTGAGGAAAAAACCTCGAAAAATTGTGTACTGTTATTCACGAATCTCTATTTAATTAGTTTCAAGCTTGTTGATGTGATTGATGTTTGGAAAGGAAAATTTTTTAAAAAAATAGTAAGACTAACTTTAAGCTGTGTGGATCCGTAACAACAAATTTTTTTTTTCAATGGTGCTATATTTAGCGTTAGTTATGGTTGGAAAATGTAGTTGCTTTCCTTTTTTTTTAAATAAAAGGGTTTAGTGCTTTTCTTTTACCACAAGCTATCAAATCAATTAATTTGATTAGATTGAATAGTGGCAGCCTATTTGGTAGTCGATCTACACATTCTAGATGAAGCCACCAACTTTTTGTATTTTGTCCACATAAGAAAAGACTACATTGTTGCTTGTGGACATATATAATAATTGGAGGGGAAGTATTAGTATATTTAACAAAGCATGTGTTTAAAGTTTTGAGTAACACCTTAAGAAAATCAATGCGGGGAATCAAAGAGAAAATTTGTGTAGTGTAGCGAAAGTGTTCAGTCAGATTAAATCCATGGATAACGAAAATTTTGTGTCGATTTTGGTGAAATATGATGGAAGATGGGATGTAACAAGTATTTTATATTATGAAAACTTAATGTTGTTAGAGATTCATGATGAATCTCCATTTAATTAGTTTCGACCTTTTTCTAAAGTTGTTTTAAAAATTGTTCCACATGTATCTTTGATTGAGGTGAGAAAATAAATTATTTCATGAATGTTCATGTTTACATATGAAGTTTTGTTTTACTGACAATTTGATAAATCACTTATTATGATTAATAACATTTTAGTGGTACTATATTGGTGTTAAAATGATGTGAAAAAGTTCCTGGTTGCGGGCGGCCATGATGGTTAGTTAAATGGTGCATGTGTGTAACGACCCTGAATGTCATTTATTGTATTTTTGATAAAATTCGAAGGCTCTGATCAAAATACCGTCAGTTTCGATAATTTCAAATGCTGAAACTAATGCTAGAAATGACTTCATTGCAATTTTTAGAGCTTCTGAGAATATTTGAGTTTTTGAGCCCGAAACTAGTTTAAATGAGTTTTCTCGGGTTTTGGCCAAGGAGACCTCAAATTCAAATTCTGATAATTCCGTTGGATCCGGAATATCGATTTTGGGCTAGAAGGACCCTTCGTTCAGTTTCCGAAGCTTCCGGGTGTGTTTTGGTCCTTTCGATTATTTTCAATATTGGAAAATAAGACCCACATTGGAATAAAACAACCTCCGGTGGGAATTTCGACTACACCGTTGAGTCCGAAATATCATTTCCGATCAGATTTCATATATGGAATGTATTTTTCCGATTCCGAATTAGGTGGGAGCATTGAATTTAAGTTTGATAGGTTGCTGAGAATGCTGAAGCGGGGATGACGTGGCCCAAGTAGGTGCTGCCACGTGGCAGACACAATATATTAAAAGAAAAATCTGCAGATTTCTTCTCAAAATTTTCTGGGTTTCTCACAAACTTCAATCAATGATTTCTCCCTCAATTTTGGTCCGATTTGGGCAATTCAAAAGACTAAATTGCGTATTTTTCCAAGAGGAACACCATGGTAGTTTCAAAAATTAATTTTGGCGTGCCGTTCGAGGTAAATTTTGCTGCTTTCGGCTGGTTTGGATTTTTTTTGGAGACTTTAAATATGAGATTTCTACCTCATTTTAGCTCCGTTTTTGAATAGGTTTCGCCATTGAATTCCTTATTACCGGGAGAACATTTTCATGCATAAATTTCCAGATTTCTGACGTTTTTTTTCGATGATGAAAATTTTGGACCATTTTGCCCTTTTCACCGAATTAATTGATTTTAGTGTCGTCAGTTTCGTTATGTGATTGTGATGTTATACTTGAATAGATTTTGGTGATATGGAGTATCGTAGAGAGGGAAAAGCTTCGGAATTGACATGATTCGAGACTTTATATAAGGCAAGTGAGTTTCTAATCTTTTGTCAAATATGTTGAACCTTGTATGCTCTAATGTGTATAGAATTGAATATTTTGGGATAGAGATGGATTGATGTAGGCTTTGATCAAAGTATTTTGAATTGAATAATTATTTCTATGGTGATATTTGACTTGTGAATTAATTGTGGAAGTGCATTTTAGGGAAAATAATGAATTATTCGATATTGATATTGAATTGGTACTTGTTTTGAGATGTGACTATTGTTGAGGTTGTGATGGTATTGAGATATTAAGGATATTGCAACATTTATGGTATTGGGTAATACCCATATTCTTGTAATTTCTTCTATGTGTGATTCATGAAATATTTTAATATTATAAAAAAAATAAGGCAATTAAATATAAATGTGAGTTGGTGTGGTGTTGTGACACTTGAATTGAAAATGTGGCTAAGTGATGAGAATTCTGTTTTTGAGATATATTGTTGTTGGTGGTGATTATGAGTTGATTTGTTTGTAAACTTCATCTTATGTTCATTCATTCTATATCACACATAATTTGCATTGATTCTGGATATCGATATGAGTGAGATGGTAAAGAAAAAAAAAGAAATTGGGGCCGAGGTCTTTACCGATCGAGATGTGATGCCGAGGTCTTTGCCGGCGATATTGTGATGCCGAGGTCTTTGCCGGCGATGTTGTGCTGCCGAGGTCTTTGCCGGCGATATTGTGATGCCGAGGTCTTTGCAGGCGATGTTGTGTTGCCGAGGTCTTTGCCGGTGATATTGTGATGCCGAGGTCTTTGCCGACGATGTTGTGATGCCGAGGTCTTTGCCGGCGATATTGTGATACTGAGATCTTTGCTATTGATATTGTGATGCCGAGGTCATTGCCGGCAATTATTGCATAAGCATTGCATCTCATCCTTGCATATTGATATTGTGATGTCAAGGTCATTACCGATAGTTATTGCATAAGCAGTGCATCTCATCCTTGCATACTATTATGTGGCATGATGTTATGCCTGTGATTGATTATGTTATCACTTGTGAGTCATGACTTGTGATTTGATAATTGTGATATACTAAAAAACTATTTTTATTGTGTATTATGTGTTGCTGGGCTAGGACTTTTCTTAGTGCAGATTTATAGTTCGGCGGTATGTGGTTGGGTGTGAAGGAGTTACTTAGTTTTTCATTGTTTTACTCTAGGTTAGTTCCATTTGCTGAGTACCGTGTTGTTTTTGGTACTCACCCCTTGCTACATTTTGTAGATTGCGCGCCCGGTCCCTTTAGTTAGAATTTTCTCATTTCAAGACCGAGCTTCCGGATTATCTTTAAGGTAGCTGCTTATCTCATCGGTGGACCCTCAAGGAATCCATTATTATGTTACGTCCTATTTGAGGACTAGACATTTGAGACATTTATTTTATTCGAGTACTATGTATTTAGAGGCTTGTACATGTGACACCAGTTCTGGGATGGTTGTAGTTTAATCTTCCTACGATTATTTGTCATACTTGACTATTTTTCTCTTCCGCTATTATTATTATGTTTGGATCAGTAGGTATTGGGCTGTCTCGCCTTAGTGGGTTAGGTGAGTGCTATCACGTCCGAATTTTTGGTCGTGATAGTTGGTATCAGAGCCCCAGGTTCATAGGTCTCACGTGTGTACAAGCCGAGTCTAGTAGAGTCTCGAGAATCGGTATGGTGACGTCTATATTTATCTTCGAGAGGCTATGAAGACTGTTAGGAAACTTCCTTTTGTTTATTCTTTCTCTATCGTGCATTCCTGATTCAAGGTGATTCTCATCATTTTATTCATTCTCTCTCATGTATAGAGATGATTCGTGCTTAGTTCTTTAAATGAGTAATTAGTGGATTGTATATGACTTGAATGTTAGATCTGGTACTAAAGGGTAAGTGGTATACTTTTAAGAATTAAAATGTTCGACGATCAAAAAATATTAAGTAAGGTGATGATTCGATGATGCAGTTTAAGGATATTTGAGTGGTAAGGTCAAATAATGGATTGAGGGATTTTATGAATGTGTTATCCTATTTGGGCTTAGTTATGCAGCAGCACAAACATTATTAATGTGGTATATATATGATATCGAAAATGGTTCAACAATTTAAGGTGGAATGTTAAAAGGATAGGTAAAAGCATGTGGGCTAGTTTGGTGCTACCTTCTTGATAGGTATGATGTGTTCTAGTGGTGGATCTAATGGACTTTCATGATATAGTACTAGTGGCATATGAAAACGAATATGTCAATTGTCAAGCGTGAATACAAACTATTTTAGAAGTTATTAGTTATATCACAAGCTCATTTAATAAGGATTGATGTTGCAGTCATATTTGAGAAATCAACTAGTATGTTACCCCGGATGCTTGGGTTAAGCATTATTTGTAAGGAATATTTTTAGTGGTGGATTTTTACTACAATTAACGCAGTTAGGTTGTGAGGTGTATTGGGGGATCCTAAACGAGGACTATTAATCCACAATAAGACCCCAGAGAGGGGATCAACGTCGAAATAATAAGTGGATAATATCATGATTGATAAGCTTATGGGTAAGGAAAGTCCCATCGAGTATACTCCTGCAAAGCTAATTAAGAATTTTAGTGAGAAAGGGTATAAAAAATTGAGTTAGTCCTTCAGATTTGACTAATATAATAGGTTTAGGTGTCATATCGATGATGAGGTTAACCTTGAGACGATGACAACAACTATAGAGCATAATATTAATAAGGGTTCGTGATGGATTATGATCAAGATGCAATCATATGATAAGGACTTTTGATCGAATGGATTCAGCATGCTAAACACAATTTGGAAATATTAAAAGTTATGTTTGGAACTATTTGATGAGTAATGTGATTGTATGAAAAGATGTAAAATGTATTGAGACACTGCTCAAATATAATTGAAATGAGCTAGAGTCATAAATGAATAAATTAGTGAGATGTAGGAATATTCACTCTGATGGTAAATGTCAAAAATATATCTTTCGAGAGAGTAGATAATTGAATTTAAAGCCACCCAGTTTATTTATTTTGCTTTGGTTATGGTGATAGTATTAAGTATCATTGGTCTTGGCTAGAAAATTGTTGGGTAATATTTGAGGAAAAAAAATCTACAATGTTAGGCCATGAATATGGGTTTAGCACTCAAACATCCTCGCAACATTTATAACAGATACAAGTCAAGAAAAGTAAAGAAAAGTAGAGATTATATATGGGTCCATGGTTCAGAGTTAGAAATTGTATGGATTTCGCTTTGAGTTCGTGTGATGATGTAAGAGGGGTTGACTCATCAACAGAGTATGAGAGACTATGAACTTCTTTTTTGAAAGTTTGGTTTGGGTTGGAATGACAAACAGTAATCTGTGAGAAATTATGCAGTTCATGTTAGATTGGATTGCTCAATCATAATAGGTGACTCATAGAAGCAATATAGAAAGGACTCATGATTTGATATGTGTCACTGATGACTTTGGATCAGATGGATACTACTTCATTGATGGAGGTTAACGTAAACTATCATGATGGATTATGTTGGTACTTAGTGGTAAATGGAGGTTATGTGCTCATGGTATGCAGAATTCCTAGGGTGATAAAGAATTTCTTAAGTTTGGCATGAGGGAACGATTGTTGGAGTTGACGTTGAGGCATTTTTTCTCTTCGAAGGGTTATATGTAGTTGAGGTTGATTTCTAATTAAATAGTTGTAGCTCGTGGAAAAGGAACCATACTTGATTCAGCTATTGCTCCAGTATCCGAGCAGTATTATTTGAGGTTTTATAATCTTGGGAATGTCATTCATTAGTTGTCAAATTTAATTGGGTTCTCTCTTACGAATATGTATTGTTGAAGTATTGGAATTGCGCAACTTAAGTTTAGGGGAGATTATGTTAAGGGAATGGGACTTGGACGAGGTTTGCTATGGTTGGTAGATTGCAATTGACTATTATTGGTTCAAGTTTGGTTCATTAGCTAGTCTCCTACTTGGTAGCTACTCTTAGAGGGCAGAATTTCATGTTGGCTCATAAGTATTATTCTTGCTGGTATGTATTGATGTTATGACTCTTAAGAATAAGGTCACTTGGAAGCAATTAATGACTTGAGAAGGGTATGTCAGACTCTTAGTTACTTCTAGTGAGGCTCCTCTCTTTGCCTTATGTTCGAGGACAAACATGGTTTTTAGTGGTGAATAATGTAACGACCCTGAATGTCATTTATTGTATTTTTGACAAAATTCGGAGGCTCGGATCAAAATACCGTCAGTTCCGATAATTTCAAATGGTGAAACTAATGCTAGAAATGACTTCATTGCAATTTTTAGAGCTTCTGAGAATATTTTGAGTTTTTGAGCCCGAAACTAGTTTAAATGAGTTTTATCGGATTTTGGTTAAGGAGACCTCAAATTCAAATTCTGATAATTCCGTTGGATCCGGAATATCGATTTTGGTCTAGAAGGACCCTTCGTTCAGTTTCCGAAGCTTCCGGGTGTATTTTGGTCCTTTCGATTGTTTTCAATATTGGAAAATAGGACCCACATTGGAATAAAACAACCTCCGGTGGGAATTTCGACTACACCGTTGAGTCCGAAATATTATTTCCGATCAGATTTCATATATGGAATGTATTTTTCCGATTTCGAATGGGGCAGGAGCATTGAATTTAGGTTTGACAGGTTGCTGAAAATGCTGAAGTGGGGATGACATGGCCCAATTAGGCGCTGCCACGTGGCAGACGCAATATATTAAAAGAAAAATCTGCAGATTTCTTCTCAAAATTTTCTGGGTTTCTCACAAACTTCAATCAAAGATTTCTCCCTCGATTTTGGTCCGATTAGGGCGATTCAAAAGGCTAAATTGCGTATTTGTTCAAGAGGAACACCATGGGAGTTTCATAAATCAATTTTGGCGTGCCGTTCGAGGTAAATTTTGCTGTTTTTCAGCTGGTTCAGATTTTTTTTGGAGACTTTAAATATGAGATTTCTATCTCATTTTAGCTCCGTTTTTGAAACGGTTTTCGCCATTGAATTCCTTATTACCGGGAGAACATTTTCATGTATAAATATCCTGGAAACGACTTTTTTCGATGACAAAATTTTTAGACCACTTTGCCCGTTTCACCGAATTAATTGATTTTAGTGTCATTAGATTCGTTATGTGATTGTGATGTTATACTTGAATAGATTTTGGTGATTTGGAGTATCGTAGAGAGGGAAAAGCTTCGGAATTGACATGATTCGAGACATTATATAAGGCAAGTGAGTTTCTAATCTTTTGTTAAATATGTTGAACCTTGTATGCTCTAATGTGTATAGAATTGAATATTTTGGGATAGAAATGGATTGATGTAGGCTTTGATCAAAATATTTTGAATTGAATAATTATTTTTATGGTGGTATTTTACTTGTGAATTAATTGTGGAAGTGCATTTCAGGGGAAATAATGAATTATTCGATATTGATATCGAATTGGTACTTGTTTTGAGATGTGACTGTTGTTGAGGTTGTGATGGTATTGAGATATTAAGGATATTGCAACATTTATGGTATTGGGTAATACCCATATTCTTATAGTTTCTTCTATGTGTGATTCATGGAATATTTTAATATTATAAAAAATAATGAGGCAATTAAATATAAACATGAGTTGGTGTGGTGTTGTGACACTTTAATTGAAAATGTGGCTAAGTGATGAGAATTCTGTTTTTGAGATATATTGTTGTGGTTGGTGATTATGAGTTGATTTGTTTGTGAACTTCATCTTATGTTCATTCATTCTATATCACACATAATTTGCATTGATTCTGGATATCGATATGAGTGAGATGGTAAAGAAAAAAAAAAGAAATTGGGGCCGAGGTCTTTACCCGTCGAGATGTGATGCCGAGGTCTTTGCCGGCGATGTTGTGCTACTGAGGTCTTTGCCGGTGACGTTGTGATGCCGAGGTCTTTGCCGGCGATATTGTGATGCCGAGGTCTTGCCGGCGATGTTGTGATGCCGAGGTCTTTGCCGGCGATATTGTGATACTGAGATCTTTGCTATTGATATTGTGATGCCGAGGTCATTGCCGGCAATTATTGCATAAGCATTGCATCTCATCCTTCCATATTGATATTGTGATGTCGAGGTCATTACCGACAGTTATTGCATAAGCATTGCATCTCATCCTTGCATACTATTATGTGGCATGGTGTTATGCCTGTGATTGATTATGTTATCACTTGTGAGTTATGACTTGTTATTTTATAATTGTGATATACTGAAAAACTATCTTTATTGTGTATTATGTGTTGATGGTCTAGGACTTTTCTGAGTGCAGATTTGTAGTTCAGCGGTATGTGGATGGGTGTGAAGGAGTTACATGGTTCTTCATTGTTTTACTCTAGGTTAGTTCCATTTGCTGAGTACCGTGTTGTTTTTGGTACACACCCCTTGCTACATTTTTGTAGGTTGCGAGCCCGGTCCCATTAGTTAGAATTTTCTCATTTCAAGACCAAGCTTCCGGATTATCTTTAAGGTAGCTGCTTATCTCATCGGTGGACCTTCAAGGAATCCATTATTATGTTACGTCCTATTTGAGGACTAGACATTTGAGACATTTATTTTATTCGAGTACTATGTATTTAGAGGCTTGTACATGTGACACCAGTTTTGGGATGGTTGTAGTTTAATCTTCCTACGATTATTTGTCATATTAGACTATTTTTCTCTTCCGCTATTATTATTATGTTTGGATCAGTAGGTATTGGGCTGACTCGCCTTAGTGGGTTAGGTGAGTGCCATCATGTCCGAATTTTGGGTCGTGACAATGTGTTGGTATAAAAGATAATAACTCCGCCAAAAAAAGCAACTGTCGTGAGCCTGGATTGGTGTCAACACTGGTATAAATTAGAATATGGTTGCCTATGTGGTAGTTTTCATGGTATATTAACTGAGAGAAAACACTTTAATGTTGAATGTGGATGATTTGGTGCTGATTGTGGTATATGTTTGGTAGTCAGAAAAAAATGTGGTATATGTTTGTGGTAGTCAGGAAAAAAAATTTCTCACTTACATTAAATGTTTTGACAGCAAAACGAATAAAGAAAAAGGAATAAAATCTTAGTCATATTAATGCTTCGTCAGTAAAAGAACTTGTATAGTTTAATAATTTTTGTGCTACTTTGGTAAATAAAATAGAAAATGTAATTTGTATCCAAAAGCTGAATACTTTTGTAATTTTTCAATTTAAAAATGGCTATTCTATAAGTTCAAATTTTTCCAGTTACAAACTACTCATTCAGAGGCAAAGAATGCACTTATATCAAGGGATGAACTTGTATCATCGGATGAACTTGTATCACCGGATGAACTTGTATAAAGGGATGAACTTATATCATCTCTACTTGGAGAATCTTCCATTTTCCTCTTCTTTTTGTTCATAACGCTTTCATTATGTGAGCCACTGTGCAATGTATCCATGACTTCTTCATCTCTTGAATACGCCTGCTTTATTTCCACATCCTGCAATTGATCTTTGCAATAAACTTGATCTGCTATTGTTATAAAATAAACTAGTTAGTAGGTGTTTGAACACTATTTGACCGAATATAGAAAGCCAATAGAAGTATAAAAGATGAGTTTACTAGAGGAATAATATCGATATATTTCTGGTCGGGGAGTAGACACTGTCTGCACGATCTTGTCGAGTTCAGGCTTAGAAGATGTCTCGTTTATAGCATCATTGGAATCACCGACATCCAGGAGATTAGATTTATATATTATGGCTGGATCTACGAAGGACGTGTGGATTTGAATATAATCTGAAAACCACGGAGTGCCTCTCTTTGCATAAAACATAAGATATGCCTCCTCTGCTAAAACAAGATCTTTGTGAACCTGAAGAACCTACGACAATCAAAGAAAATTAACTTGTTGTAAACTCAAAAACACTTCTTTTCAAAATAAGCAAACTCTAAAAGCTTGGTCAAATAGGCTATAAGTGACATATAAAGACGACACCATTTCCCTATTCTCCATACCTGCTCGTCATCATATTTGTACCATTCATTTGGAGCACAACGAATGAAGCTATAATAGTGTCCTGAAGAGGGTGAAAAACCAGCATGCACTATAACTGCATATAGATCATATTTCATTTCTACCTGTTGAGAAATAAAAAATTTTAAAACAACATCATGTAACTGCTGCCAAAACATAAAAGTCCAAATGCAGCTCATTGATAATAGATACTCACATTGTGGATATTGTTGGTATATGGAAGCAAGTCCAATTCCAAAGGAAATGAGACATGCTTGTTCACCTTCTGAACAACATGCTCATCATTTTTTAATCTCTTCAAATGAAGGGTAGCAACAGAAGGGGCCTGATCGACCAGGAGTTGTTTCTCACCTGGCACCCGTACCTTGCATCTTTCACATGAAAACTCGAGTTTCTCAATTCTAGTGAAAGATTCTAGTGCTGCTGGGACACTGTCAATGTCCTTAATCTCCAAGCTAACACGACAACATTTTAGTCCTAAGGCCACACTAAATCATAGACAACACTTTTTCATAGTTTAGGCCACACTTATTCAGGGTGCTTAAAAGCCAAAAATGTTGTAGTGTAAGGTCAACTAAAGGCTCATATGTGACAGAGCAATGACTGCAGTTGCAACAGCGCAGCTACAAATTGAGAAATACAGACTAACAATATAAATTTCTAATTCACAAACTACACATACAGATAACAAACACGCAACAACATATCCAATGAATGCTTACCTTGCTCACAAGGCGACCACCAAAGGCCTTTTTCACAATGTTGACAGGTGCCGTGTCTTTTGGCTCTAAATTGTTACAACAGCTTTCAAGTTTATTGAGAAAGCTCTGTAAGAATTCATGTGCATCTTGCTGTTGGTGTCGATTGAAATTGGATGAAAAGTCTGATATTTGCAAGTTAAGGAACAAAAAGAAATATAAGGTACAAAGTTGGTGGAGAGGGACAAAACATGCAATCACAAAAAGTTGTACGATATCAACAAATTGGCGAACAAACTATAATTGATACTACTATAACAAAAAATATTGTATGCATTTTACAATTGTCCTCAACTGTTTTTTTTTACTTTGAAAATGATAAATAAAAGCAACATTATTTACAGATGTAAATGTGCTCTATATAGAAAGCTAAACAACCATTCATCCTATTACGCCAAATTTTTTTCCATGTGCTTCATTGATGAGAATGTTGTTTCGAAGCTTGCTATAAAATTAAAATAAACATCCGAAGGAAATATACAAATGACTAGGGATACCTATATGTTGTTTAGAGATAGAAGTATGGGATCACGTGAACCCACCCGTCTCTATGTGCGCGCACACAAGATGGTGGATATCTTTCTTGTTTAATCACAAATAAGATATGAAAAAGGATACCTCTCAAGTGGCTAACAATTTTACTTGGTGAGACATATAAAAAGGCACCAGACATTGAAACGTCAACAATCTCGCGAATGATGCAAATGACGCAAAATCCATTCATATAAGCTACAACAAGAATGACAATCAGCTAAGGTAAAATGCATATAAACAAAGGAAAAATCTAAGTTGATCCTTACTTTCACATTGCGATACATGGTCAATTGATGCAAGGAGCTGAAGCAATATCACTGTGTGCATGAAACATTGCATAACCGCACTCAGATAACATGTATTGCCTATGTTAAAAATTCCAACGCCCTAAAAACAACCATTAACATAAGCACCAAAAACAACAAAGAGTTAAGAGCTAGAATACACACAAGAGAAAGTATCATAGGAATAGGCTAAAAATGTAAATTGTATTACTTAAAAGAGGTTATAAGTTGGAATCCTACCGGCATTTTATAAGGATTATACTCAGTTGGCTTAATTTCTTCAACTGTCGCTTTGAAATTCTCTGGATTGACTAAGGAAATGGGCGAGTAAATGGGATAAACTGATGAAAGATCCCATTTATCCCGGTCAAAATATGAAAGCCAACTACTATCAGAAGTAGCAGTATAACCCGTTGACTCAAAATCATCACAAGTGATTAATGAAGGATAAGATTTGACCAGATCCGATGCCCTATCAGCCATAACCAAATCCTTTTCTCTCTGTTCTTCTTCAAGTTCAACTTTCACTAATGAATAATTGTTACGTCGGAAAATGACTTTCGGGTTTAAAAATTCGATTTACGACTTAATTAGTTTAAGTAAAAGCGAATCTTAAAAAAAAATAGAGTCGCCACTTAATTTTTTTAAGGAAAAATCAAGAAAACCGATTTAAAATTATTTTTAAAAGAATTAACAGATAAAATCCTTTTAAAAAATCCAAAGAAGGGTTCGGGTTCATATTTCTATTTCGGGAAGGTTTTACGCACCCGAAATATCCGCTAACACGCGGTTATCCGACGATTAAATATTTTGACTAACTTTTTTAAAAATTAATCTTAATTTATACTCTCAATTAGAAAAAGGTTTAAATAAATATTTAAAGATTAGAAAAAATATTTAAAAAATCTTATTCAATTAAAATTAATCTAAGTGAACCATTAAAAATAATTAAGAAAGAAAAACTAATATTAAAGTCTAATAAACTTTATTTAATTAAAGGAGTTAAAGAATTGTGCCAAGTTGCTAGAATTTAAATCTTGGAATGCCTAAGTAAAAAAAAAAAAAAAAAAAAAAACATATTAGTAAAATTATTATTATTTTTTATGGAAAAATATTTGAAGTGTTTTAAAGACTATTCTTTTTTTAAAATGTTAGATTTCCTAAAGAAGTGATTTTTAGCATAAAGATTCAAAGGGGGCATTAGAATAACATAAATGATCGACTTCGGGGAAATTTAATTAAATTAAAACACATTAGATTAGATTAAAACACATAAACCAAACAATTGTTAGAATACAAATATCACAAATAACAACAAAGTAATAAAAATATAAATTAAAAAAAAACATTGGGCTTGGCAGGCCCAATTTCTTAAAAACCTGTCCTAATTTCTACATGGGCCTGCCTGGCCCATTTTACCCTCAAATAGTTGCTGCAGATGTTTTGGCCCATTTTTTATTCCTGCATATACACTTAGTGTATAATCGATGTATATCAGTGTATATACACTGATTTTCCAGCTTTCGAAACCTGCAAGTTGACTTTCCCAGCTCCTAATCGCTCTCCAAAGCAAGAAACGGATGGGGGTGACTCAAAAGAAGAAGATTTGGACCTCCGGGCCCAAAAGAGGCAAAGATAGAGTCCGAAATGGACCCAAAAAAACATTGTTCATGCAAAGAAATAAAATAAAGATTAGCGGAGGCTCACGTACAAATATGGACAAGTGTGAAAGAATATATAAATACAAGCGAGGTCTAAGAAAAGAAAACACTCATGCTCTATATGATCATTTACTCTTAACACACTCATGCTCTAATATAGACAAGAACACACTCATGCTCTAAATGATCATTTACTCTTAAACTATCCTAAGAAAGATTTACTCAAAACTTGACACCAACTTGAGCCAAGAATAAATAAATAGACAATCACAAGATATTGCACAAATTTAAGATAAGCAACCAACATATACACACATAGATATTGCACCAACTTGAACCAAAAATTACACAAATTTAAAACAAATGTAATATATATATATATATATATATATATATATATATATATATATATATACACACACACATGGACACATAGATATTGCACCAACTTGAACCAAAAATTACACAAATTTAAAACAAATGTAATATATATATATATATATATATATATATATATATATATATATATATATATATATATGTATACACACACATGGACACATAGATATTGGAAACATTTAACAAAAGCAAAAGCATATAATGTAGAAATGAAAGAAAAGAAAAAAAAAGTAAAAAAAATAAAAAATCAACCAGCATATACATTAACAGAAGCAGAGGCTGTAGAAATGGAAGAACAAGTGAAAATCAACCAACATATACCTACCTATACATACATACACACACCAACTAATTAACACAAGCAGAAAATATATAGATGTAGAAATGGAAAAGGTTTGTATATGTATATGCATATGCGTGTTTTCCACGTCCAATAATCCAATAATTTCATGAAAATTAACACGAATCCAAGGGTTGTTGCTTCTTTTCCGGAAAAAATTATTGGCTAGACAAGAGAGGGCATTTCACCGAACACATGGGAGGCACATAACTTAATTATGATTTTAATAAAACTTCACCCTCATTTCATTTCCAACAACATACAACAAGAGTTTAAAATACCCAAAGATAAACAAATTAACTATAGCGTTCAAAAATCCAAAGAAAGCATTTCACCAAACACATGGAGAGCATGTTATTTAATCAAGATTTTAACATAATACATAACATATATATAGATACTACAATACAACAATATAACCAAACATCCTTCAAGTTCCGTACATACATACATATCTATATATATACGTGGATACAACAGCCCACAACAGACAAGGATTCCAAATACGTGTTGCGTTGCCACTTCTTGCAACAAAATATTTTGGCATTTCACTATGCCCCTCTTTTCTATGTCAAAAAAAATTGCCAACAAGAAGCAATATATTTTATTAGCAGTGCAAATCAAAGTAAAGAAATAAAGAATCCCCTGCTGCAACATCATAGTTAGTATTGTTTATTAAAAATCTATGTTGTTCGAATTCTCTACAAATATTGCCATGGATTCTTCAGAAATGTAGTACCAACTTTGAAGAATTGGAATAACATAAAACACATTCTAAGATTTCACCAGTTTCTGTTAAGCAAAAATGAGTTATTGTAGTACATAACCAAATGAAAACATACAAAATCTCTTTGCAATTTAAATCATATACACTATTATTTCAACAAAATCCAATATAGAATTCGCATACGTTTAAAGAAACGAGAGACGTGAATGAGTATGTTACCTCTATTGGGGCAGCGAGCTGGGACGAGATAAGCTTAACGACGACGCCTCGCACCACCACCCTTCGACGACGTTCTCACAGTAAACAAAATGAAGGAAATTCGGGTTCGATTTCGGCCCCGCAGCGGTCTAAAACAGTGAGAAAAACAGAGATTTTGGGTGCTTTTTTCTTCTTTTTTCGGCCCCATATTGACTGACCTTTCTCCCTCTTTTCTCTCAAATGGAAACTCTTATATATATATATATATATATGTATCGTTTAGGGTCTTCCCTGGTTCCCAACCCCTTCAACAGTGGAGAAAGAGGGGTATTTATAGGAGAGATTTGGGCTTGAAATTGGGGGGAAAACGGGTAGAAATTTAGGGATTTTTCAAATTTGAAATTCAAAGTTTGAACGAATAAAGGTGAAGAGGAGAGGGAGTACGCGTGGGTGGGAGTAATGATTGTTTCTTGGCATTTTGCCAAGAAAAAGTACTGGAAAATGCCTGCAATATGGCTGCTTTCTCTGGTTTTGGCGTTGTTTTTTTTTTCTTTTTATGGTTTCTGTCGTTTTCCCGTTTGGGGAGAAGAAGGGGAAGGGGATAGACTAGTTAAAAGGGGTGGGTTTTGATTAAAAGAATTTGGGCCGGGTCGGGGGTAATGGGTTGGGGATTTGGGTATTAAAATTGGAATTGGGTTTGGGTTTAAAATTGGAAGAATGGGCTGGTCTGGTTTGGGTAGTTAAGATAATTTGGGCCAAGAACTTGGCCCAGAAATAAGGAAAATAAAATCTGAAAATGGGAAAAAGAATTTAAGATTTGGCCATTTTAAATTACAAAATGTGGCCAAATAAAACGTGATCAACTCGGAATCGATTGATTAATTTGACCATGAGATGAATTAGTATAAATTAATTAAAGAGTTTTTAATATTAACAACTTAAAATAATTAAATTAACTACGGGGTATTAATTCTAAAATAGTTAAAGTAAAGTGATCTATTTAAGAATATTTTTAAAATTAATAAAAATACTTAATTATTAATACTTGAAATAAATATACATAATATGGAATATATAAACATAATTAAAATTAAAAGATTTAAGCTTAAAAATCGCTCAAAAACTATTTTTTGCATTTTGAAAGCTAATTATTTCAAATTGTTAAAATTAAAAGCTCGATGACTAATTTGTACTGTGGAGGGTCAAAATTGGGTGTCAACAGCTGTCCCTTTCTTTGGGTATGATTGATGAAAGAGATCGTAGACAACGAAACTTGACTAATCCAATTTTGAGCCGACCACATATTCATTTCATGGAAGGGCCTTGGTACGGGCTTTGGAACATTGTGGCCGGACCCTGGTTTTGGGTTTCCTACATATCTCAGGTCACATGGGAATTCAGGCCACTTGTAGTTCAAAACGCTTGATTTTACGCACTATTTTGAAAAATTCAAAAGCTATCCAATATCGAATTATGGAGAAATTAGAATGCTTGGGATGAGATTTTGAGGGTAAATGTTAGAATACAGCCGAGTTTTCAAAGTTGGGCCCGCCTACATATCCTTGGACTTAGGAATCAGGCTGCTTGTAGTTCGACTCTATCGGTTGAAAAGGAAATCTCTTATTCTGAGATAACCCTTGGTTCAGGAGGAGTGACAAACAAAATGAATTATGAAAAAGAGGCTCGCAACCTCTTAACCATAAATGTGGTGCACTTCACACCCATAATTAAGAACTTACACGGACATAATTTTCAAAACTCTTGGTATATTGTCACTCAGATTGGAAAAGACTGCATCCGATGAGAATTGAGATCACGTGGATGCGAATCTGAAAACTAACGAACTCAAAGAAATACCCACATGCCTTCTAACAGGGGTGTGGTTAGATTGTGGTGGGAGTCGTTCCTCAGCTCGCGTCCAAAGAGTTTGACATTCCTCTTCAGACTATGTCCCAGTTCGCTGCTAAGAAAAAGTTCCACGTTGTGCCGCCTCCTATTTGATGACGTCCACACCTGTGGTTTGTTTTGAGATTTCACCCTTTCGGATGCTCTCGATATAACTAAGACAAAAACCATTAGTATAAACCATAACTTAAATATAGGGATGATAGTTTTTACCATATTCGACCTATATTCTTCTTTTCGACGTGATGCACAATGAGTTGACATGATGCAACGTGATGATGGCCCTTTTGGCAATGAATGATGATATCTTTCTTGAGGATGTGATGAATGTGATGGCCCTTTCGGCAATGAACATGTAATGGCCCTCTTGGCGATTTGAAGATGTGATGGCCCTCTTGGCAACTTGAAAATGCAGTGGCCCTCTCGGCAGCTTGAATGATGAAATGGCCCTTTCGGCAGCTTGAATAATGAAATGGCCCTCTCGGCGATGAAAATGCGATGGCCCTCGCGGCGATGACTGATGAAATGGCCCTCTCGGCGAATTGAACATGCGATGGCCCTCTCGGCAACTTGAAAATCTAAACGTCTTCTCGGCAATTGAAAATGTAATGGCCCTCTCGGCGATGAATGATGGAATGGCCCTCTCGGCAGCTTGAACATGCAATGGCCCTCTCGACAGCTTGAGAAAATGTAAATGTATTCTCGGCAATGCAATAGCCCTCTCGGAAACTTGAGAAAATGTAAATGTATTCTCGGCAATGCAATAGCCCTCTCGGCAACTTGAAGATAGAATGGCCCTCTCGGCAGCTTGAAAATGTAAGTGCCTTCTCGGCAGATTGAAGATGAAATGGCCCTCTCGGCAACTTGTGCATGCAATGGCCCTCTCGGCAACTTGAACATGTAAGTGTCTTCTCGGCAATGCAATGGCCCTCTCGGCAACTTGAAGATAAAATGGCCCTCTCGGCGGCTTGAAAATGTAAGTGCCTTCTCGGCAGATTGACGATGAAATGGCCCTCTCGGCGGCTTGAAAATATAAGTGCCTTCTCAGCAGATTGACGATGACATGGCCCTCCCTGCGAATTGAACATGCAGTGGCCCTCTTGGCGATGAGTGATGAAATGGCCCTCTCGGCAACTTGTGCATGCAATGGCCCTCTCGGCAACTTGAACATGCAATGGCCCTCTCGGCGAATTGAACATGCAATGGCCCTCTCGGCAGCTTGAAGATGTAGCTGTCTTCTCGGTAGGTTGAAGATGAAATGGCCTTCTCGCTGAATTGAAACATGCAGTGGCCCTCTCGGCGACTTGAAGATGTAATGTCTTCTCGGTAGGTTGAAGATGAAATGGCCTTCTCGGCGAATTGAAACATACAATGGCCCTCTCGGCGACTTGAAGATGTAAACGTCTTCTTGGCAACTTGATAATGAAAACGTGATGAACGGCTGGAGATTTGAGTGAGACAAACTGTTTACGCCTCGGTAGTTTCCTCGCAGACAAGTCCTGTAAATATTTCCCTACATTCACAAAAAATTCCTTAGTTTCAAAGCGAATTGATCTGTGATGATTCTTCGGTCGTCTGCTCCCTGTCTTGTCTTTTGGTTGACCGCTCCGATCTCTCACCTCTTGATAGACAGAATATAAAATATACGTTTGACAAAAAAAAGAAATTCTTTTTTTTTTTAAAGGGTAAATTTAGAAAAGAATTTTTGAAGAGAAGGTCACTGCCAACTGTCGTGTCACGAAAAAGCTTTAGATGAACACATTCGATTTCGGACATGGTTTCTTTGACGCATCACAATTGTCTTTGAATTTTCTGATCAGGCTGAGGATCTTCAGGGCTTTTAACGACACTTGATGAAATTTTTGAAAGTGATCTCAAAAATTTCTGTCCTAGTTAAATGTCGTAATGAATCAATAACTTGGTAGAACTCCGAGAATTTTTGAGATCTTCTCAAAAATTTCTGTCCCAGTTGAAATGTCATACTGAATCACTAGCTTTTTTAGAAAAATCCTGAGAATTTTTTGAGATCTCCTCAAAATATTCTGTCCCAGTTGAAATGTCATACTGAATCACTAGCCTTTTTTAGAAAAATCCTGAGAATTTTTTAGATCTCCTAAAAAAAAATTCTGTCCAAGTTGAAATTCCTAATGCTTAAAATTTTGACTTGTTGGAGGTGTCTTCTCGTTCAGAATTTTGAGTTCCTCTCAAAAACTCTGTCCCAGTTTCCTTTATGGGAATATGATCGAGCCATTGTGGCGTCTACGTATCCCGTTGAGGCAGGAATCAGGTCAAACGTAGTTCCCCTTTCGGGAGATAGAGAAAAATATGAATTTAAACAAGAAAATGACCGAGGCCGACATAGGCCGCCTACGTATCTCATGCTTGAGAATTCAGGTCAAACGTAGTTCATAATACAAAAAGGAAAAATAAAAAGGGATAAGGGGATGACCGAGGCCGACATAGGCCGCCTACGTATCTCATTCTCGAGAATTCAGGTCAAACGTAGTTCATTACAATGGCAGATAATCTGATAACAAACAATAGAAATGATTACAAGGAAATGATGCGATTACAGGAAAAGAGATTAAAAGGAAATCTTGAATCTCTAGACGTAGTGTCTCTTGATAGCATATAAGTCGGTCGTCAAGTTGTAGTAGGTGATGTTTGTGCTGAATCTCTACACATTGTGGCATGACCAGATGAATATATTAACATATTCTTCAATAGGTTGATGAGCTCTCTCCTCTGAGTTCCCATCAAATGGATATTGATTCTGACTTCTCTGGTGCTTTGTCTTCTTTCAGATTCACAGTTTAAACTGGCTTGAGTTGTTCCGATTTTGACAAATGACTCGGATATCACGGTCTCTTCATCATACTCTTTGAATACTTCATCGGTATTCACCTCATTTTGTTCATTAAGCTCGTGACATGACATAATATGACAGGTTTTAAAGTTCTTTTACTAAAATCATAAACAAACATCATCAGATAGGAAAAATGAAGCGAGTAAACTCCCATGATAAAAGAGACTTTCATTTAAAAGAAAGAAAACAATAGAAGCTTTGGCATAGTCACAAGACAGTTTGACCCTTTTTTTTTTTTTTCAAAATATGGCTAGAGAATTAAAGCATAACGAAGTAAAACAATATAAGAGGTGGGCCTCGAGCCTATATGGACTACCACCAATTTCAGGAATAATATAAAAATCAACTTTGTCTATCAAGATGAGTAGAGAATCAGGAGCAGAGTAGATGTCCAATTATCATTTGCTCCTCCAACTCGACGTCTCGTGCTTAGCTTCACGGTCACCGCAGCATCATCTCCTTCGAACAAATTCTAGATTCCTTCCCCTAGACCATTGTCCTCGTCGTGATTTTGCACTGGCAAAGACTGAGGCAAGTGAGGCAACGATTTTGATAACGTGCGATCGACCTTATTCCTCTTCGCAATCATCAAAGCGAAGTTGGTGAGGTATCATGACCACAAATCCAGATGTCACCTGCTGACGAAGGGGCAGGGGGTTACTATTGACACTAGGAGTAACAGCCTGAAGAGTGACCACCTTTTGATAAATTAAGTCCTGAATCTTGTGCTTCAAGTTGATGCAATTTTCAGTAGTATGCCCAATGGCTCCGGAATGATAAGCACATTTCTGGTCTGCTTTATAAAATTTTCCTAAAGGATTGGCTGGTCTTCCTTCTACGGGATGGAGCACACCTGCAGCTTTCAATCTCTCATAGAGTTGAGTTCGAGTTTCAACCAGAGGAGAAAGATTCGGGGAGTTCTTTTCACAAGATTTGGACGAGAAATGTTGTTTTCCCAAACAGGTAGAAATTTTGGCGTTGGCTTTTTTTTCTTTTTATGGTTTCTGTCGTTTTCCCGTTTGGGAAGAAGAAGGGGAAGGGGATAGACTAGTTAAAAGGGGTGGGTTTTGATTAAAAGAATTTGGGCCGGGTCGGGGGTAATGGGTTGGGGATTTGGGTATTAAAATTGGAATTGGGTTTGGGTTTAAAATTGGAAGAATGGGCTGGTCTGGTTTGGGTAGTTAAGATAATTTGGGCCAAGAACTTGGCCCAGAAATAAGGAAAATAAAATCTGAAAATGGGAAAAAGAATTTAAGATTTGGCCATTTTAAATTACAAAATGTGGCCAAATAAAACGTGATCAACTCGGAATCGATTGATTAATTTGACCATGAGATGAATTAGTATAAATTAATTAAAGAGTTTTTAATATTAACAACTTAAAATAATTAAATTAACTACGGGGTAATTAATTCTAAAATAGTTAAAGTAAAGTGATCTATTTAAGAATATTTTTAAAATTAATGAAAATACTTAATTATTAATACTTGAAATAAATATACATAATATGCAAAATATAAACATAATTAAAATTAAAAGATTTAAGCTTAAAAATCACTCAAAAACTATTTTTTGCATTTTGAAAGCTAATTATTTCAAATTGTTAAAATTAAAAGCTCGATGACTAATTTGTACTGTGGAGGGTCAAAATTGGGTGTCAACAATAATCATAACTCTTTTCTTCAATTTTATCTGGTTTTTGAGTTGCCTTATTAGGTGAAGTTTTTAGATTCTCCGCGATAATATTTTCCATTGGATAAAAAAAACCAACAAAAAGAAAGAAAATTTGTTAAGGGTTTATGAAGGATTTTTGGTAGATAAAAATTTATGAAAAATGAAAAGAATGACTTTTTAGAATTTTAAAGAAAATGATATGCTTTGGAATGGAGAGAAAATAATAGATACAAAGAACAAGGTGGGGGAGGGGGGCTTTCTTTGAAATGAAATCAACTAAAAAAACACCAATTTTTTTGTTTTCCTTTGTAAATATTTGGACTTTGAAGGTATATGGAGATTTGACAGAATGAGATGAATGTGTTTTTTTCTTGAGAACTTTGCATATGCTTTTGATAGATAAACGGGTTTTGAAATGGGAGGAAAAGATATATAGGGATTTGGGTAGTTATGGAAAGTAAATTTGTCAACCAGGAAAGTGATGAAATTCGTTGTGATTATCTAAATTTGTAGATAACCTCCATTTTGAGATACAACGGTCACTCAATTATTGATAATTATCTAGTGAAATTATATTTGTTTTCTCTTTTATGATATGAAGGTCACTTAACTTTGTTTCTATCTATTCAAAAGTCACCCTTTTAATATTTGAATGAGTAGAATATTATTATATGGATTTTTTTTTGTAGTTCATATGAATATTTGTTTCTTAATCCACACCAAAATAATCAACAATTCCATCCAACCGTAACTCATAACTTAAACTAACCATGTTCACTTGAAAAAAACATGAGAGGAACTTTAATATTTGCACTTATATAAACTTATGACATGCATATATTATTGCTTCATGATTGCTTATCTTTCTTTCTACATAGAATGTCCATTTTAATAAAATAAATATATTATATTCCACAGATGCATTCATATGGAGTAGTATTTTCTCGCTTTAATCTAGATATTATAATAAATAATACTCCTATAAAATTTACAACTTAGTGCAAATTTTTATTTGTTTGGGTTATGGTTAGGGTTGGATCGGATTGTGGTTTATTGTTGTGTGAATTTTAAAAAATATTATGTGACCTAAATAAAATGGCATGTCATATTTGCTAATAAAATATTAATATGTGATTGTCAAAAATATATAGACAAACTTGGGTGAACTTTTTATTATAAAAATCAAACATGATTGTTTTTAGACAATTATCAATTATTGGGTGACCTTCAGAATTTGTATCTCCTTAATCCCCCCATCCCAAGCATACCCACATAATAAACCTGTTTTGACTATATCATGTGATCTAAGGTTTCATTGTATTTATGACTTGAGCTTTTCTAAATATCTAATTATTGAAGATGCAAAACAAAAAATTTAGTTTGGTTTTGTAATTAAAAAAAAATTAACAAAAATGATTAGAGCACCTCTGAAAAATAGAGTATAACAAAGATAACAATATGATATGCCTCAAGAAAAAAAAAAGCAGAAAAAGTAATCCTTTGATAACTTTTCTTTATATGTTCACCTCTTAATATTAGCATTTTTATCATTGATATAATTACCTTTTGAAAGGTTGACTGTTCTTTTCAAAGTATTTGTATATTTTTATTTTATTTCCATATATATAAAAAATCCAAGTAACTAAATTATTTCGTTCACACATATCATATATATAAAATCTAGTAATTGTTTGCTCAATCTAAATGATTTCATTGCATTACGATATGAACTTCTCTAAATAACTCATTATTAAAATTAAGAAAACAAAACAAAAGGTCAATTTTGGTAAAGAAATAAATATTGATAGTCAAAACATAAGTTAATCACAATAATCATAACAATTCCTAAAATAGAGTGTAGAAAAGATGTCATGATGACATATCTCGAAAAAAGTGTATAAGTAGTAATCACTGATAAATTTTCTCGTTGTGTTCTTACAAATTAACATTATCAGGTTTTCATTGATATAATTATTTTTTTTGAGTTTTATTAATATTGCTAAAACATTTGACCAATGTGTTTTATTTTTGAGTTGATAAAATTCACGACCCTCAATTATTTAATACTCATCTCTCTCTCTCTCTCTTACTCTCTCACTTTCTCACTCTCACTCTCCATCTCTCTCTCTCTCTCTTTCTCACACACACACACGCATACACACAATTCATATCATGTATGTAAAATCTTATTTTACCTATATAATGTCACGACCTGGAGCTAGGGTCTAAGAGTGATATGTCGAATGTAACCCGAGAGTCCCCAAACAAGCCTCAAGTATCCATATTCACATCATCGGTTCGGAAGCGTATATATAAATAGTAAACACATAGTTCTAAGGGATAGGAAAGTAGGACTCACGTTATGGGGATTTCATACGGATAAGGAATTAACATGGATTCACATAACACATAAGAATTAAGGGGCAGGAATGTATGACTCACTCTATGGGAGCAATACGGGACTTAGGATCTTCCACATTTCCACATCAAATCATACATACTTATCATAATTTCTATAATCAATCTATAATAGTCATAGCCAACAGATAACCATAATCATAATCTCCAAATACAACACATAACACATAGATCCGACAAGAGTCTATGAGATGTCCAACAATGCCTCTAGTCATAGAATAGGACAAGGGACAAGACATGTCTCGGGCTCATCCTCAAAGTAAATAGCAAAACAGGAACAACATAAGGTAGATAGATGGTGGCTTGTCCTTGGAAGATAGGACTCACCACAATGCTACTCTCTCAAATCCGATCTAGCCGTCAAACAGTGGATGAAGGTAGTCTCCGGTCCCTACATGGTTAGATCATGTAGGCAAAAGTATGCGTTAGTACGTTTGAGTATACTAAGTATGTGGGCATGCAATGCATATGACTTATCAAACCTGCATTCAATGTTAGATGACAGGGCACATAATATAGAAAGTTCATATCCACGAAGAGTATATAACAATATGCCTTGAAATCTATGATGCATGAAATGCAATAATGCTTATATATAGTGGGGATGGACTATAACCGACAATTCCATCAACTCCAAAATGGTCAATTAGGACATGGTCGGCTCAAATATCGAGGTTTTCAGTGATAATTTATACTGTATTTAGCATTTTAGCCTTGAAAACTGGTCAAAAATTGGTTTTGGTCAATATTCTTGGAAAGCATGTCCGAATGAATATTATGTCAGCGCAATTCCCTCCAAAATATCAAGTTTGGTCTAGAACGATCTTTCGTTCAATTCTCGAGGCTTCCAAACTCATTTCGAGCCCCTCGATGAAATTTGACTAAAAATGACCATGGAGGTGGGACCCACATTCAATCGTAATGACCTAGTACGGAAATTTTCGTTGCCCCATTGTGTCTAGAACATCGAATTTGATGGGGTGGCATAATCCAATTGCATGCAAGAAATTTCAAATGAATTTTGACTACCGCATAAAAATTTCAGAGTTGAGAACATATCAGCTTTTCAGCTAGTTTCTGGTGCAGGTGGCCTTACCCTTTACAAATGAAGGCCATAGGCGGCGATCGCAGAGGTTTGGTCCCAGTGACCTTCGCGAACGTGGACCCCATCAGCGATCACGGAGATCCAGCCAGGTTTGGCATTCACGAACGTGGGGGACCCTCTGCGATCATGGAGGTAATGTTTCCTGTACTCCGTGATCGCAAAGCACTATTCACTGCATCTGTAGAGAATAAATGTGGCCTGTATATATATGAAAAATTCAGCTTTGAACCTTTTATATTTCAAAGTTTGGGAGTCGATATCTTGATCATTTTGGAGCCAAATTGAGCGATTCAAGCATTTCGCGTGGAATTTTCATAAGAATGCCATGTTCGTGTTAGAATCGATTGAGGGTGCCTCGTTTGAGATAAATTTCAAGTTTTAGCGGCTGCAATTTCAATTTTTGGTTGAAATTTGAGAAATTTTTGGGAAATGATATCTTGATCAATATAGGTCTGAATTGGGTGATTCAAAAGCCTAAATTGTGAAGTTTTTCATGGTGAACATTATGGTGCTCTTGGTTTCAGATGTGAGGTTTCCTTAAATTAGCTGCTGCCACTATTGGTCCTTTTGAGTTGAATTCGAGTTTTCATGTTTGTTGGTGTTGGGGTGCTTCTGGGATCCATATTGTATCCGAGGATGGGACATGAACTCAGAAAGTAGGTTCGGAGTAAATTTTTGAGGTTAATTTTGGATTTTAAATGCGGGTCCCATGTTTTTCGCTTTTGATCTTGAAATTGATCCACATTTATTTCTTATAATTTTAATGTCTTAATGATTGTAATAAGATATTGTTTCCATTGTTGAATCTACAAACTCAAAATTTTGAATTCGCCTTCAGAAACCTAAAGTACTATATATAAAGGCTGATTCACACAACTATACAAAAAAATATATGTAATTACAAGGCCCTACCAACTTTTCAATATTTACTCCTAATAATATACCAACTTTAATTACAAAATAGGTAAAAGATGGTGTTTTATATTAATTAATGTTGATGAAAAGATGATGTGATTGGTGTTGGGAAATGGAAAAAAAATTGTTAAGTCCTATGTTTAGTCTTGTGAATCCATATGAACACCCAAAAAATTAGTTTTGGTGCTATATTGAGCATTACATATGGTAGCATAATTTAGTTGCTTTCCCATTTTTTTCAAAAAAAAAAAAAAATTGTAGTTCTTTTCTTTTAACACAAGAAATCAAATCAATTAATTTGATTTGACTGCATAGTGGCAGCCTATTAAGGACTCTAGTCATGCTCGATGGAGGCACCAACTTTTGTGCTTTGTCTACATATGATAAGAGTTCATTGTGGCATATGCATATATATAATAATTGAAGAGAAAGTATTAGTATATTTACCAATGGTTGTGAGTAAGGCTTTGAGTAACATGTTAAGAAAATAGTATGAGGAAAAAAACCTCGAAAAATTGTGTACTGTTATTCATGAATCTCTATTTAATTAGTTTCAAGCATGTTCATGTGATTGATGTTTGGAAAGGAAAAATTAAAAAAAATAGTAAGACAAACTTTAAGCCATGTGGATCCATAACAACAGAAAAAAATTTCAATGTTGCTATATTTAGCCTTAGCTATGGTTGGAAAATGTAGTTGCTTTCCTTTTTTTTGTTTAAATAAAAGGGTTTAGTGCTTTTATTTTACCACAAGCTATTAAATCAATTAATTTGATTGGATTGCATAGTGATGAAGCCACCAACATTTTGTACTTTGTCTACATAAGAAAAGACTTCATTGTTGCAAGTGCACATATATAATAATTGGAGGGGAAGTATTAGTATATTTACAAAAGTATGTGTTTAAAGTTTTGGGTAACACCTTAACAAAATCAGTGCGCGGAATCAACAAGAAAATTTATGTAGTGTAGCGAAAGTGTTCAGTCAGATTAAATCTATGGGTAACGATAATTTTGTGTCGATTTTGGTGAAATAAAATGGAAGATGGGACGTAACAGATATTTTATATTATGAAAACTTAATTTTGTTAGAGATTCATGACGAATCTCTATTTAATTAGTTTCAACCTTTTTCTAAAGTTGTTTTAAAAATTGTTCCATATGTTTCTTTGATTGTGGCGAGAAAATAAATTATTTAATGAATGTTCATGTTTACATATGAAGTTTTGTTTTACTGACAATTAGATAAATCACTTATTATGATTAGTAACTTTTTAGTGGTACTATGTTGGTGTTAGAATGATGTGACAAAGTTCCTGGTTGCGGACGGCCACGATGGTTAGTTAAAGGGTGCATGTGTTGGTATAAAAGATAATAACTCCGCAAAAAAAAAAAGCAACTGTCGTGAGCCTGGATTGATGTCAACACTGGTATAAATTAGAATATGGTTGCCTGTGTGGTAGTTTTCATGGTATATAAATTGAGAGAAAACACTGTAATGTTGAATGTGGATGATTTGGTGCTGATTGTGGTATATGTTTGGTAGTCAGAAAAATAAAATTCTGACTTACATTAAATGTTTTGAACATTACTGCTTTTACTTATTAATAAAAAAAGGAATAAAATCTTAGTCACATTAATGCTTCGACAGTAAAATAACTTGTATAGTTTGGTAATTTTTGTGCTACTTTGGTAAATAAAAAATAGAAAGTGTAATTTATATCCAAAAGCTAAATACATTTGTAATTTTTCAATATAAAAATGGCTATTCTGTAAGTTCAAATTTTTCCAGTTACAAACTACTCATTCAGAGGCAACGAATGCACTTATATCAAGGGATGAACTTGTATCATCGGATGAACTTGTATCATCGGATAAACTTGTATAAGGGATGAACTTGTATTTCCATTTTCCTCTTCTTTTGGTTCATAATACTTTCATTATGTGAGCCATTGTGCAATGTATCCATGAGTTCTTCATCTCTTGAACGCGTCTACTTTATTTCCACATCCTACAGTTGATCTTTCCAATAAATCTAATCTGCTAATGTTATAAAATAAACTAGTTAGTAGGTGTTTGAACACTATTTGATCTAATATAGAAAGCCAATAGAAGTATAGAAGATGAGTTTACTAGTGGAATAATATCGACATATTTCTGGTCGGAGAGTAGACGACGTCTGCACCATCTTGTTGAGTTCAGGCTTAGAAGATGTCTCGTTTGTAGCATCATTGGATTCTCCGACATCTGGGAGACTAGGTTTATAGATTATGGCTGGATCTATGAAGGACTTGTGGATTTGAATATAATCTGAAAACCACAGAGTGTCTCTCTTTGCATAAAACATAATATATGCCTCCTCTGCCAAAACAAGATCTTTATGAACCCGAAGAACCTACGACAATCAAAGAAAATTAACTTACTTGTTGTAAACTCAAAAACACTTCTTTTCAAAATAATCAAACTCTAAAAGCTTGGTCAAATAGGCTATAAGTGACATATAAAGACGACACCATTTCCCTATTCTCCATACCTGTTCGTCATCATATTTGTACCATTCATTTGGAGTACAACGAATGAAGCTATAATAGTGTCCTAAAGAGGGTGAAAATCCAGCATGCACTATAACTGCATAGAGATCATATTTCATTTCTACCTTTTGAGAAAAGGAAAATTTTAAAGAAACATCATGTAACTGCTACCAAAAGATAAAGTCCACATGAAGCTCGTTGATAATAAATACTCACATTGTGGATATTGTTGGTATAAGGAAATGAGACATGCTTGTTCACCTTCTGAACAACATAACCATCATTTTTGAATCTCTTCAAATGAAGGGTAGCAACAGAAGGGGCCTGATCGACTAGGAGTTGTTTCTTACCTGGCATCCGTACCTTGCATCTTTCACAAGAAAACTCGAGTTTCTCAATTCTAGTGAAAGACTCTAGTGCTGCTGGGACACTGTCAACGTCCTTAATGTCCAAGCTAAGGTCGACTAAAGGCTCATATGTGACAGAGCAATGACTGCAGTTGCAACAGCGCAGCTGCAAATTGAGAAATACATATAAATTTCTAATTCACAAACTACACATACAGATAACAAACACGCAACAACATATCCAATGTATGCTTACCTTGCTCACAAGGCGACCACCAAAGTCCTCCTTCACAATGTTGACAGGTGCCGTGTCTTTTGGCTCTAAATTTTTACAACGACTTTCAAGTTTATTGAGAAAGCTCTGTAAGAATTCATGTGCATTTTGTTGTTGGTGCCGATTGAAATTGGATGAAAAATCTGATATTTTTACAAGTTAAGGAAGAAAAAGAAATATAAGGTGCAAAGTTGGTGGAGAGGGAAAAAACATGCAATCACAAAAAGTTGTACGATATCAACAAATTGACGAACAAACTATACTTGATACTACTATAACAAAAAAAATGCTATGCATTTTACAATTGTCCTCAACAATTTTTTTTTTTACTTTGAAAATGATAAATAAAGGGAACGTTATTTGCAGATTTAAATGTGCTCTATATAGAAAGCTAAAGAACCATTCATCCTATTACGCCAAATTATTTTCCATGTGCTTCATTGATGAGAATGTTGTTTCGAAGCTTGCTATAAAATTAAAATAAACATCCGAAGTAAATATATAAATGACTAGGGATACCTATATGTGGTTTAGAGACAAAAGCATGGGATCACGTGAACCCACACGTCTCTATGTGTGTTCGCGCAAGATGAGGGATATCCTTCATGTTTAATCACAAATAAGATATGAAAAATGATACCTCTCAAGTGGCTAACAATTTTACTTGGTGAGACATATAAAAAGGCACCAGACATTGAAATGTCAACAATCTCGGGAATGATGCAAATGACGCAAAATTCATTCATATAAGCTGCAACAAGAATGACAATCAGCTAAGGTAAAATGCATATAAACAAAGGAAAAATCTTAGTTGATCTTTACATTCACATTGTGATACATGGTCGATTGATGCAAGGAGCTAAAGCAATATCATTGTGTGCATGTAACATTGCATAACCACACTCAGATAACATGTATTGCCTAAGTTAAACATGCAAACGCCCTAAAAACAACCATTAACATAAGCACCAAAAACAACAAAGAGCTAATAGCTAGAATACACACAAGAATTAAAGTGTCATAAGAATAGGCTAAAAATGTAAATTATATTACTTAAAAGAGGTTATAAGTTGGAATCCTACCGGCACTTTATAAGAATTATACTCAGTTGGCTTAATTTCTTCAAGTGTCGCTTTGAAATTCTCTGGCTTGACTGAGGAAATGGGCGAGTAAATGGGATTAACTGATGAAAGATCCCATTTATCCCAATCAAAATATGAAAGCCAACTATTATCAGAAGTAGTAGTATAACCCATCGACTCACAATCAACACCAGTGATTAATGAAGGATATGATTTGACCAGATCCGATGCCCCATTAGCCAAAACCAAATCCTTTTCTCTTTGTTCTTCTTCATGTTCAACTTTCACTCATGAAAAATCATAATTTTTTTCCTTAATTTTATCTGGTTCCTGAGTTGCATGATTAGGTGAAGTTTTTAGATTCTCCGCAAAATTTTTTTCCATTGGATAAAAAAACCAACAAAACAGCAAAGAGAATTTGTTAAGGGTTTATGAAGGATTTTTGGTAGATAAAGTTTATGAAAAATGAAAAGAATGACTATTTAGAATTTTAAAGAAAATGATATACTTTGGAATAATGAGAAAAATAATAGATACAAAGAGCGAGGTGGGGGGGGGGGGGGGTCTTTGAAATGAAATCAACTAAAAAAACACTAATTTGTGTTTTTCTTTCTAAAGATTTGGACTTTGAAGGTATATGGAGATTTTGACAGAACGAGATGAATGTGTTTTTTTCTCGAGAGCTTTGCTTATGCTTTTGATGGATAAGCGGATTTTGGTATGGGACGGAAAGATATATAGGGGTTTGGGGTTGGGGCAATTATGGAAAGTAAATTTGTTAACTAGGAAAGTGATGAATTCGTTGTGATTATCTAAATTAGTAGATAACTTCAATTTTGAGATACAACAGTCACTCAATTGTTGATAATTATTTAGTGAAATCATATTGTTTTCTCTTTTATGATAAGGTCACTTAACTTTGTTTATATCTATTCAAAAGTCGCCCTTTTATTATTTAAAAGAGTAGAATATTATTATATGGAATTTGTTTTTAGTTCATATGAATATTTTTTTCTCAATCCACACCACAATAATCAACAATTCAATCTAACCGTAACAACAACAACAACAACAACATACCCAGTGAAATCCCACAAGTGGGGTCTGGGGAGGGTAAGATGTACGCAGACCTTACCACTACCACATAGGTAGAGAGGCTGTTTCCTGGAAACCCTCGTCACAAAAACCCATCAGCAGAACACGCTAGATACGATACACAGGCAAAAAGAGAAGAGCACATAATAATACCTAGATACAAGATAGTAAACATATAAAGGCAGATAAATAACATATAAAAGACAGACAATTACCACTCCTTCCTATCCTCCCTATTAGCCTGCTACTCTAATTCTCGACCTCCACTCCTTCCTATCTAAGGTCATGTCCTTGGTGAGATCAAGTTTCACCATATCGTTTCTAATCACCTCCCCCCAATACTTTTTTGGTCTACCTCTACCCCTACGTATAGCTCCCAAATCTAATCTCTCACACCTTCTAACAGGGGCATCAGTACTCCTTCTCTGTACATGTCCAAACCATCGCAGTCTCGCTTCCCTCATCTTGTCAGCTACAGGGGCCACCTCTAGCTTCTCCCGAATGACCTCGTTCCTAATCTTGTCGCTCCTGGTGTGACCACACATCCATCGTAACATCCTCATTTCTGCGACCTGCATTTTCTGAACATGTACATTCTTTATTGGCCAACACTCCACCCCATACAACAAAGCAGGTCTAACCACCATTCTGTAGAACTTACCTTTGAGTTTAGATGGTATCTTCTTATCACATAATACTCCAGAGGCCAACCTCCATTTTGTCCAAGCCGCCCCAATACGATGTGTGACATCATCGTCGATATCCCCACTACTCTGGATGATAGACCCCAGATACTTGAAGCTTTCCTTCTTGGGGATAAGGTGAGCTGCAAGTCTCACATCAATGTCTGCTTCCTCCCTCGCTATACTGAATTTGCACTCCAAGTATTCTGTTTTGGTCCTGCTCAGTTTAAATCCTTTAGTCTCCAAAGCGTGTCTCCAAACCTCCAACCTATCATTAACTTTGGTCCGGGTCTCATCAATCAGTACTATGTCATCTGCAAACAACATACACCATGGGACTCCCTCCTGGATAGATCGCGTCAGCTCATCCAACACCAAGGAAAATAAAAAAGGGCTTAGCACAGATCCTTGGTGAAGTCCCATCTGAACAGGAAAATATTCAGAATCTCCTCCCACCGTTCTTACCCGAGTTATGGCCCCATCATACATGTCCTTTATCACTCTAATATATGCCATTGGGACACCTTTCATCTCCAAACACCTCCATAGGACATCCCTCGGGACTTGTCATAGGCCTTCTCAAGATCAATGAACACCATATGAAGGTCCTTCTTACTTTCCCTGTATTTCTCCACTAATCTCCGAACAAGGTGGATCGCTTCAGTAGTCGACCGTCCTGGCATGAATCCAAACTGGTTTTCTGAGATAGAAACTACTTTTCTCACCCTCATCTCCACCACTCTCTCCCATGCCTTCATAGTATGACTCAACAACTTGATACCCCTGTAATTATTACAACTTTGAATATCACCTTTGTTCTTGTACAGTGGGACCATTGTACTCTTCCTCCATTCCTCCGGCATCTTAGCCGTCTTCATGATAGTATTGAACAGTCTAGTCAGCCACTCTATGCCATCCTTGACCATGCTCTTCCAAAAATCTATCGGAATCTCATCCGGTCCGAGCGCCCTCCCTCTCTTCATCCTACTAATAGCCCTTCTAACCTCCTCAACTCTGAACCGCCTGCAATAACCAAAGTCTCGATGACTTTCGGAATATGCTAACTCGCCCAGCTCAATATCACTATCTCCTTTTTCATTTAAAAGTTTATAAAAGTAAGCTTGCCACCTTTGTTTAATAGAAGTCACATCCACTAACACTTCCCCCTCCTCATCCTTGATGCACTTCACTTGATCCAAGTCGCGAGCTTTCCTTTCTCTCGCTTTAGCAAGCCTATACATTCGCTTGTCCACGCCTTTATCACTTAACTCCTCATATAGGCGCTCAAACGCTGCTGTCTTAGCACTCGTCACCGCCATCTTTGCTTCTGACTTAGCCGTCTTATAAATCTCCTTAAGCCTTTGTTTTTCATCCTCCTCGCTACACTCCAACCACTTTGTATAGGCCACCTTCTTAGCTTTTACTTTGTCTTGAACTTCTTCATTCCACCACCAATCACCTCGACGTCCCCCAAAGGTTCCTCTCGAAACCCCGAGTACCTCAGAGGCTACCTTTCGAATGTAACCAGCAGTATTGTCCCACATATTATTCACATCTCCACTACTACTCCAGGCCTCTAAATCTCTCAACTTTCCTTCCATCTCAAGCGAGAGGGCAGGAGTTAGACCCCCCCATCTAATCCTCGGTTGGGCATAGACAATCTTCCTCTTCTTTTCTCTCTTAATCTCTATGTCCATCACTAGAAGCCTATGTTGAGTGGAAATACTCTCACTCGGAATAACTTTGCAATTCCTACAAAGGCTTCTATCCCCTTTTCGTAGAAGTAGGTAATCAATTTGAGTTTTAGCTACCGCACTCTGAAAGGTTATCAAGTGACTATCCCTCTTCTGGAAACATGAGTTAGCAATAACTAACTCAAAGGCTTTGCCAAAATCCAAGAGAGACGTCCCCCCTCCATTCCTTTCCCCAAAACCAAAGCCTCCATGGACATCTTCAAACCCACTACTGGTAGCCCCAATATGTCCGTTAAAGTCTCCCCCAATGAAAAGCTTTTCCGTCATTGGTATGCCCCTCACCACCTCATCCAACTCTTCCCAAAAAAGCCTCTTGACTTCCTCCTCTAGACCTGCTTGGGGCGCATAGGCACTAACTACAGTCACTACATGCTTACCCACCACCAGTTTAATAGACATCATCCTATCGTTAAACCTCCTAACCTCCACCACATAATCCCTAAGGTCCTCATCTACTAGTATACCTACACCATTTCTGTCCCTAGAACCCCCCGAGTACCATAACTTGAACCCGTCTACATCCCGAGCTTTGGTCCCTACCCATCTAGTCTCCTGAACACACGCTATATTAATTTGTCTCCTCTTAAGACACTTTACTAGCTCTATGGTTTTCCCTGTAAGTGTACCTATATTCCACGATCCTACCCTTAATTTAGAATAGTCCGTGCCCTTCCTACCACCCCCACCTCTTACCCCCGACCCCAACCAACGACATGACCTTACTCTACCATCAGATCCGGACGCCACCATCAATCTAACCGTAACTCATAACTTAAATTACCCCTATTCACTTGAAAAAAAAAACATGAGAGAATCTTTAATATTTGCACTTATATAAACTTATGACATGCATATACTATTGGTTCATGATTGCTTATCTTTCTTTCTGCATAGAGTGTCCATTTTAACAGAACAAAATATGTTTTATTCCACAGATGCATTCATATGAAGTAGTATTTTCTCGCTTTAATCTTGATATTAGTTAATTTTTATTATTAAAATAAATAATACTCCTATAAAATTTACAACTTAGTGCAAATTTTTATTTGTTTGGGTTATGGTTAGGGTTGGATCGGATTGTGGTTTATTATTATGTGAATTTAAGAAAATTATGTGAACTAAATAAAATGACATGTCATATTTGCTAATAAAATATTAATAGGTGATTTTCAAAAATATATAGACAAACTTGGGTGAACTTTTTGTTATAAAAAATCAAACATAATTGTTTTTAGACAATTATCAATTATTGGGTGACCTTCAGAATTATTATCTCCTAAATCCTCCCACCCCCACCCCAAGCATACACACACAATAAACTTGTTTTGACTATATCATGTGATCTAAGGTTTCGTTGTTTTTACGACTAAAGCTTTTCTAAATATCTGATTATTGAAGATGCAAAACCAAAATTTTCGTAGGTTTTGTATTTAAAAAATTATAATTTAAATATAAATTAACCAAATGATTAGAGTACTTTGAAAATAGAGTACAAAAAAATAACAAGATGACATGTCTCAAGTAAAAAAAAAGCAGAAAAAGTAATCTTTCGATAACTTTTCTTTATATGTTCCTGTTTGTATTAACATTTTTGTGTCGTTGATATAATTACCATTTAAAAGGTTGACTGCTCTTTTAAAAGTATTTGTATATTTTATTTTATTTCCATATATATAAAAAAAATCCAATTAGCTAAATTATTTTGTTCACACATATTATATATATAATCTAGTAATTTTTGCTCAATCTAAATGATTTCGTTGTGTTACGGTATGAATTTCATTAAATACCTCATTATTAAAATTAAGAAAATAAAAGAAAAGGCCAATTTTGGTAAAGAAATAGATATTGATAGTCAAAACGTAAGTTAATCCTTATATCAGAATAATTTCTAAAATAAAGTGCGGAAAAGATGTCATGATGACATATCTCGAGAAAAGCGTATAAGTAGCAATCACTAATAAATTTTCTGTCTGTGTTCTTACAAATTAACATTATCAGGTTTTCATTGATATTATTATTTTTTCGAGTTTTATTAATATTTCTAAAATATTTTACCATTTTGTTTTATTTTTGAGTTGCTAAAATTTTCGTCCCTCAATTTTTTAATACACATCTCTAACTCTCTCTCTCTCTGTCACACACGCACACACTCACACAATCCATATCATATATGTAAAATCTAATCATACCTATATAATTATTAAGTTTATTTGTGCTTTGGGCGTTGGTGTAAATAATTTCATTGAATTGTAATACCCCCGAAGTATCCTAGCTAAGACTGAACCAAACTATAAAAATTCAAAAATTGTTCATTGGTGAACCAGATCCGCATTGCGGACTTGGGATTTATTTTTGGACTTTGCAGGTTTCATTTCCAGTAGGCTGTGTGCCAAGTACGCGTCACGAACTTGGCCAAGTATTAGTTCAAGCGGACCAGTCGAATTTTTTTAAAGAAAAGTGAGTAGCGAGGGAACCAGTCCGCGTGGCAGACGTGTTCCACCACTGTTCCAGATTTTTAGTTTTTAAGCAAGAGCATTCTAGTCTTTCCCCACCCATCTCAGACTAAAATTTCATCATTTTAAGGTCAATTTCGCCCCAATATTAGTAACCCATGCTCTTTCTCTCTCAAAATCGTGTGCCTTATTCCGATAATAGCAAGTAGGGAGAAAAGTGAAGGATTAGGGTTGAGCAATTTCTTTAAATCTCTCAAGAGAATCTTCATGTAACAGGTATGTAAGACTTCCAAGCTTCAAACTAAGACTGTCCTAGTAAACAATTTTCATATATTTTCACCCAGTTAAGTCAAGAGTTGAGTACAAGTTAATTTTCTCAATTTTGGGCATAAAGTCTGAAATTTCCCTACATGTGTTGCTTGGTATTGAAGTAGTATATCTGTTTAGTTATTACATTTTTGGAGTTGAGTAGAAAAGCCATGAAATTTAGTTTTACATTTACATAAACTTTCAAGAAATTGTGAAGCCTATTTAGTTCTCTGCATTTGGTTGAAACTGAAAAGTATTTTAAACTACTTGAATATGAGATGAGTAATCATATTTTAGTGTGTGGGTGAGTACTTCTCACACCTATTTTTGAGATAGACTTGAGAAATATTACTTATATTTTATGCATCTATGAGTTTGAGATTGTAACCTTTGAAGAGATATAATAAGATGGGAATATGAACATGAACTGAGTTTCAAATAGACTAAGTCCGAAAATTGAGTAAATTTACATATTTGAGCATGCACATAATAAAGTATATTTGGAAGTAGTATTGAGCATCGATATGGGTAAGAGTAATAACAACTCAAACTCATAAACTACGTGGCCGACATATGATAAGACCATACCAACTTAGTATGACTCCTCACTTGCCTCTGAGAAGGCCTATGAGATGGATCCATGAGTTAAGTTCATCCCTTATCCTGACAAGGTATTAGATGCCTCTGGCAACATGGGAAAGACGTTGCATCATCACAAAGCTTATAGTAATGGTTGTCGATTAAAGAAATCCCCAAGCTTTATGTATTATAATTACTTTTATACTTTGAGTTACATTCTTTAAATTATTAAAGCGTACATTTTCCTTGCATGACATAATTTCATTAAATGAGTTGTCTCAGAGTTCATTCTAAAGTTGAGTACCTTGTCCTGATTTCCTTTTGGCCATTTTACATGCTCATTGTGATGACCCTCCAGGCTATTTTCTATGCATTGCACCTTTTTTGTCGATTAGAGCACCTATAGTGACCCAGGTCATTTATGACCTACTGGCACTAGTAGCTCAGTTGCCTTGTTGTTCGTTTGGATGTTATGCAGTTTTCTATGTATTGGAGGCCTTATAACTTGAAAAGTTGATTTCAGAGTAAAAAGAAGGTAAACGACTTTAGAACGGAATTCTGACAATTGCATCAACTCCGAAATGGTCAAATTAGGGTATGGTTGGCTCGAGTATCGAGGTTTTCAGTGAGAATTTTTACTATATTTAGCATTTTAGACTTGAAAACTGGTCAAAAAAAATTATTTTTGTCAATATTCTTGGAAAACATGTCCGAATGAATATTATGTCAGCGCAATTCGCTCCAAAATATCAAGTTTGGTCTAGAATGATCTTCGGTCAGTTCTCGAGGCTTCCAAACTCATTTCGAGCCTCTTGATGAAATTTGACTAAGAATGACCATGGAGGTGGGACCCACATTCAATCGTAATGACCTAGTACAGAGTTGCCCCATTGAGTCCAGAACATCGAATTTGATGGGCTGGCATAGTCCATTTGCATGCAAGAAATTTCAAATGAATTTTAAGTACCGCATCAAAAATTTCAGAGTTGAGAACATATCAACTTTTTCAGCTAGTTTCTGGTGCAGGTGGCCTTACCCTTTACAAATGCAGGCCATAGGCGATGATCGCAGAGGTGTGGTCCCGGTGACCTTCGCGAACGTGGACCCCATCAGCGATCATGGAGGTCCAGCCAGGTTTAGCATTCACGAACATGGGGGACCCTCAGCGATCGCGGAGGTAATGTTTCCTATACTTCGTGATCGTAAAGCACTATTCACTGCATCTGCAGAGAACAAATGTGGCCTATATATATATGAAAAATTCAGCTTTGAACCTTTTATATTTCAAAGTTTGGGAGTCGATATCTTGATCATTTTGGAGCCAAATTGAGAGATTCAAGGGTACATTTCGCGTGAAATTTTCATAAGAATGCCATGTTAGTGTTAGAATCGATCGAGGGTGCCTCGTTCGAGATAAATTTCAAGTTTTAGCTACTGCATTTTCAATTTTTGGTTGAAATTTGAGAAATTTTTGGGAAATGATATCTTGATTACTATAGGTCTGAAATGGTGATTCAAAAGCCAAAATTGTGAAGTTTTTCATGGTGAAGGTTATGGTGCTCTTGGTTTCAGATGTGAGGTTTCCTTAAATTAGCTACTACCATTATTGGTCCTTTTGAGTTGAATTCGAGTTTTCATGTTTGTTGGTGTTGGGGTGCTTCTGGGATCCAAATTGTGTCCGAGGATGGGACATGAGCTCGAAAAGTAGGTTCGGACTAAATTTTTGAGGTTACTTTCGGATTTTAAATGAGGGTCCCATGTTTTTCGCTTTTGATCCTTAAATTGATCCACATTTATTTCTTACAATTTTAATGTTTTAATGATCATAATAAGATATTGTTTCCATTGTTGAATCTACAAACTCAAAATTTGAATTTGCCTTCAGAAACCTAGAGTACTATATAAAAAGGGTGATTCACACAACTATACAAAAAAATATATGTAATTACAAGGCCCTACCAACTTTTCAATATTTACTCCTAATATACCAACTTTAATCACAAAATAGGTAAGAGATGGTGTTTTACATTAATTAATATTGATGAAAATATGATGTGATTGGTGTTGGAAAATGCGAAAAAAATTGTTAAGTTCTATGTTCAGCCTTGTGAACCCATATAAACACACAAAAAAAAGTTTTGGTGCTATATTGAGCATTACATATGGTAGGATAATTCAGTTGCTTTCCCTTTGGAGAAAAAAATTGTAGTGCTTTTCTTTTAACACAAGAAATCAAATCAATTAATTTGATTTGATTGCATAGTGGCAGCCTATTTAGGACTCTAGTCATGCTCGATGGAGGCAACAACTTTTGTGCTTTGTCTACATATAATAAGAATTCATTGTGGCATATGCATATATATAATAATTGGAGGGAAAGTATTAGTGTGAGGAAAAAACCTCGAAAAATTGTGTACTGTTATTCACGAATCTCTATTTAATTAGTTCCAAGCTTGTTGATGTGATTGATGTTTGGAAAGGAAATGTTTTTAAAAAAATAGTAAGACAAACTTTAAGCCGGGTGGATCCATAACAACAGAAAAAAAATTCAATGGTGCTATATCTAGCCTTAGCTATGGTTGGAAAATGTAGCTGCTTTCCTTTTTTTTTTGTTTAGATAAAAGGGTTTAGTGCTTTTCTTTTACCACAAGCTATCAAATCAATTAATTTGATTGGATTGACTAGTGGCAGCTTATTTGGTAGTCTACACATTCTAGTTGAAGCCACCAACTTTTTGTATTTTGTCCACATAAGAAAAGACTTCATTGTTGCATGTGCACATGTATAATAATTTGAGGGGAAGTATTAGTATATTTAACAAAGCATGTGTGTAAAGTTTTGAGTAACACCTTAAGAAAATCAGTGCGGGGAAACAACGAGAAAATTTGTGTAGTGTAGCGAAAGTGTTCAGTCAGATTAAATCCATGGGTAACGAAAATTTTGTGTCGATTTTGGTGAAATATGATGGAAGATGGGACGTAACAAGTATTTTATATTATGAAAACTTAATGTTGTTAGAGATTCATGATGAATCTCTATTTAATTAGTTTCGACCTTTTTCTAACGTTGTTTTAAAAATTATTCCACACGTTTCTTTGATTGTGGTGAGAAAATAAATTATTTCATGAATGTTCATGTTTACATATGAAGTTTTGTTTTACTGACAATTAGATAAATCACTTATTATGATTAGTAAAATTTTAGTGGTACTATGTTGGTGTTAAAATGATGTGAAAAAGTTCCTTGTTGCGGGCGGTCAGGATGGTTAGTTAAATGATGCATGTGTTGGTATAAAAGATAATAACTCCGCCAAAAAAAAAAGCAACTGTCGTGAGCCTGGATTGGTGTCAACACTGGTACAATTAGAATATGGTTTCCTGTGTGGTAGTTTTCATGATATATTAATTGAGAGAAAACACTGTAATGTTGAATGTGGATGATTTGGTGCTGATTGTGGTATATGCTTGGTAGTCAGAATAAAATATTTCTCACTTACATTAAATGTTTTGACAGCAAAACGAATAAAAAAAAGGAATAAAATCTCATTCAGATTAATGCTTCGTCAGTAAAAGAATTTGTATAGTTTGGTAATTTTTGTGCTACTTTGGTAAATAAAATAGAAAATATAATTTGTATCCAAAAGCTGAATACTTTTGTAATTTTTCAATTTAAAAATGGCTATTCTATAAGTTCAAATTTTTCCGATTACAAACTACTCATTCAGAGGCAAAGAATGCACTTATATCAAGGGATGAACTTGTATCATCGGATGAACTTGTATAAAGGGATGGACTTGTATCATCTCTACTTGGAGAATCTTCCATTTTCCTCTTCTTTTTGTTCATAATACTTTCATTATAAGAGCCACTGTGCAATGTATCCATGAGTTTTTCATCTCTTGAATACGCCTGCTTTATTTCCACATCCTGCAATTGATCTGTGCTATAAACTTGATCTGCTATTGTTATAAAATAAACTAGTTCGTAGGTGTTTGAACACTATTTGATCGAATATAGAAAGCCAATAGAAGTATAGAAGATGAGTTTACTAGTGGAATAATATCGATATATTTCTGGTCGGAGAGTAGACGACGTCTGCACGATCTTGTCGAGTTCAGGCTTAGAAGATGTCTCGTTTGTAGCATCATTGGATTCACCGACATCCAGGAGATTAGATTTATAGATTATGGCTGGATCTATGAAGGGCGTGTGGATTTGAATGTAATCTGAAAACCACGGAGTGCCTCTCTTTGCATAAAACATAATATATGCCTCCTTTGCCAAAACAAGATCTTTCTGAACCCGAAGAACCTACGACAATCAAAGAAAATTAACTTACTTGTGGTAAACTCAAAAACACTTCTTTTCAAAATAAGCAAACTCTAAAAGCTTGGTCAAATAGGCTATAAGTGACATATGAAGACGACACCATTTCCCTATTCTCCATACCTGCTCGTCATCATATTTGTACCATTCATTTGGAGCACAATGAATGAAGCTGTAATAGTGTCCTGAAAAGGGTGAAAAACCAACATGCACTATAACTGCATAGAGATCATATTTCATTTCTACCTGTTGAGAAATAGAAAATTTTAAAACAACATCATGTAATTGCTACCAAAAGATAAAAGTCCAAATGCAGCTCATTTATATCAGATACTCACATTATGGATAGTGTTGGTATAAGGAAGCAAGTCCAATTCCAAAGGAAATGAGACATGATTGTTCACCTTCTGAACAAGATACCCATCATTTTTGAATCTCTTCAAATGAAGGGTAGCAACAGAAGGGGCCTGATCGACCAGGAGTTGTTTCTCACCTGGCACCCGTACCTTGCATCTTTCACAAGAAAATTCGAGTTTCTCAATTCTAGTGAAAGGCTCTAGTGCTGCTGGGACACTGTCAATGTCCTTAATAGCCAAGCTAAGGTCGACTAAAGGCTCATATGTGACAGAGAAATGACTGCAGTTGCAACAGCGCAACTGCAAATTGAGAAACACAGACTAACAATATAAATTGCTAATTCACAAACTACACATACAAATAACAAACACACAACAACATATCCAATGTATGTTTACCTTGCTCACAAGGCAACCACCGAAGGCCTCCTCCACAATGTTGACAGGTGTCGTGTCTTTTGGCTCTAAATTGTTACAACAGCTTTCAAGTTTATTGAGTTAGCTCTGTAAGAATTCATGTGCATCTTGCTGTTGGTGCCAATTGAAATTGGATGAAAAATCTGATATTTGTATAAGTTAAGGAACAAAAATATATATAAGGTACAAAGTTGGTAGAGAGGGACAAAACATGCAATCACTAAAAGTTGTACGATATCAACAAATTGACGAACAAACTATAGTTGATAATACTATAACAAAATAAAATTGTATGCATTTTACAATTGTCCTCAACAAGTGTTTTTTACTTTGAAAATGATAAATAAACTAAAAAAACACTAATTTTTGTGTTTTTCTTTGTAAAGATTTGGACTTTGAAGGTATATGGAGATTTGACAGAATGAGATGAATGTGTTTTTTTCTTGAGAGCTTTGCATGTGCTTTTGATAGATAAGCGGGTTTTGAAATGGGAGGAAAAGATATATAGGGATTTGGGGTTGGGCAGTTATGGAAAGTAAAATTTTCAACCAGGAGAGTGATGAAATTCATTGTGATTATCTAAATTTGTAGATAACCTCAATTTTGAGATACAACGGTCACTCAATTATTGATAATTATCTAGTGAAATTATATTTGTTTTCTCTTTTATGATATGAAGGTCACTTAACTTTGTTTATATCTATTCAAAAGTCACCCTTTTAATATTTGAATGAGTAGAATATTATTATATGGATTTTTTTGTAGTTCATATGAATATTTTTTTTCTTAATCCACACCACAATAATCAACAATTCCATCTAACAATAACTCATAACTTAAATTAACCCTGTTCACTTGAAAAAAATATGAGAAGAACTTTAGTATTTGCACTTATATAAACTTATGACATGCATATACTATTGCTTCGTGATTGCTTATTTTTCTTTCTACATAGAATGTCAATTTTAATAAAACAAAATGTATTCTATTCCACCGATGCATTCATATGAAGTAGTATTTTCTCGCTTTAATCTAGATATTAGTTAATTTTTATTGTTAAAATAAATAATACTCCTATAAAATTTACAACTTAGTGCAAATTTTTATTTGTTTGGGTTATGGTTAGGGTTGGATCGGATTGTGGTTTATTGTTGTGTGAATTTAAAATAATTATGTGAACTAAATAAAATGACATGTCATATTTGCTAATAAAATATTAATATGTGATTGTCAAAAATATATAGACAAACTTGGGTGAACTTTTTATTATAAAAATCAAACATGATTGTTTTTAGACAATTATCAATTATTGGGTGACCTTCAGGATTAGTATCTCCTTAATCACCCCATCCCAAGTATACACACACAATAAACTTTTTTTTAACTATATCATGTGATCTAAGGTTTCATTGTATTTACGACTTGAGCTTTTCTAAATATCCAATTATTGAAGATGCAAAACAAAATATTTAGTAGGTTTTGTAAAAAAAAAAAATTAACAAAAATGATTAGAGCACCTCTGAAAAAATAGAGTATGACAAAGATAACAATATGAAATGACTCAAGAAAAAAAAAAGCAGAAAAAGTAATCCTTTGATAACTTTTCTTTATATGTTCACCTCTAAATATTAGCATTTTTATCATTGAAATTATTACCCTTTAAAAGGTTGACTGTTCTTTTAAAAGTATTTTTATATTTTTATTTTATTTCCATATATATAAAAAATCCAATTAGCTAAATTATTTCGTTCACACATACCATATATATAAAATTTAGTAATTTTTTGCTCAATCTAAATGATTCCATTGCATTACGATATGAACTTCTCTAAATATCTCATTATTAAAATTAAGAAAACAAAACAAAAGGTCAATTTTGGTAAAGAAATAAATGTTGATAGTCAAAACATTAGTTAATCACAATAATCAAAACAATTCCTAAAATAGAGTGTAGAAAAGATGTCATGATGACATATCTCGAAAAAGTATAGAAGTAGTAATCACTGATAAATTTTCTCGTTGTGTTCTTACAAATTAACATTATCAAGTTTTCATCGATATAATTATTTTTTTGAGTTTTATTAATATTAAAATATTTGACCAATGTGTTTTATTTTTGAGTTGATAAAATTCACCACCCTCAATTATTTAATACACATCTCTCTCTCTCTCTCTCTCTCTCTCTCTCTCTCTCTCTCTCACTCTCACTCTCACTCTCCATCTCTCTCTCTCTCTCTCTCACACACACATACACACACTCGATCACACAATTCATATCATGTATGTAAAATCTAATTTTACCTATATAATGTCACGACCCGGAGCTAGGGTCTAAGAGTGATATGTCGAATGGGAACCCGATAGTCCCCAAACAAGCCTCAAGTATCCATATTCACATCATCGATTCGGAAGCGTATATATAAATAGTAAACACATAGTTCTAAGGGACAGGAAAGTCGGACTCACGCTATGGGGATGTCATACAAATAAGGGATTAACATGGATTCACATAGCACGTAAGAATTAAGGGGCAGGAAAGTATGACTCACTATATGAGAGCAATATGGGACTTAGGATCTTCCACATTTCCGCATCAAATCATACATAATTATCATAATTTCTATAATCAATCCATAATAGTCATATCTAATAGATAACCATAATCATAAGCTCCAAATACAACACATAACACATAGATCCGACAAGAGTCTACGAGATGTCCAACAATGCCTCTAGTCATAGAATAGGACAAGGGACAAGACATGTCTTGGGCTCAACCTCAAAGTAAATAGAAAAACGGGAACAACATAAGGTAGATAGATGGTGGCTTGTCCTTGGAAGATAGGACTCACCACAATGCTACTCTCTCAAATCCGATCTAGCCGTCAAAAAGTGGATGAAAGTAGTCTCCGGTCCCTACATGGTTAGATCATGTAGGCAAAAGTATGCGTTAGTACGTTTGAGTATATTAAGTATGTGGGCATGCAATGCATATGGCTTATCAAACCTACATTCAGTGTTAGATGACACGGCACATAATATAGAAAGTTCATATCCAAGAAGAGTATATAACAATATGCCCTGAAATCCATGATGCATAAAATACAATAATGCTCATGTATAGTGGGGATGGACTATAACCGACAAACCAAACTTATGCGAGCTGTTACATGAATTAGTTCGATGAAGACCTTCCATCAATAGGAGAAGATTACTTACCAAGGGTAATCTATGTCACACCTTATGACCCAGTCATTTCAGTGGATACACAACTTCCTTATGACCCAGTCATTTAAGAAGGATTTCCAATATCATATCATATCATTTTAATGTGTAACTATTACTTACGACCCGGTCATTTTGATAATGGCTATCATTCCTATGCTGTCATATAGTTCAAAGAAATGGAGAGGACCTTTAGGGATAGCCCTGACGCCCCTAATTGATTGGTGCTAAGTCAAAACATTCTACGAGAATACTTATACATATGCATGCTTTTAAAAGAGACAATAGTTATTTCAAATCATTTCAATGCACATTTAAGCTTAAAAGCCAAATCACAATTCAAACCATACTTTTCATGCATAGGAATAGCTCATTCACTTAACAATATGGTGAAAGCACCCAATATGCTCAAAGATCCAATAATAATAGACATTTATGTGATCACATTCAACCAATATCTTATCAAAATAATATACATAAACATAATTGGACTTAACCCACTTCATAATTTTCATAAAACTTAATGCTCATGAATGCATATGTTATAAGTGAGATGAGAATAGCATGAGTAATTGAGACTCAAACTTAAATCGGCAATACATTGTGAAATTTAAGTAAAGACATAAGTGAAATTCACATTTAAATCATAATATAGATTATCCATGCACAAATCAAGTTTTAAAAGAGGACATGCACATAATATAGATTATCCATGCACAAATCAAGTTTTAAAAGAGGACATGCACATTCGTAACTTCATAAGTTTAATACAATTCTTCATATTAGGGCTTAAATCACTTTAAAATCAATAAATAAGCATAGCACATACATCAATTGAATTTAATAAACAATAATATTGAAAACCCATATTTAAAGTAGCTAAATTCAATGAAATTGAGTGTAAAAGAATTTGGTCTTCTTGGTTGAAAGGGACTAAGAATCAATCCCATATACCTTAGCTAACAAAAAAGAAATAGGAAGAAATTTGATGAAGAAGGGACAATCTCTTTTCCTTTTCCTTAGCTTCAAGACAATCTCTCAATGTTCACCTTAGGAGAGTTCTTAATAGAGAGTTTGAAATAATTCAAAGTGTAGGAAAGAATTTGAATGAGAGAAATAGAGTTTAGGTCATTTTATGGTCTTAGGATAGCATAGAAAGTCATAAAAGACCCTTAAGAGAAGCCATAATTACAAAAAAACCATTAATGAAGCAAAATAATATTTCTTAACAGGGGTCCCGTGAGAAGGTCTCACGTTCTGTACAAGGTCTCACGGACCGTGAAACCCTCCCATGAGACCACACTTAGCCAAATTTCAGAAAACACTACACACACGAGCTTTACAAAAATGAGCATAACTTCTTGATCCAAATTCGGAATGAGGTGAAACCAGATGCATTGGAAAGCTAATTCAAAGAGCTTCAATTTGATAGGTCGTTGGCCACCCACTAATTTTTGTGATAAGAGATATGACCATTTAAAGTTGACCCTTCTATCGGTTCTTGTAAAAAGCTTAGCCAATGGAATTTCTTTTAACTTGGCTTGATGTAGGAGACCCATGATGGACCTAAACAACATGAATAAGCTTGAATTGAGGGATTGAAAATAAACTTAATTAGCTTGATCTTGAAGATTCAATACTAAGAAAAATTCAACGTAGGCATCCATATCGTTGGTTATACGGGTCATACCAAGCCTTACTGACCATGTTCTCCTCTGTACCAGTTTACTTAGAAAAAAATTCTTCACGATGAAGTTCTGAGATGGTGATCCAATACTTAGAAAATTTTCACTTCGGCACCTGTACGTGGGACTTCATGGACCGTGAAGGGTCATACGGTCCATGAGACGGGTGACATGCCTTGGCTTCAAAACGGTGAAATTTCAAGGCCAAGGTTACCACACGGTCCATGAAGCCTCACACGGTCCGTGAAGCCTCACACTGCCCGTGTGGGGTCCATATGTGGTATGCCTTAGTTCCAAACTCCATGATAAAGTCTAAACACTCCACACAAGGCCAAGGGTCACTTCAAGGAGCCTCCACACAGTCTGTATAGCCTCACACGGACCGTGAAGGCTTCCATGAGGTATCACCTTAGTCAAAAACATTCTGGAACCGAATTTTCAAGATCCATTGAGGTCGTAAAAAGTCCAGGTCCTTACATATAATTATTAAGTTAATCTATGCTTTGCGTTGGTCTAAATAATTTCTTTGAATTGTAATACCCCGAAGTATCCTAGCTAAGACCGAACTAAACAAGTGAAAATTCAGAAATTGTTCATTGGTGAACAAGGTCCGTATTGCGGACTTGGGTTTATTTTGGACTTTGCTGGTTTTATTTCCAGTAGGGTGCACGCCAAGTACGTGTCACAGACATGGCCATGTTTTAGTTCAAGCGGACTAGACGAAATCTTTTTGGGAAACAATTGAGTATTGATGGAACTAGTCCGCGTGGCGGACTTGTTCCACCACTGTGCCTAACTTTTTAGTTTTTAAGAAAGAGCATTCCAGTCTTTTTCCACCCATCTCAGACTAAAATTTAATCATTTTAAGGTTAAATTCTCCCCAATATCAGTAACCCATGCTCTTACTGTCACGCCCCGGGAGGGTACCCTTGGCGTGGCCGACACTCGGAGACTATTGCTAGTCCCCAAGCGAACCACTTAGCCTCATTACATCATTCAATCACATACTTCTATTGACCAGCGGAAATTATATGCAAGTAATGGACATAATTCATCCAATATTCTCAAGATAATTATAGATAAAATAACAAAGGCCAGTAGAAAGAACTAGCCCACAATCTCCACATTAATACTCGACACCTGTCTATGAAGCCTCTATCACTAAATCATGTGGTGCCAATGACAGACCCATGGCTACCCAAAGCAAAATGAGAAGATAGTACAATCCTAACCCTAAAGCATGATGAAATAAAATAATGGTTTCCTCCGGACTAGGGGAGGCTCACCAATTCAGCTTCAAATTTCTGATATTCAACGAAGCGTCTGTTGATGATCTCTAGTACCTGCCTCTGCATCATAAAACGATGCAGTCCAGAGTGGACGTCAGTACTTGGAATATAATGGTATGTAAAATGGCTGAAGGAAACAGAAACCGGTAGAAAATATGGAAAGTAACATCAAGTCAAAATAAACATCATAATCACATTAACCGCCAGCTTGTCCATCTACGAAAGAGTACAGAGTGGACAAATGACACACCATTATCTCAGACTCATCAAAAGTCTCAACTCATCACATGAATGATCTCAGAGGAGTTCACCCCCTCTCATCACATCTCATCTAGACTCAGAGTAAGGTACGAATTTTCCTAGGAGTTTCTCTTAACCGACAACACTCACCTATAAGCCAGTGAATGTACAACAATCACCCTGATGTTGCCACAGTGGTCCCAAACTTGCCAGGTAAGGAACACTGGATCCCATATCAATATACCCGACATGGAATCAAATCGAACAGATCCTCTATTACTTTCAGGGACTGTTAAACCTCAAGGGAAACCATATGTATATATGTGATGGTTTAAGCCTCTCCTACGTTTGGCGACGTAGTTAATGAGTTCGAATGGGACTCACTCCTGCTCATATCGGTGCTCGATACTCCTCCCGGCTTAGTGATCATAAAATCAACCTCAACCAGTCTCATAGGGATCCACTCCCCGTCAATGACTGCCAGTCTCATAGGGACTCATTCCCCGTCCACGACTGATATTACACCGGGACCTTGGCCCTTTCATCAATTATCTTATAGGGACTTCCACCCTATCATTAACACCTCACAGGGATTTTAACCCTATCATCAACATCTCCTCAATGACTCAAGATCATATAACCGTCATTAGGAAACAAGTGAATAACACATAGGTAGAGTTCATTTATAGAGACTCATAAAACAATCAAGATTTCATCAACTCATCATCACCTTCAACAATCCCAATGCAAGGCTCTAGACTCAAATCTCAAGTGCATCATGCATGCTTTTCAAATTAGTCATGTAGGGTTATGCAAATTCCATGAAGGTATTCGATTTAAGAAAACAATTAGTATGATGATCATCAACATAGAAAACATGTAATTTCAAATAAAATTATCAAGAAAATCCATCATGAAATCATGCATGTAGACTCTTCAACTATCAATTCATCTATGACCTCTATGGGGCACATGAGAGAACAATCTCATGTTTTAGTTTAGCCTTACATACCTGTGATGCAACGGTTCAGCCGGGTGATGTCGAGGATCTCTTCTCGTATCTCTCACCCCAAGCCTTTCTCTCCTCTTCTTAAGCCCTAGCCTTGTTAGATTTTGGAATAGGACTTAGAATAGGTTTTGTTAGGCTCTTTTCGTGTAGGAACGACCTTACTAGCAGTGTATTTTTGTTTAGGAGGGGTTAGGGATTGACCGGAATGCCCCTTGAAATAAATTAGAAATTTCCAACTCGAAAAATACACTGTCCGCGACGCGGACCTATCGCGAACTGGGCATTTTGGAAAAGTATTTTTTTACGAGTTTTCTCCATCCCGTCGAAAATTTGGTAAAACATATAAGTGTCCCTCCGCGGCAGATGCGCGTCGCGCCTCTGTCGCGGACAGTCATTGTTTTGTGACTTGGATCGAAAATTTATCTTTCGATCGGGTCGTCCTAAAATTCGACCCGGACCATCTTCCCGCTCTATTTTTCACGGTGATCACGAATTCGGTCTCGGATTTGCCATACGAGCCCCGGAAGATGCGTTACGCACATACCCTCACTCTAGGGGCATTTTGGTAAATTTACCAGGCATCATATCATCTCCCCCTTGGGATCATTTGTCCTCGAATGAGGAGTAGAGATGGGGATTAAAGCACGAATAGACTCAAGACTCATTCCCACACTCAATTCAATAAATCAACCTTCGACCCCAATAATAGCAAGTCACATAAAAGAATAGAGCACTTAGCTTAGTGAAGAGTAAGGATTTTTTACCTTCAGTACTTTAACCATCAGTTGGCACGAACAGGTGCGGATACCTTGCCTTTATCTCCTCCTCAGCTTCCCATGTGGCCTCTTCAACAAATTGATTCCTCCACAGGACTTTGACTGAGGCTATTTCTTTGTTCCTTAGTTTACGAATCTGACGATCAAGAATTTGAACCGGAACCTCTTCGTAAGATAGGTTATCCTTCACCCCAATGCTATCAACAGGGACCACCAAGGCCGGATTTCCCAAGCATTTCTTTAGCATTGACACATGGAGCACCGGGTGCACCCCATCTAGCTCGGAAGGCAACTCTAACTCGTAAGCTGCCTTCCCAAATTCTCTTTACGATTTGATAGGGTCCAACATAACATGGACTCAACTTTCCCTTCTTCCCAAACCTTAGGACACCCTTCATAGGTGACACTTTCAAGTACACCCAATCGCCCACTTCGAACTCTAAGTCTCTCCTTCTCATGTCGTTGTAAGATTTTTGGCAACTTTGGGCAGTTTTTAATCTCTCTCTAATGACCTTGACCTTCTCCATCGACTGGTGAACGGGATCAGGTCCAATGAGCTCCGCTTCTCCAACCTCAAACCACCCAATAGGTGATCTGCACCTCCTTTCGTACAAGGCTTCATAAGGAGCCATTTGAATGCTTGCATGATAACTATTGTTATATGCAAATTCAGCCAGTGGCAAGCGGTCATCCCAATTCCCTTTGAAGTCAAGGACACAAGCTCTCAACATATCCTCCAGTGTTTGAATTGTACGCTCCGCCTGACCATCCGTCTGTGGATGGAAAGCCGTACTCAGGTTCACCTTCGTACCCAAACTTTTCTGAAATGATCTCCAGAACTAGGAGGTAAATTGAGCTCCTCTGTCCGAGATGATGGACAAGGGGACTCCATACAACCTCACAATCTCCTGGATGTACAACTTGGCATACTCTTCCGCAGTGTTCGTTGTCTTGACTGCCAGGAAGTGAGCTGACTTAGTCATTCTGTCCATGATCACCCATATCGAATCATATCGCTTTCGAGACCTTGGTAGACCAGTGATAAAGTTCATATTAATCATCTCCCATTTCCACTCCGGAATTTCAAAGTTCTGAGCCAATCCACATGTCCTTTGATGCTCAACCTTCACTTGTTGGCAATTTGGGCATTTCGAAACGAACTCCGCGATGTCTCTCTTCATTCCGTTCCACCAATAAACCTCTCTTAAGACATGGTACATTTTGGTGGAGCCAGGATGGATGGAATATCTAGTGTTATGAGCTTCTTCCATGATTCTGTCTCATATGCCATCAACATCTAGGACACACAATCGACTTTGATACCTTAACACTCCATCTCCCCCTTTGGAGAAGACCATCACCCTCTGATTTTGGACATCCTCCTTCAATTGGAGTATGACAGGGTCTTGGTCTTGCTTTTTCTTCACCTCCACCACTAACGAGGAAGTAGACCCGTCTTGGACATTAACTCCTCCTTCGCGGTTCTCCTCAAGTCGGACTCCCAATCGAGCCAACCGGTGCACGTCCTTGGCTAACTCCCTCTTTCCTTCCTCCACATGGGCTGTGCTACCCATTGATAACATGCTAAGGGCGTCAGCAACAACGTTAGCTTTACCTGGGTGATAGTGAATGCTCATGTCATAATCCTTGAGCAACTCTAACCATCTCCTCTGTCGCAAATTGAGCTCTTTCTGGCTAAAAACATACTGCAAACTCTTGTGGTCAGTGAACACATCCACATGCACTCTATACAAGTAGTGCCGCCAAATTTTAAGTGCAAACACCACTGCTGCCAACTCGAGGTCGTGGGTTGGGTAGTTCCTCTCATGAACCTTGAGTTGCCTGGAAGCATAAGCTATCTCCTTCCCCCTCTGCATTAATACACATCCCAATCCAACCATCGAGGCATCACAATAAATTACAAAGTCTTCGGTCCCGTCGGGTAAGGTTAGGACCGGTGCAGTAGTTAACCTTGTTTTCAATTCCTGGAAACTCTTTTCACATTTTTCGGGCCACTGGAACTTGACTTTCTTCTGAGTCAATTTGGTCAATGGCGCGGATAGGGAAGAAAATCCCTCCACAAACCTGCGATAGTAGCCTGCCAGCCCCAAGAAACTTCTGATATCAGTTGGAGTGGTTGGTCGGGGCCAGTTCTTAACTGCTTCAATCATTTGGGCATCCACTCGAATACCATCACCGGAAACAACGTGGCCTAGGAAGGCCGCTGACTCACGCCGGAATTCACATTTGGGGAACTTTGCATACAACTCATGGTCCTTAAGAGTTTGGAGGACCACTCTGAGGTAGTTAGCATGCTCCTCCTCACTCCTTGAATACACCAGGATGTCGTCGATGAACACAATCACAAACAAATCAAGATATGTCCTGAACACTCTATTCATCAAGTCCATAAAGGCGGCAGGTTCATTCGTCAGTCCAAAGGACATGGCCAAGAACTCAAAATGGCCATATCTAGTCCTGAAGGCTGTCTTTGGAACGTCACACTCTCTCACCTTCAACTAATGGTAGCCAGATCTAAGGTCTATCTTAGAGAAGCAAGAGGCGCCCTAAAGTTGGTCAAACAAATCTTCTATCCTTGGGAGGGGATATTTGTTCTTTATCGTGACCTTGTTCAGTTGCCTATAATCGATACACATTCTGAGGGACCCATCCTTTTTCCGCACGAATAGAACAGGGGCACCCCATGGTGAAACACACGGCCTAATGAAGCCCTTTTCTAGCAAATTTTTTAGTTGCTCTTTCAATTCTTTCAACTCAGCGGGGGTCATCCTGTAAGGTGGGATTGAGATAGGCTGGGTATCTGGAAGGACATCAATCCCAAAGTTAATCTCCCTATCGGGAGGGACTCCGGGCGAATCATCAGGAAAGACTTCTGGAAACTCGTTGACAACCGGAACTGACTCAAGAGTTGGGGACTCCACATCATCAGACTTCACTCTCACCAAGTGAAAAATACAGCCTTTGGAAATTAACTTCCAGGCTTTAAGATATGAGATAAACCTCCCCTTAGGTGTCACTGAGTCACCTTTCCACGCTAGAACTGATTCATTTGGAAACTGGAACTTAACCGTTCGGGATCTACAATCCACAGAGGCATAACAGGCGTGAAGCCAATCCATGCCAAGGATCAAATCAAAGTCAACCATCTTTAACTCGATCAAATCAATAATGGTGTCCCTATGATGGATGGACACTACACAAGCTCTATAGGCTCTTTCAACTCGAATAGACTCACCCACCGGAGTAGAAACATCAAAGGGTTCAAGAAGACTCTCGGGGGTTTTATCAAATTTACTGGCCACATAGGGAGTTACAAACGACAAGGTGGCACCAGGGTCCATCAAAACATAACAATCAAAAGTAAAGACTTAGATCATACCCGTCACAACGTCTGGAGAGTTCTCCTGATCTTGGGGACTCCCCATAGCATATAGGTGGTTTGTGGCCCCGCCTGTACCTGACGTAGTGGCCTTCGGGTTCCCTCTAACCGGTGGGGCTAATGCAGCAGACTGGGCCTGGCCAGCCCATTTTGGACAATCCTTTTTGTAGTGGCCTACTTGGCCACACCCGAAACATGCATCATTCTTGTCATGACATCTTCGCCAGTGCGTCTTTCCACAACTATCACACGGTGGCCTACTCTGAGAACCTTGAGCCACACTAGCTTGGGATTGGGGTCCGTGGGTCCCTGTATTCCGGAACCTTTGGTCATACGTGCCTTTAGGCACAGGTGTGCTAGCAGCCGAGGGTGCTGGAAATTGATTCCCATTACCTCTCCTTCCACCCTCGTGGCTGGATGTCTTAGCCCTCTTGCGCTTGAACTCTTCCCTGTCCTGTTGTCTTTCTTCGTCAGCTTGCTGCACGAATGTCATCAGTCGCCCGATGTCCATGTCACTCACAAGCATAGCTCCTCTCCCATACTCTCTTGGGTCCTCTGTCCAACCCATCTACATACATTCCCATCCTTCCCCTCATGTTAGCAACCATGTCTGGAGCATAGCGGGATAGTTGCATGAATTTCAACCCATACTCCTGCACGGTCATGGAGCCGTGCTTCAGATTCAGGAACCCCCTCACCTTAGCCTCTCTTTTCTCCCATAGGAAAAAACATCCCAAGAAAGCCTCCTCAAACACCGCCCAAGTCACATATGAGGCATCATCCCCTTGGCCCTTCTTCCATTGGTCGAACCACAGCCTGGCCACCCCTTTGAGTTGGTAGGCGGCCAATTCAACCCTATCAGCATCAGTCACGTGCATATCCTGGAACACCTTCTCAAGTTCCTCTACATAGTTCTCGGGGTCTTCAGTATATGCCGACCCCATGAACTCAGGCGGGTTCATCCTCAGAAATTCTCGGACTCTAGAGGTGCCATGAGAGTCTGTCCCACCTGCACCTTGCCTCACAGCAGGTGTTGCGACAGCTTGGGCCAAAGTTTGAATGGCTTGGCGTAGCTCAGCATTTGAGACCTCATCTTGAGGGGGTTGCTCGACAGGGACAGCTGGATCCACGGGCCCCTCGGGTACTTGAGGCTCAGGTGGGTTAACAGCTTGCCTGGCAGGACGTCCCCTTCCTCTGACAGCTCTTCTAGGAGGCATGTTATCGATTTTGCACGTGTAGCGCACGAATTAGAAGATAGTTTTCATAGAGTTCAACTCTATCGCACGATTCAGAATAAGAAAGAAGTGTAACCATTCCTAATGTCCCATAGCCTCCTGTTTATGAAGTATAGTCGACAACACACCCATAAACAAGACTCTACTAGACACGACTTCATAGACTCCCTAGGACACTTGAACTCTATGCTCTGATACCAAGTTTGTCACGCCCGGGGAGGGTACCCCTGGCGTGGCCGGCACTCGGAGACTATTGCTAGTCCCCAAGCAAACCACTTAGCCTCATTACATCATTCAATCACATACTTCTATTGACCAGCGGAAATTATATGCAAGTAATGGACACAATTCATCCAACGTTCTCAAGATAATTATAGATAAAATAACGAAGGCCAGTAGAAAGAACTAGCCCACAATCTCCACATTAATACTCGACACCTGTCTATGAAGCCTCTATCACTAAATCATGTGGTGCCAATGACAGACCCATGGCTACCCAAAGCAAAATAAGAAGATAGTCCAGTCCTAACTCTAAAGCATGATGAAATAAAATAATGGTTTCCTCCGGAGTAGGGGAGGCTCACCAATTCAGCTTCAAATTTCTGATCTTCAACGAAGCGCCTGTTGATGATCTCTAGTACCTGCCTCTGCATCATAACACGATGCAGTCCAGAGTGGACGTCAGTACTTGGAATGTACTGGTATGTAAAATGGCTGAAGGAAACAGAAACCGGTAGAAAATATAGAAAGTAACATCAAGTCAAAATAAACATCATAATCACATTAACCGCCAGCTTGTCCATCTACGAAAGAGTAAAGAGTGGACAAGTGACACACCATTATCTCAGACTCATCAAAAGTCTCAACTCATCACATGAATCATCTCAGAGGAGTTCACCCCCTCTCATCACATCTCATCTAGACTCAGAGTAAGGTACGAATTTTCCCGGGAGTTTCTCTTAACCAACAACACTCACCTATGAGCCAGTGAATATACAACAATCACCCTGATGTTGCCACAGTGGTCCCAAACTTGCCAGGTAAGGAACACTAGATCCCATATCAATATACCCGACATGGAATCAAACCGAACAGATCCTCTATTACTTTCAGGGACTGTTAAACCTCGAGGGAAACCATATGTATATATGTGATGGTTTAAACCTCTCCTACGTTTGGCGACGTAGTTAATGAGTTCGAGTGGGACTCACTCCTGCTCATTTCGATGCTCGATACTTCTCTCGACTTAGTGCTCATAAAATCAACCTCAACCAGTCTCATAGGGATCCACTCCCCGTCAATGACTGCCAGTCTCATAGGGACTCATTCCCTGTCCACGACTGATATTACACCGGGACCTTGGCCCTTTCATCAATTATCTCATAGGGACTTCCACCCTATCATTAACACCTCATAGGGACTTTAACTCTATCATCAACATCTCCTCAATGACTCAAGATCGTACAACCGTCATTAGGAAACAAGTGAATAACACATCGGTAGAGTTCCTTAATAGAGACTCATAAAACAATCAAGATTTCATCAACTCATCATCACTGTCAACAATCCCAATGCAAGGCTCTAGACTCAAATCTCAAGTGCATCACGCATGCTTTTCAAATTAGTCATGTAGGATTATGCAAATTCTATGAAGGTATTCGATTTAAGAAAACAATTAGTATGATGATCATCAACCTAGAAAACATGTAATTTCAAATAAAATTATCAAGAAAATCCATGAAGAAATCATGCAGGTAGACTCTTCAACCATCAATTCATCTATGACCTCTATGGGGCACATGAGAGAACAATCTCATGTTTTAGTTTAGCCTTACATACCTGTGATGCAACGGTTCAACCGGGTGATGTCAAGGATCTCTTCTTGTATCTCTCATCCCAAGCCTTTCTCTCCTCTCCTTAAGCCCTAGCCTTGTTAGATTTTGTAATAGGACTTAGAATAGGTATTGTTAGGCTCTTTTCGTGTGGAAATGACCTTACTAGCCATGTATTTGTGTTTAGGAGGGTTAGGGATTGACCGGAATGCCCCTCAAAATAAATTAGAAATTTCCAACTCGGAAAATACACGGTCCGCGACGCGGACCTATCGCGAACTGGGCATTTTAGAAAAGTATTTTTTTACGAGTTTTCTCCATCCTGTCAAAAATATGGTAAAACATATAGGTGTGCCTCCGCGGCAGGTGCGCGTCGCGCCTCTGTCGCGGACAGTCACTGTTTTGCGACTTGGATCGAAAATTTATCTTTCGATCGGGTCGTCCTAAAATTCAACCCGGACCATTTTCCCACTCTATTTTTCATGGTGATCACGAATTCGGTCTCGGATTTGCCATACGAGCCTCGGAAGATGCGTTACGCGTATACCCTCACTCTAGGGGCATTTTGATAAATTTACCGGGCGTCACACTTACTCTCACAAAATCACGTGCCTTATTCTGAGCATAGCAAGTAGGGATCCTCTCAAGAGAATCTTCATGCAATAGGTATCTAAGGCTTTCAAGCTTCAAACTAAGACTGTCATAGTAAATGATTTTCATATATTTTCACCCAGTTAAGTCAAGAGTTGAGTACAAGTTAATTTTTCTCAGTTTTGGGCACAAAGTCAGAAATTTTCCCGGCATGTGTTGCTTGGTATTGAAATACTATATTTTGTTTAGTTATTACATTTTTGGAGTTGAGTAGAAAAGCCATGATATTTAGTTTACATTTACATAAACTTTCAAGAAATTGTGAAGCCTATTTATATCTATGTATTTGGTTGAAACTAAAAAGTATTTTAAACGCTGTTGAATATGAGATGAGTAATCATAATTTATTGTGTGGGTGAGTACTTCTCACACCTATTTTTGAGATTATGTTGAGAAATATTACTTATATTTTATGCATATATGAGTTTGAGATTGTAACCTTTGAAGAGGTATAATAAGATGAGAAATATTAAGATGAACTAAGTTTCAAAGAGACTAAGTTAGAAAATTGAGTAGATTTACATATTTAAGCATGCACATAATAAAGTATATTTGAAAGTCGTATTGAGCATCGATATGAGTAAGAGTAATAACAACTCAAACTCATAAACTACGTAGCCGGCATATGATAGGACCATACCAACTTAGTATGACTCCTCACTTGCCTCTGAGAAGGCTGATGAGATAGATCCATGAGTTGAGTTCATCCTTTACCCTGGAAAGGTATTAGATGCCTCTGGCAATGTGGACAAGATGTTGTATCATCACAGAGCTCATAGTGGTGGTTATCGATTAGAGAAACTCCACAAGCTTTAAGTATTATAATTACTTTTATACTTTGAGTTACATGCTTTAAATATATTAAAGTATACATTTTACTTGCATGTCATAATTTCATTAAATGAGCTATCTCCAAGTTCAGTTCTAAAGTTAAGTACCTTGTCATGATTTCCTTTTGGCCATTTTACATGCTCATTGTGATGACCTTCTAGGCTATTTTCTATGTATTTTGCCTTTTTGTCAATTAGAGCATTCCTATAGTGACCCAGGTCATTTATGACCTACTAACACTAATAGCTCGGTTGCCTTGTCGCCTTTGGATGTTATGCAGTATTTGTGTTTTGAAGGCCTTATAACTTGAAAAGTTGATTTCAGAGTAAAACGCAGTTAAACGACTTCTGAATGGAATTTTATCAGTTCCATCAACTCCAAAATGGGTAAATTAGGGCATGGTTGGCTCGTGTATTGAGGCTTTCAGTGAGAGTTTCTACTGTATTTTGCATTTTTAGCCTTGAAAACTAGTCAAAAGTAGAGTTTTGTCAATATCCTTGGAAAACATATCCGAATGAATATTATGATAGCATAATTAGCTCAAAAATATCAAGTTTGGTCTAGAAAAATCTTCTGTTCAGTTCTCGAGGCTTCTAGACTCATTTTGAGCCTCTCGATGAAATTTGGCTAAAAATGACCATGGAGGTAGGACCCACATTCAATCGTAATGGCCTTATATGGAAATTTCAATTGTGCCATTTAGTTTAGAACGTCAAATTTTATGGGTGGCATAGTCCATTTCCATGCACGAAATTTTTGAATGAATTTTGAGTACCCCATAAAAAATTTCAGAGTTGAGGAAATACCAGCTTTTCAGCTAGTTTCTAGTGCAAGTGGCCTTACCCTTTGCAAATGCGGGCCATAGACCGTGATCGCAGAGGTGTGGTCCCTGTGACCTTTGCCAAATGTAGACCTCATCAGCGATCACAGAGGTCCAACCAAATCTGGCATTCACGAATGTGGAGGACGCTCTGCGATCGCAGAGGTAATATTTTTTGTACTCCGTGATTGCAAAACATTATTCACTGTGATTGCGGAGAACAAAATGTGGCTTGTATATATATATATATATATATATATATATATATATGAAAAATTCAGCTTTGAACCTTTTATATTTCAAAGTTTAAGAGTCGATATCTTGATCATTCTAGAGCCAAATTGAGCACTTCAAGGGTCCATTTCGCATGGAATTTTGACAAGAATGCCATGTTAGTGTTGGAATTGATCGTGGGGGCCTCGTTTGAGATAAATTTTAAGTTTTTGCTGCTGCATTGTCCATTTTTGGGTTGAAATTTGAGAAACTTTTGGGAAATGATATCTTGATAAATATAGGTCCGAATTGGGGGATTCAACAACCTAAATTGTAAGGTTTTTCATGGTGAACATTATGGTTCTCTTGTTTCAGATGTGAGGTTTCCTTAAATTAGCTACTGCCATTATCGGTCTTTTTTAGCTGAATTCGAGTTTTCATGTTTGTTGGTGTTGGGGTGCTTCTGGGCTCTGAATTGGACTTGTTGGTGTTGGGGTGCTTCTGGGCTCTGAATTGTGTCCAAGGATGGGGCATGAGCTCAAAAAGTTGGTTAGGACTAAATTTTTTAGGTTAATTCTGGATTTTAAATGCGGGTCCCATGTTTTTCGCTTTTGATCCTGAAATTAATCCATATTAATTTGTTATAATTTTAATGTCTACATGATCATAATAGCATTGTGAGTTTCTTTTTTGCAGCTTGGCAGCATTCCGAGGCTATTTGAAAAGGTAAAGCCTCAATAAAGTAGGTTGGAGTGCGTGTGTTCAACATACAGGTAGGCTACAACTTCCCTTCTTTTAGATTGAATCTCAATGCGTGAATATTTATGGAATTGCATGAATACTGGGTAGGAAATTAGGTGGATATGCCGTGTATACAATGAAATTCATTTTGGTTGATTTTGGGGCCGACAAGTACTTGTATTGTATTGTTTCATCATCCACACTTGTTAGTATCTTATTCATTGTTGAGATTGTGATATATGTATATATATATACACACACACACATTGAAATTTATGCTTGAGTTTGCAATATATGTTGAAGTATGTTTGACCTTAGTCTAGGCTTAGACTAGTGATGCCATAGATTAGCATCGTTCATGGTTGGTAAGCTGATTATTTTTCGTCCTGTGTGACTCTAGAACCATGGGTACTTATAGACTAATAAACCAGACTTGAGTTTGATAGATTCGAGCCTTAAATAGGCAGTGACTTGACTTGACGCCTTACTATCTTCTGTGTCCCCACTTTACTCTATTGAGACGTTTTTGATTGCTTTTTGGGCTTTACTGGGCTTTAGAGATGACTCGTTTTGCCTATTGGGCCACGAGATCATTCAAGAGAATTCATCCACGGTTAGAGGTTCGACCTTGTTTCCCCTGTTGTTTACTACTCAGCCTCCTATGACAGAGTCAACTATTAGGGTTCAGCTACAGGTTGTATTGCTACCATCCACAAGGCCCACACTTGCTTGTTAAAGGTCTAGTCTCTATGTTCCACCTTTCTATCAATAGGGCCCACACTCGCATGTCAAAGGTCTAGGTCTGTGCTCCCTCTTTTTGCAGCATTCGACATGATCATCATTGTTCTTGATTGGGCCCATATTCGCGTGTTATAAGTCCAGACTCTATGCTTCCCTCCTTCTTTCAGCGTTCAGGCTTACTAGTATTTGGCACACTTGGTCGAATAAGGCTACAAATTTTGCATAGTTAATTACCTAGTGCACGAGTGTACCTAATAAGTTTATAAGGGCCCTATGGGTATATAGGTTTAGGTTAGATAGACTTCTACAACCATGTATTCACATGTACTATTCTTGTTCTTATCCTTGTTGTGCTATATTCTCGTTCTTCCTGCTTTATTTACTATTTTTATTTAGTCAATCTATGATGCCTACTGGGTACTATTTTCTGCTACTCATACTACAGCCTACATCTGCTCAGTGATACAGTTTCCAGCATGAGTTGGCGACATGATTCTACCCAACTAGCAGTAGGCTTTTTACGAGATTTGGGTGAGCATCTAACATTCTTGGATCATTTCAGTCTCTCTCAGCACTTGTGGCCTGTCTTTGAATTTTTGAGACTAGCCATGCTTATGTATATGTATATATTATTTTGGCCTAACCAGGGATTATATCTTGTCACAGTAGCTCTACACTTTTGACTTTCAGGTTCTGGCCTGGGAGGGATTTTTTTAGTTGTATGTATATATATTATTATCCTATCGTAGTGTTGGTTCCTCGTTATTATTGTAAATTCTGTTTGTGACTCTTAGCTATTTTTTTGCTCTCAAACCCATTATTAGCAGTTCGGGTTACGAGCTGGCTAACCTACTGGTGGGATATGGTAGGTGCCACCAGGACTCGAGATTTTGGGTATGCAGATACAGTTGATAGAAGGGATCCTTAACATACACATTATTGAAGATCCAACTTTCCTAGTCAACTATTGGTGAGGCCTCATTGCAGCCTGAGGCACCTTATGTATTTTTTTCCTAGTTACTTTATGTTCAGATGTGGTAAACATGGACCTGTCATGATATTTGTTTCAGAGTCAGTCCTAAGAGGTTTCAGAGACTAGTCAAATAGTGTTCAGTTTGATTTTCTCATTTTGTGTTTGAACAAACTTGGGTTGTCCTATATCCATTGTTAAGTATTTGAGACTAGTAATTTTATTGAGATACCTAGTCGTATGTTCGATTATGTGTACTTTTAGCCCGTCCCTAAATGTTGGAGTCTTCCGCTGAGTAAGTAGCCAGACCAAGTGGTTCGCTTAGGACCAAAAATAGTTTTAAAGTGTCGACCAAATCCAGGGTGTTGGCTCGGGGCATGACTGAATTTACATTTAAAGAAAAACAAAGAAAGAGTAGGTTTTATAAGAGAAATAAATATTAATAATCTAAAAATAAGTTAATTAAAATGATAAGAATGCATCCAAAAATAGAGTACAAAAAAAGATAGCATGATGACATATCTTAAGAAAAATAGCAAAGTAGTAATCTTTGATAAATTTTCTCCATATTTCTCCAAGATGGCTCATCAATTTTTCATTGATATAATTATCTTCTCAAGATTGATTTCCCTTTCTAAAGTATCTTGAGTTTTTTGTTTTTTTTTTGAGTTGATAAACTTCAGAAACCTCACTTATTTAATGCTTGGTACACAACACCCATACTGTGTATATAAAATATGATTAGCTAATTTTCTCCCTCATAATCCAAATGTATAAAACTAGTAAATCTTCTCACACAGTCTAAACAATAGCTTTTCTAAATCATCTATCTTTTTTTTTAAAAAAAAAAGGTTTTCCAAATTAAAAATGTATTGATAATCCTAATATTAAATTAATCTTAATGTATAGTATAGAAAAAAAAATAGCATTATTACATATCTCAATTTGAAAAAATTAAGCAAAATTAGTAGTAATCTTTGGCAAAAATTTATCTCTTTATATTCTCCTAGATGATTGTCAAAAATGATATAGTGATTTTCTTCTCAAGATTGATAGATCTTTCTAAAATATTTGAGGATTTTTAGTTTATATTTTGAGTTGATGAAATTTAGAACCTCCAACTATTTAATACTCCTTTCAAGAACTTCATGGATCAATAAAAAATGAATGCTTGAATTGCATCCTGATATTTTTATCAAATTTATACAAAAATATAGTTTTCAATGTTCCCACCTTGCTGTTTATATCTTGAGAATTGTGGGCAATGCATAGCCTTTTGTGATGAGGAGGGCCGGGGTAGCCATAGACCTTGGTGATGTCTGAGTAACGACGACCCTTAAGATGATTTTTGATGCATTCATGGGTTTTTCTTGCGTGTGTTCTTTCCCCAAAGACCTTTATTGTTAGTTAAATTGGCATGTTTAGGTTGTAAAGCTATAAAAGAATCATACTTAGTAAAATCCATGGCACATTTTGTAATATCCCTCTAGGTCATTTTCTGAGCTTTTTGATCTTTTTGGCATTTAAAGCTTTCCTATATTGACTCCATGCCATTTATGACTTGGGTCAATATTCTTAGTAAACATGCTTGGATTGAAATTCTATAAGCGTTGTTAGCTCTAGAATATCGATTTTAGTCTACAAGGACCTTTAGTTTGGGTCCTAAAGCCTCTAGTGTGAGTTTGAGCACATAGAAAAGATATTAAAATGCTTAAAAGCCTTGAGTTGACTTTGGTCAATATTCGAAGAAATAGTTGTCGTTTAGCTTTAGAATGTTGAATTTGATCTAGTAGGACCTTTGGTTTGGGTCTTGAGGTCTTCTTTTTTATTTTTTGGGTGTTCGGATGTAAAGTTGAATTTTAGGCCTAAAGGGGTTCCGAGGGGGGTAAATCTGCTATAACAACCTTTTTTTGAAAATCCGACAATTTTAGTGAGTCCGAAATGCCGAATTTAGTGGGGTAACATATCTGATTTACTTTTGGATTCTGAACAAATTTTGAGGGTCCGTTCAAATATTTAAAAAAATAGGAAAAGGTGAAATCTGGTGCAGCCCTTTTAGCAACCAAATTTTGGGCTTTTAGCAACCAGATTCGTCTTTTAAAAGTCTCATTTTAGCTTTCAGCCCTCATTTTTAAATTAAGATATCTTGAACTACGAAGCTCTACTTTGGGTGATTCAAAGTCCAGCATGTTCATTTTGATCGTAGTTACACCGTAAAGTGGATAAAGGTCATCGAGGACTGATCATTTGAGATAAATTTCACTTGAAGGTGCTGCCCAACCCTTGTTATTTGGTTTCAGCTTTATTTTCCTATTTCCAGAACTCGATAACTCGAGTGAGGGAGCTCCAAATTAGGTGATTTCAGTTGAGTGTTGTATGAAATTGGTGTGGGTTTGTAGCGGAGTGTTCTGGGGAGCATAGAACGCATCGTTGTGAGGTAACTTTTTCCCCATAGGGGCTGCTCAACTCTTCCTTTTAGCCTTTATGGAATTTTTACTGCATTACCTGATTTTTTTTCCATTCTGAGCCTGGAATTATGCTTCATTTTTGCGTACCAATTTAGTATTGTGTTTATCACAATCCTATTTTAGAACCGATTTTGGGTCCATTTTAAAAAAATGCAATTTTGGTGTCAAAATATTATTGATGTGGAGGCCAACATTTTGATAGAATTACGGTGTTTGGAGGTGATTCAAGAGCAAATAGCAATCAAGGTAAATTTGGAGCGCGTGTATGTAAGGACCCAGAATTTTGTACGACCTCAATGAAGCATGAAAATTTAATTTCGGAAAAGTTTTGGACCAAGATGGCACTTCATAGGCGAGCCATCACGGTCCGTGTGAGGTCACACGGCCCGTGTGGAGCCTCCACGGAGTGGCCCTTGGCCCATGGAGAATGTTTGTCCCTTAAACGTTGTGTTTTAAACTAAGGCATACCGCACTTAGACCCCTCACGGTCAGTGTGACACTTCACGGACCGTGTGGTGGGCCGTGTGAAAGCCTTGGCTTGAAATCCCACGGCTTTGGGACCAAGTATGGTTACACGGCCAAGTACACGGCCTGTGTGGGGTGGCACAACCCATGAGGTGATCCGTAAAGCTTTCGGAGTGAAATTTTTCTAAGTATAGAATCACCGTCTCGTAACTTGATCGTGGAATTTTTCTAAGGAGAGGGGTAGGGGCAGTGTCACGACCCGTGTGAAGTGACATGGTCCATGTAACCTCCCGTGAAGGTGACTTCGTTGAAAAATTCTAAGTATGAGATCTTCATGCTCAAGCTAAGTTCACTTTCAAGCCTTCAATTCAAGCTTATTGATGTTGTTTAAGGTCATCATAGGTCTCCTACATCAAGTCAAATTCAAAGGAATTTCATTGGCTAAGTTTTTCACATGTACCGATAGAAGGGTCAACTTTAAATGGTCATATCTCTTAGCACAAAAGGAACTGGGTGGATCATGACCTATCAAATTGAAGTTCTTTGAATTATCTTTCCAACGCATCAGGTCTCACCTCATTCCGAGTTTGGAGCAAGAAGTTATGCCCTTTTCCATAGAATCTGTCTGGGCTAGACGGGAGCCCTTCACGGACTGTGAAGAGCTTCACGGAGCCCTTCACGGACTGTGAAGAGCTTCACGAACCGTGAAGCCAACCGTGCCAAGTGCAGTTAAAAATTTAAAGGGATGTTTTATTGAGGTATTTTTGATATTTTGACCCATCCCCAAGGCTTTTAAGACCTTTTTAACCCCCCTTTATATTTCTAAACTTCTCCTACACTAATTCTAAACCTTCATTCAAGACTAAACTTAGTTTCTAGAATTAGATTCTCAAAATTCTCTCCAAGTCTCATCTTCAGGATTCAAGCTAGGATTCAATTGGGGTTTCAAATTCAAGCTAAATTATTCTCAAATTCATCTTTCTAATCAAGGTATGTGGGATTGATTCTTGGTCCCTTTCAACCAAGAAGACCCAAAGATCTTTCAATCTATTTCATGATTTTTAGTTACTTTAAACATGAGATTTCATTATTTGATTTTATTCAATCCAATTGATGCATGTGCTGTATTTTACCTATGATTTCAAGCCACTTTGATTACTATTATGATGATTTACATTGAGTTATTGAATTATGAACATGCATGTCCCCTTTAAAGTTGACTTATGCATGAGTGATCTATACTACAATTTACATGTGGATTTAATTATGAATTTACTAATTTTATATCGTGATATTGACTTTAAACTTGAACTATGTTAGTCATGCTATCCTCACATCATGCATTGCATTGCATTCATGAACATTGAGATATGGAAATTATGAAGTAGTTTAAGCCCAACTATGTTTTATGATCACCGGTATGTCTATGATTCAGGCTTATTGAGAAATCTGGGTGCTTGCACCATTCTGTATATGTGAATGAGCTATTCCCTGCATGAACATTTACAAGTATGAACTGTGATTTGGCATTGGAGCCTAAATGTGTATTGAATGGTTTGATATGAACATTGTATTTCCCGAAAGCACGTATACATATAAGTATTCAAGTGGGATGTATTGACTTAGCACCGATGGATTGGGGGTGTTAGGGCTATCCCTAAGGGCCCTCTCCTTTTCCTTGAACTATGTGCCAACATAGGAATGAAAGCCATTACCAAAATGACCGGGTCGTAAGGATTGGTTAAATGTATATGACAATCTGATATGAAATAAAAAATGCTAAAAATCCTTCCGAAATGGTGAGTTTTGTGAGGAAGGTGACCATCCACCGAAATAGTGATTGCCATAAGGTATGATGTATATTACCTTTAGCAAGTAGTCTTCTTCTACCGATGGGAGGTCTTTATCGGACTAATTCATGTAATAGCTCGCATGGATTTGATTTGTCGGTTATAGTCCATCCCCAATATATGTATGAGCATTGTTGCATTTCATGCATTATAAATTTCATAGCATCTTGTATATATTTCCATTGAGTATATGATTCTTTCTATATTATGTGCCCTTGTCATCTAACATTGAAATGCAGGTTTGATAAGTCATATGCATTGCATGTCTGCATACTTAGTACATTCAAACGTACTAATGCATACTTTATGCCTACATGATTTTACCATGTAGGGAACGTGTGTTATGACCATCCACCGCTTGGCGAGCAGGTTGAATTTGGAGAATTGATATTGTGGTGAGTCCTATCTTCCAAGAACAAACCACCTTCCTTCTTCCTATGCTCTTTTCTGTTTATCTTCTTAAATGAGGGTGAGCCCGTGACATGTCTTGGTCCCTGTCCCATCTTATGATTAGAGGAATTGTTGGACATCTTATAGACTCTCATAGATTCTATATGCTATGTGTTGTATTTGAAGTTTATGATTTTGGTTATCTATTGGATATGGCTAGCATGGATTGATTATGGGAGGTATGATTTGTATGTATGTTTGATGTGAAAATGTGGAAGATCCTAAGCCCCGTATTGCCCGCATAGGCGTGAGTCCTACTTTCCTATCCCTTAGAACTATGTTTTTACTATTTGAATACGCTTCTGAACCGATGATGTGGATTTTGATACTTTAAGGCTTGTTTGGGGACTCTCGGGTTCCCATTCGCCATGTCACATCTAGGCCCTAGGTCCAGGTCATGACAAAAGATGGTATCAGAGCACTAGGTTTATAAATGGTTCTCGGAGTCTAACATGCCGCGTCAAGTACAGTCTTATTCATGGGTGTGAAGCGCGCCACATCTATGGGTAAAAGGCTACAAGGCATTGTAGGAAATGTTGCACTTTTCATGATTCTAATCGTGGCATGGTGCGTTTCTTAAGATTTCTTATCTCCACCCCTCCCAATCGAATAGGGAGAGTTACCTTGAGCTCGTAATGCAATCTAGGGGAGGAAGATGTTGTAGCGATCTTATAGATGAGGTCCAAAAGGGAGTTGGTGAAGGATGTGCATTGTTTGACATGCTTACTTCTTTGGGTATTCGATGTTTTCTTGGGTTAGCTAATTATGATTGAAAGTTTGTTGAAGGTTTCTCATCTATTGCCTTGGCTTGAATCCCACGGCTTTGGGACCAAGTATGGTTACACGGCCAAGTCCACGGCTCGTGAGGCCATCCGTAAAGCTTTCAGAGTAAAAACTTTTCTATGTATGGAATCATCGTCTCGTAACTTGATTGTGGAATTTTTCTAAGGAGAAGGGTACGACAGTGTCATGGCCCGTGTAACCTCCAGTAAAGGTGACTTCGTTGAAAAATTCTAAGTATGGAATCTTCATGCTCAAGCTAAGTTCACTTTCAAGCCTTCAATTCAAGCTTATTTATATTGTTTGGGGTCATCATCATGGGTCTCCTACATCAAGTCAAATTCAAAGGAATTCCATTGGCTAAGTTTTTCACAAGTACAGATAGAAGGGTCAACTTCAAATGGTCATATCTTTTAGCACAAACGGAACTGGGTGGCCCACGACCTATCTAATTGAAGCTCTTTGAATTATCTTTCCAATGCATCTGGTCTCACCTCATTCCGAGTTTGGAGCAAGAAGTTATGCCCTTTTTCGTAGACTCTGTCTAGGCTAGACGGGAGGCCTTCACAGACTGTGAAGAGCTTCACGGACAGCGAAGCCAACCGTGCCAAGTGCAGTTAAAACTTTAAAGGGGTGTTTTATTGAGGTATTTTGATATTTTGACCCATCCCCAAGGCTTTTAAGACCTTTTAAACCCCCCTTTATATTCCTAAACTTCTCCTACACTAATTCTAAACTCTCATTCAAGACTAACACTTAGTTTCTATAATTAGATTCTCAAAATCCTCTCCAAGTCTCATCTTTAAGATTCAAGCTAGGATTCAATTGGGGTTTCAAATTTAAGCTAAATTCTTCTCAAATTCATCTTTCTAATCAAGGTATGTGGAATTGATTCTTGGTCCTTTTCAACCAAGAAGACTCAAAGATCTTTCAATATATTTTCATGAATTTTAGTTACTTTAAATATGATATTTAGTTATTTGATTTTATTAAATCTAACTAGTGTATAGGTTGTATTTTACCTATGATTTCAATTTATTTTTGTTACTATTATGATGATTTACATTGAGTTATAAAGATATGAACATGCATGTCCCCTTTAAACTTAATTTATGCTTGGGTGATCTACACTATGATTTACATGTAGATTTAATTATGGATTTACAAATTTTATATTGTGATATTGATTTTAAACTTGAATCTATGTTACCCATGCTATCGTCACATCATGCATTGCATTGCATTCATGAACATTGATGTATGGAAACTATGAAGTGGGTTAAGCCCAACTATTTGATGAAATGATTTGATAAATATTTGTTATGACAAAAAGGTGATCACCGGTATGTCTATATTTCAGGCTCATTGAGCAACATGGGTGCTTGCACCGTCACACATATATGAATGAGCTATTCCCTACATGAACATTTACAAGTATAAACTATGATTTGACATTTGAGCCTAAATGTGCACTGAGTGGTTTGAAATGAACATTGCAATTCCTGAAAGCATGTATATGTAGAAGTATTCAAGTGGGATATTATTGACTTAGCACCGATGGAATGGGGGTGTTAGGGCTATCCCCAAGGGCCCTCTCCCTTTCTTTGAACTATGTGCCAACATAGGAATGTTCACCATTACTGAAATGACCGAGTCATAAGGAATGTTATGCGTATATGAAAATCTGATATAATATGAAAAAGGCAGCAAATCCTTCCAAAATGGTGGGTCCGTAAGGAAGGTGACCATCCACCGAAATGGTGGGTTCGTAAGGTGTGATATAGATTACCTTTGGCAAGTAATCTTCTCCATATAGGTGGGAGGTCCCAATCGGTCTAATTCATGTAATAGCTCACATGAGTTTGATTTGTCGGTTACAGTCCATCCCCAATATATATTAGCATTATTGCATTTCATGCATCATAAATTTCATGGCATCTTGTATATATATTTCCATTGAATATACATTCTTCTATATTATGTGCCTTTGTCATCTGACATTGAAATGCAGGTTTGGTAAGTTATATGCATTGCATGCCCGCATACTTAGTACATTCAAACGTACTAACGCATACTCTATGCCTACATGATTTTACCATGTAGGGACCGTGTGTTAAGATCATCCACCGCTTGACGGGTAGTTCGAATTTGGAGAATTGATATTGTGGTGAGTCCTATCTTCCAAGGACAAACCACCTTCCTTCTTCCTATGCTCTTTTCTGTTTATCTTCTTAAATGAGGGTGAGCCCGGGACATGTCTTGGTCCCCGTCCCATCTTATGATTAGAGGCATTGTTGGACATCTTGTAGACTCTCGTAGATTCTATATGCTATGTGTTGTATTTGAAGTTTATGATTTCGGTTATCTATTGGATATGGCTAGCATGAATTGATTATGGGAACTATGATATGTATGTATGTTTGATGTGGAAATGTGGAAGATCCTAAGCCCCGTATTGCCCCCATAGCATAAGTCCTACTTTTTCATCCCTTAGAACTATGTGTTTACTATTTGAATGCACTTTTGAACTGATGATATGGATTTGGATATTTTGAGGCTTGTTTGGGGACTCTCGGGTTCTCATTTGCCGTGTCACATCTAGGCCCTAAGTCCGGGTCGTGACACTACCTTGCTCACAAGGCGACCACCAAAGGCCTCCTTCACAATGTTGACAGGTGCCGTGTCTTTTGGCTCTAAATTGTTAGAACAGCTTTGAAGTTTATTGAGAAAGCACTGTAAGAATTCATCTGCATCTTTCTGTTGGTGCCGATGAAAAATCTGACATTTTTCCAAGTTAAGGAACAAAAAGAAATATAAGGTACAAAGTTGGTGGAGAGGCACAAAACATGCAATCACAAAAAAGTTGTACGATATCAACAAATTGACGATCACACTCACACAATCCATATCATATATGTAAAATCTAATTATACCTATATGATTATTAAGTTTATCTGTGCTTTAGGCGTTGATGTAAATAATTTCATTGAATTGTAATACCCCCGCAGTATCCTAGCTAAGACTAAACCAACAACAACAACAACATACCCAGTTGAATCCCACAAGTGGGGTCTGGGAGGGTAGAAATGTACGCAAACCTTCCTACTACCTCGTAAGAAGTAGAGAGGTTGTTTCCTGGGAACCCTCGACTCAACAACCCACTAGCTAGCTAAGACTGAACCAAACTATAAAAACTCAAAAATTGTTCATTGGTGAACCAGATCTGCATTGCAGACATGGGATTTATTTTTGGACTTTGTAGGTTTCATTTCCAGTAGGGTGCGTGCCAAGTATGCGTCACGAACTTGGCAAAGTTTTAGTTCAAGTGCACCGGTCGAATTTTTTTTAACAAAAGTGAGTAGCAAGGGAACCAGTCCGCATGGCAGACTTGTTCCACCACTATGCCAGATTTTTAGTTTTTAAGCAAGAGCATTCCAGTCTTTTCCCACCCATCCCGGACTAAAATTTCATCATTTTATGGTCAATTTCGCACGAATATTAGTAACCCATGCTTTTTCTCTCTCAAAATCGCGTGCCTTATTCCGATAATAACAAGTAGGGATAAAAGTGAAGGATTAGGGTTGAGCAATTTCTTTAATCTCTCAAGAGAATCTTCATGTAACAGGTATGTAAGGCTTCCAAGCTTCAAACTAAGACTGTGCTAGTAGACGATTTTCATATATTTTCACTCAGTTAAGTCAAGAGTTGAATACAAGTTAATTTTCTCAGTTTTGGGCATAAAGTCTGAAATTTCCCTACATGTGTTGCTTGGTATTGAAGTACTATATTTGTTTAGTTATTACATTTTTGGAGTTGAGTAGAAAAGCCATGAAATTTAGTTTTACATTTACATAAACTTTCAAGAAATTGTGAAGCCTATTCAGTTCTCTGCATTTGGTTGAAACTGAAAAGTATTTTAAACTATCTAGAATATGAGATGAGTAATCATATTTTAGTGTGTGGGTGAGTACTTCTCACACCTATTTTTGAGATTTAGTTGAAAAATATTACTTATAGTTTATGCATCTATGAGTTTGAGATTATAACCTTTGAAGAGATATAATAAGATGAGAAATATTAAGATGAACTGAGTTTCAAAGAGACTAAGTCAAAAAATTGAGTAAATTTACATATTTGAGCATACACATAATAAAATATATTTGGAAGTATTATTGAACATTGATATGGGTAAGAGTAATGATAACTCAAACTCATAAACTACATAGCCGGCATGTCATATGACCATACCAACTTAGTATGACTCCTCCCTTGCCATGAACATGATTATTATGCTATCTTTTATGTGTTTGCAATGATCCATTGGAAATGAAAAGCCAAAGGGAAATGATTACGACTAGTGAAATAGAAAAGAAATGAAAAGCCAAAGGGAAATGATTCTGGCTAGATATGAAAGTAAATGTCGAAGGAAAATGGTTTCGGCGGATACATGGTTCATGTATGGCCCTCATGGATTTCGATCTGAGGCATGATTATGATCAGCGGATGTGTATCATAGGATAGACATGCATAACGATTATTTGACATTGCATGACATTATTTACATTTCATGGTATTTACTCCATCTCAGATCACTCTGGCTTGCTATTATTATATGAAATGCTTTCGAGACTGGATATCTATTGTATCATTTGACTTGTTTATGGTTGCACCCATTTTAGATGTGATACTATGTGATGAGTATATTTATATCCTTGTGATTTCTCTATGTTGTATATATTGTGCTGGGACTTTTCTGAGTGCAGTATGTGGATGGGTGTTAAGGAGTACTTGTGTTCTTTATTGATTTACTTTAGGTTAGATCCATTTGTTGAGTACCATGTTGTTTGGTGCTCACCCTTGCTACATTTTTGTAGGTTTCGAGCCCGATCCCTCTTGTTATACTTTTCTCCTTACCGGATCGAGCTTTCAAATTATTCTTGAGGTAGCTACTTACATATTAAGTGACCTTCAAGGAATCCATTATCATGTTATGTTCTATTTGAGAACTAGATATTCGAGGAATCCATTATCATGTTATGTTCTATTTGAGAACTAGACATTTGAGGCTTGTATTTCTTTGAGTATTCTGTACTTAGAGACTTGTACATGTAACACCAGTTTTGGGAAGATTGTAGTCTTGATTTCTTATGCCTATCTATCATATTTAGACTGTTTATCTTCCACTTTTATTATTATGTTGGGTTATTAAGTGTTGGGCTGACTCGCCTTGGTGGGTTAGGTGAGTGCCACCACCCCCAATTTTCGGGTCGTGACACACCTTCAAATTTCAGTTGATGTAAAAATACATATACTTAAGCTTTGGTAAACAAAAAATTTCAATAGTTTCCGATGGTAATTATCAGAAAAGGACGTTGAGTTCAACACATTCAAATTCTAGTAAACGTAAAAGTATGTTTACTATTCAAGCTTTAATAGTTGGAGTTATTCGCCATTTATGTTAATGGAAGATAACAATAATTTTTACTATTAATTGAAATTCTCAATCTAGTTTAGACATCGTAATTATTAAAATAAATTGCATAAGGATTTAGTTCTCGTATTCAAATTCTAGTAAAGATAAAAATATGTTACTATTCAAGCTTTGATAGTAAAAGTTATTGAACATTTATGCTAGTGGAAGGTAACAATTACTATCTCTTACTAGCTATTAACTAAAGTTGGCAAATTAATTCATACACCATAATTATAAAAAAGAATTGTAGGGATGTTGAGTTCACACATTCAAATTCTACTGATGGTGAATAAATACTTCTATTATTCAAGCTTGATCAGTAATTCGACATGTATGTTATTTACTGAAAGATAACAATTATTATCTTCTACTATTAGTCAAAATTCAAAAGTTAATTTAACGTCATAGTCATCAAAAAACAAAACTATTGTTGTTGTTGAATGTATGTACCTTGTTTTACCCTTTGTTAATCAATTTTTACAAATTTAATGAATGTTAAGTGACACTCCATTAGTTTGAATGATGGAATTAACTCATACTTTTGGATCAAGATTAGGAAATTTTCACATATTAGGAAGGATGTATTATGAGGAACTTCAAGTTGCACAAAGTTCGTATATTAAGTGTTAAAGTAAAAAAAGTCACAAAATGAAAGTCGGCAAAGATTATTGTAAATGTTATCTTGTTGAGAAATTCTCTAAAATTTTGAGTCAAACATATCAACACTTTTCTTTTAGTATACAAGGAGTTAGGATTTACAGACCTACCAAATCGAATCTACGAGTTTAGTTCTCAACCCACTAAATTATTTATCCTTACAACTTAAAAAAAGAAAGAAAGAGATATTCACGTATTTGCGAGATTGCATAAGCGTACACCTTAAAGCAGGTCCCCCTAGCTCTAAGTTGGTGTCTCCATAAAAGACCACTCTCTTCGTCGTTTTTTGTCTATTGATAACTGACAAAACCCCCAAAAAACTATAACTAAAGGTTTCAAATACTCCTTGGGTGCTTAGCTTCTCAACTCAGGAGTTTAACAGAAGTTGCTCTACATCACAAGCTCATCATTGTGGTATAATTCTTTTGTCAATTTAGGCTCCGTTTGTTATTGCTGCAAAGAGGCAGATTTTTAAGCTTCTCATTTCAGACATTTTAGTTGAGGTAATATTATTTTTACAATCCTCCTCCATATTTTCATGTCTTAGTATCATTTTTTGTAGATTTTTGAGCCATGTTGTGGTGCCTTTGAAATTGTGGTACTGGACATCCCTTTGTCTTGTTTGGTTTGATTATTATTGTTGTATATTGGTGGTGTTAATGCCTAATTATATTACCTCAGGAGTTCGTCGCTCCTGTAAGTGGTTGTTTGAATACTTTCAATGAATTTAGCTACTTTATACTGTTGTTATCGACCTCATTTTATGTTTTTGGCTTGGCCAGTCATGAGTATATCATTAGCGTTTTATCAATTAGTAGAATATTATTATATGGATTTTTTTTGTAGTTCATATGATATTTTTTTCTCAATCCACACCACAATAATCAACAATTCAATCTAACCATAACTCATAACTTAAATTACCCCTATTCAGTTGAAAAAAAAACATGAGAGGAACTTTAATATTTGCACTTATATAAACTTATGACATGCATATATTATTGATTCATGATTGCTTATCTTTCTTTATGCATAGAATGTCCATTTTAACAGAACAAAATATATTCTATTCCACAGATGCATTCATATGAAGTAGTATTTTATCGCTTTAATCTAGATATTAGTTAATTTTTATTTTTAAAATAAATAGTACTCCTTCCAAATCTACAACTTAGTGCAAATTTATATTTGTTTGGGTTATGGTTAGGGTTGGATCGGATTGTGGTTTATTGTTGGGTGAATTTAAAAAAATTATGTGAACTAAATAAAATGACATGTCATATTTGCTAATAAAATATTAATAGGTGATTGTCAAAAATATATAGACAAACTTGGGTGAACTCTTTGTTATAAAAAATCAAACATGATTCTTTTTAGACAATTATCAATTATTTGGTGAGCTTCAGAATTATTATCTCCTCGATCCTCCCACCCCACCCCAACCCCTCACCCCAAGCATACACACACAATAAACTTGTTTTGACTATATCATGTGATCTAAGGTTTCATTGTGTTTACGACTAAAGCTTTTCTAAGTATCAGATTATTGAAGATGCAAAACCAAAAATTTAATAGGTTTTGTATTAAAAAATTTATAATTTAAATACAAATTAACCAAATGATTAGAGTACTTTGAAAATAGAGTACAAAAAAAATAACAAAATGACATGTCTCAAGAAAAAAAAAGCAGAAAAAGTGATCTTTTGATAACTTTTCTTTATATGTTCTCCTGTTAATATTAGCATTTTTGTTGTTGATATAATTACCCTTTAAAAGGTTGACTGCTCTTTTAAAAGTATTTGAATATTTTATTTTATTTCCGTATATATAAAAAAATCCCATTAGCTTAATTATTTTGTTCACACATATTATACATATAATCTAGTAATTCTTGCTCAATCAAAATGATTTCGTTGCATCACGATAGGAACTTCATTAAATATCTCATTATTAAAATTAAGAAAATAAAAGAAAAGGCCAATTTTGGTAAAGAAATAAATATTGATAGTCAAAACGTAAGTTAATCCTTATAATCAGAACAATTTCTAAAATAAAGTGTGGAAAAGATGTCATGATGACATATCTCGAGAAAAGCGTATAAGTAGCAATCACTGATAAATTTTTTGTCTGTGTTCTTACAAATTAACATTATCAGGTTTTCATTGATATTATTATTTTTTCGAGTTTTATTAATATTTCTAAAATATTTTACCCTTTTCTTTATTTTTGAGTTGATAAAATTTTCGACCCTCAATTTTGTAATACTCATCTCTATATCTCTCTCTGTCACACACACACACCCACAATCCATATCATATATGTAAAATCTAATTATACCTATTTATTTGTGCTTAGGGCGTACACACTCCCACAATCCATATCATATATGTAAAATCTAATTATACCTATATAATTATTAAGTTTATTTGTGCTTAGGGCGTTGGTGTAAATAATTTCATTGAATTGTAATACCCCCGAAGTATCCTAGCTAATACTGTACCAAACTATAAAAATAATTTCAGTAAAAGAACTTGTATAGTTTGGTAATTTTTGTGCTACATTGGTAAATAAAATAGAAAGTGTAATTTGTAATTTTTCAATATAAAAATGGCTATTCTATAAGTTCAAATTTTTCGAGTTACAAACTACGTACTCATTCAGAGGCAAATTATATCAAGAGATGAACTTGTATCATCGGAGGAACTTGTATCATCGGATGAACTTGTATAAAGGGATGAACTTGTATCATCTCTACTTGGAGAATCTTCCATTTTCCTCTTCTTTTGGTTCATAACACTTTCATTATGTGAGCCACTGTGCAATGTATTCATGAGTTCTTCATCTCTTGAACGCGCCTGCTTTATTTCCACATCCTGCAATTGATCTTTGCAATAAACCTGATATGCTAATGTTATAAAATAAACTAGTTAGTAGGCGTTTGAACACTATTTGATCTAATATAGAAAGCCAATAGAAGTATAGAAGATGAGTTTACTACTGGAATAATATCGACATATTTCTGGTGAGGGAGTAGATGACGTCTGCACAATCTTGTCGAGTTCAGGCTTAGAAGATGTCTCGTTTGCAGCATCATTGGATTCTCCGACATCCGGGAGACTAGATTTATAGATTATGGCTGGATCTATGAAGGATTTGTGGATTTGAATATAATCTGAAAACCACGGAGTGCCTCTCTTTGCATAAAACATAATATATGCCTCCTCTGCCAAAACAAGATCTTTGTGAACCCGAAGAACCTACGACAATCAAAGAAAATTAACTTACTTGTTGTAAACTCAAAAATACTTCTTTTCAAAATAAGCAAACTCTAAAAGTTTGGTCAAATAGGCTATAAGTGAGATATAAAGACGACACCATTTCCCTATCCATACCTACTCGTCATCATATTTGTACCATTCATTTGGAGCACAACGAATGAAGCTGTAATAGTGTCCTGAAGAGGGTGAAAATCCAGCATGCACTATAACTGCATATAGATCATATTTCATTTCTACCTGTTGAGAAATAAAAAATTTCAAAACAACATCATGTAACTACTACCAAAAGATAAAAGTCCAAATGCAGCTCATTGATAATAGATACTCACATTGTGGATATTGTTGGTATAAGGAAGCAAGTCCAATTCCAAAGGAAATGAGACATGCTTATTCACCTTCTGAACAACATACCCATCATTTTTGAATCTCTTCAAATGAAGGGTAGCAACAGAAGGGGCCTGATCGACCAGGAGTTGTTTCTCACCTGGCACCCGTACCTTGCATCTTTCACAAGAAAACTCGAGTTTCTCAATTCTAGTGAAAGTCTCTAGTGCTGCTGGGACACTGTCAACATCCTTAATCTCCAAGCTAAGGTCGACTAAAGGCTCATATGTGACAGAGCAATGACTGCAGTTGCAACAGCGCAGCTAGAAATTGAGAAATACAGACTAACAATATAAATTTCTAATTCACAAACTACACATACAGATAACAAACACACAACAACATATCCAATGTGTGCTTACCTTGCTCACAAGGCGACCACCAAAGGCCTCCTTCACAATGTTGACAGGTGCCGTGTCTTTTGGCTCTAAATTGTTACAACAGCTTTCAAGTTTATTGAGAAAGCTCTGTAAGAATTCATGTGCATCTTGCTGTTGGTGCCGATTGAAATTAGAAGAAAAATCTGATATTTTTACAAGTTAAGGAACAAAAAGAAATATAAGGTACAAAGTTGGTGGAGAGGGACAAAACATGCAATCACAAAAAGGTTTACGATATCAACAATTTGACGAACAAACTATAATTGATACTACTATAACAAAAACAAGGCTGTGCAATTTACAATTGTCCTCAACAAGTTTTTTTTTACTTTGAAAATGACAAATAAAAGCAACATTATTTACAGATGTAAATGTGCTCTATATAGAAAGCTAAACAACCATTCATCCTATTACGCCAAATTATTTCCCATTTGCTTCATTGATGAGAATGTTGTTTTGAAGCTTGCTATAAAATTAAAATAAACATCCGGAGGAAATATATAAATGACTAGGGATATCTATATGTGGTTTAGAGACAGAAGCACGGGATCACGTGAACCCACACGTCTCAATATGTGTTCGCGCAAGATGAGGGATATCTTTCATGTTGAATCACAAATAAGATATGAAAAAGGATACCTCTCAAGTGGCTAACAATTTTACTTGGTGAGACATATAAAAAGGCACCAGACATTGAAACGTCAACAATCTCGCGAATGATGCAAATGACGCAAAAGCCCATTCATATAAGCTGCAACAAGAATGACAATCAGCTAAGGTAAAATGCTTATAAACAAAGGAAAAATCTAAGTTGATCCTTACTTTCACATTGCGATACATGGTCAATTGATGCAAGGAGCTGAAGCAACATCACTGTGTGCATGAGATATTGCATAACCGCACTGAGATAACATGTATTGCCTAAGTTAAACATGCCAACACCCTAAAAACAACCATTAACATAAGCACCAAAAACAACAAAGAGTTAATAGCTAGAATACACACAAGAATTAAAATATCATAAGAATAGGCTAATAATGTAAATTGTATTACTTAAAAGAGGTTATAAGTTGGAATCCTACCGGCATTTTATAAGGATTATCCTCAGTTGGCTTAATTTCTTCAAGTGTCGCTTTGAAATTCTCTGGCTTGACTGAGGAAATGGGCGAGTAAATGGGATTAGCTGATGAAAGATCCCATTTATCCCAGTCAAAATATGAAAGCCAGCTACTATCAGAAGTAGCAGTATAACCCATTGACTCAGAATCATCATCGGTGATTATTGAAGGATAAGATTTGACCAAATCCGATGCCTCATCAGCCAAAACCAAATCCTTTTCTCTCTGTACTTCTTCAAGTTCAACTTTCACTAATGAATAATCATAACTCTTTTCCTCAATTTCATCTAGTTTTTGAGTTGCATGATTAGGTGAAGTTTTTAGATTCTCGGTGATAATTTTTTCCATTAGATAAGAAAAACCAACAAAAACAAAGAGAATTTGTTAAGGTTTTATGAAGGATTTTTGTAGATTAAAATTTATGAAAAATGAAAAGAATGACTTTTTAGAATTTTAAAGAAAATGATATGATTTGGAATGGTAAGAAAAATAATAGATACAAAGAGCGAGGTGGGGAAGGGGGGGGGGGGTTTCTTTGAAATGAAATCAACTAAAAAAATACTAATTTTTGTGTTTTCCTTTGTAAAGATTTGGACTTTGAAGGTATATGGAGATTTGACAGAATGAGATGAATGTGTTTTTTTCTTGACAGTTTTGCATATGCTTTTGATGATAAGTGGGTTTTGAAATGGGAGGAAAAGATATATAGGGATTTGGAGTTGGGTAATTATGGAAAGTAAATTTGTAAACTAGGAAAGTGATGAAATTCGTTGTAATTATCTAAATTTGTAGATAACCTCAATTTTGGGATACAACGGTTACTCAATTATTGATAATTATCTAGTGAAATTATATTTATTTTCTCTTTTATGATATGAAGGTCACTTAACTTTGTTTATATCTATTCAAAAGTCACCCTTTTAATATTTGAATGAGTAGAATATTATTATATGGATTTTTTTGTAGTTCATATGAATATTTTTTTCTTAATCCACACCACAATAATCAACAATTCCATCTAACCGTAACTCATAACTTAAATTAACCCTGTTCACTTGAAATAAACATGAGAGGAACTTTAATATTTGCACTTATATAAACTTATGACATGCATATATTATTGGTTCGTGATTGCTTATCTTTCTTTCTACATAGAATGTCCATTCTAATAAAACAAAATATATTCTATTCCGCAGATGCATTCATATGAAGTAGTATTTTCTCGCTTTAATCAAAAATTAAAATAAATAATACTCCTATAATATTTACAACTTAGTGCAAATTTTTATTTGTTTGGGTTATGTTTAGGGTTGGATCGGATTGTGGTTTATTGTCGTGTGAATTTTAAAAAAATTATGTGAACTAAATAAAATGACATGTTATATTTGCTAATAAAATATTAATGTGATTGTCAAAAGAAATTTTTACACAAATAACAACTTTCACCCCCAAAATTACACTTTAAAATTTATTTATCAAAATACCAAAAAAAACACACTCTTTTTCATTTTCCAACACTATTATATCATACCACACACCACAATAATCACACTCAAAACACTCTCTCTCCTAAATTTGTAAATGAAGTTGGTATTTTATATGGTATTTTTCAATGATTCGGTAGGGGCATGTAATTTTTATCCAAAAACTTGGTATTTTTGAAAACTCCCCTTGTCAAAAATATATAGACAAACTTGGGTGAACTTTTTGTTATAAAAATCAAACATGATTGTTTTTAGACAATTATCAATTATTGGTGACCTTCATAATTAGTATCTCCTTAATCCCCCCCATCCCAAGCATACACACACAATAAACTTGTTTTGACTATATCATGTGATCTAAGGTTTCATTGTATTTACGACTTGAGCTTTTCTAAATATCTAATTATTGAAGATGCAAAACAAAAAATTTAGTAGTTTTTGTAAAAAAAGAAGAAATTAACAAAAATGATTAGAGGACCTCAGAAAATAGAGTACAACAAAGGTAACAATATGATATGACTCAAGAAAACAAAAAGCAGAAAAAGTAATCCTTTGATAACTTTTCTTTATATTTTCACCTCTTAATATTAGCATTTTTATCATTGATATAATTACCCTTTAAAAGGTTGACTGTTCTTTTAAAAGTATTTGTATATTTTTATTTTATTTCCATATATATAAAAAATCCAATTAGCTAAATTATTTCGTTCACACATACCATATATATAAAATCTAGTAATTTTTTGCTCAATCTAAATGATTTAAGTGATTAGGATATGAACTTCTCTAAATATCTCATTATTAAAATTAAGAAAATAAAACAAAAGGTCAATTTTGGTAAAGAAGTAAATATTGATAGTCGAAACGTAAGTTAATCACAATAATCAGAACAATTCCTAAAATAGAGTGTAGAAAAGATGTCATGATGACATATCTCAAAAAAAGTGTATAAGTAGTAATTATTGATAAATTTTCTCATTGTGTTCTTACAAATTAACATTCAGGTTTTCATTGATATAATTATTTTTTTGAGTTTTATTAATATTTCTAAAATATTTGACCAATGTGTTTTATTTTTGAGTTGATAAAATTCACGACCCTCAATTATTTAATACTCATCTCTCTCTCACACACACTCTCTCACTCTCCATATATCTCTCTCTCACTCACACACACACATACACACACTCGATCAAACAATTCATATCATGTATGTAAAATCTAATTTTACCTATATAATGTCACGACCCGGAGTGAGGGTCTAAGAGTGACATGTCGAATGGGAACCCGAGAGTCCCCAAACAAGCTTCAAGTATCCATATTACATCATCAGTTCGGAAGAGTATATATTAATAGTAAACACATAGTTCTAAGGGACAGGAAAGTAGGACTCATACTATGGGATGTCATACGGATAAGGGATTAACATGGATTCACATAGCACATAAGAATTAAGGGGCAGGAAAGTATGACTAACTCTATGGGAGCAATACGGGACTTAGGATCTTCCACATTTCCGCATCAAATCATACATAGTTATCATAATTTCCATAATCAATCCATAATAGTCATATCCAAAAGATAACCATAATCATAAGCTCCAAATACAACACATAACACATAGATCCGACAAGAGTCTACGAGATGTCCAACAATGCCTCTAGTCATAGAATAGGACAAGGGACAAGACATGTCTCGAGCTCACCCTCAAAGTAAATAGCAAAACGGGAACAACATAAGGTAGATAGATGGTGGCTTGTCCTTGGAGGATAGGGCTCACCACAATGCTGCTCTCTCAAATCTGATCTAGCCGTCAAACAGTGGATGAAGGTAGTCTCCGGTCCCAACATACTTAGATCATGTAGGCAAAAGTATGTGTTAGTACGTTTGAGTATACTAAGTATGCGAGAATGTAATGCATATGACTTATCTAACCTGCATTCAATGTTAGATGACAAGGCACATAATATAGAAAGTTCATATCCAAGAAGAGTATATAACAATATGCCCTGAAATCCATGATGCATGAAATGCAATAATGCTCATATATAGTGGGGATGGACTATAACTGACAAACCAAACTTATGAGAGCTATTACATGAATTAGTTCGATGAAGACCTTCCATCAATAGAAGAAGATTACTTGTCAAAGGTAATCTACATCACACCTTATGACCCAGTCATTTCGATGGATGCACAACTTCCTTATGACCCAGTCATTTCAGAAGGATTTCCAATATCATATCATATCATTTTAATGTGTAACCATTACTTACGACCCTGTCATTTTGATAATGGCTATCATTCCTATGTTGGCATATAGTTCAAAGAAATGGAGAGGACCTTTAGGGATAGCCCTGACGCCCCCAATCGATCGGTGCTAAGTCAAAACATTCCATGAGAATACTTATACATATACATGCTTTTAAAAGAGACAATAGTTATTTCAAATCATTTCAATGCACATTTAAGCTTAAAAACCAAATCACAATTCAAACCATACTTTTCATGCATAGGAATAGCTCATTCACTTAACAATATGGTGCAAGCACCCAATATGCTCAAAGAGCCAATAATAATAGACATTTATGTGATCACATTCTTGTCATAATCAATATCTTATCAAAATAATATACACAAACATAATTGGACTTAACCCACTTCATAATTTTCATAAAACTTAATGCTCATGAATCATATGTTATAAATATGATGAGAATAGCATGAGTAATTGAGATTCAAACTTAAATCAGCAATACATTGTGAAATTCAAGTAAAGACATAAGTGAAATTCACATTTAGATCATAATATAGATTACCCATGCACAATCAAGTTTTAAAAGAGGACATGCACATTCATAACTTCATAAGTTTAATGCAATTCTTCATATTAGGGCTTAAATCACTTTAAAATCAATAAATAAACATAGCACATACATCAATTGAATTTAATAAACAATAATATTTGAAAATCCATATTTAAAGTAGCTAAATTTCATGAAATTAAATGTAAAAGAATATGGGTCTTCTTGGTTGAAAGGGACTAAGAATCAATCCTACATACCTTAGCTAACCTAGAAGAAATAGGAAGAAATTTGACGAAGAAGAGACCCCCTTTTCCTTAGCTTCAAGACAATCCCTCAATGTTCACCTTAGGAGAGTTCTTAAGAGAGAGTTTGAAATAATTCAAAGTATAGGAATGAATTTGAATGAGACAAATAGAGTTTAGGTCATTTGGAGGTCTTAGGATAGCATAGAAAGTCATAAAGACCCTTAAGAGAAGCCATAATTACAAAAAAAAAACCATTAATGAAGCAAAATAATATATCTTACCACGGGTCCCATGAGAAGGTCTCACGTTCCGTACGAGGAATCATGGACCGTAACGCCCGATAAATTACCAAAATACCCCTAGAGAAGAGGTATGCTCAAAACGCGTCTTCCGATGCTCGGATTAAAAATTTGAGAGCGAATTTGTGATCAACACGGAAAATTGAGTGGGAGAAGGGTCTCGGTCGATTTTTAGAGCGACCGAGTCAAAAGATAGTTTTTCGTTCCAAAATGAAAAACAGTGTGTCTTCGCCACAGAGTTGTGTCGCGGACCTATCGCAGAGCCACACTTATGTTTTCTGTGGTTTTTTCAACAGAGTTGATTTTTCCAAAAGTGTACTGTCCGCGACAGGTCCGCGTCGCAGACTGTGTTATTCCAAGTAGGGAAATTTTCTTTAAAATTTTGAGGGGCATTCTAGTCCATTCCTATACTTTCTAAACTTCTCATACGATGCATATAGGTCATTTTCTACGAGAAAGGATTCCAAAACCCCATAAAAAACATTCTTCCTAGCAAAGTCAAGGCTTGAAGGGAGTGAAAATTGAGGAATTCAAGAGGAGGTTGTTCAAGGAGTTGTTGTTAGCAATCATCCCAGGTATGTAAGGCTAACTAAAAGCATGAGATTGTCCTTCCATGTGCCTTTTTGTATAAATTGAATCAATTATGGAATACAATGTATTTGATGCGAAGATTGTTGAGTATTCTACTGAGTCTTACTTAATGCATATATCTTACCATGAATTGATGATCATCATAAACTTGTTTTATTGCATAATTCATTTCATGAGTGTTTTTCACAAAATCCTATGATTATTTATTTAAAGAAGTGTAAGAATGAACTAGGGGATGAGTTTAGAGCCTTAATGAGGATGATGGTTGTGATGTTGTGATTGTGATTCACATTTGATGAGAGTCTTGATGATGATGTTGATGAGAATGATGTTTCATGATGTCTTAAAACCTGAAATTAAATTCTAAAAGAGTGTTTTTAGTCTATGATGTTGATGTTGATAAGGCGAGGGGATGTTGATGTTGAGGTATTATGTCCCTACGGGACTGATGTTGATATTGAGGTATTTTGTCCCTATGGGACTGATGATGATGTATTATGTCCCTATAGGACTGATAAGGTTGATGTTTTATGAGCATGTCGAGTTCTGGTAGGAGTATTGAGCACCGAAATGGGTGAGAGTGAGTCCCACTTGAACCCATTAACTACGTGGCCCGCATAGGAAGAGAGGATTGAACCGCAATGCGGATGGCTCCTTTCTTGTCCCAATAGAGGACTGAGGTTTTTCTTATGGATCCACTGAGGTTGATGTCCTTTATCTTGAGCAGGGTACTGGATAGATGTGGCAACAACATCGCTTCGTTGTATCATCACTGGCTCATAGGTGATGGTTGTCGGTTAGAGAAACTCCTAGTGAGGTCTTACTTGGATAGTACTTTGATGTTGATGTTGATGTGATGTTTTGAGTTGAGTTCCTTCAGTTGAGTTGAGTCGAGTCCCTTGAGTTATGTTGAGTCGAGTTCCTTGAGTGAGTTGAGTCGAATTTCTTGAGTTGAGTCTGAGGTATTGATGATGTGGAGATGAGGTGTTGATGAGTGAATTGTCTACCCTAATTTTGCCTTAGATAGACATGTGATAATATGATGGAGTATGATGTTGAGTTGATATTTTCCCCATGCTGTTGTACTTATATTGTTATATTCAGCCATTTTACATACCAGTACATTCCCCGTACTAACGCCACTCGGCGCTGCATCGTTTAATGATGCAGATACAGGAGTTAGAGGACTTCAGCAGATGCATTGTTGAGGTCAGAGATTTCGAGTTTAGTCATTAGTGAGCCTCCTTGCTATCTAAAGGAGACCCTTTTTATTGTTGTTTCTGTTATTTATTGAGTTGGGTAGCCATGGCCTGTCATGGTACCATCTTAGACAGTTGAGTCAAGTTAGAGGCTTCATAGACATGAGTAGAGGTTTGACGTTGGTGTTTTCCTAGTGAATTAAGTAATACTTATACTTATTTATTCTTATGTTGAGGTTGATGTTGGCCATTGGAAACCATACTTTTCATGCATAGGAATAGCTCATTTCAAAGAGACAATAGTTATTTCAAATCATTTCAATGCACATTTAAGCTAAAAGCCAAATCACAATTCAAATAAAAACCAAATCACAATTCAAACCATACTTTTCATGCATAAGAATAGCTCATTCACTTAACAAAATGGTACAAGCATCCAATATGCTTAAAGAGCCAATAATAATAGACATTTATTATGGATCACATTCTTGTCATAACCAATATCTTATCGAAATAATATACATAAACATAATTGGACTTAACCCACTTCATAATTTTCATAAAACTTAATGCTCATGAATGCATATGTTATAAATGAGATGAGAATAGCATGAGTAATTGAGATTCAAACTTAAATCAGCAATACATTGTGAAATTCACGTAAAGACATAAGTGAAATTCACATTTAAATCATAATATAGATTACCCATGCACAAATCAAGTTTTAAAAGAGGACATGCACATTCATAACTTCATAAGCTTAATACAATTCTTCATATTAGAGCTTAAATCACTTCAAAATCAATAAATAAACATAGCACATACATCAATTGAATTTAATAAATAATAATATTGAAAATCCATATTTAAAGTAGCTAAATTCCATGAAATTGAGTGTAAAAGAATTTGGTTTTCTTGGTTGAAAGGGACTAAGAATCAATTCCACATATCTTAGCTAACCAAGAAGAAATAGGAAGAAATTTGATGAAGAAGAGACCCCCTTTTCCTTAGCTTCAAGACAATCCCTCAATGTTCACCTTAGGAGAGTTCTTAAGAGAGAGTTTGAAATAATTCAAAGTGTAGGAATAAATTTAAATGAGAGAAATAGAGTTTAGGTCATTTGGAGGTCTTAGGATAGCATAGAAAGTCATAAGAGACCCTTAAGAGAAGTCATAATTACAAAAAAAAACCATTAATGAAGCAAAATAATATTTCTTACCAAGGGTCCCATGAGAAGGTCTCACGTTCCATACAAGGTCTCACGGACCGTGAACCCCTCCCGTGAGACCACATTTAACCAAATTTTAGAAAACACTATACAGACGAGCTTTACAAAAACGAGCATAACTTCTTGATCCAAATTCGGAATGAGGTGAAACTAGATGCATTGGAAAGCTAATTCAAAGGGCTTCAATTTGATAGGTCATGGGCCACCCAGTAATTTTTGTGATAAGAGATACGATCATTTAAAGTTGACCCTTCTATCGGTTCTTGTAAAAAGCTTAGCCAATGGAATTCCTTTTAACTTGGCTTGATGTAGGAGACCCATGATGGACCCAAACAACATAAATAAGCTTGAATTGAGGGATTGAAAATGAACTTAATTATCTTGATCTTCAAGATGCCATACTTAGAAAATTCAACGTAGGCATCCATACTGTTGGTTATACAGGTCGTACCAAGCCTTACGGACTGTGTACTCCTCTGTACCAGTTTACATAGAAAAAAATTCTTTACGATGAAGTTCTGAGACAGTGATCCAATACTTAGAAAATTTTCACTCCGGCACCTCTATGGGGCACTTCATGGACCGTGAAGGGTCATACGGTCCATGAGACGGTCCGTGTGACATGCCTTGGCTTCAAAACTGTGAAATTTCAATGCCAAGGTTACCACTCAGTCCATGAAGCCTCACACGGCCCGTGTGGGGTCCATATGTGCTATGCCTTAGTCCCAAACTCCATGATAAAATCTAAACACCCCACACAAGGCCAAGGGTCACTTCAAGGAGCCTCCACACAGTCTGTATAGCCTCACAGGGACTATGAAGGCTTCCATGAGGTGTCACCTTGGTCAAAAACATTATGGAACTGAATTTTCAAGATCCATTGAGGTCATAAAAAGTCCAGAACCTTACATATAATTATTAAGTTAATCTATGTTTTGCGTTGGTCTAAATAATTTCTTTGAATTGTAATACCCTGAAATATCCTAGCTAAGACCGAACCAAACTAAGAAAAATTCAGAAATTGTTCATTGGTGAACAAGGTCCGCATTGCGGACTTGGGTTTATTTTGGATTTTGCTGGTTTTATTTCCAGTAGGGTGCATGCCAAGTACATATCACAGACTTGGCCATGTTTTAATTCAAGCAGACTAGACGAAATATTTTTGGGAAACAATTGAGTAGTGATGGAAGTAGTCCGCGTGGCGGACTTCTTCCACCACTGTGCCTGACTTTTTAGTTTTTAAGCAAGAACATTCCAGTCATTTTCCACCCATCTCAAACTAAATTTTCATCATTTTAAGGATAATTTCTCCCCAATATCAGTAACCCATGATCTTACTCTCACAAAATCACGTACCTTATTCTAAGCATGGCAAGTAGGGATCCTCTCAAGAGAATCTTCATGCAACAGATATGTAAGGCTTCCAAGCTTCAAACTGAGACTGTCCTAGTAAATGATTATCATATATTTTCACCCAGTTAAGTCAAGAGTTGAGTACAAGTTAATTTTTCTTAGTTTGGGCATAAAGTCAGAAATTTTCCCTGCATGTGTTGCTTGGTATTGAAATACTATATTTTGTTTAGTTATTACATTTTTGGAGTTGAGTAGAAAAGCCATGAAATTTAGTTTTACATTTACATAAACTTTCAAGAAATTGTGAAGCCTATTTAGTTCTCTGTATTTGGTTGAAACTAAAAAGTATTTTAAACGCTGTTGAATATGAGATGAGTAATCATAATTTAGTGTGTGGATGAGTACTTCTCACACCTATTTTTGAGATTATGTTGAGAAATATTACTTATATTTTATGCATATATAAGTTTGAGATTGTAACCTTTGAAGAGGTATAATAAGATGAGAAATATTAAGATAAACTAAGTTTCAAAGAGACTAAGTCGAAAAATTGAGTAGATTTACATATTTGAGCATGCACATAATAAAGTATATTTGAAAGTAGTATTGAGCATCGATATGAGTAAGAGTAATAACAACTCAAACTCATAAACTGCATAGCCGGCATATGATAGGATCATACCAACTTAGTATGACTCCTCACTTGCCTCTGAGAAGGCTGATGAGATAGATCCTTGAGTTAAGTCCATTTTTATCCATGGAAATGTATTAGATGCCTCTGACAATGTGGGCAAGATGTTGTACCATTACAGAGCTCATAGTGATGGTTATCGATTAGAGAAACTCCTCAAGCTTTAAGTATTATAATTACTTTTATACTTTGAGTTGCATGCTTTAAATGTATTAAAGTATACATTTTACTTGCATGTCATAATTTCATTAAATGAGCTATCTCAAAGTTCAGTTCTAAAGTTAAGTACCTTGTCATGATTTCCTTTTGGCCATTTTACATGCTTATTGTGATGACCCTCTAGGCTATTTTCTATGTATTGCGCCTTTTTTCGATTAAAGCATTCTTATAGTGACCCAGGTTATTTATGACCTACTAACACTGATAGTTCGATTGCCTTGTCGCCTTTGGATGTTATGTAGTATCTGTGTTTTGAAGGCCTTATAACTTGAAAAGTTGATTTCAGAGAAAAATGCAGGTAAACGACTTTTGAATGGAATTTTATTAGTTCCATCAACTCCGAAATGGGTAAATTAGGGAATGGTCGGCTCGTGTATTGAGGCTTTCAGTGAGAGTTTCTACTATATTTAGCATTTTAGCCTTGAAAACTAGTCAAAAGTTGAGTTTTGTCAATATCCTTGGGAAACATATCCGAATGAATATTATGACAACATAATTAGCTCAAAAATATCAAGTTTGGTCTAGAACAATCTTCCATTCGGTTCTCGATGCTTCTAGACTCATTTCGAGCCTCTCGATGAAATTTGGCTAAAAATGACCATGGAGGTGCAACCCACATTCAATCGTAATGGCCTTATATGGAAATTTTCAATTGCGCCATTTAGTTTAGAACATCAAATTTGGTGGGTGGCATAGTCCATTTACATGCACGAAATTGTGAACGAATTTTGAGTACCCCATAAAAAGTTTCAGAGTTGAGGAAATATCAGCTTTTCAGCTAGTTTCTAGTGCAGGTGGCCTTACCCTTTGCAAATGCGGGCCATAGACCGTGATCGCAGAGGTGTGGTCCCTGTGACCTTCGCAAATGTAGACCCCATCAGCGATCATGGAGGTCCAGCCAAATCTGGCATTCACGAACTGGAGGACCCTCAGCGATCGCGGAGGTAATATTTTCTGTACTCCGATCGCCAAACATTATTCACTGTGATTGCGGAGAACAAATGTGGATTGTATATATATATATATATATATATATATGAAAAATTCAGCTTTGAACCTTTTATATTTCAAAGTTTGGGAGTTGATATCTTGATCATTCTAGAGCCAAATTGAGCACTTCAAGGGTTCATTTCGCATCGAATTTTGACAAGAATGCCATGTTAGTGTTGGAATTAATCGTGGGTGCCTCGTTTGAGATAAATTTTAAGTTTTTGCTGCTGCATTGTCCATTTTTGGGTTGAAATTTGAGAAACTTTTGGGAAATGATATCTTGATAAATATAGGTCCGAATTGGGGGATTCAACAGCCTAATTGTAAAGTTTTTCATGGTGAACACTATGGTTCTCTTGGTTTCAGATGTGAGGTTTCTTTAAATTAGCTACTGCCATTATCGGTTTTTTTTTTAGCTGAATTCGAGTTTTCATGTTTGTTGGTTTTGGGGTGCTTCTGGGCTCTGAATTGGACTTGTTGGTGTTGGGGTGCTTCTGGGCTATGAATTGTGTCCAAGGATGGGGCATGAGCTCGAAAAGTTGGTTAGGACTAAATTTTTTATGTTAATTCTGGATTTTAAATGCGGGTCCCATGTTTCGCTTTTGATCCTGAAATTAATCCACATTAATTTGTTATAATTTTAATGTCTACATGATCATAATAGCATTGTGAGTCTCTTTTTTGCAGCTTGGCAGCATTCCGAGGCTATTCGAAAAGGTAAAGCCTCGATAAAGTAGGTTGGAGTGCGTGTGTTCAACATACAGGGATTATATATTATTTTGGCGCCATGCTTAAATTAGACTAGCCATGCTTATGCATGTGTATATATTATTTTGGCCTGACAAGGGATTATATCTTGTCACAATAGCTCTACACTTTTGACTTTCAGGTTCTGCGAGGGATTTTTTTTGTTGTATGTATATGTATTATTATCCTATCGTAGTGTTGGCTCCTTGTTATTATTGTAAATTCTGTTTGTGACTCTTAGCTGTTTTTCTGCTCTCAAACCCATTGTTAGCAGTTCGGGTTACGAGCTGGCTAACCTACTGGTGGGATATGGTAGGTGCCACCAGGACTCGAGATTTTGGGTATGCAGACACAGGTGATAGAAGGGATCCTTAACATACACATTGTTGAGGATCCAACTTTCCTAGTCAACTATTGGTAAGGCCTTATTGCACCTTTTGTATTTTTTGTCCTAGTTACTTTATTTTCAGATGTGGTAAACATGGACTTGTCATGGTATTTGTTTCAGAGTCAGTTCTAAGAGGTTTCAGAGACTAGTCAAATAGTGTTCAGTTTGATTTTCTCATTTTGTGTTTGAACAAACTTGGGTTGTCTTATATCCATTGTTAAGTATTTGAGACTAGTCATTTTATTGAGATACCTAGTCGTATGTTCTATTATGTGTAATTTTAGCCCGTCCCTAAATGTTGGAGTCTTTCGTTGAGTAAGTAGCTAGACCAAGTGGTTTGCTTAGCACAAAAAATAGTTTTAAAGTGTCGGCCAAGTCCAGAGTGTTGGCTCGGGGCATGACTGAATTTACGTTTAAAGAAAAACAAAGAGTAGGTTTTATAAGAGAAATAAATATTAATAATCTAAAAATAAGTTAATTAAAATGATAAGAATGCATCCAAAAGTAGAGTACAAAAAAAGTTAGCATGATGACATATCTTAAGAAAAATAGCAAAGTAGTGATCTTTGATAAATTTTCTCCATATTTCTCCAAGATGGCTCATCAATTTTTCATTGATATAATTATCTTCTCAAGATTGATTTCCCTTTCTAAAGTATCTTGAGTTTTTGTTGTTTTGAGTTGATAAAGTTCAGAAACCTCACTTATTTAATACTTGGTACACAACACCCCATACTGTGTATATAAATTATGATTAGCTAAATTTTCTCCCTCATGATCCAAATGTATAAAACTAGTAAATCTTCTCATACAGTCTAAACAATAGCTTTTCTAAATCATCTATCTTTTTTTCTTGAAAAAAAAGGTTTTCCAAATTAAAAATGTATTGATAATCCAAATGTCAAATTAATCCTAATGTATAGTATAGAAAAGAAAATAGCATGATTACATATCTCAATTTGAAAAAATTAAGCAAAATTGGTAGTAATCTTTGCCAAAAATTTATCTCTTTATATTCTCCTAGATGATTGTCAGAAATGATATAGTGATTATCTTCTCAAGATTGATAGCTCTTTCTAAAATATTTGAGGATTTTTAGTTTATATTTTGAGTTGCTGAAATTTAGAACCTCCAACTATTTAATACTCGTTTCAAGAAATTCATGGATCAATAAAAAATGAATGCTTGAATTGCATCCTGATATCTTTATCAAATTTATACAAAAATATAGTTTTCAATGTTCCCACCTTGCTGTTTATATTTTTTTAGTGCATTGCGGGCAATGCATAGCCTTTTGTGATGAGGCGGGCCAGGGTAGCCATAGACCTTGGTGATGTCTGAGTAACCACGGCCCTTAAGATGATTTTTGATGCATTCATGGGTTTTTCTTGCGTGTGTTCTTTCCCCAGGACCTTTATTGTTAGTTAAATTGTCATGTTTAGGTTGTAAAGCTAAAAAAAATCATACTTACAAAAATCCATGGCACATTTTGTAATAATCCTCTAGGTCATTTTATGAGCTTTTCCATCTTTTCGGCATATAAAGCTTTCCTATATTGACTCCATGTCATTTATGACTTAGGTCAATATTCTTAGTAAACATGCTCGGATTGAAATTCTGTTAGCGTTGTTAGCTCTAGTGTGAGTTTGAGCACATAGACAAGATATTAAAATGCTTAAAAGTCTTGAGTTGAATTTGGTCAATATTCGAAGAAATAGTTGTCGTTTAGCTTCAGAATGTTAAATTTGGTCTAGTAGGACCTTTGGTTCGGGTCTTGAGGTCTTCTTTTTTATTTTTTGGGTGTTCGGATGTAAAGTTGAGTTTTAGGCCTAAAGGGGTTCCGAGAGGTTAATTCTGCTATAACAACCTTTTTTTGAAAAATCCGACAATTTTAGTAAGTCCAAAATGTCGAATTTAGTAGGGTAGCATTTCTGATTTATTTTTTTGGATTCTGAACAAATTTTGAGAGTCCGTTCAAAGATTTAAAAAATAGGAAAAGGTGAAGCTTTTAGCAACCAGATTCGTCTTTTAAACTCCCCATTTTAGCTTTCAACCCTCATTTTCAAATTGAGATATCTTGAGCTAGAAAGCTCTTCTTTGGGTGATTCAAAGCCCAGCATGTTCATTTTGATCGTAGTTACGCCATAAAGTGGATAAAGGTCATCGAGGACCGATCGTTTGAGATAAATTTCACCTTGAAGGGGCTGCCCAACCCTTGTTATTTGGTTTTCAGCTTTATTTTCTTATTTTCAGAACTCGATAAATCGAGTGAGGGAGCTCCAAATTAGGTGATTTCAGTTGAGTTTTGTATGAAATTGGTGTGGATTTGTAGTGGAGTGTTCTGGGGAGCATAGAATGCATTGTTTTGAGGTAACCTTTTCTAGGAACTGCCCAACTCTTCCTTTTAGCCTTTATGGCATTTTTACTGCATGACCTGATTTTTTTTCCAATCTGAGCCTGGAATTATGCTTCATTTTCGCGTACCAATTAGTATTGTATTTATAACCTATTTACAGAGCCAATTTTGAGATTTTCATTGTGGGTATCACAATCCTATTTTAGAACCGATTTTGGGTTCATTTTCAAAAAATGCAATTTTGGTGTCAAAATATTATTGATGTGGATGAGGCCAACATTTTGATAGAATTATGGTGTTTGGAGGTGATTCAAGAGCAAATAGCAATCAAAGTAAATTTGGAGCGTGTGTACGTAAGGACCCGCACCGTGCCAAGTGCAGTTAAAAAATTAAATGGACGTTTTATTGAGGTATATTTGATATTTTGACCCATCCCCAAGACTTTTAAGACCTTTTTAATCCCCCTTTATATTTCTAAACTTCTCCTACATTAATTCTAAACCTTCATTCAAGACTAACACTTAGTTTCTAGAATTAGACTCTCAAAATTCTCTCCAAGTCTCATCTTCAAGATTCAAGCTAGGATTCAATTGGGGTTTCAAATTCAAGCTAAATTATTCTCAAATTTATATTTCTAATCAAGGTATGTGGAATTCATTCTGGGTCCCTTTCAACCAAGAAGACCCAAAGATCTTTCAATCTATTTCATGAATTTTAGTTATTTTAAACATGAGATTTCATTATTTGATTTTATTCAATCCAATTGATGCATGTGCTGTATTTTGCCTATGATTTGAAGCCACTTTGATTACTATTATGATGATTTACATTGAGTTATTGAATTATGAACATGCATGTCGCCCTTTAAAGTTGACTTATGCATGGGTGATCTATACTACGATTTACATGTGGATTTAATTATGGATTTATTAATTTTATATTGTGATATTAATATTAAATATGAATCTATGTTACTCATGCTATCTTCACATCATGCATTGCATTGCATTCATGAACATTGAGATATGGAAATTATGAAGTGGTTTAAGCCCAACTATGTTTTATGAAATGATTTAATAAGATATTAGCTATGACAAAAAAGCGACCACCGGTATGTCTATGATTCAGGATCATTGAGAAATCTGGGTGCTTGCACCATTCTGTATATGTGAATGAGCTATTTCCTGCATGAACATTTATAAGTATGAACTATGATTTGGTATTGGAGCCTAAATGTGTATTGAATGGTTTGATATGAACATTGCATTTCCTGAAAGCACGTATACTTATAAGTATTCAAGTGGGATGTATTGACTTAGCACCGAAGGATTGGGGGTGTTAGGGCTATCCCCAAGGGCCCTCTCCCTTTCCTTGAACTATGTGCCAACATAGGAATGAAAGCCATTACCGAAATGATTGGGTCGTAAGGAATGGTTATATGTATATGACAATCTAATATTAAATACAAAAATGTTGAAAATCCTTCCGAAATGGTGAGTTCCGTAAGGAAGGTGACCATCCACCGAAATGGTGATTGCCGTAAGGTGTTATGTAGATTACCTTTGGCAAGTAGTCTTCTCCTACTGATGGGAGGTCTTTATCGGACTAATTCATGTAATAGCTCACATGGATTTGATTTGTCGGTTATAGTCCATCCCCGATATATGTATGAGCATTGTTGCATTTCATGCATCATAAATTTCATGGCATCTTGTATATATTTCCATTGAGTATATGATTCTTTCTATATTATGTGCCCTTGTCATCAAACATTGAAATGCAGGTTTGGTAAGTCATATGCATTGCATGTCCGCATACTTAGTACATTCAAATGTACTAATGCATACTTTACGCCTACATGATTTTACCATGTAGGGAAACGTGTGTTATGACCATCCACCGCTTGACGAGTAGCTCGAATTTGAAGAGTTGATATTGTGGTGCGTCCTATCTTCCAAGGACAAGCCACCTTCCTTCTTCCTATGTTGTATGTTTATCTTTTTAAGTGAGGGTGAGCCCGGGACATGTCTTGGCCCCTATCCCATCTTATGACTAGAGGCATTGTTGGACATCTTGTAGACTCTCATAGATTCTATATGCTATGTGTTGTATTTAAAGTTTATGATTTTGGTTATCTATTGGATATGGCTATCAAGAATTGATTATGGGAGGTATGATTTGTATGTATGTTTGATGTGGAAATGTGGAAGATCCTAAGCCCAGTATTACCCCCATAGGCGTGAGTCCTACTTTCCCATCCCTTAGAACTATGTGTTTACTATTTGAATACGCTTCCGAACCGATGATGTGGATTTGAATACTTTGAGGCTTATTTGGGGACTCTCGAGTTCCCATTCGCCATGTCACATCTAGGCCCCAGGTCTGGGTCGTGACAAAAGATGGTATCAGAGCACTAGGTTTATAAATGGTCCTTGGAGTCTAACATGTCGCGTCAAGTACAGTCTTATTCATGGTTGTAAAGCTCGCCATATCTATGGGTAGGAGGCTACAAGGCGTTTTAGGAAATGTTGCATTTTTCATGATTCTAATCGTGCCATGGTGCGTTTCTTAAGATTTCTTATCTCCATCCCTCCCAATCGAATAGGGAGAGTTACTTTGAGCTCGTAATGCAATGTAGGGGAGGAAGATGTTGTAGCAATCTTATAGATGAGGTCCAAAAGGGAGTTGGTGAAGGATGTGCATTGTTTGACATGCTTGTTTCTTTGGGTATTCGATGTTTTCTTGGGTTAGCTAGTTATGATGGAAAGTTTGTTGAAGGTTTCTCATCTATTGCATATCCGTTGATCAAGTTGACTAGAAAGAAGGCTGAAGGCCAAGTTGTATGGTCGGATGAGCGTGAAGTTCATTCTCATGCCTTGAAAGGTCGGCTTCTGTTTTGACTTTACCAGATGGCTTAAATAGGTTGGTGGTGTATTGTGATGCTTCTCGGTTTGGGTTATGGTTGTTGATGTTAAGGCTAAGCAAGATCTAGATCTTTCATTGGTTGGATTGAAAAGGCTGGTTGCCAAAATAATAAGATAGAAGCTTCCTCCCAAGGGGGAGATGGTACGTTTTGGTATCAAAGTCAATTATGTGTTCTGGGCATGGGTGATCTTAGGGAAAATGATCATGAGTGGAGCCCATAACTTTTGTCATTTGATTCGTCCGAAATCTACTAAGATATGTTGGGATTTGAAGGAGGTGTATTGGTGGCATGGTATGAAGAAGGACATAGCCGAGTTCGTACCCGAGTGCTCGAGTTGTCGACAAGTGAAGGTAGAGCACCAAAGGCCTGGTGGTGTGGCTCAAGACATTGAGATCTCTACTTGGAAGTGGTTTGAGTTAAGATGAAATGACTTCTATAGGCGTGGTTTATTGTTGGAGGCTACAAAAGAGTGAAACTGATTAAGGAAAGGTTGAAGATGGTTCGAAGTCATCAAAAGTCTTATTTGGAGGTTAGAAAGAGAAAGAGGGACCTTGAGCTTCGTGTTGGTAATTGGGTGTATTTGAAGGTCTCACTTATGAAGGGTATGGTGCATTTCAAGAAGGAGGAAAAGCTAAATCCCCGGTATGTAGGTCCTTATGAGATTGTTGAAGCGCATTGGGAATGTAGCTTATAGGTTGGATTTGCCTCCGAAATAGAGCTCTAGTCACTCGGTTTTGCATATATCTATGTTGAGGGAGTTGTTGGTGATACTAGTGTTATTTTTCCTTTGGAAGGTGTTGAGGTTGAGGAGTGTCCTATGGAGGAAGCTCCGGTTGAAACTTTTGATAAAACAAGTGAAGCAGCTTCGTAACAAGGATGTGACTTCGGTTAATGTACTTTGGAGAAATTAACATGTGGAAAGCTCTACTTGGGGAGCGGAATCAAGTATGATGCGATGATACCTTTATCCTTTCTAATCTACTCAAGCCTATGATATTAGGTTCTTCCTATTCTCAATGGTCCTTATTCTTTCACTCTTCAGTTTCATGACATGACATGCATACATGTGCAAAAAAATAATTTTTTATGATGTTTTCAATGATTTGAGTACATTTTAATATGGGTTTTAAAGGCTTTATGACTTTCAAATGATGAGCTATGCATGGTACCTTGTGTTTGGATGTTTCATGTTCTAAGTCAAGCCTTTCAAGCCTCATTCCACCACATTCGAGGATGAATGTTCCCAAAGAGGAGATGATGTAAGGACCCGGAATTTTGTACGACCTCAATGAAGCATTAAAGTTTGGTTTCGAAAAAGCTTTAGACCAAGGTGACACTTCATGGGAGTCATCACGGTCCGTGTGAGGTCACACGGCCCGTGTGGAGTCTCCACGGAGTGGACCTTGGCCCATGAAGGATGTTTGACCCTTAAACGTGGTGTTTTAAACTAAGGCACACCACACTTGGACTCCTCACGGTCCGTGTGACACTTTACGGACCGTGTGATGGCTTGGCTTGAAATCCCATGGCTTTTGGGACCAAGTATGGTTATACGGCCAAGTACACGGCCTGTGAGGCTATTCGTAAAGCTTTTAAAGTAAAAGATTTTCTATGTATGAAATCACCGACTCGTAACTTGATCATGAAATTTTTCTAAGAAGAGAGGTACGACAGTGTCACGACCCGCGTAACCTCCCGTGAAGGTGACTTCATTGAAAGATTCTAAGTATGGGATCTCTATGCTCAAGCTAACTTAACTTTCAAGCCTTCAGTTCAAGCTTATTTATGTTGTTTAAGGTCATCATAGGTCTCCTACATCAAGTCAAATTCAAAGGAATTTCATTGGCTATGTTTTTCACAAGTATCGATAGAAGAGTCAACTTTAAATGGTCATATCTCTTAGCACAAAAGGAACTAGGTGCCCCATGACCTATCTAATTGAAGCTCCTTGAATCTCTTATATTTCAAAGTTTGGGAGTCGATATCTTGATTATTTTGGAGCCAAACCGAGTGATTCAAGGGTACATTTTGCGTGGAATTTTCACAAAAATGCCATGTTAGTGTTAGAATCGATCGAGGGTGCCACGTTCGAGATAAATTTCAAGTTTTAGCTCCTGCATTTTCAATTTTTGGTTGAAATTTGAGAAAGTTTTGGGAAATGATATCTTGATCAATATATGTATGAATTGGGTGATTCAAAAGCCTAAATTGTGATGTTTTTCATGGTGAACATTATGGTGCTCTTGGTTTCAGATGTGAGGTTTCCTTAAATTAGGTGCTGCCATTATTGGTCCTTTTGAGTTGAATTCGAGTTTTCATGTTTGTTGGTGTTGGGGCTTCTGGGATCCAAATTGTGTCCAAGGATGGGACATGAGCTCGGAAAGTAGGTTCAGACTAAATTTTGAGGTTAATTTCGGATTTTAAATGCGGGTCCCATGTTTTTAGCTTTTGATCCTGAAATTGATCCACATTTATTTCTTATAATTTTAATGTCTTAATGATCATAATAAGATATTGTTTCCATTGTTTAATGTACAAACTCAAAATTTTGAATTCGCCTTTAGAAACCCAAAGTACTATATATAAAGGGTAATTCACGCAATTATACAAAAAAATATATGTAATTACAAGGCCCTACCAACTTTTCAATATTTACTCCTAATAATATACCAACTTTAGTTACAAAATAGGCAAGAGATGGTGTTTTATATTAATTAATGTTGATGAAAAGATGATGTGATTGGTGTTGGAAAATAGGGAAAAAAATTGTCAAGTCCTATATTCAGCCTTTTGAATCCATATGAACACCAAAAAAAATTAGTTTTGGTGCTATATTGAGCATTACATATGGTAGGATAATTTAGTTGCTTTCTCTTTTTTTTCAAAAAAAAATTGTAGTTCTTTTCTTTTAACACAAGAAATCAAATCAATTAATTTGATTTGACTGCATAATGGCAGTCTATTTAGGACTCTAGTCATGCTCAATGGAGGCACCAACCTTTGCGCTTTGTCTACATATGATAAGAGTTCATTGTGGCATATGCATATATATAATAATTGGAGGGAAAGTATTAGTATATTTACCAATGGTTGGGATTAAGGTTTTGAGTAACATGTTAAGAAAATAGTGTGAGAAAAAACCTCGAAAAATTGTGTATTGTTATTCACGAATCTCTATTTAATTAGTTTCAAGCTTGTTGATGTGATTGATGTTTGGAAAGGAAATTTTTTCAAAAAAAAAATAGTAAGACAAACTTTAAGCCATCTGGATTCGTAACAATAGAAAAAAATTTCAATGGTGCTATATTTAGCCTTAGCTATGGTTGGAAAATGCAGTTACTTTCCTTTTTTTTGTTTTTGTTTAAATAAAAGGGTTTAGTGCTTTTCTTTTACCACAAGCTATTAAATCAATTAATTTGATTGGATTGCATAGTGGAAGCCTATTTGGCAGTCTACACATTCTAGATGAAGCCACCAACTTTTTGTACTTTGTCCACATAAAAAAAGACTTCATTGTTGCATGTGCACATATATAATAATTGGAGGGGAAGTATTAGTATATTTACCAAAGCATGTGTTTAAAGTTTTGAGTAACACCTTAAGAAAATCAGTGGGGGGAATCAACAAGAAAATTTTTGTAGTGTAGCGAAAGTGTTCAGTCAGATTAAATCCATGGGTAACGATAATTTTGTATCGATTTTGGTGAAATATGATGGAAGATGGGACGTAACAGGCATTTTATATTATGAAAACTTAATTTTTTTAGGGATTCGTGATGAATCTCTATTTAATTAGTTTTGACCTTTTTCTAAAGTTGGTTTAAAAATTGTTCCACGTGTTTTTTTTATTGTGGTGAGAAAATAAATTATTTCATCAATGTTCATGTTTACATATGAAGTTTGGTTTTACTGACAATTAGATAAATCACTTATTATGATTAGTAACATTTTAGTGGTACTATGTTGGTGTTAAAATGATGTGAAAAAGTTCCTGGTTGCGGGCGGCCATGATGGTTAGTTAAATGGTGCATGTGTTGGTATAAAAGATAATAACTCCGCCTAAAAAAAAAAGCAACTGTTTCGTGAGCCTGGATTGATGTCAACACTGGTATAAATTAGAATATGGTTGCTTGTGTGGTAGTTTTCAAGGTAAATTAATTGAGCGAAAAAACTGTAATGTTGAATGTGGATGATTTGGTGCTGATTGTGGTATATGTTTGGTAGTCAGAAAAAAGAAATTGTGGCAGTCAGAAAAAAAAATTTCTGACTTACATTAAATGTTTTGAACATTACTGCTTCTACTTATGATTCGACTTGCTTAGCAAAACGAATAAAAATAAAGGAATAAAATCTTAGTCACATTAATGCTTCGTCAGTAAAAGAACTTGTATAGTTTGGTAATTTTATGCTACTTTGGTAAATAAAATAGAAAGTGTAATTTGTATCCAAAAGCTGAATACTTTTGTAATTTTTCAATATAAAAATGGCTATTCTATAAGTTCAAAAAATTTTCGAGTTACAAACTACTCATTCAGAGGCAAAGAATGCACTTATATCAAGGGATGAACTTGTATCATCGGATGAACTTGTAAAAAAGGATGAACTTGTATCATCTCTACTTGGAGAATCTTCCATTTTCCTCTTCTTTTGGTTCATAAAACTTTCATTATGTGAGCCACTGTGCAATGTATCCAAGAGTTCTTCATCTCTTGAACGCGCCTGCTTTATTTCCACATCCTGAAATTGATCTTTGCAATAAACCTGATCTGCTAATGTTATAAAATAAACAAGTTAGTAGGTGTTTGAACACTATTTGATCTAATATAGAAAGCCAATAGAAGTATAGAAGATGAGTTTACTAGTGGAATAATATCGACATATTTCAGGTCGGGGACTTGACGACGTCTGCACAATCTTGTCGAGTTCAGGCTTAGAAGATGTCTCGTTTGCAGCATCATTGGATTCTCCGACATCCGGGAGACTAGATTTATAGATTATGGCTGGATCTATGAAGGATTTACGGATTTGAATATAATCTGAAAACCACGGAGTGCCTCTCTTTGCATAAAACATAATATATGCCTCCTCTGCCAAAACAAGATCTTTGTGAACCCGAAGAACCTACGACTATCAAAGAAAATTAACTTACTTGTTGTAAACTCCAAAACACTTCTTTTCAAAATAAGCAAACTCTAAAATCTTGGTCAAATAGGCTATAAGTGACATATAAAGACGACACCATTTCCCTATTCTCCATACCTGCTCGTCATCATATTTGTACCATTCATTTGGAGCACAACAAATGAAGCTATAATAGTGTCCTGAAGAGGGTGAAAATCCAGCATGCACTATAACTGCATAGAGGTTATTTTACATTTTTACCTGTTGAGAAATGAAAATTTTTAAAACAACATCATGTAACTGTTACCAAACGATAAAAGTCCAAATGCAGCTCATTGATAATAGATACTCACATTGTGGATATTGTTGGTATAAGGAAGCAAGTTCTATTCCCAAGGAAATGAGACATGCTTGTTCACCTTCTGAACAACATACCCATCATTTTTGAATCTCTTCAAATGAAGGGTAGCAACAGAAGGGGCCTGATCGACCAGGAGTTGTTTCTCACCTGGCACCCGTACCTTGCATCTTTCACAAGAAAACTCGAGTTTCTCAATTCTAGTGAAAGACTCTAGTGCTGCTGGGACACTGTCAACGTCCATAATCTCCAAGCTAAGGTCGACTAAAGGCTCATATGTGACAGAGCAATGAATGTAATTGCAACAGCGCAACTGCAAATTGAGAAATACAGACTAACAATATAAATTTCTAATTCAAAAACTACACATACAGATAACAAACACGCAAAAACATATCCAATGTATGCGTACCTTACTCACAAGGCGACCACCAAAGGCCTCCTTCACTATGTTGACAGGTGCCGTGTCTTTTGGCTCTAATTTGATACAACAGCTTTCAAGTTTATTGAGAAAGCTTTGTAAGAATTCATGTGCTTCTTGCTGTTGGTGCCGATTGAAATTGGATGAAAAATCTGATATTTGTCAAGTTAAGGAACAAAAAGAAATATAAGGTACAAAGTTGGTGGAGAGGGACAAAACATGCAATCACAAAAAGTTGTACGATATCAACAAATTGACGAACAAACTATAATTGATACTATTATAACAAAATAAAATGCTATGCATTTTAAATTGTCCTCAATAATTTGTTTTTTACTTTGAAAATGATAAATAAGAACATGAACTGAGTTTCAAAGCGACTAAGTCCAAAAATTGAGTAAATTTACATATTTGAGCATGCGCATAATAAAGTATATTTGGAAGTAATATTGAGCATCGATATGGGTAAGAGTAATAACAACTCAAACTCAAAAACTACGTGGCCGACATATGATAAGACCATACCAACTTAGTATGACTCCTCACTTGCCTTTGAGAAGGCCTATGAGATGGATCCATGAGTTAAGTTCATCCCTTATCCTGACAAGGTATTGGATGTCTCTGGCAACATAGGAAAGACGTTGTATCATCACAAAGCTCATAGTAATGGTTGTCGATTAGAGAAATCCCCAAGCTTTATGTATTATAATTACTTGTATACTTTGAGTTACATTCTTTAAATGTATTAAAGCGTACGTTTTCCTTGCATGGTATAATTCATTAAATGAGTTGTCTCAGAGTTCATTCTAAAGTTGAGCACCTTGTCCTGATTTCCTTTTGGCCATTTTACATGCTCATTGTGATGACCCTCCAGGCTATTTTCTATGCATTGAACCTTTTTTGTCGATTAGAGCACTCCTATAGTGACCCAGGTCATTTATGACCTACTGGCGCTAGTAGCTCAGTTGCCTTGTCGTTCGCTTGGATGTTATGCAGTTTTCTATGTATTGGAGGCCTTATAACTTGAAAAGTTGATTTCAGAGTAAAAAGAAGGTAAACGACTTTAGAACGGAATTTTGACAATTCTGTAAACTCCAAAATGGTCAAATTAGGGCATGGTCGGCTCGAGTATCGAGGTTTTCAGTGAGAATTTATACTGTATTTAGCATTTTAGCCTTGAAAACTGGTCAAAAATTGATTTTGGTAAATATTCTTGGAAAACATGTCTGAATGAATATTATGTTAGCGCAATTCGCTCCAAAATATCAAATTTGGTCTAGAACGATCTTTCGTTCAGTTCTCGAGGCTTCCAAACTCATTTTGAGCCCCTCGATGAAATTTGAATAAAAATGACCATGGAGGTCGGACCCACATTTAATCGTAATGACCTAGTATGGGAATTTCAGTTGCCCCATTGAGTCCAGAACATCGAATTTGATGGGGTGGCATAGTCCATTTGCATGCACGAAATTTCAAATGAATTTTGAGTGCCGCATAAAAAATTTCAGAGTAGAGAACATATCAGCTTTTCAGCTAGTTTCTGGTGCAGGTGGCCTTACCTTTTCCGAATGCAGGCCATAGGCAGCGATCGCAGAGGTGTGGTCCCGGTGACCTTCGCGAACGTGGACCCCATCAGCGATCACGGAGGTCCAGCCAGGTTTGGCATTCACGAACGTGGGGGACCCTCTGCGATCGCGGAGGAAATGTTTCCTGTACTCCGTGATCGCAAAGTACTATTCACTGCATCTACAGAGAACAAATGTGGCTTGTATATATATGAAAAATTCAGCTTTGAACCTTTTATATTTCAAAGTTTGGGAGTTGATATCTTGATCATTCTGGAGCCAAATTGAGCGATTCAAAAGTATATTTCGCGTGGAATTTTCATAAGAATGCCATGTTAGTGTTAGAATCGATCGAGGGTGCCTCGTTCGAGATAAATTTCAAGTTTTAGCTGCTGCATTTTCAATTTTTGGTTGAAATTTGAGAAAGTTTTGGGAAATGATATCTTGATCAATATAGGTCTGAATTGGATGATTCAAAAGCCTAAATTGTGAAGTTCTTCATGGTGAACATTATGGTGCTCTTGGTTTCAGATGTGATGTTTCCTTAAATTAGTTGTTGCCATTATTGGTCCTTTTGAGTTGAATTCGAGTTTTCATGTTTGTTGGTGTTGGGGTGCTTCTAGGATCCAAATTGTGTCCGAGGATGGGACATGAGCTCGGAAAGTAGGTTCGGAGTAAATTTTTTAGGTTAATTCACGATTTTGAATGGGGGTCCCCTGTTTTTCTCTTTCGATCCTGAAATTGACCACATTTGTTTCTTATAATTTTAATCTCTTAATGATTGTAATAATATATTGTTTCCATTGTTGAATCTACAAACTCAAAATTTTGAATTCGCCTTCAGAAACCCAAAGTACTATATATAAAGGGTGATTTACACAACTATACAAAAAAATATATGTAATTACAAGGCCCTACCAACTTTTCAATATTTACTCCTAATAATATACCAACTTTAATTACAAAATAGGTAAGAGATGGTGTTTTATATTAATTAATATTGATGAAAAGATGATGTGATTGATGTTGGAAAATGGGAAAAAAATTGTTAAGTCCTATGTTCAGCCTTGTTAATCCATATAAAGACCAAAAAAAAAAATAGTTTTGGTGCTATATTGAGCATTACATATGGTAGGATAATTTAGTTGCTTTCCCTTTTTTTTCAAAAATATATTGTAGTTCTTTTCTTTTAACACAAGAAATCAAATCAATTAATTTGATTTGACTGCATAGTGGATGCCTATTTAGGACTCTAGTCATGCTCGATGGAGGCATCAACTTTTGTGCTTTGTCTACATATGATAGGAGTTCATTGTGACATATGCATATATATAATAATTGGAGGGAAAGTATTAGTATATTTACCAATGGTTGTGATTAAGGTTTTGAGTAACATGTTAAGAAAGTAGTGTGAGGAAAAAACCTCGAAACATTGTGTACTGTTATTCACGAATCTCTATTTAATTAGTTTCAAGCTTGTTTATGTGATTGATGTTTGGAAAGGAAAGATTAAAAAAAAATAGTAAGATAAACTTTAAGCTGTCTAGATACATAACAACAGAAAAAATTTTCAATGGTGCTATATTTAGCATTAGCTATGGTTGGAAAATGTAGTTGCTTTCCTCTTTTTTTTTGTGCGTGTTTAAATAAAAGGGTTTAGTGCTTTTATTTTACCACAAGCTATCAAAGCAATTAATTTGTGGTATATGTTTGGTAGACAGAAAAAAAATTGTTGTAGCCAGAAAAATAAATTCTGACTTACATTAAATGATTTGAACATTGCTGCTTCTACTTATGATTCGACTTGCACAGCAAAACGCATAAAAAAAGGAATAAAATCTTAGTCACATTAATGCTTCGTCAGTAAAAGAACTTGTACAATTTTGTAATTTTTGTGCTACTTTGGTAAAAAAAAATAGAAAGTGTAATTTGTATCCAAAAGCTGAATATGTTTGTAATTTTTCAATATAAAAATGGCTATTCTATATTCAAGTTTTTACAGTTACAAACTACTCATTCAGAGGCAAAGAATGCACTTTTATCAAGGGATGAACTTGTATCATCGGATGAACTTGTATAAAGGGATGAACTTGTATCATCTCTACTTGGAGAATCTTCCATTTTCCTCTTCTTTTGGTTCATAACACTTTCATTATGTGAGCCAATGTGCAATGTATCCATGAGTTCTTCATCTCTTGAACGTGCCTGCTTTATTTCCACATCCTGCAATTGATCTCTGCAATAAACCTGATCTGCTAATGTTATAAAATAAACTAGTTAATAGGTGTTTGAACACTATTTGATCTAATATAGAAAGCCAATAGAAGTATAGAAGATGAGTTTACTAGTGGAATAATATCGACATATTTCTGGTCGGGGAGTAGACGACGTATGCAAAATCTTGAGGAGTTCAGGCTTAAAAGATGTCTCGTTTACAGCATCATTGGATTCTCCAACATCCGGGAGACTAGATTTATAGATTATGGCTGGATCTATGAAGGACTTGTGGATTTGAATATAATCTGAAAACCACGGAGAGCCTCTCTTTGCATAAAACATAATATATGCCTCCTCTGCCAAAACAAGATCTTTGTGAACTCGAAGAACCTACGACAATCAAAGAAAATTAACTTACTTGTTGTAAACTCAAAAATACTTCTTTTAAAAATAAGAAAACTCTAAAAGCTTGGTCAAATAGGCTATAAGTGACATATAAAGACGACACCATTTCCCTATTCTCCATACCTGCTCGTCATCATATTTGTACCATTCATTTGGAGCACAACGAATGAAGCTGTAATAGTGTCCTGAAGAGGGTGAAAATCCAGCATGCACTATAACTGCATAGAGATCATATTTCATTTCTACCTGTTGAGAAATGAAAAATTTTAAAACAACATCATGTAACTGCTACCAAAAGATAAAAGTCCAAATGCATCTCATTGACAATAGATACTCACATTGTGGATATTGTTGGTATAAGGAAGCAAGTCCAATTCCAAAGGAAATGAGACATGCTTGTTCACCTTCTGAACAACATACCCATCATTTTTGAATCTCTTCAAATGAAGGGTAGCAACAGAAGGGGCCTGATCGACCAGAAGTTGTTTCTCACCTGGCACCCGTACCTTGCATCTTTCACAAGAAAACTCGAGTTTCTCAATTCTAGTGAAAGACTCTAGTGCTGCTGGGACACTGTCAACGTCCATAATCTCCAAGCTAAGGTTGACTAAAGGCTCATATGTGACAGAGCAATGACTGCAGTTGCAACAGCGCAACTGCAAATTGAGAAATACAGACTAACAATATAAATTTCTAATTCACAAACTACACATACAGATAATAAACACGCAACAACATATCCAATGTATGCTTACCTTGCTCACAAGGCGACCACCAAAGGCCTCCTTCACAATGTTGACAGGTGTCGTGTCTTTTGGCTCTAAATTGTTACAACAACTTTCAAGTTTATTGAGAAAGCTCTGTAAGAATTCATGTGCATCTTGCTGTTGGTGCCGATTGAAATTGGAAGAAAAATCTGATATTTTTACAAGTTAAGGAACAAAAAGAAATATAAGGTACAAAGTTGGTGGAGAGGGACAAAACATTCAATCACAAAAAGGTTTACGATATCAACAAATTGACGAACAAACTATAATTGATACTACTATAACAAAAAGAATGCTATGCATTTTACAATTGTCCTCAACAAGTAACAAATAAAAGCAACGTTATTTACAGATGTAAATGTGCTCTATATAGAAAGCTAAACAACCATTCATCCTATTACGCCAAATTATTTCCCATTTGCTTCATTGATGAGAATGTTGTTTTGAAGCTTGCTATAAAATTAAAATAAACATCCGGAGGAAATATATAAATGATTAGGGATACCTATATGTGGTTTAGAGACAGAAGCATGGGATCACGTGAACCCACACGTCTCTATGTGTGTTCGTGCTAGATGAGGGATATCTTTCATGTTTAATCACAAATAAGATATGAAAAAGGATACCTCTCAAGTGACTAACAATTTTACTTGGTGAGACATATAAAAAGGCACCAGACATTGAAACGTCAACAATCTCGCGAATGATGCAAATGACGCAAAATCCATTCATATAAGCTGCAGCAAGAATGACAATCAGCTAAGGTAAAATGCATATAAACAAAGGAAAATTCTAAGTTGATCCTTACTTTCACATTGCGATACATGGTCAATTGATGCAAGGAGCTGAAGCAACATCACTGTGTGCATAAAACATTGCATAACCGCACTCAGATAACATGTATTACCTAAGTTAAACATGCCAATGCCCTAAAAACAACCATTAACATAAGCACCAAAAACAACAAAGAGTTAATAGCTAGAATACACACAAGAATTAAAATATCATAAGAATAGGCTAAAAATGTAAATTGTATTACTTAAAAGAGGTTATAAGTTGGAATCCTACCGGCATTTTATAAGGATTATATTCAGTTGGCTTAATTTCTTCAAGTGTCGCTTTGAAATTCTCTGGCTTGACTGAGGAGATGGGCGAGTAAATGGGATTAACTGATGAAAGATCCCATTTATCCCAGTCAAAATATGAAAGCCAGCTACTATCGGAAGTAGTAGTATAACCCGTTGACTCAGAATCATCATCGGTGATTAATGAAGGATAAGATTTGACCAGATCTGATGCCTCATCAGCCAAAACCAAATCCTTTTCTCTCTGTACTTCTTCAAGTTCAACTTTCACTAATGAATAATCATAACTCTTTTCCTCAATTTCATCTGGTTTTTGAGTTGCATGATTAGGTGAAGTTTTTTTATTCTCCGTGATAATTTTTTTCATTGGATAAGAAAAACCAACAAAAACAAAGAGAATTTATTAAGGGTTTATGAAGGATTTTTGGTAGATTAAAATTTATGAAAAATGAAAAGAATGTCTTTTTAGAATTTTAAAAAAAATGATATGCTTTGGAATGGTGAGAAAAATAATAGATACAAAGAGCGAGGTGGGGAAGGGGGTTTCTTCGAAATGAAATCAACTAAAAGAACACTAATTTTTGTGTTTTCCTTTGAAAAGATTTGGACTTTGAAGGTATATGGAAATTTGACAGAATGAGATGAATGTGTTTTTTTCTTGGGAGTTTTGCATATGCCTTTGATAGACAAGTGGGTTTTGAAATGGGAGGAAAAGATATATAGGGATTTGGGGTTGGGCAGTTATGGAAAGTAAATTTGTCAACTAGGAAAGTGATGAAATTCGTTGTGATTATCTGAATTTGTAGATAACCTCAATTTTGGGATACAACGGTCACTCAATTATTCATAACTATCTAGTGAAATTATATTTGTTTTCTCTTTTATGATATGAAGTTCACTTAACTTTGTTTATATCTATTCAAAAGTCACCATGTTTAATATTTGAATGAGTAGAATATTATTATATGGATTTTTTTGGAGTTCATATGAATATTTATTTCTTAATCCACAACACAATAATCAACAATTCCATCTAACCGTAACTCATAACTTAAATTAACCCTGTTCACTTGAAAAAAACATGAGAGGAACTTTAATATTTGCACTTATATAAACTTATGACATGCATATATTATTGCTTCGTGATTGTTTATCTTTCTTTTTACATAGAATGTCCATTTTAATAAAACAAAATATATTCTATTCCACAAATGCATTCATATGAAGTTGTATTTTCTCGCTTTAATCAAGATATTAGTGAATTTTTATTATTAAAATAAATAATACTCCTATAAAATTTACAACTTAGTGCAAATATTTATTTGTTTGGATTATGGTTAGGGTTGGATCGGATTGTGGTCTATTGTCGTGTGAATTTAAAAAAATTATGTGAACTAAATAAAATGACATGTCATATTTGCTAATAAAATATTACTATGTGATTGTCAAAAATATATAGACAAACTTGGGTGATCTTTTTGTTATAAAAATCAAACATGATTGTTTTTAGACAATTATCAATTATTGGGTGACCTTCAGAATTAGTATCTCCTTAATCCCCCGATCCCAAGCTTACACACACAATAAACTTGTTTTGACTATATCATGTGATCTAAGGTTTCATTGTATTTATGACTTGAGCTTTTCTAAATATCTAATTATTGAAGATGCAAAACAAAAAATTTAGTAGTTTTCTTAAAAAAAGAAGAAATTAACAAAAATGATTAGAGGACCTCTGAAAATAGAGTACAACAAAGATAACAATATGATATGACTTAAGAAAAAAAAAAAGCAGAAAAAGTAATCCTTTGATAACTTTTCTTTATATGTTCTCCTCTTAATATTAGCATTTTTATCATTGATATAATTACCTCTTAAAAGGTGGACTGTTCTTTTAAAAGTATTTGTATATTTTTATTTTATTTCCATATATATAAAAAATCCAATTAGCTAAATTATTTCGTTCACACATACCATATATTTAAAATCTAGTAATTTTTTGCTCAATCTAAACGATTTCAGTGATTAGGATATGAACTTCTCTAAATATCTCATTATTAAAATTAAGAAAACAAAACAAAATGTCAATTTTGGTAAAGAAGTAAATATTGATAGTCAAAACGTAAGTTAATCACAATAATCCGAACAATTCCTAAAATAGATTGTAGAAAAGATGTCATGATGACATATCTCGAAAAAAGTGTATAAGTAGTAATCATTGATAAATTTTCTCATTGTGTTCTTACAAATTAACATTATCAGGTTTTCATTGATATAATTATTTTTTTGAGTTTTATTAATATTTCTAAAATATTTGACCAATGTGTTTTATTTTTTAGTTGATAAAATTCACGACCCTCAATTATTTAATACTCATCTCTCTCTCTCTCTCTCTCTCTCTCTCTCACTCACTCTCCATCTCTCTCTCTCTCACACACACATACACACACTCGATCACACAATTCATATCATGTCTGTAAAATCTAATTTTAACTATATAATGTCATGACCTGGAGTTAGGGTCTAAGAGTGACATGTCGAATGGGAACCCGAGAGTCCCCAAACAAGCTTCAAGTATCCATATTACATCATCGGTTCGGAAGCGTATATATTAATAGTAAACACTAGTTCTAAGGGACAGGAAAGTAGGACTCACGCTATGGGGATGCCATATGGATAAGGGATTAACATAGATTCACATAGCACATAGCACATAAGAATTAAGTGGCAGGAAAGTATGACTCACTCTATTGGAGCAATATGGGACTTAGGATTTTCCACATTTCCGTATCAAATCATACATACTTATCATAATTTTCACAATCAATCCATAATATTCATATCCAATAGATAACCATAATCATAAGCTCCAAATACAACACATTACACATAGATCCGACAAGAGTCTACGAGATGTCCAGCAACACCTCTAGTCATCCAAGACATGTCTCGGGCTCACCCTCAAAGTAAATAGCAAAACAGGAACAACATAAGGTAGATAGATGGTGGCTTATCCTTGGAAGATAGGACTCACCACAATGCTACTCTCTCAAATCTAATCTAGCCGTCAAATAGTGGATGAAGGTAGTCTCCCGTCCCTACATGGTTAGATCATGTAGACAAAAGTATGTATTAGTACGGTTGAGTATACTAAGTATGCGGGCATGCAATGCATATGACTTATCAAACCTGCATTCACTGTTATATGACAGGGCACATAATATAGAAAGTTCATATCCAAGAAAAGTATATAACAATATGCCCTGAAATCCATGATGCATGAAATGCAATAATGCTCAAATATAGTAGCGATGGACTATAACCGACAAACCAAACTTATGCGAGCTATAACATGAATTCGTTCGATGAAGACCTTCCATCAATTGGAGAATATTACTTGCCAAGGGTAATTTACATCACACCTTATGACCCAGTCATTTCGGTGGATGCACAACTTCCTTATGACCCAGTCATTTCAGAAGGATTTCCAATATCATATCATATCATTTTAATATGTAACCATTACTTACGACCTGATCATTTTGATAATGGCTATCATTCCTATGTTGGCATATAGTTCAAAGAAATGGAGAGGACCTTTAGGGATAGCCCTGACACCCCCAATCGATCGGTGCTAAGTCAAAACATTCCACGAGAATACTTATATATATACATACTTTTAAAAGAGACAATAGTTATTTCAAATCATTTCAATGCACATTTAAGCTTAAAAGCCAAATCACAATTCAAATAAAAGCCAAATCACAATTCAAACCATATTTTTCATGCATAGGAATAGCTCATTCACTTAACAATATGGTGCAAGCACCCAATATGCTCAAAGAGCCAATAATAATAGATATTTATGTGATCACGTTCTTGTCATAATCAATATCTTATCAAAATAATATACATAAACATAATTCGACTTAACCCACTTCATAATTTTCATAAAACTTAATGCTCATGAATGCATATGTTATAAATGAGATGAGAATAGCATGAGTAATTGAGATTCAAACTTAAATCAGCAATACATTGTGAAATTCAAGTAAAGACTTAAGTGAAATTCACATTTAAATCATAATATAGATTACCCATGCACAAATCAAGTTTTAAAAGAGGACATGCACATTCATAACTTCATAAGTTTAATGCAATTCTTCATATTAGGGCTTAAATCACTTTAAAATCAATAAATAAACATAGCACATACATCAATTGAATTTAATAAATAATAATATTGAAAACCCATATTTAAAGTAGCTAAATTCCATGAAATTGAGTGTAAAAGAATATTGGTCTTCTTGGTTGAAGGGGACTAAGAATCAATCCCACATACCTTAGCTAACCTAGAAGAAATAGGAAGAAATTTGATGAAGAAGAGACCCGCTTTTCCTTAGCTTCAAGACAATCCCTCGATGTTCACCTTAGGGGAGTTCTTAAGAGAGAGTTTGAAATAATTCAAAGTATAGGAATGAATATGAATGAGAGAAATAGAGTTTAGGTCATTTGGAGGTCTTAGGATAACATAGAAAGTCATAAAGACCCTTAAGAGAAGCCATAATTACCAAAAAAAAAACCATTAATGAAGCAGAATAATATTTCTTACGACGGGTCCCATGAGAAGGTCTCACGTTCCGTACAAGGTCTCACGGATCCTAATGCCCAGTAAATTACCAAAATACTCCTAGAGAAGAGGTGTGCGCAAAACGCGTCTTTCGATGCTCAGATTAAAATTCGAGAGTGAATTCGTGATCAACACAGAAAATTGAGTGGGAGAAGGATCTCGGTAGATTTTTAGAGCGAACGAGTCAAAAGATAGTTTTTCGTTCCAAAATGAAAAATAGTGTGTCTTCGCGACAGAGTTGCGTCGCGGACCTATCGCAGAGCCACACTTATGGTTTCTGTGATTTTTTCGACGGTTGAGTTTTCCAAAAATGCACTGTCCGTGACAGGTCCGCGTCGCGAACTGTGTTATTTGAAGTCGGAAAATTTTCTTTAAAATTTTGAGGGGCATTCGAGTCCATTCCTATACTTTCTAAACTTCTCTTACGATGCATATAGGCCATTTTCTACGAGAAAGGGTTCCAAAAACCAATAAAAAACATTCTTCCTAGCAAAGTCAGGGCTTGAGGGGAGTGGAGATTGAGGAATTCAAGAGGAGGTTGTTCAAGGAGTTGTTGTTAGCAATCATCCCAGGTATTTAAGGCTAACTAAAAGCATGGGAATGTCCTTCCATATGCCCTTTTGTATAAATTGATTCAATTATGAAATATAATGTATTTGATGTGAAGATTGTTGAGTATTCTACTGAGTCTTACTTAATGCATATATTTTACCATGAATCGATGATCATCATAAACTTGTTTTATTGCATATTTCATTTTATGAGTGTTTTTCACAAAATCCTATGATTATTTATTTAAGAAGTGTAAGAATGAACTAGGGGATGAGTCTAGAGCCTTAATGAGGATGATGGTTGTGATGTTGTGATTGTGATTCACATTTGATGAGAGTCTTGATGATGATGTTGATGAGAATGATGTTTCATCATGTCTTAAAACCTGAAATTAAATTCTAAAAGAGTGTTTTGAGTCCATGATGTTGATGCTGATGTTGATGAGGCGAGGGAATGTTGATGTTGAGGTATTATGTGCCTACTAGACTGATGTTGATGTTGAGGTATTATGTCCCTATAGGACTGATGATGATGTATTATGTCCCTATAGGACTGATGAGGTTGATGTTTTATGAGCATGTCGAGTTTTGGGAGGAGTATTGAGCACCGAAATGGGTGAGAGTGAGTCCCACTTGAACCCATGAACTACGTGGCCCGCGTAGGAAGAGAGAATTGAACCGTAATGTGGATAGCTCCTTTCCTGTCCCAATAGAGAACTGAGGTTTTTCTTGTGGATCTACTGAGGTTGATGTCCTTTACCCCGGGTAGGGTACTAGATAGATTTGGCAACGACATCGCTTCGTTGTATTATCACTGGCTCATAGGTGATGGTTGTCAATTAGAGAAACTCCTAGTGAGGTCTTACTTGGGATAGTACTCTGATGTTGATGTTGATGTGAAATTTTTAGTCATGTTCCTTGAGTTGAGTTGAGTCGAGTTCCTTGAGTTATGTTGAGTCGAGTTCCTTGAGTGAGTTGAGTCGAGTTTCTTAAGTTGAGTCTGAGGTATTGATGATGTGGAGATGAGGTATTGATGAGTATTGTCTACCCTAATTTTGCCTTAGATAGACATTTGATATTATGATGGAGTATGATGTTGAGTTGATGTTTTCCCCATACTGTTGTACTTATATTGTTATATTCTGCCATTTTAGATACCAGTACATTCCACGTACTGATGCCACTCGGCGCTGTATCGTTTAATGATGCAGATACATGAGTTAGAGGACTTCAGCAGACGCATTGTTGAGGTTAGAGATTTCGAGTTCAGTCATTAGTGAGCCTCCTTGCTATCCGGAGGAGACCCTTTTTATTATTGTTTCTGCTATTTATTGAGTTGGGTAGCCATGGACTGTCATGGTACCATCTTAGACAGTTGAGTCAAGTTAGAGGCTTCATAGACATGAGTAGAGGTTTGACGTTGATGTTTTCCTTGTGAATTGAGTAATACTTATACTTATTTATTCTGATGTTGAGGTTGATGTTGGCCATTGGCCCTTTTATTAAGGTAGCTCACTACACTACTTTTGGTATTCCGCTATGTTGATGTTGAGTGACTGTCCTGAGAATGAGTGGTTCGCTTGGGGACTAGCAATAGTCTCTAGGTGCCGGCCACGCCTAGGGTACCCTTCCAGGCGTGACAAACTTGGTGTCAGAGTACAAAGTTCAAGAGTCCTAGGGAGTCTATGAAGCCGTGTCTAGTAGAGTCTTGTTTATGTGTGTGTTGTGCACCACATTTCATAAACAGGAGGCTATAGGACATTAGGAATGGTTACACTTCTTTGATGTTTTGAGTTTGTGCGGTAGAGTTTGACTCTATGAAACCCCCCCTTTTTCTAATTTGTGCATTACGCGTTTGCAGATCATGCCTCCAAAACGCACTGCTTCTCAAAGAGATGCGTCAGTCCCTAACACTTAGAATCCTTTACTAGAGGCCCCTATTATAACACCCCAACTTTTTTTTTCTAAATTGAGTCATCCTTCATATGATAGGATCAATTCCTAAGTATTTAAAGTATATTAGATGTGATTTACAGTTATAAATAATCTTTTACATCAAACCAAGTCCAAAGAATTTCTAGCGACTAAGTTTTCATATGAGTTGATGGAAGGGTCAACTTCAAATGACCATATCTTCTAAAGTATAATAAGTTAGGTGACCCATAATATATCAAATTAAAGATCATTGAGTTAGCTTTCCAATGCATCTTATTTCGCGTTAAACGGAGTTCGGAGTAGAGAGTTATGACCATTTTACTGGAGATCTGCAGAGCTGTCTGAATGTCCGGGACGGCTCCGCGATGCGGACCTATCGCGAACACTTTCTGGATAAGCTAACCGACGTCCCTTTATTTTATTTTAAGGGTACTTTTACCCTAAAGCCTTTGGGCGTCTATTTAAGGTCCCAAAATGCATAATACGTCAGTTTCATGAGTCAAAACCCTCTCATTCACTCCTAAACATAAAACGCTCAAGAATCATCAAGAACGTCATCAAGTTAGGATTAACTTTCAAGATTCTTCATCAAGGTGAGTTATTCTTCATAAGCTTTAAGCTAATTTCTCTATCTATTCATGAAATCCCTAATAGAATCTTAAATCCTAACCTAGGGTTTCAAGAAAGCGAATTCAAGAATCCCAAGAAAGGATTCCTTGATTCTTCTTTTCATGAATTAGGGTTCTTCATCAAGAAACACTAAAGATTCTGAGTCAAGAAATCAAGAATAAAAAAGAAGCTCTTCAAACAATGTCTTTCCAAGTTCTTCCATTCTAAAAGAACTATCGAGGTTGAGGATTTTCTCCAAGAAATGAGTATTCATCAAATTTTGATTTTAACATCAAATTTTCAGGTTTGTAAGGCTAAACTAAAAGCATGAGTTTGTTCTCTCATGTGCCCCATAGAGGTCAAAGATGAGTTGATGGTTAAAGAGTATGTGTGCATGAATACTTGAGAGTTTTTCATTGAAAAATTGATTTGAAATTACATGTTTTCTAAGTTGATGATCATCATACTATTTTTTTTCTTGAAGTTAACATTTTTCATGAGATTTTGCATAACCTTACATGATTATTTGAAAAGCATGCATAATGAACTTAGAGGATGCGTCTAGAGCCTTGACGATGATGATGTTGTGATGTTGTGATTGTGTTTCACATTTGATGAGAGTCTTGACGATGATGTTGATGAGGATGATGTTTTATGATGTCTTAAAATGGGAAGTTTAATTTCTAAAAGAGTATCTTGAGTCTATGATATTGATGTTGATGTTATGAGCTGATGTGCTATGTCCCTATGGGACTGATGTTGATGTTGAGGTTTTATACTATGTCCCTCTGGGACCAATGTTGATGTTGAGGTTTTATAATATGTCCCCATGGGACTGATGTTGATGTTGAGGTTTTATACTATGTCCCTCTGAGACCGATGTTGAGGTTGAGGTATTATATCATGTCCTTATGTGACTGATGATGATGTATTATGTCCCTATGGGACTGATGATGATGATGTTTTATGAGCATGTCGGGTTCTGGGAGCAGTATTGAGCACAGAAATGGGTGAGAGTGAGTCCCACTTGAACCCATTAACTACGTGGCCCGCATAGGAAGAGAGAATTGAACCGCAATGCGGATGGCTCCTATCTTGTCCCAAAAGAGGACTGATGTTTGATGTTTTTATGGATCCACTGATGTGATGTCCTTTACTCCGGGCAGGGTATTGGATGGATGTGGCAACGGCATCGCTTCGTTGTATCATCACTGGCTCATAAGTGATGGTTGTCGGTTAGAGAAATTCCCAGTTAGGTTCCTTTTGATAGGATTCTGATGTTGATGTTGATGTGATGTTTTGAGTCGAGTTCCCTGAGTTGAGTTAATGTTGATGTTCCCTGAGATGAGTTGATGTTGATGTTCCTTGAGTTAAGTGAACTCGAGTTTCCTTGAGTTGAGTTGAGTCGAGTTGAGTTGAGTCGAGTTGAGTTGAGTTGAGTTGAGTTGAGTTGAGTTGAGTTTCCTTGAGTTGAGTTGAGTTGAGTCGAGTCGAGTTGAGTTGAGTTGAGTTGAGGTGCGTATGATGTATTGATGATGCATTGATGAGGTATTGTCATTTGTCTACTCTTTATTCTTTCTTTAGATAGACATTTGACATTCTGATGGAGTATGATGTTGAGTTGATGTTATTCCTATATTATTCTACTTGTTTCTGTTTCACTCAGCTATTTTACATACCAGTACATTCCAAGTACCGATGTCCCCTTCTGGGACTGCATCGTTTTATGATGCAGAGGCAGGTATTAGAGATCGTTGACAGGCGCTTCGTTGAGGATCTATTCGTTTTATGATGCAGAGGCAGGTATTAGAGATCGTTGACAGGCGCTTCATTAAGGATCTATTCGCATTCAGCTGATCGGTGAGACCTCCTTATTTTCGGAGGATTTCCATATTATTATCATCTAGCTTGAGTAGTACTTTATTTTCCTTGAGTAGGATAGCCATGGCCTGTCATGGTACCATCTAGATGTTTGAGTTAGAGGCTTCATAGATACTGAGTAGAGGATGTGATGTATTGTTTTTTTCTTTCAACTATTCTGTATTGGAAATTAACATTTTGTACAAAGACTTGACTATTTTAATATATTACCTTTCCTTGAGTATGTTTCTTCCGCTGTTGAGTATGATGTGACGATGAGTCCAAATGGTTCGCTTGGGGACTAGCAATAGTCTCTGAGTGCCGGCCACGCCTAGGGTACCCTCCCGGGGCGTGACAAACTTGGTATCAGAGCACAGAGTTCAAGTGTCCTAGGGAGTCTATGAAGCCGTGTCTAGTAGAGTCCTTATTATTGGTGTGAAGCACGCCACATCCATAATATGGAGGCTATAGGACATTAGGAAGAGTTTTCCTTCTTTCAGATTCTGAATCGTGCGATAGAGCTATTTCCTAAGAAATCTACGATGATTCGTGCGTTGCTCTAAACCTTTCGACTATGCCTCATCCACGAGGTGATAGAGACAGTAATGTTCAAACTCTTACAGATGAGATCCTCTGAGATAAAGTAATCGAAATCGTAGAGAGACTGTCTAGGCTTAAGAGAAGCCGACTGAGATGCGAAGTTGATTGACTAAGAAGAGTGCACTATTAATCATATGAATCGTGCATTTAGTTATCTCTAGATATACCTAGACCCTTTTGTTTTTCAAAATTATCTTCTGAAGTGACCCATGAGAGAGAAACTTATGTCTCTAAAGAGTTTGATGTTACCGCTTAGGAGTGAGATGTGAGGTCTTATAAATCCTGAGTAGAATCGAATCATCCCAGAGTTAGAAGGATGATGATGAAAAGAAAGGGACGAGATGACAAGAGTGATGGCTGATTGAGGCTCGTAGTTCGAGTTGCATATTTATTAGGTAAATAATGAGGTGGTGAGTCAATTGAATAAGTTTGATGAAAGAGTCGTGAGTACCCTATGATTTTCATGATGAAGTATAGAGGAAGAGTTATTGTCAGATTGTGGTAGAGCGTGCTTAAACTAGAAGGAAGTTATGTTGATGTGTTATAGTATTCATACTATTGATGGTGAAGTGTAGATGTTGAATAGGGGAAAAGAGTGCTTTTCAATGTGATAGATCTAAATTAGGCCTATGATTTTCAATTGTGAGTTCATGAGACTCATTGAGTTATGAGGTTAGTCAGATAAGAAGATATGATTGAATAGATGTGTGGTACTAAGTTATGAGAAAGAGGTGTGTGATAGATGCACATGTTAGTGCTAGACCCTAAGCTTGAATTTTTAGGAGTTGTGTTAAAGAGGAGACAACATCGTGAGAATGATAGTCTTAGTTGGAGATTTTCTCTAAGAGGCTTTCCATAGTGTATGTTCGAGAAGAAGGTGTTGAATTGTGAGGAAGTGATGCTTTGGGCAGAGTACAATTACCCCTTAGGTAAGACGAGTAAGACGATGATAGCTCAATAGAAAAGAATAGGTTAGATTGTGAGAGTTATGAGAAGTGGTTATGTACACCATAAGGATAGAAAATATAGAGAGATTTCCATAGAGGCTGGAAGGAGCTAAAAGTGATAGAGTTAAAAAGAGTCTGAGTGGCTAGTTATATGTATGCGACTATAGCATAACAGAAGAGTTTAAGATATTCTTGTGGATAGAGATTCCTTGACCATGTGGAGGTATATACTTATAGCCTAGTAGAGGAAATTGATTTACAAACTTAGAGTAATGACCTTGAAAGCTAAGGAAGAGTTGATGTAAGGCCCGGTAAAATTACCAAAGTGCTCCTAGAGGAGAGATGTGCGCATAACACGTCTTTCGATGCTCGGATGGAAAATCCGAGGCCAGATTTGTGATCAGCACAAAAATTTGAGTGGGGGAAAGGCTTTAGTCGATTTTTAGAGAGACCGAGTGAAAAGATAATTTTTTGTTCCGAAATAAAAAACAGTGAAGGTTCGTGACAGAGCCGCATCGCGGACCTATCGCGGAGAGGGACTTGCATTTTTTTTAAAACTTTTCGACGGGATTGAGAAAACTCGTTCAAAATATTTTTGCAGAAAATGTACTGTTCGCGACCAGTCCACGTCACGGACTGAGTCACTTTGAGGCTGGAAATTTCTAAAATTATTGAGGGGCATTATGGTCCATTCCTAACACCTTATAAACTCCCTATACGGCTAATATAAGTCATTTTAACATGAGAAGGGTCTAAAATCCTATTCTAAGTCCTTTTCTAACAATTGAATAAGACTAGGGCTTGAGAGAAGAGGAGGAGAGGTTGAGATGGAAGAATTCAATGAGTGAGTAAGAGTTCTTAATTCTGATGATGATGTGATGTCAGTTCCTTTTAAAGCTACAGATGAGGAGGAGTTAGAGAAGTCACGAGGAGTCTAATAGATAGGTAAAACCATATTAGTATCTCTCGAGGTAAGAGTTCATCCGATCGAGGGTGTGAGCTGCTATGATAGGCTTAAATATATGGATGTTATTATGCAAATGTATTAGAGTGATGAGGACGAGAAGTGTTCTCTAAGTACAAGTTACTATGGAGTGAGAGTTCTTGATTCTGATGTCATCTTACGCGTGTACTGGCCTTCGGCTTATTATGCCGTTGTTGATGGTATGATGTAGAGTATCGAGCTTTAGAGGTATAATCATGCTTATTTTGTATGGAGAGGTAGTAGTTTGGGGGTTTCGTCAAAGGGGGAGATGGTGAGTTCCTCCATGCCCAAATAGTGATGTTGATGATAGTAGACTGAGAGTGAGGTAGATGAGAAGGAGTGAATATATCCTTATTGTGATATCGGTGTTAAACTTGTATCATGTAAGGATAGAGATAAGAAGGAGGAAAGAGATGAGATCGTATGATGCACAATAAGTAGGTAAGAGTATGTTGATGTGACTTTGAGTGAGAGCTCATTGAATGGTGGAGGTAGAAGTGACAAGTAGGCTTGAATAGAAGAAGAAGAGGTGGTTAGGTGGAGGTTTGAATAAGAGCTATGAGTTTGCATTGATGGGGTAAAGTGCCATGAAAAAAAGAGCACAATTGAGGTGGAGACTTGAGCATGAGAGTGTCCTCAGAGTCTTGTTTATACGATGATCCTATTCTTGATTTGAGTTGATGGATTCCTTCTTGAGTTCGAAAGATTGATTGATGAGGTGTCTAAATGATTCAAATTTGATTGAGTTTCGATGTTCCATTCGTGCTTGATGAAGAGAATGTAGGATGTAATTTCCTTACTCTTGATTTAAATTGAGTTCTCTATTTCTGAGTTGATGTGTCCATTCCTGAGTCTGAATGGAGGTGGTTTGAGATTGATGACGAGTTAGAGTTTGATTGATTGAGTGAGTTTTGAGAAGAGTTCTTATTCTTTTCGTGCCTTGATGTCTACATTTACTCATCACTCGAGGACGAATGATCCCAAGAGGGAGATAATGTAACACCCCAACTTTTTTTTTCTAAATTGAGTCATCCTTCATATGATAGGATCAATTCCTAAGTATTTAAAGTATATTAGATGTGATTCAGAGTTATAAATAATCTTTTACATCAAACCAAGTCCAAAGAATTTCTAGCGACTAAGTTTTCATATGAGTTGATGGAAGGGTCAACTTCAAATGACCATATATCCTAAAGTATAATGAGTTAAGTGACCCATATTATATCAAATTAAAGCTCTTTGAGTTAGCTTTCCAATGCATCTTATTTCGCGTTAAACGGACTTCGACGTAGAGAGTTATGACCATTTTACTGGAGACCTGCAGAGCTGTCTGAAGGTCCGGGACGGCTCCGCGATGCGGACCTATCGCGAATAATTTCTGGATAAGCTAACCGACGTTCCTTTATTTTATTTTGAGGGTACTTTTAACCTAAAGCCTTTGGGCGTCTATTTAAGGTCCCAAATTGCATAATACGTCAGTTTCATGAGTCAAAACCCTCTCTTTCACTCCTAAACATAAAACGCTCAAGAATCATCAAGAAAGTCATCAAGTTAGGATTAACTTTCAAGATTCTTCATCAAGGTGAGTTATTCTTCATAAGCTTTAAGCTAATTTCTCTATCTATTCATGAAATCCCTAATAGAATCTTAAATCCTAACCTAGGGTTTCAAGAAAGCGAATTCAAGAATCCCAAGAAAGGATTCCTTGATTCTTCTTTCTAGGAATTAGGGTTCTTCATCAAGAAACTCTAAAGATTCTGAGTCAAGAAATCAAGAATCAAAAAGAAGCTCTTCAAATGATGTCTTTCCAAGTTCTTCCATTCTAAAAGAACTATCGAGGTTGAGGATTTTCTCCAAGAAATGAGTATTCATCAAATTTTGATTTTAATATCAAATTTCCAGGTATGTAAGGCTAAATTAAAAGCATGAGTTTGTTCTCTCATGTGCCCCATAGAGGTCAAAGATGAGTTGATGGTTGAAGAGTATGTGTGCATGAATACTTGAGAGTTTTTCATTGAAAAATTGATTTGAAATTGCATGTTTTCTAAGTTGATGATCATCATACTATTTGTTTTCTTGAAGTTAACATTTTTCATGAGATTTTGCATAACCTTACATGATTATTTGAAAAGCATGCATAATGAACTTAGGGGATGAGTCTAGAGCCTTGACGATGATGATGTTGTGATGTTGTGATTGTGTTTCACATTTGATGAGAGTCTTGATGATGATGATGTTGATGAGAATGATGTTTTATGATGTCTTAAAATGGGAAGTTTAATTTCTAAAAAAGTATCTTGAGTCTATGATATTGATGTTGATGTTATGAGGTGATGTGCTATGTCCCTATGGGACTGATGTTGAAGTTGAGGTTTTATACTATGTCCCTCTAAGACCGATGTTGATGTTGAGGTTTTATAATATGTCCCCATGGGACTGACGTTGATGTTGAGGTTTTATACTATGTCCCTCTGGGACCGATGTTGAGGTTGAGGTATTATATCATGTCCTTATGTGACTGATGATGATGTATTATGTCCCTATGGGACTGATGATGATGATGTTTTATGAGCATGTCGAGTTCTGGGAGCAGTATTAAGCACCGAAATGGGTGAGAATGAGTCTCACTTGAACGCATTAACTACGTGGCCCGCGTAGGAAGAGAGGATTGAACCACAATACGGATGGATCCTATCTTGTCCCAAAAGAGGCCTGATGTTTGATGTTTTTGTGGATCCACTGATGTGATGTCCTTTATCCCAGGCAGGGTATTGGATGGATGTGGCAACGGAATCGCTTCGTTGTATCATCACTGGCTCATAAGTGATGGTTGTCGGTTAGAGAAACTCCCAGTTAGGTTCCTTTTGATAGGACTCTGATGTTGATGTTGATGTGATATTTTGAGTCGAGTTCCCTGAGTTGAGTTGATGTTGATGTTCCCTGAGATGAGTTGATGTTGATGTTCCTTGAGTTGATGTTGATGTTCCTTGAGTTGAGTAAAGTCGAGTTTCCTTGAGTTGAGTTGAGTTGAGTTGGGTCGAGTTGAGTTGAGTTGAGTTGAGTTGAGTTTCCTTGAGTTGAGTTGAGTTGAGTTGAGTCGAGTTGAGTTGAGTTGAGTTGAGTTGAGTTGAGGTGAGTATGATGTATTGATGATGCATTGATGAGGTATTGTCATTTGTCTACTCTTTATTCTCTCTTTAGATAGACATTTGACATTCTGATGGAGTATGATGTTGAGTTGATGTTATTCCTATATTATTCTACTTGTTTCTGTTTCACTCAGCTATTTTACATACCAGTACATTCCAAGTACTGATGTCCCCTTCTGGGACTGCATCGTTTTATGATGCAGAGGCAGGTATTAGAGATCGTTGACAGGCGCTTCGTTGAGGATCTATTCGCATTCAGCTGATCGGTGAGACCTCCTTATTTTCGGAGGATTTCCATATTATTATCATCTAGCTTGAGTAGTACTTTATTTTCCTTGAGTTGGATAGCCATGGCCTGTCATGGTACCATCTAGATGTTTGAGTTAGAGGCTTCATAGATACTGAGTAGAGGATGTGATGTATTGTTTTTTTCTTTCAACTATTCTGTGTTGGAAATTAACATTTTGTACAAAGACTTGACTATTTTAATATATTAAAGTCTTTTCCTTGAGGATGTTTCTTCCGCTGTTGAGTATGATGTGACGATGAGTCCAAGTGGTTCACTTGGGGACTAGCAATAGTCTCTGAGTGTCGGCCACGCCTAGGGTACCCTCCTGGGGCGTGACACCTACCCAGAATGATACTAGGAGACGGGGTCGACCTGCCAGAGCTACTGAGGCTCCACACGCGGCACCTCCTGCTCAGTCAACCTCCACTTCGGAAGCAGACTTCAGGGGAGCTATTGCTATGCTCACACAATTGGTGGCCTCATAAAGTAATAGTAGCGCTCCCCAGGTCCCTAGCTCTCGTTCCAAGAGCCTACAACTGCAAACAGGCTTAGAGATTTCCTGAGGATAAACCCGTCAGTCTATACGGGGTCCAAGGTTGAGGAAGACCCGCGAAACTTTATTGATGAGATGTGCAAGATCTTGAGGGCTATGCATGCAAATGGGGTTGAGGGAGTTGAGCTGGTCTCAGATTAGCTTAAAGATGTTGCCAACGTCTGGTATAACTAGTGGGAAGATGGTAGAGGTGAGAATGCTGAGTCTGCTGAGTTGGAGGAGTTTGTGAGTGCTTTCCTCGATCACTTCTTTCCCCAAGAGTTGAGGGAGGCGAAGGTTGAGAAGTTAGTGAACCTGAAGCAAGAGGGGTTGACTGCCAAAGAGTACTGCCTGAAGTTCATCCAGCTGTCCCGATATGCTCCCGAGATGGTCCTTAATATGAGGGCAAGGATAAGGAAGTTCGTGTCTGGATTGGGCAGGCATGTAAAGAGGGAGGGTAAGGCAGCATAGCTAATTCTAGGTATGGGTATCTCTAGACTTATGGTTTATGCCCAGTAGACTGAGGAGGACAAGAAAAAGGAAAGGGAAGAGCAGCAGAGTAAGAAGGCCAAATCGGCAGGGCATGAGCCTAGCCAACAGAAGCAGAATAAGGGTGATAGGACTTTATGTTCAAAAGAAGTCTTCTAGCCATGCAACCCCTATGGCGAGTGCACCTGTTCAGCAAAATAGGTATCAAGAAATCCTATGGTCACCAAAATTTCAGAGCTCCAGGACCTCAGTCCTAAGGTTGCGTTGCCCAAGGTCCGAGAGGAAGGCCAGCTTGTGGCAAATGTGGCAGGCTGCATGTTGGTGCGTGCCGTCAGGGCACAAATACTTGCTTTTCATGCAGATAGCCTGGCCATTTTTAGGGTGAGCGCCCTTCGAGGAGATGGGGTGATAGAGGTAATAGAGCTCAGTCTTCTACAGCACCCCCTGCGGGCAGTCATCAAAAGGCTACTACTGCGAATGCGGGAGGCATAACGAACCATCTGTATGCGATGGGTAATCGATAGGACCAAGAGGTTGCACCAGATGTTGTTATGGATATGCTCTGAATCTTTTCTTATAATTGTTATGCATTGCTTAACCCGGGTGCCACTTTATCCTTTGTGACGCCCTATGTGGCCAATAAGTTTGAGATTCTTCCAGAGTGTTAGCTTGAGCCTTATATTGTTCCTACTCCTACTGATGAGTCTATCCTGGCTAAGAGGGTCTATAGAGACTGTGCAGTATCCATCTATCATAGGGATATTTTGGCCAATTTGGTAGAGTTGGAGATGGTTGATTTTGATGTAATTCTTGTTATGGATTGGCTCCATGCCTGCCATGCATCCATAGATTGTAGGACCCGAGTTGTTAAATTTCAATTTTCGAATAAACCGGTCCTAGAGTGGAAGGGAAGTTATGTCGCACCCAAGGGTAAATTTATTTCCTACTTGAGGGCGAGAAAATTAATCTCTAAGGGTTGTATTTATCACCTTGTACGATTTAAATCTGATGATATTGAGTCCCCTACTCCTGAGTCAGTCCCGATTGTAAACGAGTTCCCTGAGGTGTTCCTTGAGGATTTACCTGGAGTCCCTCCTGATAGGGAGATCGACTTCGGTATTGATGTACTTCCCGACACGCAACCTATTTCAATTCCACCATATAGGATGGCCCCCGCTGAGTTGAAAAGGTTGAAGGAGCAGTTGAAAGATTTGTTAGAGAAGGGCTTCATTAGGCCAAATGTTTCTCCTTGGGGTGCTCCCGTTCTGTTCGTATGAAAGAATGATGGGTTTCTCAAAATGTGCATAGACTATAGGCAACTGAACAAGGTCACGATCAAGAATAAATATCCTCTTCCCAGGATAGATGTCTTGTTTGACCAACTTCAGGATGCCTCATGCTTTTCAAAGATAGACCTCAGATCGGGTTATCACTAGTTGAAAGTGAGAGAATGTGATGTTCAAAAGACAGCCTTCAGGACAAGATATGGCCATTTTGAGTTCTTGGTTATGTCCTTTGGGTTGACGAACGCACCGGCAACTTTCATGGATTTGATGAATAGGGTGTCCAGGCCCTACCTTGACATGTTTGTAATTGTATTCATTGATGATATCTTGGTGTATTTGAGGAATGAAGAGGAGCATGCTAAACTCCTTAGAGTTGTCCTTCAGACTCTTAAGGACAATGAATTGTATGCGAAGTTCTCCAAGTGTAAGTTTTTGCTTAAGTCAGTGGCTTTCCTAGGACATGTTGTTTCGGGTGATGGAATTCGAGTAGATGGCCAGAAGATTGAAGTGATTACAAACTGGTCAGGACCAACCTCTCCAACTGACATAAGGAATTTCTTCGGGTTGGCAGGCTACTACCGCAGATTTGTTGAGGGATTTTCTTTCCTATCCGCTCCATTGACCAAACTGAATCAGAAAAAGGTCAGGTTTCAGTGGTCTGAGGAATGTGAGAAGAGGTTTCAAGAGTTAAAGACTAGATCGACCACCGCACCTGTCTTGACTTTGCCCGACAGGACGGATGATTTTGTAATATACTGTGATGCATCAAGAGTTGGGTTGGGATGTGTATTAATGCAGAGAGGAAAGGTGATAGCCTATGCTTCCAGGCAAATTAAATTTTATAAGAGGAACTATCCGACCCATGATCTTGAATTGGCAGCGGTAGTGTTCGCACTTAAAATCTGGCGCTACTACCTGGTATGGAGTGCATGTGGTCGTGTTCACTGATCACAAGAGCTTACAGTATGTCTTCCGTCAGAGAGAGCTTAACCTGCGATAGAGGAGATGGTTGGAATTGCTCAAAGATTATGTCATGAGCATCATATACCACCCAGGTAAAGCTAACATTGTTGTTGATGCTCTTAGCAAGTTGTCTATAGGTAACACAACCCATGTTGAGGAAGAGAAGAAGGAACTAGTGAAGGAAGTGCATAGGTTGGCTCGACTGGGAGTCCAACTTGAGGAGAATGACGAGGGAGGAATTATTGTTCAGAGTGTGTCTTCATCGTCCCTAGTGAATGAAGCAAAAGAGAAGCAGGATCGAGATACTATTATACTCCAATTGAAGGAAGATGTCCACAAACAAAAAGTGATGGTCTTCTCCAAAGGGGGAGATAAGGTATTGAGATAACAGAGTAGGCTATGTCCATGATGTTGATGGCGTTCGTGAGAAGATTATGGCTGAGGCCCACAATACTAGATACTCCATTCATTGGAGCTCCACCAAGATGTATCACGACTTGAGAGAAGTCTATTAGTGGAGTGGAATGAAGAGTGACATCGCTGAGTTTGTTTTAAAGTGCCCAAATTGCTAGCAAGTGAAAGTTGAGCATCAAAGTCCAAGTGGCTTGGCTCAAAACTTTGAGATTCCAGAATGGAAGTGGGAGATGGTTAATATGGATTTCATCACTGGCTTACCAAGATCTCGGAGGCAGCACGATTCCATATGCGTGATTGTAGACAGGATGACTAAGTCAGCGCACTTCCTAGCAGTCAAGACGACTAACACTGCAGAGGAGTATGCCAAGATGTATATCCAAGAGATTGTGAGGTTGCATGGAGTTCCCTTATCCATCATCTCGGAAAGAGGAGCCCAATTTAACTCTCACTTCTGGAAGTCCTTCCAGAAAGGATTAGGTACCAAAGTGAACTTGACACGACCTTTCATCCACAGACGGATGGTCAGGCAGAGCACACTATTCAGTCGGTAAAAGATATCTTGAGAGCATGCGTCCTTGACTTCAAAGGAAATTAGGATGACCATTTACCATTGATTGAGTTTGCATATAACAATAGTTATCATGCAAGCATTCAAATGGCCCCCTATGAGGCCTTGTATGGGAGGAGGTATAGATCACCTATTGGGTGGTTTGAAGTTGGAGAAGATGAGTTGATTGGGCCTGACCTTGTCCACCAGTCCATGGAGAAGGTGAAGATTGTTAGAAAAAGATTGAAGACTGCCCAAAGCCGTCAGAAATCTTACACAGATATGAGGAGAAGAGACCCAGAGTTCGAGGCGAGCGATTGGGTATACTTGAAGGTATCACCCATAAGGGGTGTCATGAGGTTTGGGAAGAAGGGAAAATTAAGTCCTCGTTATATTGTCCCTTATCAGGTTTTGCGAAGAATTGGGAAGGTTGCTTATGAGCTAGAGTTACCTTTTGAGTTAGACAGAATCCATCCATTGTTCCACATTTCGATGTTGAAGAAGTGTTTGGGAGATCCTGCCTTGGTAATCCCTGTTGAGAGCACAGGAGTTAGAGACAGCTTGTCCTATGAGAAAATTCCAGTCCAAATCCTGGATCGACAGGTTTGAAGACTGAGAAACAAATAGATAGCCTCCGTTAAAGTTCTGTGGAGGAACCAATTTGTTGAGGAAGCCACATGGGACGCTGAGGAAGAGATGAAAACAAAATACCTGCACCTGTTCGTGCTTGTTGTTGATGAAAGTGTCAGAGGTAATATTCTTACTTTTAATGTAAATTGATGTTCCTACCATGAGTTGATGTGTATATACATGATGTCTGAGTAGATGTTATTGAGGTCGATGAAGAGTTGAGGAGTTGAGTTATTGAGTGAGTATCGAGGTGAGTCTTGAATCTATTCGTGCCATAATACCGTTCCTACTCATCATTCAAGGACGAATGATCCCAAGGGGGAGATAAACTAACGCTCGGTAAATTATCAAAATATCCCTAGAGAAGAGGTGTGCGCAAAATGCATCTTCCAATGCTTGGATTAAAAATCCGAGAGCGGATTCGTGATCAGCACGAAAAATTAAGTGCGAGAAGGGTTTCGATCGATTTTTAGAGTGACCGAGTCAAAAGATAGTTTTTCGTTCCAAAATGAAAAAATAGTGTGTCTTCGCGACAGAGCCGCATCGCGGACCTATCGCAGAGCCACACTTATGTTTTCTGTGATTTTTTTGATGGAGTTACGTTTTCCAAAAATGCACTGTCCGGGATAGGTCCGCGTCGCAGATGGTGTTATTTCAAGTCGGAAAATTTTCTATAAACTTTTTAGGGGCATTCTAGTCCATTCACTTTCTAAACTTCTCATACAACGCATATAGGTCATTTTCTCCGAGAAAGGATTCCAAAAACCCATAAAAAAATATTCTTCCTAGCAAAGCCAAGGCTTGAGGGGAGTGGAAATTGAGGAATTCAAGAGAAGGTTGTTCAAGGAGTTATTGTTAGCAATCATCTCAGGTATGTAAGGCTAACTAAAAGCATGGGATTGTCCTTCCATGTTCCCTTTTGTATAAATTGGATCAATTATGGAATACAATGTATTTGATGTGAAGATTGTTGAGTATCCTACTAAGTCTTACTTAATGCATATATTTTACCATGAATTGATGATCATCATAAACTTGTTTTATTGCATAATTCATTTCATGAGTGTTTTTCACAAAATTCTATGATTATTTATTTAAAGAAATGTAAGAATGAACTAGGGGATGAGTCTAGAGCCTTAAAGAGGATGATGGTTGTGATGTTGTGATTGTGATTCACATTTGATGAGAGTCTTGATCATGATGTTGATGAGAATGATGTTTCATCATGTCTTAAAACCTGAAATTAAATTCTAAAAGAGAGTTTTGAGTCCATGATGTTGATGTTGATGTTGATGAGGCGAGGTGATGTTGATGTTGAGGTATTATATCCCTACGGGACCGATGTTGATGTTGAGGTATTATGTCCCTATGGGACTGATGATGATGTATTACGTCCCTATAAGACTGATGAGGTTGATGTTTTATGAGCATGTCGAGTTTTGGGAGGAGTATTGAGCACCGAAATGAGTGAGAGTGAGTCTCACTTGAAGCCATTAACTACGTGGCCGCGTAGGAAGAGAGGATTGAACCGCAATATGGATGGCTCCTTTCTTGTCCCAATAGAGGACTGAGGTTTTTCTTGTGGATCCACTGAGGTTGATGTCCTTTACCCCGATTAGGGTACTGGATAGATGTGGCAACAACATCGCTTCGTTGTATTATTACTGGCTCATAGGTGATGGTTGTCGGTTATAGAAACTCATAGTGAGGTCTTACTTAGATAGTACTCTGATATTGATATTAATGTGATGTTTTGAGTCGAGTTCCTTGAGTTGAGTTGAGTCAAGTTCCTTGAATTGAGTTGAGTCGAGTTCCTTGAGTGAGTTGAGTCGAGTTTCTTGAGTTGAGTCTGAAGTATTGATGATGTGGAGATGAGGTGTTGATGAGTCAATTGTCTACTCTAATTTTGCCTTAGATAGTCATTTGAAATTATGATGGAGTATGATGATGAGTTGATGTTTTCCCCATGCTGTTGTACCTATATTGTCATATTCAGCAATTTTACATACCAGTACATTCCACATACTGACGCCAGTCGGCGCTACATCGTTTCATGATGCAGATACAGGAGTTAGAGGACTTTAGCAGACGCATTGTTGAGGTCAGACATTTCGAGTTCAGTCATTGGTGAGCCTCCTTGCTATCCGGAGGAGACCCTTTTTATTGTTGGTTCTGTTATTTATTGAGTTGGGTAGCCATGGCCTGTCATGGTACCTTCTTAGACAGTTGAGTCAAGTTAGAGGCTTCATAGACATGAGTAGAGGTTTGACGTTATGTTTTCCTTGTGAATTGAGTAATACTTATACTTATTTATTCTGATGTTAAGGTTGATGTTGGCCATTGGACCTTTTATTGAGGTAGCTCACTACACTACTTTCGTTATTCTGCATGTTGATGTTGAGTGACTGTCCTGAGAACGAGCGGTTCGCTTGGGGACTAGCAATAGTCTCTGGGTGCCTGCCACGCCTAGGGTACCCTCCCAGGGTGTGACAAACTTGGTATCAGAGCACAGAGTTCAAGAGTCCTAGGGAGTATATGAAGTCGTGTCTAATAGAGTCTTGTTTATGTGTTGTTGTGCACCACACTTCATAAACAGAAGGCTATAGGACATTAGGAATGGTTACACTTCTTTGATGTTCTGAGTTTGTGCGATAGAGTTTGACTCTATGAAACCCCCTTTTTCTAATTCGTGCCTTATGCGTTTGCAGATCATGCCTCCAAAATGCGTTGCTGCTCAAAGAGATGCCTCAGTCCCTAACACTGAGAATCCCTTACCAGAGGCCCCTACCCAGAATGCGACCAAGAGATGTGGTCGACCTGCCAGAGCTATCGAGGCTCCACCGGCACCTCCTGCTCTGTCAACCTCCACTTCGAAAGCATACTTCAGGGGAGCTATTGCTATGCTCACTCAATTGGTGGCCTTACAGAGTAATAGTCGCGGTCCCCAGGCCCCTAGCTCTAGTTCCCAAGAGCCTACAGCTACAAACAGACTCAAAGATTTCCTGAGGATGAACCCCCTAGTCTATACAGCGTCCAAGGTTGAGGGAGACCCGCGAAACTTTATTGATGAGATGCGCAAGATCTTGAGGGCTATGCATGTAAATGGGGTTGAGGGAGTTGAGCTGGTCTCGTATCAGCTTAAAGATGTTGCCAACGTCTGGTATAACCAGTGGGAAGATGGTAGAGGTGAGAATGTTGAGTCTGCTGAGTTGGAGGAGTTTGAGATTGCTTTCCTCGATCACTTCTTTCCTTTGGTCAATAACATTCTAGAACCGAATTTTCAGGATCCATTGAGGTCGTAAAAAGTCCAGAACCTTACATATAATTATTAAGTTAATCTATGCTTTGCGTTGGTCTAAATAATTTCTTTGAATTATAATACCCCGAAGTATCCTAGCTAATAAGACCAAACCAAACTCAGAAAAATTCAGAAATTGTTCATTGTCGAACAAGGTCCGCATTGCGGACTTGAGTTTATTTTGGACTTTGCTGGTTTTATTTCCAGTAGGGTGCACGCCAAGTATGTGTCACAGACTTGGCCATGTTTTAGTTCAAGCAGACTAGACGAAATTGTTTTGGGAAACAATTGAGTAGGATGGAACTAGTCCACATGGCGGACTTGTTCCACCACTGTGCCTGACTTTTTAGTTTTTAAGCAAGAGCATTCCAGTCTTTTTCCACCCATCTCAGGCTAAAATTTCATCATTTTAAGGTTAATTTCTCCCCAATAACAGTAACCCATGCTCTTACTCTCACAAAATCACGTGCCTTATTTTGAGCATAGCAAGTAGGAATCCTCTCAAGAGAATCTTCATGCAATAGGTATGTAAGGCTTCCAAGCTTCAAACTAAGACTATCCTAGTAAATGATTTTCATATATTTTCACCCAATTAAGTCAAGAGTTGAGTAGAAGTTAATTTTTCTCAGTTTTGGGCATAAAGTCAGAAATCTTCCCTGCATGTGTTGCTTGGTATTGAAATACTATATTTTGTTTTGTTATTACATTTTTGGAGTTGAGTAGAAAAGCCATGAAATTTAGTTTTACATTTACATAAACTTTCAAGAAATTGTGAAGCCTATTTAGTTATCTGTATTTGGTTGAAACTAAAAAGTATTTTAAACGTTGTTGAATATGAGATGAGTAATCATAATTTAGTATGTGGTTGAGTACTTCTCACACCTATTTTTGAGATTACGTTGAGAAATATAACTTATATTTTATGCATATATGAGTCTAAGATTGTAACCTTTGAAGAGGTATAATAAGATAAGAAATATTAAGATGAACTAGGTTTCAAAGAGACTAAGTCAGAAAATTGAGTAAATTTACATATTTGAGCATGCACATAATAAAGTAGTATTGAGCATCGATATGAGTAAGAGTTATAACAACTCAAACTCATAAACTATGTAGCCGGCATATGATAGGACCATACCAACTTAGTATGACTCCTCACTTGCCTCTGAGAAGGCTGATGAGATAGATCCATGAGTTAAGTTCATCCTTCACCCTGGAAAGGTACACTACAAGAAAATAGGTCTTTAACGAGGGAAAATTCGGTCGTTAAAAGTATAAATCCAGTCGTTATTAGTCAATAACGACCAATAAAAATTCCGTCGTCACCAGTCGTTAGTAGCTCCGACGTTAAAAGTTAATGAACGGATTAAATCCCGTCGTTAAAAGTTAACGACCGAATCAAATTTGGTCGTTAAAAAAGCTTTAACGACGACAAAAATCCGGTTGTTATACCTTTTTTGTAGCAACCAAATTTTTCCTTCACTAATTGATTTTCTAGTTATTAAAAAAAAAAAAAGCCAAGCCCGGGTACACTTCCGAGGAGGGGTCTAACCACTAGAATCAATTGTAGAGTAGTCCTACCTTGCAATTCTACCAAATGTTGTTACCAAGGTTTGAACCCGTGACCATCTGGTCACATTACAACATCTTAACCAATTACTCCAAGGCTCTCTTCAGTTTTAGTTATTAAAACCTTAATTATAACCATAAATCAAATCAGCAAAAGTACAAACTACGTATGGATTTACACACAGAAACATACAAAAACATGCACATATGAAAAACATACAAATTTATTATATTCATATAAAATTTCATTGTTCACTACAAAGAATGATATTGTGTAAAGTTACAAAAATGTAGACATACAAATTTATATAATATTATATTTTTTAACTCTTAATAAAATAAAAACTAGAATATTTTAAAACAATTTTTGAAATATGAAATGCATTCTTCCTGTGCTTCAAAATTTTCTATTGCTTATACTTCTTTACACTTTTCCTGAGGATGAGTTCTTCAAACTGCATGACCTTTCAAAAAACAAGTATAAAAGCTTCATGTAAAATTATTAATAATACTCCTAATAACCACAATAAAATATAAAATTTGTTTCTGTTCTCACAACCATATAAAAAGAAAGTTTGGCTTCCTAGTTCTAGACTTAAAATTGTTTGTTTTGTACTTTTTGCACATTGCTTCATGGATAAAACTCCCAACTTCTTTTAGTTTCACTTTTTATACTAATGGTATTCACCTAATATAAATAATTCAACATCATTAAATTATTATGAAGATACAAATCAATTATATCATCTTAAATTTTAAATAATAAAAAAATCACGATTTCTTAATTAATTAGTTGTTGATTATATATCATGTAAAGTTTTTAAATTTTCTGTTTGTAAAATTTCACGTTATACTTTTCTAACTTAAACAAATGATTTTTCTTTGTATACCCTTGTTGGTTTCACAACCGATAATGAAAAAACAAATCAGCACAATATATAATTTTTTTATTAGAAGAAACATTATTACTGGATACTGATTCTTAAGTCTATTGATCGAGGTAATTTGCAAGTGGAGAAATATCTTTCCTCTTGAGAAAATTACTTACGACCAAATTTATTTAATTTTTCTACCTTAAATTAATCTCATAAGCTCATAATTATATATTTAATATTATTACTTTTATTGTTAATTTTTTGTTTCATTACAATTTTTTGTTTTGACCTACTTCATCTTGCATCTTTACAAATGTCAAGTAAAGATGAATAAATTGTCTCTCAAAATAAAAACATATATAAAAACTATATCAAGAAAATATTTAAGTTAAAAAAATTATGTCAAAAAGATTGTAACTAAATATTTTTATAATATTTCAAAATTTTATATAATTGAATATAATACAAATGATGGATAGAGTTATTAGGAAATAATATATTAATATTTTTTTTCTTTTTATTAAATTTTTTTTTATGAAATAAACAAAATTATAAAAGATGGAGGATTTTTATCAGAATGATTAACAAAACACCACTTGTTATACTTATAACATGATTTGGTCTGATCTCTTTATTCTCATATTAGCTAAACATATTTTTGCACTAACTAATATGTTTTAAGAATGGCATGGTATGCTTTTTAAAAATCAAATTTGTCCCCTCGTTAATGTTAGATTAAAATTTTTTTTTAATGACCGAAAAAAGATTTGGTCGCTATAAGTGTATTTATAATAATCGGAAAACAAATTGGTCACTATAAGTGTATTTGTAACGACCGTAAAATAATTTGATCGCTATAAGTATTTTTATAACGACCAGAAAAGAATTTGGTCACTATAGGTATATTTATAACGACCGGAAAAATATTTGGTCACTATAAGTAAATTTATAACGACCGAAAAAGAATTTGGTCATTATAAGTGTATTTATAACGACCGGATTCATTTCTCGTCGTTAAGAAATGGTCGTTAAAAGTCTCTTTTCTTGTAGTGGTATTAAATGCCTTTGGCAATGTGGACAAGATGGTGTATCATCACAAAGCTCATAGTGATGGGTCTCGATTAGTGAAACTCCTCAAGCTTTAAGTATTATAATTACTTTTATACTTTGAGTTGCATGCTTTAAATGTATTAAAGTATACATTTTACTTGCATGTCATAATTTCATTAAATGAGCTATCTCAAAGTTCAGTTCTAAAGTTAAGTACCTTGTCATGATTTCCTTTTGGCCATTTTACATGCTCATTGTGATGACCCTCCAGGCTATTTTCTATGTATTGCACCTTTTTGTCGATTAAAGAATTCCTATAGTGACCCAGGTCATTTATGACCTACTAATAGTGATATCTCGGTTACCTTGTCGCCTTTGGATGTTATGTAGTATCTGTGTTTTGAAGGCCTTATAACTTGATAAGTTGATTTCAGAGTAAAATGCAGGTAAACGACTTTTGAATGGAATTTTATCAGTTCCATCAACTCCGAAATGGGTAAATTAGGGCATGGTCGGCTCGTGTATTGAGGCTTTCAGTGAGAGTTTCTACTGTATTAAGCATTTTAGCCTTGAAAACTGGTCAAAAGTTGAGTTTTATCAATATCCTTGGAAAACACATCCGAATGAATATTATGACAACATAATTAGCTCAAAAATATCAAGTTTGGTCTAGAATAATCTTCCATTCGGTTCTCGAGGCTTCTAGACTCATTTCGAGCCTCTCGATGAAATTGGCTAAAAATGACCATGGAGGTGGGACCTGCATTCAATCGTAATGGCCTTAGATGGAAATTTCAATTATGCCATTTAGTTTAGAATGCCAAATTTGATGGGTGGCATAGTCCATTTATATGCACGAAATTTTGAATGAATTTTGAGTACCCATAAAAAATTTCAGAGTTGAGGAAATATCAGCTTTTCAGCTAGTCTCTAGTGCAGGTGGCCTAACCCTTTGCAAATGCGGGCCATAGACCGTGATCATAGAGGTGTGGTCCCTGTGACCTTCGCAAATGTAGACGCCATTAGCGATCAAGGAGGTCCAGCCAAATCTGGCATTCACGAACGTGGAGGATCCTCTGCGATCGCGGAAGTAATATTTTTTGGACTCCGTGATCGCAAAACATTATTCACTGTGATTGCGGAGAACAAATGTGGCTTGTATATATATATATGAAAAATTCAGCTTTGAACCTTTTATATTTCAAACTTTGGGAGTTGATATCTTGATCATTCTAGAGCCAAATTGAGCACTTCAAGGGTCCATTACGCATGGAATTTTGACAAGAATGCCATGTTAGTATTGGAATTGATCGTGGGTGCCTCGTTTGAGATAAATTTTAAGTTTTTGGCTGTGGCATTGTCCATTTTTTAGTTGAAATTTGAGAAACTTTTGGGAAATGATATCTTGATAAATATAGGTCCGAATTGGGGGATTCAATAGCCTAAATTGTAAGGTTTTTCATGGTGAACATTATGGTTCTCTTGGTTTCAGATGTGAGGTTTCCTTAAATTAGCTACTGCCATTATCGGTCTTTTTTAGCTGAATTCGAGTTTTCATGTTTGTTGGTGTTGGGGTGCTTCTGGGCTCTGAATTCGACTTGTTGGTGTTGGGGTGCTTCTGGGCTCTGAATTGGAGTTTTTGGTGTTGGGGTGCTTCTGGGCTCTGAATTGTGTCCAAGGATGGGGCATGAGCTCGAAAAGTTGGTTAGGACTAAATTTTTTAGGTTAATTCTGGATTTTAAATGCGGGTCCCATGTTTTTCGCTTTTGATCCTGAAATTAATCCACATTAATTTGTTATAATTTTAATGTCTACATGATCATAATAGTATTGTGAGTCTCTTTTTTGCAGCTTGCAGCATTCCGAGGCTATTCAAAAAGGTAAAGCCTCGATAAAGTAGGTTGGAGTGCGTGTGTTCAACATACAGGTAAGCTACAACTTCCCTTCTTTTAGATTGAATCTCAATGCGTGAATATTTATGGAATTGCATGAATACTGGGTGGGGAATTAGTTGGATATGTCGTGTATACAATGAAATTCTTTTTGGTTGATTTTGGGGCCGGCAGGTACTTCTATTGTATTGTTTCATCATCCACACTAGTTAGTATCTTATTCATGGTTGAGATTGTTATATATGTGAGTATATATATATATACACATACACACACTTTGAAATTTATGGTTGAGTTTGCAATATATGTTGAAGTATGTTTGACCTTAGTCTAGGCTTAGACTAGTGATTCCATAAATTAGCACCGTTCATGGTCGGTAGGCTGATTATTTCTCGTCCGGTGTGACTCTAGAACCATGGGTACTTATAGACGAATAAACCAGACTTGAGTTTGATAGATTCGAGCCTAATAGGCAGTGACTTGACTTGACGCCTTACTATCTTCTATGTCCTACTTTACTCTATTAAGACGTTTTCGATCGCTTTTTGGGCTTTACTGGGCTTTAGATATGACTTGTTTTGCCTATTGGGCCACGAGATCATTCGAGAGAATTCATCCACGGTTAGAGGTTCGACCTTGTTTCCCCTGTTGTTTACTACTCAGCCTCCTATGACAGAGTCAACTATTAGAGTTCAGCTACAGGTTGTATTGCTACCATCCATAAGGCCCACACTTGCGTGTTAAAGGTCTAGTCTCTATGTTCCACCTTTTCTATCTATAGGGCCCACACTCGCATGTCAAAGGTCTGGGCTCTGTGCTCCCTCTTTTTGCAGCATTCGACATGATCAACATTGTTCTTGATTGGGCCCATATTCATGTGTTATAAGTCCAGACTCTATGCTTCCCTCTTTCTTTCAGCGTTCGGGCTTACTAGTATTTGGCACACTTGGTTGAATAAGGCTACAAATTTTGCAAAGTTAATTACCTAGTGCACGAGTGTACCTAATAGGTTTATAAGGGCCCTATGGGTATATAGGTTTAGGTTAGATAGACTTCTACAGCCATGTACTCACATGTACTATTCTTGTTCTTATCTTTATTGTGCTATATTCTTGTTCTTCCTGCTTTATTTACTGTTCTTATTCAGTCGACCTATGATGCCTACTGAGTACTATTTTCTGGTACTCATACTACAACCTACATCTGCTCTGTGATACAGGTTCCAGCATGAGTCAGTGACATGATTCTACACAACTAGCAGTAGGCTTTTTACGAGATTTGGGTGAGCATCTAACATTCTTGGATTATTTCAGTCTCTCTCAGCACTTGTGGCCTGTCTTTGAATTTTGGAGACTAGCCATGCTTATGTATATCTATATATTATTTTGGCATGACCAGGGATTATAACTTGTCACAGTAGCTCTACACTTTTGACTTTCAGGTTCTGGGAGGAATTTTTTTGTTGTATGTATATACATTATTATCCTATGGTAGTGTTGGTTCCTTGTTATTATTGTAAATTTTGTTTGTGACTCTTAGCTGTTTTTCTGCTCTCAAACCCATTATTAGCAGTTCAGGTTACGAGCTGGCTAACCTACTGGTGGGATATGGTAGGTGCCACTAAGACTCGAGATTTTGGGTATGCAGACACAGGTGATAGAAAGGATCATTTAACATACACATTATTGAAGATCCAACTTTCCTAGTCAACTATTGGTGAGGCCTCATTGCAGCCTGAGGCACCTTATGTATTGTTTTCCTAGTTACTTTATTTTCAGATGTGGTAAACGTGGACCTATCATGGTATTTGTTTCAGAGTCAGTCCTAAGAGGTTTCAGAGACTAGTCAAATAGTGTTCAGTTTGATTTTCTCATTTTGTGTTTGAACAAACTTGGGTTGTCCTATATCCATTGTTAAGTATTTGAGACTAGTCATTTTATTGAGATACCAAGTCGTATGTTCCATTATGTTTAATTTTAGCCCGTCTCTAAATGTTGGAGTCTTCCGCTGAGTAAGTAGCCAGACCAAGTGGTTCACTTAGGACCAAAAATAGTTTTAAAGTATCGGCCAAGTCCAGGGTGTTGGCTCGGGGTATGACTGAATTTATGTTTAAAGAAAAACAAAGAAAGAGTAGGCTTTATAAGAGAAATAAATATTAATAATATAAAAATAAGCTAATTAAAAGGATAAGAATGCATCCAAAAATAGAGTACAAAAAAACATAGCATGATGACATATCTTAAGAAAAATAGCAAAGTAGTGATCTTTGATAAATTTTCTCCATATTTCTCCAAGATGGCTCATCAATTTTTCATTGATATAATTATCATCTCAAGATTGATTTCCCTTTCGAAAGTATCTTGAGTTTTTTGTTTTTTTGAGTTGATAAAGTTCAGAAACCTCACTTATTTAATACTTGGTACACAACACCCCATACTGTGTATATAAAATATGATTAGCTAAATTTTCTCCCTCATAGCCCAAATGTATAAAACTAGTAAATCTTCTCATACAGTCTAAACAATAGCTTTCCAAATTTCCTATATTGACTCCATGCCATTTATGACTTGGGTCAATATTCTTAGTAAACATGCTCGGATTGAAATTCTGTAGCCGTTGTTAGCTCTAGAATATCGATTTTAGTCTACAAGGACCTTTAGTTTGGGTCCTAAAGCCTCTAGTGTGAGTTTGAGCACATAGAAAAGATATTAAAATACTTAAAATCCTTGAGTTGACTTTGGTCAATATTCGAAGAAATAGTTGTCGTTTAGCTTCAGAATGTTGAATTTGATCTAGTAGGACCTTTGGTTTGGGTCTTGAGGTCTTCTTTTTTATCTTTTGGGTGTTCGGATGTAAAGTTGAATTTTAGGCGTAAAGGGGTTCCGGGGGGGGGGGGGGGGGGGGGTAATTCTGCTATAACAACCTTTTTTTGAAAATCCGACAATTTTAGTGAGTTCGAAATGCCGAATTTAGTGGGGTAACATATCTGATTTACTTTTGGATTCTGGACAAATTTTGAGGGTCCGTTCAAAGATTTAAAAAATAGGAAAAGGTGAAATCTGGTGCAGCCCTTTTAGCAACCAAATTTTGGGCTTTTAGCAACCAGATTCGTCTTTTAAAAGTCCCATTTTAGCTTTCAGCCCTCATTTTTAAATTAAGATATCTTGAACTATGAAGCTCTACTTTGGGTGATTCAAAGTCCAGCATGTTCATTTTGATCGTAGTTACACCGTAAAGTGAATAAAGGTCATCGAGGACCGATCGTTTGAGATAAATTTCACCTTGAAGGTGCTGCCCAACCCTTGTTATTTGGTTTTCAGCTTTATTTTCTTATTTTCAGAACTCGATAACTCGAGTGAGGGAGCTCCAAATTAGGTGATTTCAGTTGAGTTTTGTATGAAATTGGTGTGGGTTTGTAGTGGAGTGGTCTGGGGAGCATAGAACGCATCGTTTTGAGGTAACTTTTTCCCCATAGGGGCTGCCCAACTCTTCCTTTTAGCCTTTATGGAATTTTTACTGCATGACCTGATTTTTTTCCATTATGAGCCTGGAATTATGCTTCATTTTCGCGTAACAATTTAGTATTGTGTTTATAACCTATTTATAGAGCCAATTTTGAGATTTTCTTTGTGGGTATCACAATCCTATTTTAGAACCGATTTTGGGTCCATTTTCAAAATATGCAATTTTGGTGTCAAAATATTATTGATGTGGAGGCCAACATTTTGATAGAATTACGGTGTTTGGAGGTGATTCAAGAGCAAATAGCAATCAAAGTAAATCTAGAGCGCGTGTATGTAAGGACCCAGAATTTTGTACGACCTCAATGAAGCATGAAAATTTAGTTTCGGAAAAGTTTTGGACCAAGGTGACACTTCATGGGCAAGCCATCACGGTCCGTGTGAGGTCACATGGCCTGTGTGGAGCCTCCACGGAGTGGTCCTTGGACCATGGAAAATGTTTGTCCCTTAAACGATGTGTTTTAAACTAAGGAATACCACACTTGGACCCCTCACGGTCCGTGTGACACTTCATGGACCGTGTGGTGGGCCGTGTGATAGCCTTGGCTTGAAATCCCACGGCTTTGGGACCAAGTATGGTTACACGGCCAAGTACACGGCCCGTGTGGGGTGACACGACCCATGAGGCCATCCGTAAAGCTTTCGGAGTGAAATTTTTCTAAGTATAGAATCACCGTCTCATAACTTGATCGTGGAATTTTTCTAAGGAGAGGGGTAGGGGCAGTGTCACGGCCCGTGTGACACTACACGGTCCGTGTAACCTCCCGTGAAGGTGACTTCGTTGAAAAATTCTAAGTATGGGATCTTCATGCTCAAGCTAAGTTTACTTTCAAGCCTTCAATTCAAGTGCAGTTAAAAATTTAAAAGGACATTTTATTGAGGTATTTTTGATATTTTGACCCATCCCCAAGGCTTCTAAGACCTTTTTAACCCCCCTTTATAATTCTAAACTTCTCCTACACTAATTTTAAACCTTCATTCAAGACTAACACTTAGTTTCTAGAATTAGACTCTCAAAATTCTCTCCAAGTCTCATCTTGAAGATTCAAGCTAGGATTCAATTAGGGTTTCAAATTCAAGCTAAATTATTTTCAAATTCATCTTTCTAATCAAGGTATGTGGGATTGATTCTTGGTCCCTTTCAACCAAGAAGACCCAAAGATCTTTCAATCTATTTCATGATTTTTAGTTACTTTAAACATGAGATTTCATTATTTGATTTTATTCAATCCAATTGATGCATGTGCTGTATTTTACCTATGATTTCAAGCCACTTTGATTACTATTATGATGATCTACATTGAGTTATTGAATTATGAACATGCATGTCCCCTTTAAAGTTGACTTATGCATGAGTGATCTACACTACGATTTACATGTGGATTTAATTATGGATTTACAAATTTTATATTGTGATATTGATTTTAAACTTGAATCTATGTTACCCATGCTATCGTCACATCACGCATTGCATTGCATTCATGAACATTGATGTATGGAAACTATGAAGTGGGTTAAGCCCAACTATTTGATGAAATGATTTGATAAGATATTGGCTATGACAAAAAGGTGATCACCGGTATGTCTATAATTCAGGCTCATTGAGCAACATGGGTGCTTGCACCGTCACACATATATGAATGAGCTATTCCCTGCATGAGCATTTACAAGTATGACTATGATTTGGCATTTGAGCCTAAATGTGCATTGAGTGGTTTGAAATGAACATTGCAATTCCTGAAAGCATGTATATGTATAAGTATTCAAGTGGGATATTATTGACTTAGCACCGATGGATTGGGGGTGTTAAGGCTATCCCCAAGAGCCCTCTCCCTTTCCTTGAACTATGTGCCAACATAGGAATGAAAGCCATTACCGAAATGATCGGGTCGTAAGAAATGGTTATATGTATATGACAATCTGATATAAAATAAAAAATGCTAAAAATCCTTCCGAAAAGGTGAGTTCCGTAAGGAAGGTGACCATCCACCGAAATGGTGGGTTCGTAAGGTGTGATGTAGATTACCTTTGGCAAGTAATCTTCTCCCTACTGGTGGAAGGTCCCAATCGGTCTAATTCATGTAATAGCTCACATGAGTTTGATTTGTCGGTTACAATCCATCCCCACTATATATGAGCATTATTGCATTTCATGCATCATAAATTTCATGGCATCTTGTATATATATTTCCATTGAATATACAATTCTTCTATATTATGTGCCTTTGTCATCTGACATTGAAATGCAGGTTTGGTAAGTCATATTCATTGCATGCCCGCATACTTAGTACATTCAAACGTACTAATGCATACTCTATGCCTACATGATTTTACCATGTAGGGACCGTGTGTTAAGATCATCCACCACCTGACGGGTAGTTCGAATTTGGAGAATTGATATTGTGGTGAGTCCTATCTTTCAAGACAAGCCACCTTCCTTCTTCCTACGTTGTTTTCTGTTTATCTTCTTAAAGGAGGGTGAGCCCGGGACATGTCTTGGCCCCCGTCCCATCTTATGATTAGAGGCATTGTTGGACATCTTGTAGACTCTCGTAGATTCTGTATGCTATGTGTTGTATTTGAAGTTTATGATTTCGGTTATCTATTGGATATGGCTAGCATATATTGATTATGGGAACTATGATATGCATGTATGTTTGATGTGGAAATGTGGAAGATCCTGAGCGCTGTATTGCCCCCATAGCGTGAGTCCTACTTTTTCATCTGTTAGAACTATGTGTTTAATATTTAAATGCGCTTCTGAACCGATGATATGGATTTGGATATTTTGAGGCTTGTTTGGGGACTCTCGGGTTCTCATTTGTCGTGTCACATCTAGGCCCTAAGTCCGGGTCGTGACATTACCTTGCTCACAAGGAGACCACCAAAGGCCTCCTTCACAATGTTGACAGGTGTCATGTCTTTTGGCTCTAAATTGTTAGAACAGCTTTCAAGTTTATTGAGAAAGCACTGTAAGAATTCATGTGCATCTTGCTGTTGGTGCCAATGAAAAATCCGACATTTTTCCAAGTTAAGGAACAAAAAGAAATATAAGGTACAAAGTTGGTGGAGAGGCACAAAACATGCAATCACAAAAAAGTTGTACGATATCAACAAATTTACGATCACACTCACACAATCCATATCATATATGTAAAATCTAATTGTACCTACATGATTATTAAGTTTATCTGTGATTTAGGCGTTGGTGTAAATAATTTCATTGAATTGTAATACCCCCCGCAGTATCCTAGCTAAGACTGAACCAACAACAACAACAACATACCCAGTTGAATCCCACAAGTGGGGTCTGGGGAGGGTAGAAATGTACGCAGACCTTCCCACTATCTCGTAAGAAGTAAAGAGGTTGTTTCCTGGGAACCCTCGACTCAACAACCACTAGCTAGCTAAGACTGAACCAAACTATAAAAATTCAAAAATTGTTAATTGGTGAACCATATCCGCATTGCGGACTTGGGATTTATTTTTGGACTTTGTAGGTTTTATTTCCAGTAGGGTGCGTGCCAAATATGCGTCACGAACTTGGCCAAGTTTTAGTTCAAGTGGACCAATCGAATTTTTTTTAACAAAAGTGAGTTGCAAGGAACCAGTCCGCATGGCAGACTTGTTCCACCACTGTGCCAGATTTTTAGTTTTTAAGCAAGAGCATTCCAGTCTTTTCCCACCCATCCCAGACTAAAATTTCATCATTTTAAGGTCAATTTCGCCCGAATATTAGTAACCCATGTTTTTCCTCTCTCAATTTTGCGTGACTTATTCCGATAATAACAAGTAGGGATAAAAGTGAAGGATTAGGGTTGAGCAATTTCTTTAAATCTCTCAAGAGAATCTTCATGTAACAGGTATGTAAGGCTTCCAAGCTTCAAACTAAGACTGTCCTAGTAAACGATTTTCATATATTTTCACTCAGTTAAGTCAAGAGTTGAGTACAAGTTAATTTTCTCAGTTTTGGGCATAAAGTCTGAAATTTTCCTACATGTGTTGCTTGGTATTGAAGTACTATATTTGTGTAGTTATTACATTTTTGGAGTTGAGTAGAAAATCCATGAAATTTAGTTTTACATTTACATAAACTTTCAAGAAATTGTGAAGCCTATTCAGTTCTCTGCATTTGGTTGAAACTGAAAAGTATTTTAAACTATCTTGAATATGAGATGAGTAATCATATTTTAGTGTGTGGGTGAGTACTTCTCACACCTTTTTTTGAGATTTAGTTGAAAAATATTACTTATATTTTATGCATCTATGAGTTTGAGATTATAACCTTTGAAGAGATATAACAAGATGATAAATATTAAGATGAACTGAGTTTCAAAGAGACTGTCAAAAAATTGAGTAAATTTACATATTTGAGCATACACATAATAAAATATATTTGGAAGTATTGTTGAACATTGATATGGGTAAGAGTAATGATAACTCAAACTCATAAACTACGTAGCCGGCATGTCATATGACAATACCAACTTAGTATGACTCCTCCCTTGCCATGAACATGATTATTATGCTATCTTTTATGTCTTTGCAATGATCCATTGGAAATGAAAAGCCAAAGGGAAATGATTTCGACTAGTGAAATAGAAAAGAAATGAAAAGCCAAAGGAAAATGATTCTGGCTAGATATGAAAGTAAATGCCGAAGGAAAATGGTTTCGGCGGATACATGGTTCATGTATGGCCCTCATGGATTTCAATCTGAGGCATGATTATGATAAGCGGATGTGTATCATAGGATAGACATGCATAACGATTATTTGACATTACATGACATTATTTACATTTCATGGTATTTACTCTATCTCATATCACTCTGGCTTGCTATTATTATATGAAATGCTTTCGAGACTGGATATCTTTTGTATCATTTGACTTGTTTATGGTTGCACCCATTTTAGATGTGATACTATGTGATGAGTATATCTATATCCTTGTGATTTCTCTATGTTGTATATATTGTGCTGGGACTTTTCTGAGTGCAGGTTTTTAGTTTGGCGGTATGTGGATGGGTGTTAACGAGTACTTGTGTTCTTCATTGATTTACTTTAGGTTAGATCTATTTGTTGAGTACCACATTGTTTGGTGCTCACCCCTTGCTACATTTTTGTAGGTGTCGAGCCTGATCCCTCTTGTTACACTTTTCTCATTACCGGATCGAGCTTTCAAATTATTCTTGAGGTAGCTACTTACATTTTAAGCAGACCTTCGAGGAATCCATTATCATGTTATGTTCTATTTGAGAACTAGACATTCGAGGAATCCATTATCATGTTATGTTCTATTTGAGAACTAGACATTTGAGGCTTGTATTTCTTTGAGTATTCTGTATTTAGAGACTTGTACATGTAACACCAGTTTTGGGAAGGTTGTAGTCTTGATTTCTTATGCCTATCTATCATATTTAGATTGTTTATCTTCCACTTTTATTATTATGTTGGGTTATTAAGTGTTGGGCTGACTCGCTTTGGTGGGTTAGGTGAGTGCCACCACCCCCCAATTTTCGGGTCGTGACACACCTTCAATTTCAGTTGATGTAAAAATACATATACTTAAGGTTTGGTAAACAAAAATTTTCAATAGTTTTCAATGGTAATTATCAGAAAAGGACGTTGAGTTCAACACATTCAAATTCTAGTAAACGTAAAAGTGTTGGGTTCTGATAACTTCAAAGTTGTTAGTAGTCTGTTCCTGATTATTAGGAGTCACTAGTCACGTAGTAGAGTTTGTTTAGGAGTCACGTACTTAGTGTTTACTTTTAAATTAGTCTGTAACTAACACCACTACTTGTACGTGGTTGTTATCGCTTTCGTTTTCGTAAAGGCTATAAAAGCCTGATGTTATCTAATAAAATCAGTAGAGCATTCTGCAGAATTCTGAGTGTGATTAAATCTATCAAATTCTGGTATCCGAGCCTCAACAAAAGGCCTGATTGTGAGCAAAAGAGTGAAATACTACGAGTGAAGGAGAGCGTGTGATTATGGCTGACTCTACCAGCTTTGCACAAGTATGCATTCCTAAGTTTGATGGGGATTATGATCATTGGAGTTTGATCATGGAAAATCTTCTTAGATCAAAGGAATATTGGAGTGTTGTCCAGAAAGGCTATACAGAACCAGCCAATGAAGAAGCATTGGCACCGGCTCAAAAAAAGACTCTAGAAGAAATGAGGCTGAAGGATTTGAAGGCCAAAAATTATCTCTTCAGTTCCATTGACAAGACCATTCTGAAGACGATTACTCAGAAAGAGACGGCCAAACAGTTGTGGGACTCAATGAAGATTAAGTACCAAGGGAATGCTCGGGTACAGCGTGCTCAGCTTCAAACTCTTCGCAGAGAGTTTGAACTACTAGAGATGAGACCGGGAGAGACGGTCAATGATTATTTCGGGAGAGTGTTGGTGGTATCCAACAACATGAGAAACTGTGGTGAAGACATGCCAGATGTCAAGATTGTTGAGAAGATCCTACGTACTCTGACTGAGAAGTTCAATTACATTGTGTGCTCGATTGAAGAGTCGAAGGACATTGATAGTCTTTCGGTTGATGCTTTACAAAGCTCGTTGCTGGTCCATGAGCAGAAGTTTAGAAAGAATGGTGGAGAGGAGCAAGCATTGAAGGTCAGTTACGATGAAAGAGGAAGCAGAGGCAGAGGAGCTGCAACTAGAGGACGGGGAAGAGGTAGAGTGAGGCAATTCAACAAGGACTCTGTGGAATGTTATAAATGTCATCAACTGGGACATTTTCAATATGAATGTCCTAGTAGAGACAACAAAGCCAACTATGCTGAGATTGATGAGGAAGAAGAGATGCTTATGATGGCTTATGTGGAAAATGCAAAAAGGGAAGAGGCGTGGTTCTTAGATTCTGGCTGCAGTAATCACATGTGTGGGAAGAGACAGTGTTTTTTGAATTTTGATGGTACATACAGACAGTCGGTGAAGCTGGGCAATAATACAAGCATGGAAGTGATGGGGAAAGGAAATATACGGCTGGAAATTGAGGGTGCAACTCTAGTGATTACTGATGTTTATTATGTTCCAGATTTGAAAAATAATTTGCTCAGTATAGGCCAACTCCAAGAAAGAGGAATAGTTATTGTTATAAAGCATGGAGTATGCAAACTTTATCATCCAAGAAAGGGTTTGATTGTACAGACACAGATGACAGGAAATAGGATGTTTGTGTTGTTGGCTAACGTCGTACCGAAAAGCTCTACTTGTTTACAAACAGTGACAGAAGATGAATCACAGTTGTGGCATCGAAGATATGGGCATCTGAGTTATAAAGGGCTGCAGACATTAAGTTACAGAAACATGGTGAAAGGCATTCCACCTTTGAGAGCTACAACTGAGTCGTGTACAAATTGCTTGATAGGCAAACAACATAGAGAGGCAATTCCAAAAAGGAGTCAGTGGCGTGCTTCCAAGAAATTACAACTTGTACATGCTGATATTTGCGGCCCAATTGCACCATCTTCTAACAGTAATAGAAGGTATTTGTTAACGTTCATTGACGATTATAGTAGAAAGGTGTGGATATATTTTTTGATTGAAAAGTCTGATGCATTCACATTTTTCAAACATTATAAAAGTCTTGTTGAAAGGGAGTCTGGAGTACCTATATGCTGTTTACGTACTGACAGAGGAGGAGAATTCACCTCTAATGAGTTCAATACTTTCTGTGAAAATAATGGTATAAGCAGACAACTTACAGCAGCTTACACCCCCCAACAAAATGGAGTAGCTGAACGCAAGAACCGAACTATAATGAATATGGTTCGGTGTATATTGTCTGATAAACAGGTACCAAAGAGATTCTGGCCAGAAGCTGCGAAATGGACAGCACATGTTCTCAATAGAAGCCCGACGTCGGTGTTGAAAGACAAAACACCAGAGGAGATGTGGAGCGGAGTTAAACCTAAGGTGGATTACTTTAGGGTCTTTGGATGCGTAGCTCATGTTCATGTACCAGATCAGAAAAGAAGGAAGCTAGATGATAAAAGTTTTCCTTGTGTGTTACTAGGAGTCAGCAATGAGTCGAAAGCATATCGGTTGTTTGATCCAGTAACAAAGAAAATAATAACAAGTCGAGATGTAAACTTCGAAGAAAATAAAGGCTGGAATTGGGGAAGAACAGCAGAAGAAGTGAGTCAAGATGTATTGGTTTGGGAAGGTGATGAAGACAAAGTTGAAGAGTCTGAACACGAAGGAGCTGAAATTGAAACTAATAATGAAGACCAAGAAGCTGTTGTGCCTGAAAACAATCAAGAAGCACCAAATGAAGTTTTTCAGACAACAAATAGATTTCGGAGAGCTCCCTCATACCTGCAAGATTACATTTCGGGAGAAGGTCTTTCAGAAGAAGAAGACGAGTCAAACAATCTTGCAATGTTTGCCTCTTACGAAGATCCTTGTTCCTTTGAAGAAGCAGCAGTAGAAGAAAAATGGAGAAAAGCTATGGACCATGAAATTGAATCCATCGAGAGGAATGAGACCTGGCAGCTTACATCACTACCAGCAGGGGCAAAGAAAATCGGTGTAAAGTGGGTATTCAAGACCAAACTGAATGAAAATGGTAAGGTGGACAAGTATAAAGCGAGATTAGTAGCTAAAGGTTATGCTCAACAGCATGGGATCGATTACAATGAGGTGTTTGCACCAGTAGCAAGATGGGATACTATTCGGATAATTCTAGCACTAGCTGCACAAAAGGGATGGAGTGTGTACCAACTTGATGTTAAAAGTGCGTTCCTTCATGGTGAGCTAGATGAGGATGTGTATGTGGAGCAGCCATTGGGATATGTTCGTAAAGGTGAAGAGCAGAAGGTTTATAAGCTTCGGAAGGCACTTTATGGGTTAAAGCAGGCACCACGTGCTTGGTATAGCAGAATTGAAGCTTATTTTCTCAAAACAGGCTTTACAAGGTGCAATTATGAGCATACTCTCTTTGTCAAATCAGAAGGAGGTAAGAGGTTTCTAATTGTAAGTCTGTATGTTGATGACTTAATTTTTACTGGTAATGATGCTTGCATGTTTGAAAAGTTTAAGAGCTCCATGAAAGATGAGTTTGAGATGACTGATTTAGGGAAGATGAAATATTTTCTTGGTGTTGAAATTATGCAAAAACCAGAAGGCATTTATCTAAGTCAGAAGAAATATGTTGGTGAGTTGTTAGAAAGGTTTCACTTGCATAATGGAAATCCTGTTAAGAATCCAATTGTACCAGGTTCTAAATTATCGAAGGAAGGAGGAGGAGGAAATGTGGATGTAACCTTGTATAAGCAATTAATCGGAAGTCTCATGTACATTACTGCTACAAGACCGGATTTAATGTATGTGGTATGTTTGTTAAGCAGATATATGGCCAGTCCCACAGAGTTACATATGCAAGCAGCAAAGAGGGTTCTGCGTTATCTAAAAGGTACTATGTCTTTGGGTTTGCTTTACAAGAAAGGTGATGCAACAGAGTTAGCTGTCTATACAGATAGTGATTATGCCGGAGATATCGATGATAGGAGGAGTACGAGTGGTTATGTTTTTGTGTTGAATGGAGGGGCAGTTTCTTGGGCTTCAAAAAAGCAGCCAGTGGTGACATTGTCAACCACTGAGGCAGAATTCGTTGCAGCAGCGTCGTGTGTCTGTCAATGTGTTTGGATGCAAAGGATTATGGAGCAACTTGGCTGTCTGCAGCAGCAGCCCACAACTGTATTATGCGATAATTCTTCAACAATTAAATTGTCCAAGAATCCAGTTCTACATGGCAGAAGTAAACATATTGATGTTCGATTTCATTTTCTAAGGGATCTCACAAAGGAGGAAGTTGTGAAGCTTGTTCATTGTGGCACAAAGGAGCAAGTAGCCGATATAATGACTAAGCCTCTGAAGCTTGATGTGTTTATAAGGCTGAGAGAAAAACTTGGAGTGTGTGAGGTACCATTGAGTTTAAACTGAATGCTACTGCGTTCAGTTTAGGGGAGGCATTGTTGGGTTCTGATAACTTCAAAGTTGTTAGTAGTCTGTTCCTGATTATTAGGAGTCACTAGTCACGTAGTAGAGTTTGTTTAGGAGTCACGTACTTAGTGTTTACTTTTAAATTAGTCTGTAACTAACACCACTACTTGTACGTGGTTGTTATCGCTTTCGTTTTCGTAAAGGCTATAAAAGCCTGATGTTATCTAATAAAATCAGTAGAGCATTCTGCAGAATTCTGAGTGTGATTAAATCTATCAAAAAGTATGTTTACTATTCAAGCTTTAATAGTTGGAGTTATTCGCCATTTATGTTAATGGAAGATAACAATAATTTTTACTATTAATTGAAATTCTCAATTTAGTTTAGACATCGTAATTATTAAAATAAATTGTATAAGGATTTAGTTCTCGTATTCAAATTCTAGTAAAGATAAAAATATTTTACTATTCAAGCTTTGATAATAAAAGTTATTGAACATTTATGCTAGTGGAAGGTAACAATTACTATCTCTTACTAGCTATTAATTAAAGTTGGCAAATTAATTCATACACCATAATTATAAAAAAGAATTGTAGGGATGTTGAGTTCACACATTCAAATTCTACCGAAGGTGAAAAAATAGTTCTATTATTCAAGCTTGATCAGTAATTCGACATGTATGTTATTTACTGAAAGATAACAATTATTATCTTCTACTATTAGTCAAAATTCAAAAGTAATTTAACGTCATAGTCATCAAAAAACAAAACTATTGTTGTTGTTGAATGTATGTACCTTGTTTTACCCTTTGTTAATCAATTTTCACAAATTTAATGAATGTTAAGTGACACTCCATTAGTTTGAATGATGGAATTAACTCATACTTTTGGATTAAGATTAGGAAATTTTCACATATTAGGAAGAATGTATTATGAGGAACTTCAAATTGCACAAAGTCTGTATATTAAGTGTTAAAGTATAAAAAGTCACAAAATGAAAGTCGGCAAAGATTATTGTAAACATTATCTTGTTGAGAAATTCTCTAAAATTTTGAGTCAAACATATCAACACTTTTCTTTTAGTATACGAGGAGTTAGGGTTTACAGACCTACCAAATCGAATCTATGAGTTTAGTTCTCAACCCACTAAATTATTTATCCTTACAACTTAAAAAAAAAAGAGAGATATTCACGTATTTGCGAGATTGCATAAGCAGACACCTTAAAGCAGGTCCCCCTAGCTCTAAGTTGGTGGTCTCCATAAAAGACCACTCTCTTCGTCGTTTTTTGTCTATTGATAACTGACGAAAAACCAGAAAAACTATAACTAAAGGTTTCAAGTACTCCTTGGGTGCTTAGCTTCTCAACTCAGGAGTTTAACAGAAGTTGCTCTACATCACAAGCTCATCATTGTGGTATAATTCTTTTGTCAATTTAGGCTCCGTTTGTTATTGCTGCAAAGAAGCAGATTCTTAAGCTTCTCATTTCAGACATTTTAGTTGAGGTAATATTATTTTTACAATCCTCCTCCATATTTTCATGTCTTAGTATCATTTTTTGTAGATTTTTGAGCCATGTTCTGGTGCCTTTGAAATTGTGGTACTGGACATCCCTTTGTCTTGTTTGGTTTGATTATTATTTTTGTATATTGGTGGTGTTAATGCCTAATTATATTACCTCAGGAGTTGTCGCTCCTTTAAGTGGTTGTTTGAATACTTTCAATGAATTTAGCTACTTTATACTGTTATTATCGACCTCATTTTATGTTTTTGGCTTGGCCAGTCATGAGTATATCATTAGCGTCATATCAATTAGTAGAATATTATTATATGGATTTTTTTTGTAGTTCATATGAATATTTTTTTCTCAATCCACACCACAATAATCAACAATTCAATCTAACCGTAACTCATAACTTAAATTACCCCTATTCAATTGATAAAAAAACATGAGAGGAACTTTAATATTTCCATTTATATAAACTTATGACATGCATATATTATTGGTTCGTGATTGCTTATCTTTCTTTATGCATAGAATGTCCATTTTAACAGAACAAAATATATTCTATTCCACAGATGCATTCATATGAAGTTGTATTTTCTCGCTTTAATCTAGATATTACTTAATTTTTATTATTAAAATAAATAATACTCCTATAAAATTTACAACTTAGTGCCAATTTGTATTTGTTTGGGTTATGGTTAGGGTTGGATCGGATTGTGGTTTATTGTTGTGTGAAATTAAAAAAATTATGTGAACTAAATAAAATGACATGTCATATTTGCTAATAAAATATTAATAGGTGATTGTCAAAAATATATAGACAAACTTGTGTGAACTCTTTGTCATAAAAAATCAAACATGATTCTTTTTAGACAATTATCAATTATTGGGTGAGCTTCAGAATTATTATCTCCTAAATCCTCCCCCCCCCCCCCCACTCCCCACCCCAAGCATACACACACAATAAACTTGTTTTGACTATATCATGTGATCTAAGGTTTCATTGTATTTACGACTAAAGTTTTTCTAAATATCATATTATTGAAGATGCAAAACAAAAAATTTAGTAGGTTTTGTATTAAAAAAATTTATAATTTAAATACAAATTAACCAAATGATTAAAGTACTTTGAAAATAGAGTACAAAAAAAATAACAAGATGATATGTCTCAAGGTAAAAAAAGCAGAAAAAGTAATCTTTTGATAACTTTTCTTTATATGTTCTCCTGTTAATATTAGCATTTTTGTCATTGATATAATTACCCTTTAAAAGGTTTACTGCTCTTTTAAAAGTATTTGTATATTTTATTTTATTTCCATATATATATATATAATCCAATTAGCTAAATTATTTTGTTCACACATATTATATATATAATCTAGTAATTTTTGCTCAATCAAAACGATTTCCTTGCATTACAATATGAACTTCATTAAATATCTCATTATTAGAATTAAGAAAATAAAAGAAAAGGCCAATTTTGGTAAAGAAATAAATATTTATAGTCAAAACGTAAGTTAATCCTTATAATCAGAATAATTTCTAAAATAAAGTGTGGAAAAGATGTCATGATGACATATCTCGAGAAAAGCGTATAAATAGCAATCACTGATAAATTTTCTGTCTGTGTTCTTACAAATTAACATTATCAGGTTTTCATTGATATTATTATTTTTTCGAGTTTTATTAATATTTCTAAAATATTTTACCATTTTGTTTTATTTTTGAGTTGATAAAATTTTCGACCCTTAATTTTTTAATACTCATCTCTATATCTCTCTCTGTCACACACACACACACACTCCCACAATCCATATCATATATGTAAAATCTAATTATACCTATATAATTATTAAGTTTATTTGTGCTTTGGCGGTTGGTGTAAATAATTTCACTGAATTGTAATACCCCCGAAGTATCCTAGCTAAGACTGTACCAAACTATAAAATTTCAAAAAAATCTCATTGGTGAACCAGATCTGTATTGCGGACTTGGGATTTATATCTGGACTTTGCAGGTTTCATTTCCAGTAAGGTGCGTGCCATGTACGCATCACGATCTTGGCGAAGTATTAGTTCAAGTGGGCCAGTAGAATATTTTGTAAGAAAAGTGAGTAGCGAGGGAATCAGTCCGCATGGCAGACGTGTTCCAGCACTGTGCCAGATTTTTAGTTTTTAAGTAAGAGCATTCCAGTCTGTTCCCACCCATCCCAAACTAAAATTTGATCATTTTAAGTTCAATTTCGCCCCAATATTAGTAACCCATGCTCTTTCTCTCTCAAAATCGCGTGTCTTATTCCTATAATAGCAAGTAGGGAGAAAAGTGAAGGATTAGGGTTGAGAAATTTCTTTAAATCTCTCAAGAGAATCTTCATACAACGGGTATGTAAGACTTCCAAGCTTCAAAATAAGACTGTCCTAGTAAACAATTTTCATATATTATCACCCAGTTAAGTCAAGAGTTGAGTACAAATTAATTTTCTTAGTTTTGGGCATAAAGTCTGAAATTTCCCTACATGGTTGCTTGGTATTGAAGTACTATATTTGTTTAGTTATTACATTTTTGGAGTTGAGTAGAAAAGCCATGAAATTTAGTTTTACATTTACATAAACTTTCAAGAAATTGTGAAGCCTATTTATTTCTCCACATTTGGTTGAAATTGAAAAGTATTTTAAACTATCTTGAATATGAGATGAGTAATCATATTTTAGTGTGTGGGTGAGTACCACCCTCCACTGCCCTACGAGTGAAATGGTATCGTCTGCTGATGTGCTTTGTCATCGAATGATAGACTGGGTTCTTTACTAACTGTATGGCGCTCTGACTGTCTGAGTAAAGAATCTCCTCGCTCTTACTTCTTGCCCAATTCTTCCAGATAATCAACCAACCACACCATCTCCTTCCCAGCTTCAGCCATTGCCACATAATCGGCCTCAGTAGATGAAAGAGCAATACACTTCTTAAGCCTAGACATCCAACTTACAGTTGTACCACCTATCTTGTAAATATACCCAGATGTGCTCTTGCTTGAGTCCACATCACCACCAAGTTCAGCATCCACAAAACCCTTCAAAACCACTTTATTCTTGCCAAAACAAAGTGAAGTATTTGATGTACCTTTCAAATATCTTAGAAGCCACTTCACAGCTTCCCAATGCTCTTTTCCCGGGTTCGCCATATACCTGCTAACAACTCCCACTGCAATTGTTATATCTGGTCTGGTGCAGACTATAGCATACATCAAACTCCCAACTACTGAAGCATATGAAACAAGTGCCATATGTTCTCGCTCCTCAGCTGTCTTGGGTGACTGCTCCTTTGACAACCTTTTGTGATTTGCCAAAGGAGTAGTTCTGGGCTTAGCATTAGTCATCCTGAATCTGGCCAACACTTTCTCGATATACTGCTCCTGGGATAGATTTAAAGTGCCAGCAGATTTGTTCCGAGAAATCTTCATCCCCAGAATCTGCTTCGCTACACCCAAATCCTTCATATCAAACGCTGAAGATAGACTTGCCTTCAGACTGTTTATCTCCCGCATGCTGGATCCTGCAATCAAAATTTTATCCATATACAAGAGTAAGAAAACAATGGACTCAGTGTATTTCTTGAAGTAACAACACTGATCCGTTTCAGTCCTGCTAAATCCACTCTGGATCATGAAGGAGTCAAACTTTTTATAACACTGTCTTGGTGCTTGCTTCAGTCCATACAAGCTCCTGTTGGTAATCAGAAAAAAAAATCGTGGCCGTCAGAAAAAAATTTTTTGACATACATTAAATGTTTTGAACATTACTGCTTTTACTTATGATTCGACTTGCACAGCAAAACGAATAAAAAAAAGGAATAAATTCTTAGTCACATTAATGCTTCATCAGTAAAAGAACTTGTATAGTTTGGTAATTTTACTGCTACTTTGGTAAATAAAATAGAAAATGTAATTTGTATCCAAAAGCTGAATACTTTTGTAATTTTTCAATATAAAAATGGCTATTCTATAAGTTCAAAATTTTTCGAGTTACAAACTACTCATTCAGAGGCAAATTATATCAAGAGATGAAGTTGTATCATCGGATGAACTTGTATCATCGGATGAACTTGTATAAAGGGATGAACTTGTATCATCTCTACTTGGAGAATCTTCCATTTTCCTCTTCTTTTGATTCATAACACTTTCATTATGTGAGCCACTGTGCAATGTATCCATGAGTTCTTCATCTCTTGAACACGCCTGCTTTATTTCCACATCCTGCAATTGATCTTTGCAATAAACCTGATCTGCTAATGTTATAAAATAAACACGTTAGTAGGTGTTTGAACACTATTTGATCTAATATAGAAAGCCGATAGAAGTATAGAAGATGAGTTTACTAGGGGAATAATATTGACATCTTTCTGGTCGGGGAGTAGACGACGACTGCACAATCTTGTCGAGTTCAGGCTTAGAAGATGTCTCGTTTGCAGCATCATTGGATTCTCCGACATCCGGGAGACTAGATTTATAGATTATGGCTGGATCTATGAAGGACTTGTGGATTTGAATATAATCTGAAAACCACGGAGTGCCTCTCTTTGCATAAAACATAATATATGCCTCCTCTGCCAAAACAAGATCTTCGTGAACCCGAAGAACCTACGACAATCAAAGAAAATTAACTTACTTGTTGTAAACTCAAAAACACTTCTTTTCAAAATAAGCAAACTCTAAAAGCTTGGTCAAATAGGCTATAAGTGACATATAAAGACGACACCATTTCTCTATTCTCCATACCTGCTCGTCATCATATTTGTACCATTCATTTGGAGCACAACGAATGAAGCTGTAATAGTGTCCTGAAGAAGGTGAAAATCCAGCATGCACTATAACTGCATAGAGATCATATTTCATTTCTACCTGTTGAGAAATGAAAATTTTTAAAACAACATCATGTAACTGCTACCAAAAGATAAAAGTCCAATTGCAGCTCATTGATAATAGATACTCACATTGTGGATATTGTTGGTATAAGGAAGCAAGTCCAATTCCAAAGGAAATGAGACATGCCTGTTCACCTTCTGAACAACATACCCATCATTTTTGAATCTCTTCAAATGAAGGGTAGCAACAGAAGGGGCCCGATCGACCAAGAGTTGTTTCTCACCTGGCACCCGTACCTTGCATCTTTCACAAGAAAACTCGAGTTTCTCAATTCTAGTGAAAGACTCTAGTGCTGCTGGGACACTGTCAACGTCCTTAATCTCCAGGCTAAGGTCGACTAAAGGCTCATATGTGACAGAGCAATGACTGCAGTTGCAACAGCGCAGCTGCAAATTGAGAAATACAGACTAACAATATAAATTTCTAATTCACAAACTACACATACAGATAACAAACACGCAACAACATATCCAATGTATGCTTACCTTGCTCACAATGCGACCACCAAAGGCCTCCTTCACAATGTTGACAGATGCCGTGTCTTTTGGCTCTAAATTGTTACAACAGCTTTCAAGTTTATTGAGAAAGCTCTGTAAGAATTCATGTGCATCTTGTTGTTGGTGCCGATTGAAATTGGAAGAAAAATCTGATATTTTTACAAGTTAAGGAACAAAAAGAAATATAAGGTACAAAGTTGGTGGAGAGGGACAAAACATGCAATCACAAGAAGGTTTACGATATCAACAAATTGACGAACAAACTATAATTGATACTACTATAACAAAAAAAATGCTATGCATTTTACAATTGTCCTCAACAAGTTTTTTTTTTTACATTGAAAATGACAAATAAAAGCAACGTTATTTACAGATGTAAATGTGCTCTATATAGAAAGCTAAACAACCATTCATCCTATTACACCAAATTATTTCCGATTTTCTTTATTGATGAGAATGTTGTTTAGAAGCTTTCTATAAAATTAAAATAAACATCCGGAGGAAATATGTAAATGACTAGGGACACCTATATGTGGTTTAGAGACAGAAGCATGGGATCATGTGAACCCACACGTCTCTATGTGTGTTTGCGCAAGATGAGGGATATCTTTCATGTTTAATCACAAATAAGATATGAAAAAGGATACCTCTCAAGTGGCTAACAATTTGACTTGGTGAGACATATAAAAAGGCACCAGACATTGAAACGTCAACAATCTCGCGAATGATGCAAATGACGCAAAATCCATTCATATAAGCTGCAACAAGAATGACAATCAGCTAAGGTAAAATGCATATAAACAAAGGAAAAATCTATGTTGATCCTTACTTTCACATTGTGATACATGGTCAATTGATGCAAGGAGCTGAAGCAACATCACTGTGTGCATGAAACATTGCATAACCGCACTCAGATAACATGTATTGCCTAAGTTAAACATGCCAACGCCCTAAAAACAACCATTAACATAAGCACCAAAAACAACAAAGAGTTAATAGCTAGAATACACACAAGAATTAAAATATCATAAGAATAGGCTAAAAATGTAAATTGTATTACTTAAAAGAGGTTATAAGTTGGAATCCTACCGGCATTTTATAAGGATTACAATCAGTTGGCTTAATTTCTTCAAGTGTCGCTTTGAAATTCTCTGGCTTGACTGAGGAAATGGGCGAGTAAATGGGATTAACTGATGAAAGATCCCATTTATCCCAGTCAAAATATGAAAGCCAGCTACTATCAGAAGTAGCAGTATAACTCGTTGACTCAGAATCATCATCGGTGATTAATGAAGGATAAGATGTGACCAGATCCGATTCCTCATCAGCCAAAACCAAATCCTTTTCTCTCTGTGCTTCTTCAAGTTCAACTTTCACTAATGAATAATCATAACTCTTTTCCTCAATTTCATCTGGTTTTTGAGTTGCATGATTAGGTGAAGTTTTTAGATTCTCCATGATAATTTTTTCCATTGGATAAGAAAAACCAACAAAAACAAAGAGAATTTGTTAAGGGTTTATGAAGGATTTTTGGTAGATTAAAATTTATGAAAAATGAAAAGAATGAATTTTTAGAATTAAAGAAAATGATATGCTTTGGAATGGTGAGAAAAATAATAGATACAAAGAGCGAGGTGGGGAAGGGGGGGGGGGTTCTTTGAAATGAAATCAACTAAAAAAACACTAATTTTTGTGTTTTCCTTTGTAAAGATTTGGACTTTGAAGGTATATGGAGATTTGACAGAACGAGATGAATGTGTGTTTTTCTTGAGAGTTTTGCATATACTTTTGATAGATAAGTGGGTTTTGAAATAGGAGGAAAAGATATATAGGGATTTGGGGTTGGGCAGTTATGGAAAGTAAATTTGTCAACTAGGAAAGTGATGAAATTCGTTGTGATTATCTAAATTTTTAGAAAACCTCAATTTTGGGATACAACGGTCACTCAATTATTGATAATTATCTAGTGAAATTATATTTGTTTTCTCTTTTATGATATGAAGGTCACTTAACTTTGTTTATATCTATTCAAAAATCACCCTTTTAATATTTGAATGAGTAGAATAATATTATATGAATTATTTTGTAGTTCATATGAATATTTTTTTCTTAATCCACACCATAATAATCAACAATTCCATCTAACCGTAACTCATAACTTAAATTATCCATGTTCACTTGAAAAAAACATGAGAGGAACTTTAATATTTGCACTTATATAAACTTATGACATGCATATATTATTGCTTCGTGATTGCTTATCTTTCTTTCTACATAGAATGTCCATTTTAATAAAACAAAATATATTCTATTCCACAGATGCATTCATATGAAGTAGTATTTTCTCGCTTTAATCAAGATATTAGTTAATTTTATTATTAAAATAAATAATACTCCTATAAAATTTACAACTTAGTGCAAATTTTTATTTGTTTGGGTTATGGTTAGGGTTGGATCGGATTGTGGTTTATTGTCGTGTGAATTTAAAATATTATGTGAACTAAATAAAACGACATGTCATATTTGCTAATAAAATATTAATATGTGATTGTCAAAAATATATAGACAAACTTGGGTGAACTTTTTGTTATAAAAATCAAACATTATTGTTTTTAGACAATTATCAATTATTGGGTGACCTTCAGAATTAGTATCTCCTTAATTCCCCCCATCCCAAGCATACACACAATAAACTTGTTTTGAATATATCATGTGATCTAAGGTTTCATTGTATTTATGACTTGAGCTTTTCTAAATATCTATTTATTGAAGATGCAAAACAAAAAATTTAGTACTTTTTGTAAAAAAAGAAAAAATTAACAAAAATGATTAGAGGATCTCTGAAAATAGAGTACAACAAAGATAACAATATGATATGACTCAAGAAAAAAAAAGCAGAAAAAGTAATCCTTTGATAACTTTTCTTTATATGTTCACCTCTTAATATTAACATTTTTATCATTGATATAATTACCCTTTAAAAGGTTGACTGTTCTTTTAAAAGTATTTGTATATTTTTATTTTATTTCCATATATATAAAAAATCCAATTAGCTAAATTATTTCGTTCACACATACCATATATATAAAATCTAGTAATTTTTTGCTCAATCTAAACGATTTCATTGCATTAAGATATGAACTTCTCTAAATATCTCATTATTAAAATTAAGAAAACAAAACAAAAGGTCAATTTTGGTAAAGAAGTAAATATTGATAGTCAAAACGTAAGTTAATCACAATAATCAGAACAATTCCTAAAATAGAGTGTAGAAAAGATGTCATGATGACATATCTTGAAAAAAGTGTATAAGTAGTAATCATTGATAAATTTTCTCATTGTGTTCTTACAAATTAACATTATCAGGTTTTCATTGATAAAATTATTTTTTTGAGTTTTATTAATATTTCTAAAATATTTGACCAATGTGTTTTATTTTTGAGTTGATAAAATTCACGACCCTCAATTATATAATACTCATCTCTCTCTATATATATATCTCACTCTCTCACTCTCCATCTCTCTCTCTCACACACACACACACTCTATCACACAATTCATATCATGTATGTAAAATCTAATTTTACCTATATAATGTCACGACCCAGAGTTAGGGTCTAAGAGTGACATGTCGAATAGGAACCCGAGAGTCCCTAAACAAGCTTCAAGTATCCATATTACATCATCGGTTCGGAAGCATATATATTAATAGTAAACACATAGTTCTAAGGGACAGAAAAGTAGGACTCACGCTCTGGGGATGTCATATGGATAAGGGATTAACATGGATTCACATAGCACATAAGAATTAAGGGGCAGGAAAGTATGACTCACTCTATGGGAGCAATACGGGAATTAGGATCTTCCACATTTCCGCATCAAATCATACATAGTTATCATAATTTCCATAATCAATCCATAATAGTCATATCCAATAGATAATCATAATCATAAGCTCCAAATATAACACATAACACATAGATCCGACAAGAGTCTACGAGATGTCCAACAATGCCTCTAGTCATAGAATAGGACAAGGGACAAGACATGTCTCGGGCTCACCCTCAAAGTAAATAGCAAAACGGGAAAAAAATAAGGTAGATAGATGGTGGCTTGTCCTTGGAGGATAGGGCTCACCACAATGCTACTCTCTCAAATCCAATCTAGCCGTCAAACAGTGGATGAAGGTAGTCTCCGTTCCCTACATGGTTAGATCATGTAGGCAAACGTATGTGTTAGTACGTTTGAGTATACTAAGTATGCGGGCATGCAATGCATATGACTTATCAAACCTGAAATTAAATTCAAAAGAGTGTTTTGAGTCTATGATGTTGATGCTGATGTTGATGAGGCGAGGGGATGTTGATGTTGTGGTACTATGTCCCTACAGGACTGATGTTGATGTTGAGGTATTATGTCCCTATAGGACTGATGATGATGTATTATGTCCCTATAGGACTGATGAGGTTGATATTTATGAGCATGTCGAGTTGTGGGAGGAGTATTGAGCACCAAAATGGGTGAGAGTGAGTCCCACTTGAACCCATTAACTACGTGGTCTGCATAGGAAGAGAGGATTGAACCGCAATGTGGATGGCTCCTTTCTTGTCCCAATAGAGGACTGAGGTTTTTCTTGTGGATCCACTGAGGTTGATGTCCTTTACCCCGGGCAAGGTACTAGATAGATGTGCCAATGGCATCGCTTCGTTGTATTATCACTGACTCATAGGTGATGGTTGTCGATTAGAGAAACTCCCAGTAAGGTCTTACTTGGATAGTACTCTGATATTGATGTTGATGTGATGTTTTGAGTCGAGTTCCTTGAGTTGAGTTGAGTCGAGTGTTAGGATCGATTACAACAACACTTCTAGATTTCGAAGAACAATTCAAGACAGTTTTAGTAAACCTAAGAGAGAGAAAATATTTCGTGGTAACACCTGTGAGGGTAACCTACACGATAATGCCGTATTTATATTAATAAAATAAGACTGTTACAGAATACACGGAGAATATAAAAAATAGTACATCCTAAAATTCAGGTCGGTACATTTACATATTAATCAGACTCCACATCTCAACAATTCTCCCACTTGGAGACTGATCAGGTAACCAAAACAATACTCTCTCAAACAGTGTGATCATAACATCAATATTTCCTACTGCATCACAACATTGTAGAACTCACATCTACAAAAGTCCAACTGAGGTCTTGCACAACCCCAGTTTCCTAACATCAACACATTTGGTTAACATATCTGCAGGATTCTTCGCACCCTCTATCTTTTCCACACACATATCACTATCCTCCACTGCCGTATGAGTGAAATGGTATCGTCTTCTAATGTGCTTTGTCTTCGAATGATAAACTGGGTTCTTCACTAACTGTATGGCGCTTTGACTGTCTGAGTAAAGAATCTTCTCGCTTTGCTTCTTGCCCAATTCTTCCAGATAATCAGCCAACTACACCATCTCCTTCCCATCTTCAGCCATTGCCACATACTCAGCCTCAGTAGATGAAAAAGCAACACACTTCTGAAGCCTAGACATCCAACTTACAGCTCTACCACCTATGGTGTAAATGTACCCAGATGTGCTCTTGCTTGAGTCCACATCACCACCAAGATTAGCATCCACAAAACCCTTCAAAACCACTTTATTCTTGCCAAAACAAAGTGAAGTATTTGATGTACCTTTCAAATATCTTAGAAGCCACTTCACAGCTTCCCAATGCTCTTTTCCTGGGTTCGCCATATACCTGCTAACAACTCCCACTGCATGTGCTATATCTGGTCTGGTTCAAACCATAGCATACATCAAACTCCCAACTGCCGAAGCATATGAAACAAGTGCCATCTGTTCTCGCTCCTCAGCTGTCTTGGGTGACTGCTCCTTTGACAACCTTTTGTGATTTGCCAAAGGAGTAGTTCTGGGCTTAGCATCAATCATCTTGAATCTGGCCAACACTTTCTCGATATACTACTCCTGGGATAGATTTAAAGTGCCAGCAGATTTATCCCGAGAAATCTTCATCCCCAGAATCTGCTTCGCTGCACCCAAATCCTTCATATCAAAGGCTGAAGATAGACTTGCCTTCAGACTATTTATTTCCTGCATGCTGGATCCTGCAATAAAGATTTCTTCCACATACAAGAGTAAGAAAACAATGGATTCAGTGTATTTCTTGAAGTAACAACACTGGTCCATTTCAATCCTGCTAAATCCACTCTTGATCATGAAAGAGTTAAACTTTTTATACCACTATCTTGGTGCTTGCTTCAGTCCAGACAAGCTCCTGTTGAGCTTGCATACCATGTGTTCCTTGCCCGGAACAACAAAACCTTCTGGCTGCTGCATATAGATCTCCTTGTCTATATCTCCGTGTAAGAAAGCAGTTTTTACATCCATTTGCTCAAGATGCAAATTCTCAGATGCAACAATACTTAGTAAAATCCGGATAGTAGTTAACTTCACAACAGGAGAGAATATTTCAGCATAATCAATACCTTTCCTTTGTGAGTATCCCTTAACTACTAATCTCGCCTTGAATCTTCTTTTGCCATCTGGTTCAACCTTGATTCTGAACACCCACCTGTTTGACAAAGCTTTCTTCCCCGTAGGTAACTCTGTCAGTACCCACGTATTGTTCTTCTCAAGCGAACTCATCTCATCATCCATGGCTTGCTCCCACTTAGTTGAATTCTCCACTTGTACAGCCTCATCATAAGATTCAGGTTCCCCTTCATGAGTCAGCAACAGATAATGTAATGAAGGTGAATACCTATCAGGTGCTCTGATAGTTCTGGATGATCTCCTCAACACCTGCTCAGGTGTCAATTGCTCACCCTCAGACTCTTCAGCAACAGTGTCTGGAGTTGGTTGAGTTTCTGCAGCAACATCTTTAGGAAACTCAATGTCAACTCCCACTCGCTTTGTAGTTTCTGAATCTTTCTGCTCTCTGTGTTTGTATAGGACAGACTCATCAAACGTGATATCACAATGTCTTAGGATTATTCGATTTTCATCATCCCAAAACCTGTAGCAAACATGCCAGTACCATAGCCTATGATGTAACACTTCACAGCCTTAGCATCAAGCTTGTCCCTCTTCTCTGGATCAACATGAACATAAGCTGTGCAGCCAAAGGTTCTCAAGTGTGAATACTTGACTTCTTTCCCGGTCCACACCTCCTCTGGAGTCTTGAACTCCAAGGGAACTGATGGTCCCCTGTTAATCAACTAAGCAGCTGTGTTGACAACATCTGCCCAAAACATCTTAGGCAGCCCACAGTGTATCCTCATGCTTCTTGCACGTTCATTCAATGTTCTGTTCATCCTTTCAGCAACTCCATTTTGTCTTGCCTTCCCTGGAACTGTCCTCATCAATCTGATACCCTCAGCACCACAAAATGATTTGAACTCTGACTTGTCGTACTCTCCACCATTGTCAGATCTCAGGCATTTGATCTTCAAACTAGCCTGATTCTCAACTTTAGCCTTCCACTTTTTGAAAGTCGCAAACACATCTGACTAATGCTTCAAGAAGTAGACCCAAACTTTTCTGCTAAAGTCATCAATGAAGGTTACATAGAATCTGGGTCCTCCTACTGATGAAACTGGAGATGGCCCCCAAACATATGTATGAACCATCTCTAACCGCACCTTCTTTGGTTATCTCGGAGTCTTTGTAAAGCTAACTCGTTTTTGTTTGCCCATAACACAGCTCTCACAAAGACCCATATCAACTGATTTCAGACCTTCTAATGCTCCTTTTGCAACCAGCATCTTCATTCCCTTAGCACTCATGTGTCCAAGTCTGTTGTGCCACAAACACGAACCAGAACCACCCTCAGCAACAGCAACCATATTCATGCACCCTGCAGTGGTGTACAAGGTTCCAATTTTTGTGCCACGAGCAACAAGCATAGCCCCCTTCACAATCTTCCATGAACCATTCCCAAACTGTATTGTGTAGCCCGTGCTATCCAACTGACCAATAGAGAGTAAGTTTTTCTTAAGTTCGGGAACATATCTGACATCTTCCAATGTCCATTGGTTTCCGGATGGAGTCTTAATGCAAATATCCCCTTTTCCTTCAACCTTCAAGGGCTTGTTGTCTATAAGGTACACTTTTCCAAAATATGCAGATTTAAAATTTTGGAACAGTTCCTTGCTCGGAAAAGAATGAAAAGATGCACCAGAATCCAGAATCTAGGATTCAACCGGGCTGTCCACGCTCAGAATCAAAGCATCCCCAATGTCTTCCGCTGAATTTACAGAATCAGTATCATCTGCAGATTTCTTATTCTGCTTATTCTTTGGTTTCGTGCAACTTGACCGGTAGTGCTCTTTCTCTCCACAATTCCAACAAATCACATTGGGTCTGTTCGGAGACTTCCCACGATTCTTTGATTTTGATCAGCCATGTTGATGCTGGCCTTTCGATTTGTTTCTCCCCCTTTCGTCAACGCTGAGAGCACTACCCGATGAATCTCCCACTTCTCGTTTGCGAATACTTTCGCTGAGAACAACATCACGGATTTCATCAAACTTCAGTTTCTTAGAACCACGGGAACTGCTAATCGCATCAACAACAGTATCCCAAGACTCGAGCAGAGATGACATCAAAATCAACGCCTTAATCTCATCCTCAAAGTTAATCTCCACAGAACACAGTTGACTCACAATCATATTGAACTCGTTTATGTTATCCGCTACAGATCCAGTCTCAGACATCTGCAAATTGAATAACCTACGCATCAAATATACCTTGTTCATCGCCGATGGTTTTTTATACATATTTGATAGCGCCTTCAACAGATCTGTTGTGGTCTTCTCCTTTACGATGTTGAAAGCTACCTTCCTAGACAAAGTCAACCGAATCAGCCCCAACGCCTGGCGGTCCTTGAGTTTCCATACGTCCTCTGCCATGGCTTCAGGCTTCTCCCCAGTCAAGGGTACGTGAAGATCTTTCTGATAGAGATAATCTTCGATCTGCATCTTCTAGAAACTGAAATCAGATCCATCAAACTTCTCGATTCCAAGCTTCGAACTATCCATCTTCAGTGATCGTGTTGAATCGCATGTGCTCTGATACCAGTTATTAGGATCGATTACAACACACTTCTAGATTTTGAAGAACAATTCAAGACAATTTTAGTAAACCTAAGAGAGAGAAAATATTTCGTGGTAACACCTGTGAGGGTAACCCCCACGATGATGCAGTATTTATATTAATAAAATAACACTGTTACAGAATACACAGAGAATAATAAAAAGTAGTACAGCCTAAAATTCGGGTCGGTACATTTACATATTAATCAGGCTCCACATCTCAACATCGAGTTCCTTGAGTTATGTTGAGTCGAGTTCCTTGAGTGAGTTGAGTCGAGTTTCTTGAGTTGAGTCTGAGGTATTGATGATGTGGAGATGAGGTGTTGGTGAGCCAATTGTCTACCCTAATTTTGTCTTAGATAGACATTTGATATTATGATGGAGTATGATGTTGAGTTGATGTTTTCCCCATGTTGTTGTACTTATATTGTTATATTCAGCTATTTTATATACCAGTACATTCCACGTACTGATGCCACTCGGCGCTGCATCATTTAATGATGCAGATACAGGAGTTAGAGGACTTCAGCAGACGCATTGTTGAGGTCAGAGATTTCGGGTGCAGTCATTGGTGAGCCTCCTTGCTATCCGGAGGAGACCCTTTTTATTGTTGTTTCTGTTATTTATTGAGTTGGGTAGCCATGGCCTGTCATGGCACCATCTTAGACAGTTGAGTCTAGTTAGACGCTTCATAGACATGAGCAGAGGTTTAATGTTGATGTTTTCCTTGTGAATTGAGTAATACTTATACTTATTTATTTTGATGTTGAGGTTGATGTTGGCCATTGGAAACCATACTTTTCATGCATAGGAATAGCTCATTTCAAAGAGACAATAGTTATTTCAAATCATTTTAATGCACATTTAAGCTTAAAAGCCAAATCACAATTCAAACCATACTTTTCATGCATAGGAATAGCTCATTCACTTAACAATATGGTGCAAGCACCCAATATGTTCAAAGAGCCAATAATAATAGACATTTGTTATGTGATCACATTCTTGTCATAACCAATATTTTTAAAAATAATATACATAAACATAATTGAACTTAACCCACTTCATAATTTTCATAAAATTTAATGCTCATGAATGCATATGTTATAAATGAGATGAGAATAGCATGAGTAATTGAGATTCAAACTTAAATCCGCAATACATTGTGAAATTCAAGTAAAGACATAAGTGAAATTTACATTTAAATCATAATATAGATTACCCATGCACAAATCAAGTTTTAAAAGAGGACATGCACATTCTTAACTTCATAAGTTTAATGCAATTCTTCATATCAGGGCTTAAATCACTTTATAATCAATAAATAAACATAGCACATACATCAATTGAATTTAATAAACAATAATATTTAAAACCCATATTTAAAGTAGCTAAATTCCATGAAATTAAGTGTAACAGAATTTGGTCTTCTTGGTTGAAAGGGACTACGAATCAATTCTACATACCTTAGCTAACCAAGAAGAAATAAGAAGAAATTTGATGAAGAAGAGACCCCCTTTTCCTTAGCTTCAAGACAATCCCTCAATGTTCACCTTAGGAGAGTTCTTAAGAGAGAGTTTGAAATAATTCAAAGTGTAGGAATGAATTTGAATGAGAGAAATAGAGTTTAGGTCATTTGGAGGTCTTAAGATAGCATAGAAAGTCATAAAAGACCTTTAAGAGAAGCCATAATTACAAAAAACCATTAATGAAGCAAAATAATATTTCTTACCAGGGGTCCCATGAGAAGGTCGCACGTTCCATACAAGGTCTCATGGACCGTGAACCCCTCCCGTGAGACCACATTTAGCCAAATTTCAGAAAACACTATACAGACGAGCTTTACAAAAACGAGCATAACTTCTTGATCCAAATTCGGAATGAGGTGAAACCAGATGCATCGGAAAGCTAATTCAAAAGGCTTCAATTTGATAGGTTGTGGGCCACCCAGTAATTTTTGTGATAAGAGATATGACCATTTAAAGTTGACCCTTCTATCGGTTCTTGTAAAAAGCTTAGCCAATGGAATTCCTTTTAACTTGGCTTGATGTAGGAGACCCATGATGGACCCAAACAACATAAATAAGCTTGAATTGAGGGATTGAAAATGAACTTAATTATCTTAATCTTGAAGATTCCATACTTAGAAAAATTCAATGTAGGCATCCATACTGTTGGTTATACGGGTCGTACCAAGCCTTACAGACCGTGTACTCCTCTGTACCAGTTTACTTAGAAAAAAATTCTTTACGATGAAGTTCTGAGACAGTGATCCAATATTTAGAAAATTTTCACTCTAGAAAATTTTCACTCCAGCACCTCTACGGGGGACTTCATGGACCGTAAAGGGCCATACGGTCCATGAGACGGTCCGTGTGACATGCCTTGGCTTCAAAACTGTGAAATTTCAAGGCCAAGGTTACCACATGGTCCATGAAGCCTCACACGGACCGTGTGGGGTCCATATGTGTTATGCCTTAGTCCCAAACTCCATGATAAAGTCTAAACACCCCACACAAGGCCAAGGGTCACTTCAAGGAGCCTCCACACAGTCTATATAGCCTCACACGGACCATGAAGGCTTCCATGAGGTGTCACCTTGGTCAAAACCATTCTGGAACCGAATTTTCAAGATCCATTGAGGTCATAAAAAGTTCAGACCTTACATATAATTATTAAGTTAATCTATGCTTTGCATTGGTCTAAATAATTTCTTTGAATTGTAATACCCTGAAGTATCCTAGCTAAGACCGAACCAAACAAGAACAATTCAGAAATTATTCATTGGTGAACAAGGTCTGCATTGCGGACTTGGGTTTATTTTGGATTTTGTTGGTTTCATTTCCAGTAGGGTGTATGCCAAGTACATGTCACAGACTTGGCCATGTTTTAATTCAAGCGGACTAGATGAAATTTTTTTGGGAAACAATTGAGTAGTGATGGAAGTAGTCTGCATCGCGGACTTGTTCCACTACTGTGCCTGACTTTTTATATTTTAAGCAAGAGCATTCTAGTCTTTTTCCACCCATCTCAAACTAAATTTTCATCATTTTAAGGTTAATTTCTCCCCAATATCAGCAACCCATGCTCTTACTCTCACAAAATCACGTTCCTTATTCTGAGCATAGCAAGTAGGGATCCTCTCAAGAGAATCTTCATGCAACAGGTATGTAAGGCTTCCAAGCTTCAAACTAAGACTGTCCTAGTAAATGATTTTCATATATTTTCACTCAGTTAAGTCAAGAGTTGAGTACAAGTTAATTTTTCTCAGTTTTGGGCATAAAGTCAGAAAGTTTCCTTGCATGTGTTGCTTGGTATTGAAATACTATATTTTTTTTAGTTATTACATTTTTGGAGTTGAGTAGAAAAGCCATGAAATTTAGTTTTACATTTACATAAACTTTCAAGAAATTGTGAAGCCTATTTAGTTCTCTGTATTTGGTTGAAACTAAAAAGTATTTTAAACGCTGTTGAATATGAGATGAGTAATCATAATTTAGTGTGTGGGTGAGTACTTCTCACACCTATTTTTGAGATTATGTTGAGAAGTATTACTTATATTTTATGCATATATGAGATTGAGATTGTAACCTTTGAAGAGGTATAATAAGATGAGAAATATTAAGATGAACTAAGTTTCAAAGAGACTAAGTTAGAAAATTGAGTAGATTTACATATTTGAGCATGCACATAATAAAGTATATTTGAAAGTAGTATTGAGCATCGATATGAGTATGAGTAATAACAACTCAAACTCATAAACTACGTAGCCGGCATATGATAGGACCATACCAACTTAGTATGACTCCTCACTTGCCTCTGAGATGGCTGATGAGATAGATCCATGAGTTAAGTTCATCTTTTACCCTGGAAAGGTATTAGATGCCTCTGGCAATGTGGGCAAGATGTTGTACCATCACAGAGCTCATAGTGATGGTTATCGATTAGAAAAACTCCTCAAGCTTTAAGTATCATAACTACTTTTATACTTTGAGTTGCATGCTTTAAATGTATTAAAGTATACATTTTACTTGCATGTCATAATTTCATTAAATGAGCTATCTCAAAGTTCAGTTCTAAAGTTAAGTACCTTGTCATGATTTCCTTTTGGCCATTTTACATGCTCATTGTGATGAACCTCTAGGATATTTTCTATGTATTGCGCCTTTTGTCGATTAGAGCATTCCTATAGTGACCCAGGTCATTTATGACCTACTAATAGTGATATCTCGGTTGCCTTGTCGCCTTTGGATGTTATGTAGTATCTGCGTTTTGAAGGCCTTATAACTTGAAAAGTTGATTTTAGAGTAAAATGCAGGTAAACGACTTTTGAATGGAATTTTATCAGTTCCATCAACTTCGAAATGGGTAAATTAGGGCATGGTCGGCTCGTGTATTGAGGCTTTCAGTGAGAGTTTCTACTGTATTTAGCATTTTAGCCTTGAAAACTGGTCAAAAGTTGAGTTTTATCAATATCCTTAGAAAACATATCTGAATGAATATTATGACAGCATAATTAGCTCAAAAACATCAAGTTTGGTCTAGAACAATCTTCTGTTCGGTTCTCGAGGCTTCTAGACTCATTTCGAGCCTCTCGATGAAATTTGGCTAAAAATGACCATGGAGGTGGGACCCGCATTCAATCATAATGGCCTTATATGAAAATTTTCAATTGCGCCATTTAGTTTAGAACGTTAAATTTGATGGGTTGCATAGTCCATTTCCATGCACAAAATTGTGAATGAATTTTGAGTACCCCATAAAAAATTTCAGAGTTGAGGAAATATCAGCTTTTCAGCTAGTTTCTAGTGCAGGTGGCCTTACCCTTTGCAAATGCGGGCCATAGACCGTGATCGCAGAGGTGTGGTCCCTGTGAACTTCGCAAATGTAGACCCCATCAGCGATCACGGAGGTCCAGCCAAACCTGGAATTCACGAACGTGGAGGACCCTCAGCGATCGCGGAGGTAATATTTTCTGTACTTCGTGATCGCAAAACATTATTCACTGTGATTGTAGAGAAAAAGATGTGGATTGTATATATATATATATATATATATATATATATATATATATATATATGAAAAATTCAGCTTTGAACCTTTTATATTTCAAAGTTTGGGAGTCGATATCTTGATCATTCTAGAGCCAAACTGAGCACTTCAAGGGTTCATTTCGCATGGAATTTTAACAAGAATGCCATGTTAGTGTTGGAATTGATTGTGGGTGCCTCGTTTGAGATAAATTTTAAGTTTTTGTTGCTGCATTGTCCATTTTTGGGTTGAAATTTGAGAAACTTTTGGGAAATGATATCTTGATAAATATAGGTCCGAATTGGGGGATTCAACAGCCTAAATTGTAAGATTTTTCATGGTGAACATTATGGTTCTCTTGGTTTCAGATGTGAGGTTACCTTAAATTAGTTACTTCCATTATCGATTTTTTTAGCTGAATTCGAGTTTTCATGTTTGTTGGTATTGGGGTGCTTCTGGGCTCTGAATTAGACTTGTTGGTGTTGGGGTGCTTCTGGGCTCTGAATTGTGTCCAAGGATGGGGCATGAACTCGAAAAGTTGGTTAGGACTAAATTTTTTAGATTAATTCTAGATTTTAAATGCGGGTCCCATGTTTTTCGCTTTTGATCCTGAAATTAATCCACATTAATTTGTTATAATTTTAATGTCTACATGATCATAATAGCATTGTGAGCCTCTTTTTTGCAGCTTGGCAGCATTCCGAGGCTATTCGAAAAGGTAAAGCCTCGATAAAGCAGGTTGGAGTGCGTGTGTTCAACATACAGGTAGGCTACAACTTCCCTTCTTTTAGATTGAATCTCAATGCGTTAATATTTATGGAATTGCATGAATACTAGGTGGGGAATTAGTTTGATATGCCGTGTATACAATGAAATTCTTTTTGGTTGATTTTGGGGCCGGCATGTACTTGTATTGTATTGTTTCATCATCCACACTTGTTAGTATCTTATTCATGGTTGAGATTGTGATATATGTATATATATACACACACACATTGAAATTTATGGTTGAGTTTGCAATATATGTTGAAGTATGTTTGACCTTAGTCTAGGCTTAGACTAGTGATGCCATAGATTAGCATCGTTCCTGGTTGGTAGGATGATTATTTTTCGTCCGGTGTGACTCTAGAACCATGGGTACTTATAGACTAATAAACAAGACTTGAGTTTGATAGCTCCGAGCCTTAAATAGGCAGTGACTTGACTTGATGCCTTACTATCTTCTATGTCCCCACTTTACTCTATTGAGACGTTTTCGATCGCCTTTTGGGCTTTACTGGGCTTTAAAGATGACTCGTTTTGCCTATTGGGCCACGAGATCATTCAAGAGAATTCATCCATGGTTAGAGGTTCGACCTTGTTTCCCCTGTTGTTTACTACTCAGCCTCCTATGATAGAGTCAACTATTAGAGTTCAGCTACAGGTTGTATTGCTACCATCCACAAGGCCCACTCTTGCGTGTTAAAGGTCTAGTCTCTATGTTCCACCTTTTCTATCTATAGGGCCCACACTCGCATGTCAAAGGTCTGGGCTCTATGCTCCCTCTTTTTGCAGCATTCGACATGATCAACATTGTTCTTGATTGGGCCCATATTCTCGTGTTATAAGTCCAGACTCTATGCTTCCCTCCTTTTTTCAGCGTTCGGGCTTACTAGTATTTGGCACACTTGGTCGAATAAGGCTACAAATTTTGCATAGTTAATTACCTAGTGCACGAGAGTACCTAATAGGTCTATAAGGGCCCTATGGGTATATAGGTTTAGGTTAGATAGACTTCTACAGCCATGTACGCACATGTACTATTCTTGTTCTTATCCTTGTTGTGCTATATTCTCGTTCTTCCTGCTTTATTTACTGTTCTTATTCAGTCGACCTATGATGCCTACTGGGTACTATATTCTGGTACTCATACTACAGTCTACATCTGCTCCGTGATACAGGTTCTAGCATGAGTCGGCGACATGATTCTACCCAACTAACAGTAGGATTTTTACGAGATTTGGGTGAGCATCTAACATTCTTGGATCATTTCAGTCTCTCTCAGTACTTGTGGCCTGTCTTTGAATTTTTTAGACTAGCCATGCTTATGTATGTGTATATATTATTTTGGCCTGACCAGGGATTATATCTTGTCAAAGTAGCTCTACACTTTTGACTTTCAGGTTCTGTGAGGGACTTTTTTGTTGTATGTATATATATTATTATCCTATCGCAGTGTTGGTTCCTTGTTATTATTGTAAATTCTGTTTGTGACTCTTAGCTGATTTTCTGCTCTCAAACCCATTATTAGCAGTTCGGGTTACGAGCTGGCTAACCTACTGGTGGGATATGGTAGGTGCCACCAGAACTCGAGATTTTGGGTACGTAGACATAGGTAATAGAAGGGATCCTTAACATACACATTATTGAAGATCCAACTTTCCTAGTCAACTATTCGTGAGGCCTTATTGCACCTTATGTATTGTTTTCCTAGTTACTTTATTTTCAGATGTGGTAAACGTGGACCTGTCATGGTATTTGTTTCAGAGTCAGTTCTAAGAGGTTTCAGAGACTAGTCAAATAGTGTTCAGTTTGATTTTCTCATTTTGTGTTTGAACAAACTTGGGTTGTCCTATATCCATTGTTAAGTATTTGAGACTAGTTATTTTATTGAGATACCTAGTTGTATGTTCTATTATGTGTAATTTTAGCCCGTCCCTAAATGTTGGAGTCTTCCGCTGAGTAAGTAGCCAGATCAAGTGGTTCGCTTAGGCCAAAAAATAGTTTTAAAGTGTCGGCCAAGTCCAGGGTGTTGGCTCGGGGCATGACTGAATTTACATTTAAAGAAAAACAAAGAAAGAGTAGGTTTTATAAGAGAAATAAATATTAATAATCTAAAAATAAGCTAATTAAAATGATAAGAATGCATCCAAAAATAGAGTACAAAAAAAGATAGCATGATGACATATCTTAAGAAAAAAAGCAAAGTAGTCATCTTTGATAAATTTTCTCCATATTTCTCCAAGATGGCTCATCAATTTTTCATTGATATAATTATCTTCTCAATATTGATTTCCCTTTATAAAGTATCTTGAGTTTTTGTTTTTTTAAGTTGATAAAGTTCAGAAACCTCACTTATTTAATACTTGGTTTACAACACCCCATACTGTGTATATAAAATATGATTAGCTAAATTTTCTCCCTCATAATCCAAATGTATAAAACTAGTAAATCTTCTCATACAGTCTAAACAATAGCTTTTCTAAATCATCTATCATTTTAAAAAAAAAGTTTTCCAAATTAAAAATGTATTAATAATCCAAATGTTAAATTAATCCTAATGTATAGTATAGAAAAAAAAATAGCATGATTACATATCTCAATTTGAAAAAATTAAGCAAAATTAGTAGTAATCTTTGGCAAAAATTTATCTCTTTATATTCTCCTAGATGATTGTCAGAAATGATATAGTGATTTTCTTCTCAAGATTGATAGCTCTTTCTAAAATATTTGAGGATTTTTAGTTTATATTTTGAGTTGATGAAATTTAGAACCTCCAACTATTTAATACTCGTTTCAAGAAATTCATGGATCAATAAAAAATGAATGCTTGAATTGCATCCTGATATCTTTATCAAATTTATACAAAAATATAGTTTTCCATGTTCCCACCTTGCTGTTTATATTTTTTTAGTGCATTGCGGGAAATGCATAGCCTTTTGTGATGAGGCGGGCCGGGGTAGCCATAGACCTTGGTGATGTCTGAGTAACCACGGCCCTTAAGATGATTTTTGATGCATTCATGGGTTTTTCTTGCGTGTGTTCTTTCCCCAGGACCTTTATTGTTAGTTAAATTGTCATGTTTAGGTTGTAAAGCTAAAAAAAATCATACTTACAAAAATCCATGGCACATTTTGTAATATCCCTCTAGCTAATTTTCTGAGCTTTTTGATCTTTTCGGCATTTAAAGCTTTCCTATATTGACTCCATTCCATTTATGACCTGGGTCAATATTCTTAGTAAACATGCTCGGATTGAAATTCTGTAAGTGTTGTTAGCTCTAGAATATCGATTTTAGTCTACAAGGACCTTTAGTTTGGGTCCTGAGGCCTCTAGTGTGAGTTTGAGTACATAGACAAGATATTAAAATGCTTAAAAGCCTTGAGTTGTCTTTGGTCAATATTCGAAGAAATAGTTGTTGTTTAGCTTCGGAATGTAGAATTTGGTCTAGTAGGACCTTTGGTTCGGGTCTTGAGGTCTTCTTTTTTATTTTTTGGCTGTTCGGATGTAAAGTTGAGTTGTAGGCCTATAGGAGTTCAGAGAGGGTAATTCTGCTATAACAACCTTTTTTTGAAAATCCGACAATTTTATTGAGTCATTTAATGGGGTAACATATATAATTTATTTTTTGGGATTTTGAACAAATTTTGAGGGGTCCGTTCAAAGATTTAAAAAATAGGAAAAGGTGAAATCTAGTGCAGCCCTTTTAGCAACCAAATTTTGGGCATTTAGCCACCAGATTCCTCTTTTAAAAACCCCATTTTAGCTTTCAGCCCTCATTATCAAATTGAGATATCTTGAGCTAGGAAGCTCTGCTTTGGGTGATTCAAAGTCCAGCATGTTCATTTTGATCGTAGTTACGCCGCAATGTGGATAACGGTCATCGAGGACCGATCATTTGAGATAAATTTCACGTTGAAGGGGCTGCCCAACCCTTGTTATTTGGTTTTCAGCTTTATTTTATTATTTTCAGAATTCGATAACTCGAGTGAGGGAGCTCCAAATTAGGCGATTTCAATTGAGTTTGGTATGAAATTGGTGTGGGTTTGTAGTGGAGTGTTCTCGGGAGCATAGAATGCATCGTTTTAAGGTAATTGTTTCCCCATAGGGGCTGCCCAACTCTTCCTTTAGCCTTTATGGAAATTTTACTGCATGCCCTGAATTTTTTTCCATTCTGACTTCTGAGCCTCGAATTATGCCTCATTTTCGCGTACCAATTTAGTATTGTGTTTATAACCTTTAGCATCACCGTGGAGGTTACCCACAAGGTGTTACCACGAACTGCTTTCTCTCTCTAGGGTTACTAAAACTGTCTTGATTCTTGAATTGTTCTTCGAAATCTAGAAGTGTTGTTGTAATCAATCCTAACAACTGGTATCAAAGCACAGGCGATTCAACATGATCACTGAAGATGGATAGTTCGAAGCTTGGAATTGAGAAGTTTGATGGATCTGATTTCAGTTTCTAGAAGATGCAGATCGAAGATTATCTTTACCAGAAAGATCTTCACGTACCCTTGACTGGGGAGAAGCCTAAAGCCATGGCAGAGGATGTATAGAAACTCAAGGATCGCCAGGCGTTGGGGCTGATCCGGTTGACTTTGTCTAGGAACATAGCTTTCAACATCGCAAAGGAGAAGACCACATCAGATCTGTTGAAGGCGCTATCAAATATGTATGAAAAGCCATCGGCGATGAACAAGGTATATTTGATGCATAGGTTATTCAATTTGCAGATGTCTGAGACTGGATCTGTAGCGGATCACATAAACGAGTTCAATATGATTGTGAGTCAACTGTGTTCTGTGGAGATTAACTTTAAGGATGATATTAAGGCGTTGATTTTGATGTCATCTCTGTCTGAGTCTTGGGATACTGTTGTTGCTACGATTAGCAGTTCCCGTGAATCTGATAAACTAAAGTTTGATGAAATCCGTGATGTTGTTCTTAGTGAAAGTATTCACAAAAGAGAAGTGGGAGATTCATCGGGCAGTGCTCTCAGCGTTGACGGAAGGGAGAGAAACAAATCGAAAGGCCAACATCACCATGGTCGATCAAAATCAAAAAATTGTGAAAAGTGTTCAAACAGACCCAATGTGGTTTATTGGAATTATGGAGAGAAAGGGCACTACCGGTCAAGCTTCACGAAACCGAACAAGAAGCAGAATAAAAAATCTACAGATGATAATGATTCTGTAAATCCACAGAAGACATTGGGGATGCTCTGATTCTGAGCGTGGATAGCCCGATTGAATCCTAGATTTCGGTGCATCTTTTCATTCTTGTCCAAGCAAGGAACTGTTCCAAAATTTCAAATTTGCATATTTTGGAAAAGTGTACCTTGCAGACAACAAACCCTTAAAGGTTGAAGGAAAAGGGAATATTTGCATTAAGACCCCATCCGAAAACCAATGGACATTGGAAGATGTCAGATATGTTCCCGAACTTAAGAAAAATCTACTCTCTATTGGTCAGTTGGATAGCACGGGCTACACAATACAGTTTGGGAATGGTTCATGGAAGATTGTGAAAGGGGCTATGATTGTTGCCCGTGGCACAAAAATTGGAACCTTGTACACCACTGCAGGGTGTATGAATATGGTAGTTGTTGCTGAGGGTGGTTCTGGTTCATGTCTGTGGCACAACAGACTTGGACACGTGAGTGCCAAGGGAATGAAGATGCTGGTTGCAAAAGGAGCATTAGAAGGTCTGAAATTAGTTGATATTGGTCTTTGTGAGAGCTGTATTATGGGCAAACAAAAACGAGTTAGCTTTACAAAGACTCTAAGACAACCAAAGAAGGTGCGGTTAGAGATGGTTCATACAGATGTTTGGGGGCCATCTCCAATCTCATCACTAGGAGGATCCAGGTTCTATCACCTTCATTAATGACTTCAGCAGAAAAGTTTGGGTCTATTTCTTGAAGCATAAGTCAGATGTGTTTGCGACTTTCAAAGAGTGAAAGGCTGAAGTTGAGAATCAGATTGGTTTGAAGATCAAATGCCTAAGATCTGATAAAAAATGGTGGAGATTACGACAAGTCAGAGTTCAAAGCATTTTGTGGTGCTGAGGGAATTAGATTGATAAGGACAGTTCCAGGGAAGGCAAGACAAAATGGAATTGCTAAAAGGATGAATAAAACATTGAACGAATGTGCAAGAAGCATGAGGATACATTGTCGGCTGCCTAAGATGTTTTGGGTAGATGTTGTCAACACAGTTGCTTACTTGATTAATAGGGGACCATCAGTTCCCCGGGAGTTCAAGATTCTAGAGGAGGTGTGGACCGGGAAAGAAGTCAAGTACTCTCACTTGAGAATCTTTGGTTGCACAGCTTATGTTCATGTTGTTCGAGAGAAGAGGGACAAGCTTGATGCTAAGGCTGTGAAATGTTACTTCATAGGCTATGGTACTGACATGTTTGGCTATAGGTTTTGGGATGATGAAAATCAAAAAATCCTAAGACATTGTGATGTCACATTTGATGAGTCTGTCCTATACAAATACAGAGAGCAGAAAGACTCAGAAACTAAAAGCGAGTGGGAGTTGGCATTGAGTTACCCAAAGATGTTGCTGCAGAAACTCAACCAACTCCAGAAACTGTTGCTGAAGAGTTTGAGGATGAGCAATTGACACCTGAGCAGGTGTTGAGGAGATCATCTAAAACTATCAAAGCACCTGACAGGTATTCACCTTCATTACACTATCTGTTGCTGACTGATGAAGGGGAACCTGAATCTTATGATGAGGCTGTACAAGTGGAGAATTCAACTAAGTGGGAGCAAGCCCTGGATGATGAGATGAGTTCACTGGAGAAGAACAATTCGTGGGTACTGACAGAGTTACCTACGGGGAAGAAAGCTTTGTCAAACAGGTGGGTGTTCAGAATGGTTGAACCAGATGGAAAAAGAAAGTTCAAGGCGAGGTTAGTAGTTGAGGGATACTCACAAAAGAAAGGTATTAATTATGCTGAAATATTCTCTCCTGTTGTGAAGTTAACTACTATCCGGATTCTACTAAGTATTATTGCATCTGAGAATCTGCATCTTGAGCAAATGGATGTAAAAACTGCTTTCTTACACGGAGATATAGACAAGGAGATCTATATGCAGCAGCCAGAAGGATTTGTTGTTCCGGGCAAGGAACACATGGTATGCAAGCTCAATAGGAGCTTGTATGGACTGAAGCAAGCACCGAGACAGTGGTATAAAAAGTTTGGCTCCTTCATGATCAAGAGTGGATTTAGCAGGACTGAAACGGATCAGTGTTGCTACTTCAAGGAATACACTGAGTCCATTGTTTTCTTACTCTTGTATGTGGATGATATCTTGATTGCAGGATCCAGCATGCGGGAAATAAATAGTCTGAAGGCAAATTTATCTTCAGCGTTTGATATGAAGGATTTAGGTGCAGCGAAGCAGATTCTGGGGATGAAGATTTCTTGGGATCTGCTGACACTTTAAATTTATCCCAGGAGCAGTATATCGAGAAAGTGTTAGCCAGATTCAGGATGACTAATGCTAAGCCCAGAACTACTCCTTTGGCAAATCACAAAAGATTGTCAAAGGAGTAGTCACCCAAGACAACTGAGGAACGAGAACGTATGGCACTTGTTCCATATACTTCAGTAGTTGGGAGTTTGATATATGTTATGGTTTGCACCAGACCTAATATAGCACATGCAGTGGGAGTTGTTAGCACGTATATGGCGAACCCGAGAAAAGAGCATTGGGAAGTAGTGAAGTGGCTTCTAAGATATTTGAAAGGTACATCAAGTACTTCACTTTGTTTTGGCAAGAACAATGTCGTTTTGAGGGGTTTTGTGGATGCTGATCTTGGTGGTGATGTAGACTCAAGCAATAGCACATCTGGACACATTTACACCATAGGTGGTACAGCTGTAAGTTGGATGTCTAGGCTTCAAAAGTGTGTTGCTCTTTCATCTACTGAGGCTGAGTATGTGGCAATGGCTAAAGTTGGGAAAGAGATGGTGTGGCTGGTTGATTATCTGGAAGAACTGGTCAAGAAGCAAAGTGAGAAAATTCTTTACTCAGACAGTCAGAGTGTCATACAGTTAGTAAAGAATCCAGTCTATCATTCAAAGACAAAGCACATCAGAAAACGATACTATTTCACTCGTAGGGCAGTGGAAGATGGTGATATATGTGTGGAGAAGATAGAGGGTGCAAAGAATCCAGCAGACATGTTGACGAAATATGTCGATGTTAGGAAACTGGGGTTATGCAAGACCTCAATTGGACTTTTGTAGATATGAGTTCTACAATGCTGTGATGCGGTAGGAAATATTGATATTGTGATCACACTGTTTGAGAGAATACTATTTTGGTTACTTGATCAGTCTCCAAGTTGGAGAATTGTTGGGATGTGAATTTGGAGCGTGTATCAACTTCGAGGTAGGTAGTGGTCTCAGTTCTTGACTAGGCTTTTCTTGATATTGTTTAGTACAAACTACATGTGAATTTGGTTTGTATTTGCTAGTATTCCATTTTCTTCCATTCTATTCTACTTTCATAAATTAATTTGAGCATATGTAAGATAACTTCAGACCATTTGTGACTTGTTGGACTGTTAGGATGGTTATGGGTTGAGTTGGTTGTGATTCGTGTGGATTTTTGAGTTAACGAGAAGTTATAACCATAAAAATGAGTTTTCTGGAAAAGTCCTTGCAAATGGTCTCGAAATAAAGTTTTGATGGTTCCATCAGTTTTAGAATGGCTAAATTAGCTTAAGAGCATGATTTGTCCAAAGTTTGAGGGTCGTGGTATGGTTGTAAGCCAAAAATTGCAAAATTAGTTTAATCGAAAGCTAAAAAATGATATTCTATAAAAGCCTAGCTAAACGTGCTCAGAATGAAAATCTGATGGCGTAATATAGCCTAAAATGACCTTTTGTCGGATGGCAGAGGCTTTCAGGTGCATTTTGACCCCCTCGGTTCTTTTAGCTGAAATTAGCCGAAAAACGTGGCACCCTCACTTTTTCGTAGGATGCTCAGTTGGAAATTTCGGCTGCACCATTTGATCTAGAACGTCGAAATCCAGTGGTTGCACTATTTATTTGTCTAAAATGGACATTGGACATGCCGAGAAGGCCCCAGATAAGTTTTGAGAATTACTGGTGCAAACAACAAGAAGCCAACCCTCCGTGTTCACAGAGAGCATGGCGCATCTGTGCAGGGATAACACGCCTAAGGTGCACGTTCGTGGTGCTTTGCCCGCATTTGCAGAGGCCTGGCATATACCAAGGCTCATGTTCACGATAAGCAGCCCGCGTTCACGGAGGCCTCTTATGAGGCCACAACCATGCCCATAAAGGCTAGTCGCGGACAGATCTGGAAGGAAAAACTTTGTTTGGTCATAACTTTCATTCTAGAACTCTATATTTAGCGATTCTAAAGCCTACGTTGAACGAATTCTTTTTGAAGAATGTCGTGGAGGTGTCGGATTCTAGTTTCGGCATGTATTCCTAGCTGTGCAACATCTGCAGGTGATCAAGAAGGGGAAAGCTCAAGCAGAATAACCAGGAGCGTGAGGAACAGCCTTCAGGGTAGGGTAGGCTTGTTTAAACTTTAGATTGAGCTAAAATGTATGTATGTTGAGTGAAATGTGTTGAAGTGTATTGTTTATAAGTTGGGTTCTAAGCATGTGTTGTACATGGGTGGTCATGCTCTGTATGTGTAGTATAGGATGATATGAGACAATAATCCCTGTGTTGATGACCGTGTAGCTGTAGTTTTGATAATAGCTGAGTTATAGCATCGTTACACTATGAGAAGGCCTAATACGGCAGATACATGTGACAGTACGTATACTAAGTCTGCCTCTTTTCTATATGCTGGTGTGGCCTGAGGCTACTGAGACGTGACAGTTGTGAGGTTATGGTTAACTGTTTGTTATACTATGAGCTTGTTTTGGGGTTAGATATTATAAGGACCCGGACTTTGTACGACTTCAATGGAGCTTGGAAATTTGGTTCCAAAAAGTTGTGGACCAAGGAGACTCTTCTTGGAAGCCTTTATGGTCTGTGTGGTGTTATACGGACAGTGTGGAGCCTCCTTGAAGTGGCCCTTGGCCTTGTGTGGGGTGTGAGGGCCTTAATGCAGAGTTTGGAACCAAGGCGTACCACACTTGGACCCCTACATGGTCTGTCTGAGGCTGTACGGACTATGTGGTGGACCGTATGGTCACCTTAGGCTTGAGACTCCACAGTTTTGAGTCCAAGGTAAGTAGTAAAGCCCCTCTCACGGACCGTTTGGTGCTTCATGGTTCGTGAGGCCCTTCAGTATGGGTTTCGGAGTAAAAAATTTCTAACTATTGGATCACCGTCTCGGAAGTTTGTCGTGAAAAATTTTCTAAGTGAAGTGGTACGGAGGAGTACACGGTCCGTATATCTCAGTACGGACCATAAGACCAACTGTTTGGGTGCTTTTGTCGAATTTTTCTAAGTATTGAATCTTGAAGCTCAAGCTAAGTTCACTTTCAATCCCTCAATTCAAGCTTATTTATGTGGTTTAAGGTCATCATGATCCTCCTTTGTCTAGCCAAGTTCAAAGGAATTCTGTTGGCTGAGCTTTTCACAAGAACCAATAGAAGGATCAACTTTAAATGGACATATCTCTAATCACAAAACAAACTGGGTGGCCCACAACCTATCAAATTGAAGCTCTTTGAATTAGCTTTCCAACGCATTCGGTTTAACCCCATTGTGTGTTCAGAGCAAGAAGTTATGCCTATTTTCGTAAAGCCCATCCGTGTAGAGTTTCTTGTGAATTGGCTAAGTATAGTCTCCCGGAGGGGGTTCACGTTCCGTGAAGCCTTGTACGGACCATGATACCTCCTCACGGGACCCTTGGCAAGAAATTTAATTATGCTTCATTAATGGTTTCTTTGTAATTACGGCTTCTCCTAAGGTACTTTTATGACTTCCTATGCTATCCTAAGACCTCCAAATGACCTAAACCCTATTCCTCTCATTTAAATTCATTCTCACACTTAGAAATTTTATTCAATTCTCTCAGAAGAACTCCTCTCAAAGCCTTGGGATTCAAGGAAGGACTTTAATCTTCATCAAATTCTTCTTACTTCCTCTTGGTGACCTTAGGCATGTGGGATTGATTCTTGGTCCCTTTCAACCAAGAAGACTCAAACTCTTTTTACACTTGATTTATGGAATTTTTGCTTACTTTAAACATGAATTTCAAGATTTATTGTTTATTAAATTCAGTTGATGTATGGGCTATATTTTATTGTTGATTTTAAAGTGATTTAAGCCCTAATATGTTGAATTGCATTGAAGTCGTGAAGATATGAATGTGCATGTCCCCTTAAAGCTTGATTTAAGCATGGGTAATCTACATTATGATTTAAATGTGAATTTAATTATGTTTTCACTTGAATTTCATAATGTATTGTTGGTTTAAGTTTGAATTCCAATTTCCCATGCTATTTCTCATCTCATTCATGGCATATGCAATTCATAAGCATTGGATTTTATGTAAATTATGAAGCGGGTTTAGCCCAATTATGTTTATGTAAATGATTTTGATAAGATATTGGGTATGACAAGAATTTGATCACACAAATGTCTATCATTATTGGCTCTTTGAGCATATTGTGTGCTTGGACCATATTGTTATGTGCATGAGCTATTCCTATGCATAAGAAGCATGATTATGAAGAATGTTTGGCTTTTAAGCCTAAAATGTGCATTGAAATTATTTGAAATGACTGATGCCTCTTTTGAAACCATGTATATGTATAAGTATTCTCGTGGGATGTTTTGACTTAGCATCGATGGATTGGGGGTGTTAGGGCTATCCCCAAGGTTCTTCTCTCTTTCCTTGAACTGTGTGCCATCATAGGAATGGTAGCCATCACTAAAATGACTGGGTCATAAGGGATGGTTATACATTGATATGATATGATATGATATGATATGATATGATATTGGAAATCCTTCTGAAATGACTGGGTCGTAAGGAAGGTGTCCCTCTACCGAAATGACTGGGTCATAAGGTGTGATGTAGATTACCCTTGGTAAGTAATCTTCTTCTATCGATGGGAGGTCTTCATCGGACTAATTCGTGTAATAACTCGCATGAGTTTGATTTGTCGGTTATAGTCTATCTCCACTATATATGAGCATTATGGCATTTCGTGCATCGTAGATTTCATGCCATATTTTTATAATACTCTTCTTTGGATATATATTTCTCTTTCTATATTATGTGCTCTAGCCATCTAATGAATGTAGGTTTGATAAGTCATATGCATTGCATGCCCGCTTACTTAGTACATTCAAACGTACTAACGTATACTTTTGCATACATGATCTAATCATGTAGGGACTAAGGACTACCTTCATCCACCGTACGACAGCTAGCTTGGATCTTGAGATACTTGTTGTGGTGAGTCCTGTCTTCCAAGGACAAACCACTATTCCTCTACTCATGGTGCTTTTGTTTATGTTATTTACTTTGAGGGTGAGCCCGGAACATGTCTTGGCCCCATCATATCCTATGACTAGAGGCATTATTGGACATCTTGTAGACTCTTTTACATTTATATGCTTAGTGTTGTTTTTGAAGACTATGTTTATGGATATCGATATCATATTGGATATCGTTATATGGATTGTCTATGAGTATTATGATGTGTTCTCTTATGTTATGATGTGAAAGATCCTAAGTCCCGAATTCCCCCTATAGAGTGAGTCATACTTACACGCCCCTTAGTCTTTATGTGCTACGTATTGTGTGAATCCATGTTATCCCTTTCCCTATGAAATCCCCATAGCATATGTTCTACTTTCCTTCCCTTAGAACTATGTATTTATTATTCGCACACGCTTCCAAATCGATGATGTGAATATGGATACTTTGAGGCTTGTTTGGGAACTCTCGGATTTTCATTTTCCATGTCACTCCTACGCCCTAGGACAAGGTCGTGACATTTATGATCCAAATAGGCCCGGTTGATTAGGGTACCTATGATACAATTGCGACTATCTATGTTTGCTCTAAATATTTGTCGTTGGATAGATTGGGACATACTCACCTTCGACCTAACATGGTTTTGTATTGCTCTGTGATATATGTGCTTCCGTATACGGTTATTAACTATTGTGCACTTGTTAAGCTTATTTCGTGCAGGGGATATACATGCTATAGTCTAGGAAATGTGATAGTTATGCTTGGATGGGCTTTATGACGCTTGCCATGAGATACAATGTTGTTGGGTCTCTAGATAGATTAGTTGAGCGAGTGACTATTCCCATGCTTGAGTCTTCATTGACCCATCATGTGGTTTGAGTCTCGACAGCCATGTTTAAGAGTCCGAGTCCTGGGTGACGCTCCCCATAGTTCGAGTCCTGATGGCCATATCCATGAGTCCGAGCCTTGGATGATGTTTCCTAGGTTTGAGCACCTTTCAAATATCCTTTTGGTCTGGGACTCTGTTGATTATACTTTAGGTCAAGGAACACTTTCGATTATTCTTTGGGTCTAGGACCCTGTCCATTTGGGTCTAGGACCCTATCGATTATTCTTTAGGTTTGGGACCCTATCGGTCACTCTTTAGGTCTAGGACCCTACCAATAATTTTTTAGGTCTAGGACCCTATTGTTGTTCTTAGGTTAGCGATTTGGTTGATTACTCTTTAATCCATACACATATACACACCTTTGTGCGTAGGTGTACCCTCTGGACTTATGGGGGCTCAGGGGACGTACAAGCATAGATATTAGGTCCTTACACCCACGTACAACACTATACCTTAGTTTCGTGATAGTTGTGTTGTGGGCCTACTCGGGTTTCATCAGTCGGTATAATTTCGTATCACCTGTGATGTTCAGTTGGGGTTCTATGATTCTCCAGACATGTTTATTCCTTAATCTGAGTTCCGATTTGCTAGTCTTACTGCAGTTCTCTATATTTGAGTATTCTATATTTATAGTGTTTCACTCAGTCGGCCAATGATGCCTATTAGATGCCTTTTATTAGTACTCACCCCTACATTTCTGCATCTTTCTATGGTGCAGGTCTAGGTGCTAGCTGCGGTCGCTGAGTTAGGGGTTCGCAAATGATTCAGGAGACAATGGTGAGCATCAACAGTGCTACACATTCTATAGTCTCCTTCTGTTTTGGTTCTCATATTTTGTATTCAACCATTGGCTTTGTACCTGATAATTGTCTTGTATTTTAGGAGTACCTCTTAATTAGGTGGAGTATTGTTATGTATATATATGTATGCACACTTATTTGTATATGTTGCTCGTATTGTTATATTAGCGGTCCAGGATAGGTTTGTAGGTTGGGTTGGCTAACCTATAGGTGAGATCTAATAGGCATCATCATGACCGAAATCGGGTCATGACAAGTTCGATTAAGTCCTAGGCTATTATAGACTTTTGGAGACCTTAATTTATGTTTGGGGCCTTATATCTAGTTTAACTTGAGTTGATATCCTTCTTAGGAGTTACGAGGATGACTTTACACTAGGTTTGGGCTTTAGGTGCTTGATTTGGACTATACTACCATTGTAGCTAGATGCACCTTTTGGTAGGACTTGTTTTAGGTAGCATCGCTTGAGCTGGTGTATGAGACTTTAGTGGCTCATCACAGCCATAAGCTTAACTTAACCATGTTATGTTATAGGCCAAGGTTTATATTTTTGAGGTAAGGCATTGACCTTAGAGATATTTCACCCCCTATTTGCTTTTGAGCCTTCTCCGGACTCTTTTGGCTATTATAGGAGTTATATGTTGAGATTGGGCGGCGTCCTTGAGTTGTCCTTTCCTTGTATTGTTTCGAGGTCCTTATAATCCTTAGATTTATGTTTGGCCATGAGCTTTTGGTATTTTATTGAGTACTATCTATTATTTGAGCCTGAGGCCTTGTTCGAGGAGCGGTTGGACCCCAGGTTAGTTATCTCACCCTTCGATGTAGTGGCAGTGTCCTAGCATTGTGTTACTTCCTAAGGTTTGAGATGCTTGTTATGGCCATAGGTATGATTTAGCTTGCTTATTGTTGACTAGCAATTAGTTTACATGCCCCTATGTCATTTGGATTGGCTCAGATCCATGTAGTAGACTTGAGTCTGATAGATGGCCCTTAGCTAGGTAATAATCTTGCATTATTAAAAATCCTATCCATAATCTCCCATTTTGTGGCTTGTGAGATACAGTGGTGATACCAATTTCTGTTTATAAAGCGAGATCGGACCTTGAGTTAAGTTCAGATGGTAGTTTAACCTACAGGTGTGGATGGCCTTTCATAGTGACTCTGATTATAGTTGACATGGGCATTCTCAGCCTACCAAATGTATCTTCAGTGCGTATCCACATTCAAGTTCTGGTCTCTGCTATATGAAGACTTATGGGGAGCACCCAAATTAAAGATTTGGCTTTGTCCCACTTATACTCTTAGAGAGCATCCAAATTAAAGGTCTGACCTTGATCATGTTGATGCTCTTGGCAAGCATCCAAATTAAAGGTCTAGGCTCCACCGTGTTGATACTACTGGTGAGTATCCAGATTAGAGGTCCGACCTCATTACTCTGTATTACTATTGGTTTGGGTTGAAGTTTTGGTTCTATATTCTCTGGTCTTAGGTTTTAAGTTCAACTCTTAGTATTTTTACTATTCTGTGTACTAGACAGGTTTATGGGAATGCATTTGTGTTTTTATTTTATGTTGTGCATGAGTGTACCTTTTGGGCTTATGGGCAGGGGTGTGCCAAAATCGAATCGATAAAAATATTATTGGTTTATTGTTATTGGGTTATCAGGTGTCATGACCCAAAATGGGGTCATGACTAAAAGACCACTTAATTCAAATCCCAACAATAAATAAATAGTCACCACATAAAAATGATATCCCAAAACCTGGTGTCACGAGTATAAAGAGCATCTAATACTTAACTAGTAAAATAAGTGCATCTCAGTCTTCGAATAGAAATAAAGACTAAACAACTAAGATAGAATCCAATGGAAACTCGAAGCCCTGAGTCTCACCACTAGATATGGTATGAACCAAGTGCACGAGCAATTCAACTACCAAGAGGAATAGCCTGACAAGAATCTGCAGGGGAGAAAGGAGTAGGAGTAAGTACACATAATATGTACCCAGTAGGTTTAACCGACTGGGAATTAGAAATTGAATAAAGCATGAAATAATCTAGGAACGCTTCCACCTGCAATAGAAAACCCAGTCCGGCATCGGTGCCGCCAATTTATATAGGATCGCACAAGCAAAGTAAACATATAATCTCACATAAGCCAACCCAAAACAACCACAAGCGGTAAAATAAAATAGTATGCAATATCGTGCAGTGCAATGCGATGCAAGGTGATATCAAGACCGTCGCACAGCCTGTCGTATACACCCCCCTCGAGCTAAGGCTCCCAGACTAAGAGGACCCATGGGGACCTCGCAGGCCATATACCTCAATCACAATATATCAACTACCTTGCCACCCAAGTGCTCGTGGTCAAGGACTCATGATAAGAATCTCGATGTATCAATTACCTTGCCACCCAGGTGCTCGTGGTCAAGGACTCATGATACGAATTACCATTCAAGACTTCCCAAAATGCCATGACATATAGTATGAGGATGCATGCAACCAAGACACAATTATGGAAGCAATATTTTTCTCAATAAGCACAATAATTATCAAAGTTCTCAAGTTTATCAATTATAATATTCCCCCATATTTGGATACAATTCTCCTTTAAAATATTTCACCACATTTTAGTACCTTATTTCCTCAAGTAACCCATGATCCCCAATATCATATTGCAAATATACCCCTTTTCAACATGTCATATTCACACTATTCTCAATTTAGGATTCACATGCTCCCAAAGCAACACATAGAAAATTCTCACACTCACACTAGCATCACAATAAGAATTAGCAACCCAACACATGATACAATTTCATCCTATAGATTATAGCATAAGAATATTCAATAACTAAATCCCAATTTTAAAGAAGGATAGTCAAACCTACCTCAATGTCGAAACCGCACTCGAACACTTCTACCGAATAGACCAAATCTTGAATTCAACTCCCACAATGAAAATTCTCTATCAAGAATGGGACATACACGTCACAAGGAGTCCGATAACAACCATACTAACACATATCTAGCCTAATCTCAAGATTTCATCTAATTCGATAATTCAAATTTCAAGTTTAAAATTTAGTCTTAAGTTCTCCAAATAATATGATTCTAATAAGATACATCTAATACCTAATATCCTATTATTATTATTATTATTATTAATTGATAAAAGATGAGAGAAAATTATATAATATAATATAATATATATATATATATATATATATATATATATGTATATATGTCCAGGGATGAAGAGGACGCTGCACAAAGCAGCGCCTCAACTCCCCCAAATTGTTGCACTTCCTTGTTCCCTTTTCTCACTAGCCAATAGGATTGAAGTGTAGTAGCACATCTACACTAATAATTAAATTTCAATGCGAAATAATTCCCTTACCTGGAGTAGTGTTGTTGTCCCCTGTAGCACGCCTCTCCTCCTTTTCCAAACCTTTTTATCCTCTTCTCTTATTTTCTTTTAATTAGGTGTTAAAAGTGATAATACTACTATTTATTTTAATAGTCATAAGGCAAGTATTATGGGATAAGTTGCCACTTTAGTCCATTAATTGAATTAAATGTCTAACTTTCCCTCGTAAATTTAGTAGCTATAATTTGCCAAATAGTCCAAAATACCCATTTAAAATTTACGAGCAGGATATTTTAAGAAAACAAGAGGACTAATTTTTAAAATAATCTAACGGGTCGTTACATTAGGTTATCAGATTTTTAATGGTTTTAAAAAAATTATTATTGGGTTATTTGTTCGATATCGGCTTTTACTATTGAGTTATTGGATAAACCGATAACCCAATAAGATTATAATAATTTACTATTTTACCACTTTGTAAATATTAAATATTAGTAAGTTAATATTAATAGGATACTATAGCAATACTTTACATATTTTAATCTTTATAGTAATGAAGTGATTAGTTATCCACTTTAATATTTTAGTTTGTAATTAACTAATTATAGTTTTTGCAAGTTTGTGAACATAGTTTTCATATTCTATTTTCTTTTTATTAATGCAAATTCTCTTTATCATTCTTATCGAGTAAACCAAAAATTGAACCTTTAAAGACTTAAAATCGATAAACCGAAAATTGATAAAAATTATTATATTGGTTTCTTATTAGTTTAGCATATTTAAAAATCAAAAACCGATAAACCAAACTAATAATGTATAAAACCAAACCGATTGATGCACACCCCTGCTTATGGGGCCCAATCAGGTGTAGTTAGTTATTCTCCCCTCTAGATTAGTTCCTAAGAGGCTAAGTTGTTCGTTGACTCTTGATGTTTTGCTTTTTTGCCACTTGTCCCTTATTGAATAACCTCTTTAGCCTTTCTTTATTGCTAGCAGATGGTAGACCTGCTTCTTTCAAGTGTGTTTTTTGCCTCATCTTCTTTGCTTCATTTATTTTCACTATTGTTTATTCTGTCTATTATCTTGTTACTTGTGCCAAACTTGCCTTTTTTCATGTTGTATACACTCGCTTCATCTGTGGAGCTCAGTCAGCCTATGCTTACTAAGTACTATTTGTTTGGCACTCATACTATAATTCTACCTCCTATAAATCGTAGTATGATTCTTGCCTGTTGATTTTCTTTTGTACAGAGTTGCTATAGATCTCAAAGATCAGGGTGAGCTCCAAGCGTGTGGAGTTGCCAATTTCCACTCTATTATTGTTTAGTCTAGTTTTTATTTTGTATACAGAGATAGCTTATACTATTATTGTATTTTTGTATAATCTTGTACTCTTATTTTATGTATTAGGCGCTCAAATACTAACTGATGTCAGGTCTTGAGGTAGGATCCTGTAATTTATTTCTTTAGCTTGGTATTATCTTCTTTTTATTTTGGTAGTTTTTAATTCTTATAGTTTTCTTCTACAAGATAGTCCATTGCCTATAGTTTCTGGCTATGGGTTAGACATAACTTTTGATGTGTTAGGGTTAGTGCCATCATGACCTGAGTGGTTGGGAGTGGCATGTTGGCATCAAATCTCTAGGTTAAACAATATCATTGGTACAAAGGCAATGCCTAGTAGAATCATATAGCTCAGTGCAGAGGCATTGGTATCATATCTTTGGAGGCTATAAGAGCATTGTTAGGAAATTCTCATTCTTGACTCCCTTTTCATGTTCTTTAACTTTGAATAATCTCTAAAGCTACTCTTCTTTGTAATTCACTCTCTTCTAGATAGATAGCATGAAGTTGCCAACAGATTCATTCAAGGCATCAGCACGTCTAACTAGAGTTGTAGTAGGTAATGCCCACTGATCTAAAGAGTGTTTGCAGCATGGGATCATTGGGCAACTTGTTTAGCCAGGACGATCTTGTGGGTTCTTATTACATCCAACCAGATATGGTACTCAGAGTGTTATAGAAGGTAGTTCATGTATTCAGGCTGAGGGTGGTCAGGATTCTGCTAGTCTATGTTTCTGTTGCCAGACAGAAGATGAGGCTCCAAGTATTGATCATATTTGTGGACATTTATTATAGGACCTTTCTTTCTTATTTTTTTTGTGGGTATTAGAGTCTTCGTGCCCATTGGTGCTTAGTTGACTTGTTAAATTCATCTTGTGATTTTGGTGATTGCCTTACTTGGATTTATGATTATATTCTTCAATTTAATAGTTTATTTCTTATAGTAGTACATCATTTGGTATCAAACTTATGCTTGCTATAGTGATAGAGAAATACTTTGTAACTTGTGCTTAGTTGCTTGCGTTAGTTGGCCTTTTAATTTTTTGCTTTCATTTACTGTTTAGTTTAGATGGTTACCCTTGTCTCTTATTATTAATAGCTAATGTGATGCAGAGAGAGGGATGTGCTGGTATGTGGCGCCTTTTAGTTGTGTAGTTAAACCTAGTCATCTTAGAAGTTACCTTAGTAGTGTGTACAAGATAGTGTAGCCTTGGGTAGATTCAGGTAGTATTAGTTGATCGTTTCCTTCCTTTGTCGTGGTCTTTCTTCGATCATGGTGTGATGACTTATTCGTTTGAACTTCCTGAGTTCTTTTCTTGTGGATGATTAGTTATGGCTAGCTGGGATTTGGAGGCGTGGTTTCTTGTTATGACCTGCTAAGAATGTGGTTGATTCTCTACGGTGGTGGTAGTAGCTTTTGAAAGTATGGTTGGTGAGTGAAGTACTGAATTTGGTCCTAGAGTGAGATTTTGCTTAGAGGATTCATCTATAGGATGGGGTTAAACTAATTTATGGAGTATTTAGCTCGTGATTGTCCTATGGAAGTTGGTTTTGGCATGCTTGATAGTTTGTGGTGTTAGTTGAGTAGATTTGGTATTGTCGGGCCATCACTAATCAGTTGACTAAGTATATTTGGTTGCTTACCGGCTTAGTCATTCTTGGATTAGAGTTGTTGGCCTTGTTTTTAGTGGATGTATAGCTTATGAGCCTATGGGGTAAATTTCTTGAAGTCTCTCGGGTGGCACACTTGAGTTAGGCTCAATGCAGCTTGATCATTAGCGGGGTGATTATCATCGAGAGCAGGGTGGTTAATTCCGAAGGTGTTGTTTTAGCTTGAGTTTGATGATTTTGGGAGCTAAGTATAGATTTTGCGCTTGTAATGGGTATCTTAGTTATGAGGTTGGGTTTCTCCTGCTTGGATTTTGCATTTTCTTAATTCGGTGGTTTTGATGTGCTTTGGTTTCCTCAAAATATTTTGGTGTTTTTTGGTTGAGTTGAGTGAGAGTTGGTGCCAAAGTGAGGATTGGAGGAGTTTTGGAAGTAAGCTTGAGATTTTCTTTTAAGTTGGAGTTCTTTTTTAGCATTGCTTGATTCATTGGGATAACTTAGGGTCTGGCAGAGCATGCCGGCCAAGTATCCCCATCTTTTTGTGCTTTCAGGCTGAGACTGTCCTTGACTTTCGCAGACAAAAGTCATTTTCGATTGTGGATGTTGTAATAACACTCCAGATCATTTTCTTAGCTTCTAGATCTTTTTGGTATTTAGACTCTTAGGTATAAATTTTTATCGCTATAGTATCTAGTTGTGTCCTCCAAAAAGGCTTATTTTTGGGGTGATGACATTGTGTTAAATTCTGAAGTTTGAGGGGTTTTGTGGTTGTAGATTCGATTAGCTGGATTCGTTATTGATTTTGAGTTATGGACTTGATATAGGCGATGATTGCTGAGATAGATCCCTCTCCTTGCTTGTTTTCAGCCGCTTGGAACTCCTTAGTTGTATCCTTAGTTTATTGCTTTCATGATGTTTTCATTGGATTATGTATTGTCGTTTATTGTTGGGCCTAAGACCATGATTAAGGAGTGAGGTGGACCCCAGCTTAGCTCTCTCAGCCTTCGTCTTTATAAAGGTAGTGGCTTGATTTTCTAGCTTTGCGCGACTTGTCTGAATATTGAGATGGAGTGCATTGCATTAATTTCTCATTCATACGGATTTTGTGATACGAACTTGGTCATGCATTGGCTCATCCGTTATGCATAGAGAAAAAAAGAGAAAATGGTTTTCATAATATTGATATAGCATTGGCTCGAACTGGCTTTACATGGTGATATGAAATAGGGTTTTAACTGGGTTTCTATCGGGATTTGTAGCATTTAGATCATGTGATAATCCAAATTGATACTTTAGAGGTGTTGGAGTCATACTCTTTTCTACCTGAGATTATTATGGGAAGCATCTGGAATGACCTCATTTTTTATGATTTGACTAGCTGGTGCTCTTTCTGCATAATGGCTACTACTGTTTCTCTAGATCACTAATAGAGGTGTTGATTTTTATATGTCCTGGTGCAGGCCCATGCAATGCATATAAATTTTTTCGAGCACCCATGGGCATCATACCGAGGAGACATCATATTTGGTGGAAGGCTTTATGGGTCCTACCTTGCTAGCTAGGTTGGGGTAGGTTGTACAATACTTATACATATATGTTGCAGAGAGGTATCATTCATTACATTACTATGCATCACCATCATCGGTATATTATTTATTGTTCGGTCCCACAGTAGTACAAGATGCTGGTCAGGATTTTATTTGTGATTGAGTGTACTCATAATAGTATAGGATGCCGATGAGTTTTGTCTGATATTATCTATGTTGGTCTATGTAGTATCATGATAGAATTGGCAGGTGTAATCTGCTTCTTCTCTGGATTGTAGGTGATCCTCCCTTCTTAGATTATGTTGTGTTAGCCCTTAGGCTGGTAGGTTAGCTCTTTTGCTATTCTTATAGTTTCCTTATTGGCCATTCCTTTCCAAGTAGACCTTATAGCATATCTTTCATGCTAGCAGATGGTACCTGATTCTCCAAGTACGCTTCTTGTATTCTCTTCATCATCTCGTATATTTTGTTTATTGTTTATTGTGTTTATTATCCTATTACTTACGCTATACCTATGTTATTTTTATGTTATGTATATCTTCTTTATTATTGGAGCTCAATCATCCCCTGTCTGCTGAGTACAATTTTTTTGGTATTCATTCTACACTTCTGCCCCTCTGCAGATCCTAGTGCGAGTCCCCATTGCGGGCTTTCACTTATGTATAGCAGGCTGAGAATTTCAGCGATTGTGGTGAGCTTTGGGCATCCAGAGTTATTGATTTCTATGCCGTTGTATTTAGACTAGTCTTTATTTTATATTCAGAGATAGTCCCTATTGATTTTGTATTTTGTGAAAGCCTTGTACTCTTATTTTGTCTATCAGATACTCAATTACTAACGGATGTTAGGTCTTGGGGTGGATTTCTTTATGATATTTCTTCGATTTTGTAGTTTTCCTTTTTACTGCGACAATCTTACTTTTATGGTTGTCTTTTGCAGGATAGTTTGTTGCCTAAGATTCTGAACTACAAGTTAGGCTTAACTATCGATGGATTGGTTAATGTGCCATCACAGCCTGAGAAATTAGGTCTTGATAATTTGTCAATGTTTACTACTTATACTCTTTTTTCTCGTGATATGTCATCATGACATCTTTTTTATACTCTATTTTAGGAGGTGTTCTGATCATTGTGATTAATTTACATTTTGATAATCAACATTTATTTCTTTTTGGCCCTTTTTCATCTTTAATAATAAGATACTGTAAAAGTCATATCGTAAATGTGAAGAAATCGTTTAGAGTGTGTGTAAAGTTACTAAATTTTACATATATGGTATGTGTGAGAAATAATTTAGCTAATCAAATTATATATATATATATATATATATATATATATGGAAATAAAATAAAAATACAGAAATATTTTTAAAAGAGCAATCAACCTTTTAAAAGTAATTATATAATGAAAAAAAAATGATAATAGGAGAACATATAAAGAAAAGTTATCATTTTTTCCTTGAGATATATCATCTTGTGATTTTTTTGTGCTATGTTTTAGAAGGTGTTACGATCATTTTAGTTAATTTATGTTTAGTTTATAAACTTTCCTTTTTTTTCAAAATCTACTAGTTTTTCGTTTTGCATCTTTAATAATCAAATATTTACCCCGGGGGAGGAGGGGGTGTGTTTAGGAGATAATAATTAAGAAGATCACCCAACCAATAATAATTATCTAAAAATAGTCATATTTTAATTTTTTTAAACAAAAAGTTCACCCAAGTTTATCTATATATGTTTGAAAGTTACCTTGTTAATATTTTATTAACAAATATGGCATGCCAACTTATTTAGCTCACATATCTTTTTTACAATCCACGTAACAATAAATCACGATCTGATGATTCAACCCAAGCCATAATCCAAACAAATAAAAATTTGTAGTAACTTTTAAATTTTATAAGAGTGGTATTAATTTTAAGAAAAAAATTAATAAAAAGCTACATTAAAAAGAGAAAATATTGATTCATATGAAGCATCTATAGAATAGAATATATTGTGTTCTATTAAATGGGCATTTTGTGCAGAAAGAAAGGCGATCAATTAAGAAGGCGATCAATTAAGAAGCAATACATGTTGTAAAAATATCCATTGATATTTACATCAAACTAATATATGCATGTCATAAGTTTAGAAGAGTGAATGTTAAAGTTCTCATATTTTTTTTCCAAAAACGAATAGGTTAATTTAAGTTATGAGTTAGGGTTAAGTCGAGTTGTTGATTATTACAGTAAAGTGAAAGAAAAATATTTGTTTGAACTAAATATAATGCCATATAATATTCTACTCATTCAAATAATAATAGGGTGACTTCTAAAGAGATATAAACAAAGTTAAGTGACCTTATCATAAAAGGAAAAAAAAAAACATGAATTCGATTGGTAATTATTAATAGTTGAGCTTTATAACTCAAAAGTGAGATAATCTACTAATTTAGATAACCACACTACATTTCATGACTTATCTGGTTGACAAATTTACTTTCCAGGTGCCCCAGACTAACCACTTTCTAGTTCTTTCATGTTATACAACTTATACTTTTAGCACATTTTTATTAACTCTTAATTAATCAACTATGTAGTAAATCAGAGCGGACTAGCCACTTTTAAGTTCCTTTCCAGTGATACTATTTATACTTTTAGGCTTTTTTTTTCAACATCTTTATCAATCAACTATGTAGTAAAGTATATAGGGATGGGACGAACCACTTTTAAACTTGGCAATTTACAAAAATAGTAATTGTTATAATAAAAGGTTGAATCTATAAAATAGCCATTTTTCAGTATAGCGCTAACCAATATTAGGTATACATTGAGATGTCATAATTACTAAACCACCTTTGTTCTGTTTGAACGTAGGGATATGATTTGCATGCACACTATATTGCTTGTTGTTATATTATAATGCCATACATATGAGAAAGCTCCTTATTCTATTATATATGTTTAAGCCTATTTTATTTTCATATTAAGTAATTTGTCTTTTAAGGTAAATGACCTCTTTCTTTTGTGTATTTTAGCTATTAACTCTTTGTTATTTCTGGTGCTTATATTATTTGTTATTTTTAGGGTGTTGGCAATGTTTCATGCACACAGTGGTGTTGCTTCAGCTCTTTGCAACAATCAATCACGTACCGCACTGTGATAGTAAGGATCAACTTAAAGTTTTCCTTCAATCTTATCCATTTTATGTAAGCTAATCTGATTGTCATTTCTTATTGCAGCTTACATGAATGGATTTTGCATAATTTGCATCATTCGTGAGATTGTGGACTTTTCAATATCTGCACCTTTTTGTATGTCTTGTCAAAGAAAATTGTTAGGCACTTGAAAGGTTTCCTTTTTCATATCTTGCACACACACACATAGAAGATATCCTCCATCTAGCGCGCGCACACACAGAGACTGGTGGGTTCACGTGATCCCATCCTTCTATCTCTAAACCATGAAACAGTTAACCCTAGTCATTTATTTATTTCCTTTGCAAGTTTATTTTATTTTTACAGCAAGCTTCGAAACAACATTTCTCATCAATGAAGTACATAAAAAATAATTTGGTGCAACAGCATGAATGGTTGTTATTTTTCTATATAGAGCACATTTATATATATAGATAATGTTGCTATTATTTATCGTTTTCAAACTAGAAAAAACTCACTAAGGACAATTGTAAAATGCATAATATATTCTTTTGTTATAGTAGTATCAATCATAGTTTGTTCGTCAATTTGTTGATATCATACAATTTTTTTGTGATTGCGTCTTTTGTGCCTGTGTACCAACTTTGTACCTTGTATTTCTTTGTGTTCCTTAACTTTCTGAAAATATCAGATTTTTCATCCGATTTTGATCAGTACCAACAACAAGATGCACATGAATTCTTACGGTGCTTCCTCAATAAACTTGAAAGTTGTTGTAACAATTTAGAGCCAAAAGACACGGTACCTGTCAACATTATGAAGGAGGCCTTTGGTGGTCGCCTTGTGAGCAAGGTAAGCATACATTTAAATTGCATTTGCATGTCTGTTCTCTGTATTTTGTCTTTGTAATGTTTTTACTTGAGTTGAGGGTCTATTTTAAACATCTTTTATACCTCTCAAGGTAGGGGCTCACTCGTGGGATTGCACGGGATATGTTGTTGCATATTTGTTATCTGTATGTGTAGCTTTTAAATATGAAATTTATATTGTTAATCCGTCTTTCTCAATTTGCAGCTATGTTGTTGCAACTGCAGTCATTGCTCTGTCACAAATGAGCCTCTAATCAACCTTAGCTTGGAGATTAAGGATGTTGACAGCGTCCCAACAACTAGAGTCTTTCACTAAAATCGAGAAACTCAAGTTTTTTTGTGAAAGGTGCAAGTATAGGTGCCAGGTGAGGAGCAACTCCTGGTAGATCAAGTCCTTTCTGTTGCTAGCCTTCATTTGAAGAAATTGAAAACTGATGGATATGTTGTTCAGAAGGTGGACAAGCATGTCTCATTTCCGCTGGAATTGGACTTGCTTCCTTATACCAACAAAATCCATAATGTGAGTATCTCTTACCAACGAGTTGCATTTGAACTTTTACGTACATTTTATCTTTTGGTAGCAGTTACATTGTTGGAACAAGGGCTTTTGATGATTGACAAAGTTAATGAAACAGGTCGATTCATCAGGTTCATCCAGCAGGAGTAATAGCCACAATAGCCATGGAAAAATGCAACATACTACATACCATAAAAGTAAAATACAGATGGCCCTGAATTCTGCGTTCTTGATACAGGTCAACTAACCTGTTCCAACGAGTAGGCAAATTCCTAGGGTGCGCAGTTCTAACATACATGATATTATTTTAAAATCTTCCATTTCTCAACCGGAAGAAACGAAATACGATCTCTATGCGGTTATAGTGCATGCTGGGTTTTCACCCTCTTCAGGACACTATTACAGCTTCATTCATTGTGCTCCAAATGAATGGTACAAATATGATGACAAGCAGGTACGGAGAATAATAAAGGAATGGTGTCGTCTTTATATGTCACCTATGGCCTATTTGGCTAAGCTTCTAGAGTGCGCTTAGTTTGAAAAGAAGTGTTTTTGAGTTTACGACAAGTAACTTGATATTTTATTTGATTGTCATAGGTTCTTCGGGTTCAAAAAGAACTTGTTTTGGCAGAGGAGGCATATATTATGTTTTATACAAATAGAGGCACTCGGTGATTTTCAGATTATATTCATATCCACAAGCCCTTCGTAGATCCTTCCATAATCTATAAATCTTCCCTCTCTATTCAAGATAATGTGGACGTTATCCTCACAACTTCACCGTGCATTCTAAATAATCATGCCGCCCCTGATGTTGATGAATCCAATGATGCTGCAGACGAGACATCTCCTAAGCCTGAACTCGACAAGATTGTGCAGACGTCACCTACTCCAGGACCAGAAATATGTAGATATGTTTCCATTGGTAAACTCATCTTCTACTTCTATTGGCTTACTAAATATAGAAATCTTAACGCTCCCCTTTGTCCATAAACAATATTTTGCTATTTGTATATACTCAAGTTTCTACTTATAGGTTTTTGAACGAGGGTTCTCAGGAAATAGCCTCTCTACCTCTATGAGGTAGTGGTAGGGTCTCCGTACATTCTAACCTTCCCAGACCCCACTTGTGATTCCACTAGGTATTATGTTGTTGTTGCATATACTCAAGTTCAGTATGTTGGTGCTGTTGTTCAGTTCAGTATTTGCATATAATTGGGAACTTATTTGAAGATTATTTTTGCTATGTAGGCTCTCGTTTCTGCATTCCTTTATCTAACTGCTTGGATATGTTTTATCTTAAGCTGAGGGCTTATCGAAAACATAACCTCTTTATTTTTACGAGGTATTAATAAAGTCTGCATACATTTTACCTTCTACTCATCTATTAACTAGCTATTTATTTATACATACAAAATGATTTTTGTTTGGATATATTTCCCTTGGCCTTGTGAATGAAAAAGAAGTTAGTATTTTTCCATAAAAAGTTTCAACTAGTTAGTGTGTTCAGCCAAACCTATAATTAGAACTAGTCTTGTTGTACGCGTTTTGCGCGTGATCAAAGTGAGAAAATTTTAATTTAATTATGAACTTATAAAAAGATAAATAATTCACTACAAAAGTAATTTTGATAAATTATTTATTCATAAATGTCCTATACATAGAGATTCTATCACTAATTAGAACCCATGGTAAATTGAAATTTTCCTTACAATTGCAGGGTATTTTTTTTATTCAAATAAGGAAGCAAATAAGGAAGATTTAGGGGTCTATCCATGGCTAGAAGTCCTTATTTTATCACTTATTTCCATATATTTTAAAAGTCAATATTATAAATATAATTAAATAATAACTTAAAGAAAAATAGTAAAAAGACGTTTTTATCAAAAATAGAATAGAAAAAAAATCCAAACAAGAGTCTTCACACTTTTAAGATAGTATAGATGGATAGACGATACTCTATTCCAGCCAGGTGACCTACAAAGTTGGAGATTCAATTACAGATACGACAAATTTGATGAAAAAGACTTTGACACAAAATTATTGATGAAAGACTTTGAAAAAAAACCAGCAAATGCATCATTAATTTAACAATTTGAATATTATAATATTTATTTCTTAAAAAGAAATCTACTTTGTTTCTACACCTCGAATGTATACCTTAGGCATGATCAGCACTTGAAAATTATTGTTGATCCCAAGTGAACTCTTAATCTAGCTAACTCATTCAGAGTCTCAACGCAATAAAAAGTTAACTTAAATAGATATTTTAAAACATCATCATCAATAAGTAAATAATAAATAGAAAATACTCGATTTTATATAACTCAATATTAGAAACTCATTAATGAAATTATGATTTTAAAACAGTCTCTGAAAGAATTCTTCTGATTCTCATAGCATATTGCAATCTATAGTAAAGACGTATAAAAGAATTTTGGACCTCTTTATTTAGAAAAACGTAAAAGGTCAAATATGTTTTTAAAGTATTACATTACAATTGAGTAGATTTGTCCTCCCCTAATGATTTACCTCTTATTTGGATGGTTGTTACCTGTTATATTATATTGTATTGTTAGTTTAAATATAATGTTTGTTCTAATTATTATTTAAATGTTATTGTATCGTATCGTTTAATTTCAACTTTAGGTAACTACGAAAAGACTTATTTTGTGTAACAACCGATTTGGTGTGGTTGCATCGTTACTTTAATTCTCATTTTTTACTTTATTTATCTATTTAATAATTCTACTTTAGCATTTACCATATCTTTTCATTATATCTACCATGCACATACCCTACAATTTCTTGTAGATTTATCGTTAAAATTATGGATGTATGATATTATTTAATGACGGAGAATGATACAATCTATCCAAATATTATAGTGATTGAAATAATACATAACGATACGATACAATACAATACATTATGAAATAATACATAACAATCATCCAAACAAAGTGTTAATTAGCTAACATATGTCTTTAATTTAACTGGTGGTGAATAAGCAAAAAGGGCTAAATATGCCCCGGGAGTATAAGAAATTAAGTAGACATAGACTTGATTAATTTGTTTGATAGTTTTAGCATGTACAAATTTAGTACTCTCTCAATCCCAATTCATATGATGAGTTGCTTTGACTTGATATAGAGTTTAAAAAGGGAAAAAAATTTAACTTGTGGTATAAAATAAGTCGTAGATATTTATACGGTTAGGAATCATTTCTTTAAACATAAAATGAGTATTTTAAAGTTAAATTTGTATACAACAACAACAACATACCCAATGGAATCCTACAAGTCGGGTCTGGGGAGGGTAAAATGTACGCAAACCTTATATTACCACTACCTCATAGAGATAGAGAGGGTATTTTCAAAAGACCCTTGTCTCAAAAATATCAGGCCCCAAAAGTAGAAGATACTAGATAAGAAACTAAAAAACGGCTAAATTTAAATCTTTATAAAATATAAAAATATATCATTCTTTTTAGGACTGACTAAATTGAATAGAGAAACTCCCGAGCATTTGGCGATCTCAGATGTGTCGATATCAATGGTGACTCATTATTTCGATGAATCATTTCTTTGGACAGAAGAAGATTATGTAAACACTTACTCGAGATCTCACTTATCAGATTCCATTGAGGAAGACACAATTTTTTCTGAAGAATTCGCCATGATATACCTGATCCATGCATAATATCAGGAAAAATGGATACAATTCTTTTACTGCTACTTAGTATTGGCAATAGGTCTGAAACCAGAAAGCGCCTTCGTTCCGCATCAATTGTACAATAAAATATATCTCGATTAGACTAAGGAAGAACAAAAAATTTTCGCCTTCTCAAAGGGGGTCGCAGTGACCAGGCCCAGGCGACTGTTTATCAAAAACACAGGTCTCCAACCATAAGTATCGTACTATTACTAGTGGTTCAGGTGATGTAGCAGAGGTGAATACAAATTTAGGTTCCGATGAGGTGAGCGCAAATAGTAGTTCAGATTCAAGAAAAATAAGTCATATGAAATGGGATTTTCCTTATTTTATTAACTTGAGTTCTTATTTCATTATGTATGTTAAAAGATCACCTAATGGATTGTTCTACTTTAGTTGAGTCAAAAAAGATGATAACACAACTATACAACAAAATAAATAAAAAGCTGCCAATATTATTGTACACTTATAAAATAAACTTTATAATGTTCTTTCTTATAAAGTGCTTTTTTCTTTAAGCATGGAAAAAATTGCAAAAGCAAAATCTTTATACCTTTAACAATATTTAGATCCTTTCTTCTTTTTCCACCAATTATGAACTAATAAAAACATCCTTTTTTGACAAGTGGATGCACATGGATAAACTTTATAATGTTCATTGTTCTAGGTGAATTTTATCATGTGCACATCTAAATTTTATGTTGGTTTATTTGTCTCCCTCAACTTGGGAATTTAATAATCGTGAACAATCCATAAAAGTGTGACACACATTTTCAGATGGATCTTTTTTTTTTTTTGGTCCATGTGCAATTTTTAGAATAAAATATATATTTTAATTTTTTAGATTTATTAATTATTGAAATCATCTTTTTTTAGGTCAAATTTGTGTTAAAAAAAGAAGCTAGAATAAATATTTGATTATAATTTTTTATTTGACTAAAAATAATAATATTCTAATGAATAAATATGAATATTTTTCCTCTCTCTTTTTTTTATATCATTTCTTAAGTCCCGTAGATTTAATCCTGTAAAATTTGACTTATTTTCTCATTGAACGAAAGGTACAAAATAAAATATATTGATTAAAGTAGTTCTTTTCATGTATTAGGGCATCAAGAGAAGAAATATATGTTTAAAACAAATAATCATTTGCATTTAAGGAAAAAATATAAAGAAAAAACTAAAATTTCAAACAAATATTTTATGACTTTGACCTCCCAAAAAAATGCATAGTTAAAATAAATACTCATTACAAAAAAAAAAATTTTTTTCTTTTTGTAAAAAGTATACCATTAGAACTTTTTGGGAAAGAATTTTTGGATCATTTCGTATCCGGTCTTCAAAATTAAGGTTTGGGGGTTGTTGTTTTCGTATTCTTATTATGATTTTATTATTGAATAGACTTTATTGCTTTGGGAGGCTCGACTAAAATGAAAGACTCAAGTTACGGAGTAGTTGTTTGATTAAATTGAGGCAAATGAATTTCTACGTTCTTAGTTGAGTAATATAAGTAGAATATTGTATTTCCTTACTATTTGTGGTGGAGAGTGATAAAGAATTTGTTGTGAGGAGAATTGTTCGAATATTTGATATAAATGATAAGAAGGGATAATATCAATTGTTGAGTCGAGGGTTCACAGGAAACAGCCTCTCTACTTCCATTACGAGGTAGTGGAAAGGTCTGCGTACATTTCTACCCTCCCCAGACCCCACTTGTGGGATTTAATTGGGTATATTGTTATTGTTGTTGTTGATAAGAAGAGATAATAAAAAAACAACTTAATAGCTTATATTGATGTGTATTATGTTGTAGAGGATTTGATTAATAATATCGACTCATTGATGGGAATATGTCATGATTGTTTGATATGTATTATGTGTTGCCATGTATATCATCATATCCTCATTATTGTATGAACATTACACTGCGATGAGATCCACTATTATGCTTATGCCAAGGAAAAATGATTCAGACGAATTATGTTTATGTCGAGGAGAAATGATTTCAATGAGTCATGATTATGCCACAGAAAAATGATATCGTGTTAGGTTTTGCACACCCTATGGATTTGCCTAATCGTTGGAACAGGTTAGCCAACGTGTTTCAATGATGCGAAAATAAACTGGAACGCAGCAATTTTACGTGGAAACACCCGGCTCACAAAAGGTGAAAAACCACGACATGTACCTCTACAGGATTTACTCCAACTTCACTACTTCAATATGAGCCTTCAACAAACGATTACAATCTCTAGTAATCTAAACTTCAACTCAACTTCCCTAGCCTATTTGCTACACATAAACCTCCCAAGGATTATGTTCCCAGTTTATAAGTACTGAGAGATTACAGTGTTCAACTATAAAGAACGAAAGAAAAAAAACTATGCTGCAGAAAGAAACTTGTTAGCTCTAACGATTCTTCTTGTTGTAATTTCTGCAGCGACTCTATTTTTTTCTTTTTTTTCTGTATCTGCGAATCTCTTTCTTTTTCTCTCTGAATCTCTGCTTCTTCTGTGATGTCCCTCTGGCTTTTTATAGTTAACGGCTGGAGTTTTATTTGCTCTAGACCTCTTTAATGATAACTACCAGTGGAGTCCTTTTTCGCATAGAACTCCTTCTTCTTATTGAACTCCTTCTTCTCATAGAATTCCTCTTTTTAAGCATCCTGTTGAATTAGAGTTGTATTTTAATTTGAATCCTTCTTTTTGCCAACTGTTGCTTTATAGACCTTATCTCCAGCACTTTTTAACCACTTTGGATCGTGTGATGCGTGTCCAGTTTGCCACGGATACAGTATGTTGAAAGAACCTGGTAGACCAACCTGTTTCATTATCTTTTGTCAGCCATCAAAACTCTACTGCTCCAACAAATTCCCCTTTTTTGATGATGACAAACTTTCTGAGTGTCAGACTCCATCTTTTCTGATTCATTTTCAGCTTTCCATAGTTCCCCCTCACTGTGTGCCCTCTGCTTCTCCAGTGGATGGACCAGGTATCCTAGCTTGTTCTTCTGATCCAGCTCATAGTCATCCTGCATATTATTCTCAGAAGCACCACTATTTTCATCAAAAACAACACGAATGCTTTCTTCAACATAGTTGGTTATTTTATTCAATACTCCGAAGGAAACCTTTCCTCCTTCAAAAGGTGCAAGTGAAAGAAACTTGTGTTTATCTCCAGTCATGTGCCTTGAGCAAGCGCTATCCATGTACCAATGCTTGCTTTCTTTCACTGCAACCTGTAAGACAGATCAAGGGTTAGTTTTAGGAACCCAGACTAGCTTGGGTCCTTTCCAGTTGTAAAACGGATGAATGAGATCCCTTCTTGCCCAAGTAGGCAACATGTTCCTTGACCTGTTTCTTTTATTATTTTCATGCTTGGATGTCCAATTTTTTCACAGAGGTAGCACAAATCAGTAGTAGTAACATTCTCCTGAAAGAACCCTATTCCAGCTTTCTCATTGTGACTCCTGCTTCCTAGATGGTTCACTATTCTTGATGACTGAGTCCATTTGTTTGCCTTTTCTAAATCCAGTTTTAAAATGGAGTTTTCCTGGGTCTGTTTTTTCACTTTTTCTTTCTCACAAAAGAACTCAATTTTGCATTCTTTCAACTCAGTTTCTACCTTCTGAAGCTCTTCACTCATCGTACTTTCATCCTTATCAGCAGCAGTTAACTTTTGGATTTCTGACTTTAGATTCAACACAAGTGAATCAAGCTGTTTAACCTGTTTCTTCAACTTGTCATTTATTTCTTTTGCTTTATCCAGGCAGTTTTTTATCTCAAGATTTTCAAATTTTTGATCTGAAAAATCTTTAATTAGTTGATCCTTTCCATTTGCTACTTCTTGAGAATCGTCTATTAATCCATTCATTAGCAAGATTAGCTTCCTTTTTGAAAAGAGATGCAACTTTTCTTTCAATTCAGAAATACTTACCTCAGATCTGTCATCTTCTTCTAGATCTAAATCTCCAGCAGCCATGAACGCGGTTTCGTCAATATTTTCAGTATCAGAATCTTCCAGACCTGATCCCCAAGCGGCAATCATGGCAGAGTTTTCCTTTTCCTTTTGCTTAGCAGCTTTTTCTTTGATTTCTCTTTCAGTCCTTTCCTTTCTCCACTCAATCTCCCATAGAAGACACTGTTTGATGTGATGATCAGTTTTTCCACATTTGTAACATCCAGAGTTGCTTTTGTCATTGGACCACTCTTGCTTCCAGTGTCATCGGACCACTTCCTGTTACTTGTTTCTTTCTTATCCTTCCCTTTCCTGTTCCTTAGAAACTTTTTGAAATTTTTTGCTAAAAATAATATCTGATCTTCATCAAGATCTGAACCCTCATCATCAGAAGCTGCTCTAAGAGCGAGTGATTTTTCATCCATTCTCACTTCTTCCTTTTGCTCTTCCATGTTCATCTCATATGTTCTAAGATTTCCAACCAGCTAATTCAATGTCACAGTTTCAATATCCTTAGCTTCCCTAATGGTAATAACTTTTAGATCCCACTTAGCTTTTGGTAAAATTCTCAGAACCTTGTCTACCTGTTCTTCAGAGGTAAGCACTTTTCCTAGAGAAGCCAGTTCATTTATAAGTAGTGTGAGCCTTGCCATCATCTCTTTCAATGTCTCATTATCTTTCATCTTGAAGGTCTTATATTCAATAAATAGCATGGCAACCCTGAACTTCCTGACCTGAGCAGTTCCCTCGTGAGCAATTTTAAGAGCCTCCCAGATTTCTTTCACAGTGGAGCAATTTGAAATTCTGTTATACTCTTCTGGACCAAGACCACAAATCAAAATATTTTTAGCTTTGACATTTTTCCTCATGGCCACCTTATCATCAGCGTTGAACTCCCTTCTCTCTTTTGGCACTTGTCGATTCTCCACTTTTTTCAGAGGAATAGTAGGCGCTATAATAATTCTATCCCAGAGTTCGTAATCTTCTCCTTGAATGAAGTCCTCTATCCTAGCCTTCCACCAACCAAAATGTGTTCCATTGAATAGAGGAGGCCTCACAGATGATTGTCCTTCTCCATGTCCAAAAGGTGGTGCAGTATTCATCTGGATCAATTCTTAGGTACTAGCCTTTAATAAGAAAACCCGCTTTGATACTAATTGTTAGGTTTTGCACACCCTATGGATTTTCCTAATCGTTGGAACAGGTTAGCCAACGTGTTTCAATGATGCGGAAATAAACTGGAACGCAGCAATTTTACGTGGAAACACCCGGCTCACAAAAGGTGAAAAACCACGACATGTACCTCTACAGGATTTACTCCAACTTCACTACTTCAATATGAGCCTTCAACAAACGATTACAATCTCTAGTAATCTAAACTTCAACTCAACTTCCCTAGCCTATTTGCTACATATAAACATCCCAAGGATTATGTTCCCAGTTTATAAGTACTGAGAGATTACAGTGTTCAACTATCAAGAATGAATGAAAAAAAACTATGCTGCAGAAAGAAACTTGTTAGCTCTAACGATTCTTCTTGTTGTAATTTCTGCAGCGCCTCCGTTTTTTTCTTTTTTTTCTGTATCTGCGAATCTCTTTCTTTTTCTCTCTGAATCTCTGCTTCTTCTGTGATGCCCCTCTAGCTTTTTATAGTTAACGGCTGGAGTTTTATTTTCTGGAGTTTTATTTGCTCTAGACCTCTTTAACGATAACTACTAGTGGAGTCCTTTTTCGCATAGAACTCCATCTTCTTATTAAACTCCTTCTTCTCATAGAATTCCTCTTTTTAAGCATCCTGTTGAATTAGAGTTGTATTTTAATTTGAATCCTTCTTCTTTCCAACTGTTGCTTTATAGACCTTATCTCCAGCACTTTTTAACCACTTTGGATCATGTGATGCGTGTGCAGTTTGCCACGGATACAGTATGCTGAAAGAACCTGGTAGACCAACCTGTTTCATTATCTTTTGTCAGCCATCAAAACTCTACTGCTCCAACACATCAGCAGATACATGAACCTTATGAGTCGAATAAATTTTGGTCCAACTCTCACAAGATGTGTATCGTTAGTGTTAACATGCATCACTTTACTTGACATCTCATTGCATTGTATTGCACATTATTTATTATTCATGCAACAACAACAATAACATATCCAGTGGAATCCCACAAGTGGGGTCTGATGAGGATAGAATGTACGCAAACATTACCACTACCTCATGCATTGTAAATATTTCTTCTGTGACATTTTAAATGATGAACTTGTTATTGATTACCTATATCATTGGTGATTCACTATTAAGATATGTGTTGCGTGAATTTTGAACTACTATGTTGAGTAGAATTTTTATGCAAGTTATAGTTGTGGAGGTTCAAAGTGATAGGAGTATTTGTATTCTATATTGTTTTACTTTGTATTTAGTAGTCTTCTTGCTAAGTACTATATTTTTGGATACTCACTCCTTGCTTGTACACTTGTGCAGGTTATGAGACCGGATCTTCATGATTTCACCTTCTACCCTTCTACTTTTGATGCTTTAGTCGGAGAGTTAGTTAGGTAGCTTCTTGTCACTTCAGTGGACACCTCATACATTTTATTTATGTTCTTATTCTACTTTGGAAATAAAGACATTGAGACTTACATTTCTTTCAAAATTGTTGTAATGTTTAGAGGGTTGTACACATGATAACTCAGTTTTGAGAGCAGTAAGAATTTGATTTAGGTACCCGCGTATTTCCTTATTTTTGAGATTTTATTTTTGCTTTAATTTCACTTTTATCTATTTAATTGAATTTAGATTGTCTTTTCTATTTTAAGAATTACAAAAAAGTCCAACGCTTTGAGTCTTGAAAGATTACTATCTTCCAAGAGTTATTTCCTATATATAGTTATTGAGATTTACAAATAATGCTCTATTAGGATACCACAAAGCATAAAGATATAACAATCAATATGCAACTTTAGGAAATGCATCGTATTTATTATTTCAAACGGAGCCTTTATGGGAAGAGTCACTCCTTTTTTGAAAAAACATGTAATTTTTTATTTAAATAATAAATTCAAATTTTAAATAAATAAATTATCAAAATAAATTTTTTAATTTAATTAAAAGATCCTATCTGGACGCCCAAACCCATAAGTGGTCTGGTGCAACTGATGTGGGAATCCCCCACTTCACCATATTACAACTATCTCAATAATTCCCCACTAGTCTGTAATATAGTACATAATATCAAGCATATCAAAAAGTATCTAATATAAATTTGATCTTTTTGTTAGTATAAGTACCTTAAAGTTTGTTGAAGATATTGATATCCTAAGATTGAACTATAACTCTTTTTATCAAATCGAAAGTATCACACACATAATATTATTAAATAGGGAAATAATTGATTTAACATTATGCGTTAGCACATGTATGGCCATGTGCTAATTCAAATTCATGAAGATTAACGAGATCAACTCTTTAAATCCTTGTTTGAAGTGGCACTACCTCAATATTCATATAACTGAAAATAGATTTATATTCTTGTCACCACAGATATTTGCTAGATTTATTAACAATTATTTTATCATCTTTCTTGTAACAGTATACACTTTAAAGTTTATTAATATATCCATGTTATTACAGACATTTAACAACTCGTAAGCTCCTTTCATAATAGTAAATAGTACACCAGAATCAAGAATTTAAGCAAGGAAAGTCATGCTTAAACGAGACAAATAACTTTTATTACCCAAGAACTTATATTGTTAGAGAGTATGTGTCACGCCCCGAGAGGATACTCTAGGCGTGGTTGGCACCCAGAGACTATTGCTAGTCCCTAAGCAAACCACTCAATCTCAGGACAGTCATCCAACATCAAACATAGCGGAAACAATATAATAAGGTAGTGAGCTACATCAATAAGAAGGGCCAATGGCCAATAAACTCTGTATCAACATCGATGATAAGTAAATAGTATTACTAACTCAACTCTAAGAGAGAAAGATCTCGCATCAAATCTCAACTCATGTCTATGAAGCTTCTAACTAAGCTAGACAGTCTAAGAGGGTACTATGACAGGCCATGGCTACCCAGCTTAATAAACAAGATAACAGATAAGAAAAAGGGCTCCTCCGGATAGCAAAGAGGGCTCACCAATGACTGAATTCAGAATCTCTGAACCTCAATGATGCGTCTGCTGAAGTCCTCTAACTCTTGTATCTGCATCATGAAACGATGCAGCTTCGAGTGGCGTCAGTACGTAGAATGTACGGTATGTAAGATGGCTGAATGTAACAATATAGATAGAATAGTATAGGGATAATATCATACTCCGTCAGAATGTCAGATGTCTGTCTAAAGCAAGAATAAAGAGTAGACAAATGACCTGTCAACATCTCATTAAATACATCATCGATACGTCAGACTCATCTCAAGAAATACTCGACTCAACGTACATCAATGGAATCATGCTCATCTAGGACAAGGAATAATGAGTAGATAGTAAAACATCAACATCCACTCATATCATCATATCAACATCAGAGTTCTATCAAAATATAACCTAGCTGGGAGTTTCTCTAATCGACAACCATCACCTATGAGCCGGTGATAATACAACGAAGCGATGTTATTGCCACATCCATCCAGTACCCGGCCCGTGGTAAAGGACATCACTATCAGTGGATCCATAAGAAAAAAACATCAGTCCTCTTTTGGGACAAGGAAACATCCGCATTGCGATTCGATCCTTTCTCCTATGCAGGCCACGTAGTTAATGAGTTCGAGTGGGACTCACTCTCACCCATTTTGGTGCTCAATACTCCTCCCAGAACTTGACATGCTCATAAAACGTCATCATCATTGGTCCCATAGGGACATAATACATCAACATTAATATCATCATCGTCGGTCCCATAGGGACATAGTACATCAACATCAACATCAACATCATCATCAGCGTCAACTAATCAACATCAACATCAACATCGTGGACTCAAAACATTCTTTTAGAATTTAGTTTCAAGTAGTAAGACTCATGAACATCACTTTCATCAACATCATCATCAAGACTCTCGTGATTTTAGACCACAATCGCAACATCACAAACATTATTATCGTTAAGGCTCTAGACTCTTTTCCCCTAAGCTCATTCTTGCATTCTTTAGTATAATATACATAGAATTTTGTAAAATCATTCATAAGAACAACTTATGCAGTAAATCAAGTTTATGATGATCATCAATTTAAGAAAAATACATGAATTAAGAAGAAATTCAGTAGAATACTCAAGGATTTTCACATATAACTCATCATCTTCAATCATGGACTCAATTTACTCAAAGGAGGCACATGAAAGAACAATCTCATGGATAGACTTACATAACTGGGATGATTGCTATCAACACAATTCCCTTGGGACTTCCTCTTGATTCCTCAATCTCGACTTTCCTCTACTCTCCTCAAGCCCTAGCGTATTAGCGTTGTTAGGAAGAGGATTTAGAATGGGGTTTTAGACCCTTTCTGTGTGAAAACAAATTACATCAATCGTACATGGGTTTTAGAAGATGCTAGGAATGGACTAGAATGCCCCTCAAAATTTTAAAATTTTTTCAGCCGCGAAATAACCCAGTCTGCGATGCAGACTGGTCGCGTATAGCTCATTTTTGGCAAAAATCTTTCTGAACGAGTTTTCTCAACCCCGTCGAAAAATTTAAGAAAAACATAAGTCACCCTTCACGATGGGTCCACGACGTGGCTCTGTTGCGAACTCTCATTGTTTCTCTTTTTGGGGCAAAAAATTATCTTTTTACTCGGTCGCTCTAAAAATCGACCGAGACCCTTTCCCCACTCAATTTGTTATGCTAACCATGAATCTGGCCTCGGATTTTCCATCCGAGCATCAGAAGGCACATTACGTCAATATCTCTCCTCTGTGGATATTTTTGTACTTTTACAAGGCGGTACATGCTAACTCAAAGTTGGATTTTGTTACTTGTATTTAATTTTAAGAGTTTTAGCTCCATCCTTTGCTTGTTTGTTGTATTGCATCTCTATCTAATGCTTTTACAAGTGAATCAGTCAAATTCTAATTGATCTCATATATACTGTAGTTATAGTTCATTGAGAACGAACTCGCTTATATCAGCATGTCTTAAACTTATGTCTTGATTTTTCATAATATATTTTCTTATAAGCTATGCACATAATAGTCTCAATATTACATAATATGAAAATGGCTGACGTAAATTGTGGCCACAACTTTATATCTCCTAACATGTTTCTTAGCCATTCCACTTCTTTTCCAGCAACAACTAATAACAATGAATAGAAGTTTGTTTCTTGGATGCCAACTAATGGCTCCACCTTTCCAAAAGAATATCTAACCTGAAGTATCCTTATTATCATTAATACTTTTGGTCTAACTCACATCAGAATATTCTTCTAATAGGGTAGAAAAATCACTATAACAAATGTCCAAATATTTTTATTTTCTTTTAGGCTTGTGTGATTGATTTTGGCACCCAATAGGATCAACATTCACTTTTAATGAAGTTTTCCTACAACAACAACTATCATTTCAGCATTTAGATAGCTCCATTTGAGGCGTAGTATGGTTTAAGTGTTGATCACCTATAGTTGGTTTGAATCTATTACAGTGGATGGCTTGGATACTATTTGCTTAGGGAAGCTTTGGAGTGGGTGCATTTGATTCAGAGTCAGATTTGATAGACTAGAGTCGCCAGAAAAGTTATGCTGACAAGAGAGTCTGGCCCTTAAAGTTCATGAGGAGTGATTGCTTATGGCTAAAGATATCACCCATGAAGGGTGTGATAAGATTTGAGAAAAAGGAAAATCCCATTTCATATGTTTAGTCTTGGAGATTGATTTCTACTGGTTGCTTAGCATATTTGGCTCATGTTCGTGATGTATCATCTGAGGCTTCTTTCATTGATTTAGTTTTAGTAGTCTGTGAGTTCCCAAATGTATTTCCTGCTGATTTGCCTGGGCTATCTGTAGAGAGGATGTTGATTTTGCTATAAATATGGACTCATGGACTAAGGTCCTCCTTATCGGGTGGCCCCTATAGAGCTTAAATGGGTTTTCTGGATCTGGGTTTTATATGGCCGAGTGTTTCTCACAGCTGGGGAGCTCCTATTCTGTTTGTTAAGAAGAAGGACTGGACTTTTCGGATGTGAATTGATGACAAGAAGTTGAATAAGGTAATGGTAAAGAACTGTTATTCTCTACCTCACATTGATGACTTATTTGATTAGCTACAAGAGGTTAATGTGTTCTCTAAGATCGATTTGAGGTCAGATTATCATCAGTTGAGGATTACGTCAACATATATTCCTAAGACTGTCTTCCAAACCCGTTATGGCCACTATAAGTTCCTGGTTATGTCATTTGGGCTGACTAATACCCCTGCCGCTTTTATAGACTTGATGACTCATGTATTTGGCCTTATCTACATTCTTTTGTTATAGTTTTTATTAATGATATCCTCATATATTCTCAGAGTCGAGACCAACATGTACAACACCTGAGGATTGTGCTTCAGACTTTGAGGTATTACCAGCTTTATGCCAATTTACGAAGTGCGAGTGCTAGTTAGAGTTTGTGGCATTTCTGAGTTATGTAGTATCCAAGGACGACTTTATGATAGATCCAGCTAAGATTAAGGTCATTTGTGGTTGGTCTAGCTCACGTCTGTCATTGAGGTCTGGATCTTTGTTGGTTTAGTAGGGTATTACAAGTGGTTTGTTGAGGGGTTCTATATTATTGTTGCATCGTTGACTCGATTGAGTCGCCAACGAGTTCCTTTTGTGTGGTTTGTGGAGTGCGAGTTGAGCTTTTGAGGCTCAAGGAATTACTGACTATTATTCCTATTCTGACTCTTCTTGTTGAGGGCGATGGTTTTATCATATATTATGATGCCTACAGTATTGACTTGGGAATTTTTCTAATACAGCGAGGTAAAGTTATTGCTTATGCTTTCCAACAATTGAGAGTTCACGAACATAACTACCCAACTCATGATTTAGAGTTAGTGATGGTAATTTTTATGCTCAAAATGTGAAGACACTATCTATACAAGGTGTCCACTATGAGATATATACTAATCATTGCAGTATGCAGTATATTATGAGTCAGAGGGATTTGAATTCTAAGAAAAGGCGCTGGATTGAGTTGATAGCAGATTATGACCTTTCCATTCTCTATCATCCAAACAGGGCAAAAGTAGTAGTCAACGCCTTGAGCTGAAAGGTGATTAGATGGGTAGCTTAGTTTATTTACCCCACTATAGAGTAACCTTTAGTTTTGTACATCGAATCCTTGGCAAATAAGATGGTAATATTAGACATTTCAAACTCTAGGAAGATATTAGCCTTTGTTGGGGCTCATTCATCTTTATTTGATCATATTCGAGTCAGACAGTACAAGGATGAGTCTTTGACAGCCCTCGGAGATCGAGTTTTATAGGCTGGTGATACCCAGGCTACTACAAGCTCAGATGAGGTACCTAGATTCGACGGTCGATTGTGGGTCCCTAGAGTTGGGGATTTGGTATAATTAATTCTACACGAGTCTCATGACCTTAGATATTCTATCCACTCAGGCACAGTGAAGATGTATCAGGATTTGAGGCAACACTGTTGGTAAGGTGGTATGAGGAGAGATATAGTTGATTATGTATACCATTTTCTTAACTGCCAGCAGATAAAGGTTGAGGATTAGAAACCCAGTGGAGAGCTTCAAAGGTTGCCCATTCCCAAGTGAAAATGGGAACACATTACCATAGACATTGTGATGGGACTGCCTTGAACTTCAAGAGGCATTAATAGTATTTGTGTCATCATTCATCAATTGACCAAGTCAGCTCATATCCTTCAAGTCCAATCCACCAATAATACTGAGCGGTAAACCTATATATACATTCAGGAGGTAATCCATCTACATGGGGTATCCGTGTCCATTATATCAGATCATGGTTCACAGTTTACCTCCAGCTTTTGGAGATCTTTTCAGAGAGAGTTGGGCACCAGGTTGACCTTAGAATAACATTTCATCCATAAATTGATATCCAGTCAGAGAGTACTATTCATATCCTTGAGGATATGTTGGGGGCCTATATATTAGAGTTTGGTAGTCAGAGAGATTAGTTCTTAGCCTGAGAAAAGTTTACGTATAATAATAATTACTATTGCAGCATTCAAATAGACCATTTAAAGATTTATATGGTAGGCATTGTCACACTCCTGTTAGGTGGTTTGAGTCCATAGAGCCTTGATCATATAATATAGATTTGCTTCAAGAAACTCTATATAGTGTCCGGGTGATTCAAGATAGGTTGAGGTTATCCTAGAACCAACATTGGAGTTATGCTGATCGTAGACGCCATCTGTTGTGTTTTGAGGTTGGAGATCGAGTGTTCCTACGAGTATAGCTTATCAATGTTTTTTTATAAATGATATCGCCCCTAAAAGGGGGTGATGAGATTTGGTAAACAGGGTAAGCTCAATCCTTGGTATATTGAGCCATTTGATATTTTGGGGCGGATTGGTGAAGTTGCAAATGATTTACCTTTGCCTTCAAAATATTTATCTATAAACTTGGTTTTTTCATATTTTGATGCTATGTCGGTATATACCCAATGAGTCACACGTGCTACAATATGATTTTATTGAGTTAGATGACCGCCTAATCTTTATTAAGGAGCCAGTAGCTATATTAGTCAAAGATTTCAAACATCTCCACCCTAAATCTATATCTATGGTTAAAGTCCAGTGGCGACATCGGACAGTTGAGAAAGCTACCTGGGAGACCGAGCGAGACATGCATGAGCAGTACCCCAACCTATTTGAGCCTTCAAGTATGCCGTTATCCTTACTTTCACAAATGAAAGTTCTTTTTAGTAGTGGATGTTGTAATGATCCTCTAGGTCATTTTTATGTTTCCACTCATTTTTTTGTTGGTTAGAGCTTTTCTATAATGACTTCAGGTCATTTATGGCTTGTTGGCTTAGTCGTTCATTTGAGTTTTGTGCAGTTTTCCATGTTGGAAGGCATGTTATAGCCTAAAAATTTATTTTGGATAAAAGTCCAGGTAAATGGCTTGAGAATGGAATTCTAACAGTTCCATTAGCTTTGAAATTGCCAAATTAAGCGACAAGCGTAGTTGACTCAAGACCGAGGCTTTTAGTGAGAATTTAAACCATTTTCAAAGAATAAACTCGCATTTGAGTGTTAAAAAATATGATACATAGTCTTATATGGATTCTAGTGTTGTTTTATATGATTCCACATATGTTATTATCACTTGAGGGGAATGTTCCGGGGGGGTTTAAAATGCCCCATAAGTTTAACGGTTGAAATAACAATCATATGCTCGACAAGCCGAGTTAATATAATTTATGTTGGTCATCATTGAGATATCCCAAAAAAAATTGGTGATTGTATCAAAAATGACTTTATAATGTCACTTTAATTAATAGATGGAAGTAAGAGGCCAAGGGAATGTATTGAATCCAAATCTTAACTGATGAATTTATTATAAGAAAGTTTTGACATGATCTTATTAATGTACTAACTTGGGAGGAGTATATCTCCTAATATATTTGGAGTTAGGAGACCAAAGAGTATCAAATTGAAGGACGACAAGTCTAGTTTTAAACGCAATAAACTAATTCTTAATATGACATTTGAATAAAAAGTTATAATCATTTTAGCGCAGACTATTCGGACAAATCAAGTCATAGATCCGAGTAAGGTTAGGCCGGCTTTAAAAGGTACTTTTTGACATTTAAAAATAGTAATATGCCCCATTTCTCAAAGGAAAAACATCCAACAGCCATTATAGAGTTCCTAGACCTTTGAGGTAAGAAAACACCCACCTTCTAGCTTGACTCTTCCTTGGCTCAAGTTCGGAGAAATGTTCTCCTCCTCGCAAGCTTCATTTTGTGATATTTATTATCATTTTTCATTATGGTTGAAGGAATTACATGTGTCAACTAATTCTTAATATATATACATGGTTGAACTACTTTTAAGTAAGTTTCTATACCTACTTAGCTCAAAATCACATGGCTTAAAGATGGAAATCAGTTCCTACGACCTAGGTTTGTTTTAGTGCATTTTCTTGAAGTTGTAGAGTTGAAATAGTGTTGGACCCTTCAAGTATATTTTTGTGCTCAACAAATTGAGTCTTTTAGATTAAGATAAGTTTCATCCAATCACCTCCCTTACAATTTTATATTTTTGTCATTTTATCGATTTTTGGAGCCACGAGGCAACATTTGAAAGCGATTGCTCCAGGCAGCGAGTTGTTGTGTTGTTGTGAGCCTTTTTGAATTGTATATTGATGCTATTAAATTACGCAGGGTTGTGACGTTTCTCCTCTACATTCATGGAGTACAAGTCTGTCCTAAATAAATGACAATTTCTAGATTTGACTTGATTTAATTGGAAACTTTAAGCTGCGACATTTTACTCAATTTGTCAGAATAGTTTTTGCCTTAATCATTAAATTTTGAAAAGGAATGTCACTTTTATGTTGGATTGTTTTGTACTGTTATGGCCCTCGATTGAGCTCTAATCTAAGGTATCGGCTCGAATAGTTGTATGGATCATTATATGAGGTTTGTTCCAGGATTTTGGACACAGGTTCAACCTTTTCTCGCTTTTTAGCCCAAGACATGATCTTTTCTCCGTATCTTGAGATTTTGGTATTGATACGACTATATTGATGTCACGATCCTATTTTTGATAGCTTGACAACATTCTGAGGCTGCTCGGAAGGGAAAGGCTCCTATAGATTGAGTTAGAGTGTGCATAATTGACCTTCAGGTAGGCTGTGACTTTTCTTCTTCTAGACTAAGTTAGAATATGTAAATCTAGTATGAATAGTATGCATATTGAGCAAGAAACTTGTCTAAGGCTGTAATTGTTAGATTTGTTATATTAGCCAATAATTAGGGCTGATAGAGTATTTGTTTGACCTTCTAAGATTGTTGTAATCTGTGTACCAATTTTTTGTTGTAATTCTAGCTATCTGATGATTGTTTGGGACTTAGCCTAGTGATGCCCTAGACTTGCATTGTTCAGAGCCAATAAACTAGTATATATTCATTTGTGTGACTTGAGAGGTGTAAATCCTTGTAAATCGGACTAGCAGACTTGAGTTAGTAGACTTGATGCCTTAGACAGGCCATGTTGTGATGGGAACCTAATTATCCATATGATCTATATTACTTTTACGGGGTCTCGCAATGTACTAGAGGTTGCTCTGATTTGGAGGTGACAAGTGAGCTATGCTGAAGCTCAGAGTAAGATCTCCTATGATCTGAGGCCCGAGCATTTCCCATGATCAATTATTTACCCTTCTAGTACATACTAGACCCTTGGGTTCAGCTCATACTATATACCCCTGGTTTGAGACCATAACATTTGAGATGGTCATGTCAGATTATATCTATATATTAAGTCCATTATCGGACCATATATCAGCCGTGTCGGACCATATCTGCAGTTCGAGGCCATGTCGAGACTATAGCCTGAGTCTGAGGCCAGGTCATAGTTTGAGACTAAGGCCAGGTCACAACCTAGGTCTAAGGCCAAGTGCAGCCTGAGTTTGAAGCCAGGTCGGATTACTTCATCGAGGTTGAGATTACTTGAATGTTGTTCGGTTATGAGTCTGCTTGATACTTGACATTGGTAGATCGACACTTGTATACTTTCCTTTACCCTATCTCTGTGTGTGGATGTATCATCTGGGCTTATAGGGACCCGATTAGCATACAAGCTTAGATAGTATGTCCTTACACCTGCGTACATCACTACATCGCTGTTCAGATTCTGATTACGGACATACTCACGAGCATACTTATCTAGTTCTTGTGTTTAGGTGTTGAGATATTATATTTTAGCTTATTCTTGCTTTATTTACTATTTTTAATAAGTCGGCCTATGATGCCTATTGGGTACCTTATTTCTGGTAATCATACTACACTCTGCATTTGTTTCAAGGTGCAGGACCGAGCACGAGCCAACAACATTAATTCCACCTGTGTAGTTGTCAATTCTAGAGACTTGTCGTGAGCATTGTCATTCTTCGATTTTTCCAGTCTCTATCTGCATTGTTGCTCATCTTTTCTTATCAAAGACTAACCTATATATTAGATATATGTGCATACATATACTATTCTGGTTCAATTGCGGTGTATTTTGTCTATAATAGCTCAGTACATATGACTTCCACGTTCTAGGAGAGGAGGTTTTGTTTTTGTTTGGTGTCTATATAGCATCAGTTCCTGCTTTTATTATGGACATGCTTCCTATTGATTGTTTTGGGGTTATATTTTACTCTCACATCCATTACTATTCGTTCCAAGTTTAGGTTGGCTTACCTATTGTTAGGCATGGATAGGTACCATCATAATATGTAAAGTTGGATTGTGACAAATTAGTACCTCCCTGCTTGTGTATTATGGTGCATTCATCATATCATTGATCATGAAAAGTTGACAATTATGGAAATACTTTTTGAGAAAGAAAATAAGACACCTTTAAAACCTTTAACCATGAATTAGGTGACAATGAGGATAAGATATTGAGATTGTGTTTTTGTATATAATCTGCAAGGCGCTCATGGGTCTGTATGATAGCCTTAGCTCAATAGGTGTATTTGACAGGTTGTGGCGGATCTAGAATTTTCTTTAAGGGGGTTCAAAATTTTAAGAAGTAGACACACGAACTAACTGAGGGGGTTTGACATCTATTATATATAGATAAAAAATTATTTTTAAAATATGAAAATAGTTTAATTTTTCACTGAATATGTGGTTCCACCACTGATGACAGGTGTATATAACAGGTTATGTGATGGTCTTGATCCCGCTGTACCACCTATGTATTGCATCATTCTATTTCATTGCATTATATGATGTTGATTCTTGAGTATTTGACTTATTTGATGATATTCGATATTATTTGATTTTACGTATTTATTTTATTCGCGGCATTTTATATAAAGTGGCAACACTAATACCGGGATGGGATTTTTCATATGCAGGTGGAAGCGCTTCTAGTATATTGCATAGTTGGACCAACTCTTAATATTCGGTCGTTATAACCTACTAGGTACATGTGATTTGCACTCATCTCTAATTCCGTGTCCCTTTTGGATATAGATTCTAGTCAGGATCTTCCTCGCAGCAGCTAATTACCTCTAGAGAACAGGTTGTACCAGATTTAGTGGTGAGATTTTGTGTACCGAATCATGATTAGCTTTATCTTTCATTGTAGTCCTTATTCTTATTCGGAGACTGTATTGCATTTACCTTGCCAGAATTGTATTAGATGCTCTCTTTATACTAGTGACACCGAATTTGGGATATTTCATTGTTATATTGTATTTTTTTTTTCGTTTGTGTCTTGACTCCCTTTCTGGGAGTGTTATGTGTGATTTTCTTTTCGGCTTACACATAGGGATGGAATTTGGGATGTGTATCATTATAACCTTGGTTATGGATCGTGATAGGCTCGCTGCACAATCGAGGTTTAGTTAGTCATAGAGCTTCAAATTGATTAATTTTGAAATTAAACTAGATTAGATCAACTCAATATTTTAAAATTATAATTTTAATATTCATAAAATATGCAAAAAGTACTAGAAGTTTTAATTCTTCTCGTATCAATATGATAAATAAAATATCTTAAATATTATCAAAGTTCACATAAATTAAATTTATATAATAGAAAACATTACATAAGTTGAGAATAATGAAGTAGAAGCATAACCATTCAACTTATGCATAGTTTTGTCACTCCAGGTTCACTAAACTCATGCTCCCCTCCCTAAATCATATATAATATAATAATGTTATACTTTTTTAAAAATAAAATACCCATGTGTGTGTAAAGCCACTTTAAAAGTATTATATCTGTGATGATGATTGAATGTACCTCTCTAAATGAGTTTACAAATTTAAATCTTATACCTATTTTTTTTTTTTTTTTTTTTTTAAAAAAAAATTTGGTATAGCTCTCTAAGTTGTTATTGGTAGCACTTTTGGTGTTCAATTTTTTTTTTTCATTTTTTCCTTTAATCTTTTGAAAATTTCAAGTATTCACATTGAAAATTTATAATCTTTTTAGCACTGTAAATTTTTAATAGAACTAAATCAAGTGTGTATTAATGCCTTCAATGAGTTTAATCATATATACTTTATACACCATTTAAAAAGATAAAATTTAGTGATGGACCTATAATTTTAAAATTTTAATGATTTAAGTGATAAAAATCAAAAGGTCAAATTGATCAGATTTATATTCACTTTTTCGTAACTACTCTTTTGAAATTCTGGATGCGCCTCAAAAACTGTATGATAGGAGATAAAATAGCATTGAATTAAATTCTAAGAATAACCATCGTATATTTTTCCTTACTCGTTGATTCAATCAAAATATATAGAGGTAACCATTGAACATTTTTTTAGGAAAAAAAAGTTTAATAATGTATTCTGGATCTTAACTATCCTTTCAGGCTGAACAATCTAGGAAAATAAAAATGTATTATAATGTTTTTCCCTAGAGGTATTCCTATAATTTTAAGGAACTTTTTAGGATTAACAAAAAAAGGCCTGCATAAAACTGTTCCTCGACAGACTAATTCCTAATTACTGTATATTTTGATTTGAAAATAACTATGTGCTCGTTTGATTGGACAAGTTATTTGAAAATTAATTATCTTGAGATTAGTTATTTCATAATTATTATTTCATCTTTAATGTAGAATGAAAATAACGTTATAATTTTTGAAAAACATAATTAATTACAAAAATAATAACATATCCAGTGGAATTCCACAAGTCGAGTCTGGGAAGAGTAGAATATACGCATATCTTACCACTATCTCATAGAGATAAAGAGACTGTATTCTGATAACCAACATAATTAATTACAAAATAATAATTTTATTTCAACCAAAAAATAAGATAAATTTATAATAAAATTAATCTCGAAAAACTATTTCTCATTCTTCGTACCAAACGAGCACTTACAATTTCAGAATGTCAAGCCAAGTATAAAGACAATTTGTTGCCCTCTTCTGCTAAATATTAAGAAATTCAAACCAAAAAGAAATAAAGCTGACTGGATCTCTAATATTAAAACCATTATTACCCAGTTATTGAAGTTGACATTCTCTAATCCTTATTAGTTAATACTCCCTTAGTACTAACGTGGCATCTTTTGAATTTCGAGATTCAAATCAATTGTTTTTTACTAAAAATTTTCATATGTTTTTTAAATATTTTGAGTTATCAATTATTGTGACTTATAGTTTAGAAATATACAAATTTCATTTTAAAATATTTAAAGATTTCATGCACAATTTCTCGGTCAAATTTAAATTGTTCGACTCTTGAAAAATGAAGAGTGCCACATAAATTGGGACATAGTGAATATTATTTTTGGACAGAAGTATTGAGATTACCTTTAAACTTAATGTGAATTATATATTAATTTTTATTTTTAACTATTTAAAAATATTACTTTACTTGATTAAATGTATCTTAAAACGCTCATCTTACATCATACACACAAATTGTTATTCACGCACGTACTCATGGATTTTTGTCGATGATGTGGCATATGCATAGATATATTGTATGATATGAGGGTGTTTTAAGATTCAGTTAGTCAAATAGAAGAATGTTTTTACGATTGTCAATAGTTCGGGAATGAAACTAATAATTAGCTTCAAATTCAAAAATACTTTCAACACTTATCCTTATGTCTTAAGGTTATAATGGAGGAGAAAATAAAAGTGAATTTTTAAAGCATTCTTTATTCTATACCATTAACTTTTACATTATCTTTCTTGCGCTTTCATAAATTTTATATTTTTATTAAAAATATTATAAACATATATGTCATTTATGCATGTTAAAATTTGAATCGATAAAATAATAAAGTGGCTAAAACAAAACCCGTTGCCTACCATGGTATTGTCCATTAGGTCAAAACAAATCTCAATTTCAAATAAAAAAATTTTAAATTACTCTTTGTCTTTTTGCTATGTCAAAATGGCCTGTTATATACTTTTTTTGATATATTATGATATCAAATTTACACCTCGTCTTTCGATTACTCTTGAAGAATTTGTAAAATATGTGTATGTATGTGTGTATCTATGTACAAACATACACACTATATAGATTATGATATCATTTTAAATTATTTTTAAAATTTGACGGGATTTGTAGTTTTTTTCAATAATCTTTTTGAAAAATAACTCGTCAAACATTCATTGATAATTTCTTGTGCAAAAAAAAAAATTTGATTTATTTCTTTATAAGAAAATTAATGGAGTCCTCTCAGTTATTTTTAAAGAATTAATATCACTTGCTATGTCATGTGGCAAGCAGCATGGGTTTTAAATTTTAGTTGGTCAAATAGAGAGATGTTTTTATGCTGTTAATAGTTCAGAAACGAAACTAATCTTTCTCGTTAAGTATAGAGGTGTTTTTAACATTTCTCTCACCTTTTTCTCAAGAGCTCCACGCTCTACAAGGGTTTGAGAACACTTGGTATGCCATGTGACAGAACGAGAGTGTATTTAAATTTAATTAATTAAATAGAAAGATATTTATAAAACTATTAATCCAAAAATAAAATTAATAATTCCTATCAAATTTTAATAATGATTTCATTACTTTCTTTCTTGTTTTCAACTAAAGCATGACCCAAAATTAAAATAATCAAATGAACTCAGGAATTCTTTTTCTTAAATATTACTTTATTTGTTTCCTAGATGTGATGTTCTAACTTCCGTCTCATACAGGGTGTATTAGGTAGAAAAATAGTTTATCTTAAAATATTTTTTAGAGGAATAAATGAGTATTTTAATTTATTTATTTTTGTGTGTTCAGTATATATATTAAGTAAAAGATATTATCTTCAAAATATTTTATATATAATTTAGATAAATATTATGAGAGATAATAGTGTGGAATAACGAGGATGAAGGTTGTAGGGGTGGATTAAAGACGAATTGTGTTGGAGGGCAGAGGACAAAATCGATGTGGAATGTGATTTACGAATTCCATTTTGAAAGTTATTTTTCTCATATTTAAAGAAATAAATTAAAATTTTTGACTAATCAAAATAAGAAAAATAAAAGGGGATAATTTCAAATATATACAAAATAATTAATTAATTTACAACAAATGTAGTTCATGTTTTACTTACATTAAAAAATAGCCCCAAATCAGCGAAATTATACACGGTTATAAAATATAGCATGTCAAAAGTTATACAAAGTATACATTGACTATACAATGTATATTACTTATTCATGAACTATACTCTAAATATGCATTATGACACACAATATACACTGATTGTACATACTTATATTACGAAGGACTATTTTTTTGTAACTATTTTTACTGAAGCGTCACTCAGTATGATTATCCTAATTAAAAGATTTTTTTTTCTTAGAGAATAATTAGTTTGAATTTTATCAACAATTCTCTCAATCATTTTAATTTGTAGCATTTTTTCAAAAAAATAAATTGATATGGTCAAGTAGAATTTACTATCAATTAACTTGTTATGCACCTTGCTTTTATCATCATCTGTTTGTTTGTTTGTTTTTTTTATTAAGAAAGGCAAATATGTCTCTATCTATACACACACATAGAAGTTTGCAATTAATTAATAGAAATCCCTTTAATATATAATATGTATATTTCCTAGGAATAACTACTATTTTATTCCTTACCAAAACAAGCTTGTTATATTAGATTAATAATAAAGAGACCTTTTCAACTTTACTTATAAAATCTTGTTTCTCCATATATCCCAAGAAATTTTGGGATATAAGTATAGGTTTTTTTTAATTCATAACTCGAAATCTCTTTTTAAAGGTGGAGAAATTTAATCTGTCATACTATAATCGTAGTCTAAATTTAAGGAGTAGTAGATTTTGATTTTTTTGAGCCAATCACATTCTTTTTTTTTAGTTCGTTTAAAAATATATCTCTTTTCTTTTATTACAATTCTTTAATTTCAATTTTTCATGTGACATGTTTATAATAATAAGATTAAAAAATTTTGGTATATTTAACATATTTTTAATTTATGACCAGAAGATTGAAAATTTTTTTTTTACTTTTTTTAAATTCTATGTCGAGCTCAAAATAGGATAAACAAATTGAAACGAAAAGAATACTACATAGCTTTGAGTCATGCATTTCCCTTTTCTTTTTTCTTTTTTAATGGGTTATTTTGATTTATCAATAGAGATATTAAGGAGCTTACTTTGTGTATTTTTCCAAGAGATTTGGTATTGTAATCGTTTACAAATTTATTTTAGTTTTTTATTTTGTCTTTTTTTTACGAGAGATTTTTACTTTTACACATTTATAAATTATAACATATTTTGTCACATATTTTATCTTTACATAGAATAAATATAAAAAAAAAAAAATTCTTCTATTCAATTTATAATTGGTCATTTCCTTGTTAGCGCGCTCCAATACTATATTTGTCAAACTAGGTATCATATACTTGGGGGAAAAAAGGAAAAGGAAATACTGTAGTCTTTCTATGATCTTTCTTTTTTTCAATTGATGGAGTATACTCCTACATTTGTCAATATAAAGGTAAATATAGCATAGCTTATATGAATTTGAAATAGGAAAAGTGATGAACAATAATTAAAGCCATATATATTTTGTGTGGATATATCATATATATATGACCAATTATGTTTCTAGAAGTTTAAGGCCTCTAAAATCTTCCTACTTTTATAATTCCCCATGGCTAATTAAAATAAACCTGCAAAAGTTGTTTCTTAGAGCCACTATACCAAGAGGGCTCCATAACACATGGAGAAAAGTCTTTTCTTTTCCAAACCTACAAATTATAATTATTTCTTAGCAAACAAGGATGTTCATCATCATATTCATTTGATAAACATGCAAAACCCTAATCATCATGAGAACTCATCATCATCAAGAAGTCGATCACCGGAATATGATGAGCCTGTTTCCGATAGCAAGTGGGCCCCTAGGCTTCTCCGGGAGTGTGCTACCGCGATTTCTAATAAAGATTCGACAAAGATCAATCACTTGTTATGGATGTTGAATGAACTTGCTTCTCCCTATGGTGATTGCAATCAAAAATTGGCATTTTATTTCTTACAAGCCCTTTTTTGTAAGGCCACTGATACTGGCTTGAGGTGTTACAAAACCCTAACTTCAGCAGCTGAAAAGAGCAAGTCATTTGATTCATCTAGGAAATTGATCCTAAAATTCCAAGAGGTAAGTCCATGGACAACTTTTGGTCATGTTGCATCAAATGGTGCAATTTTAGAAGCATTAGATGGAGAGAATAAGCTTCATATAATTGATATAAGTAACACCTTTTGTACTCAATGGCCAACTTTGCTTGAAGCCTTGGCTACACGAAACGATGAAACGCCACATCTTAAGCTTACGGTTGTGGCCATGGAGAGCATCCTAGCGAAATCCGTCATGAAAGAAGTGGCACAAAGGATGGAGAAATTTGCTAGGTTAATGGGAGTGCCTTTTGAGTTTAATGTTATAAGTGGATTGAACCACTTGAAAGAACTCACAAAGGAGAGTTTGAATATACAAGAAGAGGAAGCATTGGCTGTGAATTGCATTGGAGCCTTGAGAAAAGTCGAAGTAGAAGAAAGGGGAACTTTTATAAGAATGCTTCAATCCCTTAACCCTAAAGTTGTCACAATAGTTGAACATGAGGCTGATTTTTCAAGCACAAGGAATGACTTTGTGAAATGCTTTGAGGAATGCCTTAGGTTCTACACATTATACTTTGAGATGCTTGATGAAAGCTTTCCAACAACGAGCAACGAAAGGCTAGTGATCGAAAGGGAATGTTCTAAATGCATAGTTAAGGTTTTGGCTTGTGATAATGAAAATATTGGTGATGATCAAGGAGATAGTGAAAGAAGAGAAAGAGGAAATCAATGGTCTGAAAGGCTTAGGGAATGTTTTACCCCATTTACACTAAATGATGATGCTGTTGATGATGTTAAGGCCTTGCTTAAGAGGTACAAAGCTGGATGGTCACTTATTCTACCACAAGCAGATCAAGAATCATCAGGAATTTACTTGACATGGAGAGAAGAACCAGTGGTATGGGCTTCCGCGTGGAAACCCGAGGAAAAATCACTGGAGGTAACTACATGATAAAAGAAGATTCATATAGCTAAACTCATGATTAGTGAAGATTCATATAGCTGAACTGGACGTGCGTGGTGATATCTGGAGACTCATATACCTGAACTGGATGTGTGTAATGATTAGTGGAGAATATTCCTACAGTTGAACTGGACGGACGTGATGATCAATAAAGATTCATGTAGCTGAACTGGACGTGCATGGAATTAAAGCTTGGTAATCATATTGCCATATGCTTTATTTAGCTTACAACAAGCTAAAGCTTGATAGCATTTAGTTTTTCTATATTTGGGAGCCAACAACATAGACAAGCAAGAGGTTGATCCTTTTTGCTTTTATTTCTTTTTCCTTCTTTTATGGATCTTGCAAACATATAGGAATTGTTACTAGATTATATTGGTTTTCCTTTTTCTACCTTCTAGATTCAACAACACTATAATGATTTGTGCTTGGGAGTTTGTATTGCTTTCTTTAGTTTGTTTATTTTTCTCAATTTCTTCTAATTGTTTGTAAGTGTTTGCATATGTACACTTTTTTCAAATTATGAGTTTCTTTTCCACTAGATCTTTTTGCTAATTATAAAAAAGTGTTTGCCATTTTGCATACCAACCCTTTTGCTTAGCCTTGGTGGGGGACCTCTCCCGCTATTAATAGTCATAAATTAGAAGTTGTTTTCCCCTTTTCTTATTGGCATTACTTGTTATTACAAATAGATTTAGATTCCCCTTCTAAGACTAGAATTTATTAGACAGAAATGATAACAATAACAAAAATCTAATTATTCCTCCTTTCCATAATTCAACTCCGGAAAAAGGTGAAAAAAATTTCTTAATCAAACGTCACCTTATTAAGGGTTATGCAATAATCGAATCGATCGATAAATCAAATCGAAAAAGATGTTACCAGATTATTAGGTTAACGGATTTTTAGTGGTTTTACAAAAAAATTTATCGGGTTATCGGTTCAGTTTTAATTAGTATTGGGTTATTGGGTAAATCGATAACCTATTAAGAGTATAATAATTTACTACTTCATCCCATTCTAAATATTAAATATTAATAATTTAACATCACTTCATACTAAATTGATACTCGTAAGTCATGTATTTGCTTGATTTCCAATGTGTAACCCTTCTGTTGGAAAGTAAATTAGAATATGAGGTCAAATATTGCATATTATTAAGTTTAGATGTTTAATTGATTTGTTTGTTTTACTGTATGTATCTCATCGTATTGCGTCAAATTGTTAGAGAAGTTATATATTTATTTTATGATTATATTCTTATTGGGGTAAACCGAAAATTGAATCGTTAAGGTAAAAAATCAATAAAAAATATCCTATTGATTTGTTATTGGTTTAGCATATTTACAAATCAAAAATCGATAAACTGAACCGATAATACATAAAATCGATCGAACCGACCAATGCACACTCCTACCCCTTAATCTTCTTTTATCACGACACTTGATATACTTCTTTTAACAAAAAAAAAAAAGGGACACACAAAAGAGATTACAAGATAGAGAATCAAACGCTCGCCAACAATATGAATATTTATATATTCTATTATTTGAATTACTAAAATTTCTCAAAAAAAGGAATAATGCATAAGGCGGCATGAATGTATGCTAACCACCATGAATGATTTTTCTAGGAGGATCTACCTATTAATTTTTCATTTCTTAGTTATATTTTCAATTAAAGGAAAGTAAATATCATGTAAGATAAAGATGTATAAGAAGATACCGATATATAAATTAAAGAGAAAATTATTAAAAATACTCCTGAACTTGGCGCAAGTTATTAGTTTCATTTTCGAATTATTGACGGTCTTAAGAACACCCCCCTACTTAACTAACTAAACTAAAATACACCCCGAACTATCACAAGTGTTAAAAGCTCCCCTTAACTTGGCAAAAATTTAGGGGTGTATTTCACTCTTGTTACAAGATCAGGGGTGTATTTAAGTTCAGTTAGTCAAGTAGAAGAGTTTTTTTAACAATACCAATAGTTCAGAAATAAAATTAATAATTTATACCAAGTTAAAAAGCGTTTTTAATACTTTTCTCTAAATTAAAGGAGGACATAAAAAAAAAAAGGAAAATATAGAAAAGGACCCATGAGATGAAATTGGTGGCAAGCATAACCATACCAACTTGATCCCATGGTTGCTTTTATGTCTATTGATATGAATAGCATAAAATTTGATTTTTCATATTAGGTACAATAGCCTCAGGCCAACATCAGTTAGTGGCAAACCACTTTTATTGATTTAGATAAGACTTATACTAAAACTTTTGCCCATTTTTTTTTCATTTTATCCTCTCTACTTTCCTTACTCTGTCCTTTTGTGATCAGTAGATGTTGAAACTTAACAACCATTCCTTTACTCATCTCATATGAGTTTTTCTGTAAAATGTTTGTTAACTAGATGTCAATCTATAGCTAGTTCAATTACACCACTGAAAGAAAGGGTCAAAATCGATGGATAAAGCCAATTTTAAAAAAAAATTAATGTTAAATTGACAAACTGTGCATCAGATGAATAGCTGATCATGCAGGTTGATTTTTTTGTAGGTTTTAGAAAATCAATGGACAGGATCGATTTTTAGAGATAAACATAAAAAAAAAATTAGCTATTTGAAAATGAACGTAGGGAGTTTTTTTTATGACTTTGGATCATTCTACCACTTGACCACATGTGATCTTTGATGAAATATCATCACTGTTCTTATTTATACTCTTCAACTATAATTGTGCACTTCAAAAATTAACCTTGTTCGTTAGTTTTTGTAACAAAAAAATAATGGAGAGATTGAGTTGATTTTCTTTACAAAATTATAATTTTTGGGCAAAGAAAAATTGTTAAACATTTGTCGATTTTTCTTAAAGTTCGTTGATTTTCTATTAAATTTATTTTATAAAAAAAGAAATAAAATCGATGAACAAGGTCGGTTTTCTCTCGATTTTTTAAATCGATCCAGATCGCCGATTCTCTATTAATTAATTTTTTTCAATTTCATTTTGTTGAAGACATGATTAAGTAAATAAAAATATATTTTCATTTTATCTTTAGAGAAGATGATTTCCTACTTGGACATGGTAACAATGTCAATATTTTAGTGATTTTGCTAGCACTACTATGGGCTCTTATCTCTCTCAAATCAGATCATTGTTCCATGCTCACTCATTAGTTTGTTGAGCCTAGTTTGTCTATCTACTTTTTTTGCTCACTCTTCTTGAGTCTCCCCTTTCTAATGTAAAAGAAAAATGGGGAAAAAAAGATGAAATAATCTCAAGTTAATAAGGCCAAATTAATACTATAATTTTTGGGTGAACATCAAAATTTTATTTACCATTTGATATTTTATATATTACATACAGTAACACTTGTATGCATCAAATCAATAAATTATCATTTACTTTTAAAAAAATTGCGCGAAATAACAAACATTTAGATTATTATTTACTTTAACTATATTTTCAATTAATTATTGAACGCTACTAGTGTAATAATCCTTATTTTTAATTAAAAAGTAATTGGTTAGAATTAAAAGGAGAAAAAAAAGAGGGGGGGGGGGGGGGGGGGGGGGAAGCGGCCAAAATCTTTATTATTAGAATTCAAAGCCATTGAAGGCTGTGGTCTGGTGCAGCAAGTTGTATCTATTTATTTATGTTCATCTTAGATTATCTATGCTTGATTTATCTATTTGGGAATATATTATTAATTCATGGTTCAAACAGTTTCCTAATTAAGTTTGGTTAGTGATGGAGAGATATTCCTCTATATTTATTCATGATTTAAGGTGTGAGATATTAAGGTTTATCTCTAAGCTTAAAAGTTAGGGGGATAATGAAGCTTGATCCAGATTAGTACATAATTGATATGATTAATCAATAGTTTGCATAGATTGAGGCAATTTGAGGCTGTTTTGGATGTTATTCTACACATGCAAAGTTGTGGGTATTGTCATTAGTCAGGGGAGTGAGACTTTGACCTTTGCTTTTCAAACACGCTTTGAAAAAAAAATTCTCTGCCTGGTGCATGTGTTGCAAACGTGTGCTTGGCAGAACTAGTGTCCTTCGATCATCCCTACACATGCTATTTTGTGAAGAATGTCCAATATTGTTATAAGTTATATGTGGTGTGATGCTGGAAATCTTTCTTCATTATTGTGATATGGTTACTAGGGGCATGCATAGCTGTCGTAATATGTTAGGGGCATATCTATGCTGCCGTAATGTGTTAGGGGTTTTGTACATGCTGCCGAAGTATAATTTTTAGAGGATTATATACATGTTGTCATGGACTTATCGGGGTGATGAGTTGATATCCTTTATTGCCGTTTATGACAAGGTTTGAGTGTAGGTTGAATTAAGACATGTAGTGACCTTTTGTATACATTTGTTTGAACTTATTGAGTCATATATTATGAAGTATATTCTTGTGTATATTATTTATGTATATCCATTGTGCAGATGTATTTTATAACTCTTGTTCCAGGGTACTAAAGTAGCGAGTCGAGCATCTTATCGGGTTATATTTATATATAGCTCACTCCTTACTTGCATGTCAATGCAGATACTGTAGCAGAGGGTGAGACTTATAGCTGATAAGTTTATTCCCGTGGACTCTGTTTGTCACATCCCGGGAGGGTACTCTAGACATGGTCAGCACTCAGAGACTATTGCTAGTCCCCAAGCGAATCACTTGGCTCATCAAACTCCCCCAATACACATATTTAATAATCAACGGAAGACTATGATGATAAAAGGTGGAGAATCTGGGTCTTATAAAACCATATCAATTCAATTAAGTTAGCATGAAGGAAACTAGTTCAACATAATATTTGATCAACAACTCAACTCTAGTCTATGAAGCCTCTATCACTATCAAGTGGTACCAATGACATACACATGGTTATCTCAATTCAATATAAATCTAATCTAAAGTATAACTCTAATAGCTAGATGAAAATAAAATGAGAATCCTCCGAAGTAAGGAAGGGCTTACCAACTCAGCTGACTGCAATAGATCCTCAATGATGCACCTGTATCCTTAATACTGTCTCTGCATCATGAAACGATGCAGTCCAAATAGACGTCGGTATGTGGAATGTACGAGTATGTAAAATGGTTAAATGAAACAAATATAGGCAGAACAATAATCACAATAGAAATACTCAAGAAAAATGTCCATTTTCTATCTAAAGCAAGAATAAAGAATAGACAATGACCCATCATAGACAATCCAATCCAATTAGAGTACTATCAATAGACAACAATCACTTATGAGCCAGTGATCGTATAATAATCCCGCTGATGTTGCCACAACCGTTCAATACCTTGTCGGGGTAAGAACAACTCAGATCCATAGTGGATGTGGCTCTCGTGTTCTCTATTGCTTTTAGGGACACTTTATCACGAGGAAACATTCGCCTTAATGGTCCAATCCTCTCCTACGTTTGGTGACGTAGTTAATGAGTGTGAGTTGGACTTACTCTTACTCATTTCGGTACTCGATACTCCTCCCAAGACCCAATGCTCATAAGACCATCCATCTCATTAATTCAATTAGTCTTAAAGGACTCTTATTATTTCATCAGCTCTATCTCAATCGGCCTTCCGACCTATCATATCAATTATCTCATCAACTCAATTCTCAAGCAATCTCTCAAAGGAACTTAGACCAATCATTAGGGGAACAATCGTTTAGACTCATCTTTAGAATTCAATTATGAAGAATTTTAGAACCAATAAGTTTTATCAACCTATCATCATGCTCACATCACAATCACAATCAATATTCTCAAGTCAAGGCTCTAGACTCAATCCCTAGGTTCATTCATGCAATCTTTTATGAAATAATATATAGGGTTTATGAAAAATCCAATATGAAAACATTTATTCGGTAAATCAAGTTTATGATGATCATCAACAATAGAGAATACATAGGATATATAAAATATACAAGAAAATATTCATGAAAAACATGTATAGAGGCTCAATACACTATCAATCTCTCTCAATCAAGGGGGAACATGGAAGAACAATCCCATATTTTAGTTTAGCTTTACATACTTGGAATGAAGGTAGACAATCAACTTGGCATGAATCTAGCTTGAATCCCTCGAATCCTTGCTCTTCTCTCTTCTCTTTAGCCCTAGGTCTTTTGTTAGAATGTTCAGAATGGCTTAGGAATGGGTTAAAAACTTTTTTTATATCTAAAATGACCTATTTTGATCGTGTTTTATGTTTAGGAGGGGTTGAAAAAAAGTCTAGAATGCCCCTCATGAAAATCTGAAAAAAAGTTTGTCTCAGGACACCTAGTCCGCGACGCAGACCTGGGTGGTATTCAGGATTTTTCATCAAAAACATCTCGATCGAGGTTTCTAATCTCGTAGAAAATATTGGGATCAGATCCAAGTGTAAGTCCGCGACAAGTCCGTGTGGGGGCCTGTCGCACACTTATTCTAGAATTCGTTTCGCACCGATAAATTTTTTTTGATCTGATTGCTCTAAAAAACAACCAAGACCATTTTCTCACATAATTTTTCATGTTAATCGCATTTCAGACCTCGGATTTGCCATCAGAGTTTGACGAAACACATTATGCAAACGTCTCTCATCTATGAGTATTTTGATAATTTTACCGGGTGTTACATTATCTCCCCTTGAAATCATTCATCCTCAAATGAAGAGTAAGGATAGACATTAAGGCATGAATAATAATAAAAACTCCTCTCAATACTCAATCAACCAATCTCCATCATGCTTATCAACCAATCTGGACAATCATAAATTACTCAGATTAGACAAATCAATTTAGATCAAGATTAGAGACATTCCTTAGACATCCTTACTATCAGGCACAAATGGAACATCAGAACCCAATCAATTCAAATCATTCAAACATCTCGACAATCAGTTATTCAAACTCAAGAAGGAAGCCATCAACTCTAATCGAGAATGGGACCAAAGACTCTATGGACACTCTCAAGCTTAGCTTCTCATCTCAATTGTGCTCCTTTTCATAACAATTCACTCCGTCTACTTAAGCTTATAGCTCCTATTCAAATCTACGTCTAACCACATCCTTTCATTTCATTTCACACCTAACTCTAAGTCCTAAATATTCTAGTTTTTAGATGATCATACTTATACCAACCTAACCCCTTAAAATATATGTTTTATATCTCCATAGTAACCTTTACTTAGAGAATAATGATCGTTCTCATCACTCTAATGCACTCGCATAATGGTGACCACACATTCAAGCCTATCACTTTAACCACTTAATGGTCTCTTTATGGTCAACCTAACTTGAGAATCTTCAAACCTACCATAGTACATCTACACCCTCAATCGCATGAATTTTTATCATGAGAGACACTAATATTATTTTACCTATTTATGACACTCATCAAGATTTCTCTAACTATTCTTTCACATCTACAACCTTACAAGGAAATAGTATCACATCATTATCTCAATTCAAAATAAAGCTAGTGTAAAGTATAACTCTAATAGCTAGATGAAAATAAAATGAGAATCCTCCGGAGTAAGGGAGCGCTCACCAACTCAGCTAACTACAATAGATCCTCAATGATACGACTGTTGATAATCCCTAATATCTGTCTCTGCATCATGAAATGATGCGATCTAAATGGATGTCAGTACGTAGAATGTACAAGTATATAAAATGGTTGAATGAAACAGATATAAGCAGAACAATAATCACGACAGAAATACTTAATAAAAATGTCTTGTCTATGTAAAGCAAGAATAAATAGTGGACAATGATCCATCATAGGCAATCAATCATTCCAATCAATCCAATCCACTCAGAGTACTATCAGTATAAAACATTTATGGGAGTTTCTCTTATCCGACAACAATCACTTATGAGCCAGTGATCGTACAACAATCCCGCTGATGTTGTCACAACCATTCAATACCTTGTCAGGGTAAGAACAACTCAGATCCATAGTGGATGAGGTTCATGTGAAAACATTTATTCAATAAATCAAGTTTATGATGATCATTAACAATAGAGAATACATAGGATATATAAAATTTACAAGAAAACATTCATGAAAAACATGTATTAGACTCAATATGCTCATCTATCAATCTCTCTCAATCAAGGGGGCACATGGAAGAACAATCTCATGTTTTAGTTTAGCCTTACATACCTAGAATGAAGGTAGACAATCAACTTGGCACGAATCTGGCTTGAATTCCTCGAATCCTCGCTTTTCTTTCTTTTCTTTAGCCCTAGGTATTTTGTTAGATTGTTCATAAAGGCTTAGAAATGAGTTAAAAACCCTTGTTTATATCTAAAACGACCTATTTTGATCATGTTTTAAGTTTAGCAGGGGTTTGGAAAAAGTCTGGAATGCCCTCACGAAAAACTGAAAAGCTCGTCTCGGGACACCTAGTCCACAATACGGACCTGGATGGTTTTTGGGATTTTTCGTCAAAAATTTTCGATCGAGTTTTCTAATCCCATAGAAAATATGGGATCAAATCCAAGCGTAAGTCCGCGACAAGTCTGCATCGCAAGCCTGTCACACACTTATTCTAGAATTGTGTTTCGCATTGAAAAATTATCTTTTGATCTGGTTGCTCTAAAAATCAACCAAGACCATTTTCTCACACAATTTTTTATGCTGATCACATTTTCGGTCTCGGATTTGTCATCAGAGTTTGAAAAAACATGTTATGCAAGCGTCTCTCATCTAGGGGTATTTTGGTGATTTTATCGGGTGTTACACTGTTGATGTGGTGAACCTTCACATTGTTCGTGGAGGCTACTATTTCATTTCTATATAGTATAAATTATGTTTTTTTTCTTGGAGTTTGCATACCCGACAATTAAACTCATGTCACTCTATTAGATGCTCCATGATCTTATTATGGGATTTGGGTTAGAAATATTTTATTAAGTGACTATTTCTTTTCATAAAGTTTCTATGCATTTAATAACTATTCCATTTTAATGGGTATTGATGAATTTTGGAGTTGCACATATTTTATTCTTAGTACTTGGATAGTTTGGGTGTGTATAGATATTTGGTTCTCCTCACAGGTGGTGTTAGCGGGTGTCAGTCACATATAGGGTGTATTTTGGGATGTGACAACTATAGTTTGATAATTATGCTAGAATTTGTATAATTCAGTTCCTAATTGTATAGATCCAAAATTTGTATATGCTTACCTTAGTTATTTATAAGGTTGTTGAGTCGAAATTTCACAGGAAACAACCTCTGTACTTCTTACGAGGTAGTGGGAAGGTCTGCATATATTTTTACCCTCCCCAGACCCCACTTGTGGGATTCAACTGGGTATGTTGTTGTTGTTGTTGTTGTTGTAGTTATTTGTATACAATTTGTTATTACATTTGATTTATATAAGTTATAAAAAGTTTATAACTTTTAGCGAGCTATTTGTGTACAACTTGTTGATACATTTAATTTATGTTAAGTTATAAAAAAATTCATAACTGTATATGCATAATTTGTATATGTTTATCCTGTTTGTATATTGGCAAGCATAATATACAAACAGAAATATCTATAACAAACAAAACTGGATAACTAAGGTTTTTTTTTTTGTTATTTATGAAATTTTCTCTTAATCCTTTTCTCTTATTTACTTCAGGATCAAAAATCAAATATTTTTTCATTCTATTGAGTATGAATTGCCATGTTCAATAGTCCACAATAGTGGTGATACAATTTCCAATGGCTTTGGTAGTCCACATTAGTGGCTACCATAGCCATATAAATATGCTTCAACATTCCATTCTTTGTACGCATCAGTGAAAGAAAAATAAGTACACTGCAATATATTATTCTCTCTTCTCCTCAGTTTTAAGCTTTTGATTCCCCTTACATATATTCTAGTTAATCCTAAATTTATTTTATAACACGTTATCAGCATGAAGTCTGCCCATTTCAAGCCATTGTAAACAGGTAAAAGGGGTAAGTATTTATTTTATCAAAATGTCTAACATTTCAAAAGTTGAATTTACTGTACTTAATATTTCTGGATCTAATTATTCATCATGGGCACTAGATGCTGAACTGCATTTAGAATCAATGGGTCTGGCAGACACCATTAAAGATGAAAATAAGGCATCCAGTCAAAACCGTGCCAAAGCTTTAATTTTTCTCCGCCACCATCTTGACGAAGGACTAAAATTACAATATTTGACAATAAAAGATCCCTTGAAATTGTGGAAGAATCTAAAAGATAGATACGACCACCTGAAGTTGGTCGTCCTTCCACAAGCGCGTCATGATTGGTTAAATCTAAGATTATTAGATTTTAAAAATATAACTGAGTATAATTCAGCGATGTTTAAAATTATATCACAGTTAAATTTATGCGGAGAAGAAAAAACTGAAGCTGATAAGCTTGAAAAAACATACTCCACATTTTCACCCGCGAATATGCTCCTGCAACAGCAATAACGCAGTATGGGTTTTACAAAATATTCTGAATTATTTTCACACCTTCTTATTGCTGAAAGACATAATGAATTATTGATGAAAAATCATGATAGTCGGCCCGTTGGTTCTTCGCCACTCCCTGAAGTGAATCAGGCGAAGTATAACCAACGAGAAAGAAATTATGGCCCTAGAAGTGGTCGTGGCCGTGGCCGAGTTCAAAGAAGAAATTATGATAGTTGTCTCGCACTAGGCACGACCAGCAATCTAAAAAGAAGGAAGAAAAGCCAGAAGCTTTTCCAAAGAAAAATTCAGAAAGTATATGTCATAGATGTGGAGGCAAAGGGCACTGGTCAAGGACATGCCGGTCATCTAAACGCCTTGTTCAGCTATATCAGGCATCATTAAAAAGAACCAAAAATTCAGAGACAAATTTTTTGTCTGAAGATAATATGGAACATATGTATTTGAATGTAGCGGACTACTTAAATTTTCCAGAAGAAAATTTAAATATTAATGAAAATGTGAACGATGATGAACATGATAACATATAAAATAATTTTCTTTATTTATATGTGTGCTTATGTTTTTATATCCCATGAAGATAAAAATAATAATAATAATAATTTTGTATCTTGTCTCCCTTATTCTTATATATTTAACTTATGCAAGACTTTTCATTAAATAACACATGAGGTCCAAATAAATATTTACTTTATTATTTCTCTCTTTGAAGAATGGATATGCCTCAAATTTTATTTGGATCAATAATCAATCGCGAAGATATTTGTGTTATTGACAGTGGAACGACTCATGCAATTTTTAAAGACGAGAAATATTTTTCTTCTTTACTTAAAAGAAAGACAAATGTTACTACAATATCTGGTAGTGCAAAAATAATTGAAGGCTCCGGAAGAGCTACTATTTTTCTGCCTAAGGGGACAAAAATCGTTATAGAAGATGCATTGTTCTCTTCTAAATCCCCAAGAAATCTGCTAAGTTTTAAAGATATCCGCAGAAATGGATATCATGTTGAGACACTAAATGAAATGAATATTGAATACCTTGGTATAACCAAGAGTGTCTCAAGCCAGAAATATATTTTAGAAAAATTACCAACTTTATCGTCTGGACTATATTATGCAGAAATTAGTGCAATTGAAGCATATTCGATCGTAAACCAGAAGTTTACTGATCCAAAAACTTTTGTGCTATGGCATGATCGAGTAGGTCATCCTGGATCAATAATGATGAGACGAATTCTTGAAAATTCAATTGGTCATCCATTAAAGAACCTGAAGATTCTTATGAATGACGAATTTTCATGTGTTGCTTGTCATCAAGGCAAATTAATTGTCAGACCATCAACCTTGAAGGTTGGCGTTGAATCTCCAAAATTTTTGGAACGTATACATGGGGACCTATGTGGACCTATTCACCCACCTAGTGGAGTGTTTAGATATTTTATGGTCCTAATAGATGCATCATCAAGATGGTCTCACGTGTGCCTTTTATCATCCCGCAACCTGGCGTTTGCGAGGCTACTGGCACAAATAATAAGATTAAGGGCGCAATTCCCAGATTATCCAATTAAATCCATTCGTCTGGATAATGCTGGAGAATTTACATCCCAAGCTTTTGATGATTATTGCATATCAATTGGGATAAAAATTGAACATCCGATAGCTCATGTTCATACTCAAAATGGCCTTGCAGAGTCATTTATTAAGCGCCTGCAATTGATAGCTAGACCATTGCTCATGAAATCAAGATTACCCATTGACATGTGGGGTCATGCTATCTTACATGCAGCATCACTTGTACGTCTCAGACCGACTAATTATCATAAATATTCTCCATCACAATTGGTATTTGATCATAAACCAAATATAGCTCATCTACGAATTTTTGGTTGTACGGTATACGTGCCTGTAGCACCACCGCAACGCACTAAGATGGGCCCTCAACAGAGGTTAGGTATATATGTTGGGTTCGACTCACCCTCTATAATTCGCTACCTCGAACCGTTGACAAGAGATTTATTTACTGCCAGATTTGTAGATTGTCGGTTTGATGAAACAATTTTCCCACAATTAGGGGAAGAGAAAAAGGAACCCCAGAGAGAAATTGCGTGGAAAGTTTCATCACTATCTCATTTTGATCCACGAACACGCATATGTGAACAGGAGGTCCAGAAGATCATCCATTTGCAGACAATAGCAAATCAAATGCCAGATGCATTTACTGATTTGAAACGGATAACTATGTCACATGTCCCTGCAGTGAATGTGCCTATCCGGATCGAAGTCCCAAAGGGACCAACTGCCAGTATCATAGCTTCTGAATCCCAAACACGCCTGAAGCGTGGTAGACCAGTAGGTTCAAAGGATAAAAATCCTAGAAAGAGAAGCATAAGGAATGATAAAAATGATACTACAAAAGGACTTTCTGAAGAAGATCCAGACTTGAGAAATCCTGATATTCCTGAAGAAATCAGTGAACCCGAGACTCAAGTGAATAAAGAACTTCCAATAAGTTTTATTGGTGATGAGATAAGTTTAGATCGATCGAAAATTACAGTGGATAATGTTTTTGCATATAATGTTGCACTTAGCCTCATGCAAGATAGTGAAAGTCTTGAGCCTAAATCGGTCGAAGAATGTCGACATAGAGATGATTGGCCAAAATGGAGAGAAGCTATTCAATCTGAATTGAATTCACTCTCTAATCATGAGGTATTTGGACCTGTAGTCCAAACCCCTGATGGTATAAGACCAGTTGGCTATAAATGGGTTTTTGTGCGAAAGCGAAATGAGAGAAATGATATTGTAAGATACAAGGCACGCCTTGTTGCACAAGGATTCTCTCAGAAGCCCGGTGTCAACTATGAGGAAACATATTCACCTGTTATGGATGGTATAACTTTTCGATACCTCATCAGTTTAGCTGTACATGAAAATCTTGAAATACATCTAATGGATGTAGTTACAGCTTACCTCTACGGTTCACTTGACAGTGAAATTTACATGAAAATCCCAGAAGGATTCAAATTGCCCGAAGCATGTACTAAGTCTCGGGAAATGTTCTCAGTCAAATTACAAAGATCATTATATGGTCTGAAACAATCAGGGTGTATGTGGTATAATCGCCTTAGTGAGTACTTGATAAATAAAGGATATATAAATAATGTCATTTGTCCATGTGTTTTCATTAAGAAAATAGGATCGGAGTTTGTAATACTCGCTGTTTATGTTGATGATATAAATCTCATTGGAACTCCTGAAGAGGTCCAAAAGGCAATTGAATATTTAAAGAAAGACTTTGAGATGAAAGATCTTAGAAGGACAAAACTTTGTCTGGGTCTACAAATTGAGCATTTAGCAGACGGGATCTTTGTTCATCAATCTGCCTATACTGAGAAAATCTTAAAGCGATTCTATATGGACAAAGCACATCCGTTAAGTACTCCAATGGTTGTTAGATCACTTGAAGTGAATAAAGATCCATTCCATCCCCCAAAAGAGGATGAAGAACTTCTTGGTCCAGAAGTACCATACCTCAGTGCCATTGGTGCACTCATGTATCTTGCTAACTCAACCAGACCTGATATAACATTTTCTGTTAATCTGCTAGCAAGGTATAGTTCTTCCCCAACGCGAAGGCACTGGAATAGTATCAAACATATTTTGCGATACCTGAAAGGTACAATTGATATGGGTTTGTTTTATACTAACAAAGGCTGTGCAAACCTTGTTGGTTATGCAGATGCAGGTTATTTATCAGATCCACATAAAGCCCGATCTCAAACCGGCTATCTCTTTGCATATGGAGGAACTGCTATATCATGGCGATCTACAAAGCAGTCAGTTGTTGCTACTTCTTCAAATCATGCTGAAATAATTGCAATTCATGAAGCAAGTAGAGAATATATGTGGTTGAGATCAATGATACATTTCATCGAAGAAAAATGTGGACTGAAAAATGATGTCATAGTACCCACGGTCATATTTGAAGACAATGCTGCGTGCATAGCTCAATTAAAGGGTGGCTTCATAAAAGGAGACAGAACGAAACACATTTCACCGAAATTATTCTTCACACATGATCTTTAGAAGAAAGGTGATATTGATGTACAACAAATTCGTTCGAGTGATAATCTTGCAGATTTATTCACTAAGGCATTGCCAACATCAACATTTGAAAAGTTAAGATATAAGATTGGAATGCACCGTCTCCAAAGTGTCAAATGAAGTCTTCATTAAGGGGAGTAAAATACGCGCTGTACTCTTTTTTCCTTAACCAAGGTTTTATCCCATTGGGTTTTCCTGGTAAGGTTTTTAATGAGTCAGCTAATGATGCGTATTAAGATCACCTAGAACTTCCCTTTACATGGACAATTCAGGGGGAGTATTGAGTATGAATTGCCATGTTCAATAGTCCACAATAGTGGTGCTACAATTTCCAATGGCTTTGGTAGTCCACATTAGTGGCTACCATAGCCATATAAATATGCTTCAACATTCCATTCTTTGTACGCATCAGTGAAAGAAAAATAAATACACTGCAATATATTATTCTCTATTCTCCTCAGTTTTAAGCTTTTGATTCCCCTTACATATATTCTAGTTAATCCTAAATATATTTTATAACACATTCAATATTTTTGTTTGATGTGCAATATGAGATTAATAGATATATCATAACCATAAAGATGAATTCTACAAGTAGATGAGATATATATGATAATTTTTCTAGCATTAAGGGGAGAGAATAAGCAATTACTAAATATGTTGTGAATTATTATTAAAATATGCCTCATCAAAAGATAATTCAAATCAAATACCAGAAGTATTAATGACCCGATTCAATCTCATATTTCTATTGCAAATACTCCTATTTTAAGGCTCCAAATGAATGAAGTCTACTAAATGTATGAAACATAAGTATATCAATAGATTCCAATTGCAACAATTTTTGAAAAAGAAAAGTGGGGAAAATGATCATAATAAGAAAATAATGTGTTTTTAGAAAGTCTATGATATAATATTTCATAAAATCTTATAAATTATTTAAATATACAAAAATAATAAAATTATGAGATTAATAATTTATGTCACGTTGGAATTGAAATAATGTAATACATTAAGAGACAATATATAATATTCGTCCAAGCAAAGTGTAAGAGTGGTTAAACATTTCTTAGTTTTAAAATAGTGGATTAAGCTTGATTAGCCATCCAAAAGTAGTCTAATTTTTTCCCACTTCGTCTAATCTAAACATAAGCGTTACGAACACCCAGCCATGAACGGCGACGGCGCTGTTAGAGATAAAAGAAAGCTCGCCGGAGAACCTGAGGAGAATGAGTACGAATATGAAGAAGAACAGAGGATTCTAGAAGAACTAGGAACGTACAGAGGGAAAGTAAGATTGGTGAACAGTGAAGAGCCAACAGAGGAAACAATGCTACTGTGGGGAATTCAACAGCCCACGTTTTCAAAGCCCAATGCCTTTGCACGCCAGACTTCTCTCCAGCTACGTATTGATGCATGTGGGCGCTCTCTCTCCATTCTACAGTCTCCTTCTTCACTGGTTTGTGCCTAATTTTGGACTAGTTAAAACGAATTGAGTCTATGAACAAGTAGTTGAATTAACCCTAAGTATGAATTAGTCAATTTGAACTAAGAATTTTCATTTGTTTTTGGATAATTTGCTTGATTACTAAATAAAGATAAAACAAAAAATTAACTATATTTTTCTTCATTGAGAGAGCAATTAAATTGTAGAAAATACTTTTTTTAAAAAAAAATTGATCAATAGATTATGTTTTTTGGGGGATTTTGAAACAATATTGGATTTTTTGGTTATATGATAAATCAGTTAATTATGTTTTTTAGAAGAGATCATTGTTTGTTTTTTCCGGAGGTATACGAGGTGATTGTATATACATTTCAATTAGAAGCTTGATGAGAGCAAGAAATCATAACAAAAAAGAAAAGCAAGTCTATTCATGCTACAGCCTACAAGTTAGAGTTTCCCCCCAATTATTTTAAAAGAAAATGCATTTTGTGGTGATTGTATTTCCGTCCTAATACTATGTAACAAGGGTTAGATAGGCGCGTTTCGTTTTTTATTTTCTATTTTTGAATTGATTGCAGCTGATAGAGTGAATCATCCATATTCAGTAGTAACTATTCTTTAGCTATGACATTGGATGATGGCACTTTGGTCAGTTATGGAGTTCAACTTGTGTAATTTGGAAACATTATCTAGACTTTTGTAAACTTAAAATGATCAGAGTGATTTTCCTTTCAAATGCAAGAAAGAATTGTACTAACTTCTGAAATCTTCATGTTTTCCCTAATATCTAAGGAGGTAAACTTGAGATTTTCATGCACTTTAACATCACTCTACGCATATGGCTTCCCCTTGGCATAGCAGTTTCTAAAGCATGAACAGTGTATAAATTGCTTGGGTTAAACTGAAGTACTTGATTACAATTGTGTGTTGAAGTTCAATTAGAATACTATCCCCTGAAACTTGATAAGGAATATTACTTTAATTAGTAAGAAGGTGGTTTCTGTTTATTCCTTGTGAGGTAAGCTTAGTTGTAAATCCAGGAGTTAAGTGTATACGTCAGTGTAGTGATGCTTGAGTGCTATCAGGCCTTGAGTCTCATTTGGATTCAACTTTTCTCTTTTGTGGTAGTGCCTTGGTGCAAATGAATCTTAAACTTAGTTTGTGATTTTATATTATAGGCAGGGTTTATATATGTAGACGGCATTATTGGCTCTCTTGACTTGATTTCCTTTATAGCTGGAGAGCAGTGATCTGAATCCCTTTGGTCCTTTAATTGGTCGTTCAAGCAAATATCCACTGAAATAAAAAAAAGGGATATCAATGGTGACACTAGAGCTATGAATTGCACAAAAGAAATGTATGAAAAAGAACCAGCTATTCTTTTAGGCTTAGTAGCACCTAGGATTTCTACCCAACACAAAAAAACCCTTCAAATGGTATTGTTAGTTTGTCCTTAATGCGAAAGGGATTGTTAGGTATATTCTCCCTCTTGTAGGTCAATTTTTCTTTTTTGATAAACATGATGTCCGGGCCAATTTGCACGTATCTCGACTAATTCCATGAAGTACTTTCTATTTGTCACCAGCATAGGTACCGATGACTCTGACCATCAAGACTTGGACAGATCAGAGAACACTTTGGGTAGATAAATTATCAAAGTATGGGATTTTTATTGCTTCTCCCTACTTTTTGTTATTCTGAGATAGCTGCTCAATTATTCTATAGAAACTTGAGCAGCAAGTCCAGAAGAATGTGACCAACTAATTATGAAAACTGAAGCGTCACTTTCAAATTCTACGAGATAGTCAAGTACTTGATATACAATATATATCATTCAGTCTTTGAAAATATGAGTGCACTTATCCATACTCATTTCACCTCTTTTAATTTTTTTTTTACAACTTATTTTTATTAACCTTCTTGCAGCTTTTTCTTACATGTATTCTTCTTAAATCAATATTACTAACATAAAGGTCTTTATTCAATAGGTTCAACACAATACTCACTACTAGGATCTTAAAAGAAATAAGCCTGAGAATTCGTAGTCGATGAGCAAAGTCTCCTCCTTAACATTAATCATTATATATTCGATTGGGGATCTTTAGTTGGTAATTCAATCATAATTCTGAGACAACTCCCCTACAATTATCTTTACCTTGTCATTTTCCTTTCAAGGTCATTGCACTATAAGTAATGTAGTCTTCCCATCTTCTCAAAGTATCTTCCTTATGTAGGGAAGATGAGGGACTGATATTATTTCTAATGGATTTGATCCTCATTACTTCAAATACCCTGGGCTCTTCTTTCCCCACTAGTTTGGCCTGCCTTCTACCTACCATGGACCTCTCAGACAGATTTAAGGAAAGATCAGACCTGCTATCTCTATGGATGCTTTATATACAGGATCACACTTTCTGTACATGGACTTTAGCTGTTTAATCTGTTTTTACTCTTTAAAATTATGGTTTGGCTAAGTTTTGTTTTAGTCAGTCTCTTGGTATTATGGCTTTTGAGATGACTAATAAGCTTTGGCAATGACATGGTCCAGAGACAATTTGGATTAGTTGCAACCTGTTTTCTGGAAAATGTGTCTTATATCTGCTGAAAGAAGAAATGGTTTTGAGACATTTGGATATGCTAGCACACCAAAGCATCTTATTAACGTTATTCACCATTGTGGCATTGTGCTCTCTCTCTTTCATCAATTTCTAATCATCAAGCTATATTTTATACTTTAGGGCACACCTGGAGTAACTGGTTCTGTAATGTGGGATAGTGGAGTGGTCCTTGGGAAATTCTTGGAGCACGCTGTAGAATCAGGAAGAATTCATCTTCAAGGCAAGAAGGTCGTTGAATTGGGATCTGGATGTGGATTAGTTGGGTAATACTGTAATCTTTTGCATCCTTGTTTTCTGATTTTGTCAAATGATTTTCGGTCATTGCTGGTTTAAGCTAGTGGATAGCAGTCAAGAGGTTGAAATGGATATATGTTCCCACAGATTTATGTTGGATTAGTTCTTATTATAGTTTCTTGTCTCCCAAATGCATATGAAAAACAAGGGATATCATATCCATAAAATGAATTACTTGCTCATTTATTATGCTTTTGTCTAGTTGTAGTCATTAAATGTTGAACCCACTTACCGTGGATGTCATAAATTTTGTTGTTTGACTCTCTTAATTTTCTTAAACTATGTTTCCAGCTGCATTGCAGCTCTTTTGGGTGCTCAAGTTATTCTCACTGACCTCCCAGATAGACTGAGGCTACTGAAGAAAAATGTAGAAACTAATTTGTATGGAGATGTTAGAGGCTCTGCAACAGTAAATGAGCTCACATGGGGAGATGAGTTGGATAATGATATGAGGAATCCTTTGCCAGATTATGGTAACAATCTGAGATGGTCTCATTCCATATAACAGTTGCTTGACAATCCATAATCTAATACCATATGCATCTGTCTGAGCTTGTTTAATTTCCCTTCACAATGTTGTCACATGGGTGTTTCAAAATGATATTTTCTTTTTCCTTTGATAACCAAGATATGCTGTGTATAAGCTGGCCCGGTCACAGTTGGTGTACAGGTTTATGATTCAGGGGAGTTCTGTCTGCCTCTCTACTCTTATCCCACTTAAACCACGCTTCAGCTAAATTTATCATGGGACATTTCTAATTGATATTTTCTTTTCTTCCTTCTTGTGTCCTATCACTATTGTTTTCTTTGGGGAGGATGTGAATTGAAATTATAAATTTCCAGCAGTATTTGGAGAAATTTTATTCCATCTTCTCATTTTCCTTTATAGAGTATAAGCCTTAGCATGAAGTGTTTGCAAAACTTGAAATTTGCTGTCTATATATCTGATACTATTTGTTGAGGCATATGTTGGGTTTGTAATTGTAATCCATTAGTTAAAACTCATGAGAGGTCAGTCTTCTCCAATCATCCATGAAGACTCTAATCTTGAAAAGCAATCCTAAAAGGTGACAAAGGAGTAACATCTTCCCTTGATGAGTGAAAAAAGGATAACATCTCCCTTTCAAAAGCTATGTGTCTGTTGATCGATGGTGGTAGCTCTATGTATGCAGTCAATAGAAGAAATGTGGAGAATATCCTTCTTCAGTATAGAGGAGATATATGTCTATTGGCTACATAACAGCCTGAATGAATAAGTTTGTCTGACCTCAGTTCATGCTCCTTTGAAGCTGCCTTACATGGTTTGACCAGAATTAGAACCTAATTTCACGTCTCAGTTGAAAAGTTTCTGGGACGTGAATGGGCTATGCTATCAGTTTTAGACTAGTTCAACTCTGCAAACTGACTGTATAGGTTCTTATGCTATCAGTTTTGGAATACTCTCGGTTCCTGAGTAATTATACATGGGTTGGTAGTGATATCAGTTTTAGACTGGTCCAACTTCGCCACTGAGCATGTATGGGTGGTTGATGCTTTCAGTTTTGGACTTCTCCAAGTAGCTAGATGCTGCAGAGGTAACCTAGGTCTGATTAGATTTTGCCTATTTATGAAACACTGTTTCCACCTAATCCTGCAAAGAAAATAGTGTATTTAGTTATAGCAATTTGCGTCCTCTCAAGGCTCCTTCTACCCATAACAAAACTTGGGACGCCATGTTATCTACGTTAACATGTCAAAACATTTTCTAGGATTATATTGTCTGAACACACAAATCACAGATCAGCTGGCCCTCAGTGCTTAGGTACATGGGTAAGAGTGCAGCATGTGGTGTTTGAGTTAGGCTCATGTCACGAGTTTGACCCAAGTCATGGATAAAAGCTTAGTATGTAAGTGCAGAAAGGTAGCCAAACTATCCGATTATCCACCAGGTATCGAACTAGGAACCAGTTGGCCCTAGACGATCTCTTGGTTACTAGAAAGAATCACTCAGCTTGACATCTCATATCACCTTGGACATGACCTTAGATAGAAAGGAGTGGAGGTCGCGTAATAGGATAGAAAGTTAGTAAGGCTAGAATGTTGTCTTGCCTTTGACAGTTTTATGTTTGTCATAGGATTAGTCATGCTATTATAGTTGTGTTGTTATTGCTTTTCGATTATTTTGCTACTTTATTGTTTTTTGTAGAATTGAGGCTCTTCGATTTAGCCCGTTATTCTATATCTATTTCTTTTTCTTTTTTACTTGGGCGGATACATTTGAAGTAAAGATTTTTTGGAAACAGCCTCTCTATCTCCTTGAGGTAGTGGTAAGGTTTGCGTATATTCCACCCTTCCCAGATCTTACTTTGTGGTATTTCACCGGGTATGATGTTGTTGTTACGTTCCAGGCTAGGTAGATGGTCTCTGGTTTGTCTATCCATGATTTTAGTTTGTTAAATCATGTTCCGATACATATTTGTATTTCAGTTCTTGGCTCAGATGTGATATATAGTGAGAGAGCTGTCATGGATTTGTTAGCTACGCTTGTGGACCTCTCTGGCACTCAGACAACAGTGATTTTTGCTGGAGAACTTCGGAACGGTATATAGTTTAGATATTATTTAAGTTTCAGATGGCCTGGAAATGGATATTACATTTCATGTGATTTTCTTGTGGCAGATGCCATCCTTGAGTACTTCTTACAAGCTGCTGCAGAGGATTTCACGATTGGCCGCGTAGATCAAAAACAGTGGCATCCAGATTGCTGCAGTCCTCGAGTGGTAATATATGTTTTGGTGAAGAAGCAAAGAAAATTGTAAGGCCCCTGCTCATAACGTTGTATACTTATTCTCAAAATGATACCAAAAATAATGCCTGTGCTTCACATATGATTTACCAAGTGTTGTACTGCCTTTCTTTCTGGTTAATCCAGTGTACCGTTTTGTGGATAAACTAATGTCCTAAATATTTTACCTCTTCGATTATTTAGTGATTTTCAGTCATATAAATGTGGATTTCTTTCCCTCTTTCCTACCACATTGTATGTTAATACTTCCTCCTCCATCCCGTTTTAACTTAATTTGTGATGCAATATAAGATAAATATTTAAAGACAAAATTTAAACCATACTTTTCACTATTGCATTTTGTGAAGTCATAAATATGTAGTATACTAAATATTCAAAGACAAAACTTAAATCATACTTTTCATTATTGCTTCTTGTGAAGTCATAAATATGTATTGTACTCCTTCCGTTCAATTTTAGTTGTCAAGTTATGACTTGGCAAGCTTACTTTCATAAACTCTTAAAAGAAAAAGGAGATAGAGATATTGAGTTGGGTAAGTTGGCACACTCCGAAAGTCATCGCGATTTCGGTTATTGTAGGCGGTTCAGAGCTGAGGAGGTTAGAAGGGCTATCAGTAGGATGAAGAGAGGGAGGGCAGTTGGACCCGACGAAATTCCGGTAGATTTTTGGAAGAACATGGTTAAGGATGACATAGAGTGGTTGACTAGACTGTTCAATGCTATTATGAAGACTGCCAAGATGTCTGATGAATGGAGGAGGAATACAATGATTCAGAGGGATATCCTATGGAGGTGCCTAGAGGTGAAAGGTGTCCCAATAACATATATCAGGGCGATTAAGGATATGTATGACAGAGCCAAAACTCAGGTAAGAACGGTGGGAGGAGACTCAGAATATTTTCCTATTGAGATGAGATTTCATCAAGGATCTGTGTTGAGCCCTTTCTTGTTTGCCCTAGTGATGGATGGGCTGACGCGATCTATCCAAGAGGAGGTTCCATGGTGTATGCTATTTGCAGATGACATAGTATTGATTGATGAGACTCGGACTAAAGTTAATGATAGGTTGGAGGCGTGGAGACATGTCCTGGAGTCTAAAGGATTCAAACTGAGCAGGACCAAAACAAAGTACTTGGAGTGTTGGCCAAAACAAAGTACTTGGAGTGACAAGAAGATACCACCTAAACTCAAAGGTAAGTTTTACAGAATGGTGGTTAGACCATCTTTGTTGTATGGGGTGGAGTGTTGGCCAATAAAAAATGTACATGTTCAAAAGATGCACGTCGCAGAGATGAGGATGCTGAGATGGATGTGTGGGCACACAAGGAGGACAAGATTAGGAATGAGACCATTTGGAAGAAGCTAGAGGTGGCTCCGGTGGCTGACAAGATGAGGGAAGCGAGACTGCTATGGTTTGGACATGTGCAGAAAAGAGGTACTAATGAGGATGGTAGCTCTAATTGTGGTTAATTGTGACTAACTAATGGAGGTTAGGAGTTAGTTGTAGTTAGTTACCTAATTGGTTAGTTAGTTAGCTTAGTTAGTTAATTAGTTGTTAATTAGTTAACTAATTGTCCAGCTGTATAAATGAAACACACAGCTCAGCAAATGAGCTAAGACTTGCATTTCAGATGAAATAATCTTCTCTTCCAGATTCTCTCAAATTCTCTCAATTTCATCATGGTATCAAAGCTTCACAGAATCAATAATTGTTTGATTCAGTTCTAGATCCGAAGAGGAATTGAAATTCTCGAAGAACACAGAAGGCGAAGGCTCCGTCAAGCTGCGATAATGGAGAATTCGAGCAGAGTAACAGAAACACTAGAGAGCATCGAGACGAAGAGGAATCACCCACTCTACTTGCATCCTTCGGATACTCCGGGATGTGTACTAACTACGATTCAATTATCAGGAGCTGAAAACTACTCCTTGTGGAGTAGATCTATGTTGATCAACCTCAGGGCGAAAGGAAAAGTGGGATTCGTGCTAGGAACTTGCAAAAGGGATGATTATCCCTCGGAATTGGAGGAACAATGGGAAAAATGCAATGCTTTTGTGCTTGCATGGATAATGAACACCGTCTCTAAGGAATTGTTAAGTGGAATCGTATATGCATCTGATGCTGCCACAGTGTGGGCAGATCTGAAGGAACGGTTCGACAAAATTGACGGATCGAGGATCTATCAGCTTCACAGAGATATTTGTACAATTCATCAAGGTAATATGTCAGTATCTGGGTACTTTACTAAATTGAGGTTGTTATGGGATGAATTCGATGCTTTAGTGCCTTTGCCGCCTTGTAATTGTGATAAGTCAAAATCGTATGTTGATCATATGCAATATTTGAGATTGTTAGCCTTTTTAATGGGCCTAAGTGAGACTTACAGTCACGCTAGAAGTCAAATCTTAATGATGTATCCTCTACCAAGTGTTGGGAAAGAATATGCTATGATAATTGCTGATGAAAGCCAAAGAATAACTTCAGGAGGTGTGAATGTGGGGAATTTGACTGAATCTATAGCACTATATGCTAATAAAGGAATACCAGGAATTCTGTGGGGAGAGAAGGCCACACTAAGGATACTGGAAGCTATGGGAAAGGGAGTTATGATGCTGGAAGGAAGAAAGTAAACTGGAACCTATATTGTGATTACTGCAATATGCATGGGCATACTAGAAATTTATGCTATAGAATTGTAGGTTATCCTGAAGGCTGGAAGTTCAGGAAGAATTTGGGGCGCAATACTGAACAGGATCATTCAAATCAATTCAGAGGAGTTAATTTGAGTGTGAGCAAAGGAATTGCAAATAATGTGCAAGTCGATAAGAGTGATCATGCAGCAAAGGATGATGCTGATGCATTTGGCCAAGTCAATAATTCAGAAGAAATCAAATCTATTCGCACCAATCTACAAGCATTAGCTATGCAATCAACATACACTCCAAGCCAATATCAAAGGATATCCAAAATTCTAAATGAGGAGGGAAGAGCTGAGGATATGGTGAACATGGCAGGTAATTCTCATAACCTTAATCATCTTGTTCTCTCTTTGAGTGATAAGAGCAGTAACCAAGTTGATGCAACAAAAATAAATGGTAACTGTAATATGATTAAAGAAGAAGCCAAGTGGATAATGGATTCAGGAGCAACTTCTCACATGGTACATAATGCCAATCAGCTGGACAGAATTGATAGCAAAGATGTAGGAAAAAGAGTGTATTTCCCTAATGGCCAAAGCACACTGATCAAATGTTCAGGCAGTTGCAAGATACCAACAGGAGGAACACTAAAAAATGTGCTAGTGATCCCTGATTTTAAACACAATCTGCTTTCTGTCTCTCAAGTAACTAGACAACTAAAATGCTCAGTCAGATTCTTCCCTGACTTTTGCATTTTTCAGGACCTCTTCAGTGGAGAGGTGAAAGGGATTGGTAAAGAGATGGAAGGATTGTACTATTTTCCCAATGATTTCCGGTGTACAGAAGCAATTAGAAACAATGATACAACATTGATGTCAAAGGTAGATGAATCTGAATATATGTTGTGGCATAGCAGACTGGGCCACCCTTCACACAAGGTGATGAAACAGTTGTTACTGGCAAGCAAAGCAAGTGATGGTGTCAAATGTGATGTCTGTCCTATCTGTCCATTAGCCAAACATACCAGACTTCCATTTCCTGTAAGCATAAGTAGAACCAAAGATGTGTTTGAACTCTTACATTTTGATGTTTGGGGACCATATAGATTAGCTACACATAATGGTTTCAGATATTTTCTGACTGCTGTAGATGATAATACTAGAATGGTATGGATGTTTCTATTGAAATTCAAGAGTGAAGTTTTTACTACCATGAAATCCTTTCTTACCTTGATTAAAAATCAATTTAATGTTAAAGTTAAGAAGGTAAGGACAAATAATGGTAATGAGTTCCTCAACAAAGATTGTAATGAATTATTTGATTCACTGGGGATTGTTCATGAGAGCAGTTGTCCTCACACTCCACAGCAAAATGGAATAGTAGAAAGGAAGCACAGGCACATACTTGAAGTAGCAACGGCTATCAGGTTTCAAGGGTCCATTCCTATTAGTTTTTTTTTTTTTGGGGGGGGGGGGGGGGGGTGTTAGCAGTTGTATATTTGATCAACAGAATGCTAACAAATGTACTGCAAGGTAAATCACCATATGAGGTTTTTCATAAGTCCAAGCCGACACTTGATCACTTAAGAATAATTGGATGCCTATGCTATGCAACCAAGATAGTAAAAGCTGACAAATTCTCTCCTAGATCTGATGCTTGTGTTATGATGGTTTATGCTTCAACTCAGAAAGGGTATGTTTTATATATCTACATCTCAAGAAGCTGATAGTGAGTAGAGATGTGACATTCAAGGAGAATATATATCCATTCAAGGAAATGAAGGACAAATATGTACCAATATTTGGGAATCAATCACTTTATGACTATGACTATGATGACAGAGCAACCCAAACTCATCAGAATGATCATATATCAGCAGATATATATGCAGAATCTACCAATCTGAATACACAACAACAAACAGACAATGAAGAAGAAGTTTGTGTTCAAGAGACAGAAAATGGGATTGAACAGCTATCAGATCAAAGTACTACAAGAAGTAGGATGTCAACAAGAATCATTCATCCACCAGTTTGGATGAAAGATTATGTAACTCACATGAGAGGAGCTGCATATGCACATCCTTATTCCTTAGCCAACTATGTGTCTTATAAACATTTGTCTTCTTCATACCAGGCCTACTTGAGCAAAATGTCCCAGGATGTTGAACCAAGAACTTATGAAGAGGCTATAAGGGATCACAGATGGGTGGAAGCAATGAAACAAGAAATAAATGCTCTGGAAGACAATGGCACATGGAAAGTTGTAACACTACCACCAGGAAAGAGAGCTATAGGGTGCAAATGGGTATTTAAAATCAAGTACAAAGCAAATGGTGAAGTAGATAGATTCAAAGCCAGACTTGTAACTAAGGGATATAGTCAAATTGAGGGCATTGATTACCAAGAGACATTCTCACCAGTTGTGAAGATGGTGACTGTGAGATCTATTATTTCTCTTGCTGCAGCTGAGAATTGGATAGTTTATCAGATGGATGTCTACAATGCCTTCTTACAAGGTGATCTTTTTGAAGAAGTTTATATGGAACTTCCAAAAGGGTGCAGTAGCAAGGGGGAGTACAAGGTATGCAAGCTTGTTAAGTCCCTATATGGACTTAAGCAAGCTTCAAGGCAATGGAATGCAAAGTTAACTGAAGCACTATTACATTTAGTATACATTCAGAGTCAGCTGGATTACTCCTTGTTCACTAAAAGAAAGGGGTCAGCATTAGTGATTATACTAGTCTATGTGGATGACTTGTTGATAACAGGGAATGACTCTACACTAATACAGGAAACCAAACAAGTATTACACCACTCCTTTAAGATCAAGGATCTGGGAGAATTGAGGTATTTTCTTGGGATAGAATTCTGCAGATCATCTCAAGGGATTGTGATGAACCAGAGGAAATATGCATTGGAGCTGGTAGCTGAAACAGGATTGACAGGTGCAAAACCATCAGCCACTCCACTAGAATGCAACTCAAAACTCACTGTTGCAGGTCAAGGTGATGCAGATGAACTATTTGATGATATCAACCAATATCAGAGATTGATTGGGAAATTGCTGTATCTCACAAACACAAGGCCTGATATAGCATTTGCTGCTCAGTCCTTGAGTCAGTTTATGCAGAAACCAAAGCTCATTCATTGGAATGCAGCCCTGAAGGTAGTGAAATATATCAAGATGACACCAGGTCTTGGTTTACTCATGAGTTCTGGAAAGAAGACACATCTCACTGGGTATTGTGATGCTGATTGGGCTTCATGTCCTAACACCAAAAGATCTGTGACTGGCTATTTACTTAAATATGGAGACTCATTGATAGCTTGGAAATCAAAAAAGCAAAGTGCAGTCTCTAGGAGCTCTGCAGAAGCAAAATATAGGAGCCTTGCTACCTTGACAGCTGAAATCGTATGGGTGACAAATTTGTTTAAAGAATCAGGACTGACACTGAATAGTCCTACTACCATACACTGTGATAGCAAGGCTGCTATCCAAATAGCAGCAAATCCAGTCTTTCATGAGTGGACAAAACACATCGAGATTGATTGCCACTTCATCCGTGAGAAGTTACAACATGGACTGATAAGAACCAGCTACATCAACACCAAAGAACAACAAGCTGACATACTGACAAAGGCATTGGGAAGAACACAGCATGATCTTTTGTTAGCCAAGCTAGGTGTTCTAAATGTCTTTAGTACATCTAGCTTGAGGGGGAGTAATGAGGATGGTAGCTCTAATTATGGTTAATTGTGACTAACTAATGGAGGTTAGGAGTTAGTTGTAGTTAGTTACCTAATTGGTTAGTTAGTTAGCTTAGTTAGTTAATTAGTTGTTAATTAGTTAACTAATTGTCCAACTGTATAAATGAAACACACAGCTCAGCAAATGAGCTAAGACTTGCATTTCAGATGAAATAATCTTCTCTTCCAGATTCTCTCAAATTCTCTCAATTTCATCAGGTACCAATACTCCTGTAAGGAGGTGTGATAGGTTGGATTTAGAAGTCACTAGGAGAAGTAGAGGTAGACCGAAGAAGTATTGGGAAGAGGTGATTAGATAGGATAAGGCGAGACTTGATCTCACCGAAGACATGACCTTAGATAAGAAGGAGTGGAGGTCGCGAATTAGAGTAGAAGGTTAATAGGTTAGCAGGGTTAGGCTGATGTCTAGCGGGCAATAGGTAATGTCGACTATTGTCGAGTTCGTATATCATGTGTTGTCTTAATCTGTATCATATGTGCTAAAATTTAATGCACAAAACATGTTTTGACTTAGATTATAAAGAAAAATGAGTAGGTGTTAGCAATTGACAATAGATAGGATTATCGAGCAGAAAAAGAGAATAAAAACTCATCATCATCAATCATTAAATAGATTGTCAACAACAAAATAACGATTATTTATTTATTAAAATAATGTTATGAGAGTGAGAGTCATATGTTTGTAAGCAACAAAATTTTATATTATGGATATGCTATAAATTTTTTGCAAAAATATGACTTGCATTAGAATAAACAAAATTATGAAAGATGAATTTATCGTATTATTTCAGTCCAAGCAAATTAAGTTCGATACTATTCAATCAAAATTTATTTATAACATCAAGTTAATTGGACCAAAAAAAATGCAAAAGGACTACAACTAAATCGTGATTGGACAGAACAAAATATTATAAAATCAATTCACAATTTGTTTATGTAGGAAAAAAACTTGTAAAATATCATTAAATTGATTACACAATAGAAAATATTCACGATACTATACAATATAATTTAATAATAATAGATCTCACCTACTAATTCAAGTTGAAATAAAAAAAAATTAAAAAGTTAATCAAGAGACAGAATCAAATTCAGATTAAAAAAGAAAAAGCCAAATACTCTATTTATTTATTTATTTTGTTCAATGTCCATACAAATTGATAGATTTTTTTATTTCTGGTGAAACAGTGTAGGCTATGAATTCAAGGACATAATTTTTAGAAAATATCCCTTTTATTTTTGTTTTGCTGAAAATAATTTTTATTTTTATAATTTACTCTTTAATCATTATTTTAGATGCAAATACCAGAGATCCTCTTTTAATTACTTATTATGTTACGTGTTATCTGTAGATATAATACAATTTTAGTTGATTGTCAAAAAAAATATTTTAATAACATAAAAGTTTAAATTTAAGTTGTATGTTATAATAAAGGAGATTTTTCATAAATGGCAAACTTAAAAAGCATAAAATCCTAAAATAGCTACTTTTTATGAAATTACCTTTTCTAACTATAGCTATAGCAACTTTAATGTATAACTCGCAAATAATGGTAATGTATAAAACGGATTTGTCAAAATTTTGTTAATTAATTAGGAGACTTTTTAGGTGCTTAATTTAAAAACGGTTCCATAAATAAAGGGATTAAAAATACTAAAATTAAATCCTTTTCCTAATTGAACTCTTCTCCTAAAAATATGATGATATTTATACTCTAAATAAAAAACTAAAAGATTTCCTTCCTGTAAAAAAAATTTTCCAACGTTTTACTTTCCCTGAGCTTTTAGAAAGGAAGTTAACACTTGCACATTTGTGTTTTTTTTTTTTTTAAAGATACATGGACCAGGGTTGTATAACTTTTTTTCCTGTAATAATTGTTATAATGTATAAGGTGGTCTAAATGATGGATTCCATGGAAATAATTGTTATACATAAATGGTTTGTTTCATGGGTTGTATAAACATTACCCAAATTTTTTCAATGTACTGAAATTAAATATATACAGTTGCATTTCACATACATTACATGATTGTATATAAACATAAAAAATAATATACAGTGGGGGTTTATTTTTGTAAAAATCTATCCTTATACACCACTGATTTGTATAAAAAACATTACGCACAAATGGTGTATTTCAGAGTTGTATACACATTACCCAAAAATTCCAAATTACTGAGTTTATATATACATTGTTGTATTTCACATACATAGGAGACTTTTTAGGTGCTTAATTTAAAAACGGTTCCATAAATAAAGAGATTAAAAATACTAAAATTAAATCCTTTTCCTAATTGAACTCTTCTCCTAAAAATATGATGATATTTATACTCTAAATAAAAAACTAAAAGATTTCCTTCCTGTAAAAAATTTTTTCCAACGTTTTACTTTCTCTGAGCTTTTAGAAAGGAAGTTAACACTTGCACATTTGTGTTTTTTTTTTTTAAAGATACATGGACCAAGGTTGTATAACTTTTTTTCCTGTAATAATTGTTATAATGTATAAGGTGGTCTAAATGATGGATTCCATGGAAATAATTGTTATACATAAATGGTTTGTTTCATGGGTTGTATAAACATTACCCAAATTTTTTCAATGTACTGAAATTGAATATATAAAGTTGCATTTCACATACATTACATGATTGTATATAAACATAAAAAATAATATACAGTGGGGGTTTATTTTTGTAAAAATCTATCCTTATACACCACTGATTTGTATAAAAAACATTACGCACAAATGGTGTATTTCAGAGTTGTATACACATTACCCAAAAATTCCAAATTACTGAGTTTATATATACATTGTTGTATTTCACATACATTCCATGACTGTATAAAAAACATAAAAAACCTATACTATGATGGTTTAATTTTGTATAAATCTACACTTATACAACCTTGACTTTATAAAAATACATTATATATAAAATGATGGATTTCAAAATTGTATAAACAATACCCAGAATTTCTAATGTACAGAATTTGTATATACAAAAGATGCATTGCACATATCATATCTGTGTATAAAATTTTTGTATAAAAATATAAATAGAAGACACATATATTGTTAAATCTATAACTTTGGGGAAAATGAACATTGCATGCATATATAACAAAAAATGAAAATTTTGGAAAAAAAAATACAAAGATTTTAAAAAATAAAAAATCCTCCATCTCGCCTGTTTGAAATTCATCACTGTCGGACGATTCAGAGGCATTATCAACAGCTTTCCTCTTGTTTTCTTGACTCCTTAACTTAGAAATTGGGTGGGGATCGATTTCAACTTCATCACTAACTCTAGATTTTGAACTTGACCCTGCAATATTCTCAATTTCTTGAGTTATTCCGAGTGAAAATGAGGGTGATTCTTCCATTTTTTTTAACATGCACAATGCATACCTCTCGTAATCCTTTTAGATGATGACTCCTTCACCATATTTAAGCAAGAATAGATGAAAAATCCGGCTAAATAGAAAAAAAATTGGGGAAAATTTTGAACGGATTGAGCAAAAATAAAAAAGCGCCAAACAAAATAAAAGTTGAAATTTAAGTCTGCATTTTGAAATATAAGTGAAAAATTACCTTAGATAAGCAGATTTGGCTTGATTTGTTGAGAAATTAGAGAGATTCGCGGTAGAAATGGGCTGAAATGGCGGAATGTTTTAAGGAGGTGGAGTGGGATCGTGTATGTATAATGACGGCTTGGGGTGGGAGGGAAAGTAGTTTAGGTTTTATACATAACTTTAGTGGGGACCACGAAATTTATAGCAAAAAAAAATAAATAAATGCTATTAATGTAATAAAGTTAAAATATAGATTTTATTTGATATTATTAGTCTTAAGTATGCTTAATTAGGTAATTTTTCCTATAATAAAACTAAATGGTACACCTAATTGAATCAATATATTCTTACAAAATATGTTTTTCTTTTTTAGTGGTACACATATTCTAGAAATTTTAAATTCGTTATTGCACAACCACAATATAATTATATATATTATCATGTATCTGAATGACTGATGAGGGACAAGGTGCTGAAACATTTGTGTTATTTCTTCGGTCCTAATTTATATGACATATATATATTTAATGTTATTTTAAAAAAATTATATGTATATAATTAAAAATAATTTAATTTTAATTTTTTTATAAACATCTAAAAAATTTATTTTAGAATGTAATTTTTTTTTAAAAAAAAAAATTGTGTCAAGTGTGTAAAAAAATCGATTTAACTGAACCAAACAAATAATATTGATTTATCGATATTGAGTTATTGTGTTAACGATTTTAAATTTTGTAACAAAAAAAATATTATTGGACTATCGGTTGGATTCTTGATTTTATAATTTTGTTTAATATTTAAGTCGATAGCCCAATAAAATTATATTATTTTAGTATTACTTTCGGCGGCAGGTAATACAAACTAGCTTCTCTACTTCTCTATTACGACACCTTCTCTTCCCGGCACAAGCTAGTATTATATTCTCTTTTCTCGACATAAATTAACAATATCTTCTGTCTTGTCAAGTTTGAATTTGATTACGATAAAGACATACAATAATATCATTTTTACAAGTTATTATATGAGTTTTTTAAAAGAAATTCGAACTATTCTGTCTTAAATAAAAACAATTAAAGTAAATATTTGTGTTGTATTTTTATTTTTGCTATTATTATTTTATGAGTGTCATGTATTTAGAATTATATAAGCTTTTTTTTGGATTAAACAAAAAATAGTTGAATTTTGTATTTTGCGACTGAAAATTCACATTTGATTTTTCAATAAAAAGATAAGAAAAAGTTTTGAACATTATGAATTTTGAGCAGACTCAATAGAAATTGAAAGAATGAATCAAATCTAAATCATTAAGAATTTAAAAATTAATCGATCGAACCAATAAAAAAAAGTGGGTTCTTTCTTGGTGGATGCGCACCACTTGCCATTAAATAATAATGAAGCTTAGAGAGAACGCTCACATAAAACAAACAACAAATAATTTCTATTAATTTTCACGAAATAAAGAAAGACTAAACGACTCCCTATATGTTCTTTTCTCTGGCTGCTAAATTTTCATTAGTAGCTAATGAGAAAATGGGGTCTCAAGGTACAGTTGATTCATTGATTCATGTTTTTATGATATCATTTCCTGGTCAAGGACATGTCAACCCATTGCTTCGACTTGGCAAACGCCTCGCCTCGAAGGGTGTCCTGGTCACCTTTTGCGCACCTGAATGTGTAGGCAAGGACATGAGAGCGTCCAACGGGAACATAATTAGTGATGACCCAACTCCTTATGGAGATGGCTTCATCCGATTTGAGTTCTTTGATGGATGGGAGTACACTCAGCCTAAAGAGAATCGCCAGCTCGAGATAGAGCTGGCGAATCTTGAATCTTTAGGCAGGGCAGTACTCCCTGCGATGTTCAAACAGAGCGAGGAGAAAGGACGTCCCGTTTCATGTGTAATCAACAATCCTTTTATTCCATGGGTGTGTGATGTGGCTGAAAGTCTTGGTATACCTTGTGCTGTCCTTTGGGTTCAATCTTGTGCTAGTTTCTCTTCTTATTATCACTATCATTTCAGTCTTGCAACTTTCCCAAATGAATCAAATCCCAACATTGATGTTCACTTGCCTAACATGCCAACTCTCAAGTGGGATGAACTTCCTAGCTTCTTGCTTCCATCTAACCCATTTCCTGCCTTAGCAAATGCGATTTTTCGCCAATTCAATCATCTTTCTAGCCCCATTCGCATTTTCATCGATTCATTTGAAGAGCTGGAAAAGGATGTAGTGGAGTACATGTCCAATTTTTTGCCCATCTGTTCTGTTGGTCCACTGCTAGTCGATGAACATTCAAGAAACGGAGAAATTATTCGTGGTGACTTAGTGAAAGCTGATAGTTCAATCACTCAATGGCTCAATTCCAAGCCACCATCCTCTGTTGTTTACGTTTCTTTCGGTAGTATTGTTGTTCCAAGCCAAGAACAAGTCGATGAAATTGCCTATGGGTTATTGAATTCGGGGCTAAATTTCTTGTGGATCATGAAGCCACCCCGAAAAAACTCATCCTTCCCCACAGTAACCTTGCCACAAGGCTATTTGGACAAAGTTGGGAATAGAGGAAAAGTTGTGGAATGGTGTTTGCAAGAAGAAGTTCTGGCACATGCGTCTTTAGCCTGTTTCCTGACTCACTGTGGATGGAATTCATCCATGGAGGCCATCGCGAATGGGGTCCCTATAGTAGCATTCCCACAATGGGGTGATCAAGTCACGGATGCTAAGTACTTAGTGGATGAATTCAAAATAGGCGTAAGACTTTGTAGAGGTGTGACAGAGAACAGGATTATTCCTCGATACGAAGTTGAACAATGTTTGCGCCAGGTGACAAGTGGTCCTCAGGCCGCGGAGATGAAATCAAATGCGTTGAATTGGAAGAAGAAAGCGGCGGAGGCAGTGGCGGAAGGTGGTTCATCCCATCACAATTTGCAGGGCTTTGTTGATGAGCTTATGAAATTACAAGGCAGTAACCAAAAGTTAGTATTTGATGGTTAAATCTCAGTGAGTTTGTTATAAAGAAAAGTATGCACAATGCACACATCACTGCCTTTCAAAGTAATGTAGCTTAAGGAGAATATTATAGTTGGAGTTTTTATAAATGCTCTTTATTAAAACATTCCACAATAAATAAATAAATAGTGACTTTACATTATCGTTTGATTATATTTATTTATACTGCATTGGCCCTTAGAAAAATTGTTTGATCTTTTTGCCTTTTCATTAAATATTCTTTTTTTTTAGACAGAATCGTCTTTTTACTATTTTTCTTAATTTATTATTTAATCTTTTCTGTATTTAGTTTCAAGATTTACTTTAGGATTAATTTCTTTATATTTAGGATTCACTATTGATTTAGGACTATTCTATGTAAATAATTAACTTAAATTTTGACTATCAAATATTTTGTTAAACAAAGTATGTAATATAATAAATTTAAAAAGAAAAAAAATAAAATTATGTTGAAAACATTAAAATACTCCATTAGTTATTTCACTTCTAATTATTCTACTCTAAATTATTACTTTACGTATTCAAAAACTATTAACATATCTTTATATAAGCAATTGAATTGATTTTCTCATCTTTACTGTTTCATAATAGACTAAACTATTGCATCAAACTAATAGTATTTATTTCATTTTGTTTATATGAATATTATATTTATTTAATGATAAGTACTATTTATATATAATTTTTAAACTGACGCAGTACATACGTGCAAAGCACGTACGATGAACTAGTAATGTTTAAAACTTTGAAATATCATACTTGGGGTTCACTGCCAGCCAATTCCAATCGTTTTCTCTTTTCTTTTGCAATTAATTGAAAATATAATTATTGAATCTTTATTTATTTGTAATAGGTAATAACTTTTGTTAATATTAAGTACTTTAAATTGACGAAAATTTGGCTTCTTTAATCTTTTCTTATTAGACTTTAAATCAATATTTTTTACGTTATATAAATTTTATTTAAATAATGATAAAAATAAATAAATAATATTAAAAAAAGAGGTTTAGGTTAAGTTAAATAAATAATCTTCAAATGGTGTGACGGTTGGTAGCCCCCGCCTAGTTGTCCCTAAAGCTACCGTCCCATTGACCATCTGTACACCTTTCTCATAGAACTACCCTGAAGCCTCAGGGGGTCTTTTATGTGATTCCTATATATAATCATGATTCGTCTTGTGAGATCGTACAGAAAGTATCGAAGCTTGTTATTTTTTTTCAAATTTCTGAACCTTTTCAAGACCCACAATCATAAGCCATATTTCTTTCAAGACCCAAATTTTTCACTCGTGCTTTTCTCAATTTTTTTCTAAAATTTCTCCAAATTCAAGTCGTAGAAACATCTTCAGCCCGTAGACAGGGGTTGTAGTCATTGCATAAGTGATTGATTTTTCTGCATTTTTTTTTCTTACCCCAATTTTTTAACTTCTAGAGTATTACAACTTATGTTGTTGTTGTTCCTTTTTCTTCAAGTTTTCAAAGATAAACCATCTAATAATAATAATACAAGAATAGTTAATATTTGGGATTCAATCCCACTAGCTATACCCTCCAATCTAATCCAAAACTCTATATTCTTGAAATGGTTGAATCAATAGAAATTGTTGGATTGACGATAGGACTTACCTTGAAGAGAAAATCAAAAGAAAATTGAAGAAATTCTCTCTTCATTGCTCTAGCCTAATCTTGGATGAATTTATGGAGTAAAATAATATATTAGGTCTGAAAAACAAATTCAACTGCCCATAATCTATTGTGGAGGCTCTGCTATGGGGGTCTTAGCTCGGATAATCTTTAGTAAAATTGTCATAACATCATATAACATATTAGTAATTCATTATTTAATCATGTTGTACACTAAGTGAGTAAAGACGAAGCAGTTGCTAACAAGGATCAATGTCACCTCCATCCTCTATCATTAGATCATTGCACATAATGAAGTTAGGACTCTTTTCCTGACTATAAAATTATAAAACTCAAACAATCATATCTCATGTAATTTCAAGTATCCAGAGAAGTTGTAATGATTTTTCAGGTTATTTACTTCACTTCTCAATATTTTCAGCATTTTTGTAGCGACTCCAAGTCACTTATGACTTGTTGGGTCTGATCATTGCGTTGATTTTTATACCCATGTTCATGTTTTGGAGCCGTTGGAGTTTAAATGATTAACTTTGATCAAAACACTAAGAAGATGGACTACTCTAACGGTTTCATCAACTCCAAAATGGTCAATTCATTTCTCGAGGCTATCGGTGTGAGTTTGTGCCATTAGGCATTTTAGCCTTTAAGATATTTGTTTAAGTTTGACTTAAGACAACATTCTTGAAAATCGTGCTTGAATGAGAATTTTATGAGCATCATCAACTCTAAAACATTGACTTTGATCTAGGACAACCTTTCATGCATATCCTGAGGTTTCCATTCTGCCTTATGGTGGATTTTGGTTTAAAATGGTGTCTGAACGTAGGATTCACTTTTTATCGAGATAACCTCAAATGGAAATTTTGACTGTGACATTGAGTTCAGAATGCTGAATTCTATGAAATAACATAGTTCATTTGCATGCACAGGGTTCCAAACGAATTCCAGACACCCTATCGGAGATTTGAACTAGGCCATTTCAGCTGATATAACAAAATTTTGGTACAGGGCATTTTTCCCTTCACGTTTGTAGGGTCGTAGGCCGTGTTCATGGTGGTCTGGTCAGGGAAACTCCCCGTTTTTGAAGACTGATCCGCGATCGTGGCGTCCAGCCAGCCTGGCCTCCGTATTCGCATGCCTCCCACCATAATTGTGAAGGTCTAGCTTGGCAGCATTCCACGTTCGCAGGCATGTCTTGGCGATCAGGAAGAAGAGTTTTTTTAGGTTCTTTTAAATAAAAACGTAACCAGACCCTTTTACGTTGGTTCTTATACCTTTAAAATGCGATATCTGGAATAGTTGACCTCCATTGCAAGTGTGTTGGGTCTGTATTGGCTGTGAGTACACTGTGAAATTGTTGAAAATTATTGAGGATTATGTTTTTGAGGTACCCAAAAGGACTGCTCAAGCTCATTCCTAAGCTTTAATGGTGAATTTATTACATGATTTAATTTCTTTCGTTCCGAGCCTTGAATTGTGCTTTATTTTGGGGTACAAGTTCAATTTATGTTAATAACCTTTTTATGGAGTTGATGTCAAAATATCTGTCGCAAATCCCACAATTCTATTTTAAACTCAATTTTGGATCCGTTTCTAAGAAATATGATTTGGTGTCAAAACATTCATATTGACGTGGAGATTAATATTTTGATAGCATGACAACATTTGGAGGTGATTCAGGTGCATATAGCTATCGTGAAGTAGGTTTGGAGTGCACATGATCGTCTTTAAGATAAGCAGCGGTCTCCATTCTCGACTAGGCCCCTCTTGATAATGCTTAGTATTAATTTCATTTTAATTTGGATTGTATTTCCCTAATATTCCATTTCTTCCATCCTATCCTATTTTCATGATTTTCAATCGAGCCTTAGACTAGTCTTTAGGGAAACTTTAGTTTAGGTTTTGAGTTGTGTTATGTCATGATTTAGAGTGGAACAACCTTTTTAGGAGATATATGAGCAGCCTCAGACTACGTGTGAGCATTAATTGCTTCTTTATGAACTTTATTACTATTATAGTTAGTTATGACTTCTAGTAAGACTTATCTATGGTATTGTGCTTTGAGCTAGTCTTCTAGACTTTGATGGTTTGTTGTAGTCATTGGTTTGACTTATCTGCACTCAATTTTATGTTAGAGATTATTATTTAAGGTGAAGCATCGATCCTAGAGATATTTATGCCCCTTGCTTAATTATGAGTTGTTGAGAATTCTTAGTTATATACTTAGTTGTTTGATGGTTCTATCTCATTGGAGTGTAGTTATTATGTATTGTTGGGCTCGAGGCCTTGTCCAAGGAGCAGTTGGATGCTAGGTTACTTCTCTTAGCCTTCATCTTTATAAAGGTAATGACTTGATTTCCTAGCTTGTGTGTCTTGCTTCGATACTGGGATGGCATATATTGTGGTGGTTGCTCATTTATAACGATTTTGTGGTACAATCCCGACTCATGCATTGACTCGTCATTAATGCATGGAGAGTGGGAGGAGATGATTGTCACTACTGATGTACATCGGTTTTTACATTACTGATACTAAATTAAGTCAAAACTAGCTTTAATGGGATTCGTACCACCTGGATCACATGACTTTCTAGATTTGTACTTCCAAGGCATCAAGGATGTGCTCTTTTCTACTTGAGATTGTGAAGGCATCTAAGATGAACTTGGGATTTATGATTTGACTAGCCAGTGCGTCAATGGCCTTTTCTTTATTATGTCTACTATTTTCCTGTAGTATCACTGGTGGAGATGATGATTATGAGAAGTCTTGGTACAGGAACTAGCAACGTATACAAGTTTCTCGAGCCCTTATGGGACTTTCACATGTGCATATCATTGTACCAGGTGAATGTGATGCACGGGTCCTATCTTGCTTGCAAAGCTGGGGTAGGTTGTATACGCTTGTAGATATGCCCTACGAAGAGGTTTTATGCATTGCATTCGCATGTATCGTCGTTACCAATATATTGTTTCTTGCTTGGTTCCCCAATAGTATGGGATGTTGATTAGGATTTTGTTTAGTGATTGTACCATCGATGGTATGAAACGCTGGTTAGTTATTGTTTGGTCATATCAGTACTTGCCTGTGTTACTTTGTCAGTTGGTGACTTGTCCTTTCATTGGTGGAATATATACCCTTTTAGGTTGGGTAGGATTATTTCCTAGGTTGACAGGTTATTTATAGACTCTCAATATTTTTGGCCGCTTGTCACTTGTTGAGTAGACTTTATAGCCTATATTTCATGCTAGTAGACGGTAAACCTTATTCTTCCAGGTACACTTCTTTCCTCCTCCTCTTCATCTTGTATATCCCGATTACTATTTATTCTATCTATTATCTTGTTATTGATTTTTATATTTACCTTATTTTCATGTTATATATACTTGCTTTATTCATGGAGTTTAGTCGGCCTATGCTTGTTGAGTATCATTTTTTTTTGGTGCTCATACTATACTTCTTCCCCCATGCGAATCGTAGTGCGAGTCCCTATTGTTGACTTCCTTCATATGGTGTTGTTGATTTCAGAGGTTGGGGTAAGCTCCTGGCCTCTGGAGTTATCAATTTCCATTATGTTTGTAATTAGGCTAGTCTTTATTTGTATTCAGAGATGGCATATACTATTATTGTATTTTGTAAAAGCCTTATACTCACATTTTTTGTATTAGAACCATGATTACTAACTGATGTTAGGTCTTGGGGTGGAATCTTGTTTATTACTTTCTTTCATTTTCTTATTTTTACAAAATGTATATAGACATCATTCTTAGCAATATACATAGTCATAATTAGCTAGAAGATCTTTAGGAATCCTTTGTAATTACTAGTTGATCTTTAGGAATTTTTCTTTATTTTCTTTCCTAAATTAGCACCTAATGTATTATATATATATCTTGCTTACCTATTGAAATAAAGTATCAACTTCTATTCGATTACATGGTATCAGAGCCTATAGGCTCCTTGATCCTGTTTTGGCTTTGTTTGAAAAAAAAAGGCAGCTCGATCTTGTTTTGCTGTCTTTCGGGATTCAACATCTAGTGTCATCTAGTCAGTTACTACCCCGAGTTTCGTTTGGTTTGATACATTGTTTGGAGAACACTTCATCACTTTCAGGTTCCTAGGTTTCTGAAAACTACTTCCAGGATCATATTTTTCTTTGTAGCTTCAACGATTCAGATCTAGTTTTCTATTTGGTGCTGCTGCGATTATCAAGTTCTGTCCAATATTAGTGTTTTGTGGATGTTCTTGATTTTGAGCATCAGCTACAATTATTTTGCTGGGTGAATTGGCTTCTACTTTTTCTTGGAATCTAATATTATTGGGGACCTTTTGAAGCTTGGTTATTCTTAAGTTCTTCATTGAGAAGGAAGTATGGCTACAAATCAGAAGGGTGAGAAAATTTTGATTTCGGCGGATGAGTTCGCACAATTCTCTCAGTATCAGAATTCCATTAAAGAATTCACTTCAGTTACTACCCTTGTTACCCTTGTTGATTCAAGAAAAGCATCTTTGGTCTCCTCTCCGAACAACTGGGTGATTGATTCAGGTGCTACAGATCATATGACAGGTAATCCTAATATATTTTCTACCTTTCGATCACACAAAGCACCCTCTCCTGTCACAGTAGCCAATGGGTCAACATGTAACATTGTGGGATCTGGGACAGTCAAAGCAACCTCCTCCATTACCCTGTCATCTGTATTAAATTTACCGAAGTTGGCCTTCAATTTGATTTCTGTGAGTAAACTTACCAGAGATCTTAACTGTTATATTTCCTTCTTTCCTGATCATTGCTTGTTTCGTGATCTTGCGACGCATAAGGTTATTGGTAAAGGGCATGCAATTGATGATCTATATATCCTTGATGAATATGAGCCTCGATTTGTTGCCTGCTCAAATGTCATCTCTCCATTTGAAGCACATTGTCGATTGGGACATCCTTCTTTACCTTTGTTAAAGAAGCTTTGTCCCCAATTTCAAAACGTTCATTCTTTGGAGTGTGAATCATGCCGATTTGCAAAACATCACTGCATCACATTAGCTCCAAGGGTTAATAAGCGAGTTGGGTCAGCTTTTGAGTTAATTCATTCTGATGTTTGGGGACCATGTCCTGTTGTTTCTAAAAATGGATATAAGTATTTTGTCACTTTTGTAGATGATTTCTCTCGGATGACTTGGATTTATTTTATGAAAAGTCGCTCTGAAGTGTTTACTCACTTTTGTGCCTTTTGTGCTGAAGTCAAAACTCAATTCAATGCTTCAGTGCGTATTTTAAGGAGTGATAATGCAAAAGAATACATGTCAGAGTTGTTTCAATCCTACATGAGACAACATGGTATTCTCCATCAGTCATCATGTATTGATACACCATCTCAAAATGGAGTTGCTGAGAGGAAGAATAGGCATCTACTTGAGACAGCCCGAGCACTTTTGTTCCAAATGAAAGTTCCTAAACAATTTTGGGCCGATGCAGTCTCTACCGCTTGTTTTCTGATTAATCGCATGCCATCGGCAGTGCTTATTAGTAATACACCTTATAATGTTCTTTTTCCAAACAAGACATTATTCCCGGTGGAACCAAAAGTATTCGGAAGCACTTGTTATGTTCGAGATGTACGGCCATCTGTTACTAAGTTGGACCCTAAGGCATTGAAGTGTGTTTTCTTGGGTTATTCTTGTCTTCAAAAGGGGTATCGATGTTATTCTACTGAACTTGGCAAATATCTAGTGTCAAATGATGTGATATTTTCAGAGAGTACACCTTTCTTTTATAACCCTCCTAATTCTACAAGTCAGGGGGAGGAAGATGAGTGGTTAGTTTATCAGGTTACTCGTGTTGAGCAATCAAGTGATGCTACTCTTCTATCTCCTAGTTACTCTATTGAGCACCACTCGACTACTGCGCCTTCAACACATGTTCCAGCAAGACCACCTATTGTTCAAGTTTATTCGAGGAGACAAGAGACTAATGCTACATGCCCTGCACCAATTCCTCCTTTATCTGATCCTCCTCCTTCAGACCCTCCAGAAAATCTTGACCTTCCTATTGCTCTCCGTAAAGGTACACGGACTTGCAAATCCACATATTCTATTGCTAACTTTGTTTCCTATGATCGCTTGTCTCCTGCATCTAGATCCTTGATTGCTTCTTTAGACTCGTTTCTACGCCCAAAAGTGTGAAAGAGGCTTTGCATCATCCCGGATGGTCAAATGCGATGCTTGAGGAAATACATGCATTAGAGGAAAATCACACATGGGATTTGGTGGATTTACCAGACGGGAAGAAACCAGTAGGATGTAAGTGGGTGTTCACAGTGAAAGTTAATCCAGATGGTTCCGTGGCAAGACTTAAGTCCAGGCTTGTGGCTAAAGGATATGCTCAGACTTATGGAGTGGACTATTCAGACACCTTTTCTCCTGTTGCCAAACTCACTTCTGTGCGCTTGTTCATTTCTTTAGCTGCTTCTGAGAATTGGCCTTTACATCAACTAGTAATCAAGAATGCATTTCTTCATGGTGATCTTCAAGAGGAAGTATATATGGAGCAACCACCCGGTTTTATTGCTCAGGGGGAGTATAGAAAAGTCTGTCATTTGAAGAAATCCTTGTATGGATTGAAGCAGAGTCCACGGGCTTGGTTTGGCAAATTTAGTGAGGTAGTTCAGGAGTTTGGGCTGAAAATGAGCAAATGTGATCACTCGGTCTTCTACCGACTATCTGCAGCTGGCAGTATCCTTCTTGTTGTATATGTTGATGACATTGTCATCACAGGAGGTGATTCTGAGGGGATATCTTCCCTTAAGTCTTTCTTGCATACTAGGTTCTATACAAAGGACTTAGGCCAGTTGAAATACTTTTTGGGAGTAGAAGTAAATAGAAGCAAGGGGGAGTATAGAAAAGTCTGTCATTTGAAGAAATCCTTGTATGGATTGAAGCAGAGTCCACGGGCTTGGTTTGGCAAATTTAGTGAGGTAGTTCAGGAGTTTGGGCTGAAAATGAGCAAATGTGATCACTCGGTCTTCTACCGACTATCTGCAGCTGGCAGTATCCTTCTTGTTGTATATGTTGATGACATTGTCATCACAGGAGGTGATTCTGAGGGGATATCTTCCCTTAAGTCTTTCTTGCATACTAGGTTCTATACAAAGGACTTAGGCCAGTTGAAATACTTTTTGGGAGTAGAAGTAAAGTAGAAGCAAGAGGGGAATTCTTCTATCTCAAAGAAAGTATATTCTTGACCTACTTGCAGAAACTGGAAAATTGGCAGCCAAACCTTGCAGTACTCCAATGGTTCCCGGTGTACATCTTATGAAAGATGATAGCGAGTTTTTTGATAACCTAGAGAGATATAGGAGGATAGTTGGAAAGTTAAACTACCTCACAGTGACTCGTCCAGATATTGCTTTTGCGGTAAGTGTCGTTAGTCAATTCATGTCTACACCTACGGTGAAGCATTGGGCAGCTTTGGAACAGATCCTATGTTACTTGAAAGGAGCTCCTGGACTTGGCATACTGTATAGCAATCACAACCATACTCGTATTGAGTGTTTTGCAGATGTCAATTGGGCTGGTTCCAAAATTGACAGAAGATCTACTACAGGCTATTGTGTCTTTGTTGGAGGAAACTTAGTATCATGGAGGAGTAAGAAGCAAAGTGTTGTATCTTGATCCAGTGCAGAATCTGAGTATAGAGCTATGTCACAGTCTACGAGTGAAATCATGTGGATACATCATCTTTTAACTGAAATTGTGTTGAAGCATCATATGCCGGCAAAACTTTGGTGTGATAATCAAGCTGCTATTCATATTGCCTCAAACCCAGTGTATCATGAAAGAACTAAACATATTGAAGTTGACTGCCACTTTATTCGTGAGAAGATTCAAGAAAACTTGATTTCTACTAGTTATGTGAAGACAGGAGAGCAGGTAGCTGATTTGCTTACAAAGGCAGTGAATGGAACTCAGGTTGATTACCTTTGCAACAAGTTGGGCATGATCAATATCTATGCTCCAACTTGAGGGGGAGTGTTACAAAATGTATATAGACATCATTCTTAGCAATATACATAGTCATAATTAGCTAGAAGATATTTAAGAATCCTTTGTAATTACTAGTTGATCTTTAGGAATCTCTCTTTATTTTCTTTCCTAAATTAGCACCTAATGTATTGTATACATATCTTGCTTACCTATTGAAATAAAGTATCAACTTCTATTCGATTATACTTATTTTGACAACTTTTTACTTATTATGGTTGTCTTCCGCTAGATATTCCATTGCCTGCAATTTTGGGCTATAGGTTAGGCTTACTTACCAGTGAGTTGGGATAGGTTTCATCACGGCCTGAGGGGTTGGATTGTGACAAGATAGTATCAGAGCTCTAAGTTGGCCGGCATCGTTGGTATGCATGCAGTGCCTATTAGAGTTTTGCAGCTCGGTGTGGAGACGTCTTGATGTGCCACCTAGCTTTTGATGTTTAAAACGTAGAATTTTTGTATGTTCTCTAGAGCATTTTAGTGGATTTGATGTATGCTTGGTGTTTGTTTGCAGGAAAACAGGATGCTAGCAGGACGAGCTGAATTGAAGAAGTGCAGGCCTAAATTGTTGATTTTATGATCCCATCAATGAGTTGCGGTTTCATCTATGGGCCATAGATGATATTCATGGGTGAGATTTAGAGATCCTATAAAGCTTGATTTTTACAAGTTGAAAGTACGATTCGTAAACCTACGTACAAGCTATAGAACTCTTGTTCATGGATGAGATCCTAAAAATATTTTCTAATTTTTCATGTTTGGTTAGTTAAAAAAAATATTTTTCTATGAAATTAATGGGAAAAAAAGTTTCACAAGTGATATTTCACATAGTCTCCTTTCTATCCCCCTAACTTCCACCCATTTATTTTTGTAAAAATTTGACAAATACCAAACTTAAAGAAGGAAATACCCAAAAATCTCGACTTTTATTAAAATTATTAAAACTACCAACTTTTTTTAGTCGTTTGATACCCAAACTTAGAAGGTTGATACCTAAAAAATAGTGATTGATATGTAATAAAAGACAGCTTAAATTGGAATCAGTTTCGCTAATTAAGGAATCCTAACAGATCTTTTGTTGTGATGCCTTAATTAGCGGTGATCGAACAGTTGGGAAATAATCAATCCCAACAAATTCTCAACAGATTGGTGTTATGGAATATTTTTTTAAAACAAAATTACAAAAACAAAATCACAGGCGTTCGGCCATTGTTGATTCAATCCTCAACGGAAATGAATATTTCAATTTTGATTGGTGTCTTTTCCTTGCCGGCCAACTGAGGATCATTTTCAACGCGATTGGTCACATTCAAGGATGATTACGTTTAGTTGTCCGTTTAGTTTTTTGTGCATGGTTACTAAGTCGAAAACAATATAATTCGGTACCTATAATATATTATTAGAAAAATAAGTAGTTCACAAAATTGATTTGTTTTTTTTTTAGTATTTCTGTTATTCATACACAACGGCTTGAGATTTTACCAGTTTAATTAGGAAATTTATTATCATTTTTAGTGTATTTCAGTATCAAACTCATCTTTAATTTTTATGTCATGTATCATCGTAATTGTAGTTGTGTGGAGTGGACTGCACAGTTAATTATCATAACATATTTAATCATTCTCTAATTCTGAGAACCATGTTTTCACTGCATACTTATTTTGATACATGACAATAGGCATGATATGAAACTGAAGTAAAAACAACAAGAGGCAACTCTTGTTGGCAACAATTATTTATTACACTTGCAAATATATTCTCCAACTAAACACCAAAGTTGTGCATGATCTTTCAACTGCATGAGTATCCTCTATCAGTTGGACATGCATATATGAAATTATATGAACCATCTCCAATTGAAACTCTCACTTTTCCTTTTCAGGTTCTCTAATGAGAGAAATAAAAATAGAAATTATGAACGAAAAAATAACTTTGTGCAAATATCTACTCACTTTATCTGACGTTGTAATAGCACAAAGTAAATTGGATATAAAAAATATATAGGTATCCAAAAAAAAGTGTTTTAATGTTTAATTACACAATAACTACAATGTTGTTAAGGTATCCAAAAAAAATTGCAGTTATGCTAACAAAGACAAAAAAAATCCTTCCTAGAAAATAATATGATCAGAATTTGCTACGAAAGAAGCATCACTTTGTCGCTGTCTTCTGGACGGAATGAATCTTTGGGCCTGGGAGGATCGTCGTTTTCGCTTTCAAAACCTTCATTTGCCTTGTATAGTCCGTATTTCCATAGAAGTGCAGCATATCTTCTCCGAAGATAAAGAGGGTCTAGTGATTGGGATGGAACATGAATCCCGTCGCTGAGATACTCAGCAAATGCAGCGACATATACACCGCAGTCACTGCGCGTAGTATATCAAAAAAAGAAAAATAAAAAAAGGAAAAAAAATATGTATATAAACAAATAATAAACAAGTTTTTTATAAACTTACACCCATATGGAAGGAAAAGTCAAGCTCGCTACATATGAGTATCACTGATGTTTACCCAAAATGCAGGTATCAAATATGCAAGTATTACTGCAATGTTCAAATTAAGCATGTATCATTGATATGTGTCAACTTACAAGTATTAACAGGGCACAGAAATGCAGGTATCACTGTATATTTGGTTACCACATTCTGCAGGTATCACTAATATATATCAAATATGCATGTATCACTATTATGTTCCAATAACACAAGTATAAGCATGTAAACTGATGTGCACCCAATATGCAGGTATCAAATATGCAAGTATCACTGCAAAGTTCTAAATAAGTATGTATCATTGATATGTGCTAACTATACAAGTATTACCAAGGCACAAAAATGCAGGTATCACTACATATTTGTTGCAAAATGTACAAGTATCATTTTGTATTGCCAATGTGTACCACAGATTGCAGGTATCAACAGCTACAAAAATTACAAACTACATTTATATTGTATCCAAATTTCGATACATTGTGATACCCAGATACAAAATCTGAAGAAGAAAAAAACTCCCTCCTGCTATAATCAAATCTTTTAGATATTTCAAAATAGTAAAAATTGCATGTTAAATTTAGCGTAAACAAACAAATAGGCATGTTAAATTCCTTGGATACATCAAAATAGGGAATGCATGTCATAGATTAATTTTTATTTATCAATTTATGAAATTATCAAAAAAAACTAAAGTGAACAAAGAAGAAATTGAGGAAGAAAAACATACCTTTCAGTGAAGGACGAACAATAATGGGTTCAACTTTTTCCTCTTCTTTGCATGCGTTTTTTTTTATGGAAGGCTTAGAACTTGAACCCGTATCCTTCATCACACCCATCTCTTCTTGAAGTTCTTCATCAACCGAATCAACCATGGTTTTAGGATCAACTTCTTCCATTGCATCTGGTGAAAATGAAGGGACCTTGACGTTATCATCAAGGGATTGGGTTAAACCAAGACTAAAAGAAGGTGAATCCATAAAAAAAAACAGAGGTTGGACAGAAATTGGAGAAGAAAGAGGGAAAAGGGTTTCTTGTTTAGATGAAAAAGGAGAGTGGAGGTTTTGGCTTCCAATGTAAATTCAAAAAAAGTAACTGACTGCAATTAAACCGGGAAAGAAAAATAATTAATTAAGTGATTAACTTTGATTGGACTATTGACAAAAAAAAGGCATAAAAAAGGTTGTGGGGAAGTTTTAATTGTTTAGGTATCCAAAAAAATGGGATTTTTGTAATTAATTTAAATGGTAGGGAATATTGGAGATTTAGATAAAATAAGTCGTGTATTTATGTAAATAGGATTTTATTTTTCTAGATAATATATAAATTCTTTTGGAATAATATTTTTTACTTACCAAATTTCAGAAAGAAAAAAAGAAGATTACTTTTTTCCAGGAAAATATTTTCCAAGAAGACATTTTCTTTCATACCAAACACACATCTAGCAATGGTGGAGCCAAAACCTTCACTAAAAATGTTCAAAACACGAAGAAGTAAAGAAGCCAAAGGGGGATTTAACATTTATCATATATACATAAAATATAATTTTAACCATGTATAAACATTATAATTTTCCACAATAAAAAAAATCGAATGAACTCCCTCAATCCTATCTGGCTCTGCTTCGCCGACCCTAATTTCCACAAATAATTTGTTTCCCTTGCTTGCAGGAGGAGGATATACTACTCCAGAGTGGAAGCCTGCTGATTCTTTGACTGTGCTGAGATGCTGGTTATCTCATAATCCCCTCTAGTCAATTATAATTGATATAAATTTTCTCATGCAGATATACATTGCATCCATGCATTGTCAATCTTCTAATGGTCTTTTTACTATTAACCCTTCCACTCTTCCCCTTTGAAGGTACACATCTTAGCGCCTCAACTTAATGCTAGCTGACAATTAAAGGATTTCCTTTTTGATCAATAATAACTGCAGCATTATCATCCTAGCGTATTATCATCCTGTTGTACTATTAACCCTCCAACTCTTCCCCTTTGAAGGTGCACAGCTTAACGCCTCAACTTAATGCTAGCTGATAATTAAAAACTTCAACTCATCCACATTGTATCTCACGTACACTTGACGCTAACATGCAAATAAATTTATGTTGACATCTAGATGATCATAGTAAGTTACAGTGTTGACACAACAAAGAGGAATTGTAGAGTCAAAATATCAACTGTCAAAGTCAAAGTGATTACTTGCTAACTATGGTCATTTTTATATGGCACCTTTTTCTTTTTGATCCGTCCTAAAAAAAATGTCACCTTACTCTAATGGAAAACAATTTACCCTTAAAATTCTCAAATTACCCTTAATAAAATAATTCTCAGCCACACAGATATCTAAGAATGCTTTTACGCTATAAGTTTTAAAAGTCTTCATTTTGTTTCTTAAATATCGTGGTAAGTCAAAGAATACCACATAAAATAGAACAGAGGGAGTAATTGATTTGGTTTGGTTCTAACAAAAGTAAATTCAAACCCAAACCAAACCAACATTATATTTATACAAATTTTAAAAATATTTATCATAATGTAATTCGTAAGTACCTGTTAGTTTTTTCATAATTCATATTCTTTTAACAATTGATTTTAGGACTTAAGTCACAAGATTGGTATTAACACAACCCCCCCCCCCCCAACCCCCCAACCAAAAAAAAAAAAAAAAAAAACGTTGCCTACTGTCACTAACTGCCTATCTGACCTCATCCAGCACCAGAGTTTTGACTCAAGGGCAAATTGTGTTTCAGCTCTAGCACAGGGCTAAAAACTAAATTTTAAAAAGAAGATATATGAAATCAAAACTTTGCTTTGCACTACGCCATATTATCGATAATACTAAACCAAATCAAGTATGTCTCCGAGACGCATGAAAACCTCTTCTTGCTTTAGGCCCCTTGTGCATGGAAAGACTGTCAGTAGAGTTGCCTCTGATCATGAACCTCCGGCGGCAGCAGCAGCCTCAGCTTGCTTTTTCTTCTCCCGCTTTTTCTTGTTTTTCAATGCATTCTTGCTAAGCTCCCTATATTCATGTGAAATACGGAATAGACATAGTTTGAAAATCAGAAATATATCAAGAAAACTGAAAAAAGTATGAAGATGTGTATCTCGAAGCTTACCCTGAAGGACTTCCTCCAAATAACTGTCAAAATGAAACAGATGCTTACTATTAGCACATTAGTTGTACAAAATAAAGGGGGAAGAATGAGACATAACTGGAAGTAACGCATGGTTGAACTTTCATAGGACAGTTATACATATTAAGACATGCTGAAAGTAGCTCGTAAATCATCATGTCGTTACCACATTGCATATTTATCATCACAGTGTTTCATGTAAAGGTAACTATATCATAATACAGTTTTAACTCTTTTTTCTTTTTTGATGACAAGGGAAACCCGCAACCGCTAACCTTTGGATGCGCACAGAGTAAACCCCCACTCCTATGCAATAGCTCGCAAACCACACAGGAGAGGTAAAGTGCACGAGGCAAGCCCGGTGCGACGAGCTTGACCCAAAAGGCAAACCCCTTGCTTTCGCTCGCAAGAGGTTTCGAACTTGAGACCTCCAACATAAAAGTCTCAAGCCCAAACCACTGGGCCACTCCGAAGGGTTTAATCTTTTTACTTCCGTGCAAAAGTTCTGTGGCCCAAACCACTGGGCCACTCTGAAGGGTTTAAACTTTTTTTTCCCGTGCAAAAGTAGTGTTGGGGTAGAAAAAAAGAACAACATAATGGTTGATGAGTTCTGTGTTGGGGTAGAAAAGAACAACCATAATACAGTTAATTATGGTTGAACTTTATCATAAGTATTTCATCATCAAAACCACTCCCAAGAGAACCTTCACCTGCTCTTTCTGCCATATTCTCTGGATCCAAAAGCAAGAAACCTCCTTCCTTATATTTGATACGTGAAGATTATGTGCTATATCAGTTCACATTCACAGGTTGCAAAACCCTATTTTGCCAAGCGCAATGTCAATGCGGACAAGTCAAATGCTCGACAGATCAAATAGAGGGTTTTTTAGAGCTTACTTCTAACAGGTACACGACGCAATATACAAGAGAAATTCACAAACAAAACCGAACAAAAACAATGAAACCAAAAAAAATACAAAAGCACAAAATACAAAAAAATAACTGGTTAAAGACTCACGATAGGTCAAAATGCAGTCTTAGGGGATCATAAATGAAGCAAATAAAAAAAATTGAGGGGCTATCATAATGCTATACAATTGCACAGTAGTTTGTAGACTATTAAGGCATCTTAACTGTGTAAGGCAGTGGTTTCTCAAGTAGAATGAGTTACTAATCAAGATTGGACAGTAATAAACTGAAATACCGAATTTCGCTTTAAATTACCAGAAAGTCTGAAAGAAAAGAAGGAAAGATAAAGATTCCATGTAATCACTACCTCGAGAATACTTAAGCTTATCGCATCCAATGAATTACCGAGCATACCTAATATCCCTTTATTCTCTACAGACTGATTGCTATCAAACTAAACCATATGAAATTTATAGACACCAAGCTATCCATATTCAAGCAAAAACATAAATATTCTTTTGGAGTGCTGTCAATGGCATGTCTTGGAGGAGCCAGAAATAGGATTCACATAGAAAGGTAGAGCAAGGCCTCTTCATTCAAAAATTAAAACATGCATTTTGGACTGCCTTTTTACTTATTATTTACCATACATAAAATCCAATTCAAAATTGACATGGCATAAACCATTATGAGGATAACATTGACTCCAAACAGAGGGTATATGGGGTGAATGTTACTAGTCAAATTGTAGGGGGAGAATATCTTTATGATCCTTCTCAAAAAAATATCCCTTGTCAAAAAAATGGATATCTTGAGTTCTTGACAATAGCAAAATCATGAAAAAACATCTTTACTTTCTTGGGACCTTGATACAATATAATCTTACAGGAGGAAGGAAACCAATTTAGTAAATATTATGGTTGTTGTATAAAAGGTCAGTTTACTTCACAAAGATAATGGCTGTGCAGAAAACCCACTAGTGAATAAATTCATCATATTTGAAACCTACCACATCATTTATATAATCTAGTTTAGACATTGTAATGGCATATTCATAACGTCAGTATTCTCCATGGCAAATGGGCATTAGGAAGAGAGATAATCAGCCAGCATCAAAACTGCACGAGACATGACATTCAAAATGCTGAAGAAAGTATTTTGTTTAAGAATTCTATTAAAAGCAACAAATTTCACAGAGAACTTTTGGATGAAAAAGCAATCATGGTAATATATAAGTATATGCTACACAAGCTCAGTGAGTTATCAATGAACACATCTTGACTTATCAGAAGAAAAAAGTTCTAAGCACTAAATAACGTATTCCTTCCATACCTCTGCTTGAACTGCAGCAGCAGCCTTGGCATGAGGTGGACGATAAGCAGCGGGTTTCGCTGCAGGAGGATTGGCAGGTGTAGATTTTGGAACAGCCTGAGCAGCTTTTGGAACGGCCTGAGCAGCTTTTGGAACGGCCTGAGTAGCTTTTGGAATGGCCTGGGTAGCTTTTGATACTTTCCCTGTAAAGACATTTTGGCTTCAGCTCCCATTATTATAAGCAAATGGGCATTACATCACAATTTGTTACTAGATTCAAACAGGAGGAACCTGGCACTTTAGCTTCATCTATTTTCACCGAGCTAACCGCCTTCACAAGTTCGTCAATGTCACCAATTTTTTCAAGGGACACTGGCTTCCAATCAACCTGTCAGAGGAATGATGAAAGAAGTAAGCAGGCAGAGCGAATTGGTTTGGGACCAGACAAGAGAAAAAAAGATAAGCAAGACTATTAACCTGATACAATCTATCAAACATCTTCTTGAAGTACAACGATCCATTGTGGTGAAAGATTTTAATCCTTCAAAATAATTAAAATGAGACTTAGCTATCATGTATTTAATAAATGAAGTTTCCAAATGTATCTGCTTTCAGAAACCTGGAAGTACACTTTCTTACGTTCCAACAAAGGCAACATTAAGCATGATCACTATTCACTAGCTTCTCACACCTTTAGAATCAGTGAAGGCTTTTCAAACAACAAGATTACAAGTTCATGCAGTTACATAAAGGCCATAATTCAATAGATCCAACTTTTAGTAAGGAAGATAGATGATAATTGCTATAACAATTGATATTAAACCTGCAGGTGAGTTAACAACCACAAAACCATACCCAGTGTAATCCCCCAAGTGGGGTCTTGGGAGGGTAAGATGTAGGCAGACCTTAAACCTACCTTTGTGGGGTAGAGAAGTTGTTTCTGGTAGACCCTTGGCTCAAAAATGAGAAGCTTATCGGAGAAGGGTAGAAAGAAAAAGATGATAGCAAATATCAAGATACTGAGTAAAATGAAGCAACAGATAGCAAAAAATGCATTGAAGAATAAGAGACTACGCGATTACTATATACTAATAATAATAAGGAGAAGAGGATATGGATCTAATCCTGGCCTCTCCCACCTAACAGGAAATTAACACTCAGCTTCCCACTAACCTTTTACCCTAATTCTTGACCTCCACATCTTCCTATCTAGGGTCATGTCCTTTGTAAGCTAAAGTTGTGTCACGTTTTGTTTAATCACCCCCGCCCCCCAGTTTTTTTTTGGCCTACCTCTACCTCTCCTAACTTCTGCTATAGCAAACCTCTCACACCTCTTAACCGGTGCATCTATGCACTTCTCTTTACATGTCTGAATCATGTCAACCTCGCTCCCTCATCTTGTCCTCCATGGATGCCACACCCATCTTGCACCATATAACTTCATTCTTGGACATGTATCTCCTAACATGTCCACACATACATATGAGTATCCTCAGAATTGCTACATTCATTTTTTGAATATAGACGTTCTTGACTGGCCAGCACTCCGTTCCATACAACACTGTTGGTCTAACCACTACTCCATAAAACTTATCCTTAAGTCTTGCTAACACATTTGCAAGTGGATTAACATCAGCATGGAAAAGTTGACAACTAGATTCAAGATTCTTGAAATACTATTAAAACAATAGATTGAAAGAAATCAAGTGGTCTAGCCAATCATCAAGATATTCAAATATATTTTAAAATGAAGCAAAATGCACTTAGATACATTAAATTGTCTTATCATGGCGGAGGAGAAAAGAGTTGTCTTATAGTTGCAAGCTATAAACTGAAATTTTATACATTAGGTTCTAACGTTACCCTTTAGGCTTTAGCCAAAGCACATTTTACGCAACAACAAAATCATATGCATACCCATTATCAACTTGAAGACGTGGAGCTGTTGTGGCAGTCATGAAGTATCGACCATCAGGAGACCATTCACTTGTCACTGACAATTCAGCCCTTGTAGTTCCAAGCTGCTTTTTTTCCTTGTAGTCCCAGAATGCCTGAAATCATGAATAGTCACTTAAAGCTAAGCTAAATAAGCAGAAGAAACTTGTATTCAAGATCACAAGCAAGCATTACTTAACCAATCAACTAAGATTTAATAGGAATTTTCTAAGCCACTTGGTAGACATGGCAATAGTCTTTTATTTTGTTCAAACAACTATAGCATAAATGAAGGTGTAGAGCAGAACTTTGGTGGGCGGTTAGGGAAATGAAGGTCATCAGCCTAGGCCATGGACCTCATGATACCCCACAAACCTGTTAGCTGAGTAAATATTCAAATTTTCACAGGAAGAAACTTTGAGAACCTTACAGGTCCCACATGCCAAACCTATGGTTTTTATAAGTTGTATTAAGGATTCATACGTGGATAAGAAAGATTTTAACCCAAAAATGTATGAGATGTTGATAACTGATCCATCTTCAACCAGGAAATAGCTTTTCTACCTCTCGAGGTAGGGATAAGATCTGCATACACTTTATCCTCCTCAGACCCCACTTGTGGGACTATATTGAGTATGTTGTTGTAGTTGGTTGACTAGGAAATAGAGGTCACTTTGAAATAGCATCAGGAAAACAATCAACCATGTTAATCACTGGGTTGTACTTGCAAACATTTTCATTTGTCTAGATGTACCCATGTCGAACAGGTGTAATATGAATATGAATATTTTCTGCCGATGATCATTCAAACATAAGTTGCTCGGACTCTCCAAAAATATTGTTGTAGCCATGTCGGATCCTTGAAAAAATACACTATTTTTGGAGGATTTGACATGCACCCGTCAACATTTTTAAAAAGTCCGAGCAACATAGATTCAAACTATAATATGATTTAGCAAAACCTACAGGTACTTGTACCAAATACTTGAACAAATATCCAATAAACACCGACAAAAAATCAGGTAGATGGTTTAATGTAAATAAGGTAGATAATTAAGTATTGAGGATAAGTGACTAATTAATAATTAATAAATGTGATTATAAGGACAACTGTGAGCATAAGGAATTGACTTTAAATTCAAGTAGGAAAGGGTAGCTTGGACTGTTCCAATTGTCATGGATTAGAATTCATTGGCCAATGCAACTAAAGAAAGAAAATGAGAAAGAGGAATAATAAAAAGGAGTGGTTAATTACCACATATATGACAGGAAGCTGCTGAGCAAACAATCCATAAAACAAGAATAGAGGAGTAAGGGACATAGGTAATGGTTTGCCAATTTGAACAACTGTAATTGCAAGTGTTAGACGACTATTTAAGTGGCCATACACTAAAGAAACTCATTTTTTAATCAATAAAAGAAACCATCAAACCCCATAAATCACCATATCTATAAAGTTTTTTTGAATAGTGATGGTATCTTGGCTAGCTTGAGCGAACCTAGACTATTCCATCAATTACCTGCTACCTCTCACCAGCATAGTACTAGATAATTCTATCACCAATGCTTAGGTAGATGAAAAACATCACCTAGTGTTTATTGTTTCTGCTAGGATTTGAACCCTGCTCTCCAAGTTTTGCACTCATGTCATTGACCACCACACCCTTGTATGCCACATAAATCACCATATTTTATTTTGACCAAAATTCTCAAATTCACATGACTTAATTGAAGGATGCCAAATCTAAGGAAAAGGTTGGGAAACTGACGAACATACAGAAGGGATTGAACTTGCAGGAAAATTAATCCAAAAAGTTGACAGAATTGAGATCTTTGAGCATCTTTTTGTTATATTTGCTGAGAGAACTCACTAAACTAGAGAACAATGGAAAAATCGAGATCGTCGCTGTTTATTATTGAGCCTTATGGTGCAGGATAATCTTATTAAAGTGGGAGTACAGTAATATCTTTGTCAGCAAATGACACTGTTGTAATAAACTAGTCAAAACCCCAGTGAGTCAGAATATTAGATTAAATCTCCAATGAGTAAAAAAGGAAGCCACAGACTTGTTTAAGCTTCACAGAATTACGGTTCAGGTGAGTGCTTTCGACGGCGAAAGGCGACAAGGGTCTACCACGCCACAAGACACCACTCGTGTTTTTGAAGTACGGGGTCAATTAATACCAAAATATTAAAATATATCATTGCATATATAAATAATCAAAATCTCAATCTCAATACCATATTAGCAAATATTTTAATTCAAAAACTGAAAATAGATCGTAGATACTAAAAGCTCAAGAGTTGAATGAGAAAAAAAAACAAAGGTCAAAATCTTGAGGAAAAAAACAGAGGTAGAGTTCTACCTCTGAAGTCTGTAGAAGGAGGAAAAAGAAACACAGGAAGATGAAATTTAAAGAAGAAAGGAAGAAATACGTATTGGTTGGACTTTGGAGTCTCCGAAAAAGTTTGGCCGGACGTTGGAGAAGTCTAATCGGGTCTTTTAGTTGGAGTTGCAATCTAAGTTTAAGAGTGCAACTGTGCAAATTTGGAAAGAAAACCCTAAAATTACCTTTTAACTTTTAAAACACCCTAAATTGGTCGCCTTTTCAAAAACAAAATACAAAAGACGACGTTTTTCTCGTCTCTATCGCCATTGTCGCTATGGCGTTGCCTTTTGAAGATCGCCTCGCCACAAAGCTAAAAGGCGATGAAGGCTCGCCTCACCTCTCGCCATTGGCGACAAGGCGATTGCCTTTCACAACACTGGTTTAAGAAATCAAAATTGGTTAGGTTAGGAATGGAGAATCAAACCCCATGAAAGCTAGAAATTCACAGGATTCTCTTAATAGGTTTCATACACTGAGCATATGGAGTGGATCTCCCATAGTAGTGCGGGACTTCACCTCGAGACATGGCTTCTCAAACTTTGTCTGCTGAAACATTCCTAGTTTTGTGGTAGAGTTGGTTGATGCATAACATTTAGAAAAAGGCTTAGGTAAGCGGGACAGTTTGAGAAAAATATGCGACAAATGACATTTTATCATCTCAGACATCGTTGGCAAATGCAAAGTAATTTCTAACAGAAATTAGATGTCATAAGAGATATAGTAGAAACAAATATAAAAGATTGAGAGGATGAGCAATGAACAATGAATTACATGTGAAACCCTTTATAGAGGTATTGTACCATGTAAACAGTTGTATTACTATTACCACCTGATAAAATATAATTAAATACGCCCTATGTCCCATTTTATGTGGCACACTTTCCATTTCAGTCCATCTCAAAATGAGCGACACTTTTCTACATTTATAAACAATTCAACTTTAAACTTCTCATACTACACATAAACAGGTGACGTACAACCATATAAATGTCTACGGCTTGTTTTATACCACAAGTGTCAAAAGTCTTGCATATTGTCTTAAACTTCATGTCCGATCAATCACCATAACATAAAATAGGATGGAGGGATTGTATTATTAAATACAATGTTTACGCTTAACTATTGAACACCATCTACACTTCACTATCTAATAATTTCAATATGTTTTGTTGCTTGGAAGAACCAAATGGTCTTATACACTGATTGTGTTGATCACTACATGTACTAAAGTGTCTCCTCGAGCATGATTTGGTAAGACAATAAGCTTAGCATTATTAAGGTTGACATGCCTCCCGTGACTGATCAATTTGTGTTCTATTCAGCACTTAAATCTAAGTATTCTACTTCCTCAATAATATTTTAGTGATATTCGTTCCTTTCTAGTCTATCTCGAAGAGATTGACACCTTCCATATTTGGAACTATCCATTTAACATTCCTATTTTACTGATTTACTCTTAATTCACATGCCTTGTGGCATCACTTGATACAAAATCTGATTTTTTTTACTAGAAGAAATAAAGCTCGAGAGGACACGTCCAACTTTTTCCATCTCTCATTAAATTGTTGGTAGTAAGGGCAACTTTGCTGCTTTGACATATTTATCCTATTTGTCAAAACTCAGAAGTCTTCTATTTGAATAAGCAATACTAAGGCATGATATTTGGCACAGATATAAGAATTATGGAGATTTCTGACTTCTCCGAGGACAATCATCTAAATAAGCATACCATGTCTCCTGGTAAGTTACCAAAGCCTGCCAAGCAAATAACTGTAGAACAAGGATTAAGGCAAACAAAAGCAGTACGCAAATTGTGGAAATAAACTAGCAGGCTGAACGATCCCTTGTACCTTTTTTTTCAGTGACTAACTAAGATCAGTTAAGATAAATTAGGAAAATAATTTCTTTACTAAGTAAAGGATACAGTTCCCCAACGGATTCCATCTGATTGTGTTGTACGGGCCTGTTCCAAGCTCAAGTAGAGGATTGCACTTCTTGTCAAAAACCGTGGCCATAGCAGGCATAACTAAGTGATTTAAGGAATAACAGCAACATCCAGAAAATATATGAAACAATAGATTCAACAGAAAACATAGGAATACTAGCTGCATATTTTTCTGTTTTTATGGTAGCGTCGAGGCTATCTTGCACACTTTATTACTACTTCTGACACAGTATAGGTACCAAGTGACCCTACCCACCAAGGGTTCGGCAGATAGGAAGAATTCATCTAACTCTTTGACCGCTATGCCACCCCTTTGGATGCAGGTACTAGCTGCAAATTAATCTTGAACAACCACACTCGAGGAAGGAAATAAGACCTCCTTTGATAGGAAAAAATTTAGACCTTATCAATCAACTGAGCACACGTTTGTTGAGTATATAAAAGCCAAGTTCTCCCTTTTTATATTCTGCATTTCTCTTAACTGAGAAAGAAAGTTTTACAAGGAATAATTTTTAAAAAAGCTGGAACACCAGGAACCACAAATGAGATAATAATGAAAGACTCCAAGCTCTAAGCTTTGGCAACTAGTACATTAAAACTTCTAACTTGTTTAGAAATAAGTTGCATCCAATTTTAAACTTAATATGTCTAAAACTTGTATGTTTTTTCATGAATGGGCAGCCCGGTGCATAAAGCATCCTGCATTAACAAGGTTCAGGGAAGGGCTGCACCCCAAAGGAGTGTGATGTAGATAGTCTAACCTAATGCAATCATTAGTGGCCACTTCCACAGCTCAAATCCATGACCTACAGACACACAGAGATAACTTTATCATTGCTCCAAAGGTCCCCTTCAGAATAATGTGTTATACTTACATGGACTCTTTTCACAATCTTCTCTTTTTCCTTTTCTCTAAGGTTTTCTTTTCATTTCTTGATAACAATTTCACAAGCCTTGAGATTGGGGTTTAGTAAAGGATACATCCATAAACAACTGCAAATTCTTTGCCCGAATAGGACCATTGAACATCATGAATAGGACCTTCTTTACCTGCAACATACCAAGGATCACTAAAGTGCAAATTCATTCATTAAACATGTAACTTTTGCTGAAGAATAAGAAAATGACAGAACATACGGAGAGGCACAAGCCCTTCATGGGCCCCATCAGTAGTCAAGTAGTTCAACTTTGATTCTCCATAGTAGCTTTGGTTTGTTTTATCAACATCAGATTGGACCACCACTAGGAGCCCTGTAGAACCAGAGTTCCAGCTCAATTGCACAGTTGAGCACCGGAAGAAGCTACGCCGAGCAACAGCTTGATTTTGTAAGTCCTTTTCACAAGCATATATCTGAACACTTGCTGGCATTCCCTGCATAAATTAATTCCAAAAGGTTAATTAGGAACCCTGAGAACTGGCAGCCCAAGCACGGGACACTAGCAAAATCTTCTGTTGTATGGTAATCTGATCGCACGAAAGTGATGAAACTATGTAAGTATTTTACTCTTCAATTAATCCTGTCCTTTTACATTGGTTTTTGGCATTACTATTGCAAAAAGAATTTCCAAAATATTCAGGTCGATTTCTTAAATTCACTTAGCTGACTACTCTCCAGTAGCAGTTTCACTACAACAAAAATGATGTACTGTGCTGTCCGGAAAGAAAACTTTTTAAAACCTGCAAGACAGCTCATGGGTATCTGGTTTACTATGTGCTTCTCATAAAGGATTCATAATGAAAGCTTGTCATATGTTCCCAAAGACTCAAAGTGCATCTTTTATTACATTACGGAGCAGTTCGGACTACTTCTGGAGAAAAGCTTATGAATTTATAGAAAAAATTTAAGATGGGATGTACTTCAATGAGACTTAACAGTCACGCTCGACTTTAATTGTGTCAAGTTGTCCAACAACAAGCAAAATATGGATTGGTTAAAGAGTCAAAAAGCATATCGAAATGCGCATTTTTCAGTCAAGAGGAATGAATACATGGATGTTTTAAAGTGATAATTAATGAGCATCCAACAATTCACTTCATGAACTGCAAAATAGACCTTGGATTCTGGAACAAATGCAGCCACATATGATCCAGGGGCCTTAGAAAGCTCCAATGCAGCAACCCCAGGAACTCGAAGTCGATTAACGAACCCCTTAGAGAAATCCCTAGGATCAAAAAATTGGATCTCGTTTGTCGCCAATCGACATGCAACAGCTTCGTCAGAGCTAAAACGTACTGAAGGCCTGAAGAAAGCACAGTCCAAATAATAAAATGCTACAAAATTATGAGCATCAATTTCCACATTGACAGCCAAAGCACAAGAAAAATTACCATGTAGCTTTAGTCATATTTTTCTGGAAGAGTTGGTAAACAGATTCACCATTTTCTATCTTCCACAAGACTACGTTCTTATGCTGAGGAGATGAACATTTCTGGAAGGTTTGAAGATATGTACCACAAGGAGATATGACAGCTGCAAGAAGATTTGGGACATCAAAGGACCTAATCTCTCTCAGGGTTTTGCAATCAAAGATGCTAATTACAGAGTCTGATTTCGTAACCATAAGTTTGGACCCATCATCACTGAACTTTGTACTGGTACAAGGAATCCTATCCAGCTTGACACTGGGTTCACCGTTCGGGAAAGGAGGTCCCTTCCAAATTAAAAAACCTTCTGGTCCTCTCACTAAAATCTCCAAGGAGGAAGAAGGCTCCACAACCGCCATCCTATTGAATCATATTCCATCAATATTAGCCCATACATCAAACCACCAGTACCAGAAGTAACATCATTGAGACTAAGAGTTTGTATATGCTATATAGGATATAAATGATTTCCCACAACTTCTTCTTTCTTTTAAATTGGGGATAAACAAAAGGGAAAACTTTGGAGGATATTACAAGGTGGAGAATCAAACCCTAAGGTAAAAATTCCAGTAGTTGAGCAACTAAGATTCCCCGATTTGCCACAACTCAAAGTAACCAAACACTTAAAAAATGAAGAATTACCCCCATTATCTGAAATCAAATATTGAAACTAAAACACTCAATAAACTACTAGTGAAATGACATTGATGGATAAAAGTATCAATTACATTATAAAAACCCAATCTTTTTATATTGTGGCATACTGTTCTAGTGGATTAATCTATGTGACCTACTAAATAGAGAAAAATTACACCCAAAGAAATTCTTTTTGGTACATATTCACTGCAGGAAACACAGAGAATTCAATTCTTTAATCTGGAAACAAAAGGAAATATGATTTTAAACAATCAATGAGCTCTAGATAAGCAAATAATTAAAGTGAAAATCTCAACAACAACAAATATCAAATTTTGGGTATGTTTGTGCATTGGGGTTTCAATTAACTTACCAGGAAAATAAATTTCGGAATAACTAGATTCACCGCTTTCTGCTCAGTTGAGCTCGGAGTCTGCGGCTATGGGGTTACTTTTGGCCTTCGAAACGAACTTGGCTATTTGCTTTTTCTTTCGGGGAAATTGTATTGAAATGTTAGACACCTCCAAAATAGAGAATTTTGGGTATTGCTTCCTAATATATTTTATTAAATAAATTAACTATTAATAATAGTTATAATGAAGTGGTAAGTAATTTTTTTATTTTTAGTTGAGTGAATATTAAAATTATTTTTGTCTAGTTTATTCTTCAAACTATTGAAGATTTTAAAAATATTTCTCTAGCTGATTAATTGAATTTAAATGCATTCTTCTCATGTTATACGCATAAATGTATTATACGTGATTAGAAGGGACAGTTAACTGTCTGTTTCGTGATATGAATTCCGTGAGAGAATCATCTTTGACTATTGCATTAAAATGAATATTATAAAACTGTATATTGAGCATGAAACAGAATCTTAGTAAATATGTCTTTTTAGGTGTGTGAATTACTTTAGTGTGGTTGTTTGTAGAAATTGCATTTAATAGAATAGCCCTATGACCTATCAGTACACTGTTGTTATGTGCACTGATACTGCATGTTCTCTTTTTCTTTATTAAATATAGGGCATCTTCAAGCGGCTACTGATAGACATCAGTTAGGAGATTGTTGAATACAGAATTTAAAAGCGAGTCAGCTCTTTCGGACTACCATACATTCATCTAGATTTTTAGTCTACTTTTTTTAACTTGGACATTTTTAAACATTAATTATTTTATATTTTCATGATGTTGCATTTTCTTATTTCGGACTATTGGTACAGTTTTGATACAATGACTTTTAGATTCTAAGAGACAAAATTTTGCACTATTTTAAAATTATTTTGTTTCGAACTTATGAGAACTCACTTTTGACCTGTTATTAAACCTGTTTTTACCTCTTTAATTACTTGTCTTTAATTAGGATGATTAGTCAAGTTATACTAATGGTTCTCCCATTAAAGGGTTAGTGTTGGTGTCGATTACGGTAGATCGAGGTCGTGACAAAAGTTGATATCAAAACCTTGGGTTTGTTAATCTCATTATACCAAAATGAGTTTAGTAGAGTCATGTGGAATAGTACGAAAACGTCTATATTTTTCTTCAATAAGCTACAAGACTGTAGGAAATCTCCCCATTTTTGTCCTCATTTCATGCTATAACTTGATTCTAATTGGTATCCAATGATCCAAATTAGTATCTAACCTTTTTCACTCTTCTTTCGATAGATGGTTAACATGAAATACAATGATACCAGGTCAACAGCTCCCATTAATGTATCAGTGGCGAGAGGACCTGAGCAAAACATGAGTAGAGAAAGAGAAAGGAGCAGGGTCATGGAAGGACAATGCTCATCAGTAATGAAGACTAAGCTGAGAATATACCCTTAAAAGAAGTCCCATTTGCATTCCAAGTCGAACTAGAAAAGAATATAAGATTTAAGGTTAAGTAAAATGCAAAAGTGGAGGAAGATACATAGGTTGATACTACAAGACTTTTTCCTTTTGGACTCAACAATCGCTCAACAATTGTTGACTTTTCTAAGTGGATTAATTGATTTTGTAGTCATTTCCATGGTATTTGTTTCTCAAGATACAACACTCACCCGATTATGGTTGCGGCCCCTAATATGGATGGAGCACTAGGTAACTGATGCTTTTCTTTTATCCCCTTCTAGGCCTAGTATTGATTGACACTGAATATGAGATGTTGATCAAGTTTTTGAAATCGAAGCCTCCGGTGTTCCAAAGTTCAGAGAATGAAGATGTTTATAAGTTCATCTTGTATTTTTATGAGAGACTTCACAAGTTAGCACTATGCATCAGCATGCACTTGAGTTTGTGACCTTCCAACCTTATTCTTGGAGAAGTATATAACTCAGATTGTGAGAAATTGCAAGAAGAATGAATTCATGGTACTTGAGCAAGATAGTATGATGGTAGCTATTTATGAGGTTAAGTTTCATACATTGTTCAGATATGCTACATAATTGACATCCACAGAAGAGGAGAGGATGTCTATTCCCTAGATGAATAGGAGCATATGAATCACTTGAAAATTGTGTTACAAACTTTGAGGGACTGCTAGTTAATTGCAAAGTTTAATAAATATGAGTTTTGGTTGAGATCAATTGCATTTCTTGATCATATCATCTGCAGTAAAGGTATTATGATTGACCTTAAGAAGAGACATTTATCTCCTATTGAATATTTGGAGTTTCTTGAATTTGGTCAGTTATAATAGAGGATTTGTAGAAAATTTTTTATCTTTTGCTTCACCTTTGATCAAGTTGACCAAAAGAAGTTGAAAATTCAATGATTGATGGCATGTGAAAAGAGCTTCCAAGAGCCAAAACATTGGCTTACTTCTGCTCCTATTTTGACTTTGCCAAAAGGGTCTAACAATTTTATAGCGTACTGTGATGCCTTAAGAGTTGGACTTGTTTGTGTGTTAATGCAACGTGAAAAATAATAGCCTTTGCTTTTAGGCAATTTAAGGTATACAAAAGAGAATTATTTATCATCAAGAGGGCGTAGTTTAAAAAAATCTAAGAATTATAATTACATGCCACCATAAGATTTGAGTATACCTCTAATCGGTCAACTCCTTTAGTCCTTTGAAGCTTAACTAGTGAATTCCCATTAGATAGATAGGTTCTCTACCTGACAAGGTATAAGACAACCCCACCCAACTGGAACTATAAATGAATGCATCATGTGATCACATGGTGTATATCTATCATGAGAATTAAGTATGTTATGATCTTATACCTCTTTTGAAATCTTGATAGAGATTATATCTTAAGACGGAGAAATGTGTTTTAGAATGTTTGAACAGTGTTATCATGCGAAGAAATATAGTGTGATTTGTGATGTCATGAGCCATTAATAGTAGAAGTTGTCAAAAATTGGAAGTATGAATTTAAAAGTATAGTAACTTTGAAGAGTGGGGATGTGGTAATTAACCCTACAACTAGGGTTGATGAAGTAATTGACTCTACTACACAGGCTGCTTTCTTTCCTAGAAAAGTTATTTTAGAGAATATAATAATGAGTCATGAACTTATTAGGAAAAGCATATCTCCAAGATGTATGTTGAAGATTGATATGATGAAAGATTAGAATTCCATTGAATAGGTTGGGTTATGCAACGCCTCACCTTACTGCAAGTAAGCTGGAGAAGGTTGATTTGTAGCAATCAAATTAAATTAATGGCTAATGAGAAGATTTATACCAAAGACAGGTTGATTAAATGTATAGAACCTTTGTGTAAAAGGACTGATTTGTAGCATATTTTCATTCCTTAATAGAAGAAAATTATCCACCAATAAAAGTCTAGACAACACCAAGTACTTCTCTACAGTTTTGACACTTTGTAGGATTAATTACTTCATGACAAGTGTTTTCTATTCACTGCAATTTTTGGTCGACAAATGAAGGTAGAGACTTAATTCAACAAAACAAAAATTAAGATATAGTTATAAATTGCCATTCACATATCTTGCTTGTGTTGATAGGGTCCAACTTGTTAAAACAAATGATACTAACCACATGTCCCTTCCCTAAAAATGACTCTCCTCGTGAAAATGCGAGAGATAAGTGACACTATAAATTTATTATCTTTTTTACGTCTTCAATTCTCAATTTTTTACCATCCCACCTCCGTCACCCCTAAACTCCCACCTTCATAATATTTTGTTAGGATTTATTACACAATTAGATAACTTTTGGAAAGAAATTACACTTTGCAATTTATTTACTATATTAGCCATCAAATTACCAAAATATACTCCAACTTTTTGCTGTCAACGCAATTAATGAACAAAAGAAAGGTGTCCTTTTTTTTTGCACGCTCGCCATCAGCATTAAATGCTGGCGTGACGCCAGCATTATTGTATTTATTGTGTTCTGAGCATGCATTAATTAGTAGAATATTATTCCCATGATATTTAATTTCCGGTCAACAAATTAATTGTTATTATTTTTTTTTATTTTACACGTTAAAACCAGGGCGGCATTTAATGGAAAGAGATGTTTGTCAGTCTCGACTGACGCGCCGGTTAAATCAACCGGCGTGTCTCCCCATTCATACAAATAAACTTGAAGTAAAATATTTTGCAATGTTATTTTCAGACTTCTTGTGGAGAGTTTTTTTTTTTTTTGGCTTCATCCCCGCGGTTCCATTTTTTTCTGTAATAGTTAAGGTTTAAAATGGTGATATTACATACATATTGTTAAGTCGCCTATCACTTTTTTTAGGGGGGGGGTTGTTTTATGGAATTTTTTTGGGTGCGAACATAGGTAGGTTCTATTTTATTTATTTTTTATTTTTTGTAATGTTTATGGTTTAAAATTAATGGTGATATTTCATACTTATTGTTAAGTCGCATCTCCCTTTTTTTGGGGGGTTGGGGGGGGGGGGGGGTTGTTTTCAGTATTTTTTTGGGTGCCAATGTGTAAATGTTTAGTCGTGTCCCCTCAATTTTTTTTTCTTTTTTGCAATTTTTGGGTTGAATAACTGAATGTTTACTCCTGTGTGTTTCTTGATTATCATGATTTATCCCATAAGAAAGTCATTTGTTCACAAGGTTTTCATGATTTTCGGCAATTGTTCTAGGTATGATCCTTTTTTTTAAGTTTTATGTAATCTCGTGTCTCTTCTGTAAGATCTGCTCCCCCCCTCCCCCCGGTCCCTCTTTGTCTGGACAAAATTTTCTATTTTTGTTGATACACATGGTAGATGTTCTCTTTTTTTTAGCCCTAATTTATTTTGTTTTTCGAGTATTTTTTTTTGAAAAAAAAAATTGCAGTGTTTACCATTAAAGGAACTATGGATGTTACATCCACTAGAAAAAGCCCAAGGCTTTCAACTCTGAAAAGGGATGGGAAGAGGGAATGGCATGATGTTAATCTACCACACGATAGCAATTTTGAGGATGAAATTCCTCTTTCAAAGAGAGCAAAGCTACAAAAAGCGTGAACTCGTCTGCTCACGCGGAAGGGGAGGTTCATTTGTTTGGTTTAATTTTTTAATATTCATGGCACTTCGGGAACCCTTTTTTTTAATGTACCTTTTTTTTTTATTAGAAGTCTGCTGCCAAGAAAGGAAAGGTTCATTTCGGGTCCCCCTCAAAGAAACAAGACAACGCGAGAAGCAAGAAACCCAAAATTGAAACAAAGGTATGTCGAATGGATTATTTCATGGTTATTTTTCTGTGTTATTTTTAACTTTTTTTTTGGGGGGGGGGGGGGGGAGGGGGATGGCATCACAATAATTTTTTTCTGTATACCTTCTGTGGGATCTTTCAGGATAATACTAAAGTGATTCGTTGGTGTTCGTATGTCAATGTTGAAGTGTTTGATGAAATAACGGCTTTTTTATCACGTTATGGTATGCTTGATCAATTCAAAAGTGGTCCATTTGGGTATCTTTTTTATCTACCTGCATTGAATGTCCAATCACAGTTCATACGAGCCATGATTTATCATATGACGAACAAGCATAATATTGGTGATGTCTTTATATCTAACTTCAACAGGAAAGAGTTAAGGTTTGGTTTGGGAGAATTTAGAGCGATAACGGGGCTGAAATGTGGTACAAATGATGATTTTACGCATGATTTGTCTGGGAATTCAAAGCTTATCGACAGATACTTCCCAATGGCAAGCGTGAAGGGTGTTGAAAAACAGAATCTGATTAGTGCCTTCAAGGCAGGATTGTTTGAGAGAGATGATGTTTTTAATATAGCAGTGATCTATTTTATTAGTACATACATTCTGCCGTCCCCCCCAAAGAATTTTTTTGTTCTGCTAGACTATTTTTTGCTGGTTGAATCTGGTCACTACCTCACATACCCGTGGGGTAGACGTGATTTTTTTGACTTTAGGGATTTGTTGGTCCGCCAACTTGCAGGAGACCCAGACTATTTTAAGTTTTGCGGGTTTTTGTTGGCCATGCAAGTATGGTTGTATGAGTGTTATGATAAGGTGGACCCTGTCATTGCTGTACGAAGTGATCATCGCATTCCTCGTCTCTTCAACTGGAGAACATCCAACGGCAGGTTGTATTATGACAAGCTGATGAGAGGAATGTTTAGGAGATATGGAAGTCAGGTAAAACACCATGCTATGTCACTTTATTTGATTATTCTTACATTTTATTAATAATATTTTTTCATGTTTTTATTTATTATTTTGAAGTACAAGTTTCAAGAGATTGCCTTCGCTGCGGAAGAATTGGCTGCATTTAAGGTTGAGCGGCTTCAGGATTCCAATTCCGCTCCGAACGATGTCTCATATGTCAGTGATGAGCCAAATGACAACGTTACTGTGTGCAACTTTAAAAAGTTGGCTGAGGACATTATGTTGGTTAGTATGGTGTTATTTTCTAAGTTCCACAGTATGAAGCAAGTCCTATTTTTTTATTATTTTATCTCATTTGTTCAAGGTACGCAAGGACTTCAAAGTTTTAGAAGTCAAAGTTGAAGCCCAAATTCACAATTTGAAATTATATATGCAAGAATGTTTCAAGGCCCTTCTTAATGAGATTAAGAAGTCAAGGAGTCAAGTTTCAAAACATGAAGGTGTTGTTGATGAGGAGGTATGTTAATTTTTTTTTGTATGCGTTGGATGAACATTAAGAAAATATTGATTTCTTTGTGTCTTGTGTTTGTTTTTCTGTAATTTCGTTGTGATAAGTATGTTGTCATTTTACATTTGTTTGCAAGTTGGTGATTTTTATAATGAGCTTATTTTTATTTTTTGGGTGATCTATTGCTCCGGAAGATGGTCATTTTAATGGTGTATGTTGGTGGTGCCTTTTGAATTTGTATACATGTTTGGTTATTTATTTTTTGTTTAATACTGCCTTTTGAATGGTTATCTAAATGGTATATGGGCCAATGGTAATCTCCTCGTGTATATTAATTGGGAAATTTCCAGGATTGTACATTATGTGCTAATGTGCATTTTTTTGGGGTATGTGTGATGGTATGCATAAGTGGTATCTTTGATGGTATGCATATTGGAGGGGGGGGGGGGGATTTTCTGCAATTTAAAAACTGCATACTCGATGGTATGCAAATTGGTCTATACTACCAACAAGAAGTTGGTAATAATTTTGGTATTCTTCCTCGTTAAAACCTATTTATAATGTACCTCCGTAGCCAGTGAACAATGTAACTATACTGTCATTTTTACGTTGTTTGTGAGTTGGTGTTTTTTTGAATTTGTATACATGCTTTGGTTATATTTTTTTTTTTTGGCTGATACTGCTGCCCCTGGTAAATGGTAATCTAAATAGTATATGGTAAATGGCAATCTTAATGGTAATCTCCTGGTGTATATTAATTGGAAAGGTTCCAGTATTGAACATTATGTACAAGTTTTTTATGGTATGCGTGATGGTATGCCACATGTGGTATTTGTGATGGTATGCATATTGGGCCGGGGGGGGGGGGGTTCTTGTAATCTAAAAACTGCATAGTGGATGATATGCAAATTGGTTTATATTACACAATAATAAATTGGCAATAATTTTGGTATATCTGAAGCGTTAAAACCCATTTATAATGTATATAGGTTATTGAGGGTGACAATAGGGGTGAGGCGGATGCACACATAGCCGATTTTGATAAACAAAATCCTGATTTGCCACCTGTAGATCAAGCGGCAAATCAGTGTCCGAAATCAGAAGCCATGACCTCCGTGCACAGGATTCCCACGTTGGATGACTTCGAATTATCCGATTTTCGAGAGTCCCAGATTATTGCGTTGGAGAACAAAATTCCTTATGTTACACCAACGCAACGTGCACGAGTCAAAGCTACTGTCAATTTTGGCGAGTCACCATATACTGACCTAAGCAGCTCAGCCTGCAAATCCACGCATTCGCCGGTCATTTTTCACTTGAAGCACCCTTTTCTTGGTCATGAGGAAATGGGAGTTCATCCAGAGTTGGTTGATGCTTTTACAAAATGGATGAAAGACAGATTACCAAAAAAAATGGGGCAGGTTTTTTTTTTTATTCATTTGACTTTATGTTTGTTAATTAATTAATGTTTTTAACTTCTTTTTATAGGAGACTTAGCGCATTTACGGCTAATTCAAACAAGATAAATTTTCTGTATGATTTTGGTGTCGAATCTGTTGGTTTGATGGACTGGTTTCACATCATGGTTACTACCGGAATGGCTTGGATTGATTCGGTAATTTTTCATTTTTCATGTTTTCTTTTGCTATTTCTGTGTTATGTAGGTTCTCTTTTTTTTTTTTTTTTTTTTTTGTGTGTGTATTGCATGTTGCATTACTTTATGTTAAAAGCATGGTCCATTTTTTCATCTTCTTAATGTGTGTTTATTTCATCCTTTTTTAATAAAAAAAATACAGCATGTGAATGTTCTTGTATATTACTTGCGCAAGAAATGCAAGTATAGTGATGCAACCCAAAACAGAGTCACGATGACTGATACCTTTTTCATTAACTGGGTTGAACAAATACATGACACTTGGGAAGCCAACTACAGGGACAGTACTATGATAACTCAAGACCATGACGTAGCACAATATATTCGGGGTTACAAGATATTGGCAAACACGCCCTGGGACAAAGTGGATTACGTGTGCATCCCTCTTCATGTTCCACAAAAATGTCATTGGATGTTGGTAGTATTTTCCAATCAAAATAGGTGCTTGTTCATCTACGATTCACTTAACGAAGTTGGTTTGATATACAATATGGCGGTGATTCAGTTGGTGAAGAAGTTGGCTGACATTATACCTCTCTTCCTGGTTAGTACTGGTTTTTATGGTAAAAGGGATGATATTGATTGGAACAACTCAGCAGACTACGCGGACTATGCATTGTCGGATAGCCTGATGATTATTATTTGCGATGACATTCCACAGCAACGCGGAGATTCGAAGTAAGTTTTTTTTTGTTATTCCTTCTGAAAGGAGTTCCTCTAATTTATTTATTTTTTATTGAGGCAGCGATTGCGAACTTTTTATTTGTGTCTTTGCTGAGCTTATATGCCATGGGTACGATTACAGTGAGATTTCAGCCAAACCAGTTGACCCTAATTTCTGTCGGCTGAGAAATGGTACTTTATTATGGGACTATGACAACAAGAAAATTGAGTCTACTGCTATTAGCGAAAGTGAGGTCACTGGAAAGGTCGTCAGCAGGTTTGGTGGTCCAATGAGGCAAGCTGTGCACGTAGGTGAAAGCGAAAGGGTCCCGGTGTCTAAGTATGTTCCTAGGAGGAAGTCATAGTTTTAATGTAAAGTTGGACAAAAATATTTTTTGTACATCAGTGTGTCCTGGTGGTGTAAATTTTGTTTCAGATATTTTTTGTTAATTTTTATTCCCTTGCGGTAATCGTTCTCACGTGATTAAAAATATTTTTTCATGCCCTTTTATTTTGTTGTCATGTTGGTAACACCTTTGATTAAGTTTTAATCAACTCATGGATTACGTTGAATTACTATTATGTGCCAACAAGCAGAATTTGTTAAATTCACAATTTAACTATATACCATAAAATGTTGGGTTCCAGATTCCCCTTTCCTTTTTCAAAATATATGTAAATTCAAGCAAAACATTTAGTACTTGTATTTACAGAACCAAATCGTATACCCAAATTTAAACAACTAATATGTCATCCCAAGGATTTTCCAAAAAACAAACAACAGATACACCACAAGGTTGTTATACCATTTTGGAACTAGTTTTACACAAAGCACCTGACGTGCTTCCTTTTTTTCCAAATTCCCTTGCCTTTTTAAAAAGTTACATAAACAACAATAAACCATGAACACAACCAAATCAAACATCAAACAATATACTAAACAACTGGGCAAGTTAACCACTTAAAAATACCAGAAACAAAACTACCCACAAGTTATACCATGAATTTTCCAAAAAATAAAACACACATACACACCATTGAAATCAAACAATACTAATTCAACCCCTTCCCCCCCCCCCCCCAAAAAAAAGTGCAGTTGCAATTACTTTGTGTACCCCCCGCACATTCTTGGGCCACAATGCTTCTTTGCGTCACCTTCCACCCCACACGGACTGCAGGTATATATTTTTTTTTTTGAATTTCTCTCAATGAATCTTTTTTTCTGGTCCTTATTTGATGGCCTTCCTGGTTCCTTCTTATGGTGGGTGGCAGTACTAGTCATCCACCACATGGCTTGGAATCTCTCGTGCGCTTTCGCAGGGCAGTGGCTCAATTGGTATTGCGTAAGTATCTTTGAAGTTCTTCGTACTATAGTAAACCTAGCAGAAGTCCTCTACGCGCTTCTTTCTATATTCAATAGTTGCTATTGCATGACTACATGAGATTTTGTCATGTTGAAACCTTCCACAGCTACACATACGTGTGTTTAGACAAACCATGAATCTTTTAGCACCATCAACAACAGTATGAAGATGTTCAGTCGAAGCTCGTACCTTCAACAAAAAATAATATTTAGTATGATAATTTTCAACTATTATAAGTTAAGAATTCATTAATGCACTAACTGTCATACTATTGGAATGTTGCATATTATCCACTAGCACTTTATTGTATTTTTTCATCAAAACAGTTGTTGTCGTCCTACCCTCTTCATTGTGTTTTTCATTCCAACGTTGTATTGTTTGTCTCATATACTCCAACATTGGAATCACGGGCAGCTTTCTCCCAGACATGATTGCACTATTGATGGACTCAGCTATGTTGCTGGTCAAAGTCCAAGTCCTTTTTACTGTTGTATAACAGCGAGACCATCTCTCAAAATCAGCCTTAATCAAGTAGGAACGAATCTTTGGATTGATTTCATCCATTCGACCCATCATCTCATCAAACTCTTGCACTGTATCTGCTTTTGCCAATGCAAAAAATAATTTTCTAGCTTCATCGATATTCTTGTGTGTTTTCTTTAACAAATTAGCCCACAAATGGTGGATACAAGCATAATGTTTGATGTCTGGGTAAACTGATGCCGTAGCATTCCATATGCTTTTATATCGGTCAGAAACAAAACACATGCCTTCTTTATCACCAAATGCTTGTTTGAAATTTTCAAAAAACCAACGACATGCGTTGTCATTCTCAAAATCTGCAATACTATACGCCAGTGGCAAAATATGTCCTGTGAGATCATGGAATCATAATGAAATTAAACATACAATTGTAGTAAACTTAATAAAATTTATACGTGCCTATGTAATAAAAGTCGACTCAATATTTTACTTCAATACAAACCTCCAAGATCCATTGTGCTAGCTATCAACATCGTCCCTTCGAATGTGGACCGTATGTGTGTCTCATCGACTATAACAATGGGACGACAATATTCCTACCCTTGTATGCTTGCAGAAAGTACTATAAATGAATATAGAAACTTATCTTCTTCGATTTTTTTAAGGTTAACAATACTCCCAGGATAAGCTTCTGCCAACATATACAGATACATTGGTAATTTAGAGTATGACTCTTCCGGGTCTCCACGTAATATTTTCAGTGCTTTTTACCTACCCCTCCATGCCTGCATGTACGTTAATGAAATACCATGTTCCCTCCTCATGTCAGTTCGTATGTCGCTCGGACTGTAAACTGTTTTGGCATCCGTATACTTAGGCAACAAAATTGAACCTAGCACAGAACCTAACGATTGACGTTTTATGTACGCCCTGGAATTGCTCCCGTATTGGTGTTCATCGTTGAAAACCCGTACCTTGAATAAATCAGACTTACCAAGCGATGACGACTTTAATACCCACGAACAATTATCACATGCACACTTCAACGAAAAACTACAAAATAAGAAGCAAACATGTGAGCCATCATTTACAATTTCATGTCAAATACCTTAACAGTAAGCATTACTTGTTCATTTTACCTTGTCCTAGACGACCTGATAACTTTGAATCGGAACTGCCTCAATAGCGCATACCTTTGCATAACGACAACCAATGTATGCTTATTTTCGTAGATTTGGCCTGCCACGACTACATCGGTTAACGGGTTGTTTATTATAATTGGCTCTTCATTTTCTTCACATAAGTCCACAGACACAGTGTCATTGACCGCCAAACTCGTGTCTCGTGACGGTATTGGTTTGCGCAACACTATTTCATTATTTCGTATTTCACTTGTTGCCTCACCAACTCGATTAATGGATGTCACACATAATGGATATTTTGAAAAGAAATTCGGGCTACATCTTCTTTGATCCAAATAGACCTTTACCCCCACGTCATTGTGGATTCTCAACGGTGGTGAATGCACATCTACGACATATTGTATTACTAACTCGACGCATGTTGCGTTTAACCCTATTTGCGAAGCGTTTACTCTCAACAAACCATCGTAATTTGATGAAGTATCATATAATACTCCTTCCAGCATAAAATCTGTATAGTTACCTGTTTACGACCGCAAATATACACCATAGTCATCACCCTACCATATGGTATGGAACATTTTTTTCACCAGCCAGTTACAAAAGTACATACCATGGAGAATACCATGGGATGTGGGGGGGGGGGGGAGGTAATCATGCAGACAACAAAACTTCAACAGAACATATTACCATCACGCACCATACATATTACCATTAACATCCCTAGCCAGTGAATAAATTTTTCACCACAATATAATATCAACATAGTGCAGGTATTAATCTACCAACCACAAAAACACGCGTACCATCCCGACTATCATCATCTTCGTAACCAACCAACAAAGCTTTCATCTAACCACAACATCAACATACTACCACTAATTTCTCACAAATTATAAGTTTACCCGAAACGATGAAATAGAGTTTTGTCACAAATTTTCAGCATTTTCAAAAAAAATAAATTTATGAATTTAATGCATACTTAATAAATTTAATACTTGTTAAGTCCCACCTTCCATTATATTTCACCAAAATTGACACAATATTATTGTTACCCATCGCTTTAACCGAATCGAACACCTTGGCCATACCCACAATTTGTCTTCTTTAGAACACACGCTCAATTCCTTAAGCTCACGAACAAAAATATTTATAGGGCTCAAAAACTTCTTATATACTCAAACCATTTCCCTCCAACTAGTACAATATCACTATTATAACATTTTTCATATGTGCATGAAGTACAATAAGTTAATGATAACCTAGGATAAGTAGGTTGTTGAAATGGATTCCTATCAAATCACACTAAATGGATTAGATGTTCCAGGTCAAGAAAAAGTCAAAAAAACTATATTCTAAAATGACAATTATAAAGTGGACACAAATTAAAACATTTTTGATACACTACCAAACACTATAATTTTTCATAATATTTTTTTGGGTCTTCTTGTTTATATAATATCGAATTGCCTCGAATTATTTGTGAACAATTTTTTTTTTGAAAACCAAATTATCTTACATACTTTAATCCGGATTAAATGGATATTCACGAATAATCTTTAACATATGAAAAAGAAATTAATTTTTTTTATCTCCTTTGTGTTTCATTTTTTTTTTCAATGGTTTTTCTCATCACATTATATATATATAATATATATATATATATATGCACACGGGGAGAGCAAAACCACAGTTTTATGGTGTTCCAGATGGTTTTTCACAGTGGACTATCCATTACACAATGGATTTTAGTTTGCATACTGATTGGGGGTTGTCCTTTATTGGATTTTCTTTTTTTCTCCCATTTCCCAACACAATCTTATCACATCAATACCACACCAATCAATTTAAAAATACTCTCTTTCCTTTTTTTGTAAATAACATTGCTACTTTAATGGTAATTATAAAAAGTTTGCTAGTGCCTTGTAAATATCATTAATTTTTTGGTATATTTGTGTGAAATTCCCTTTTGTTAACCTTATTTACAAAATATTAAAGATAAATAAAAACTATTAAGAAGATATTTTCTTTCCTATTAAACACACCCTGAATTTGAATAAGGTTGGGCTTATTTTGTTGATTAACGTGTTGGTTTGATAATCATAGTCAAAATGGTACAATTTTATTGACAAAGGCTATGAAAAGTCATAATCTTTGTATATGATGTATAATTGAGCAACCACCAAGAAAGATTGACCAAACAAGTGGAATTTTTTTAATATATAATGTATACTAGTAAGCTTCAAGGTAACTACTACTACTGTTTTGCTTTCTTTCAAGACAAGAAACAAAAGTATAATTAGTGTTGCCCATAATAATTCTAAATCTAACTTGAAGTTGTTTTTCAAATTAGGCAACAACTTGTGACTTGTTTCCTTCTTAATTTTTACTTTATAATTGTATTTAAATACATTCAACTATAAACATTATTTCAGATATTTTTTCCAAAAAACAAATTATAACAAAACATACTACATCTTCGATTTCCACTCAGGATCGAAGCTATGAGCCTCCTTCAACGAAAAATTATACTATTTATAAATGGTTAAAATAATTTTTTATATACATACAGTAAATGTTGAATCCCCTTGGACTAATTCATGTGTCCACTCATTCAAATTTTGAACCAAATTCTGGCTCCGCTATTATTTTCGCTCCATAAATTTCGAATAAAAGTAAAGATATTTAGAATCAACTACTTAATTGTGTATGTAGTAGAATAGGTCTAGTAAGCTCTTACGTAAAGGGGTAATAACGGAATTTCAGCCTCATTTATTACTCCGTCAACAAACGCCAGTCGGTCAAACTACAAACGTTCAAAACCTGTGGACTCTTCTGAAAATTCTTATGTTTTTCCCATATTACCCTTCAAATTTAAATTCCTATACTACCCTCTTTCCCATGCATCAAACATAGATGCAACAGGGGCTTTTTTGGAATTCTAGACATTGTGTTACATACATGACCTTTTCTTGTTTACTTATTCAACACGTTCCCTCTTACTACATGAATTTTCAATTCAACAAATACTACTTACTTACTTGTATCTATTCAAAATTAAACAAAAGACACCTCATTCAAATTGCTATAAATACCAAAGTTCATGCATAACATTATGCATCCATATTCAAGGAGTAATAACCCTACTTCGCACTTGCAACGATTTTCTTTCTTAGTTCTGCTTCAATCTCTGATCAATTCGAAAATGATGACTTGTCGAAGAATAACTACTTTATTAGTAATTTTTATCGTCTTTTTTGCTATAACGAGTAATCAAGACCATGTCGATGCAGCTAGAGTACTAATGTCACAAGATATTTCGGGGGAAATTCGCCTAGCAACATTGCCATCGATATATGAAAAGGCAAAGAGCAACTTGGCATTCCTGCTTGAGAGGCTACCTTCGGGACCTAGCCCTAAAGGGCCTGGTCATTAAGCAAATAAATCAGAGTTCTTGGGTTTGAACTATTTTCTTTTGAATTGGGCTCTATGTAGTGTAAATTTGAATTGGTCAAGTTCTAATGTAAGTACCGAACAAAACCAGGGAAGAAGAAGTTTTTTTTTTTAAGGGAACAAAGGAGTAGAGTAGCATAGCTTATAAACTTTTTTTCTTACTAGATATATATAGAAAATAATACATATAGGGTTTTTTCTTATTCTTTTAATTGTTATGTACTTCTTTTGTCATTAATTCATTTTTATGTCCCTTTCTCTAAAAGCTCAATTGTATGATGTTGATGTAAGATTCAACATTCTATTACTGAAATGAAAATATTTCGTTTTATGTATATGTGTGTAAAATAAGTGATCTTTTAACTTTTTTGTATGTGTGTGTTTAATTGGTAAATTAAGAAAATTATTCGAAACATATTTGTCAATAATCTAGACAAAAGCTATCAAGGTGGGAATAGGAGTTGGAGGTTGTGTATGGGACGATGGAGGTGGAGGTTGTTTGAGTGTGTTGGAGGGTGAGAAAGAAACAATTAGTATGTAACGTTATTTTTGTAAAATTTATTTTTTCTAGTTACAATAAGGAAGTCATTCTCCTAAAAAATATTTTTAAAAAATTTTAACTAACCAAAAATAATAAACTAAAAAAATATTTTCCTCAATGTAAATAAGTCCAAAGACACCCTATGTATTAGTGTAGCAAAACTCCTTACATGTTCTGTTTAACCAAAAGAACAAAAGAAGAAAAAGATGCACAACTTATGTTGATGTGTTTACATTGGTATGGAAGAAAAAAAAATCGAAAAATATTTTGACTTTTGGTTGGTCAAAATATTTGAAAATATTTTCTGTAGAAAAATAAGTTCTTTAAAATTAGGAAAATGACTTTCTTAATGAAAGTAGAAAAGATAAGTCGCATAAGTGACATTTTAAGTTACTATATCCTCCCCTCCCATTCACTCGGTGCCTGTCCAATTCCCCAATCCCCATCCTTATCATTCCACTCCTAAAACCATTCTCCATCCCATCTCGACTCCAAAATATTTTAATAGATAATATATAAATGTATTAATATACATGACCTATTTCTTTCTTAATTATCTTAACTATTCATCTAAGTGAAACAGGTCATCTAATGTTATTCAACAAAACAGTAAATAAAAAATATACTATTTTTATATGAAAATACTTAACTCACAAAGGTGTAAAAACCTACAACTTGTACTTTATAGTATTTACTCTCTACTTTACTAAACCGCAATGAGCCATTTAATAAAAGATTACAAATCTATATAACCTAAAAATTATAAACTCTAATTCTTTACAACAAGACAAACCTCCCAAACTATGCATTTCCTAATCTTTGAAGTGCCCCAACTTGAAGACTATAATATTAATTCATTTTATAACTCACTGAACTTAAGAATACCTTAATGCTTCCACCAGCACTGCAAATTCAATTTGCCATTTGTCATTTGCCATTTGCCATTTGCCTTTTTGCTCTATGGGTGGATGAGTATTCTGAGTGACTTCTCATCTACTTAAGTCCAACTCTTCAAGAGAGTTACTTTCAACTTCAAACTCTTCTTTAATGTCAAACTCTCTTGACTTTCAAGTGAGATTTCATTAGTCTTGTAATCAAACTATACTCTTTTATAGGGGTAGGTATTCGATTTTTTAGTTCGATTCTTTGATTTTTAGTTTTAAAAAAGTGTACACCATATATCGAACTAATTCAGTTCAATTTTTTCAAGTTCGGTTTGATTTTATTTGGTGTTTTAAATTGATTTTTTGAAACTAATGAAAAATAAAATGAGAATAAAATCAAAAGTATTAAACACTTAAAAACTTAAAATCATGTCAATTGATGATGTGGCCCCATGGAACACTTATTGTGCTTAAAAAATTATACTTATCTTTATCAAGAACTTGCACCCCCAACTATTGCTTGAGGAAAACAAGCACGAAGACGAATTCCTTTACATGACATAACTCGACAAAAATATGTTTGAATTTCTCTTGAAAAATAATATCAATTATGTAACCATTGAACATAGTTTAGCTGCCAAACATATTGGTTATATATACATGTGAATGTCATACCATTGGAAGTTGAAATGACATAGTTAAGGAGTACTAATTACATTAATATATTATATTAAAAGGTGAAGGCTTTTAGAAATATTATTTGAACTTTTTGTCCTTCAAAGACTTCTCTTTAAATAAAATCGTCTTTTCACCCTTTTTAAATTTTATTTTATATTATTTAACAATACTAAATATAATAAATCTAATAAAAAATAAATGGAGAAGATTTTCTTATTATAATTAAATTCCTATGCAAAGAATCTTTTTTCAACTAAAATAAATTTGATTTAGAAAGAAAATAGTTTTAAAAAATTCAAATAATAATTAAAAAAATTCTAAAAAAAAGGCAAACAGTCCAGAGAAAAGAACCCAAGAAGTCCACAACAAAGGTTTTAAAACATAGGCAAAAAGTTTAATTTTTTTTTTTAATTTATAGAAACGTCCAAAACAAAAACAAATAAAAAATTCAAAAAAAAGAAGGTTTAAAAACTGTTTAAAAAATAGTCAAAAAAAAAAGAACTCTAATATAGAAAAAAGCCTATATATTTTCTACTGATAAAAAAGTTGTGAAGGCTAGAAATATTGTTTGCACTTTTTGCCCTTCATTAAAAGACTCATTTTTAGATAAAATCGTCTTTTTACCATTTATTAAAATTATTTATGTTATTTTAATTATATTAAATATAATAAACATAATAAAAATTAATGAAGAAGTTGTGATTAAATTCCTATAAAAAAAATTCTTTGCCAACTAAAATACCTTGATTACAAAAGAAAATAGTTAATAAATCACATAATAATTTTTTTTAAAAAAAATTAAAAGGGGATATGGCCCAAAGAAAAGAACCCAAGAAGTCCACAAAAAAAGTTTTGAAAACGTACCAAAGTCCAAAACTTAAAAGTTTCTTTTGTTTTAAAAGAAATGTCCAAAACAAAAACAAGTAAAAAGTAAAAAAGAAAGGATTAAAAATTATCCAAAAAATAGTCAAAAACAAAAAGCTCCAAAAATATAGAAAAACGTAACACGTTTTTATGCCGATGGGTTTAGAGGTAATAATATTTTTCTTCTATTTCATAATATTATATTATCTCATAATTTATGTGTATGTTTGTTAATGATTTATCTACATTTTTATTGACTTCAATTTTATTTGTAGTACTTGCTTGGAAACAATGTATGTGTTTATTTGAAAAAAAAATTGAAGAAGCTTTCATAATATGACTCTACAGTCCCTACTCAAAGGAACTATTATATTGGTATTCAATATAAATTACAACATTCAAATATATGACCCAAGTTATTGAAATTACTATGTTCATTCTCTTGCTAAAAGTCTCAAACAAGAAAAAAAAACATGGTAAGTAAATATTTCATTATTTGAATTATATCATAATAGAAAATGTGAACATATTAATTATTATTCATATTGAGGTAGATGGGAGGTGGATGTGAATTTAAATGTTTATTTTCTTGAATTATCAACCTGAGTTGTGGTGCAGTGATGAGACCACTTTTTCTTAATAAGTGGTCTTTGATTCGAGCCCTGAGTTTCGAGCCCTGAGTGTGAAGAAACTCCTGTTGGGAGTTCTATCCTTAAATGGATCCTGAAGTTTATTTGCATTTGTGTATTCTATAATATAAGTTACGTATGTATTGATTTATTTATTTTTATACTTTTTTTTATTAATTAACGTAATTTACGTACACTAAATTAGTTATTATAATATGGAACCCTAAATGTATGTGGTGTGGCCTGTGTGATCTTTCCTAAACTAAAAAGCTGGTTTTTGTGCTTTTTAGTTGAAGATATTTTTGGGCCTTTTCCAATATCTCTATATTGGATTTTTTTTTCCAACATCTTGTCTTCCAATTTTCTGGATTTGCTTCATGTTGCTAATGGGCTGACTGGGCTTGTTGGTTTTTACTTACTAATTGATGGCAACAATGTTCTAAGTGGATTATTACACTAAGAGATAATGATATTGTATTCTTGCTTTTTTTTAAATTATAAAAATCTCTTAAATTTGGTGAGATACGAATACATCATATACATCCTGTACGTGATGTATATACGTTGCGTAAAGTGATGTATCGGGATGTACGTGTTGTATTCGAATTTTATCAAATTTAAGAGATTTTTTTAATTTTGAAAAAGTGCAAGGATATGATGTAATTAGCTCTTAACAGAATGAAGATGTATCCGACCAATACATCACGTAAAGTGATGTATCTGATCAATACATAGTGTACAGTGATGTATCAGAAAATAGCAGAGAGTAAAGATTTTTGCAATTTTTTCAAATGGTTAAAAATTTAAAAGAATATGATAAAATAAATTGTGTATTTGAGTAATTTTTTTCATGTTCTAATGGTCATTAGCACTTATGTTCCTATTTTGTGTTGGGTCATTATGTTTTTGCTTCTTAATACAAATAATATTTACATAAACCATAATTTTATATTTTTACATCATAATATCCTACAAATTTTTATCCTACTAGGCATAAGTTCATTTGCTAAAAAGTAAAACCTAAAGTTCAGCCATTTGAAAGAAAGAAGTGCAAGGATCAACTTGTTGACTTCCTAACAAACAATAAAATTTGATGTATGAGGATTCCAATAATTAATATTTTTATTTTATTTCAAAAAACTATTATTTATTTATTTTTTGGATAAACAACTTGTAGATTCAAAAGTCAAACTATACTTAAAAATTTGGAACCAAACTATACTTAAAAGATAAAATTCAAAGATATCATAATATCTAATTTGATGAATAATAAGTAGGTCATTTAGATCAAATTAGAAGTACTCTTATAAGCTTTTGATTTTAAAACACAAAAAGTGTATTCGATATTAAGCTCAGTATAATTAATCCTAATAGTATAATATTTCCTCTGTCTCATATTGATTGTTTACATTATTAAAATAACTGTCTCAAATTACTCATCAATTTACAAAATAAAGATAGAATTAATTTTATATATATATATATATATATATATATATATATATATATATATATATATTATTTTACCCTTAAAATTGATTTTTTTGAAAGCGTAGACAAATTTAAAAAATTTTCTTTAAAAAAAATATTTAAGAGGTTAATTAGTAAAACTTTGGAGAGTAAATATGGTCATACCTAGGGGCCGTAATTGAGCAGGTTGGATCAAATTTAAGATAATAAACGGGTTAAGACCCAACCCAATCCAAAATATGCTTGGATCAAAATGGGTTGAGTCAAAACGGGTTGATTAATGGGTTATAGAGCGGGTCAAGACCCAATCTGACCCAACTTTTACTAAGTTTTACTTACTTTATTTATTTTTTTCAATATTTTAGTACTCAATTAAATTATATTTTTCTTTATTTTGACTATATAAAACATATCAAATTAAAAAAAAGTGTTCTAAAAATATTTTAATAAGATCGCTCTCGAGTCAATTTAGGTTGAATATCAACCCAATTTTAAATGGGTTGAAATGAGTTGAGTTGAGATGGATTGAGCTAATAAATCAGTGAGTTATTAAACAGTCCAAACTTCAACAAGTTGGACGAATTGAGCGGGTTAAGTTAAGTTTTGTGCCCTAGTCATACCAAATTGTCAAATGAGGCATAACACAATAGCTAGTTCGATTTTCTTATTTTCACTTAAATAGGAAAAAGGAGATAATATAAAACTCACTCTACGGCTCTTCTTTCTTTTTCTGTGTTTAGTGGAATATTGTTAATAATTTTCTTGTTTATGAATTATTATTTAAATTTAGCTCTTTTTTTATTTTTCACCCGATGTTTGAAATTCGTGGAGACACAACAGAATTTAGATCGCGCTTTGCAGGGCTTATTCGGGGGTGGCACTCTCAACAAAAAAAATTTTATACCAGAATTCAAACTCAAGACCTCTAATTAAAGATGAAGCAGTCTCATAACTGCATCAAAATTCACAAACCATATTGGTAATTTTACTTGTCATTAACACGTAAATGCTAAAATACATAGTGTCATTATTCTTTTTTCTTTTTTTAAGTATCCCCAAAACAAGTGCATGCATGAAAATATAGTAACTAGATGAAATCCTCCCAACAAATTTCATTTAGGCAATTCCTTAAATTTATTGGTAAATTTTATTTAAATATTTAAGATAATGATTTATTTTAATTGGGTATCTAAGCATATAATATAATAAAAGTGTTTCTATTAGACCTTTTCGATTTGAATTATGCTAAAACTTTGATATGCATTTTAAAACAGCTATAAGTTGTAGGGTTGTTCAAAATCGATAAATTGAACTGAAAAAAAAAGTTATTGGTTTATCATTATTGATTTAGCAGTTTTGGTAATGGTTTTAAGTTTTTATTATTGGGTTATCAATTATTAACGATTTTAGGTTTTTTTTAATGAGTTAATTGATAACCCGATAGTAAATTAAATAATTATATTTGTATCATTTGGTATATAAAGTTCTTCATAGTTTCTTACTTTTATTTTTGACTGTCTTAAACTCTGTGTTATTCTGCGATGTGATAGTGTTTGCTTTTAAGCAAGATATAATTTCTTAACTCATGTATATGGTTCATTTGGTTTGTCACCTTGTTTTAAAGTAATTTCTAATAAAGAAAATTTTATGTGAAATCTTAGCGATTAAACCGATGACGATCAATTATCGATAAATCAATAACCAATGAGCCCATATCTTAATAATTTTATAACGATTTAGCATAGTTAAACCGATAAATTTCAAAACTGAACCGAACCGACTAATATATAGTCCTAATCAGCCGGTTAAGTTACATAAAATATGATATCTTCTTTAGTTATTATATATTAGCTTCTATTAGAAAACCCATAGGGCTTAACTATTAAGGCGAATGTGTATCATTAAAGAATGTGACATATTTTGATTGATTAACTTATCTACGTAATGATATTTGAGAACACATATAAAAAAAAATTAAATTGAATCAAAAATATCTAATTAAAATACTTTATCATGTGTTTCGATATTCAATTTGATATACTAATACATTTAAATGATTATTAATATATTAAGCCTTAAAAAAATCACCATTATGATATTATTTCTTTTTTGCTTTTTGAAGTTGAATTTTTTTAATAATGAAATTAATGCTTCTAGATAAAGAAAAGGTTTGAGAGAGAGAAAAAGAAAATTATGAATAAATGGAAGGGGACATTTACCACTTCCTTATCCAACTTGTCTTCTCCATTCATGCTAAGAAAATTATTTTGTCACCTTCCAACCATGTGATGACTTCCCCACTTACTACTACTTTTTTTTAAGAAAAATCGCGAGAGTTCGATTAATTTAAATTTGTATTATATAAAATTTTATTTTAAAAAAATTATTTTTTATTAAGAAAATTCATATTCAAAAGCAAAATTTCTAATTAAAAAAAAAAAATTAAACTCAGTGTACCATATTCTTTTCCTTCCTACTTTACAATAATCATTGCTACTCTACTACTTGAAAATTGAAACCATGTTGAGGTGTTATTTAGTGACATTATGTAAATTTTTACTAAATGTTATTTAATTATTTTTTGTTTTAGGTCAATTGTTGGATATTAATTTTAGGATTTGATTAAATTTAAATTTGTGTGTCGTAGGGTTCATTTCTTAAATCACGCTTTGAATTAGATTTTTTGTCATTTTCATAGAACTTTGACGCAAAATCTCTAATTAAGAATGAAGAGATCTCATGACTAGCATCGAACAAGAATTTTTTTTTTCAATCGTTAAAACGCCGGTCGAACGATTCAAGTCATCAGTTTAATCATTTCATTTGTATCCTAAATCGTATATTTATCCTCAATAATGTTGATTATCATCATACTTCAACTTTTATAATGCGATATTATTTTTTGAATATATATTATTCCCTCCGTCTCATTTTATGTGACACTGATTGCTTTTTAGTCCTTTTTAAAAATAATGTTACTTTACTAGAATTAGAAACAATTAAACTTTTAAATTTTTTTTACCCTACAATACAAATCTATGAATAATTTTAAATCATAAATTTCAAAAATTCTTCTTTTTTAAAATATCATACCAAATGAGAAGTATTAATTTTTATTAATATAAATAATTGAATTTCTTGAAGTGTCTCTAGCACTAAGTTTCTGACTAATATCTAATCCTTCTCTGCCCACCCACCCCACCAGCCATAATTTTCAATGGCACAGTTCACTAAACTTAATTACCTGCCCACTTAACCTTTTGTTCCTTTCAAATTATTTTAAAAAAACACTATACTTTACCTAATAATATTTCTCAAAATAAACTATGCATGCTGAGATACGTTTCACACAAGAGACAAGACTTCATTTCCTTTGTAACTTACTCTCTTTTGTTCAATAATAATTATTTATTATTGACTTAGTATAGGGATTAACAATAAAATAATAAATAATAAAAATAATTTTACTAAACCATTATTCTTAAATATAATTCATCTGAATATTGACAAATAAATAGTATTTAATAATAAAAATAAAATAGATACAAAATAATATATAATTAAATTCTTTATTGGTTTTATGAACTCGACAAGTATTATTAAACATCTTAAACTAGTATAGTGAACAAGTAAAAATAGACAAAAGAAGTATTCTATTTTTTTTTTTTTTTAATAAAAGGAAGTTCAAAGGATCGCGCTCTATATGTTATTTATTAGGTTCTACTATTCAGAGGCGGATCCAGAATTCAGAGGTTACGAATGCCATATCATCTAAATAGGATAAGCAGGTCAGTTCGTTCAATTTTGGATTATAGTTCGGGTTATTATTTTTTAAAATTTTTATAAATAAATTAATTAAATATGCATATTTAATTTTTTTTTAGATATTTTGATATTAAAAATATATACATAACTACTTTATTTTTTAAAAGAAATAAGAGACTTTATTCTCTAAAACTTTGAGAAAATAAGAGATTCATTACGTTAAAATTTGAACTTGTTTAATCATCTAATAGTATATGTTGACATCCCAAAGCGCAATGCGGTGGCAACTTGTAACAAATAATTAAATAAAAAAATTTGTAGAAAAAATAATTTAATTTTAGGGTCGCCACCTAATTTTAAGGACAATTAGGAAACCAATTAATTATTTACAAAATAGTCCGCGAGCCAAAAATTTTAAGGGTTCAAGTTATTCCGAAGGGAAGGTATTAGCACCCTTCAGAATCCACAACTGTGGGTTCCGACTGAACTCATTTTTTCAAATTAAGAAGATAAACAATATAACACAAGTATAAAAATCAGGAAATATACACAAAGAATAAACTAAATAATAATACGAGATACGGCCTAGTATTTGTCTAACGTCAATAATATACAAAATAATGAATAAATAAAAATAAACTAAAATTGTTCCATCTTTTTTAAATGGGGAGGTCTCGAAATCCGACGGATAGATTTTTCATTGGTCAGTTTAACAAATAATGAACTTAAACTAATAAATTTAAATTTTAACATGTAACAAACATGATTATAAACTAACTTTTTTCGTCCTTTTGAATGAGGAGGACGAATAGATTTTTCATTGGCGAAGTTTCACAAACAATGAATATACGAATTTAAACTAAAATCTCTAAATTTTAAAAGTGTAACAAGTACAAATCTAAACTAATTTTTTCCTTCTTTTTAAATAGGGAGGCCTTGAAATCCGACAAATAGTTGAAAAAAGTTAGGCCGAAATAGGGTGTTAACACTATATAGTTGAAAAAAAAGAAATTATAGCTTTAAACCCAATTATCTTTACATAGGGCAAACGTCATTAAAAGATTGAAAGAACCTTTAAATTCAAAAGTTTTAACATAATAATATCTATTATTTTTAAAAAAAATCAAAAAATTAATATTATTTAAATATATTTTTAGTAATATTTAACACTGATCAATAGTTAGTATAGAGTGCACACACAATACTTTTATCAATTAGAAATTAATACTCAGTGAAAGAGAAAATTAAAAAAAATAAGTAAAATAAAAAGTAATTAATTGGTAAAATAATAATTAATTGGATTAAGAAGTGTTAGCAAATTAAGAAGAAAAACTAATCAAGTTAAAATAAAAAATTAAAGTCCTTACACACATTAATAAAAAGACAAAAAAAGAAAGGAGAAAAAAAGGGAAGAGCTGAAGCTTTAAAAATAATGCTGGCAATAGATTTTGAACCCTCGATATCCAAGTTCTAGGTAAAGAATTTTGCTAGTTGCACCATCTACTTTTATGTTTATTAGGTGGCAAGTTAAATATGATTTATTATAAATATGATTTTTGAATGTCATCGAATACTGTTAATTTTTTATTTTTTATTTGCTATTCTTGTAATTGCCACTTGTAAGAAGAAATTTTTTGGAGCAACTTTCTAAGGAAGCTACTAAAATTGAATACAAAGTAAAATAAATAAAAATGCATTAAAGTTTGCTAAAATAGAAGAAGTTACCTCCATGTCTAATGGTGGCTCACCAATATTCCTTAGTGCGACTGAGCTGCCATTGCCTTGCAGCTGGATAACCTCCCCCCACCCCCACCCCCCCAATCCCCGCGCCCCCTTGACCTATGCACATTACATAATTGCGAGTCCAAAATTTCATTGGGATGATTGTTATGTATTGTATCATAATAGGGGGCGAGACAGAGATCAGACAGCTACAGGTGGTCACACTTCAGGCAGAGGGGCGAGTGGTGCCATAGTTCCGCAGGGTAGGGGTAGAGGCGTTGCTCAGACAGGTGGTGGTAGGGGATCACAGTGTTATGCATTCCCGGGGAGGCCCGAGGCAGAGGCTTCTGATGCAGTTATCACAGGTATTATCCCGGTTTGTCATCGACCTGCGTATGTATTGTTTGATCCTGGATCCACCTATTCTTATGTGTCCTCCTACTTTTCATCTGGATTTGATTTACTATGTGATCGTATGCCTGTTCCTATCCATGTTTCTACACCGGTAGGTGAGCCCTTAGTGGTGGATCGAGTGTATCGATCCTGTCTTGTTTCTCTGGTGGGGTATGATACTTGGGTAGATATGAGTATTCTGGAGATGGTAGACTTCGATGTTATCTTGGGAATGGATTGGATTTCTCCTTATCATGCTATTCTTGATTGTCATGCAAAAACTGTGACCTTAGCCATGCCCGGTGTACCAAAGATTGAGTGGAAGGGTGACAGTGGTTCTTATCCTAGCAAAGTTATCTCCTATATCCATGCTCAAAAATTAATTGATAGAGGGTGTCTGTCTTACTTGGCTTTCATTCGAGATACCAGTGTTGAACCAACCCCTATGGAGTCTATTCCTGTGGTTCGGGAGTTTGTCGATGTGTTTCCTACTGACCTTCCAGGTGTTCCTCCCGATAGGGATATTGATTTTCCTATTGATCTAGAGTCAGGCACTAAGCCCATCTCCATTCCTCCATATAGAATGGCTCCAGCTGAACTAAAAAAACTAAAGGAGCAACTTCAAGATTTGCTGAGCAAAGGGTTTATTCGTCCTAGTGTGTCACCATGGGGTGCCCCCGTCTTATTTGTGAAAAAGAAAGATGGGTCTATGAGGATGTGTATTGATTACAGACAGTTGAACAAGGTGACTGTCAAGAACAAGTACCCTCTTCCCCGTATTGATGACTTGTTTGATCAGCTTCAGGGAGCGGCTCTGTTTTCTAAGATTGACTTAAGGTCTGGTTATCATCAGCTGAGGATTAGAGTATCAAATATTCCTAAGACAGCTTTCCGAACTCGTTATGGCCACTATGAATTTTTGGTGATGTCCTTCGGGTTGACTAACGCCCCTGCAGCATTCATGAAGTTGATGAATAGGGTGTTTCGTCCGTACTTAGATTCTTTTGTGATAGTATTCATTGATGACATTTTGATATATTCCAAGACTGAGGCTGACCATGTTCGTCACTTGAGAATAGTGCTACAGAGGTTGAGGAAGGAAAAGTTATTTGCAAAATTCTCCAAGTGTGAGTTCTGGCTTGATTCGGTGGTATTCCTAGGGCATGTGGTGTCCAAAGAGGGGATTAGAGTGGACCCAGCTAAGGTTGAGGCAGTGAGAGGTTGGACACGTCCTACCTCAGCTACTGAGATTCGCAGTTTTATGGGGTTAGCTGGGTATTATCGGCGGTTTATTCAGGGGTTTTCTTCTATTGCAGCTCCATTGACTAGATTAACTCAGAAAAATGTAGCCTTTCATTGGTCCGATGAGTGTGAGGAGAGCTTCCAAAAGCTCAAGACTTTGTTGACTTCAGCTCCCATTTTGACACTACCGGAGACAGGTGTGGACTTTACGGTGTATTGTGATGCGTCAGGAGTTGGTTTAGGTGGTGTGTTGATGCAAAAGGGGAAAGTGATTGCCTATGCTTCTAGACAGTTGAAGGTTCATGAGAAGAATTATCCTACCCATGACTTGGAGCTAGCGGCTGTGGTTTTTGTGCTTAAGTTGTGGCGTCATTACTTATATGGTGTACATTGTGAGGTCTTCACTGATCATAGGAGTCTTCAGTATATTTTCAGTCAAAAAGATCTGAACTTGAGGCAGCGTAGGTGGATTGAGTTGCTGAAAGACTATGATTTGACCATCTTATATCATTTAGGGAAGGCTAATGTGGTGGCTGATGCCTTGAGTAGAAAGACTTCTAGCATGGGGAGTCTAGCTGCCATTCGAGTTGAGGAGCGACCTTTGGCCAGGGATGTCCAGCGTCTAGCTAATGGCCTGGTCAGGTTACAGCTTTCGGATGAGGGTGGTGTACTTGCTTTCGTTGAGGCTCGTTCTTCCTTGATGGATCAGATTCGAGAGCACCAGTTCGAGGATGAGAAGTTATATCTCATCAGAGACAAGGTGATTAGAGGAGAGGCTACGGAAGCGACACTTGATCCTGATGGTGTCTTGAGGATTGGAGGTCGAATTTGTGTGCCTAAGGTGGGTGACTTGGTTAGAGTGGTCATGGAGGAGGCTCATTGTGCTCGTTATTCCATTCATCCAGGAGCAGCGAAGATGTATCATGACCTGAGTCAGCATTACTGGTGGTGTGGCATGAAAAAGGACATCTCAGATTTCGTGTCTAAATGTTTAACTTGTCAGCAGGTTAAGTGTGAGCACCAGCGGCCTGGAGGTGAGTTACAGAGGATGCCCATTCCTACATGGAAGTGGGAGCGTATCACCATGGATTTTGTGGTGGGTTTGCCCACTACCGTGGGTGGTTATGACTCTATCTGGGTAGTTATGGATCGATTGACTAAGTCTGCCCATTTCATTCCTGTCAAGGTTAAGTATACAGCGGAGAAGTTGGCTGAGCTCTACATCAGTCAGATAGTTAGATTGCATGGCGTGCCTGTTTCTATCATTTCAGATCGGAGTTCACTCTTCACTTCACATTTTTGGAGGGCCTTGCAGCACGGTCTAGGCACTCAGTTGGATATGAGTTCAGCATTCCACCCTCAGACAGATGGACAGTCTGAGCGGATGATTCAGGTGTTGGAGGACATGCTTCGAGCGTGTGTGATTGATTTTGGTTCCCGTTGGGACCAACACTTGCCCTTGGCAGAGTTTGCCTATAATAATAGTTACCACTCCAGTATTCAGATGGCTCCATTCGAAGCCTTATATGGTAGACGCTGTAGATCTCCGATTGGTTGGTTTGATTCTGCTGAGATGGACTCATTAGATGCAGACTTTCTTAGAGATGCTGTGGAGCAGGTCCGTATGATTCAGGGTAGGTTGTTGACCGCCCAGAGCCGACAGAAGAGTTATGCAGATAGGAGGGTTCGAGCCCTAGAGTTTATGGTGGGCGATCATGTTTGGCTTAGAGTGTCACCTATGAAGGGTGTTATGCGGTTCGGTAAAAAGGGAAAGCTTAGCTCCCGATTTATTGGACCATTTGAGATTTTAGAGCGAGTTGGAGAGGTGGCGTATAGACTGGCCTTGCCACCTAGCTTGTCATCCGTACATCCTGTGTTTCATGTCTCCATGCTTCGGAAGTATGTGCCCGATGAGTCTCATGTACTTTCATTTGATTCGGTGGTGTTGAGTCCAGACTTGTCATTTGAGGAGGAGCCTATAGCTATTTTGGACAGGCAGGTCCGTAAGCTAAGGAACAAAGAGATTGCTTCTGTGAAGGTGCAATGGAAGAATCGTCCAGTTAGAGAGGCAACTTGGGAGACAGAGTCTGACATGCGTGCTAAATATCCTCATCTTTTCGAAGCTTCAGGTACTTTCTTTTACCTTATGTTCGAGGACGAACGTGATTTTTAGTGGTGGATGATGTAATGACCCGCTTAGTTACTCTGAGAATTAGTCCTATTAATTTTCTAAAAGATTTATCTCGTAAAATTTTAAATGAGTATTTTGGACCATTCGATAGCTTGGATAATTTAATTTGTGGGTCAGTGTAAATAATTTATATAAGTGGTGGGTTAAATGTTAATTTAGTGAAAATTTTATACCACTTGGTACTTATATTTTAAAATAAATTACAAAACTTTCAATACACAATTGAGTTGAAAGAAAAGAAAATAAGGGTTTGTAGAAGGGCGGTTAACGATTGCGGGCTGTAGGTAACATCTCCTTAAATTCTTCATTTTACTATAAGAAGTTGCTGAGATTCTATGCTTAATGATGAATCAATATGGTGATTGTATGCACCGGTGTCGGTCTCATAATAGAAAGTTATTATTTTATTGTGAGAGTGCAATTGGTATACAATATTATACGAATAAAACCTGTAGGGCACTTAACTACATCATAAGATGTAGTATTAATTAGGAATACAAGTGAAATTGTTTTCTTTGAAGTCTTGGCAGCACTACTTTTCTGCCCAGTGCCTTGGTTAATTGCGCCGGCACACTGCCAGGTGCCATTTGTTCTGTTTTAGGCACCTGCGGATGTGTATATATATATATATATACATATATGTTGGTTTATTAATTGTCACATTATAAGTTAAATTTTTGATATATTGAAATAGGCAATTTAATGCTACGTATATTATATTATATGAACATTATTAAAGTTATGTATTTGGAATATTAAAACTTACTCTTAGACTTGTAATTTTGAAAATTAACTATGGAATTGGTCAGTTTTTTTTTGGTCTATGCTAGATGTATAGTACTTTGAGTATTTTTAGTTTGAAAATCTTATTGTGAATTATTATTTGTTTAGATCGTGGCATTACGGATTCTAATCGAAAAGGGAAGGCTCAAGTGTTTGATTGATCGTGATTTAACTAAGGCAAGTGAACTTTTAAAACTTTGTAATTCTTGTAGAATTCTCGAACTATCCTTTCTCCTATGTGTGAATCGTGAAGTATTTTTAATATTTTAATGAGGTGCTTAAATATAAATGTGGGATGGTGTGTTGTTGTAACACTTGAATTAAACATGTGGTTAAGTGATGAAAATTCTTATGTTTGAGATATATGGTTGTGGTTGGTGATTATGAGTGGATTGGTTGTAGATTTCATCTCATATGCATTCATTTTATGTCACGCACATTGCATTGGTTCTGGATATTGATATGAGTGAGATGGTAAAAGTTGGGACCGAGGTCTTTACCGGTCGAGATATGGTGATGCCGAGGTCTTTGCCGGCGATATTGTGATGCCGAGGTCTTTGCCGGCGATGATATTGTGATGCCGAGGTCTTTGCCGGCGATGATATTGTGATGCCGAGGTCTTTGCCGGCAATTGTTGCATACACATTGCATCTCATCCTCGCATATTCCTGTGTGGCATGATATTATCCCTGTGTTTGATTGTGTTGCTGTCACGCCCCGGGAGGGTACCCTAGGTGTGGCCGGCACTCAGAGACTATTGCTAGCCCCCAAGCGAACCACTTAGCTTCACACATCATTCATTATAGACATTGCGGAAGGAAATAGTAAACAATACTTTAAAATAGTGGGCCAATGGCCAAACATCAATTTGATCACCAAAACCAAGCAAGGAATTATTGCTCAGTTGTCAAAACATTCACCTTGACTACGTCATTATGTCTACGAAGCCTCTAACATTATCTAAACCGTCTAAGAAGGGGACCATGACATGCCATGGCTACCCGACTCAATGAAATAATAGGATAGCATCAAATAAAGGTTTCCTACGAAAACAGGGAGGCTCACCACAGTCAGAACTTGCAAACACTTGGCTTCAACGGGGCGTCTGCTGAAGTCCTCTAACTCCTGTATCTGCATCATAAAACGATGCAGCGCCAAATGGCGTCAGTACGTGGAATGTACTGGCATGTAAAATAGCTGAATCACATCATTAGAATCATCCGAATATAACGTACATCATCATGAGACTTTAACATTTATATCAGGGAAACATTAACATTGACCTTTACATTAACATTGACCTTTACATTAACATTGACCTTTGCATTAACATTGGCCTTTACATTAACATTGACCTTTACATTAACATTGGCCTTTACATTAACATTGACCTTTGCATTAACATTGGCCTTTTCATTTAACATTGACCTTTGCATTAACATTGGCCTTTACATTAACATTGACCTTTGCATTAACATTGGCCTTTACATTAGAGTACTATTAGGGAAACCTTTTCTGAGAGGCCTAACTGGGAGTTTCTTTAACCGACAACCATCACTTATGAGCCAGTGATGATACAACGAAGCGATGCCGTTGCCACATCCATCCATTACCCTGCCCAGGGTAAAGGACATTACATTAGTGGATCCATAAAACATAACATTAGTCCTCATTTGGGACAAGATAGGAGCCATCCGCATTGCGGTTCAATCCTCTCTTCCTACGCGGGCCACGTAGTTAATGGACTCAAGTGGGACTCACTTTTATCCATTTCGGTGCTCAATACTCCTCCCAGGACTCGACATTGCTCATAAAACATTAACATTCATTTGTCCCATAGGGACACATTACATTATCATTAGTCCCCATAGGGGCATAACACTTTATCATTGACATCTCCTTTACATTAACATTAACATCATTGTCATTCCATTCCATTAACATTAATATCATGAACCTTAGGGACACTAGTTTAGGAACTTTGACTCTCAACTTAGAGACAATCCCACATTCACATGCTCAACGTTCATCATTCATTATTTTATCATTACTCTAGACTCTACACACACACCCATGTTCATCATGCATGTTTTTCTAGGATACATATACAATAGATGTAGGGTTTTTAACTAAATGCTTTTCAAAAAAATAGTTTTAAAAAGGATGCATGAGGGTTTTTATGAGGGTCATCATCAATGCAGGAAAATATGTAGGTTTACGCATAAAGTAATGGCATTTATTCATTACATTACATGAATTAACACGTTTCACTTCATTACCCTAACATCATTCACCATTAAACTTTAATACATTACTCATGGGGCACATGGGAGGACATTCCCATGCTTTAAGTATAGCCTTACATACCTGGAAATTTGATATTACAATCAAAATTTGATGAATACTCGTTTCTTGGAGAAAATCCTCAATCTCGATAGTTCTTTTAGAATGGAAGGACTTGGAAAGACATTGTTGAAGAACTTCCTTTTTGATTCTTGACTTCTTGACTCAAAATCTGTAGAGTTTCTTGATAAAAGAACCCTAATCCATGGAAAGAAGAATCAAGGAATCCTTTCTTGGGATTCTTGAATTCGTTTCTTGAAACCCTAGGTTAGGATTTAAGATTCTATTAGGGATTTCATGAATAGATAGAGAAATTAGCTTAAAGATTATGAAGAATAACTCACCTTGATGAAGAATCTTGAAAGTTAATCCTAACTTGATGACTTTCTTGATGATTCTTGAGCGTTTTATGTTTAGGAATGAAAGAGAGGGTTTTGACTTATGAAAACTGATGTTTTAGGCGTCTTGGAACCTTAAATAGACCCCCAAAGGCTTTAGGGTAAAAGTACCCTCAAAATAAAATAAATAAACTTCGGTTAGCTTATCCAGAGAGGGTCCGCGATATGTCCGCGACGCGGAGCCGTCGCGGACCTTCAGACAGCTCTGCAGGTCTCCAGTAAAATGGTCATAACTCTCTACTCCGAACTCCGTTTAACGCGAAATAAGATGAGTTGGAAAAATAATTCAAAGATCTTTAATTTGATATATTATGGGTCACCTAACTCATTATGCTCTAGGAGATATGGTCATTTGAAGTTGACTCTTTCATCAACTCATATGAAAACTTAGTTGCTAGAATTTCTTTGGACTTGGATTGATGTAAAAGATCAATTATAACTCTAAATCACCTCTAATATACTTTAAATACTTAGGAATTGATCCTATCATATGAAGTATGGCTCAATCTTAGTAAAAAAAAATTGGGGTGTTACATTATCTCCCCCTTGGGATCATTCGTCCTCGAATGATGAGTAAGGTAGACATCAAGGCACGAATAAGAATCAGAACTCTTCTCAAAACTCATTCAATCAATCAAACTCTTACTTCTCATCAATTTCAAACCATCTCCATTCAGACTCAAGAATGGACACATCAACTCAGAAATAGAGAACTCAATTTAAATCAAGAGTAAGGAAATTACATCTTACATTCTCTTCATCAAGCACGAATGGAATATCGAAACTCAATCAATTTGAATCATTTAGACACCTCGTCAACCAGTCTTTCGAACTCAGGAGGAAGCCATCAACTCAAACCGAGAATAGGAACATTGTATAAATAAGACTCTGAGGACATTCTCATGCTCAAGTCCCCACCTCAATTGTTCTCCTTTTTCATGGCACTTTACCCCATCAATGCAAACTCATAGCTCTTATTCAAAACTCTACTTAACCATCTCTTCTTCTTTCATTCAGGCCCAGTTTCTAAGCCTCAAGGTGTCATTCTTAAGGTGATCATATTCATACAAAGCTAATCCTCAATACTCATCTCTATACTCGGAATATTTATTATAAAGTCTTCAATAGTCTATCATTCATACTCGCACAATAACAACCTCTTTAACTATGTCTTTAACCTCTTTTTTTTTTTTAAGCCTACTTGTCACTTCTACCTCCATCATTCAATGAACTCTCATTCAAAGTCACATCAACATACTCTTACCTACCTATTGCGCATCATATGATCTCATCTCTTTCCTCATCCCTATCTCTATCCCTTCATGACACAAGTTTAATACCGATATCACAATGAGGATACATTTACTCCTTCTCATTTACCCTCACTCTCAGTTTACTATTATCAACATCCCTATTTGGACGTGGAGGAACTCATCATCTCCCCCTTTGATGAAACCCCCAAACTACTACCTCTCCATGCAAAATAAGCATGATTATACCTCCAAAGCTTGATACTCTACATCATACCATCAAAGTGGCATAACAAGCCGATGGTTAGTACACATGTAAGATGACATTAGAATCAAGGACTCTCACTCCATAGTAACTTGTACTTAGGGAATACTTCTCGTCCTCATCACCCTAATACATTTGCATACTAACATCCACATATTTAACCCACCATAGCAGCTTACACCCTCGATCGCATGAACTCTTACCTCGGGAGATACTAATATGGTTTTACCTATCTATCAGACTCCTCAAGATTTCTCTAACTCCTTCTTCTTATCTATAACCTTAAAAGGAAATGACATCACATCATCATTAGAATTAAGAACTCTTACTCACTCATTGACCTCTTCCATCTCAACCTCTTCTCCTCTTCTCTTAAGCCCTAGTCTTATTCAATTGCTAGGAAAGGACTTAGAATGGGGTTTTAGACCCTTTTCATGTTAAAACAACTTATATTAGCCATATAGGGGGTTTATAAGGCGTTAAGAATGGACCAGAATGCCCCTCAATAATTTTAGAAATTTCTAGCCTCGAAGTGACTCAGTCCGCGACGCGGACTGGTCGCGAACATTACCCTTTTTGCAAAAAGATTTTGAACGGATTTTTCCAATCCCGTCGAAAAGTTTGAAAAAAAAACACAAGTGTCACTCCGCTACAGGTGCGCGACGCGCCTCTGTCGCGCACCGACACTGTTTTGGTGTTCGGATCGAAAAATTATCTTTTCACTTGGTCGTTCTAAAAATCGACTGAAGCCTTTCCCCCACTCAAATTTTTGTGCTGATCACAAATCTTGCCTCGGATTTGCCATCCGAGTATCAGAAGACGTGTTATGCGCACATCTCTCCTCTAGGGGTACTTTGGTAATTTCACTGGGCCTTACATCAACTCTTCCTTAGCTCTCAAGGTCCTCTATTTAGATTCATAAATCAATTTCCTCTACTAGGTTATAAGTATATACCTCCACATGGTCAAGGAATCACTATCCACCAGAATATCTTAAACTCTTCTATTATGCTATAGTCGCATACATATAGCTAGCCACTCAGACTCTTTTCAACGGTATTACTCTTAGCTCATTCCAGTCTCTATGTAAATCGTTATATTTGCTATTCTTATGGCATACATAACCACTTCCCGTAACTCTCACAATCTAACCCCTTCTTTTGCCTGCTGGCGCTCAACTTCTGTGCTCCCATAAATTTAATTGCATAAGAATTAGTCTATCATGGAAACTCGTCATCATCTATTGACAAGCCTCAAATCAACTTAGTTACTCATCATGATTAAGATTACTTACATTAGCTTACTCCACATCGAGAACTCAAATATACTATCTAGATTCTTATAGTAGTCATAAATTAGAGCTTCACACATCTTTACACAATCATGGATACATATCTCAAGCCTCTTCTTATCTGTCTAACCTCATAACTCGATGAGTCTCATGAACTCACAATTAAAAAAAAAAATCATAAGCCTAATTTAGATCTATCACATTGAAAGCACTCTTTTCCTCTATTCAACATCTACACTTCACCCTCAATAGTATGAATACTACAACACATCAACATAACTTCCTTTTAGTTTGAGCACACTCTTTCACATTCTAACAACTCTTTCTCTATACCTCATCATGAAAATCACTAGAGTACTTATGACTCTTTCATCAAGCTTATGGCAATCAAGTCAGTACATCATTACTTACCTAATAAATATGTAACTCGAACTACGAGCCTCAATCAGCCATCACTCTTGTCATCTCGTCCCTTTCTTTCCATCATCATCCTTCTAACTCTAGGATGATTCGATTCAACTCAGGATTTATAAGACCTCATATCTCACTCTTAGGTGGTAACATCAAACTCTTTAGAGACATAAGTTTCTCTCTCATAGGTCACCTCGGAAGATAGTTTTGAAAAACAAATGGGTCTAGGTACATCTAGAGCTAACTCAAATGCACGATTCATATGATTAATAGTGCACCCTTCTTAGTCAATTGACTTTGCATCTCAGTCGGCTTCTCTTAAGCCTAGACAGTCTTTCGACCATTCCGATTACTTTATCTCAAAGGATCTCATCTGTAAGAGCATGAAAATTACTATCTCTATCACCTTGTGGACGAGGCTCGTCGAAAGTTTTAGAGCAACGCACGAATCATCGCAGATTTCTTAGGAAAGAGCTCTATCGCACGATCAGAATCAGAAAGAAGGGAAACATTTCCTAAATGTCCTATAGCCTCCCCATTATGGATGTGGCGCGCTTCACACCAATAATAAGGACTCTAGTAGACACGGCTTCATAGACTCCCTAGGACACTTGAACTCTGTGCTCTGATACCAAGTTTGTCACGCCCCGGGAGGGTACCCTAGGCGTGGCCGGCACTCAGAGACTATTGCTAGCCCCCAAGCGAACCACTTAGCTTCATCACATCATTCATTATAGACATTGCGGAAGGAAATAGTAAACAATACTTTAAAATAGTGGGCCAATGGCCAAACATCAATTTGATCACCAAAACCAAGCAAGGAATTATTGCTCAGTTGTCAAAACATTCACCTTGACTACGTCATTATGTCTACGAAGCCTCTAACATTATCTAAACCGTCTAAGAAGGGGACCATGACATGCCATGGCTACCCGACTCAATGAAATAATAGGATAGCATCAAATAAAGGTTTCCTCCGAAAACAGGGAGGCTCAGCACAGTCAGAACTTGCAAACACTTGGCTTCAACGGGGCGACTGCTGAAGTCCTCTAACTCCTGTATCTGCATCACAAAATGATGCAGCGCCAAATGGCGTCAGTACGTGGAATGTACTGGCATGTAAAATAGCTGAATCACATCATTAGAATCATCCGAATATAACGTACATCATCATGAGACTTTAACATTTATATCAGGGAAACATTAACATTGACCTTTACATTAACATTGACCTTTACATTAACATTGACCTTTGCATTAACATTGGCCTTTACATTAACATTGACCTTTACATTAACATTGACATTTGCATTAACATTGGCCTTTACATTAACATTGACCTTTGCATTAACATTGGCCTTTTCATTTAACATTGACCTTTGCATTAACATTGGCCTTTATATTAACATTGACCTTTGCATTAACATTGGCCTTTACATTAGAGTACTATTAGGGAAACCTTTTCTGAGAGGCCTAACTGGGAGTTTCTTTAACCGACAACCATCACTTATGAGCCAGTGATGATACAACGAAGCGATGCCGTTGCCACATCCATCCATTACCCTGCCCAGGGTAAAGGACATTACATTAGTGGATCCATAAAACATAACATTAGTCCTCATTTGGGACAAGATAGGAGTCATCCGCATTGCGGTTCAATCCTCTCTTCCTACGCGGCCACGTAGTTAATGGACTCAAGTGGGACTCACTTTTATCCATTTTGGTGCTCAATACTCCTCCCAGGACTCGACATTGCTCATAAAACATTAACATTCATTTGTCCCATAGGGACACATTACATTATCATTAGTCCCTATAGGGGCATAACACTTTATCATTGACATCTCCTTTACATTAACATTAACATCATTGTCATTCCATTCCATTAACATTAATATCATGAACCTTAGGGACACTAGTTTAGGAACTTTGACTCTCAACTTAGAGACAATCCCACATTCACATGCTCAACGTTCATCATTCATTATTTTATCATTACTCTAGACTCTACACACACACCCATGTTCATCATGCATGTTTTTCTAGGATACATATACAATAGATGTAGGGTTTTTAACTAAATGCTTTTCAAGAAAATAGTTTTAAAAAGGATGCATGAGGGTTTTTATGAGGGTCATCATCAATGCAGGAAAATATGTAGGTTTACGCATAAAGTAATGGCATTTATTCATTACATTACATGAATTAACACGTTTCACTTCATTACCCTAACATCATTCACCATTAAACTTTAATACATTACTCATGGGGCACATGGGAGGACATTCCCATGCTTTAAGTATAGCCTTACATACCTGAAAATTTGATATTACAATCAAAATTTGATGAATACTCGTTTCTTGGAGAAAATCCTCAATCTCGATAGTTCTTTTAGAATGGAAGGACTTGGAAAGACATTGTTGAAAAACTTCCTTTTTGATTCTTGACTTCTTGACTCAAAATCTGTAGAGTTTCTTGATAAAAGAACCCTAATCCATGGAAAGAAGAATCAAGGAGTCCTTTCTTGGGATTCTTGAATTCGTTTCTTGAAACCCTAGGTTAGGATTTAAGATTCTATTAGGGATTTCATGAATAGATAGAGAAATTAGCTTAAAGCTTATGAAGAATAACTCACCTTGATGAAGAATCTTGAAAGTTAATCCTAACTTGATGACTTTCTTGATGATTCTTGAGCGTTTTATGTTTAGGAATGAAAGAGAGGGTTTTGACTTATGAAAACTGATGTTTTAGGCGTCTTGGAACCTTAAATAGACCCCCAAAGGCCTTAGGGTAAAAGTACCCTCAAAATAAAATAAAGAAACTTCGGTTAGCTTATCCAGAGAGGGTCCGCGATATGTCCGCGACGCGGAGCCGTCGCGGACCTTCAGACAGCTCTGCAGGTCTCCAGTAAAATGGTCATAACTCTCTACTCCAAACTCCATTTAACGCGAAATAAGATGAGTTGGAAAGATAATTCAAAGATATTTAATTTGATATATTATGGGTCACCTAACTCATTATACTCTAGGAGATATGGTCATTTGAAGTTGACTCTTCCATCAACTCATATGAAAACTTAGTTGCTAGAATTTCTTTGGACTTGGATTGATGTAAAAGATCAATTATAACTCTAAATCACCTCTAATATACTTTAAATACTTAGGAATTGATCCTATCATATGAAGTATGGCTCAATCTTAGTAAAAAAATTGGGGTGTTACAGTTGCTTCTTTTGAGTTGTGACTTGTGATTTGATATCTGTGACATAGTAGAAACTATCTCTAGATTGTATTATGTGTTGCTGGACTGGGACTTTTCTGAGTGCAGGTGTGTAGTTCGGCGGTATGTGGTTGGGTGTGAAAGGAGTTTGTGTATTCTATCGGAATTATTTTGTTTTGCTAGTTGACTTGCTGGGTACCGTGTTGTTTTTTGTACTCACCCTTGCTTCTACACTTGTGTAGGTTTTGAGCCTGGACCGTGAGTAGTATATTTCTTGATCATCCGAGGCTTTACAGGAGGTTTAGAGAGGTAGTTGTTGCCATTTAGCTGACTCTCTTATCCTGTTTCCTTTCTGCTTTGTTCTATTTGAGAAGAAAGACAGTTTCAAACTTGTAATTCTTTGAATTTCTGTATAACTAGTGGCTTGTACACGTGACAACCAAATCCTTGGGTGGTGTTTAAGTTTGCGAAGATTTCTCTTTTTGATTTTCTATTTCATTTAGTACTTCCGCACATCATTTTGATATTCTTGTTGGGTTTAGGCTGACTTTTTCTGGTGGGTTGAGCAAGTGCCATCACGTCCATTTTTGGGTCATGACAGATGGGTTGTTACACTGGGTCACTCTTGAATTCTGTAAATCAGCAATCACCGAACTGAGGTTTGCCTGCAACCGCCTGAATATGCTTTGTACTCAACCGAAAAAAGCATAAGTCCAGTATCAATACACATAACAATAGTATACTGGTAAGATCATGCGTCTACTCCAATAAGCAAGATATATTCAAACAACTATAACATTTTAAATCACACACATATTGAAAACAATAAGTTCATAAATCATGCTTGATATACCAATGCCATAATAAAAAATCTTAATACAATTTCAACCATAGTCCTCAAGGGGCTCACATCCAAACAAGTTGTATGTCGAAATGTGACACTTGATTCAATAATGTGCCAAACGTGACACCCGATCTACAATCACAATCACAATCACAATGAATAATTTACAACTTGCCAAGTTCAAGTAATAGGCTCATTGCATACAATTTGATCATGAAAATCATCAATTAGTTCTAAGTCATTATTTTCCTTTTCACATGTATGCACAAAGTGACATAAAGTAGTTAACATGCATACATGACACAAATGAAAAACTGAATTCAGTTTTGTAAAATCGTACAGGCTCCTCATCATCTTGACTATCAACTCGAATGATCAAACTTACAATCCAACCCTCAATCCACTACTGAATTGCCCTGAATCTCACATGACACAGATTCTGTCTGAAACTATCATAGGCTCAAAATTTTTAGATCACTACTCGAAAGTTTTGTGGCCTAATTTTTTCCTATTGACCTATCCATAATGACGGAGTCAGGTCGTTACGATACATCACATTTGGTACATTGCATCCCGATACATCACGTAAGAATTACGTATCCAAAAATAGGAGAAAGTAAGAATTTTTGTAATTTTTTCAAATGAGAGAAAATTTTAGAGAATGTGGTAAAACAAATTGTGTATTTAATTTTTATTTTAAATTTTGGGTGAGGCTAGCCCAATCCATATTTCTCAAGTCTTAAAGACTAGTGGGATTATATAGTTCGGACAAAAAATTTCTATTCTTAAATAGATTTTAAAAATCTTACTCCAACTTTAGCAAATCATGGGCTAGGTCAAGTCTTTCCTGCGTGCCTAGTCTTTATTTGACGGCTCTACGAATGAGAGTTGTTAAAACTAGCATGTAAAATTACTTGGGTATTAAGTATTTACCTATATGAATATAATTCTTTATTATGTAATATATAATTATAATTCTTTAAAAATAAAGAAAAAATTACACAATTGGATTCAATTATGAAACTATTTATCAAAAATGGACCCAACCCTATCTATTTAGGTTTAATGGACCAGCAGTCCAAAGTATTTACCAACTTACCCCACTTTCTTCTTTCTTATTTCACGCATGATGTCAACATGACGACAACATCACTACTATAAATTAATCTTCTTTGATACTCTGTTGGTATATTAAGACCATATCACTATTATATAGGATTGAGCTTAATTTTTGCGATATTTCATCGGTATATTGATACCCCATTGATATCATATATGATTGGACTCTTTTTAAAAAACATAATTAAGAAAAAACTATTAAAGTCACAATCTTATTTATTTAACTCTAACTTTGATGGTACCTTATACACTGATGGTATCAAGTTGTAATTGAGCATCTTTTCAGTGAAGCACTGCATGTTTCTCCTCGATGTCATCAGTGTGTATATACTCTAATGGTATTAAGGAGTAAATGAGTGATGTTTTCACTGAACCACTGCTTCTTCATCCTTAATACCATCAGAGTATAGACCATAATTTAACAGTCTTTCCATTGAAGCATTGCGTGTTCCTCCTTGATGCCATGAGAGTTTATGTACTCTGATGGTATCATGGATAACTATGTAGTGTTTTTACTAGAGCATTCCTTCTTCCTCTATACGCTCTGATGGTATCAAACAGTTTCACTGAAGTGCTGCCTCTTTCTTCTTGATACCATAAGAGTATAAATAACTTTCATGGCATCAAATGCGCGAAAATAGTAAAATAAATTCACAAACTTTACCAGAATAAGGAAGAATGCGCTGGGGGGGGGGGGGGGGGCGTTGGAGAAATGCACTACAATAGAGAGTTGTATTGCATTCGACAACACCCATCAAAATCATTAATGTGTTCCCCAAACCTACCCATGCGACACGTTTTCCTTGACTTGATAGGTTCATTCAATTGAACCCACACTCAAAAGAGGACCTCAAGCTCGGGACTCGACGAAGCAGAAAGTTTCACCATGTTGAAAATTGGGTTACAATGAAAAAAAGAGCCTAACATTCATTTCTGAATAAATATTCATAGCTAAGTCTACTAAAAGAGAGACCAGCCTCGTCGTAATGATAAGAAGACACCTCTGATCGTTTACAATAGTTCCTTAAATATCGCTGATATTATATTAGAATTATCATATAGGGTAAAAATACACATTGAAACCCTTGCATTCTAATCTAAATAATTTTAAATTTCACAATATACCTCGTACTTGTCCATTGATATGAACAAAGTAATTTAAATGCATATAATTTGTCATATATCATGCTTTTAATGAAAAGAAAGCAAATTAAGAATTAAAGTCCCATTTGTCTAAAATTAAGCAATCAAACTTTACTAGAAAAGATGAATTCTCCTCAAACAACCTCCACTAACAGGTCCAAGTTATTCTTGAAGAATCAAAGCTTACAGTTATAAAACTCCCACATGTCAAAATTAACTCTTAGTCAACTCAAATATGCTTTTCAAGTCAAAAGTTTGAAATCTAAAATTAGGGATAGTAATGGGGTAGGGTGATTAATTACGTAGCAGGATGGAACAGATTTATTTTTATGAGGGTACGGAGTGGGTTAAATTTATTTTAAAGAATTTAGATCGAATGTTGGACGGATTGCGGATTATTTTTTTTAGATGCGTATATAAAAAGCCACAAAACTTGCTCGTATCCAAAATTACATTGAATTAACAAAGTAATCAATGCGTATATTAGTTTAAGTGTATAATTAACAGTACTTAATAAAAGTGTATTTTTAGAGCGTAAGTATCACATATATTTTATTTATTTATTGCTCCTAGTTGGTATAAAATTGAGTTTGAATTTTTTTCCCTAATGATTATCACTTTGTTACGGTAAAGAAAGTTACGGTAATTTCTTTTAAAATTTCAATTCATTTTCCGGTTCAATTAGTTGTACAACAATGAAAAATTAAAATATCATATAATTGTACAACAATGAAATATTAAAATATCAAATAATTGTACAACAATGGGATATTAAAATTTCCAGCAAAGAGTATGATTATGACAGTCAAAGTACTAATAGTGGAGAAATGTTGATTTTTTTTTAAAAAAAAATAATTCACTTTTAGGATAAAACTTAATTTTAAAAAAATTAAAATTAAAATATGCGGTGTGAATTTATGCAAGCGAGTCTTTGTGGGACGGGAAGGGGCGAGGCGCATAACAAATATTCAATTGAAAAAAAATCATGTTTGTTGAGTTAATGGCCCATCATGTGAGCCCTTCGATATTGTTTTCAAATCAGGAACATTGCTCTGTTATGAGTTAAACGATTGAACATCATGAGCGACAGTCACTTAGGGGATTGAAGTATATGCAGATTTATATAGATTTGTCATCCTTATCTAAAATTGATTGTATGAATGCGTTATCTCTAAACTATTGAATCTTATTTAATCAAAATTATATCTAGATATGAATTGTTAGGTTAAATCGATGTGCATTTTTCTAATTTATTAAGTTCAAAAATCTTAAAAACCCCCTTGATTAACATAATTCCATGATTCAAGGAATCACAAACATTAGGTTGTGGTAAGGAGTCATTATTTATATGAAGACATCGACGGATATTTTTCTCTGATTTTATTTTAATCGTAATATTTCTCTTTCACATGTATTTTAGAAAATCATAAATACAAAAATATTTTTTACTAATTTACTCTTAATCTCTGAGTAATGTAATTAATATTGTTTGGTAACAAACTAATGAATTCTTTTATGATTTTGTAAATTAGCAAGCATTCATCAGTTTATTTTTAATTGTTCACTTTAAACTTCGAATAATAATTAATATGTGAGGAGGGGAGTATTATTAAAATTATGCAATATTATTATCTGCCAGCTTACAAGTATCAGCAGTGTAGACAAGTAGTATAATTTATTTGTATTTTTTATATAAGCAATATACTAATGTATTTGATCTTATCTATATCCAATTGACAACTAACTTCAGGTATGTATATATTTTATTTTATTGAATGAAAGTGGGATATGCAATTTTAAAATCATAGAACGTGAATTATTTAATATTAGGAAGATGTTTGGTTTATTCATTATTGTACTTTCAACAATTAAATAATTAGGTATAAATACTCATGAATTATCCACTAATTAGACAGCTTGCTCTCTTCCCTCCTTAGTATGGGTTGTCTTAATTAATACTTTTAAATAATAAATACTCTCTCACTCTTATATTTATTGTCCTGAAAAATTAAATTATATAAATTTTTATTAGTATTTTAAAAAATATTTTTTTCAAATTGCATAAGAAAAATTATAATTTATACATATTGTATAGTTTTAAATATCTGAATTTTGAGTTAATCAAAATCTAATTCAACTTTGAAAATTACTATAATTTTTACGTATTCTATAATTTATACATATTCTTCATCAAGTCAACAGTAATAATTAATCATTATATTTCTACCTTCTTTTTTATTATTTTAGTCTTAACAACTAATGTTGTTTCATGAATTTATTTTTAAATTTTTAGTCAATGATTCTAGTTCAAAGCACATCTAGATTGGTATCCTTGCTACTTTTTTGATTAAATCATAGTGGTATAAATCAAATCATGTAATCTTTGAGCTTGTGTATTGAAGAATTTTTCAATAATATGATGTGAAATTTATTCCATTTAACGAGTTTTCGCGGTCCAAAGTCAAATTTATATACTAACAAGTTTTAAATATGTAGAAAGAAAAAAAATATTTAAAGTTATCAATTAAAGTTTGATTTTGCTTTGCGCAAAAATTACTCCCCGCGTCTCATATTATATGGACATTTTTCATTTTACACGATTATTAAGAAATCATTAATACACTAGTGAACTTTATCATTTCACCCTTTATTTATATTAATATACATTGAATATAGTGGAAAAAAACATTAATATACTAACTAATGGTGGGGTAAAATGAAAAAAAAATAATTAATTTTATTCTAATTTAGTAAGTGTCCATATAATACAAGACAAATATTTATAGAAAGAAACTCATATAAGATGGGATGGAGGGAGTAGGAAGAGATGCCCAAACACTAAAGAGATATTTGACCATGAATTTCTGTCTCTCTTTTTTTGAGTTAAACTTGAGAACTTGAAAATTCTGAAATTCAACTTCAAATTACTTAAAAAAAAAAGTTTTTATTTTTTTTAAAGACACTCCAATTTGCAAGAATGGCCAAATACAATTCCAATTTTTTACTACAACAATATACGTAGTAAAATTCCATGAGTGAGATTTAGGGAAGAAAGAGTGTACGCAGGCAAATTTTACTACTATATCATGGAAATAGGGAGGCTATTTTCGAAAGTCTCTTGACTCAAATGTATCAGCTCCAAACAAGAAAAAATAATAGATATATAATAACGGCTAAAATGAAGAGTTACATCAATTCCATAAGAAAAAATAATAGAAGTAGCAAAATAATCGAAAAATAATAATAATACAACTATAATGACATAACTAATTCTCTGATAAATTTTAAACCGTCACAAGACAAGACAATATCCTACTCCTACTAAAATTTTACCCTAATACACGACGTACACTCTTTCCCTATCTAAGGTAACGTGCTCAATATGAAATTGCTTTTTTCTTTTTAACTCTAATGTTCAAAAGTTATTTTTCAATTTTTCACTTTAAAAATAATATTTTTTTTAAATTTCACAATGAAATATAATCAAACGCCCATCAAATATTTCTGATGGCCAAACATTACATTTATGGACCACAAATAATGGTACCAGTGAAAGGAACTCATATAGTATGATATAAAGTATTAGGTATTTTTGGTATAAATTTGTAACCAACTCAGATTTACACAATCAAAAAAGCCACATCACACATTGATGCATGCAGTGTATATAGCCAAAATGTAAGAATCAAATTGTCTACATATGAATTGCATTTTACTGCAATTAGAAAACTATATAACTATTATTAAGGCTTGGTTGGACATGATTTTAAATGAGTGATTTGAAAAATTAGGTAAATAAGTTCTATTTGAATGTGTAATTTAAATTTCTTAAATTATTGTTTTTTAAATATAAGAAAATCCACAATTTGGGAAAACAGAAAACTATCATAAAACTTCTCAAATTCCTAGGTATTTATTTTTTTATAATTTTGAAGTGGCTGACAAGATGAGGGAAGTGAGACTACGTTGGTTTGAATATCGACTAATTTCATAGAATACACGCCATCTTTCACCACCAATGGATACTAGATATATCTGTCCACTAAGATTAGGACAGATTGGAAGAATCATCAAGTGTTTTGTCTTTGCTGGAATTTAATCCAAGACCTCATGCATGTTAACCACTAGGTCACACTTTTGGGTTCTCAAAACTTCTTCTACCTTATACCATCTTATCAAATGAGCAAATCATAATTCATAAACATGGTGTTGAAATATCACAAGACATTGCACACTAATAAAAAATCACTATTTCCCAATGAAATTTTCCACTAAAAATGTCGAGCGATTATTCTCATAAATATTTTGATTAAAACAATGTGAAAAATAATAATATTTTACACAAAAAAATTAAGAAACTTCTCAATATTTCAGTGAGAGTTTGTTTTCCATAATCCATTTTTTCAAAGAGCTGACTCAGTGGAAAATAGATGAAAAATCATGTTTCCTAACACATTGTCTCATTGATTCACGGTGGAAGAAGCCTTTGTTTCTAGCAGTGGCAGTAAGAGTCACATATCTCAATATTTACTTACAAGTAAATACTTGAGATTATATGCTATTACAAATTTTCAAGTGCAAATAATTTTATAATTAAAGCACTACTTCAAAGAATCAAGAATAACAATAACTAGTTATTCTTTAATATAATCTTTTATGTGGTACAAACAATTTTTTCACGTCAAACATGGGATTTTTTTTCAAACAAACTTCAAAAATGCTGGATCCCTTTTTACAAGATTTAAACTTATGAATCAAGATTTGCATTTTTTAAAAAATCGAAATCACAACTTAAATTTAAATATTCAAAAATTATAAAAAAAAAATATATTACAAATTATACTTTATCTGATATCAATTTGATGAAAAAAATATATTTTTAAAATCTTAATAAAAAATTCATATAATTTGACTTGTGAAGAATGAAAAGACTACTAATTAGAGATAAAAGGGAGTACTATCACACCATTAAGAGCTAACCAATTACTGGCTTTAGCAAGTAGCCATTTGTGATAATTTAAGTTAAGAAAGGATTTTTAGAAGGTTGGGTGTTTTTGGCAAGTTTTAGAGGGTGTTTGAATTAGTTTATTTAAAGTAATTTTTATTTTTAATTTTTTTTTTGTTTTTTTGAGGTTTGAAAAAAATAAAATGTGATTTTAAGTAATTACTTTTAGATTAACAAAAAAGTAAAAAATAAATTATAAGTGGAAAAGTAAAGTTGGGATAATGGATAAGGTGGATTAAATCATGTGAAAATGACCAAACATTAATCTTCACTTGTATACCTTTTTTACTTTTCATGGGAGTAAGATTAATAGTCTGTTTAATCAAGATTTAAAAGTGTTAAAAAAAAAAAATAGAAAAAAGTGATTGCTTTAGAAAGGTGAGATGTTTCTTGTAAGTATTTTAGAGATGAATAAGTGTATTTAATTGTAATAGAAGCTATTTCTCTAAAGTTAAAAAATGCTAACTTTTTGTAAGTAGTATTTTAAAATTGAGGTTAAGTATAAATTATTGTTCTAATATTGATAAAAATATTTTTTAAAAATAATTTGTCAAGTATGAGCTGTTTCTCTCCAAGAAAACATTATACAAAAAAAATGCTTATCAAAATAAATAAATTTTAAAAGTTTGATCTCCATAATCTTCAAATTACCAATTCTTTTAGGTTGCATAACACTTTTGCTTACTCTAGAATCTTTTGAAGTCATTCTTGTATCACTTTAACATTTTTCAAGTCTATGTTAAATCCAACAACTTGATCTCATCTTCTTAATTCCATATAAAGACTCATAGTGCCATTTGAATGCTAGATTAGTATTTTATGCTAAATTTTGTTTAGGGAAATAGGGACGAATTCAAGTCTAGATCATGATGTACGTGAATTTATGAGATTATGATACACGCGAATTCATGATTTTTCTATGAACCTAAATATTTTATACATAAGTTTTTTAGAATCCATCTAATATTATTAGTTTGCATTCATGCTTCAAAAAGGCTGAATAGTGATCAATTCTTACTAATACCATGTGACCTGGAGGTCACAGATCCAAGCCTTAGAAACAACTTTTGATAGAAATGCAAGGTAAGGTTGCGTACATTAGACTAGTGTGATCGGACCCTTCTCCAAACCCTGCGCATAACGAGAGTTTTAGTGCGCCGAGCTTGTCATTTACTTTCTTTTCTTTTTTCTTTTTTCATTGATGAGCCATATTTTAAAATTCTTGATACACTTAGAAAAAAAATGCCAATCCAGTAACCTCCAAAGTCAATTGCACATGATTTGAACATGTCCTCTACTCCTCTAGGATCTTAAAAGTCTACTTGGAGTATCCATAGATATAAACATGTGTTAAACTCAACCTATTTACCATAACCCTTTTGCACTAACAACTAATTCACCCACATTTGATACAAATTCATTTTGTATCTCCCTAAATATTAAGTTCTTAAATCACCCACATTTGACACACAAATTCAGCCTTTGAGATGCAAAACCCTACCATAGACCATCATCATGCTAGAAGTCTCACTTTTCAGTATTTCGTCTTTAAGGTACATATAAAATAGATAATTATACAATGAGCCTTTAATTATATAAACAAGAATAATTATGGTACCACATATAAAAAAAACTCTATTCGACTTGAAAATATTTATTTTAACAAGTCGATTTGGCCAATGCCTTCATCTCTAAAGTAAATGAACATACCTCAATTGAACTACATATTTTAGACTTATGATTTAAGTCATATAACTATGGTGGCCTTTTTCAAATGATAAAAAATAGTAATGTCTTGATCTCTAAACAACTCAAACTACCTAAGTTGCTTAAGATATAAATCTTTCTGCTTAAATATACATTGTGAATTGTGATGATATGAGTAAATTTGCAAGCTATATCATCTAAGGCACATCACTAAATTTTTAGAAATATCATTATTGCTAACTCCAAATCATGAGTTAGCTCACCGATAGACGTCTAGAAAAAAGATTTAACATAACATAAAATTATCACCACAAATAAAATATGATTATCTCAGCGTTAGAAGTCAATCTCAACCCTAATGTCACTAGTCCAGTCTCCAAATTAGATGTAAAATCTATATTTAAATAGAGAAAATAAAAAAGGAAAAAAAGGAATATAATGACACTCGATCAATATGCATCATCGACTTCTCCTAAATAGTGAGACAAGATTTTAAATATTAGAAATAAAACTGTAAACAATATATAAATTCAAACAATAACAGCAATAACATATCCAGTGAAATCTCACAAGTGGGGTTTGAGGAGGGTAAAATGTACGGATACCTTACCATTACCTCATAGAGATTCCTACGCAATCTATCGTTTCTAACAACAATTCATAAAAGAAAAAGAGAACGAAAGAAAAAGAGACAAAAGCCCAAACGCTGCCCATAATAGGTACACGAGAAATGTCTGGATTCTTTTTATAGTGGAAATGCCATAAAGTGCGAACGAGAAACTGCTTCGAAAAAACCCTCATCTCAAAAGCAGAAAATGCTAGATATGAAACAAAACTATTAGAGTGGAAAACAAATGATAATTTATACAGACAATAAAAATAACAAATAAATGACGGACAATAACAACACAATATATGATAATCTATATATATATAACAATATATAGATTCATAAACATAAAACCACATTAACAATTTATGAATAATTTGCTATCTGATCCATACAAAAATTTATAAATCTGATAAACAATTTCCTATAGTAAATATGTGTTCATGGAATCAATAGTAGTGGTCAACAATTTTTTTTTTCTTCATCAAATCTCATAGTTAGAAACATAGAGATACGTACATTTTTCAAAAAGATATCAGTATCATAATATAAATTTCAATTGGTCCCCTCATACACAATATATAATTATGAAAACTTATGAGTGCAAGTTGTTCAAAATTAAGTCAAAAAATTGCAAAACTGAAAAGTCCAATCAAACCAACAAAAAAGAATTGGTTAGATTTAATTAAGAATTGAGTAAGAAAAAATCAAACAAAATCAATATATAATTTTTATATTTGGTTTCATTAAAATATATTTTAAGAAATATTTGTAATTGTCTTATAAGATGTAATATTTAATAAAAAATTTTTTTGAATAGATATTATTACAGATTATTTTTTTCAAGTATTGTTGAAATGTATCAATATTTTTGCTCTTTAATATTCATAATTCAAGATATTTTATTAAAAGTCTTATATTTCTTTCAAATTACTATATATCGGTAATTTTAAAATTAAGCAATTTTCTTTTTTTAGATTTCTACTAATTATTAAAATTGTATTAAGCTTGAACGCATACATCATTGAAAAATTGCCATCAGACCAACAAAATTATATCATGGCAGTTTGTCAATTATTATTATAATTCATCAAAATTTTATTTATTAATTCCAATAAAATAAAATTGAAAAAGTATTTAAATGATAAAAAACTAAAAAGTGCAAAACGAAAATGACAAAACCATACCAAACGCCTAAATCAATATAATTTGTTTGACATAATTTGATAAAAAGTTAAATAAATGGATCCATGTATATAAAAAAAAAATCAATTTATATATATTTGTTTCAAACTAAAAGTGAACTTTTCATACAATTCTATTTATTTAAAGTGTTATTCCAAAATTTTACATTATTAAATACGTTAAAACGAGATTAATATAATGAGTAGTATCTTTTTACATATAAATCTAAGTTTAAAAGATTGAAAAAACTGTATTCAAATTTATTTGAATTATAAAATTCAAATTAATTTTTTGAACTTTATATCAATCAAATTAGGATAATTAAATTAGAACAAAAAGAACATTTTAATACGATCAATATATTTTTTTTAATTCAATTTGAAAAGAAGCAAACTATAGCATTCTCAAGATGTTCATCCTTCTTTTATTTTTTTTACTAGTACCAAAAACTTCCTGCTATATATGGTTTAATATTTATTCATAAATTTATTATTTAAATGCATTTAATTAAATAATATTAAATTATCTTATTAAAAGTGAAATAAATTAAATTATCTTATTAAATGTGAAATAAATGTCTAATAAATATTATTAATACTGATAAATTTAAAATAGTAATGTTTAAATGATTTAAAATTTTCACTTTAAAATAAATTACTTATAATATATATTCGTGTGGTAGCAAATTATTTCTTCTTTGTTTGCGCAAAGCTAATGTGAAGAGATCCGTTGAGGTCTCTATAATCAAAAATATTTGTCATCATTGATTGCTTTTATTCAAAATAGTTATAAAATATATGCAAATATTGTCGACATTGAAAATAACAAAACTACAATTGAAGGATATAAATTTAAAATTAAAGGGTATAATAATTTTAGGAGAATTATATCTATCTATATCTATACTATATTAAAAATGTGAAGACCTTTAGAAATGTTGTTTGAACTTTTTGCTATTCATTAAAAAACTCTGTTTTAGATTAAATCGCCTTTTCATCATTTTTCTTTAAATTATTATTTAATGATATTTATAATATTGACTTTTAAAATATATGGAAAGAAGTGATAAAATAAGGATTTCTAACAGTGGAAAGACTCATAAATCTTCTACTTCTTCCTTATTTGAATCAAGAAAATACCTTGCAGTTGCTAAGGAAAATCCTAATTAGTGATAGAATCTCACTAGAACCATTATAACTAAATAATCTATCAAAATTACTTTTATAGTGATTTTTTTTTATATAAATTTGTAATTAAATTTAATTTTTTCTCATTTTGATAATCAAATTAAAACAGAACAAAAAAAATTAATCTTTTAAAAGGTTTTTTATTTTTTTCAAAATATCTTTACTGAAATGGACACATCGATAAAAACGTGGCTGCATCGTCAAAGTCGCTGTTATACGATGAGAGAAAATTTGAAGCAATCCAATATTATGTCACATGTTTAAAAGATTCTTGTGTTTGTTTGAGAATACTTTCAATTGTAAGTGAAAATGAACTTTTCATGGTCATAAAGCCAAATCCCATGTAAATTATTTTATCCTCAATTTAATTAGTCTTGAGATTATTTATCTTATTTACATTATAATGATAAAATAATTATTATCATTATAATTAATTGACCTTAATATTTATTTACGTTAAGTTTTAGTAAATTTCAACTTTTTTACTTGTTAGGCAACCAACCAATTCTAAATTGAAGTACGTACAAACTTTTTGTTACGATGCACTATTTGGACATTATGGTAATTATCACTACCTATTTTGATTTGATATAAATAAATTATTATAGTGCAACCGAAAAATATTTAAAGATAATTTTTACAGATATTAATTAAAAATATTAGAGTGCATTTAAAGAAAAATAATTTTTAAATTATTATAGTGCAATCGAAAAACATTCCATGATTAAAGTGTTTTTTGTCATCAATTGCTGATATTTTACACGAAATGGTTATAAAATATATACACAAATATCATCAACATTCAAAATAATAAAGTTATAATTAAAGAATGAGAGAAGTACTAAAAACACTCTCGAACTTGGTACGAACTATTGGTTTTGTCCCTAAACTATTGATAGGCTTAAAAACACCCTTCAACTTGGCGAACTAAGCTTAAATACACCCCTCCTGTTTCATACACAAAAATGTGTCACGCACTACACGTAGCTTAAAAACACCTTTCAACTTGGCGAACTAAGCTTAAATATATCTCTCCTATTATTTATATACACACACACATATAATTTTAAAAATAAAAATAAAATAAAAGGATTTGTTATTTCTTTAATTTAAAAAATAAAAAGAAGTAAAATATAGTTCTAGGTACAGGGTTCTAAAGTATAATTTTCACACTTTCTTTTCAAACATAATAGGAAAAGAAAAAGCATTAAGCAATTAAAAATGAAAATAAAAAAATAGGTCTTGCTTTGAGGTCACCATTAATAGAGGAAAGATTAAATGAGAAGAAGAGGGGTATTCTAGTAGTTGCTAATTAAAAATTGAAAGGAATTCTTTCTTTTAAAAAAAGGAAAAATTAAGGCCGTTGTGATTTTTTTTAACCTTTCACGCGCTTTAAATATATTGTACTCACTTGCTATGTCATTTGGCATGGGAGGGTGTATCTAAGCCCAATTCACCAAGTTAAATGATATTTTTAAGTCTACCAATAGTTTAGGAACGAAACTAATATTTTCTACCAAGTTTGAGGATGTTTTTAGTACTTCCCTCCTAAAAATATGATCATAACTAAAGCGAGTCCTATAATTTTAAAAAAATTATATAATATTACTAAAATTGCCTTTTCTGAAATAGATACGTCGACAGAGACATGCCTATTCCACCTCGAAAGGTAATAAAAAGAATGAAAGTAATTGATATACCTACTTTTCCATATATGCCCTTGGTGTGTTTCTAAAGCAAAAGTTTATCATGGGATATTTTGTGTATGAATGGACCAGTTCTAAAGGAGCATTTGTTGTATTATTCCTTCCCTACTTATCTATTTCAAGTCAAATTGAGAGTAAATATTTTAAATTATTTATTATCTTTTAATATTTTTTTTTTTATATATGTGAATTTTATACGGAAAACTAGATAATTGTGTCTGTGCTAGTACAGACCTACTATTTTTCTGTCTCAATTTATATGATATAAATAGATTTAGAAAGTTAATTAAATTTTAATATCTTATTAATCTTGAGAATTATAGTACTATTTTAGATAATTTTTAAATACTCCCTCTTATTCCAATTTATGCGACACTGCTAAAATTTCGAAGGTTAAACTTTTTTAAAAAATTTTTTGACTTATAATTTTGTTATTTATTTTTAAAACATTTTAAGTTCTCAATTATCACAATTTAATGATATTTTTTTATGCTCTTACGTAATATATTTTTTAAAACAATTTCTAAATATTAATTATTAAATATACACAATTCCCTAATATAAAAACAAATAAATTTATTTTTTAAAAAATAAATTAAAACGGAAGAATCATTGAAAAATTATAGATATACCCTTAAGCTGCTCAAGCAGGCAACAAAAATTACAGATATACCTCAAGTTGCTCAAGCAGGCATGTCGGCCTGCTACCTGCTTGAGCAGCTTAACTCCCTTATATCGAATTTTTTATTTATTTTTAAAATATTTTAAATTATCAATTATTGTGATTTATAATATTTTTGTACACTTTATGCAACATATTTGAAAAATTACTTTAAGTTGTCAATTATCATGACTAGTATTTTTTTTTTTACGTGATTTTTAAATATATAAAACACTAAAAATAAAACAAACAAATTAAAAAAGAAGAACCATAAAAAAAATTAATAGTAAAAGTAAAACTCAAAAAAATTAATATTTAAAGAGAGTTAATTTTTTTTTTTTAGTCTTAAAGATATTTTAATTTATTCTTTTATTCACATAATTCTTAAGAAAATGTCAATCTTTATTATAAAAAACAATTTTTAACAGATTTTTTTTTTTAAAAAATTACAATCTTTTCAAAAAAATCGTAACTCTTTATTCTTCATTCATAATTTTTAACAGAAAACTCTTAGTTCTTTTTTTTTTTAAAAAAAAATCACAAGTGTTAATTTTACATTTCCACTTTTTAAAACTCAATATAAATTACTAACAAAATTTCTTCATTATAAAAAAGAAAAAATATTTTTTAAAAAATGAAACACACAAGTGGGGTTATTGGGCATTGAGAAAAAACAATAAGGTCCTATCTCGTAAATTCCGCTAACTTCAAAAACTCCACCTTTTTAATCCACCATTCTCCTTTTCTCTATCTCTCTCCTACTTCCTCTGCTTTTTTTTGTTCATTTCTCTCTGTAGAATTTTTTTAGAGAGAGAAAAAAATGGTGGATGAGTTCATGGTTTGTGTTGATAGGATCATAATAGCAACAACTTGTTTTGGAGATTCATCAGTTAACAACAATGGTGGGAGAGAGACCCTTTTGACTACTGATGCTGTAAATGAAAGTTCCAATGTTGAAATCAGAAAACCCCATGAGGAGAATTTTAGTAAAAATAGTAGTAGTGGTGGTGATGGTGGGGAGGGTACTTCTAAGGTTAGTGTTAGAGAGTGTAGGATTTGTCAAGAAGAAGATGAAGAAACTGACATGGAAGCTCCTTGTGCCTGCAATGGCACTCTCAAGGTAACCCCTAAAAAAAGAAACAAAAAAAAAACCGGCCACCTTTTTTTCTTTCTGAGTTGATTTGATTTTACTTTTCTTTTTGAGTTGAAATTTGAAAAAGTTGAGTTTTTCAAGTTGTGGTTTGAACTTGTGTTTGGAGGTTTTTTTTTTTTTTTGTTTTTAAGTTTTTTGAGTGGAAAGTTCAGAAATTTGTTTGACCCCATTTGTGGGAACTTGAAAATATTTGAAGATGGAATTTTCTATGCCAAAGTTTTCAGTTTTTTTTTCCCTACATATTTTCATTTGCTTTCTTGAGTTGTTTTAGTAAATGTGTGTAATTTCTACTCTTTTCCTCCTCTGTTTTTCAAATGGGGTTGCTTTAATTTAAATTTTTTTTGTCACAAGTTTAAGTTTTGCTACCACTTGTTCTTTAATTTTGCTTGGGAAAATGTGTCTTCTTTCTTCAGTTCTCCATATCTTGTCTTCATCCCAAATGTGTAAAAAAAAAATTCTTTTTTTCTTTCTTTGGGTACCAAAAAAATATTAAAGATTGATGCTTTTGATGGTACAAAACTTTCTTTCTAATAAAAGAGTCAATAGAATTGCATTAACCCATAAAACCTTTTTGCCAAAACCAACTTTTAGTTAAGTTAAAAAAAAATGGCTTTTATAAATTTTTGGTGTTTGTGCAATTTTTTTTTTCTTGATTCTTCACATGATGAATGCTTGTGAGTCATTTTTGTTCTTATCTGGAAAATGAATAATAGATGCTTGGTCACCAAACTTTTTCTATTATCATTAAATGTGGATTTTGAATATTCTACTCTTACCTTTGTTGAACAGAAAATTTTACCTCCACAGAAAATGTACACCAAACAATTAAATGCATGACAATGGTCCTTTTTAACCAAAAAGTCTGATGTCTCACAATTATTTATGACCCTTAATGATTAAATACTACTGCTACATGACAGTTATATTGAGATATTTTTTCACATTTATAGGAATTTATGTTATAATTGATGATAGTGTTCAAAAGTCAAAATGTTTGAGTAATTGCTCTTTCAGTTATTCTAGATCATAATAGTTGTCATGTTTCACTTCTGGAGAGTCGAATTTTCAAAGCTAAATTAAAGAAATATACTCGAAGGTAGTATAATTTGCGAATTTTCATTTCAATATGATGAAAAAATACAATTGAATTGGATAAGGAGGACATATCTTCATGGATTACGATTGAAATGATCATTTTCAATGTCCTTTTGGACTGGCTCAAGCTTTTGCAAGCTATGTTGTGTGGACTCTTTTGAAAGTGTCCGTGGGTGTATGTCGGATCCTCCAAAAGTGATTCATTTTTGGAGGATTTAACACGGGTGCAGCACTATTCTTAAATTCGCATTGAATTAGTAGAGCTTGCAGTTTCACCTCAATATTTTCAAGATTTCTTAAGTGACATTAAATTTGAAATGCTGTCATCTGTTGAACCTGCAGTTTGCTCATAGGAAGTGTATTCAGAAATGGTGCAACAAAAAAGGTGATATCACATGTGAAATCTGTAATAAGGTTGGTAGCTTTTAAGCACCTGCTTTAGTGGAGAAGATATTGCTTTAGTTTCCAAGTGATTTTTGATTTGTTGTTTGTATTCTATCAGGTGTTTTCACCCAATTACACCCTTCCACCGCCAAGGAGCAATCCTGATGTAATGGCAATTGATATCAGGTAGGTTCTTCAGGCTGTATGTTGTATAATATTCGGCGTTAATTCTACAAACACTTTGTTGTACTAATACAACAAACAACAACATACTAGTGTCATTACTCTGCTAGACGTGAGAGTGGAATAGTTGTGTCTTCATCTGTCCCCCATCTTAAGGCTTATGATCATGATCTAGTTTCTTTACGGACTATCATTTGATCTTTTTAATTCTCTTTGCCCCAGAGCCATACAATACATGAGTAAAAATCAATCGACATGATCCAACTACACTAAATGTGGATTCTGATTGACTTTTAAGCTTTTTGACCTTTGGTTTGTTTGAATCAGGCAAGCATGGGGACCAGGCATGGATATTAGAAATCCTCATTTTCTGGCTTTTGCTGCAGCTGAGCGTCAATTCCTGCAATCTGAGTATGATGATTATACCATTGCTAACAGTGGGAGCCTAGCATGTTTCCGCTATGTTGCAATCATTGTATGTATAAGCTGTGCAGTGCTGCTATGTTTCAGTCATTCTGTTTGTAATCACTTCATTATTGAAGGTGGTTGTCTTCTATTAATGCAGCTGATGCTACTCTTGCTGATACGCCAAACCCTGATGGTCACAAGGGACTTTGCAATGGTGCAGGACCCATCTTCATTCTTCAACGTAAGTCGGAGTTATTGATCTTTCATACATGAATAGTGACACTCTAGTAAATTTCTGTGCCACTTGTTTTAACTTTCAGCATGTCTTGTGAACTTCAGTTTCAGATTTCACTTCTTCAGCTTGCGGCTTTCCTCCTCCCTTGTTATGTAATGGCTCGGACATGGTACATGATACAATGCCGAAGAAGGAGGCAGGTATGTTCACCTAATAGGTTATCCGAATCATTATCTTTCTTCTCACATTCTGCCGTTCAAGTTTGCATACTTTTAAGTCCTTGATCGGCCAAATATGAAGAAACCATTGATCTATTACTAACCTGAGAATGATTTCCAGAACCATTGATGTCAAAGAGTTACCCGTTCCTTATGTCCGTTTTCATGTTAGAACTGCAGATAGAAAGCTCTATTCCTTTATCTTACATATGCACGGTTGATTTCAGGGTTAAGATGGAGGATGTTTTGGTACCATGATCTTTTGCAGCCTTTGTCGTCTCTTATGAGGCGAATGCTGCTGTACATCAACCTTCTCTTTCGAAAGATTATCTGTATTTATCTTCCCAAGGTGCAACATTAAGTTAGCACGCCCTGTTAATCGCCTGAGCTCTACATATAAGCTCTTACCTAGTCTCTCCCTAGCTGTGAACTCGGAAGCAAATGTAAATGTGAGGATTTGAGTTTCACAGGCTCTTTTCTTTATCATCTTTGTTCTGTAATCTCTCAGTTTTATTGTACATCACTGAAACAATCAGCAATCCGTATGAAATTTCTAATGGAAACAGCAAGTTTTCTGCATTTTGTTGAGGGCAACATGGTTCACTCAATTTTATATCATTCTTTTTATTTGAATTGTTTGTTTTGGTTGTCCTCCCTGGCAAAGGATTTTTCATACCTAGGGATCGAAATGGAGATCTTTCGTCAAAGGAGGAGCAGCCTCGTAGTTTTTCTTGATGTACTAACGCAAATCCAGACAATGTCTTTTCCTTGCTTATTATAGTGGTGGTTCAAAGATTAATTTTTTTTCTCAACTTCATTTCTACATTTTTACCGATTGATTTTCCAAGGAAAAGAGAAAGCACATTCCATTGAACATCTTAAGAGAAAAATTTGAAGTTAATTATTTAAAATATATTAATTTTTTAATCATATATATTTACTTAATAAATTGTAAAAACTTAGGCTTGTTTCAATTAACATTGAATATGTATAATTAACAATAAAAAATAACATATTTTATATTGTTAACTTAACTAATAATAAACACTTGAGAACACTTAAAAAAAGAAATTTGAATGGAAACTATCTAAATAAAATACTTCATCATGTATATATTAATACGAATAATAGTTCAGATATTTAAATAAAATATACTGACATATCTAAGGGACTATCTATTATGTATTAAACCTTCTTAAAGAATCACCAAGCAAGAACAGAGAGTTCTTTCTGCCATATTTTGAAAAAATAAAATAAAAATTGAAGAATGAAATTAGGACAAAAACATAGGTTTAATCATGAAATCACTACATACAATTTATATGATTACTCATAATTTTTGAACATGATTCTTCTCTTTCATACTTCATAGTTTTGGAAAGTAAATTAAAGTATTTATAAACACAATCCATTGTGTAGTTGGAGTTCATAAAGCATCTTTTTAGAGTGCTTGTAACACTATCATTCCTTTCTCATGATTAATCAACTAGCTACAAAGTTACAATAAGTCTCTCATGTTTATAAGAATAGTGTTGAATATAATGTTTTAGTAATGATGAAAGTACTTAGGATGATCTTATTTTTTATCGACCGTTTGGTTTGTTATTAAGGAAATAGGGTCGAAGCTAATATATGTATTATTTTCTTTAATACCTCCTACCAATCTACCCCAGTATACATATATCTTTCCCCAAAAGCAAGATCATATAAAAAGGAACATATGAAAAAAGGGAGGTTTGATGTTGGATTAGGTAGACTACATGTTATTTCAAATGTAACATGTGTACAAGGAAGTTTTACCAATAATCCAAACAAGAACAAGTTCCATTTCTAAATTGATGAAACCTAGATCTATCTCTTACTATAATTTCCCTCTCATAAATCTTTGAAATAAGCTTAGTAGCAGTGTGACAATCATTGCAAACCCTTAAGTTCTTTATAATTCTAATAGGGGCACCAGAATCAGAAGCAATAAGAGCATAAGCAATGGCTAACCTTTCACTATGGTAGGAAAGGGCGTCTTCCTTCTCTTCCTCTTCAATGTCAAACAGAACTTCTTTTATTCCCGACTTATGACCGTGTTCTTGCAGCCTTCTGTGCATCTCATCTAGCTTCACATATATCCGTTTGGCTTCTGGGTGAGTCTGATCGCCAATAAGGAACTCATGCATAGCACTATCAATATCAACAATGCTACTACCAGGAGTTTTGTCAATCCCCTGATCTTTCATCAACTTCCTTACATTTTTCACATCATCCCACCTGTTCAAGCTAGCGTACATATTCGATAGTAACACATAATTCCCACTGGTTTCTGGCTCTAGCTGTATCAATTGTTTCAAAGCTGATTCGCCTACCTCTAAGTTACCATGAACTCTAGCAGCTCCAAGTAAGGACCTCCAAAGAACTGCATTTGGCTTCATAGGAATGGTCTGAACTATTTCCACTGCCTCCTTTACTCGGCCTGCTCTACCGAATAGGTCCACTAAGGTCCCATAGTGCTCAAGCTTAGGCTCAATGCCGTAATCCTCCTTCATTGACTCAAAAAATTTGCAGCCTTGATCAACGAACCCCACGTTAGAGCAAGCATGCATTATAACTAGCATTGTGACATCATCAGGAACTAAACCTTCTAAATCCATTTTCTTGAAAAGCTCAAGGGCTTCCAGACCAAGGCCGTGAACTGCAAGTCCTCTGATCATGGCATTATAACAATAAGTGTCTCTTTCAAGCAATTGATCAAATACCTGGCGAGCAAAATCAAGCCGTCCACAATTCGCATACATGGTGATTAATGCTGTGCCAACAAACCGATTGAGCTTGAGACCATTCTTAAGCACATAAGAATGAGCCCATATTCCTTGACTAAGTGCACCTAAATCAGCACAAGCACTAATCAATGCCACCAAACTAACTTCATTAGGACAAGTCAAAGATTTCTGCATTTGACTAAACAGAAGCAAAACCTCCAATGATAAACTAGAACTATTACACACATTATCAAGATTGGATCCATAATAAACAGAACAATTATGTGCATAAGCTGAAAGTATGGAGTTCCAAGAAGCTAGATCAGGTTCAGTAATTTGATCAAAGAGGACTCTTGAAACACCCAATTCGCCGCACTTGGAGTAGAAATTAAGCAATGAGGCTTGAACAAAACAATCATAAGGTGGTTCGAGGAATTTTAAGACATGGGTGTGCAAGGCTCGGCCATGTTGAAGCCATGGTTGAGAACTACAAGCCTTAAAAAGAGAAGGGTAGGTGTAACTGTTGGGTGTGAGAGTGGTTTGAGTCAGAATACGAGTGTAAAGGGCTAACGCAAAGTGAGTTTTTTGATCATCTTGTTTCCTAGAAAGTGACGATGAGATGAGGGTGTTGAAAAGGAAGATTGTTGGATTGGTTACATGGTTGAAGATGCTCAGAGTATAGGAAATGGTGTCAGCTATGGTGGAGGATGAAATAAGAATGCGACTGAGAGGGTAAGTGTGGAGAATAAGCCCAGTTGTGATCATTTGACCATGCACTTGCTTGAGGGTAGCTATGTTTTTGCATTGTTCTATGAGTGTGAAAATTGGGTGGGCAGACTTCGGGCTCAATGCTTTCATGTGATGTGCTCGAACCTTTGCAAGACAAACAAAAGCTCTCACAAGTCATTAGTGCAAATTGAGAGCTCTCCTTTTGATGGTGCACTGGCACAGGATAAATCACATGGCAGAACTCAACACCAATTCTGATCATGCCCACATCTAAAAATCAAAAGATAACATCATTAGACTCAACATTTCAACATATATATGTCTAGCACATAGGTAAACAAAAATTACACACCAAATTAATATGGACAGATTCCATTTAAATTTTTTTTCGATTAGGTCAGGGGTTTTAAGATTCCTTTCTTTTTTAATCAACGTAGTCACAAATTGCTACAATTTATCAATAACCACGCCCAAGGATGTGAACTTGTAGTCAATGACATTGGGATGGAGTACGATAGACTAAGGTTCAAATCCAGCTGAATTAAAAAATGTTACATGCTTTCTTACCAACTGAGTAGGGCTTCCTTGTTTAAGTAGTTCAAGAGTGAAAGGGTATAGTGAAAGAAGGGAAAGATATCTTTCTAAGATACTCTACCCATAAAGGCAGTTCTTTTATATGGCAATACTAGATTGGTGAGACGAGAGAGTTTTCTAAGTAGTAAGGTGTCTATGGGGCTTGCCTTACGGGTAATGACTATACCACTTACATATCGAACATATCGAACTCCTTGGTGGACAAAGTTATTTGGCATCTGCGTTGGTGAGAGGTAGCATGTAACTAGTGGATTAGTAGAGGTGCAGGAGAGCTATCCCAAGTATCACCCTTTTAGGAAAAAAAGAAGGAAGAAGAAATTTGCTCGAATAATCTGAACTACCCTTGGGACTATCATCAATTTCAGTTGGGAAAGTCATAGTGTTCCATTATAAATGAAACATACAGAAACACGAAAATAATTGAAATTTGATAGTAAATAAACTATGAATCAAACTCTCCAAAGGCAATGAACTTCAAGCAAATTAAAAATGGAAATCACAGAATCTTCCCATAAAGTGTTCTTGGTCTTTAGAACACTATAGATCAGACATCATTACAGGGCAACACCAGAAAATAGAGTTTCCTGGACCAAACTTTCAGCATTCAAACTCATAGTTACTGAGCTGATACATTTATATTTGGTCATTGACTCGTTAGTACCAACTGGAAAGGTCATATTGGAGATGGGAATAGTACAACCAAGTAGCTTCCCTTTGCACAATATCTGTTTGTTTTGGTTGAAAGTTAGTTATTGGCATTTTTTTAATAAAGGAATATTGGTATTTGTATGTGGACCACAAGGACTCAAAAAGATGCACGGTGAAGCATGAGTTTTTCATACCACTCATTGAGGACTTATTAGATGAATCGGGTGAGTCGAGATAATCTCTAAGGTGGATTAGGGAACAAGGTCACTATCAATTGAGAATGCAACTAAAGTAATCTTAAAAACAGCTTTAAAAACTCATGGAGGCTAGGGGTGTTCATGGTTTGGTTTGGATCGGTTATTGGTCAAATTATAACCAAACCAATTCACTGGGTTTTTAAATTTCTAAAACCAAACCAAACCAAAAAAATAACCATCGGTTTGGTTATTGTCGGTTTGATTTGGTTTTTTTTTGTTTTTCTTTTTGTTTGAAAGTAATGCGATTGTTGAGAGCATACACATCTCGATAGACACAGATACCTAGTACGCGAACAATTCACATAAAGCTACCGTGGATTCAATTACACAATAATACTAAAGTTCTTATGACACGAACAAAGTGATTTAGATAAGTAATATTAAAGTTATTATACATGAACAAAATGATTTAGTTAAGCAATATTAAAGTCATTATACACGAGGTGAAATCTTTATATAAAAAAAGCCAAGCTTAACAATCAAATAACTATCCAGCAGAGGGGTGTACAAAAAGTATATACCAAAACACTAACAAGAGAATTTTCAAATATAAATAGTAAAATTAAAGATTTAAATGAATTAAAATTTAACAAAATATTTACAATTTTTTTTTTGGAGAAACAGGTAACAGTATATTCACATATTCCATCATCCAAACAAAGATGAGAGTGAGCACTTACATCACAAGGGTAAATATATATAAGGCCATAAGAACTAGTCTATGGAGCTTTACAATTTCCCTATAAAGTCAACAAAAAGTTCTATATCCCCCACCATATCCTGTTTACACCAAAAATATAGAAGACTAAGGCAACTCATTCTGATTTTTTGAATGATGTTTCTTTTATCTTCAAAGCCTCTTGCATTTCTTTCCTTCCACAATGTCCACCAGATGCTCGCAGGGATCAATACCCACCAGTCCTCTTCTGACTCTCTTCTTTCAATCTCTTTCCAGCAGTCCATCATGCTTTTAGTAGTTTTGGGAACCACCCAACTCACTCCAAGTATACTCAAGAACATATTCCACAAATTTGCAGCTATTTTACAGTGCAGAAATAGATGGCTATTAATTTCAGCATCCTGGTCACACATAAAACATTTTGAGCAAATTTGTCTACCTCGTCTCTGTAGTACTTCATACGTCAAACAAGCTTTTCTACAAACCAACCACACAAAACAAGAAACTTTTAGGGGGACTTTGGCTTTCCATATTAGCTTCCAAGGCCATTTCCTAATTTGTTGTTGGCTAGTATTTCTTCTCCAATAGCATGACTTCACAGTGAACACACCTTTGTTGTGAAGTTTCTACACTGGTCTGTCAGGTGGGTTGGTAATTCGGTTGAAATCATTTATCACCATAAGCAAATTTGCAACTCTTTGAACCTCCCAATCATTGAAGGCCCTTCTAAAGTTGAAATTCCGACCTTGTATGCTCCGCATCTGAGCAATAGTGGCCCTAGTCTGTTGACTGAGGAGGAACAGATCAGGGAAGAGAGATTTCAAGCTCCTTTCACCTATCCAAAGTTCATTCCAAAACTCAATCTTCAAGCCATTACCCACCTTGAGTTGAATATTTTCTTGAAACTTGGGCCAGAGTCTCCAAATAGTCTTCCAGACTCTACAACCAAAAGTTCCAAGGACATCTTCATTGATCTAGTGACCTTGAAGTCCATATCTCTCAATGATGATTCTTTTCCATAAAGGTATATCCTCAACACAGAACCTCCATAGCTATCTTTGCAAAAGACAAGAATTTTGGAGACTCAGTTTCTTAATACCTAATCCCCTTGCTTCTTGTGAAGTGTTACAACATCCCATTTTACGAGGATGTAACCTTTCTGCTCCTTGTTTCCATTCCACAAAAAAGTTCTTTTGAGCAAATTTATTCTCTTCACAATACTCTTTGGTATAGGAATTAAGCTCATCATATAAGAAGGAAGGGAATCCAACACAGATTTGACTAGCGTTAATCTCCCTCCAAAGGACAAATATTGACTCTTCCATCTTGCCAATCTCCTGTCACATCTCTGTAGCACTTCTCTCCAGACCTCTATCTCTTTGTTCTTTGCAATCAGGGGCATCCCTAAGTACTTTGTGGGTAAAGCAGCAACCTGGCATCCAAGATTACCTGCTAAAATGTCCATATTATCAACTTTGTTCACTGGGTAAAGACAACTCTGTTGCCAATTGACATGAAGACCAGAAACACCTTCAAAAATAGTGAGGATAGTCCTAATATGTCTGATCTGTGATACTTCAGCTTCACAAAATATTAGCGAGTCATCTGCATAGAGCAGATGAGTGACTCCCCCTTTCATCTTCTCTCTGTCTTTGCACCTGAGCTTAGAAACCCTTTAACCAACCATTTGCTCTTGCCTTCCTGATCATGTGATTAAGCCCCTCTATAGCTAAGATAGACAAAAAAGGTGACAAAGGATCACCCTGCCTTAACCCCCTCTCAAACGAAAAGAAGCCTTTATTATTGCCATTTATAATCAAAGAGAACTTTACATTAGAGATGGAAAAACGTATCCAGTTGACCCATTTTTTTTACCAAAACCCATGTCTTCCAGCACCTTCAGTAGAAACTTCCAATTAACATGATCATATGCCTTCTCTAGGTCAAGTTTACATAAGATTCCTGGAACTTTCTGTTTCACTCTGGAGTCCACTAATTCATTTGCTAAGAGAGCCGCATCCATAATCTGCCTACCTTTTAAGAAAGCCATTTGGTGTTCGTTTACTAGTTTCCCCATAACTGACTTCAATCTTTCAGTAATAATCTTGGAAAGTATCTTGTAGACACTTACAATTAGACTGATAGGTTTGAAATCCTTAAGTTCCTCAGCTCCAGCTTTCTTCGGTATTAAGGCTATGAAGGTGGTATTGAAAGACTTTTCAAAAAGCGCTTTCTGATGAAAGTTTTGAACAGTTCCCATTAGATCCTCCTTCACAGTGTCCCAACAAACTTCAAAAGAAACTCATTGTCAAACCATCTGGGCCCCGGGATTTGTCTCCATCGCATTGCTTGATTACATTCAGCACCTCTTCTTCAGAGAAAGGTCTTTGAAGCTAGTCTTGTTCCTCTTGTGAAATGGTTGGGCAATCCATCATGTCAAAACCTGGCCTCCAACTTTCTGCTTCTGAGTAAAGTCTTTTATAAAACTCAACCATAGGAGTCTTAATTTCATCAGGTTTTACTATTTCTTCTCCTCTAACCACTAATCTGTCGATAGTGTTAAATCTTCTGTGAGCAGTCGCCATTCTTTGAAAAAACTGTGTTGTTGTCACCTTGCTTCAACTACAACACTCTGGATTTCTGTCTCCATTTTGCCTCCTCATTTTTAGCCATATCTTCCAATTCAACTACAATGGTTGCTCTAACCATTATTTCTTCCTCAGTTAGGTCCCTACTTTTCATTATCAGATCAATTCATGTCAACTCTTCTAGTAAACTATTCTTCTTGTTGGACATTTCCCCAGAAGTGGCTTTGCTCCGATCTTTCAGCTTCTGTTTGAGCATTCTAAGTTTAACCTTTAGCTTGTAGTCTGGATAACCTTCCACAGTGAACTCATTCCACCATGAATGTATTATGTACCAACTCCTGGAATCCCTCCACTTTTAACCACCAATTTTCAAACTTAAAGTTTGATCTTTTATGTTCCCAATCTCCACATTCTAGAGTGACAGGACAGAGATCAGACATTGCTCTAGGCATAAGCTTTTGCCTAATGTTCATGAAGCTTTCGTTTCACTCCATAGAGCAGAAGAATCTATCGAGTCTGGCCGCACTACGATGACTGACTCCCCTAAACCATGTGAATTTTCCTCCACTCATGTGAGGACCATGCAGTTCCATTTCTTCAATCCACCTCGTAAAATAAGTCATTACATTAGTGATTCTATTGCACCCTCTGCTTTCCCCCATACTTCTGATTGTGTTGAAATCACCACATGCCACCCAAGGTTCCCCACATATTTCTTTAACTGCAGATATCTCTTCCCAGCAAACTAATTTCTCTCCTCTGGTATGTGGAGCATACACCCCTGTTAAGTACCAGGTAAAAAAGTTTTGAGTTGAGACAAAGTCATAAGTTATTAAATGTTGGCCCATCTCGACTTGAGTCCCCCTCCAGTTCCTACTATCCCACATGATTAAGATTCCCCCTTTGCTACCATCTGCCTCCATATACCCACATTTCATCCATCTGCATGGCCAAAGCTGTTTGGCTAAGTCTTCTACTCCCTTATGTACTTTTGTTTCTTGCAAGCAATAACCATGAACCAAACCAAATACTGTCGGTTAACAAAATTTAAAAACCAAACCTAACCAAATCAAATCAAATCAAATATCGGATTATTTAATCGATTTGGTTCAGATTGCGGCTCAATTTGGTTTTTTAACCATAACCATGAACAACCCAAATGGAGGCCGTTACATGTTCTTGATGGATGCCATAGACATTAACAATGCCCTACCCACCTTTCAAAGCTCAATGAACATTGCCTTCATGCCTTATTTACATAGATTTCTATTACTCCCTCTGTCCCATTTTATGTGGTACCCTTTCCTTTTTAATCTGTCCCAAAAAGAATGTCACCTTATTCTAATTGGAAACAATTTAACTTTAAATTCTCTTTTTACCCTTAATGAAATAATTGTCAGACAAACAAATATCTAAAATTGTTTTAAACCACAAATTTCGAAAATCTTCCATTTTTCTTGAACACCGTGCCCCGTCAAAGAGGTAGTATTTTGTTTCAGTTACACACTAATGTACAGGAGGCATTAGATGAGCATTTGCAGCACCACAAGACAATTTTTGATACAATTTTACAGCATCAACTTTATGTTAAACAAAGTAAATGTACTTTTGGGGTAAGGGAAGCGGGTTCGCCTAACGGGTTTGGGCTTTCATGTCATCGCAGCTTAGGCAAATTGGGTTGTGACGATGGTGACTCATCTTCCATCGTACCACATACATATAATACATCCATGGCCTCTCAAGAGTGACAATTGTGCAGTTTCTCTACATCTAATGTGACTCTAATCTTACACTCTCCAACAATAAAATGGATCTTCACCATTTTTTTCACTTTGTTTTCACGAGCGGCTCGTTACTCTTTTTCATATTATCAGACCACTAGAGAGCATTGGCACTAAGTTAATGCAAGAAAGGCAACCTTAGCATGCAAAGACATCCTATTGACCTCCAAATATCTCCCTTAGTTTCAATATTGAACTCAATTAGGCAGGGGCAGAGCTACTCTTTCTTGAGGGGTGTCAAGCTTCGTTGGAAAATTGCATTTATAAATAGGTCAAAATTTGACACCTCTTCACCCAAGCTGGAGGTTTTAGTGTAGTGGTTAATGAGTTCCGAAAATTGTCCGAGGTTGTGTGTTCTACCCTTGGAGGCAGCATATACATTTTTACTTTATATTTTGACACCCCTTAATGAAACTCCTGGCTCCGCCAGTGCAATTAAGTGGGACTACATTATGCATCAAATGAGAATCAAATTAACTCATGCAAAAATGCAAGCTCATTATTGAAATAAGTCATACTTAACATCATAGATTTTCTACACCACATCTTATCTCCCTCAACTGGTATAAGAACAAAAATTCCAATTCAATATATGACAAGAAATCATACTGCAACAACATATTTAACACTCCTTATGTCAAAGTGGCAAATTATCAAACACATTGTGGGCACTACACAACTTATGGAGTGCGGTTCCGTAAAAGTCTCACCATCCCAATTACTTATGTAAATTATAGTTCATAACCCAAAAAAGAGAATCATCCATAGTAGATTCTCACAACTTCAGAACAAGTTTTCACCATTAACACAAGAATTTCGCATTCAATTCACAGGGGCGAGGGGCGAGGGGCGAGGGGCGAGGGGCGAGGGGGGAATAAAGGAAGGGATCGAGAGAGCAAATACGGATCATACCTGGTCTGCTCTGTGGGGAGTGAAGCGACAGTGGTGGCCGGAGACGGAGATTGGTGCTTTTATTAGTTATGTACTATTGTTACGACAAAGGTTGCCTGGAGTGGAGGTATTTCTTTATCCTTCGCTTGAGTTTTTGGGATTTTTTTTTTTAAGTGTCAATTCAAATTTAATCATATTGGACATTGATGGAGAATTTTCAATGTGGTACCTTTCGGTGCGAATTCGAATTTAGTCGGGCTCTTATATGGATACTCGACACTAAGTGAAAAATTAAAAAAAAAAAAAAGTTATGTACTACTCTGACCCATTTTAATTGGATTTTTTTGTGAGGCAATATACAGGAAAAACATTCAAAGATAAAATTTAAATCATACTTTCTACCATTGCCCTTTGTAAAGTCATAAATATTGTAGTCTAACTTATCTCATATAAAATATAAACCTTCAATAAATGAAAGAGCAAATATGAAAAAAGTTTCAAATATTCATCTTGAACTTTGAACAATTCAAATATTTTAAACATTGAAAAAACCCTAAAAAATTCAATTAATTTGGAACGGGGAGTATTCTTTAGTTAAAATTTTTTATGTACTATTGTTTAGTTTAAAGGTCATAGAGCACATTAAAATAGTACTCTCCCTCTTGTATTAACTTAATTTTTAAATATTCTTTTATTGTTCAAAATAGTTGAATTATTCAAAATTTAAAATAAATATTTTTTTTTTCATATTTGTCCTAAGTTTTATATATTTTAGAAGATAAATTACACTATTTGCAAAGTTACATTTATAATTTTCATAAAAAATAATAGTGGATAGTATAATTTAAATTAGGTCCTTTTAAATGTTTTTCTTAATATATATGCATTGTCTCACAAATTAAGTTGATATGAGACAGAGAAAGTATTGAATATGAGGTATTAATAATATTGATGATAATAATATTTGTCTGATAATAATTTGTATTGTTTCATGAGTAATTGGATTGGTATGATAATATTTTGGCGAAAATATGATATTGGTTATATTGAAATTGGTGTAATTTGTGAATTTGTTGGCAAATAAAGATGTATCCTTGATATTCGAAACTCTTTTGGATGTTGTGATAATACGAGACTTGTGATATCATTTGAGAAACATTGTGGTAATTGATGGTATTTGAGATACTCTCTGAGACTCATGTGCATATTTTGGGACTAGTGAAGTCCAATTTTATCAGTATAAATGGCTATTAGTGAGAGTGTGGTGCTTTGAGACATGCTGATGGCATTGTATTATCGGTATATTTGGCTGTTGGTGAGAGTGTTATCGGTGTATTTGGCATTGTTTATTGAAGAAATTGAGTAATGATGTTGAATCTATCCTTGAAGGATTCGATTGACAATGATGAAGATTCTAGTGAAATAATGATATTGGATTGAATGATGTTAATATGTATTGTGTGGACTTATTGCATACACTCATGCACTATTTTAAAGTACATATTTGCTTTGATTTAAAAGATTTATTGAGTCCCATTATTTAATGAAAATACCGAAGGCAAATGGTTCCATCAAGATTTGATAAAAGCAGAAGAGAAATGGCTCCAGCAAAATTTGAAGGAAAGTAATTTCAACTAGATATGATTATGCCGATGAAAAATAGCTCCAGCAAATACATGGTCCATGTGAGGCCCCCCATGAGTTTCAATCTGAGTTGATCAACGGATGAGTATCGTAGGACAAACATGCATTATGATTACTTGATGTTGCATTGCATCACCCAATTTCATATACATACCATGGTTGTTTATATCTCCTTTGTGTCTGTCTTGGCTTTGAACGGTAGTTTAATTGCACACACACACATATATATATATATATATCTGAGTGCAAGTTGTAGTTTTGAAAGTTCGGATGGTGTGGTTAGAGTACTTATATTCCTTACTCTTGACTTTGTGTATAGGATTTACTTCCCGGGTACCATGTTGTTTGGTATTCACTTTGCTTCTATACTTATGTGTAGGTGGTAAGTCCGATTTTGCCTGACATTCATTCCATACTTTGGACCGAGCTTCTAAATCACTTGAAAGGTAGAAACTTGTCTATTCAGTGGACTCTCAAAGACTCTTTTATCTTTATGTTTTTCTATTTGAGAACAGAGACATTGAGATTTATACTATTTCTTTTCAGTTCTATTAAATGTGGTGGCTTGTACATGAGACTCTAGTTTTCGGCTAATTTTAGACTTGTGATTCCCTTCTTGTATTGCTTAGCTTTTAATAGACTGTTATGTCCTATTTACTTGTTTTGGCTGGGTTAAGATAACTGTTATCACATCTGATTCCAGGTCATGACATGTGTGTATGTATATATATAGACAGAGAGAAAGAGAGATGAAAAGAGACCCCCAAAAAAATAGAAATAGAGAAAAAAAGAAAAAGACAAAAGAGAAAAGAAAAGAAAAGATAAAATAAAGAAAGGGGTAAATATAAGTTAAGAAAAATGAAAACAAAAAAGTGTAAAAAAAAACATGAAAAAAGGAACCAAAAAAAAATAAAGAGATAAGAAAAATAATAAATAAAAGGAAAATAAAGAATGATAATTTTTTTTTGTTTTAAAAAGAGAAGTTGAGAAACAATTGAGCATAGAGAGTTGTTTAAAAAATAGTTGTAGAGAGGGAAAAATGTACTTTAACTCAACTTAAAGTGGAAGGAATGACATTTCTATAAGATTTATCTCATGAGGGATAGAAAATCAAGATCACTACATTTGGGGAACATCTCGTGTATTTCCTGCTCCCATGTCAAGTAAAAAGTTGCTTCACCTGATGCATCCCACTGCAAAATAATATATGCAAAATTGGCATTGGACAATTGGCCAAACTTTCTTTTGGTCTTTAGCTTTTGCACAATATTGTTTCACCTTTCAAATCCATACATGTCCAAAGCACAGACACTTGCTACAAAAGATCATCCATCCAAAACAAGCTTTAAGGTTTTCCATAAATGATTGCATCAGTTGCACTACCTTGATCAATGTCAAGAGAACATGTAGCCAAACTAGTTTTGCTTAAACAATAACATAGGAAAAAAAATTAAAAAACACCAACAGCAAACTACATGTGCTTGCTATCCTTCAAACTTTTTCTTCATCTTCACTCGGATTTATATAAAAAGCACAAATTGTAACCTGTAAGGACACCAAATTACTCGTCATACATGACTTCATGATTATATTGATTATATAAAACACGAAAAAAGAATAACTAATTACTCAAATGGACCTTTCAATCAAAGAAGTTAATATTACAAACCTTGACGTCCTCCGCTGCAATCAGACGATCAATAACGAGACCTCCAATAACATCACAACTTGAACCAGCAAACGATATTTTCAGTGGTCCAGACTGTTGCACTTGACCATCTTCAGATATAACATATGTTCCCCCAAGAGTTATTATTGTATATAAATCCTGCAGGATGACATGTATAATCATAATATAAGTATCTTAACTTTGAAGCATCCATTATAGGTAATAGACCTCGATGAACTTGATCAGTATATCTAATAAAACACTGCTCGTTATGGCACATCACTACTGGAATAATAAACCTCCATGTAATTATACTTCATGATCTAGCACGATCAATGCTCTGGACAAAACTTTTGAGATGCAAATAGAAATAATGTGAATAAGATAATCAGGTACCTTATCAAAAGCTGGTGAATATTTTGTATCCAATAGCGGGTGAAAAACAACACCAGTAGCTGAAATAATCTTGCCCATCCATGTGCGGCCATTGGAATTTTTAGAACTCTTAATTATATTCTGAAAATAAATCAGAACTTCTTCTCCAATATCCTGAATGGTAAATGGAATTTCTTAAGTGCACTTTTACCACCTCCTATTTATAACTTGCCTACTTTTATTGAAAAATCTATTACTTAGTAAAAGAATATGGAGAGAATGCAAGAAGTATATAAAGTTCAATGATTGTCAAGAGTTCCTTTAATAGTTTAGGAGTTATATATCTATAGAGGAATATGTACAAACAACAACGGCATACCCAATATAATTTCACAAGTGGGATCTGGGGAGGGTAAATATACGTAGATCTTACTATTATCTCATAGAGATAGAGAGACTATTTTCAAAAAATCCTCTTCTCAAGAATCAAGCCCCATAAGCAGAAAATTCTAGATATGAAGAAAGGGAAAAGAAAGAAAAGAAGGAAGAACGACTAATAATAAAAAGCAAATGATAGAGCTGAAAGATTGATTAGTAGTGATTTGACACTCTAGAAAGCTTTCAAAATGTTTAATGTATAAAATAATAATATTTTTATATTTTGGCTAAGAAATGAAAGTTTTATGAACACCAATGAGAGGTTATTGGAAGATTTCACTGAAGTTTTGATAGTGAGGAGAAACCATCGGTAGCAAAGAATGATTTGAACAAATAAAAATTGAAAATCATCTCTTTAGAAGATGATGAACATAGAACCTATGGCCTTAGTCTCCCACTACCATTTACTCACATTAATTATAATTTTAGGTCTTTGTCAATTTACCATCCAAAAAATACAAAGTACCTATCCACAAAACAATGTATATAGCCATTATGAATATAATAAAGCAATCTTGAATGAAATTAGGGATGAATTACATAAAAAGGACAATCAGAAAATTATGGAGGCACCAAAACTAAAGTATACCATATAAATAGTAATATTAGAGAAGAAAATACAGGACCGAACAAGAACGATTTCAAAGTTCAAAAGAATATGAACATTGGAGAAATACAAAAAACAACCTGTCCTTGACGGATAATTAGGATATTCCAATGTGTTGCTTCATCATTTTTTTCTACAAGAAGACATGTAATAAGAATGTTAGGCTTTAGAATTTATGTATGGATTATTCTATGAATATTAAATGCATAAAATAAATGTTGAATTGACAGAAGCATTGAATATGTTATACGTGTCTAGGAACATCAATGTCAAATATGCAAACATCTCTAAGAAAATGTCTTATCAGAACCATGATCTGGATGCACAAAATCATTACTAGTCTCTCTAACAAAAGTACAATATTAGATTGTAATGCAAAAGGGTATCGTAAGTTGAGAGTTTTAAGACCCATAACAAGTAATTATATTTATTTGTTATGAATCTTGCATAGAGGGGAGGTCATAAGCGTCTAAACCATAAAATTGATTTTCGAAACTTACCAGACAAGGATTTTTTCTACCTTAGGACCGTTATAGTTACGACCGTCGTTCAAGAGAGTATATGTTGAATAACGTTGGTATATTCAACTTGCTTTTCATTAATTTTTATTTTATTCTAGTTTCATCGGGATAAAGGGGATGAGAGAAAGTACAAGTTCACATACAAAGAAAAGGGATAGAGTTCACAGGTTAACAAAAGGGATCAGATCTCAAGAAATCTAGAAAAAAAAAGATAGAGAATCATTCTCCATTATCTTTTTTTAACTTTGTAAAGGTTTTGTAAAATCCATAGATTAAGATTCCTCTAAAACAAACCTCAGGAAAAAACATAAAAATCAACAAATACACAACCAAATAAAAATTAGATAGGCAGTACCGTTGACACGAGGTTTCTTCTTTTTAGGCTGTTGAGGCCTTACAAACCCTAACAACGAAGGGGCTGGAAGGGCAAGCACCCATGAAAACTTCTCACTCTTAGAAGTTTTTGTATCATCTTCCATTTTTTTACCTGTTGTTTAGGTTTATTTGATTTGAAGCAATTTTACCAAGAATAAAAAAATATATAGTCTTAGAGGGGTTTGAGAGGGCAATCTTGACTAGATTATACACACTGAAAGATAATAATGTAATTTACTTATTTTCAAACTATAATTAATTTTTTTAACTAAGCACATAATTCTAATAAACTCCAAACTAAAAAATGTTTGACTTCTTTTTACAGATATAATCCTACTCATATATACTAACAAAGCACAATTCAAACTTTAGAATCCAATGGATCATGTTTGATCAACATGGTGGTACCCAAATCAAATGCTCAACTCTCCTTCCCCTCAATCTCCAACAAACTACTACTAAGATTAAAACAAAACAAGAAAGATGCATCTAATCAAGGACTATAGTGACATCTTAATTAGATTTATAGTTCTATTGTTCAAACATTCTAATCACGTTTGGATTATACACACCGAAAGTTTAATAACTGTATTTAACTTATTTTCAAATTATAATTAATTTTTCTAAGCACATAATTCTAATACACTCCAAATTGAAAAAATGTTTGACTCCTTTTTACAGACATAATCCTACTCATATATACTAACAAAGCACAGTTCAAATTTTAAAATCCAATGAATCATGTTTGATCAATACGACAGTCGCCAAATCAAATGCTCGACTCTCCATGACCTCATTCTCCAACAAACTACTACTAAGATTAAAGCAAAACAAGAAAGATGCATCTAATCAAGGACTATAGTGATATCTTAATATGATTTATGGTTCTATTGTTCAAACATTTTGATCACATTTAGGCTATACACACTGAAAGATAACAAATTTAATTTACTTATTTTCAAATTATAATTAATTTTTCTAACTAAGCACATAATTCTAATAAACTCCAAATTGAAAAATGTTTGACTACTTTTTACAGACATAATCCTACTCATATATTCTAGAAAAGCACAATTCAAACTTTAGAATCCAATGAATCATGTTTGATTGTGATACCCCATAGCTCTATTCTTGCATATATCTATGCTTCAAGCCTCATTCTTATATATGGGAAGTGGATTAGGGTCATAAGGTACCTGTAGTGCTTAGTCGAGTTCAAAACCTTCCTATAAATTGAGTTCCTAGTGTTAGATTATACAAGGGTCAACTTTAAATGATCTTAACTGTTAGAAAAAAAAGAATAATATAGCCATGACCTACCAAATGAAAACTCCTTGAATTATCTTTCCAACGCAACTGATTTGACCTCATTTGGAGTTTGAAGTCAAAAGTTACGACCGTTTTACTACAGACTGCCAGAGTAGGGGTGTACCTACGAAACCTATTATGGATTGTGGATTAAAGTACAACCGGTTAGCTCGTGGAGAAAAGACTTGAAAATCCATTTTTTGGTTCCAAATTTTACGGACCAATCTACGGGTTGTAAAAATTTATATGGGTCATAGATTGGGCTCATGGAATTGATCTAGAGACCCGAAAATTTGCCCTAAAGTTTACGGAAGGGTCCCTATGGGCCGTAGATGGGCTTGTGGAAGACTTTGACAACTTTTTTGAAGAAATGTTATTTTGGTCTTTTCCCACCTTTTCAAATCCTAAACCTGACATTTTTGCACCTAAATAAAGCCCTAAACATGTCAGTTCAACCTTTTTATGCTAAGACCATCTCTCAAACTTAGAGCAAGGTTTCAAGAAAGAAAAGGGCTAGGGTTTGAAGATAATCTTGTGAATTTCCCTAAGCTATTTCAAGATTTAAAACTTCCAAGTATCTAAGGCTAACCAAAACATGAATTATATTCTTCCATGTGTCTCATACCCGAATTTGTGGAGTTGTGAGTGAATTGAGTCTCCCATGAATGTTTCTTAAAGGTTTTTTTTTAAATTCTAATGTAATTCTATACAATTTTGCATGAACTACAGTTTTTATGAATTAAATGCTTGAATTAGATGATTTTACCTTGCTACATGAACCCTAGCATGAATTCTTGTTATTTTTACATATTTTACTTAAATGAGCATGCATGAGTATAATTTGAGCCTAAAGAGTCTATGAAATCCCTAAATACTTTAACTCTACTTTTGTTTTCCTGGATGCCATGAGTTAGAATGATGCATGATAGAGTCCTTATGAGTCAAGAGCTGAACCTTAAAGGAATATAACCAAGGAGTTAATAGTTGATGTGATGAATTGAGTTAGCAAATGTCCAATGAGACTAGATGAATAAGTTAACCATAGGGTTGATATCTGATGTGCATATTGAGTCTTGGTAGGAATATTGAACACTGAATTGAGTAAGAATAAGTCCAACTCAAACTCAATAACTACATAGTCAGCGGGGAGAGGATTGAATCATAAAATCGAATATTTCCTATTGTTACAAAAAGAGGACTTGATGTTACTGGTTTTGAATCCACTAATAGGATGTCCTATGCCCTGGCAAGGTATTGGATGGATGTGGAAATAACATCACTTTGTTGTATCATCATCGGCTCATAGGTGATGATTTTCAGTTAGAGAAACTCTTATATAGGTCTAAATAATACTCTGAGTGGATCGAATTACATGGTATATGAGTGGTCATTGTCTAAACTATATTCTTACCATAGACTCTTGACATGATGATTAAGTTTCCCACTTCTTGAATTGAGCTATTTGAGTTGATTTTGTTTTTCCTTTACATGTTTCTTTATGCCATTTTACATACTCGTACATCCCACGTACTTATATCCATTTGGGCATGCATCTTTTCATAATGCAGAGACAGGTACTAGCGGTCATTAACCAGTACCTCGTTGAGGACCTATTTGCTTTCAGCTGATTGGTGAGTCCTTTCCTACTTTCGGAGGACATTATGTTTCTATTCTAGCTTTGAGCTAAGATTTTTTTTTATTCTATTGGAGGTAGCCATGGGTCTGTCATTGACACCATTTAGTTAGATGTTCTAGAGGCTTCATAGACTAAACTGTTGAGTTATGACTGGATTTTATTTTTGAATAGTTTCTTCCATACTAGTCTGACTTAGTTGATGGATAGATTGTTTGACCTTTGGCCTTTATTTATCATTTGTTTGTTTTTCTTTAAGTAGATGTCTTCCGCTATTAAATATGATTGAACGAATGTGATGAGGCCGAGTGGTTTGCTTGGGGGCTAGCAATAGACTCTGAGTGCCGGCCACACCAAGGGTACCCTCCCGAGGTGTGACAAACTTGGTATCAGAGCACAGAGTTCAAGTCTATTAGGGAGTCTATGAAGCCATGTCTAGCAGAGGTTTTTTTATGGGTGTGTTATGAACCACACTTTATAAGCAAGAGACTATAAGACATTAGAAATTGTTACACTTTCTTATATTCTAAGTTCGTGCAATAGAGTTTAACTCTATTAAAGTATCTATCCAATTCATGCTTTACGTACTTGCTAATCATGCCTTCTAAGTGTACCGCCACCCAAATAGATGCCTCAGCTCGCAACATTGAAAATTCCCCACCAGAGGTGCCTCCTCAGATGGAGACGATGGGTCGGGGTTGACATGCTAGAGTCGTTGGTGCTCCTCAAGCACCTACTACTTTACCTACTCCTACTACAAAAGCTGATTTCAGAGGGGCCATCACTATACTCACCCAATGTGACGCTCGGTAAAATTATCAAAATGCCCCTAGAGTGAGGGTATACGCGTAACGCATCTTCCAAGGCTCGTATGGCAAATTCGAGATTGGATTCATGATGAGCATGAAAAATGAAGTGGGAAAGTGGTTCGGGTCGAATTTTAGGATGACCTGATCGAAAGATAAATTTTTGATCCAAGTCACAAAATAGTGACGGTCCGCGACAGAGGCGCGACGCGCACCTATCGCGGAGGGACACTTGTCTGCTTTTCCAAATTTTCGATGGAATGGAGAAAACTCGTTCAAAAATACTTTTCCAAAAATGCCCCAATCGCGATAGGTCCGCGTCGCGGACCGTGCACTTTCCGAACTGGAAATTTCTAATTTATTTTGAGGGGCATTCCGGTCAATCCCTAAACCCTCCTAAATACTAATACACAGCTAGTTAGGATGTTTCAACATGAAAAGAGACTAAAACCCCTATTTTAAGTCCTATTTCAAAATCCAACAAGGCTAGGGCTTAAGAAGAGGAGAGAAAGGCTTGGGGTGAGACATTCGAGAAGAGATCCTCGACGTTACTCGGTTGAATAGCTGCACCACTGTTATGTAAGGCTAAATTAAAACATGAGATTGTTCTCTCATGTGCCCTATAGAGGTCATAGATGAATGGATGATTGAAGAAACTACATGCATGATTTCTTTGATGGATTTTTCTTGAAAATTATATTTGAAATTACATGTTTTCTATGTTGATGATCATCATACTATTCATTTTCTTAAATTGAATACCTTCATGGAATTTGCATAATCTTACATGACTAATTTGAAAAGTATACATAATGAACTTGAGACTTGAGTCTGGAGCCTTGCATTGGGATTGTTGATTGTAATGATGAGTTGATGAAATCTTGATTATTTTATGAGTCTCTATAAATGAATTCTACTGATGTGTTATCCACTTGTTTTCTAATGACGGTTATACAATCTTGAGTCATTGAGGAGACATTGATGATAGATTTAAAGTCTCTATACGATGTTGATGATAGGGTGGAAGTCCCTATGAGATAATTGATGAAAGGGCCGAGGTCCCTGTGAAATATCAGTTGTGGATAGGGAGTGAGTCCCTATGAGACTGGCAGTCGTTGATGGGGAGTGAATCCTTATGAGACTGGTTGAGGTTGATTTTATGAGCATTGAGTCAGGAGGAGTATCGAGCACCGAAATGGGTAGGAGTGAGTCCCACTCGAACTCATTAACTACGTCGCCGAACGTAGGAGAGGCAACCATCACATACATATGATTTCCCTCGAGGTTTAACAGTCCATGAAAGCAATAGAGGACCTATTCGGTTTGATTCCATATCGGGTATATTGATATGGTATCCAGTGTTCCTTAGCTGGCAAGTTTGGAACCACGATGGCAACATCAGGGTGATTGTTGTACATTCACTGGCTCATAAGTGAATGTTGTCGGATAAGAGAAACTCCCGGGAAAATTCTTACCTTACTCCGAGTCTAGATGAGATGAGATGAGCGGGGGTGGACACCCCTGAGATGATCCACGTGATGAGTTGAGACTATTGATGAGTCTGAAATAATGGTGTGTCACTTGTCCACTCTGTACTCTTTCGTAGATGGGCAAGCTGTCGGTTGATGTGATTGTTATGTTTATTTTGACTTGATGTTACTTTCCATATTTTCTACCGGTTTCTGTTTCATTCAGCTATTTTACATACCAGTACATTCCAAGTACTGACGTCCACTCTAGACTGCATCATTTTATGATGTAGAGGCAGGTACTAGGGATCATCAACAGGCGCTCCGTTGAAGATCAGAGATTCGAAGCTGATTTGGTGAGCCTCCCCTACCTCGGAGGAACCATTACTTTTATTTCATCATGCTTTAGAGTTAGGATTAGACTATTTCCTTATTTTGCTTTGGGTAGCCATGGTCTGTCATTGGCACCACATGATTAGTGATAGAGGCTTCATAGACAAGTGTCGAGCATTGATGTTGAGATTGTGAGCTAGTTCTTCTACTAGCCTTCAGTATTTTATCTATATTCCTTTGAGACTTTAGATGAGATGTGTCCATTATTTACATGTATTTTCCGCTGTTCATTAGAATTATATGATTGAATGATGTGATGAGGCTATGTGGTTCGCTTGGGGACTAGCAATAGTCTCTGAGTGCCGGTCACGCCAAGGGTACCCTCCCGAGGCATGACACCCAACTAGTAGCTACCTAGAGTGGGAATCGGAGTTCCTAGGCTCCTAGCTTTAACTCCCAAGAGCCAACTGCTGGGACGAGAATTAGAGATTCATTGAAGATGAACCCACCAGTCTTCATAGGGTCTAAGGTTGAGGAACACTACCATAATTATATTGATGAGATGTGGAAGGTGTTGAAAGCTATGCATGCGACGGAGATTGGGGGAGTTGAACTTGTTTCCTATCAACTTAAGGATGTGAAAAATGTCTGGTACAATCAATGGGAAGAAAGCCGTGGTAAAGATACTGATCCTGCCATTTGGGATGACTTTGAGAGTGTCTTTCCTTATCACTTCTTTCCACGAGAGTTGAGGGAAGCGAAGGTTAAGGAGTTTGTTAACTTGACGCAGTAATGACTGTCAAAGAATATAGCCTTAATATCATACAACTATCCAAGTATGCTCTAGAGATGGTCCTTAATATGAGATTTAGAATAAGAAAGTTCATATCCGGTTTGGGCAAGCATGTGAAAAAGTAGTGCAAAGTGACATTGCTAATTCCAAACATGGACATCTTAAGGCTTATGGTCTATGCGAAATAACTTGAGGAGGACATGAAGAGGGATAGGGAGGAGCACTTGAGCAATAAGGCAAGTCAGCAGGGCATGACCCTAGCTAACATAAGCAAAGTAAGGGGGACAAGTCTTATTTTCAGAAGAGGTCTTCAAATTATACACCATCCATAACAAGTGCACCAGCTCCGAGTAACAGGTATGATAAGAAGTATTAGGGCCATCAGAATTCCAGAGCCCAGGGTTCTCAATCCAAGCTAGCGTGACTCAAGATTCGAGGGGGAAACTACCACATGGCAAGTGTGGCAAAATTCACCTAAGTGAGTGCCATGAGGGAACCAATTCTTGGTATAGGTGCGGACAAACTGGTCACATCTAGAATGAGTGCTAAATGAGAAGGCAGGGCGATGGAGGTAATAAATCTCAGTCTTCAACAGCACCACAGAGAGGTTCCACAACTAATATGGGCGGGGGTATAAACTGTCTGTATGCAATAGGAAATCGACAGGATCAGGAAGTTGCATCAAATATTGTCACGGGTATACTTCGAGTCTTTTTCTATGATGTGTATGTCTTTCTTGACCCGGGTGCCACTTTATCATTTGTAACTCCATATGTGGCTAGTAAGTTTGAGATCCTTCCTGAATGTCTTCTTCAGCCCTTCAGTGTTTCTGCTCTTGTTGGTGAATCCATTCTAGCTGAAAGGGCATATAGAGATTGCACAATATCTATCCATCGTAGAGATACTTAGGCAGACTTAGTTGAGTTAGAGATGATTGACTTTGATGTGATTCTTGGCATGGACCAGCTTCACACCTGGTATGCTACTGTCAATTGTAGAACCCGAACGATCAAATTCTAATGTCCAAATGAGCCTGTTATAGAGTGGAAGAGTAGCTCTGTAGTGCCCAATGGAAAGTTTATTTCCTACCTTAGGGCCATAAAATTAATTTCTAAAGGATGTATCTATCACCTTGTACGAGTTGAGGCTGATGATGTAGAGTCTCCACCTTTGGAGTCAGTTCCAGTTATTAATAAGTTCCCTGGTGTCTTTTCTGATTTTCCTGGAGTCTGTCCTAATAGGGAGATTGACTTCGGGATTGATGTTCTCTCTAATACCCAACCTATCTCTATTCTGCCATATAGAATAGCTTCTACCGAGTTGAAAAAACTGAAAGAGCAGTTGAAAGATCTCTTGAATAAGGGATTTATTAGGCCGAGTATCTCTCTATGGGGCACTCCTGTCCAATTCGTGTGCAAGAAAGATGGTTCCCTTAGGATATGTGTAGATTATCTCTCTAGTTGAATAAGGTGATCATTAAGAACAAATATTCTCTTTCGAGGATCAAGGACTTATTTGACCAACTTCAAGGTGACACTTTTTTCTCCAAGATAGACCTTAGATCAGGCTATCACCAGTTGAAAGTGAGAGAATGTGACATCCTGAAGATGGCTTTTCGAATCCGATATGGTCACATTGAGTTTCTGGTAATTTCCTTTGAATTGACCAATGCTTTTGCCGCTTTCATGGACTTGATGAATAGAGTATTCAGACAGTACCTCGACATGTTCATGATTGTATTCATCGATGATATTTTGATGTACTCTAGAGATGATGAAGAGCATACCCATCACCTACGAATTGTTCTTCAGACCCTCAAGGATAATGAGTTGTATGCCAAATTTTTAAATTTGTGAGTTCTGGATTAAATCGGTGTCATTTTTGGTCTATGTTTTCTCAGCTGATGGTATTCGAGTAGATATGCAGAAGATCGAGGAAGTTATGAACTAGCCTGGACCCACCTTTACAATTGACGTAAGAAGTTTTTTGGATTTGGATGGTTACTATCACATATTTGTTAAGAGATTCTCTTCTACATCCTCACCATTGACTAAGCTTACTCAAAATAAAGATAAGTTTTAGTGGTCCGATGAGTGTGAGAAGAGTTTTCAAGAGTTGAAAACCATATTAACGATTGTACCAGTGTTGACTCTACTTCAGGGGGATTGATGATTTTGTGATCTATTATGATGCTTCTAGAGTGGGATTAGGATGCGTTCTGATGCAGAGAGGTAAGGTCATAGTCCATACTTCCAGACAACTTAAGAACTTTGAGAAGAACTATCCAACTTACGACTTAGAATTGGTTGCAGTGGTGTTTGCACTCAAGATTTGGCTCCACTACTTATATGGAGCACATGTTGATGTATTCACAGACCATAAGAGCTTGCAATATGTATTCACCCAGAAAGAGCTTAACTTGAGGTAGAGGAGATAGCTTGAGCTGCTCAAAGACTACGATATGAGCATCCTCTACCATACATGTAAAGCTAATATAGTTGTTGATGCTCTTAGTAGGTTGTCTATGGGAAACACCGCTCATGTGAAAGAAGAGAAGAAAGAGTTAGCCAAAGAGGTGCATAAACTAACATGATTGGGAGTTCAACTAGATGAATATGGTGAAGATGGATTACTTATGCATAATGGGTCTACATCATTTCTTGTGGTAGAGGTAAAGGAGAAGCAAGACCAAGATCCTATCTTATTCCAATTGAAGGAAGATGTACATAAGTAAAAAGTATTGACATTCGTCAAAGGGAGAAATGGGGTATTGAGATACCAAAGTAGATTGTGTGTTCCAGATGTTGATGGTATTCGAGAAAGGATCATGTTAGAAGCCCATAACTCTAGATATTCTATCCACCCAGGGCCTACAAAAATGTACCGCGACTTGAGAGAGGTTTATTAGTGGAGCGGGACAAAGAGAGACATTGCAGACTTTGTTTCTAAGTTACCAAACTGCTAACAAGTAAAAGTTGAGCACCAAAGTCCATGTCAAGTAGCCTAGAATTTTGAAAGTCCAGAATGGAAGTGGGATATAATCAATATAGATTTTATCATAGGCTTACCGAGGTCTCGCAGACAGTACGATTCAATTCTGGTAATTGTCGATAGGATGATTAAATTAGCCCACTTTTTTTGGTAAAGACTACTTATATGGTAGAGGAGTATGTCTGATTGTATATCTGAGAGATTGTTAGATTGCATAGAGTTCCTTTGTCCATTATATCAAATAGTGGAGATTAGTTCACTGGTCAATTCTGGTCCTTTCAAAAAGACCTAGGTTCAAAGGTGAACCTTAGTACTGCTTTCCACCCTCAAACTGATGGCCAGACAGAGCGGACGATACAAACTTTAGAGGATATGTTGAGGGCTTGCGTCATTGACTTCAAAGGTAATTGGGATGACCATTTGCCTCTAATTAAGTTATCCTACAATAACAACTTCCATTCAAGCATCCAAATGGCTTCTTATGAGGCCCTCTAAGGGAGGAGATGTAGATTACCGATTAGATGGTTCGAGGTAGGTGAAGCAGGGTTGATTGGGCCAGACCTGGTACACCGGGCTATGGAAAAGGTAAATATTATCCAAGAGAGATTGAGAACTGCACTGAGTCACCAAAAGTCCTACACTGATGTTAGGAGAAGGGACCTAGAGTTCAATGTGAATGATTGGGATACTTGAAAGTGTCACCCATGAAGGTTGTAATGAGGTTCGGCAAGAAGGGAAAGTTGAGTCCTCGATACATTGGTTTTTACCAAATTGTGAAAAGAGTGGGAAATGTAGCTTATAAGTTGGAGCTACCACCAGAGTTGGCAGCCATCCATCCGGTCTTTGATATTTCTATACTTAAGACGTGTTTGGGAGATGCATCCTTGTTTCTGCCTGTTGAAGCATTAGAGTAAAGGATAGTTTGAGTTATGAAGAGATCCTAGTCCAAATCCTTGATCGTCAAATTCGCAAGTTTAGAACTAAAGAAGTTGCATTTGTAAAGGTATTGTGGAAAAGTCAATATGTTGAAGAGGGCACATGGGAAGCTGAAGAGGATATGAAAGCTACATACCCCCACCTATTCGTGCCTTCTAATGATGAAATTGATGGTAATGATTCATTTCTATTCTCTGAGTTACTTTCCCATTGTTGTGTTGCATTCTTATCTCTAAGTTGATGCTCCTCTTGAGTCTATGAGTATTTGAGTATGCATGTCTTTAACTGTATTCGTGCCTAATGATGATGCTAAAAGTAGTATTTCAATTTTGAATCCTGAGTTGAGGTTGATTTTTGTAGTATGAGTATTCAAGTATCCGAGTATTTGAGTTCCTGATGGTTTTCCTTTGAGAGGTCTCCTAGTTGCTCATCATTCGAGGATGAATGATTCCAAGGGGGAGATATTGTGACACCCCATAGCTCTATTCCTGCATGTACCCATGTTTCAAGCCTCATTCTTACATATTGGAAGTGGATTAGGGTCATAAGGTACCTCTAGCACTTAGTGAGTTCAATACCTTCCTATAAATTGAGTTTCTAGTGTTGGATTACACAAGGGTCAACTTTATATGATCATAACTATTAACACACAAATAAATACGTGGCCCTTGACCACCCAAATGAAAGCTCTTTGAATTATCTTCCTAATGCAACTGATTTCACCTCATTTGGAGTTCGAAGTCAAAAGTTATAACCGTTTTACTACAGACTGCTAGAGCAGGGGTGTACCTACAAAACCTATTATGGGTCGTGGATTAAAGTACGACTGTAATACCCTAGTTTTTTTTCTAAGATTGAGTCATTCTTCATATGACATACAGATTTATTGATAATTCTTAATTGAGTATAGATGTTAAAAGTAATTCCTTAGAGTGAGAATTGAATTGGAGATGATAAATGGATCTCTTACATCAAGTCAAGTCCAAAGAATTTCTACTGACTAAGTTTTCGTATGAGTTGATGGATGGGTCAACTTCAAATGACCATATCTTCTAACGTATAATGAATTAGGTGACCCATAATATATCAAATTAAAGATCTTTGAATTATCTTTCCAACGCATCTTATTTCACCTTAATCAGAGTTCAGAGTAGAGAGTTATGGCCATTTTACTAAAAATCTGCAGAGCTGTCTGAATACCCGCGACGGCTCCGCGTCGCGAACATATCGCGGAGCCTTTCTGGATAAGATAAATGATGTCCTTTTATTTTATTTTGAGGTACTTTTATCCTAAAACCTTTGGAGGTCTATTTAAGGTTCAAAAACGCATAAAACGTCAGTTTTTATAATTAAAACCCTCTCCTTCACTCCTAAACAAAATTGCTCAAAAATCAACAAGAAAATCATCAAGTTAAGGATTGCTTCCAAGATTCATCATCTAGGTAAGCTACTCTTCATGAATTTCAATCTACCCTACCCAAATTTCTTCATCTATTCATGAATCTCTAATAGAGTCTTAAATCATAACCTAGGGTTTCAAGAAAATGAATTCAAGAATTCTAAGAGAGGATTCCTTGATTCTTTCTTCTCAAGAATTAGGGTTCTTCATCAAGAACTCTAAAATTCTAAGTCAAGAGTTCAAGAATCAAAGATAAGCCCTTCAAGCAATGTCTTTCCAAGTTCTCTCACTCTAAAAGAATTACCGAGATCGAGGAGAAGGCTAGTAATTCATCAAATTTTGATTGTAATATTAACTTTCCCGGTATGTAAGGCTAAACTAAAACATGGGACTGTTCTCTCATGTGTCCCATAGAGGTCATAGATGAGTTGATGGTTGGAGAGTCTACATGCATGATTTCTTGATGGTTTTTCTTGAAAATTATATTTGAAATTATATGTTTTCTATGTTGATGATCATCATACTATTTGTTTTCCAAAGTTGAATATTTTCATGAAAATTTGCATAACCCTACATGATTAATTTGAAAAGCATGCATAATGAACTTGAGGATTGAGTCTAGAGAATTGAATTGTGATTGTGATTGTAAGGAGAGAATGATTAGTCTAGAGCCTTGAGTTAAGACTGTGACTGTTGATTGTGATTGTGATTGTGATGAGAGAATGATGATGAGTTGATAGAGTTTGATTGTCTTATGAGTCTCTATAAATGAACTCTATCGATGTGTCTATTCACTTGATTCCTAATGATTATTCTAAATCTTGAGTCTTCGATTGAGATTAATTAATGAAAGGGCTAAAGTCCCTATGAGATGATGATTGATGAGAGGTCTAAAACCCCTATGAGACGTTAATTGATGACAAGGCCAATGTCCTTATGAGTTGATTGGTTTGACTGGATTGATGGTTTTATGAGCATTGAGTCACGGGAGGAGTACCGAGCAACGGGAGGAGTACGGAGCATTGAAATGGGTAAGAGCGAGTCTCACTCGAACTCATTAACTATGTTGCCAAACGTAGGTGAGGCTTAGAACCATCACATATATCGTGGTACCCTCTTGATTAGAAGTCCCAGAAACAATAGCGAACTTATTGACTACTGACTCCATATTGGATTAGCTGATATGGTTTCTATTCGTTCCCTACCTGGCAAGTTTGGAACGGCTATGGCAACATCAGCTTGACTGTTGTACATTCACTGGCTCATAAGTGACTGTTGTCAGATAAGAGAAACTCCTATGAATTTCCTACCTTACTCCGAGTCTAGATGAGATAAGAGGGGGTGAGCTCCTCTGAGATGAGTTGTGAGATGAGATAAGAGGAGATGAGCTCCTCTGAGGTGAGCTTTGAGATTAGTTTGAGACTATTAATGAGTTTGAGTTATTGATGTGCCATTTGTCTACTCTTTATTCTTTCATAGATGGACATTTGACTACTTGATGTGATTTGATGTTTATTTTAAGTTGATGTTGTTTCCATATTTTTCTACCGATTTTTGTTTCACTCAGCTATATTACATACTAGTACATTCCAAGTGCTGACGTCCACTCTGGACTGCATCGTTTTATGATGCAGAGGCAGGTACTAGAGATTATCAACAGGTGCTCCGTTGAAGATCTGAGATTCGAAGAGGATTTGGTGAGCCTCCCCTACTCCGGAGAACCCATTAGTTTTATTTCATCATGCTTTAGAGTTAGATTGGACTATTTCTTTTATTTTGATTTGGGTAGCCATGGATCTGTCATTGGCAGCACGTGATTAGTGATAGAGGCTTCATAGACGATGGTCAAGCGTTGATGTTGAAATTGTGAGCTAGTTCATTCTACTAACCTTCATTATTTTATATATTCTTCTGAGACTTTAGATGAATTTGTGCCCATTTACTTACTTATATTTTCCGGTATTCAGTAGAGTTTATTTGATTGAATGATGTGATGAAGCTAAGTGGTTCGCTAGGGGACTAGCAATAGTCTTTGAGTGTCGGCCACGCCAAGGGTACCCTCCCGGGGCGTGACAACGGCCCGTCTGCTAACTCATGGAGAAAAGTCCTGAAAATCCAGTTTTTGGTTCCAGATTTTATGGACCAATCTACGGTTTGTTGAAACTTTTATGAGCTGTAGATTGGGCTCGTGGAATTGATCCAGAGACCCTGAAATTTCCAAATAGTTTACGGAAGGGTCCTTAGGGGCTATGGAACTTTCTACGACCGTAGATGGGTCCGTAGACGACCTTGACAGCTTTTTCAAGACAAGTTATTTTGATAATTTTCCACCCTTTCAAATCTTAAACCTGACGTTTCACACTTAAAAAAATCCCTCAACATGCCAGTTCAACATTTTTACGCTAAAATACTCTCTCAAACTTAGAGCAAGGTTTCAAGTGAGAAAAAAGGACCAGGGTTTGAAGATAATCTTATGAACTCCCCGAGATGTTTCAAGATTCAAAATTTCCAGTATGTAAGGCTAACCAAAACATGGATTATGTTCTTCTATGTGCTCCATAACCCGAATTGTTGGAGTTGTGAGTGAAATGAGTCTTTCATGAATATTTCTTGAAGGTTTTTCTTAAATTCTTATGTATTTCTATACAATTTTGCATGAAATATAGTTTTTATAAGTTAAATGCTTGAATTAGATGATTTTACCTTACTACATGAACCCTAGCATGAATTCTTGTTATTTTTACATATTTTACTTAAATGAGCATGCATGAGTATAATTTGAGCCTAAAGAGTCTATGAAATCCCTAAATACTTTAACTTTACTTTTGTTTTCCTGGATGCTATGAGTTAGAATGATGCATGATAGAGTCCTTATAAGTCAAAAGCTAAACCTTAAAGGAATGTAACCAAGGTGTTGATAGTTGATGTGATGAATTGAGTTGACAAATGTCCAATAAGACTAGATTAATGAGTTAACCATAGGGTTGATATCTTATGAACATATTGAGTCTTAGGAGGAGGATTGAGCGCCGAATTGACTAAGAGTAAGTCTAACTCGAACTTAGTAAATAGGTAGATAGCGCAAGAGAGGATTGAATCATAAAATCAGAGGTTTCTTATTATCCCAATAAGAGAACTTAATGTTACTGATTTTGGATCCACTGATAGAATGTTCTATACCATGGGCAAGGTATTGGATGGATGTGGTAATAACATCACTTCATTGTATCATCACCCGCTCATAGGTGATTGTTGTCGGTTAGAGAAACTCCCACATAGGTCCTGATAGTGCACTGAGTGGATTGGATTAAATAATATATGAATGGTGATTGTCTAAACTGTATTTTTACCTTAGACTCTTGACATGATGATTGAGTTTCCTACTTCTTGAGTTGAGCTATTTGAGTTGATGTTATTTTTCCTTTACATGTTTCTTTCTGCCATTTTACATACTTGTACATTCTACGTACTGACGTCCACTTGGGTCTGCATCTTTTCATGATGCAGAGATAAGTACTAGTGGTCATCAACAGGTGCCCTACTGAGGACCTATTTGCTTTCCGCTGATTGGTGAGTGCTCTTTTACTTTCGGAGGACATCATATTTTTGTTCTAGCTTTGAGCTTAGATTTATTTTATTCTATTTAGAGGTAGCCATGGATTTGTCATTGGCACCATTTAGCCAGGTATTCTAGAGGCTTCATAGACTAGACTGTTGAGTTATGACTTGATTTTATTTTTAATTAGTTTCTTCCATACTAGTCTTACTCAATTGATGGATAGATTGTTTGGCATTTGGCCTTTATTTATCGTTTGTCTTTTATTTTCTTTGAGTATTCTTATTTGTTGATGTCTTCCGCTATAGGAATTTGATCGAACGAATGTGATGAGACCGAGTGATTCGCTTAGGGCTAGCAATAGTCTCTGAGATTAAAAGAAACCAATATCTCTCCTTGCCCTCAATATCCAACAAACTACTACTAAGATAAAAAGAAAACAAGAAAGATGCATCTAATCGAATACTATAGTGATATCTTAATAAGATTTATCGTTTTATTGTACAAACATTCTGATCACGTTTAGATTATACACGCTGAAAGGTAATAAATGTAATTTACTTATTTTCACACTATAATTCATTTTCCAACCAAGCACATAATTTTAATAAACTCCAAATTGAAAAATATTTGACTACTTTTTACAGATATAATCCTACTCATATATATTAACAAAGCACAATTCAAACTTTAGAATCCAACGAATCATGTTTGATCAACATAGTGGTACCCAAATCAAAAGCTCGACTCTCCTTGCCCTCAATCTCCAACAAACTACTACTAAGATTAAAAGAGAACAAGAAAGATGCATCTAATCAAGGACTATAGTGACATCGTAATAAGATTTATGATTCTATTGTTCAAACATTCTGATCACGTTTAGATTATATACACTAAAAGATAATAAATGTAATTTACTTATTTTCAAACTATAATGAATTTTTCTAACTAAGCATATAATTCTAATAAACTCCAAATTGAAAAATGTTTGACTACTTTTTACAGACATAATCCTACTCATATATACTAACAAAGCACAATTCAAACTTTAGAATCCAATGGATCATGTTTGATCAACATGGTGGTACCCAAATCAAAAGCTCGACTCTCCTTGCCATCAATCTCCCACAAACTACTACTAAGATTGAAAGAAAACAAAAAAGATGCATCTAGTCAAGGACTATAGTGACATCTTAATAAGATTTACTACTTGAAAGTATCACCCATGAAGAGCGTAATGAGATTTAGGAAGAAAGTAAAGTTATGTCCTCAATACATTGGTCCTTACCAAATTGTGAAGAGAGTGGGAAACGTAGCTTATGAGCTGGAGCTATCACAAGAGCTATGCTTAAGAAGTATTTGGGAGATCCGTCCTTGGTTGTGCATGTTGAAAGCATTAGAGTGAAGGATAGTTTGAATTATGAATAGATTTCAATCCAAATACTTGATCGTCAAGTTCGCAAGTTGAGAACTAAAGAGGTTGCATCTGTAAAAGTGATGTGGAGAGGTCAATCATTGAAGAGGCTACTTAGGAAGCTGAAGAGGATATGAAGGTTGGATACCCTCACCTATTCGTGCCTCCTAATGATGAAATTGATGGTAATGATTCATTTGTATTCTCTGAGTCAATTTCCTATTGTAGAATTGAGTTCTTATCTTTGAGTTGATGCTCCTCTTGAGTCTATGAGTATTTGAGTATGCATGTCTTTAATTGTATTCGTGCCTAATGATGATGTTAGAAATAGTCTTTCAATTCTGAATCTTAAGTTAAAGTTGATTTCTGGAGTATGAGTATTCAAGTATCCGAGTATTTGAGTTCTTGATAGTGTTCCTGCTTGATAATTCTCCTAGTTGCTCATCATTTGAGGATGAATGATTCCAAATAAGAGTTATTATGACACCCCATAAATCTATTCTTACAAGTACCGATGTTTCAAGCCTCATCTTTATATGTGGAAAGTGGATTAGGTCCGTAAGAGGCATTCAGTACTTAGTCGTAAGGACAAATTTATACATCATTTTCAGGTCACGAGAACTATGGTCATCCAACTAAATTCATATATTACTTGTATAATTTTTAAAAAATATCTCAAATATTAGCTAAAGGAACCTATTATCAAAATGACAAGTTGGTTCATTAGTCCAAGGGCTCTTTTCTAGCATGAAGGTTGGGGGTTCAATTCTAACCTACTATACCATCTTGTCCTTTTTTTAAAAATAAAGTAATGGAGCACCCATGTTCTTGAATTCTTAGATTCGCCGCTGCTTACCCAAGTTCAAAACTTTCCTATCAATTGAGTTTCTCACATTAGATTATACAAGGGTCAACTTTAAATGACCACAATTATTATAATACAAAGAATTAGGTGGTCCATGACCAATGAAAGGTCGTTGAATTAGCTTTCCAATGCCATTAGTTTCACCTCATTTGGAGTTCGAAGTTAAAAGTTATGGTCGTTTTACTATGAACTGCCAGAGCAAAGTAAACATACGAGCTGAGTTATGGGTCGTGGATTGAATGACGGCCCATCTGATAGTTCATAGAAAAAACTACTAAAACTCCATTTTTGAGCCCCCAACTTGAAGGACCTAACTACAGGTTGTACGTGCTTCTATGGGTCATGGTTTGGGCTCGTGGAATCGATCCTGAGACCCCAAATTTTCCCAAAAGTTTACGAATTGGTTCCTAAGGGCCGTAAGTTGGGCTTTGGACAACTTTGACAACATTTTTAAGAAGGGTATTTTGGTCTTTGTCCACCCTTTCAAAGCATTAACTTGACGTTTTTATACCTAAATAAGTCCTTAAACATAACCATTCAACTTTTTCAGGCTAAAACACCTTCTCCAACTTAGGGCAAAGTTTCAAGGGAGAAAAATGCTAGAGTTTAAAGATAATCTTGTGAGTTCTTCCAATCCATCTCAAGACTCAAAATTTCCAGGTATGTAAGGCTAACTAGAACATGAATTATATTCTTCCATGCTCCCTATTACCCGAATTGGTGGAGTTATGAATGAATTGAGTCTTTCATGAATATTTCTTTATTTTTTTTCTTAAATCCTAATGTAGTCCTATATAATATTGCATGAATTATAGTTTTTATGAATTAAATACTTGAAATAAGTGATTTTACTTTTCTACATGAACCCTACAATGAGTTCTTGTTATTTTTACTTATTGCACTTAAATGGGTATGCATGAGTATAATTTGAGCCTAACGAGTTTATAGAATTCCTAAATTCTTTAACTCTGCTTTTGTTTCCCAAACACTATGAGTTGGAATGATGCATGATAGAGAGCCTTTATGAGTCATGAGCTAATCTTAAAAGAATGTTCCTAACCAAAAAGTTGATAGTTGATGTGATGAATTGAGTTAACAAATATCCAATGAGACTAGTTGAATGAGTTAACCATAGGGTTGATGTCTTATGAGCTTATTGAGTCTTGGGAGGAGTATTAACCACCGAATTGAGTAAGAGCAAGTCCAACTCGAACTCAATAATTACATGGCCAACATAGGAGAGGATTGAACCATAAATCAGAAGTTTTCCCATTGTCCCAAAAAGAGGACTTGATATTATTGGTTGTGGATCCACCGATGGGATGTCCTATACCTTGCAAGGTATTGGATGGACGTGGCAATGACATCACTTCGTTGTATCATCACCGGCTCACAGGTAAAGATTGTCGGTTAGAGAAACTCTCATATAGGTCTTGATAGTACTCTGAGTGGATTGGATTAGATGGTATATGAGTGATCATTGTCTAAACTGCATTCTTACTTTAGACTCTTGGCTTGCTGATTGAGTTTCCTACTTCTTGAGTTGATGTTATTCTTCCTTTACATGTTTCTTTCTACCATTTTACATACTCATACATTTCACATGCTGACGTCTATTTCTTTTCATGATGCAGAGAAAGGTACTAACAGTCATCAACAAACGGCCTATTGAGAACCCATTGTATTCAGCTGATTGGTGGGTCTTCTCCTACTTTAAGGGGATTTCATGTTCTCTCTTCTAGCTTTGTGTTTAGTCTTTTTGTTTTATTTTGAAGTAGTCATGGACCTATCATTGGCACTATTTAGTTCGATGATTAGAGGCTTCATAGACTAGACTGTCGAGTTATAATTAAATGTTATTTTTGGCTAGTTTCTTTTGCATTGGCCTTACTTAGTTGATGGATAGATTGTTTGGCCTTTGGACTTTGATTATGTTTTTTATCATTGCTTTTCATTTAGTATACTTAATCATTGTTGTCCTCCGTATTAGATTATGATTAAACGAATGTGATGAAGCCGAATGATTTGCTTGGGGGCTAGCAACAGTCTTTGAGTGCCGGTCACGCCAAGGGTACCCTCTCAAGGCATGACAATAGCAAAGAATGATTTGAACAAATAAAATTGAAAGCATCTCTTAAGAAGATGATGAACATAGAACTTATGGCCTTAGTCTCCCACTACCATTCACTCTCATTAATCATAATTTTAGATCTTGATTCAATCTACCATCCAAAAAATACAAAGTACCTATCCAAAAGCAATGTATATTGCCATTATAAATATAATGAAGCAAACCTTAACGAAATTGGGATGAATTACATGAAAAGGACAATCAGAAAATTATGGAGGCCCCAAAAAAGCAAAGTATACCATATAAATAGTAATATTAGAGAAAAAAATACAGGACAAAACAAGAACGATTTTCAAGTTCAAAAAAATATGAACATTGGAGAAGTACAAAAATGTGACTTGTCCTTGACTGATAATCAAGATATTTGAATGTTTTGCTACATCATCTTTATTTTTTTGCAAGAATACATGTAATAAAAATGTTATGCTTTAGAATTTATATAAGGATTATTCTATGAATATTAAACGTGTTACATTAATGTTGAATTAATGGGAGCATTGCATATATTTTATACATGTCTAGGAACATCAATGTCAAATATGCAAACATCTCTAATAAAATGTCTCATCAGAATGATGATTGGATAACACAAAATCATTACTAGTCTATCCAACAAAAGTACAACATTAGATTATAAATCAAAAGGGGATGGTAAGTTGAAAGTTTTAAGACCCATACCAAGTAATTATCTTTATTTTTGTATGAATCTTGCATAGAGGGGAGGTCGTAAGCATCTATAGCATAAAATTGATTTTGGAAACTTACCGGACAAGGAATTTTGCTACCTTAGGACCGTTAGAGTTATGACCATCGTGCAAAAGAGTATATGTTGAATTACGTTTGTATATTCAACTTGCTATTTATTAATTTTGAATTTATTTTATTTTCATCGGGGTAAAGGGGATGAGAGAAAGTACAAGTTCACATACAAAGAAAAGAGATCTCAAAAAATCTAGAAAGCAAAAAAAAAGAGAATCATTCTCCATAATCCTTTTCTTTTCTTTGTAAAGGTTTTGTAATTTCTATAGATTAAGACTCCTGTGAAACAAACCTCAGAAAAAACATCAAAATCAGTAAACATACAACTGAATAAAAAATAGACAGTCGGTACCATTGACACAAGGTTTCTTTTTTTAGGCTTTTGAGGCCTTATAGACCTTGACAATGAAGGGGCTTGAAAGGCAAGCATGAATGAATAATTCTCACTCTTAGTAGTTTTTGCATCATCTTTTATTTTTTACTTGTTGTTAAGTTTATTTGATTTGACACAATTTTATCTAGAACAAAAGATATATATAGTCTTAGAGGGGTTTGAGAGGGCAATCTAGACTAGATTGTACACACTGAAAAGGTAATAAATGTAATTTACTTATTTTCAAACTGTAATTAATTTTTCTAACTAAGCACATAATTCTAGTAAACTCCAAATTGAAAAATGTTTGACTATTTTTTACGTACATAATCCTACTCATAGACACTAACAAAGCACAATTCAACTTTAGGATCCAATGGATCATGTTTGATCAACATGGTGGTACCCAAACTCAATCTCCAACAAACTACTACTAAGATTAAAAGAAAACAAGAAAGATGCATCTAATTAAGGACTATAGCGACATCTTAATAAGATTAGTTTAGTGCACGTGCTTTGCACGCATGTGTTGTGTCAATCTAAAAATTATATATAAATACTATTTATTATTAAAATAAGTACAATATTCTACTTGTGTAAAACTTTTGAATTTGTTCGCCAGTAAACTCTTTGTTTAGTCCCCAAAAGTTGTTAATTGTGTGGATTAATGATTATATTTTGCATAGAAGAAACTGAATTTTGTGGACATTAAAAACAAGGAAAAAAGTACACAAATTTTTATTTTTTTTTTAAAAAGGAAAAATATTTTCTTTTTAATAATAGAAATATTTTAGATTTTGATCTAAACTACCCGTATTTTCATAACAATTAAAATTTGGTATAACAAGATCCTATGTAATGTATCACAAACACAAGACTAACATCTTATTAACTTGATTTAATCTTTAACATTACCTTTATGAGAACTAAAAGGTCTTATCTTTTATTAAATATTGATTTTAGATTACTAGCTTATTGAACCATCCTTATTCTAGCACTAAGCAGAATCAAGGCAACATCCATGATTTTGCCATGAAAACGACGTGGCTAGTGCTTCTAGTTCATCCAATGAATTCTCTTAGTTTATCATATAAAAATATATGTCCATTTATTTGTCCAATTTTGGAAACAAAGAGATAATTTTGTCATTTTATCCTTATTATTGAATACGTGTTTTGCACGTATATACTGCGTTAATTAATAAAAAAAATTAAAAATAAATAAATTATTACGTGTATAACTTATATCATTGAGCACATAATTATAAATAATTATGTAAATATTACTATCTCATATCATTAAGTTTATAAATACGTCATTTTTCTGTTTCTATCACAAGATACAAATCAACTTCGTTCGATTTGACTATAACAATGGAATAATTATAATATTATTATATTAGAAAAATAATAATATTTTTCTTTTCTTTTCCTTCACAGCTTAGATAATTATTTATATATAGTAATTCTAATCAAGAGTGAATTCTAAATTTTTGTGAAAATCTAATCCAAAAGTGAATCTTAAAACTAAATAAATAAAAGATAAAATAATAAATTATGAAAAATAGCGAAAAGATGATTTTGTCTAAAGTAGAGTCCTTTAATGAAAGAGAAAAAATTCAAACAATATTTCTGAGGGACTTTGTGTTTTTAATATAGTACTAGTTTAGTGTACATGTTTTGCACATATGAGCCACACCAATTTAAAAATTATATATAAATAGTATTTGTCATTAAATAAATATAATATTCATATTAATAAAATTAAATAAATATTATTAGTTTGATGCAATAATTTAGTCTATTGTGATATAGACGCAAAAATCAATTTAATTGCTTATAATATAGATATGTTAATATTTTTTAAATATATAAAAGTAATAATTTAGAGTTAATAGTTAGAAGTCAAGTAATTGTTTGACTAAAGTTTAATGTAATAAAAGATTCCAAATATAAAAGAGCAGTTTAACGTTTTCAACAAAATTTTACTGATTTTTTAAATTTATTTATATTATATACTTTTATTAATAAAATATTTAAGAGTCAAAATTTTAGCTAATTAATAAGGAAGATTTAGGAGTTTTTCCACGGCTAGAAGTCCTTATTTCCATATATTTTAAAAGTCAATATTATAAATATAATTAAATAAGAATTTAAAAAAAATAGTAAAAAGACAATTTTATCTAAAGAGGAATTTTTTAACAAAGAACAAAAGGTTTAAACAACATTTCTAGGTGCCTTCACGCTTTTAATATAGTACAGATAGATATAGATTTATGTTTCTATTGTTCAAACATTATGATCCCGTTAAAAGACAAACATTCTTATTAATGTCAACAATTTTAATACGCAAGACATGAGGCGACAATGAGAGAGACAATTTTGAACAAGCTAAAATAATGTACTTAGTATGTGATTCGAGAGGTTATCAAAAATAAAAAGTAGAACTAATCTAATTAAGTCTATAAAATCAATATAAAAATATAAAAATAATCATAATATCTCCAACATAAGTGAGAACCCACCTTGATTTTCATAAGCATCAGAACAACAAATGCACAATATCCTTGTTTTATTCTGCCAAAAAAAGAGAGAGTTATTTAATGCTCTTTAATGGATTTTTTTGCAGAAATATACTACTATAAAGCCTTAAATTACGTTTACCAATTTATTTACTTTACTACCAATAAATTTACATATTTACCAATCTATTTATTCTGACTTTTGCCATTAATGAAAAGTTTTTTTTTATTTTTTTACGCGCCTGACGGGACAAGAGTTTAATGCGTCAGGCGGCTATTTAATTAAGCATTTAATGCCACTTTCCGTTAATTAGTTAATTTTTTTTATTAAATCAACCGTCACTTTTTTTATAATAAAAGTAGTATGCATTTAATACTCTGACACAGTAAATTTATTTTAATTATATTCCTCCACACGTTATTTATTATTACACCAAGTGTAATAAACGAGTGCAATTAATGCTCTGACAGACGTGACTGTCTTGACTGACGCGCCGGTCCGTCAGCCGGCACGTCTATTCACGAGGATAAAAATGATTTTTCATCTCCTTCTTGGTAATTTTATTTGTTTTGCAAGAAATTTTCATCTTCTTCTTCACAAGTACTCTCCATCTTGCGGATTCCAGGTATGAATTTTTTGCATTTTTTTTTTGGCTTTACGTTTTGAGTCGGGTCAGCGGGTTAATGGTCATCTCCCATTTTGTCTAATGTTCATCTCACCTTTTTTTATTTGCATTTTTTTCATTCCATGTCTGTATTTTTCCCCCCAACTCCTTTTTTTCGTTATTTTCGATTTTTTTGCATTCTTTTGGGTTTTTCGTTTATGTTTTCAGAGGGTTATTGGTGATGTATGTAATATTTCTTATTGCGAATTTGGTTTCATGTATGTGTTTTAACCCTTATATTTTTTTTTTTCGGTTTTCAGATTTGTGTAAGGGAACATTATATTTTTCAGGTATGTCCTTATCCCTCTTTTTTTTTTGGTTTCGGATTGGTATTTTTTCAAGTGGTGTGTTTACAAAGTTGTTTCCGTTCTTGTTCTCCCATTGTAGTGTGCAATTTTTTTTCCTTGTGAATTCCATTAGAGTTTTACTGGAATTCATTCATATTTTAATATTCTCAAGGTATTCCCTTTCATTTTTTTGGTATTATTTTGCGAATTTAATGTTGTTTGGTCGTTGTTATGCGTAGTGTTGTATATGTAGAAGAGGAATTGGTGTCATACAATAGAGTGTAGTGAAATTGGGGTATTTTTTTTGTATGCAACTGGTAATTGGGGATCTGTGACTTTAGTATGTTCTGTATCTCCCCTTTTTTTATTGGTATTATTGTGTGTATTTAATTTGGTTGTCGGATATTTATGTGTATTGTTGTTTTTGTAGAAGAGGAATTGGTGACATCAATAGAGTTTATATTGTAATTTTTGATATTTTTTTGGTATTCTTCACGGCTGTGTATTAAGCATGCTGATGGTTGATGTGTTGGTATTTTTTTTTCAATGGCATTATCTTGGTTTTCACATTTTTTTTCCCCTGGCCAATTACAGACTTGGTATTTTATATGGTATCTAAGTTTGCATGCTGGTTTGGATAATTGGTATTGCTGATGGTAGTTTAGAATTCAATGATTCTTTCCATTGGGTGGTATGCATTATGGTAGTGTCATATGTCTGTTGGTATGCTGTTTTGGTAATTGGATTGGTTTTTCATATTTTGCTGCTTTGGTATGCAATATGTAATTGTGTAGAGGTTGAAATTGTGGTAATTTTTTTGGTATGCAAATGGTAATTTGGTTATCGGATATTTATGTCTAGTGTTGTTTTTGTAGAAGAGGAATTGGTGACATTCAATAGAGTTTATATTGTAATTTTTGGTATATTTTTTTGTATGCAATGGTGTCGAGGTTGAAACATTAACAGTCTGATTTTTGGTGTTTTCTGTGGTATTCTGTTTGGAATTTAATATTTGTTTGTCGGTTTTATGTGTAGTGTTGTAATTGTAGAAGAGGACTAAATTAATATGGAAGTGACACCAACGAGGAAGAGCCCTCGGTTTGCTAGCACCCCTCATTCGCCATCTAGACCAAGTTTTGATTTGAATGCTTACACACCATCACCATCTAAAAGGGCATACAGTTCGGATTCAAAAAAGTCTAAGGAAGAAGTCGTAAATGTTACTTCTAGCAGAAGGCCTGGTAAAATAAGTTCGGAAAGTAAGGGAAAGGGTAAAATGGCAGAGGTGAATTTGCCCCACGACAGCGACTTTGAGGATGAAATTCCTCTTTCAAAGAGGGCCAAGTTGAATAAAGCGCAGAATTTATCTCTTGATGTGTAGGCAAAGGTATGTACTTTGGTATTTTATTTATATATATAAATGATGGATTCCATGTAATATATTTTTAATGGTGTATTTTTTTTTTAATTAGAAATCTGCTCGGAACAAAGGAAAGTCTCCTTCTGGCAGCAAAAAAACTAAACAAGTGAAGGAGAGGAAGAAAGATCAAAAAGAAGTGCAGGTATAATTATAAAATTTACTTTATTCTCCATGATTTATATTTTATTGATTATTTTTTTTTTTTGGGCCCATCTCTGTACATACATAGTTTTTGTATTTTTGTTGACATTTTTCAGGACACCAAAAAAGCGTGTCAATGGTGCTCCTATGTGAATGTCAAAGTTTTTAAGGAAATATCTGAGTTTTTGTCGAAATTTGGTATGCTTGATCATTTTAAATCTGGTCCTTTTGGTTATTTGTTTGATTTGGCTCAATTGACTGTTCAACCACAAGTTATTCGAGCCATGGTTCATCATATGACCAATAAGGATAACATTGGTGATTTTTTTATATTTAATTTGAATGGGAAAGAGTTAACATTTGATTTAAGAGAGTTTCGGGTTGTCACTGGCCTGAAGTGTGGAACATTTGATGAGTATACCATTGATTTGTCGGGGAGATCGAGACTTATTGATCGATACTTCCCCATGGCATGTGAGAAGGGGCTTGAGAAGCACTATTTAATTAGTGCATTTAAGGAAGGTTTGTTTGAGAAAGAGGATGTTTTAGATATTGCCATTATTTATTTTATCTGTACATATATTTTGTCATCCCCCCAAGAAACATTTTATACCGCTAGACCATTTCCTGTTGATTGAATCTGGTCAGTACAAATCATACATGGGGTCGCCGGTCTTTTTTTTATTTGAGGGATTGCATGGTCCGTCAACTAGCCGGAGACCCTGATTATTTCAAGTTCTGTGGCTTTCCTTTGGCCATGCAAATATGGTTGTACGAGTGCTCCAATAAGGTGGATCCTATGGTTGCTGTTCGGATGCAAAATCGTAGTTCGCGGATTTTCAACTGGACTACACCAGATTACAGGCTGTATTACGATAAGTTGTTGAGAGGAATGTTTCGTCGTTATGGTAGTCAGGTAATCCTTTTGCAATATCATTTTTTGTTGGATTCATAATTTTTTAAAACTAATATTTCAATTTTTTCGTTAAAATTGAAGTACAAGTTCCAAGGAATTGCATTTACTGCGGAAGAGGTGGCTGCTTTTGAGATTGAGCAGGTGGAGGAATCAAACTTTGATGCGTATGATGTCCCCCAAGCTTCTGCATATTCGGATGAAGATGTTGTTTCACTCAACATCAAAAAGATATCTGCGGACATTGTATTGGTAAGTAGATTATTTTATTTTCATTTCTCAAAGTCTGCTGCCTTTTTTTTCAACACCCCATTTTTTTTTCTAGGTGCGCAATGACTTCAAAGCTCTAGAATTGAAGGTTGAAGCGCAGTTTGGACAACTAAAGGCGTACATGGAAGAATGCTTCCAGAATTTACTCAATGAGATCAAGTTGGTACGAAGTCAAGGGTTAAATAACCAAGGAGTAGGAGTTGAGGTACCATAGAAGTGATCATTGACTACCTGTTATTGTGAACATTGTTCATTTTTTTTTATGTAGACATTTAGGGTTCAAAAAATTTTTGCAGCAACGTTGTAATGTTTTTTTTTTATTTTTATGTATGGGTGGTATTTAAGTAAGCATGTTTAAAAATACTTTTTTTAAAAATCAATGTTGGTTTTAACATCTGTGTTGGTACTCCCAATCGTATTATTTTTATATGGTTTGGTGGGTTTTGTGGTATTCTCATTGGTAGTTTCCTACGCATGCTAGTTTACATATCCACATTGGTAGTCCCAATATGAGTGATTGGTTACTGCGAAGGTATTCATGATGGTAGTCTATCCCAGGTATGGCTGGTACCATACTTGGTATTCTTCACGGTTACTGATGGTTGCTGATGGTTGTTGTGTTGGTATTTTTTTTTCAATGTCATTATTTTGGTTTTCACATTTTTCCCCCTGGCCAATTCCACACTTGGTATTTTATATGGTATCTAAGGTTGCATGCTGGTTTGGATAATTGGTATTGCTGATGGTAGTTAGAATTCATTGATTCTTTCCCTTGGGTGGTATGCATTATGGTAGTGTCCTATGTTTGTTGGTATGCTGTTTTGGTAATTGGATTGTTTTTTCATATTTGTTGTTATTATGGAAGGATGGGCAGATTTACTGGTATTCCCATTGGTATGATGAGTTTGTATTCTTCCTGATTGATCCAGTTTGGTATTAACAATGGTATATTAGTATGCATACTGTGTTGATGTGTTGGCATTTCCCATGGTAGTTATATATCATGGCTGATTGAAAGTATTGGTATTTTTCAGTTCTACTTATTTTGTATCAGTGGCTACAGATTTGGTATCCCCCATGTGAGTCCATATGTTCCCTTGGTGCAATCTCTAGTATTCTAATTGGTTGTCAGAATGTTATTCCTTTGGTAGTTCTTGTGGTCATTATGGTACTTATAGAACACAGATTCATTTTGCTTTTGTATATTTGCAAACTGATTATTTTCTTTTTTTAGGTTGATGATGGTGACAATCCAATTGATGCCGATGTACCTGTGGGAGATTTTCAAAATCCCATTCCTGAAGTTGCCACAGATTATCAAGGCACATCTCACTCGCCCAAATATCCCGTCTGTCCGGAAGGTTAGTGTCTATGTAAGCAATTGATTGGTGTGAATAATAATACTTACCCACTGTTTAACTCGCTTTGTTACTGAATAACATTTCCCAGTTGAAGAAACAACGTCTGCACAAAAAACTCCTACGTTGGATGACTTTGAGTTACCTGACTATAGAGAGTCGCAGATCGTTGCGTTGGAAAATAAAATTCCATATGCAACCCCAACGCAACGTGCACGAACAAAGGCTCCTGGGAGGTTTGGGCAGTCACCATACACTGATTTAAGTAGTTCAGCGTGTAAGTCAACAGAATCGCCAGTCTATTTTCCAACGAAGCACCCTTTTGCTGGCTATGGTGAAATGGAGGTTAATCCGGAGTTGGTTGATTTGTTTAAGAAGTGGATTAAAGATAGATTATCGAAAAAACGTGGCAGGTACGGTTAATGTTTTTCGATATATGTTTTATGTATTTTTTTTATATCAGTTATTTATCATCCTTTTGTTCATGTATCATTAGGAGAGCTAGCGCTTTCACGATCAATTCAAATAAGATAAATCCCCCATTCGACTTTGGGGTTGAATCAGTTGGCTTGATGGATTGGTTTTATGGCATGGTTACAACGGGGACTACTTGGACTGATTCGGTAACCTTATTAATTACTTTTTCTCTTTTATTAATTTTCTACATATTCTTTTTATTGGTTGAATTGGTATTGTTGATGGTAGTTTAGGTTTTAGTCACTGTTATAGCTGGGTGGTATGCACATTGGTAGTGTCCCTATGGTTGGTGGTATGTTGTTTTGGTAATTGCATTGTTTCTTCGTAATGGTTGTTATTATGGAAGCATGGGTAGTTTTACTGGTATTCTAATTGGTATGCTGTTTTGGTATTCGCATTGATACATCTACTTTGGTATTAAAAATGATAGATGGTAGTTGTTGGTATTTTTTTAGTTCTTATTTTGTATCAATGATTACAGATTTGGTATCCCCTATGTCAGTCCATCTGCTTCGTTGGTGCAAGCTTTGGTTTTCTAATTGGTAGTCAGAATGTTATGTTTTTTTGGTAGGCCACTATGTATTGTTGATTTCACTTTTGGTACTCTTTGTCATTTTCACCTTTATTACTTGTTTTCATATCCCTTTGTTGCCTGATTCGTATCTGGGTTATTTGTTGTGGGATTTATTTTATTGTTTCAATATGACAATAGCATGTCATTTGTGCATCTCTCATTAATTATTGTTTATGTTGTTATTTCTTTTAAATACAGCATGTTAACGTACTTATGTACTACCTACGTAAGAAATGCAAGTACGGTGATGCATCCCAGATTAGAGTTACCACAACAGACACCTTTTTATGAACTGGGTGGAAAAAATTCATGACATTTGGGTCACCAACAACATGGACAGCACACTGATCACAGAAGATCATGATGTTGCACAGTACATTCGGGGATACAAGATACTGGCCAACACGCCATGGGACAAAGTGGACTATATATGTATACCCTTTCATGTGTCGGAGAAGTGTCACTGGTGTTGGTTGTGTTTTATATTCAAAGTAGGTGTCTCTTTATATTTGATTCGCTCAGTGAAGTCGGTTCGACGCACAATCTGTCTGTGATTCGGTTGGTCAAAAAGATTGCTGAAATAATTCCTCTTTTCTTGGTGAGCACTGATTTCTACGGAAAAAGAGATGACATTGATTGGAAAAACTCAGTAGATTATGCCGACTTTGCATTTTCGGACAGCCTCACCTTTATAACATGCGATAACATTCCCCAGCAAGTTGCAGATTCAAAGTAAGTATTTTTTATTAATCTTCTCAAATTTTTTATTTCTTAATTTTTTTTATTTATGGCAGTTATTTAATTAAATTTATTTCAACAGTGACTGCGGTCTATTTACATGCGTCTTTGATGAGCTTGTATGTAATGGGTATGATTATGTTGAGATTGGAACAAAGTCTTTTGACCCAGCCTTTTGTCGATTACGTTATGGTACTTTATTATGGGATTATGGCACCAAAAAAATTGAAAATGGTGTCATAAGTGAAAGTGAGGTGACCGGGAAGGTGGTCAGTCGCTTTGGTGGTCCCAGGAGGCAGGTTGAGCATGTTGGACAGAGTGAAAGAGTACCGGCATCCAAGTACGTTCCGAGGAAGAAATCATAGTGTTTATTGTATTGTTGGACATAATCTACCCCCCCCAGACGGTGTGAACAATGGTGTATATTTTTTTCCTGACGGATTGTTGTGTAATATTAAATTGCCATTTTCCTTATTTTGTATTTTTCGAATTGATTTTTTCGGTGTAAATTTGCATGCTTTACTGTAACATGGTTTTATTATTAGTGCCTAATAAAATATGCTTTTTGTTGGTGTACATAGTGGTTTCCGTTCATCTAATGGCGCACCTAGTTGTTTTACCTCATTCTTCATGTTGCACTACGCAGGTTAATGGATCACATAGTGGTTAACGTTATGTCCAGTGACATGAATTTTTTTTTCTTCAAAACATCCCCATGACACCAAAATGGACACCACGCGGAATATCACAAATATACACCAAACAACTGTTATTCCTCTCTTGACCCCAAAAAAGATATTTTTAATGGTTCACATAGTGGTTGACGTTTATGCAGGCACTATGCATAATTAACCCACACGTATATGTCAAGTGCCATGAATAATTAATCTCTTTTTTTAATTTTTATAAATATCCATAAAACCAAACTGGACCCCATGTTGTATATCACAAATAACACCAAACAACTGTTGTTGTTATATTATCATACTTGCAAAGGATGGTACCAAACTGGGTTCCTGAAATAACTTAATAATATAAAATAGTTTACAATCTTACTGTTCCTCCTACTTAATAAAATTGTTATACTATATGCAAAATACATTATGTCCGAATATTCAACCATATTATCCACCTAAGTGCTCCACCCAAAAAAATCATAATACATACCAAACATACCACCAAACCACTGCCACCTATTACTAAATCAAACAATACCCTTCTATAAATCAAGCCAAAAAAAAAAAGCCTTAATGCCCCATATTCCAGTCACGCACAACCAAATTCATGCAGTCCCAATTTACCCAATCCCTCCACTTAGCGGTACTCACCTTTTTTTTTTTGGTGTTGCAATGCTTCTTTTCGTGACCTTCCACCCCACACATACTGCAGTTACTTTTACTCCTCTTTGATTTCCTTTCAAAGAATCCCCTCTTCCTGTCTTTGTTTGATGGCCGCCCCGGTCTCCTTTTTGTGCTGGGTGACAGTACCAAGTCATCCATAACATGCGACGGGACTGTCCAAGTGCTTTCACAGGGTAGTGGCTCTATTGGTATTGCATAAGCATCCATGAAGTTCTTGTTACTGTAGTAAACGGAGCAGAAGTCATCGACGCATAATTTCCTAAACTCAATTGCAGATATTGCATGACAACATGTCATTTCATCATGTTAAAACCGCCCACAACTACACGTGTGCGTGTTAAGACAAATGGTGAATCTCCTTGCACTATCGAGGACTGTATGAAGATGTTCTGTTGAAGCACGCACCTTCATTCAAAAATTAATTATTATTACGCAAAAGTTAAATCAATATGAATATTTTTAAAATGTAAACTATATTACTGTACGAACCGTCACACTATTCGACAAATGTATATTTTCCACCAAGAACTTATTATATTTTTTGGTCAAAACCGTTGTTGTTGTCCTGCCTTCTTCATTGTTTTTTTCATTCCAACGTTGTATTGTTTGCCTTACATATTCTAACATTGGTATCACTGGAAGCCTTCTCCCAGGCAAGATTGCATTATTGAAGGATTTAGCTATGTTGCTTGTCAAAGTCCATGTTCTCTTTACTCTTGTATGAGAACGCGACCACTTCTCAAAATCAGCCTTCTCTAGATAGGGACGAATTTTGGGATTGATGTCGTCCATTTGATCCATAAGGGTGTTAAATTCTTCGACTGTATACGCCTTTGCCAAACTGAAGAATAGTTTTCTCACCTCATCAATATGTTTGTGGGTGAACTTTAACAAATTAGACCACAAATGGTAGATACAAGCATAGTGTTTGATGTTTGGATAAACTGACGCTGTAGCATTCCATATGCTCTGATTTCGGTCGGAAACAAAACACATACCATCCCGTTCACCAAAAGCTATCTTGAAATTTTCGAAGAACCATCTCCAGGTGTTGTCATTTTCAGAGTCAGCGATACCATATGCCAACGGCAAAATATGTCCTAATTGGTTATCAAAATAATACGTTCAATAAAAGATAGATGTCTAACATGTTAATTTAAATTTAATTCGGGCTATTATGAATAAACCATGATGATGAATTATGAACAACTTATACTAAAGAATTATTAATAGAATACCAACCTCCAGGATCCATTGTGGTAGCTATTAACATTGTCCCTTCAAATGTCGAACGGATGTGTGTCCCATCCACTACAACAATTGGACGACAATATTCCCATCCTCATATGCTTGCATCAAGAGTTATGAATGAATATAGAAACTTGTCTTCATTGTTTTTTTTAGATTAACAATGTTGCCCGGATATGCTTCGCCCAATATATGCAAATAAATTGGCAATTTAGAGTACGATTCTATTGGGTCCCCCCGCAAAATCTTTATTGCTTTCTGCCTACACCTCCATGCCTGCATGTATGTCATTGAAATACCGTGTTTCCTCCGCATGCCTGTCCGTATGTCGCTTGGGGTGTAAACTGTCCGGGGATCGCTGAACTTAAGCAGTACCATGTTCCCAGCACAGAACTGTAACATTGATTCCGTGCGTACAACCTCCCCCCCTCCCCCCGCAAATGTGTACATCGTTGAATACGCGGACTTTGAATAATCCAGACTCACCAACGGATGATGACTTAAACAACCATGAGCATTTCTCATCTGCACATCTCAATGCAAAGCTAGAAATAACAACAAATCAAATTAACTATAATAATGGCATATCGCAACACTAACAATTTTATGCATCTTTTTTATTCATAATACCTTGCTTTATACGAACGTACAACTTTAAATTGGAACTGCCTCACCAAGGCATATCTTTGTATAACATCAATGAGTATATGTTTGTTTAAGTAGATTTGTCCTTCCATGACTATATCTGTTGAAGCGTTCTTGATTACTAGATGATCTTCATTTTCTTCATGAAATTCCATATTTTCATCGTCACTTTCATCCCAATTGACAACAGGTGATGTTATTTCTCTGGGACCACTATTTCATTATTTCTTATCTGTGTTGTGGGCTCAATATCTCTTGTAAAATATGTCACACACAATAGATATTTGGAGAAGAAATTCGGAACCAACCTTCTTTGATCCAAATAGACCTTTACGCCCATGTCATTGTGGATTGTCAATGGTGGTAATTTCACGTCTACGACATATTGGATTACCAACTCAACGCTTCTTATGTCTAACCCTATTTGGGAAGCTATTACTTGCAATAAACCATCATAATTTGATGAAGTATCATATAATATTCCTTCCATTTTGTAATCTGTGTAATCACCTGCAATCACACCAAATACAATATCAACACCAGCAGTAAAGTCGTAGTCCTTTCATAAATACCATTACAAGCACCAAACTTGCCACATAGATTACATTCTGACGGAGTACCACATGACATACCAATGAAACTACCACGAATGAAACAGTGTTACAAAGACAAGTGACACCGAAATCCAAACAATATACCATATAATTTGCCAAGGGAAATACCACTTCACCAATTAAAAGCACCATTTTCGTTCACACTTTTCTGTTCATCGACAATACATAATTTCTATACCAAACAAACCACAATGCAACTACAGTTTTAAGCACCAACCAGTCAACTTTTAAATTTTACAACACCATATGCATGTCAGTGACCAACGAAACCACCAAATAACTATGTGTGTAAACAAGTTCAATATGGCCACTGCCATTTACCAACTCCTTTATCATTTCAACCACAAAACACGATATATATAATATATATATATAATAATATACCTGTTATCTCCCATCTTCCATCATATTTCAACAAAATTGAAACCACACTTTCGTTACCCATGTTCCTTGGTCTGAGAAAACTCTTACTTTTTCAAGCCTTTTGTGACAAAAAAAAATTCTTGGTCAAACACTTCTTAAATACACCAAAATATTCCCTCCAATTTCCTTTTTGTCAAAAATTGTGCATGAAAATAATGGAACAAACATGGGCCAGCCGTACGTGTTGATGTGGCCTCCCTTATAGGTGGTGTAGGCTGAAATAGTAGGCTGCCATATGCCATCAAATCAATTAAATTGATTTGATGTGTCCTTTTTAAAAATAATTCAACACCTATTACATTTAAAAAACCAAATTTTATACATTACATATTTATAGTATAGAACAAGTCAAATATATATGAACATGTCAATAAAAAATTAATTCTACGAATTTGGTTACGATTACCATTTTATATTCCTTAAAAAAGTCACAAAAAATTTCACATTAAACTCCAATGAAAATTTCATCTTGTATGTTTATTGCAATTATGACAATATCAATTATACGTAAGAACTAATTATTTCTCCACAGTACAATCATTTTGCATACCATTTTTTAAAATAATTGTCTCGAACTTGTTAGTCCAATCAGTTAATTCTTTATTCCACCATTCACGTAAAATTATCTATTTGCACTGGATGTCAGATCAACAAATTTTTTTTTTCCGACTTTACTACCATGTTCGTACAAACATATATAAAAATTAAAATTTTTATTCTCCAAATTTGAAGAACATAGTACTTCTTAGTCAATAATTATTAAAAAAAAAAGGGGAAAAAAGTATACATCCATGTCTTACACCAACTTCCAAAAACTTTTAAATATCAACTATTTATTCTTTCTTTTCACCACCTATCACATCACAAATTAATCAACATTATTCTAAAAAACTATACTCTCTTTCCTACTTTGTAATTAATTTTGGTATACTTTTGGTAATTTTTTATTGGTTGGTAGAGGCTTGTAATTTCCTCTCTAAATATATGCATTTATGAAAACTGCCCATATTTAATTTACTTGAAGAAGTACTTTAACATTAAAATATAAGTAGCAATGAAAGAATTGTGTTGTTATAAATTGAAATCAAATAGGTAAAAAGAAAAGCAAAAACTGAGGAAAGGCCTTAACAACAGACCAAGACAAGAATGGAGAGGGGAGATCCCCTCAATGTTTGCTAAGCTCTAGAATATTAATTTCACTCACTATAAATTAATCCAGAAAAATAATTTGTGAGTTTAATGGATGAGTGATATTTCTGGGGGGATTTTTCTAGTGTTCGATACTATATTAGAGTCAAACCAATTCAAATTTACATTGGATAGGCCTCGTTCAGACTTGAACTCAAGACAATCTTATTAAGAGAGAAGCAAACTCTTGTCTCATTAGTTATGTGCCACCATAAGAGCTCTTGTAGAATAAGGCTAGTGGATCCACAATAGCATAATGTTAAAGTTATAAATGTATACGCATAAGTTGACGGAGTTCTACCTGGCAAGTAGTCTCCCTATACCAACATAGGGGGTTATGTTGAATTCCATGTAGTAGCTCGCATAGTCTTAAATGTCGGTTATGGTCTCCTCCCACATAGTTATGTATATGATGAGTTATGATGATTATGTTATTTCAACTCATGTTTTAAATGACGCATTGATCATTCATCACATATTGAGCTTTACTCCTTGATTATGACTATGCATATTGCTTATTATGATATCATGATTTCGTTGTTGCACTCATCCCATATACATAGTAAATTCAAAGTGCTAACGCATATTTTGCCTACATGATGTCACCATATAGGGATCGATGCTCCTCCTCATCCTCCGGTCCGTAGCTAGGTTTTGGACTCTAAAGACTAGAGATTCGTGAGTTCTCTAGTTCGGAGACCACACCTATTTCTGTCATGCTTGATGTATTAAGACATTTCATTTTCTTGAGTTGTATTTCCTTTGCTACTTATATTTGAGGGTGAGTTTTAATTTGGGCATGTCTGGACTTTTTAGATGTTGTCCCTTAGTCCCATTCTCCCATTTCAAATTTCACTTTTATTTGTGATGAATACCTATGAATAACTTGATGAATGCTAAGAGATTTGGGTGAGGTACCTTCGGGTTCCTCATTCGTTGTGTTATGACTAGGTCCTAAGTTTGGATCGTACAACCACATTGTATCTTGATTAATGAGATGTTCTATAATTTTTTACTTAAAGGCAAGACTTAACCTAAGGTCTTTCAAATAACAAATTGTGTCTAATGGACAACAATTTTTACCGTTTTTAACTAAATCAAACTTATGGGAAACATAATAACTTTGCCTTAGAAGTAAAATGTGACTCAATGATTTAATATTTTATATATAGAGTGAGAGAGGGAAGGAGAGAGAGAGATGAAAAAGACACAAAATAGAAGTAGAGAAAAAAAATAAAAAAGACAAAAGAAAAAAATTAAATAAAGAAAAGGAAAGGGAAAAAATAGAAGTTACGAAAAACAAAAATGAAAAAATGAAAAGGAAAAAATATATAAACAAACATGGAAAAAAAATTAGAACTACAAAGAAACAAAAGAGAAGAGAAAAGTAAAGAATAAAAGAAAAATAACCAAAGAATAAAATGACAAACGGAAGAAGTTGAGAGGCAATTGAGTATGGAGAATTGTTTTAAAAATACTTAAGGTGTACAGAGGCATTTTTGAAAGGTTTTTCTTATGGAGGGACAAAAAATCAAAATCGCTACATTTGGAGAACACCTCGTGTAATTTTCTTCTACGGTATCATTTTTTTTTTGTTACAAAGATACTTATATTTATATCTAAATATTTGCTAATACATAATTTTGGCAGGGTAAGATGCCTGCAAATTAAAGATACTGTTGGGAGGGATTACATTAGCATTAACAGCAAACTTGTCCATCAACGTAGGGGCTTTAGTTAGCCTAACAAAATAAGTTCTCTCTATGTCACGACACATATCGGAGGAACTTCCCAGAAAAAAAAAAAGAGCATTCGGATGTGATAGCTATGTTCCCTCCTTTGCAAGTGCATCTGCTGCCTGGTTTGTTTTCCTATATTTATGTAGAGAGGGAGGGTTCCCTAGTTTCCGGAATAGCTCCCTGCATTTAAACTAGATATTAGAATATGTTAGGTGATCTTGCATAAGGAGATTGGTTACTTCATGACAGTTTGTGTTGATTTCCAGCGGTGTTACGCCATTGTCTAATGCCAAAAGGATGTGGAATAACCATTGTCCAACATCCATTTCATATCAGTTCTGCATACATTCTAGCCTCGTGGTAAGTTTTTGCAGAGGTTACTACTTAGGTGTTTTAGGTTTGTGTTTTGACTTTCAAGGACTCCATTTTTGGTGCATTTTCTAAGGAGCGTTGATGCTCATAGAGTGTTATTTTTTAAATTGAACTGGAAATTCAAAATAATTTTTGAACTTCTTTCCATTGAACTAGAAATTCTTTTACTTATAGAACTAGAAATAATTTTCAACTGTTATTCAATCTATGTTCTAAACTACTTAAAACAAAACCTTTGGTGAACAAAAAAAAATTTTACAACAAAACTTTGTTGAAATAATACACACAAAAATTCTAACAAGTTAACAAAATCAAAAACTAAAATAAGTAATGAAAATAGAATCTATTGAGGAAAAAGAGAAATGAAATTGACAAGAAGAAAATCAAGTTCACTAAATGCACACACTCAAGTACTCAAAGTTAATTGAATATGTCCTCCTAGGATAAAATGATTTTGCTCACCAATGTATCAGTACCTAAAATCACGGTATCAGCAAACTACTCAATACAAGTAAAATATTCTAGAATTTGTTTGTGTAGAAGAAGAAGTCAGAAAATTCATAGTTAAAAATGAGATCAAAATCCTCTATTTATAGACATCAAAATATGTTTATTATGCCTTATCAGAAAGGTCACAATCATTCAAAAATTTCATAACCCTTTAACAATTGACACATCTTCCTTTGATATTTAGCTTTTGCATAATGTTGTTTCACTTTTTAAATCCTCGCTTAGCCAAAACACACACACCTAATATAAAAGATTGTCCATCAAAATAAGTTTAAAGTTTTCCATGAACATATAGCCTATTCAGTTTTGCTTCAAAAGTACAATAGGAAAAACCACTGAAAAACATCAGTAACTAACTTCATGTGCTTGCTATCCTTCAACTATTTTCTTCATTTCTTCAAGTTCACTTGGATTTATATGAAAAGCACTGACTGTAACCTGCAAAAATACCAAAGTACTCATCATGCATGACTTTATTAACTTGGAGAAAATTAGAGAAAAAACAAAATACAAAAGTCATCTCCAAAATAATGATAAATACTTCAACTAGTACTTATTTTGGTGAATAGAACTTGATACTTCAAAGCCATTGTTGCGCAAAAATATAAAAGGAAAAAGAAAAAAAAGGAAAACGACTAGTAATGAAAAATAAACTAATCATTGAAGAAGTAAATAGTAAGAACCTTAATGTCTCCTGCTGCAGTCAGACGATCAATAACTAGACCTCCAATAACATCAGAATCTGGACCAGCACACGATATAGCCAGTGGTTCAGACTGCTGTACTTGACCATCTTCAGATATAACATATGTTCCCCCAAGACTTATTATTCTATATAAACTCTGCAAGATAACATGTATAATCATAATATAAGTATCTTTAACTTTGAAGTATCCATGATAAGTAAATTTCATCATCTCATGTTTCTAGAATATATCTCTCCCCTCAAGGAAAAAGACAACTAATGTGAATAAGATAATCAGGTACCTTATCAGAAGCTGGTGAATTTTTTCTATTCAGTATTGGATGAATAACAACACCGGCAGCTGAGATAATCTTGCCCATCCATGTGCGGCCATTTGAATTTTTGGAAGTGTAATGACCCGTTAGGTCATTTTAAAAATAAATACTCCCTCTTTCATAAAAGATTCTTTTCGTAAATTTAAATTGAAAATTTTGGACTATTCGATAATTACGGTAATCTAGTTGACGGATAATTTTAGATAATTAATGTAGTTGGTGGATTAAAATAATATTTAATTAATATCCTATACTGTTTATCTCATATTTATCAAAAACAATAGGCTAATAGAATTTATCACATTTAGTATACTAAAATAAATAAATAAATAAATAAAAAGGAAAAGAAAATTAAATAAAAAAAAAAAAAAGAGAGTTAACAATTAAAAGGGCTGCTGCGCAGCCCTCTCAAACGCAGGAAACAGTAAAAGAAATAGAAAGCAGAAACGCAGAAAAAGAAAAAGACGCGGGAAAAGAAAGAAAGAAAAAGAAGAGAAGAAAGATTAGGATTTTCGTCCTAAATCATCAAGGTAATTATTCTCATTCTTTCTATTAAGTTTTCATGAGATTATGAATAAATTTTTAGGGTGAAAACGTGTATAATTTATATTAAATTAAGAAAATATAGCCCTAGGGTTCTTAGAATAAAATTTTGATTTGGGGGTCGAATAACGATCCGTTTTAGCTGAAATTTGATATACACGTTTAGTTTATTATGGGTAAACATAATTTGAAAGAAAATTTCAGATTTGAATTTAAGGGCTCGGGGTGACTTTTTGACCCGATTTTTTTGAAAAAAAATATGTATAGTAATATGGGTGTCATTGGACTCGTATTCTTATGTAGATTATGTATTTGAACAGATTTTGATCATATGAAAGCGTTACGAAAGACTCAAGATTTGGAGTGTTATTCTATTAATTGAGGCAAGTGAATTTCTTAACCTTTGTTAAGTATATAGAATCTCGTGCTTCCTTGTGTGAGGGTTGTGTATGATTTTGACATATTGAGTTAGTGTTGATGTTGTATTAAGACCATGTTGTTGTGAATTGTGCATTGTGTTAAAGTTAGTCATTTTCTCATTATCATGTAAGGATGCCTATTTGCATTGATCAGTGTGACAAGTGTTACGAGGACTGGAAAAGAATAAGAATTAAAGAGGATACTATATTTCGAGGGACGTGTCGCACGCCGCGACGGATATTATAATTCGAGGGACGTGTCGCACGCCGCGACGGATACTACATATGATTTGAGGGTCGTGTCGCACGCCGCGACGGATACTATATATGATTCGAGGGTCGTGTCGCACGCCGCGACGGATACTATATATGATTCGAGAGTCGTGTCACACGCCGCGATGGATGCACGGACTAGAAGTCCCCCATGGGTCCCGGACTGCGAGGCAGCGGGTGTGTATCACTAGGTCAAACATGCATCATGATATTTGATATTGCATTGCATTGCATCACACATTATCATTATCTATGAACTTGTGAGTATCTTTTATGCAACTTGTGATGGATGCACTTGATCATTATATTGTTGAACTATAAATATTGGTGTGGGTATTGAGCTATAGGCTATGTACATTATGAACTGTTAGGTTGAGCTGACTTTATGCAGGTGGTAGTTGTGGAGGTTCTGTTGGAGTATTAGGAGTACTTGCATTCTATATTACTTAATTTTGTGTTTAGTAGTTCACTTGTTGGGTACCGTGTGTTTGGTACTCACCCCTTGCTACATTTTTGTAGGTTGCATGCGAGCCCGGTCCCTTTAGTTAGAATTTCCTCATTTCAGGATCGAGCTTCCGGATTATCCTTAAGGTAGCTGCTTATCTCATCGGTGGACCTTCAAGGAATCCATTATTATGTTACGTCCTATTTGAGGACTAGACATTTGAGACATTTATTTTATTCGAGTACTATGTATTTAGAGGCTTGTACATGTGACACCAGTTCTGGGATGGTTGTAGTTTGATCTTCCTATGATTATTTGTCATATTAGACTATTTTTCTCTTCCGCTATTATTATTATGTTTGTATCAGTAGGTATTTGGCTGACTCGTCTTAGTGGGTTAGGTGAGTGTCATCACGCCCGAATTTCGGGTCGTGACAGTTGGTAAATAAAATTTCAAAACATTTAATGTGCAACAAATAATATTTTTATATTTTGGCTAAGAATTGAAAGTTTTATGAATAGAAAATGAGGGCTTTCTTGAAGGTTTGGCTTAAGTTTTGACAGTCACAAGAAACCATCAGTAGCAAAGAATGATTTGAGCAAATAAAAATTGAAAAGCATCTCCTTGGAAGATGATGAACATAAAACTTATGCCCTTATCGTTTTCCACTACCATTCACTCACATTCATCATAATGTAGGTCTTGGTTGAAGTTACCATCAAAAAATACAAAATATCCATCCACAAAGCAATATCATATTGCGATTATGAATATAATAAAGTAAACTTGAATGAAATTGAGAATGCATTGCATGAAAAGGACAATCAGAAAATAACGAAGGAGCCAAAATAAAAGCATACCATATAAATAGTAATATTATATTAGAGAAAAAAATATAGGACAAAACAAGAATGATTTTCAAGTTCAGAAGAATATGAACATTGAAGAAGTACAAAAATGAGACCTGTCCTTGATTGATAATCAGGGTATTCCAATGCATTACTTCATCTTTTTTTCCTGCAAGAATACATGTAATAAGAATGTTAAGTTTTGGAATTTATGTATGGATTATTTGATGAACGTTACATGCACAACATAAATGTTGAACTAACAGGAGCATTGAATATACCATACGTGTCTAGGAGCACCAATGTGAAATATGCAAACATTTTTTTAAAAAAATGTCTCATTAGAATCATGAACTGGATAACACAAAATCGTTACTAGTCTCTCTAATAAAAGTACAGCATTAGATTGCAAAGGAAAAAGATATGGTAAGTTGAGAGTCTTGAGACCCATAACACGTAATTCTCTTTATTTGTTGTGAACAAACACATTTAACCTAACCTTAAAAGATATATTTTGATCAATATAAATTTTAAGAGAGTATACGTTGAACAACATTTGTACATTCAACTTGCTTTCTATAAATTTTTATTTTATTTTATTTTTCATTGGGATAAAGGTGATGAGAGAAAGTACAAGTTCTAATGTAAAGAAAAGGGATCAAGTCCATAATTCTTTTCTTTTCGTTGTAGAGGTTTTGTAAAATCTACAGATTAAGACTTTTGTGAAATAAATCTCGAAAAAATAATTAAAATCAACAAATTTACACTCAAATAAAAATTGAACAGTCAGTACCATTGACACGAGATCTCTTCCCTTTAGGTTGTTGAGGCCTTACAGACCTTGACAAAGAAGGGACTGGAAGGGCAAGCACCCATGAATTATTCTTAGTCTTAGCATTTGCTGCATCATCTTCCATTTTTTACTTGTTGTTTAGGTTTATTTGCGTTAAAGCAATATTACCAAGAATAGAAGACATATATAGTCTGTAGAGGAATTTGAGAGAGCAATCCAGACTAGATTATACATATTAAAAAGGTAATAAATGTAGATTATTTGTTTTCAAACTATAATTAATTTTTTCTAATTAAGCACATAATTCTAATAAATCTCAAATTGAAAAATCTTTGACTACTTTTATACAGACGTAATGTAACACTTGATAAAATTACCAAAATACTCCTAGAGGAGAAATGAGCGTGTAACGCGTCTTTCCGTGCTCCGATAGAAAATTCGAGGTCGGATATGCGATCAACATGAAAATTTGAGTGGAAAAATAGTCTTGGTTGATTTTTATAGCAACCGAACCAAAAGATAATTTTTCGATGCAAAACCGAATTCTAGTAAGCGTGCGTGACAGGTGTGCAACGCGCATGCCGCGAACGTACACTTAGATCTGGTCCAAATATTTTCTATGGAATTAGAAAACTCGTTTGGAGAATTTTCAGCAAAAAGCCCCGAATTTTTACATAGTCCGCGTCGTAGACCTATATACCCAAGGCAAACTTTTTTCGAATTTCTTGAGGGGCATTCCAGACCTTTCCCAACCTCTCCTAAACTTAAAACACAATCTAAATGGGTCATTTTGAGCGTAAAAGGGGTTTTAATCCTCATTCCTAAATCATTCTAGGTTCTTGAAAAAGACTAGGGCTAAAAGGAAGAGAAGATGAGCGTAAATTTCGAGGAGTTTGGGGAGTGTTCTTCAAGGATTGATAGTCAAAAACTTCACACCAGGTATGTAAGGATAAACTAAAGCATGGGATTGTTCTCCCATGTGCCCCCATTGATGGTAATAGAGGAGTTAAGAGTCTAATGAATCTACACACATAATTCTTGACTATTTTCTTGAAAATTATATACACATTACATGTATTTTCATATGTTGATGATCATCATAAACTTGGTTTCCTGAATTATATACTTTTCATGAGTTATTGTATAACCCTATATATTATTTTGTGGAAGCATGCATGAATGAACCTAGGGATGGAGTCTAGGGCCTTAACTTGAGCATGATGATTGTAATCTTGATTTGAGTATGAGGTTGAATTAATTAAGCTTGATAATCCCATGAGTATTCATAATTGAGTTCTAGAGTTCTTTCTAATTGACTTCTTCTTAATGATAATTTGAGTCCTTGAGTTCTTAAATGAGCACTAGTTGATGAGTTGATTGAGATGTTAGGCCGAAAGGCCCTATTGAGTTGAGTTGATGAGAGTCTATATGAGACTAATTGAGATGATGAGTGCCTTCACAAGACTCAATGAGATGATTTGATTGAGTTGAGGAGTCTTATGAGCATTGAGTCTTGGGAGGAGTATCGAGCACCGAAATGAGTAAGAGTAAGTCCCACTCGCACTTATTAACTACGTCGCCAAGCGTAGGTGAGGATTAGAATCATTACATTGAGGTTCCCTCTTGAGTTAAAGTCCCTGAAAGCAATAGAGGAGTTGTTGAGGGTAGATCCCTAGTGAATCTGAGGCGTTCTTTACCTGGCAAGTACAGGACGGCTGTGGCAAACATCAGCGAAATTATTGTACAATCACTGGCTCATAAGTGACGATTGTCGGATAAGAGAAACTCCCAAATAGGATCCCACGCTGAGTACTCTGAGTCGAGTCGAGTCGAGTTGAGTTGAGCTCCATTGAGTTGAGTTGAGTTGATTGATGAGGTTTTATTAGTTGATGGGTCACTTTTATACTTTTTATTCTTGCTTTAGATAGACATTTGACATTCTGATTGAGCATTTTCTGAGTTGATGTTACTTCTATATTATTCTACCTATTTTTGTTTCGTTCAACCATTTTACATACTCGTACATTCCACGTACTAACGTCCCCTTTGGACTGTATCATTTTATGATGCAGAGGCAGCTACTAGAAATCATCTACAGGCGCACCGTTGAGGATCTTTGCATTCAGTTGAGTTGGTGAGATTCACTTACTTCGGAGGATCCTGCTTTATTTTCATCTAGCTTATTAGATTTAGACTTGAGTTAGCTTTACTTTTGAGCTGAAGTAGTCATGGGTCTGTCATTGGCACCATTTGATAGTGATAGAGGCTACATAGACTAGAGTGAGTATTGATGTTGAGACTTGTTGAGCTAGTTTCTTTTCTGCTAGACTATTTATTTGATATACTATTTGAGACATCAGATTTGTCCATTATTATCTTTAGTCTTCCCCTGATTGATAGAGTTTATTGAATGAATGAATGAATATGATGAGACCAAGTGGTTCGTTTGGGGACTAGCAATAGTCTTTGAGTGCCGGTCACGTCTAGGGTACCCTCCCAAGGCGTGACACTTAATCCTGTCCATAATGCAAATTCACACTGGATAAGCCTGACCCGTTCAAACTTGAATCCAAGATAATCTGATTAAGAGAGAAGTAGTTTCCTTCAATGCGCTACATAATTTGATGCTGGGAAGAATGAACTTTCTAATGTTAAGGTGATTTTCATTTAATAGGTTAGCTTGGTGCAATCATTTTTAGAAGATACTTTCCTGATTTTAATTTTTATTAGTTCTCTATTAACCATTTTTTTATATTTTCTTTTTCAATTTAGATCAATGACACGAATTCAATTTGTTCCCATTTTCAAAGTTGGATTTATTGAGCTATATACCTCTAATTGAGGTGATTTCAAGTGTGTTTGGTCCAAATCATCATAGGTTCATAGTGGAGTGTTTGTTTAACATCAAGGATTGCTCATTTAAGGTAAATTTTGTTGCGAAGGGGCTGTCCAAACCTTCCTCTTTAACTTTGTAGGAATTTTCTTGCATGAACTAACTTTCTTTATTTTCGAGTATTGAATTGAATTTCGTTTTGAAATGCAAGCTCAATAAGTTGATTAGATCCTTTCTACAGAGTTGATTCTAAGATTTTTATCGTGGGTCTTATAATTCCATTTCAGATTTTGGATCTTACTTTGAATAATGTAATTTTGGTGCCAAAACATTCGTATAGATGTGGTGATCAGTATTTTGATAGCATGGAGACATTTAGAGGTGATTCAACATGTAATTATTCCAAAGGTCTCATCAACTCTAGAATAGTTACTTTAGGCTAGGAGTGGGGTCATCTCTAGTCATGAGACTATTAGTTTGAGTTGTGTGATTAGGCGTTTTAGTTTTTAAACTTTGGCCTATGTTTTGGCGATCGAATTAGGCATTCGAGTTGGCATTTTTGGCGATCAGCTCAAAAATACTAATATTCATCTAGAACGACCTTTCATGCGTGTTTCGAGGTTTTTAATCTCATTCCAAGCCCTCATGTAGATTTTGGCTTAAAGTGATGCTTAGATGTGGGATCTATTTTTTGTCAAAAATGACCTTCGTTTAAAATTTTGACTACACCATTAAGTACGAAATGTCATTTTGAATCAGTTTTCATATATGATTTGTGTTCGTGGAACTCTGAATGAATTTGAAGCATCAAAACCAAAATTTAGCTTTTGCAAGTTTCTGGTGCCATGGCTTTAGCAACTCAGTAGCCGCTTCAGCGACCAAAGCTTGGCTTTTGCAGTAGATGCTTTAGCGACTAACGGTTGGCTTTTGCGATGGGCATCAAGGGGGCAGGGGGCAGGGGTCGCTAAGCGACCAAATGATGGCGAAAGTGACGGCCACTATCGTGACTATTTGACAATTTTAGCGAAAATCATTGGGATTTGAATTCTCATTTTTCTACTTGCTTTGAAATTTAATTTCTTGAGCTAGGAAGCTTCGACTAAGGCGATTCCAATTGCATTTGGTCTGAAATTGTTGTGGCTATGTGTGATATTAGAAAAGCTTGGGAATCGTCAAAAAGAAGTAATTTATGCTCGGAATAGGCTACCCTCCCTTTAATTCTCTCTTTATTGAGGTTTTTATTGCATGATCTAATTTATTCTATTTTTGAGCATCAAATTATATCCCATTTTGGGATACAAGCTCTATAATCCATTTAAATCCTTTTTACGGAGTCAATTCTGAGATTTCTATTGCGGGTCCCAGCATCCTGTTTTGACCCAATTTTGGGTCCAACCCCAAATAATGTGATTTATGTGTAAAAACATTCATATTAACGTGGTGATCAATATTTTGTTAGCTTGGCGATGATTGGAGGCGATCGGAGGTGGATAGCCCTTGTAAGTGATTCGAAGCACGCATGATTTGCTTTGAGATAGGCAAAGCTCTCCATTCTTGAATAGGATCTTTACTATAATATTTAGTATTTATTTCATGTAAATTTGGACGATATTCGCCTAGTATCTCATTTACTTCCATTCCGTTCCATTTTTGTAATTTTCGGCTGGGCCTTATACTAGTGTAGTCTTTTGGAGATCTTGGTATAAACGTGGAGCCTTGTTCATAGTTATTTTAGAAGGAATAACATTTTAGGAGCTTTATGGTGACCTTAAATTAGTGTTGAGTCATAGGTGCTTCGATATGAATTCTATTGCCCTTATAGCTAGGTGTGGCCTCTAGTAGGGCTTATTTTTTTATAGTATATCTAGTGTTTGGGCCTAAGGACTGTGCGGCTCAATATAATCATAGGTATGATGTGTTCAACTTAGTTGTTGATTGGGGATTTGGGATTTGGGGTTAAGCGATGATTCTAGAGATATTTTCTTCCTCTACTTAATTTTTTTGTTATGATAGAGCATGATTTGGACTTGGCCTTAGTCTAGTTTTAGACTAGTGATTGTTATAGACTTGCAATATTCTAGAACTGATATATATAAATACAAATAGAGATGCAAAATATAGAAATACAAAGCAACTAAAGAGAAGTAAAAATGCAAAGAGAGAGAGGCGAGAGAAGAAGAAAGAGGTGAGAAAAAAGAGAGCGAGATTAGAGAGAGAAAATACTAGAAAAAATATGATTATAAAATGTATATTTCTTTTAAAATATAATTACAAATAATAATTAAGTAACTTATATTTATTATATATCTATATAAAATTTCTGTCATTGTTGTACAATCAATTTCTACACCCCCAACTCACGACAGTACCTTAATAAGATATGGCAAAGATTTCCTCTTGGTGAAATTTCTAGAGCATTGTACACCTACTCCCCAATTTTTTTTTAAAAAAAAAAAACAATTTTGGCTTATGTTACTGTTATTATCTAGAAGACCAAAACTCTCCCAAATTCTTATAAAAAAAAATCCAATTTTGACTTATGTTATTGTTATCTAGAAGAAGACTAGTATTCTAAACTCCCTTCACTATTTGTCATGTATTCTAGAAGATGATTCTATTTCTTAAATTAGTCAAGTCTCCCATTCAGCGGCGGAGCCAATATTTTTGTCAAGATGTTCATACTTTTAGAAAATGGATGGGTGATTTTTGTATCAAGGATATTCAATAATTGATATATATCAGAATATCTATATTTAATCTATATATTCAAGAAAAAATTCCGACAAAAAGTGTTCATCTGATCACCTTTGAGTGAATGTAACTCCGCCCCTGCTCTCATTGTTCCTTTATTATCATCTAGAAGACTAGTAATTCTAAACCCCCTCCACATTGCCATGTATTCTAGAAGATGATTCTTTTTCTTAAATTAGTCAAGACTCTCATTGTTCTTTTATGGTCATCTAGAAGCCAAATAAGTTTGAACTTCCAATCTATATATAAGCATTTGGATATACAACTTCAACATTAATTAAACCCTCTCCTATATACATTCCTATTTTTTAGATACACAAAGTTTATTCTATACTTCAATTTGTTTGTTTGAATTATGAAAGGATCGAAGGATTTAAGGATATCGGAAACTAAGGAAGAAGATACTCTTTCGCTCTCTGATCTAATTCCTATTCATGACGATGATGATATTGATTCTGAAGAATATGAAAAGTATTACGACTCAAAAAGTAGTATTACTACTAATTCATCCGATGATGATGAAGACGTATTCGAGTTCATGAGTAATTACAAGAATAATGTCTTACTTTTTCAAGAAAACATACTCTTTTGTGGGAAACTTATTCCTAACAAAAACAACGATAATAATCCCATACTATCATCGATGCCAAAGAAACGATCTTTTTCGTTGTCACGTAGAAGTAAGTTTTTGGGATATAATCCAACTCATCAAGAGATGGAATTGAAGGATCTCAAAAATCGATTGAATCGTAAAGTTGTTGGAGAGGGGATTAGTGATTGTAAATATGGCAAAGGGAATGGAAAAGGAAAAGGTATATTATGGTCCTTGATTAAGACATTAAGTTGCACTAGTGGTGGTGCATCCTACCATGCACAATCTGCAGTCAAAGCATCTATTGGTTGCATTTCACTTGTCTAAACGCTACAAGCTTTGGAGTAACAATAAAATCGAGTTTGAGCAATGAAAATTAATATCTGTATTAAAATAGATTGTCTATGTTATCATTCGTAGACAAGTCGGCTTCCTATATTCTTGACTATAGTCTATAGGAGCATGCATATTGAGAGAGCTTATTTTATTAGAATAGTTGTTAGAATTAGAATATTCAATAATATTCATCTATATATCTTTCTCTACCTAACATCTTTATGTTCATATTTCAAGAATTCGTTTTTGTTCCAATTTTGATATATCTAAGTCTTCTATATAGTCTCCAATCCAATTTTTTTTTTTTAAGTTTCCAACCCAAGTAACAGCTTATATTTAAATTAAAAGTATAACGAAGTGTATATTTTTAAACTATTTTTAACAGTATAGGGGTATATTCGACTATTTTCTGTTTATTTTTCATGATTTAATTTCTTACATAGTTACTCAATTCTTTGAATACTTAGGAAAAAACCAAACTAATAATAATCCTATCCATGAAAGATCTAGAGTCAAAACAGTAAGAATTGATGTCATCTCAGTAAAGTCTACCTATCTCTAGAAGCACACGATTAGGTATTGGGTTGTGACCAAACAAGATAAGATCGAGATAAATTTAGGGGTCCAACTGTTTCAAAAAAAATAAGCGATCTCTGTCAATCATTTCATAAGTAATTTGCAAATAATGGACTCTATCAGGACGAGATTTACTAATCGTACTCCCTAAGAGTTTTTTCATAAATAGCCTTTTAGTCATTCATTATAAATGATCTAATACTCATTCACTCGCTAGCATTACACTGTCATCTTTTGTTCTTAAGCTCTGATACTCGTTTTTGTTTTCTAAACTTGCCCAATGACGCTATCAACTTCTAGCATTGATATCGGACCTCAACTTATTTTTATTCTCTTACTTGATGGCTTGATTATATTTTGTTATTTCACTTTTATGCCTTAATTATATTTTGTTCCTTACACATTATTAGTCTTATTCATAATAATTAAGCAAAATTATACAATCTTAATTACGCGTTATTAGTCATCTCACTCCGTGTATTCTTAAGATACGTCAATAAATTCAAATGTACATTTTTAATGTTAAACAAATACGTGGTATCATTAGTTTAATGAAACCTACTCAAGTAATTTATATGACTCCAATCTCTATTTCAAAAATAATCTAATCCTACCACTAATTAATTATTCAATTTAAAAAAAAAATCAAATATTTTATAATATTACCCTCGTTAGATTGATGATTTGAGGCTATTCAATAATTGTACTAATTAAATTAAATATTAAATGTTCTTTGGATAAGAAAACATGGTATAATTGAAAATTGAAACAACCAAAACCTTCTCCTAATCCTCATAACAAATTAATTAACTATATTACGATTAGATTAATGAAGCATCTTCCGACATAATCACACCAATTTGTTTGCAATAATTATTAACTAATTAAAGGATTAGCCGACATAATCACGAGGCAAAAATAATCAATATTTCTAATCTTGTCATGTTAGGAAATAGTTGAGAAGTTTGCATATGAGAATATTAATTAATAACATATATGTACTAAATTAGCATGGACGGAGATAAGGGAAAGGGTGGTCTGACGTATATTCTTCGCTAAAAAATTATATGATATACATAGTTAAAAAAATATTAGCTATTATAAATGTATATTTAATTATGCACGTTTTAATACAACTGTGAAGAGAATTTATATATTTTTAGATAAATTTCTAATTTCACCATTGTATACTAGTGTAGCTGGATGAAAACTAGGGTTGTGTATCGGTCAGTTCGGTTCAACTTTGAAGCTTATCAATTTGACTTATTAATTATCGACTTGCAGGCATGCTAAACCATTATAGAACCATTTAAGTTATTGGCTTATCCGTTATTGATCGCTATCGGTTCGATTATCAGTTTAACCGTTAAGATTTTGAGACTCAAAAATAAATCATAAAAATCACTTAGAAACAAGGAGGCGAATCAAACGAACCATGCACATAAGCTGATAAATTGCATTTTGCTCAAAAACAAATACTGACACATTGTAGAATATCCAAGAATTTTGATACATGCCAAAAATAAAAATATGAAAATCAGCTCTACGTCACGAATTTTATGTACTGAATGGTGTAAATAAAAAAAAAAATTAATTCCATTTGAACAATTCTAATGGAAACATGATTACATATGTTTAAATTAGTAATGTAGATGAAGGGGAGCTATCCATCATAGAAGAAAGTGGAAAAGAACAAATGAAGTAGGTTGTTTTATTTTGTACATTCGATGTATTGATTCCTTTTGAACTTCAATGAGACCTATTGATGTTCAATTATTGTAATAGTCAATAACATTATAATAGTTGTTTTCTAAAATAATATTTTATTGGAATAGCCAATTTTCTGAAACAGACTTTCATATTATTATATCATATTATGTTTGATTAGTAATGTTTATAATTTAAAAGATATCCAGAATATTACTAGAAATTGTTTAAAATCAACATGAAAAACCAATGAAATTCATCGATTTTTGAATGAATTTTTAAATAAAATCGATGGATTTCATCGGTTTTTCAATAAGCTTTTATTAAAAAAAAATTAATGGACTTTAAAAATTACTAAGATGTCCGCCTGTTATTTTTCACGCTAAGATGTGCAGAATTTATAAAGAAAGAAAATTGGTAAAGTCCTTCAATTTTTTACTACTAGCATTTTTACAAAAATCGAGAAAGTTTATCAGGTTTTTAATTGCAATTAAGTATCGAAAACAATATTAGCATTTTATCAAAGAAGATGCGTGGTCCAGTGATAGAAATATTCAATGTTATAGAAATACGTGAGTTGATTCCAAGTTACTACATTTATTTTTATGTATTTGTTTAAAATCAATGGAACTCCTGGATTTTCAATTAAACGAGCAACGGAATTTTTTTTTAAATCTTATATCGATTTTTTAAATCTAAAAAAGTTGACGGACGTCCCTAAATTTTAACCAAGGAAAATTGAGGGAGTTCGCCGATTTGCTCATACTGACCCACTATTTTTTTTTTTTTTTGACATAGTCAAGTCCAGTAATTTTGAATCTATTTTAGGCAAAAGAATTCAAGGTCCTCCATTGATTTTTCCACATATTTTACAGTGAGACAAATAACATTGTTATAAAAAGGTTTCGCGACTAAACAAAAGTCATAAAAGGAATAGTGTTATTTTAGATGCTACCTACTATGTTGAAGGACCAGGTTCTCTGGTCACCTAGCTAACAAGAAGTACATTGTGGGAGTAATTAAATTAATAAATTTTTCGTGAAAAGCTCTTTGTTCAATGAAATAAAAACTTATGATCTATGTTTATAGGATTTGTCTCAAATCTCTATTAAAAACTCGAGTAATTTTAAATTATAACTCTAAAAACAAACAGATTGCATCTTAGCACTTAACCTTAAAATTCTCCTAGTAGAATTTCACCTTTGAAGACTCTATAACAGTCTCTAAAGTCTTGACAACTCAATGAACAAACACCTATATATTAGAAAACCCCTAGCAATTCTTAAACACAAGAGTCAACCTAACAACTTGAGAATTAAGGAAATAGCTTCTTAGGAATATGTTTCTTTATTGATAGTTTAATTCTCACAAAACACTCTTCACAATGACTAATGTTTGTTAATAATAATTCTCAATTTGTGTGAATAGTGTCCAAGAAAATAACATAATTGTGGTACTTTATATAGGAATAGGAATAGTTGAATTTTCCTTGGCTTCAATCTCCAAATTGATAACTTCATTAATGGAGCTTGTATGTATATGAACTTAGTGAAGGGAGAGGACAAGAGAGCTTTACTTGAGAAGGAAGAAATTAGTTATATCGCTTAATAATCTCACCTAGATCACACATCTTATATGTCTGGCACTCCAGTCTTAACTAACTTCCAATAACCGTAGCTAACTTGTAACAAACTTTTAATCATGGTAGCTTGTTAACCCTATATTTGTAATGACCCTATGATAAAATTATGATTTTACCCCTAACAGTTGTCCTGAGTCATGTTTGAATGACTTTAAAAGCTGATTTTTGAAAATCATGTAAGAAATTGAGTTCTTGCTAAAGAATTGAGTTCTGAAGGCTTAAGTTGCCAAATTATTTAACTTCTAAGTCATCTGGAGATTCGAGTCTCGGACCAAAATTTCATCTAATTCATCAATTCCAAAATGTGAAAATTGATCTAGGAGAGTTGTCAGAATCATATTTGGACTTATTATGTGGATTTTAGGTCCGAAGTTGAAAATTGAGTTAAAGTTTGGCTTAAGCTTGACTTAGTCAACATTTTGAGTTTGGGTGCTCGAATCAAATTTCTGAAGATTCTATTGGTTCTAGGAGGTGATTTTAATGCTAGAATGAGTGTCGTTATAATTTTTGAGTGTTTCGCTAGCATTTTAGTATTTCAAGTGCCTCAAGTTAGTCTAGTTGTGACTTATCAAATTTCGGATCAAGGAGGCCTTAGATTCGAGTTTCAACGATTTCATTGAGTCTAGAATGTCGAATTTAGCAGGGTTGCATATATGATTTGTGTATCGAATTCCGAATGCAACCCAAAGTTCCATTTCGTGATTTTTGTGTTGCTTGCAAATTGTTGATATCTGGTGCTTGTTGTTCTTTGTGTTCGCGACCAGTCCCTACGCGATCGCAATGATGCACCCCCTTGTGCTTTACAATCACGGGCTCTGGATCACAATTGCGATGAGCAACCTAGGTGGTCTTCACGATCGTGAGGCATTTAGCCGCAATCGCGATTAACAAAGTACCCTGAAACAGTAGTTTTTTCCAAAACATCGAGTTTAGTCATTTTTTCACCATTTTCAAATTTCTTGAGCTCAATTTAGGCGATTTTGAAGTGATTTTGCATTGAAAAATTATTGGGTAAGTTATTCTCAACTCTTTCTTCATTTTTCATTAATTAAATTATGATTTTAACATCAAAATTGGGGATTTCAATTGAGGATTTAAGGGATTTCATAAACATGAATTTTCCAAAAAAAAATGGTGATTATTGTGAGCTCATTTTGACTCCTTTTTTAAAATGATTTTTACCATTAAATTCCTAAGACCTTAAGGAACATTTCTATATAAAAACTTTCAAAGTTTCATCTCATTTCTAATATTGACATTTTAAACCATTTTAATTTTTTTCCTCAAATTGTGTGATTTTCGTATTGCTCATTGGGATTTTCATAGGACCCTCTAAACGAATTATGCTCAAGGGTACCTATCACACCCAAGAAAAAGGCTAGTGTGTCACATGAGAGCATATCCGACGTGAATTTGAATTAATTGATTTTTAATATATTATACCAGTACATGGTATCTTATTATAATATCATTGAAGAACAATTAGACATTAAAGGAAAATTACACAAATGTTGAATGATATTATCATAGTATGTGTGTATCTAAATTTTTTCTAAGTCATTCAATGATATATTCATGTATTATCGTGATATTAAATGGTATTGTTAGGTTTTGCACCCTCTACGGATTTGCCTAATCGTTGGAACAGGTTAATCGAACGTATTTCAATGACGCAGAAATAAACAGGACGCAGCAGTTTTACGTGGAAAACCCCCGGCTCAAGAAGGGTAAAAAATCACAACCTGTACTCTACAGGATTTAACTTCAACTTCACTACTTCAAAAGAGCCTTCAACAAACGATTACAATTCCTAGTAATCTAACCTTCAAAACTATTTCAACAACTTCCTAACTTCACATAAACCTCCCTAGGCTTATGTTACCAACGTCTTCGAGTTGCCCCCAACTTGAAGACTAGAATCCAATCTCAGTTATAGACTCTGAGAGATTACACAATTTGTTCAAAATTACAAAGAGAAAATAAATCTTCCTTAGTCCTATGCTATCACGCCGTGCTTCTCTTTTTCTTCGTCTGTCTCTCTCTTTCTCTCCGCTTCTTTCTTTTTTCTGTGTCTCTTAATCTCTCTAGTTTTATAGTTGCTGATCGGAGATTTAATTGCTCTCCATCTCTTTAAGGATAACACTAGTTATTAGTGGAATTCTTTTTCCTTTAGAACTCCTTCTTCTAATCGAACTTCTCTTTTCTCCTTCTTTTACGCATCCTGTTTGAGTTGGAGTAGTATTCCTCTTTAAATCCTTCTTCTTGACAGCAGTTGTTTTTATACCCCTTATTTCCAGCACCCTTTATTCCATTTGTATTGTGTGCAGCGTGTGCAGTTTGCCATGGATACAGTACGCTGAAAGAACCTGGTAGACCAACCTATTTCATTATCTTTTGTCAGCCATCAAAACTTTACTGCTCCAACAAATTCCCCCTTTTTGATGATGACAAACTATCTGAGTGTCAGGCCTATCCATATTTTCTAATTTATTTTCAGCTTTCCATAGTTCCCCCTGACTGTGTGCCCTGTGCTTGTCCAGTGGATGGACCAGGTAGCCTGACTTGTTCCTCTGATCCAACTTTCCATAGTTCCCCCGGACTGTGTGCCCTCTGCTTGTCCAGTAGATGGACCAGGTAACTTGACTTGTTCCTCTAATCCAGCTCATAGTCATCCTGTCCTCCCCTTTTTAAAAGGTGTAAGTGAAAGAAACTTGTGCTTATAACCAGTCATGTGCCTTGAGCAAGCGTTATCCATGTACCAATGCTTGCTTTCTTTCACTGCAACCTGTAAGACAGATCAAGGTTAGTTTTAGGAACCCAGACTAGCTTGGGTCCTTTCCAGTTGTAAAACGGATGAATGAGATCCCTTCTTGCCCAAGTAGGCAACATGTTCCTTGACTTGTTTCTTTTATTATTTTCATGCCTCCTTTTGTGCACATGATATGTGTTTCTACTCCTAACATTGTTTGCAATTGGACACTCAGTAGTTGGATGTCCAATTTTTCCACAGAGGTAGCACAAATCAAGACAGTAGTAGTAACATTCTCCTGAAAGAACCCTATTCCAGCTTTCTCATTGTGACTCCTGCTTCCTAGATGGTTCACTATTCTTGATGACTGAGTCCTTCTGTTTGCCTTTTCTAAATCCAGTTTTAAAATGGAGTTTTCCTGGGTCAATTTTTTCACTTTTTCTTTCTCACAAAAAAAACTCAATTTTGCATTCTTTCAACTCAGTTTCTATCTTCTGAAGCTCTTCACTCATCGTACATTCACCCTTATCAGCAGCAGTTAACTTTTGGATTTCTGACTTTAGGTTCAACACAAGTGAATCAAGTTGTTTAACCTGTTTCTTCAACTTGTCATTTATTTCTTTCGCTTTATCCAGGCAGTTTTTTATCTCAAGATTTTCAAATTTTTTATCTGAAAAATCTTTAATTAGTTGATCCTTTCCATTTGCTACTTTTTGAAAATCGTCTATCAATCCATTCATTAGCAAGATTAGCTTCCTTTTTTAAAAGAGATGCAACTTTTCTTTCAATTCAGAAATACTTACCTCATATCTATCATCTTCTTCTAGATCTAAATCTCCAGCAGCCATGAACGCAGTTTCATCAATCTCCTCTGTATCAGAATCTTCCAATCCCGATCCCCACGCAGCCACCATGGCACAGTTTTCTCTTTCCTTTTGCTTGGCTGCCTTCTCTTTAAGTTCTTTCTCAGCCCTTTCTTTTCTCCACTCAATTTCCCACTGGGGACATTGTTTGATGTGGTGATCAGTCTTTCCACACTTGTAGCATCCAGAGTTGTTTCTGTCATCGGACCACTTTTTGTGACCTGTTTCATCAACCCCCCTCCTGTTACCTGTTTCTCTCTTGTCCTTGCCTTTCTTTTTCATGAATTTTTTAAAATGTTTTGCTAGAAAAGCCATCTGATCTTCATCCAAGTCTGACCCTTCATCATCTGAGGCTGCTTTGAGAGCGAGTGATTTTTCATACATTCCCACTGCTTCCTTTTGCTCTTCCATGTTCATCTCATATGTTCTGAGATTTCCAACCAGCTTATTCAATGTCATGGTGTCAATATCCTTAGCTTCCCTAATGGCAGTAACTTTTACATCTCACTTAGCTTTTGGTAAAATTCTCAGAACCTTGTCTACCTGTTCTTCAGAGGTAAGCACTTTTCCCAGAGAAGCCAGTTCATTAATAAGTAGTGTGAGTCTTGCCATCATCTCTTGCAATGTCTCATTCTCTTTCATCTTGAAGGTCTCATATTCCGTAAATAGCATGGCAACCCTGAATTTCCTAACCTGGGCTGTTCCTTCATGAGCAATGGTGTGAGCATCCCAGATTTGCTTGGCCGTAGTGCAGTTTGATATTCTATTGTACTCCTCAGGGCCTAGGCCACATACCAGTATATTTTTTGCCTTTGCATTTTTCTTCATGGCGATCAGATCGACGGCATTGAACTCCCTTCTTTCTTTTGGGACCTGTCTGCCATCCACTGTCTGCATTGGGATAGTGGGTCCTACAATGATTCTATCCCAAAGCTCGTAGTCTTCTCCTTGGATGAAATCCTCCATCCTGGCCTTTCACCATGCAAAGTGTGTTCCATTAAACAGGGGGGGTCGAACAGATGATTGTCCTTCTCCGTGTCCTAGCGGTGGTGTAGTGTTCATGATGATCGATTCTTAGGTATTAGCCTTTAATAAGAACACCTTGCTCTGATACCAACTGTTAGGTTTTGCACCCCCTACGGATTTGGCTAATCGTTGGAACAGGTTAATCGAACGTGTTTCAATGACGCAGAAATAAACAGGACGCAGCAGTTTTACGTGGAAAACCCCCGGCTCAAGAAGGGTGAAAAACCACGACCTGTACTCTACAGGATTTAACTTCAACTTCACTACTTCAAAAGAGCCTTCAACAAACGATTACAATTCCTAGTAATCTAACCTTCAAAACTACTTCAACAACTTCCTAACTTCACATAAACCTCCCTAGGCTTATGTTCCCAACGTCTTCGAGTTGCCCCCAACTTGAAGACTAGAATCTAATCTCAGTTATAGACTCTGAGAGATTACACAATTTGTTCAAAATTACAAAGAGAAAACAAATCTTCCTTAGTCCTATGCTATCACGCCATTCTTCTCTTTTCCTTCGTCTGTCTCTCTCTTTCTCTCCGCTTCTTTCTTTTTTCTGTGTCTCTTAATCTCTCTAGTTTTATAGTTGCTGATCGGAGATTTAATTGCTCTCCATCTCTTTAAGGATAACACCAGTTATTAGTGGAATTCTTTTTCCTTTAGAACTCCTTCTAATCGAACTTCTCTTTTCTCCTTCTTTTACGCATCCTGTTTGAGTTGGAGTAGTATTCCTCTTTAAATCCTTCTTCTTGACAGCTGTTGTTTTTATACCCCTCATTTCCAGCACCCTTTATTCCATTTGTATTGTGTGCAGCGTGTGCAGTTTGCCATGGATACAGTACGCTGAAAGAACCTGGTAGACCAACCTGTTTCATTATCTTTTGTCAGCCATCAAAACTTTACTGCTCCAACAGGTATAATTAAGGAACAATCATTCTTTCGACAAGTTAATTATCAATTCATAATGAGACACTTCTAAAATCCTCAATAATACCATAATAATATGTTACGTAACATAAAATTGCATAAGTACTAAATTGTACAAATACTAAATGACAGCATTGTAGTATATATACACTATATATGATGATATCATAAAGGTTTCCCTAAATCATTCAATGAAGCATGAATGATATTACCATAATGTATTCAGATATTATCATCATATTGAAATTATATAATTGAGGAATAACCACTGTTTCACCAAACCAATCCTCAATTTTTAGTGAGACACTTCTAAATTCCTCAATAATACCATAACATACATTCAAAAAAATTGCAAAAATATTGAAGTACACCGTCATAGTGTGTGTTTATTGTGATGGTATCAAACGGGCGAATTGGGCCTAAGTTAGGAAGAAGGCAATCAGGGTAGTTTGTTTTGGCCGAATGGAGATTAAAGGAGTCATTTAAGGGTGGCAATGAACAGATAATTAGTTTATTTTTTGAATCCAATAAGTATAGTTGTTCTTCGACTCATCGTTACTCTAGATGGTGAAGATGTTGTCGACTGCGAAGCAATATTGGGTTATTTACATAGAGGAATGGAGAAAATTGCAGAAAAAGCAAACAATTATACAATATTTGTCTTATGTAACACGTTGGGATTATTTAGCTACTATGTTACTTAGATATATACTAGAAAAATATAACTTAAGAATTGTAAATTACTATTTCCAAACAAAATTTTAATTTCAATTTTAAATAAACCTAATTTTAGATTATTAATTTCAAATCATGATGTAAAATCATGTCCAAACTGATCTTATTATCATAAGGGTAGGGATGACAATAGGGCGCCCGGGATGGGTTTAGAGCTATTCAGACCGGGACGGGTTTAAAGTTATGTAGGGCGGGGCAGGTTGAAGGACTATTTTAAAACTAATGCGGGGCGGGACAGATTGTGGGTTTAAAGAACCAAATAGGAATTCGAAGAAAATTAAATCTTTGTAATTAGTAAAATCAAATATATAAACTTTTATATTAAACATTAACTTTAATTTTATTTTTTCCTAAAATTTAAGCTAAACATGTCCGGTAAATTGTTGGTTGTTGAAACGTTAATTAGAAGTTTTTAATTAACGATTAAGAAATAATTGTTGAAATGTCAAGTAAAAATAGTTAATTAGTTATTGAGATATTAATTAGCAAAAAATTAAAAAAATATGAATTTTGATTTTTCATATTAAATTTAATTAAAAAAAAAAAGAACTTAAAAATTTAAGCGCGACGAGTTTATGCGGGATGGGTCTATGCGGGACGGGATGAGTTGAAAACGAAAAATTTCATCATGCAAGATGAAGCAAAGTGAGTTAAAAAATTTGCGAATTAAACTTAATCCACCTCATCCCACCCCGCTCCGCCCCGCCGCATTGCCATCCCTACCTAAGGGATAGCGTTCCTAAGATAATAAAATGGCCCTTTTGCGGGGATGAGATAATCAAACAACATAAATAATATATATATATATATATATATATATATATATATATATATATATATATATAACCACACATCCTCCATCCAATTACTTGCAATAATAATTTCTTAAATTATATTATTTGTAATAAGAGAATAGATTGACCAGCTTAGAGTCCTGCCTACTTCAGCTAGTAGAAATAGAAAGTTAATTATTGATGTCTCTATTTTTATTTATTTTTATATTTTTTTATTTAAATTATTTTTTATTTTTTAAAAATTTATTATATATTAAAAATTATGTCATTTTTATTTATTATTGACATGTTTGATGTTATTTATTTTTGTACTTTCTTTGCTGTATTTAATTTATTTATTTTTTTAAAATTACTATAATTAATAATTTAAATATATTGAGGAGTTTAAGATCGTTTTGCCTGCTTCAGCTGTTAAAAGCAGATAATTATTTATTAATGTGTATGTTTTTCTTTATTTTGATTTATTTTTAAAATTTGTTATATATTAAAAAAGTGTTTCTTCTTTTATTTATTATTGACGTACCTATTTTTTTATATATATTTCTTCCATTTTTTATTCTATTTTTCTTGGAAATCATAATAATTAGAATTTGAAATTTTACATAGAACATAGTACAAATTATAATAATTGAAGTGGGTACAAGGAAATGAAGAGCTTATCATAATAAGGAGCATTTCAAGAATTACTTATTAATTTTTTTCGTAGATTGACGGGTTTTTGATTGTCCTGCTTGCTTCAACTGTTAGAAGCAGATAGGTAATTATTGATGTGTCTGTTTTTATCTATTTTTATATTTTTTTTATTTTAATTTATTTTTTAAAATTTTTTATGTATTGATAACTTATATAAAATATGTTATAATTAAAGCACAGTAATTATTAATTTTGAATGTTATATTTAAATTGAGACGAAAGAAGTGACATGTATATTTGAAATAATGTAAAAAGTACTCTATCACAATAATTACCAACTTAATAAATTAAAAGATATAAAGAATTTAAATGATTCTTGAAAATTTTTTTTTAGTATCACATAAATTGGGACAAAAAAAGTAATATACATTATTTGAAATTTATACAGAAGGTATTATAAATTAGAATAATCAATGATTTAAAATATTTAAAAGAAAAATAAAATTTTTAATTGGCTCTCAAAATTTTATGTGTTGCACACGTTGGAATAAAGCAAGTAACATATATTATTCAAAAATAACATAAAATATACTATAAGTCACAATAATTAACATTTTAAAGATTTTTAAAAACATACAAAAAAAAATCAGTATCACATAAATCGAGATGAAAAATAAACATATACTGAGCTCGTGTTATCACGAATTTTTATATGTGGTTATATAAATATAAAATTTATGCAAAACTTTAATGTAACTTGACATCATTCTGCCTATATTTTAGCTTGAGGGTTGGTCTTTGTTTGCATTCATAAAGAATGTTCCAAATTCAATCAAGATAAATTTATTAATAACAACATTTTTTCCCTAATTAATGTTGAATAAATCGTTGTCATTGTCAATTTTAATATAAGTACCACGCAGAATTTAAGATACTTAATTACCAAACAATGTTCCTTTGTCAATAGAAAATTAATAAGATTTGGTGTCTTAAAGAAATTTGGACTTTGTTTTTATCTATAAACTTCCATGTCTTATGCCATGATTTACGCTGGTTATCAAGGGCCCGTTTGGCTACCAATAATTTTTACTTTTAATTTTTTATTTATTTTGCGAAATTGTATTCAAGAATTTTATTTGGACATGAAATTGTTATAATTTTTAAAATTCAAATAACTTGAAGTTAAATTTTAAAATATTTTGGAATTTGAAAAATGTAGATATTTTTTTCTTTTCTTTTTTAACCCTTTCTTATGAGCTTCCATATTTTTTTTTTCCTATTGGTGATTTGAATTCAAAACCTTAAGGTTGATAATGAAGGATGTTTGCCAGAATTCAAAACCTTAAGGTTGAGCTCTAATTAGGGCTGTTCAAAATTGATTCGAAATCAATTATTTAGACCAAAATTTTTTAATTAATTTTTCAATAATGAGTTGTTGGTTTAATAATTTCGGTACAAATGTAAATTTTTTTTTATTATTGGGCTATCGAATCTTAACGATTTTAGGCTTTTTTTTCTTAACGGGCTAACTGATAATCCGATATTGAATTAAATAATTATATTTGTACAATTTGTATATAAAGTCTTTAGCAGTTTTATACTTTTTTTTTACTGTCTCAAACTCTCGGTTATTTTACAATGTGATAGTGTTTGTTTTTGAACAAAATGTAATCTATCTACTGTATGATTCATTTAGTTTGTCACTTTATTTCTAAGTAATTTTCAACAAAAAAAAAAGTTGTATCAAATCTTAACCGTTAAACTGATAATCGAACCAATAACAATCAATAATCAATAAAGTGATAAGTCAATATCTTAATGGTTCTATAACGATTTAGTATATCTACAAAGCGATAATCGATAAGTCGAACCGATAAATTTTAAAATCGAATCGACTGACATGCGACCTGCTCGCATCCAAATGCATGTTTTCACATTTTTATTTACTTCAAAACATTCACAAAAATTAATATATATTTTTCAAATAATATTTATATTCAAATACAATTTCAATTTTCTAATATCTTTTTTTTCCAAATTTAACTTTTTTTGTGTCTACATAAATGCATATTTAGTCAAAGTTAGAAGATGACCCATCAACTACTTTCCCCTATACTGTTAACCAAAAACTTATTTGGTCTATAACAGATACGGTAATCTTTTTATAAATAATCAATTTTTTATTTTTATGTAACTCTTTTTTCACTCAAAATTTTATTTTTTTTAAAAAATAAAATACATATCTAAATATAATTTTAAATTCAAAATTTAACAAACTTTCAATTTTTTTTTTAAAAAAAATTTAGCTTAATCTATAATCAGACGCCAGCCTAAAAAGGAAGAAAGCAATGAAAATTGAAGTTAATAATATAAGATTAGAAAGGGACAACACCGTTATGATGGTATCTAAAATAAGATTATCTTGAATAAGCTTGTTAAATTTTATATAAAGCAAACATCAGGAATATGCCTAAATAATTTATACAAAAATTATGTATATAAGTAAGTGTTTGGCTATAAATTTTAAATATTTTTTATTTTATTAAAATTTTATAAAGTTGAAGTTAAAAATAAAATTGGTTTGATTATCTTATTTGTGAACAACATTTTAAATAATATTTATATTTTATTATATGTTTGGCCATAAAATTTAAGCGCCTGATTTCAAATTAGCATGCACTTATGAAATTTACATATTTTCAACATCAACTTGAAATCATGATTTCAAATCTCAAACCTTTTCCCGGAAATAGGATTTTAAATTTTTTTAAATATAAATTTTAATTCATAAGTTTGTATTTTACAAAAAGACCTACAATTTTAAATTTTGAAAAAAGAAAAACTCACAGTACCAGGTGAAAGTATTTTATCAAAGAATAGTTCTTACTAATTTACTTTTTTTGATTTATTGGACTAAAAATTTTGTAAAATTATTGCATTTGAAATATTGTTATAATATGTAATCATGAATATTTGATTATAAAAAAAATATGGAGATATGTGTCACTAGTTAAATGTGTAAGGATATATTAATGCCTTATTTATGGATTATAATTTACTTATTTGATAAAATTATACAAGATTTAAATAAATTTTGACGATTTTTACAAATTATAAATTTTTCATGTTTATATGAAAAAAAGATACAACATAAATTAAATTGTATGTCAAAATAAATTTTCAACGTCAAAATAATATAATTTGAAATCATGTCCAAACGGGTTAATGTATTGAAATACACAATTTTAAAACTGAAAAGTGAGTTAAAAAAACTGGTTATAAGTTGTTTTTTAAATTTGAAATTTTAGATTTAAATTTTATTTATTTATTTAGTTAAACATTGATTTACAAATAAATTGAAAATATTTTTTTTTTAATAAATACTTTTTGGCATAGTGCATAAACGGTTTTTTTTAATTTGACCTCACCTAATATTTATGCCCTCTATTTATGAATGTGCATGAGTACACAGTTAAACCTCTTTACAATTGAACTGATAGATATACATATCCTATAAAAACATCTTATGTGACAATTCACATTTTAAGTTAACTTCACATTCTATGTGCCGTCTTATTTGTATTATACCACGAATGATATGTATTATGCCTACTTTTCTAACTTCATACGAATTTAAGTGTCCATTTGTACACAAATTAAAAAGCATAAATATCAGATGAAATCAAGTTTATTGATTTTTTCATCTTTAATCTTGATATTTTTCGAATTTAAATTGTACTAACTAAGAAATCACCTTTGTTAGCAAATAATGAATATTTTATCAATTAAATATTAAGTTTATCAGTATAAATTTTAATTCGATCAAATTTCAACACAAATATCAAATATTTAATTAGACGCTCCCCATCCCTCCCCCCAACCACCCCCCCCCCCCCCCCCAAAAAAAAATGAAAAGGAAATAGATAAAGGGGATGGATATAGCATTTGATGTGGCCCTAATATATATTTGTATATTTGTTGATGTGTAAAGCTAGAATTATACTTACACGTTACATTCTACGTGTATTACATCTCATAGAGCATATATATATATATATATAGCATTTGATGTGGCCCTAATATATATTTGTATATTTGTTGATGTGTAAAGCTAGAATTATACTTAAACGTGACATTCTACGTGTATTACATCTCATAGAACATATATATATATATATATATTTAACTTTATATGAGTTTAAATATCTATTTATATGCCCCAAATAGATATCAGAGAAGACAAATTAAAAGTCAAATTTATGTACCTTTTTCATCTTTGATCAAGATATATTTCAAACTCAAACTATCCTAACTACATTTTATTAACAAAACATAAAATTTCTCAATATAAATTTAAATTTAATTAAATTTCAATACAGATATCGAACACACTCCCCGAAAAAATACATCAAGAGAAGGAAATAGAGAAAGTGGAGCATTGATGTAGACCTACTATATATTTGTGTATTTATTCATGTGTACTCGCTACTATACTTATTACTTCCAAAGCAGGACCTGCTGACAACTGACAACACCAAAAGCGCGTGGGTCCCACGTAGACTTTCTAGCGCACGGTCGAAGTAGCTATATAGGGACTGGTCCCACACACCCAGAATATGATTCTAAATATAAAAATATGCAAATAGGTATTTAAATTAATATAAAATTAAATAAGTAAATTTATATATTTTATGCGGCATAATACACGTAGGATATAAAATTATCGTCATATGAGACAAATATCTCTACTCGTGCAAGTTCAAAGTATTTATTCATGTACTGATAAAGTTAAAGATCATAATTGTCAACTGAAGGCTGAAGTAAGTCAAGAATCATAGTCATGTATTATGTGATAATATATAATGAATATTAAGGGTAGAAAATTAGTAGATAGTAAATAACCAAGTTTGTTTTTCTTTTCAATTTTATTCTTGAATTTTAACATTATCTAATTGTTTTTTTTTTCCAGTATTTCTTGTTGATATTAATTTCTTTATACACTTGTTGTTTGATGTGATTAACTTGAATTAAATCATGAATCGAGAATCTATCAAAAATGATATCTTTGTTTTCACATAACAGAAATAAATTTGCATAAACATCACTAGCTTCTAACTTCATTTATTGAATTTGTTATTGTTGTTGTAGTTATGCTCCATTAGGTCATTGCCACGTACTTAGATAACGAATTCGTACTTATTCTATTTAAAAAATAATGACTTATTTTTTTCAATCTATTTTAAAAAGAATAATTTATTTTCTCTTTTGACAACATATTATTTTATTTTTTTAATTGACATATTTAATACCATAAAATTTTAAAATATTTTAAATAATTTTAATTTAGGATTATAAAATTATAAAATTATTTTTATTTTATTAGATTTTGTAGTAAATTAAATTAGATTATTATTATTATTATTTTAAAACAGAGAAAGTAACGGAGGAGTACGATGGAGCGAGGAAGGTGTGTGGGACCCATCCGTGATGTGTGGGGACCACAGATCGAAGAAACCGCCAACAGTGACTTGAACGAACTACTCTGATAGCTATTTTTGGCGCCAAACCACTTAACAAATCTACGTGACCTCATATAACAAAATTGGAGTATGTAACAAATCATATAATAAAAAATAAATGTATTATAACAAGCATATTCTAATTAATTTACGTGTATCTTGATCAATTTTATAGAATGTTTCTCATTTTTTTACTAACAATATGTATTTGGTTAATTTTGTCCACTAAGAATAAAATAAATTAAAGGAAATTGTTTTGCTTTTATTTGATGGTAGATTTTGAAGTTGGAACTTGAAAAATTATGTTTTCAAGAAATAAGTATTTAAAAAAATTAAAACAATTCTGAATAGCAATCAAAGTTGAGTTCCTATAAACTAAAATAGAATAATCTAAATTAATGCATAACAACCCTCCCTAGAACTTGAAAGTCATTCTATCAAAACTCTATTTAATAGTTCAAAGTTTGGGATGCAACCCCGAGAAAATCATAATAATAAATGTCTAAAAATGTTCAAGTCCGGAGGAAGTGGATTGAGAGATTAGGAAAATTCATGGCAATCTAAAAGAGTTGATTGACTCTTGAATTCCAAATCAGCAATATCCTAACTTGGATCTATCAAGAGCCACGTGAAGATGCCCTGTATTCAATAAAAAAGGAGCAAGTGCAATATTAGTACACAAGATAATGATGTATCAATAGGATCATGTGGATATTCCAACAAGCAAAATATAAAGAAGTAACCACAACATACTATACATATATAGAAAGAGTAACAATTTACCATTTCATGTTCAATATGTCAATTCTATAATGTCAATCTCAAATGCATCAGTCAATGATGGTCCTCTCGTAGGACCCCCACCCATATAGTTAGTATGTTAGAACATGACATCTAATTAAATAATATATCGAGATGTGACGCCCGATCCAATAATGTGTCATAATGTGATACTCGACCCAATAAACACAATTAAAACCACAATGAATGTTTTACAATTTGTACAATCAAGTAACAAGTCATTGCATGCAATTTGATTACGGGTAGTTATTTTAATTAGATTCTTTCCATCATTTTGTATTCGCATACATGCAAGTAATACTAACGACGTAGTTAACAAATACATATAACCCAAATGAGAATTCAGACCATCACCTACCTCCACAAAAACCTTAAAAATCTTCATAAAATAGGAGTTGTCTACTTTTCTAATAATGCCTTTACTCGTTCTTGATATAAAAATAACAAAAAATCAATGAACAATAAAATAAAATATTCGGATCATATCAAAATCCTAACATTTGACCACTTTCATGATCATCTCCCCCAACTAGAATTTTTTCTACCATTAATTTCAGGCCAACATCTTCCCTAAGAGAATTTTCCTAGATTTTAAGGTCTAGGAATCAAATTACAAGTTCAAGAAATGATTAAATTTCCTTTGACGAAGAAGAAGGCGAAAAACTGCAAAGAACAAGCCCTAAGTCGCTTTTGGTCTCTCAAGAAGGTGTGTGAGAAATAAAAATAATTTTGGAACTTTTTTTACTTAAATCCACGACGTCCCACTATGCGGCCACTATCCCGTTGTGGTGGGGTTGCATGAAGACAGAAACACGGGATTTGCATTTAAACTTCCTTTTCATAACACATCCTCAACCCATGACGTTCTAAAATTAACCATTTGCGACAAGATCAATTCTGAGAGTTCTACTCGCCCAAATTTGATTTTGTAAAGTCGTACATGCTCCTTATCGTCTTGGCTATCAACTCAAAAAATCAAACCCATAATCCAAGCCCCAAGTCATTATCAAATTACTCATACTTCACCTGACTTAGATTTTATCCAAGTCTGGCCTAGGCTAAAAATTTCAAGTTACTACTCAAGAGTTTTCTGGTCCAAATTTTTTCCTCGTTAGTCTATCCATAATGCCGGAGACAAATCATTAGAATTAAAAAAGCTAGCTCCAGCTAGAATTCTTATCATTTTATCATCTTATTCGGTACTTGTTTAGTCATATGGTGCACAAAATGAGTTAAATAAGGATATTTCATAAATCGAAATATTTATGTGTGTGGCGTAGAGCTATTCAAGATTTGACAAAAAAACTATTCAAATTAAAAATGAAATCAAATTAATATATTTTTATTCAAAGCAATAAATTATATATGATTTTTATAATTACATATATAATATTAACAATTTTATAAATGATTTTAAACATTTTCTATAATTTGGCTAATCCATGCGTGTCTTATAATTTTTATTTAATTTATACTTTTTTCAAACCCCAATAATGGTAAGATTCCACTAAATATGTTATTTTTGTTATGTTTCAATGTATGTTATTGTGTTTATAGTTAGTTTGATGTTATCAAAACTCGACCTAACTAAAGATACCATGTTTATAATTATGTAGATTATTGTTGGAATGTTAATTCAAATAGGGGTAGGAAATTTTATTAATAGTTTAGGATATGCCATTTAATACTTGAATAATTAATATCTAAATATAATATATAATCAAAATTTTATAAAAATAATTTTGTACGTAATTTTTAATTAAAATAATATTTTGCATCATAATATATTGTTTATTTCCTATGTGGAGATATAATAACAAAAAGAGATCTATAGGGACACATTAAAGTATGAGGAAATTATTTTTCTTCAATTATTTTACTTAATATGGGTGCCAGTAACTTTTATTTGAAGAAATTAAAGAAAAAAAAAGAAGAAGCAATACATGTGTATGTGAAAAAGTTAAAATTGATTTTTCGAAGTATGATAGATTGTTCTAGTAAAGTTTCGAGAATATTTTAAAGTAGTATCTAGGATAATCTAAGATATTCTATTCTAGAGTAGAAAGTAATAGAATTTTCTTATAGATGTTCTAGAGATTAAATTTTTCTAATAAGTTATAGAATTGTCTAGATCTTGTAGTATCGAGAATCATCCATAGACAAGTATAAATAAGGATGGTCTTGTACATAACAACCAAAACACCCAAACCCAATAATCAAAATTGAATCCAACTCAAGTAGTCTTCTCTTATAACAAAGTCTCCTCTTCTTTAGTTGAATCTTTTGATTAATGATTCTTGGCTAGAAAAAAGTCTCCCCAATTATACTTTTCTTCTGCTATATTTCTCTACATGGTATCAGAGTCATAGCCATATATTGGCTCCTGGATTTATTTCAAGATCAGGTTAGTGATCGATTCAACTAGTTTGTGTGGACGGATTTCGACAGTCGTGCTAATGGATTGGGGATGGAGTAGTTTACCAATCTAATTACAAGATATGTAAGACCTGTATGGAGTCATATCTTGTGAGTGAGGACTTGTGGGATGTTGTTAATGGGAGCAACACAAGTCATCCTGTTGACGGACCGAAATATAACAGTGCATACAACATGTGGAGGCAGATTAATACAAAGGTAGAGTTCATCCGTAGGAGGTCAATATCCTCCGGCTTATTTCATTATATTATAAGGTGCAAATCAGTTCATGAAATATGGAGGACCCTTGATCAGCTGTTCAATAAGAAGAATGAAGCTTGGCTACAGAAACTGGAGAATAAGTTGGCTAACACCGTTCAAGGTAATCTCGCTATCGCCGAGTATTTATTGAAAATTAAGAATCTGTGTTCTGAGATATCTTTATTGAATCTGGAGGAGGCTATCTCCATAGCAAGAATGAGAAGAATTATCATTCGTGGTTTGAAGCTTGAATATGTTCAATTTGTGACATCAATTCAAGGGTGGGCTCAACAACCATCCTTGGAGGAATTTGAGAATTTATTGTCGTTACAGGAGTTACTAGTGTTAGGATCGATTACAACAACACTTTGGTGATTTCGAAGAACAATTCAAGAATTAAGACAGTTTTAGTAAACCTAAGAGAGAGAAAGTAATTTCGTGGTAACACCCGTAAAGATAACCTCCACGGTGATGCAACATTTATATTAATAAAAAAAAAATAGCACTGTTACAAAATACACGGAGAATAATAAAAATAGTACAGCCTAAACAGTACATCTACATATTAATCAGGCTCCACATCCCAACAACTAGCCAAACAGTTGGCTAGAGTATTTGTTAATGAAGGGGAAAGAAATACTCTTGTAGCTAATAAGAGGAATTTTAAGGAAAAAGCAAAATATATGCCGCATGATTTATTATGAGGTGGTTCACACTCTCCTAGAAAGAAGGAAGAGCCTTCTAATTATTATAACAAGAAGCCTCTCAGATGCTATTGATGTGGCAATATCGTACATGTAAAAAGATATTGTCGAGCCAAGGAGAGTAACACAACTCAAATTGAGAATGCTATTGAAGAAGAAGAAGAAGACTGGGGAAGGTGCTTCTTAGCTGAGGCTTAAAAAATAGATGGCATGGTTTCGATCAATCTTGAAGGAGATTGGATCGAGGATTAATTAGAATATAATCCAGTCGATCACGTGGAGAAGCAAGACACCAATGTAATCAATATAAAGCAAGAAACTCTTTTAGATATTTATACTGGTGATATGGAAGCTTCTGTTGGAGAAATAAAAAAAGTAGATCCTGAAGAAGCAATGTTTGAAATTATATACGCCAGTGGGGACTTAAACAAAGAAAGAATTGAGGAAGATATAGTAAAAATTGAAGTCTTTGGACAATCATCTACCATATCAAGGTCATTCACTAGCTCTGAACAAATACTTGAAGCATATGAAGAAGCAAAAGACCAAATGTATGAAGAAGCTGAAATTGAAGTTTCGATTTTAAATGGAGAGAAAGATGGTGTGATCTTAGAAAGCTCCAAAGTTAATAAACAGGCGAGCCAGATAAGAAATCTGGTTGTGGATTCTATATGGTGCCGAAGCTTCACAAAAAATGATGATCAAGTCATTACTGACTCAGATGTTTCTCCAGATAGTACAAATATCAAAAAGCTAAGAGAAAGGGGGAGTCCAGGAACTCACCGAGGAGATAATTCACATGGTTCAAAAAGATCATGCAAAAATATTATCAAGCCAACCTACTATAGAAATGGAGATTTTATCAATACATGTTCTTGTTTCTTTGCAGGGTCAATTGATTACGGGGAACCTTTATCATTGGAAGAACTAAGAGGAGTTCGAAGAAAACTGTTGGGATCTTCACCAAGGAACGCTTAAAGGTTCGATTGAGTTCTTTTGCAACAAGCTTGGGTAGTTTCCAAAAGATCACTTTAAGGGGGAATGTGAAAAAGTTAAAGTTGATTTTTCGGAATATGATAGATTGTTCTAGTAAAGTTTCTAGAATATTCTAAAGTAGTATCTAGGGTAATCTAAGATAACCCCTTCCTATCTGATAGAAAAGGATCCTATGATCCTGAATCGATCTTACCTGGGATCGCAAATCCCAAGTTTGTCTATGAAGAGCTATAATGAAATATATGATCAGCCAATATTTATCGAATTTGAAAAAGAGTTAGAAGAAATGGTTCGAGCCTCTTATTCTATTGTAGAGTAGAATGTAATAGAATTTTCTTGTAGATGTTCTAGAGATTAAATTTTTATAGTAAGTCGTAGAATTGTCTAGATCTTGTAATATCTAGAATCATCCATAGACAAATATAAATAAGGGTGGTCTTGTACATTTGTAAACAACCAAAAAACCCAAACCCAACAATCAAAATTTGAATCCAACTCAAGTAGTCTTCTCTCATAACAAAGCTTCCTCTTCTTTAGTTGAATCTTTGGATCTTAGGTAATGATCTTGGGCTAGCAAAAAGTCTCCCCGATTATACTTTTCTTCGGCTATATTTTTGAACAGTCTATTACTCCCTTCGTCTCATTTTAATTGAATTTGTGATGTAAGAATATTCAAATATAAAATTTATATCATACTTTTCACTATTACCTTTGTAAAATCATAAATATATAGTGCATAGAAAATATAAAACTTCAAATAAATGAAAGGACAAATATGAAAAGAGTTTAAAACAATCACTTGAACTTTGAACAATTCAAATATTTTAAATATTAAAAAAATCCTTAAAAATTTAATGAATTTGAGATGAAGGGAGTAATACTTAATAAATTAGCAATCATATATTCAATTGAACACATAATATTTATTTGGCTAATCTAACAACTTCTTTCAATGATAGAAAGGGGACGAAGATTTCGTATTCATAGTCATCATAATCATAATAATAAGTAATATTTCTTTTCTTTTAGTTTGTTTTGTCTAATTCCAAAGTGACATCAATTTTTTTTTAATTCTATGATTTTGGAGTGCCATTTAATTTATTCTTGATTGACAAGTTCAAAATAATTTACCTCAAAATTAATATTAGATAAATTATTCTTTACCTAAATTTTAGTCAAACCATAGAGGCTTTTGAAGAAAAAATAGTTGAATAAGAGTACAAAAATAAAGTAGTAGCAGTAAATATGCTTTTCACATCACAAGTCATTTTCATTTCTCATATTAATATTTATTTCATTATATTTTTATATAAAAGAAAACAGCAGAAATGACATCATTTAGATTTTAATTTAACTACTCCTTATGCCTTTTTCCTCTTTACATAGTTGGATATTAGCTGTCAAATAAAATCAATTTTCTTTCAAAAATCACTCTCAAAATCACATATAAAATGACTTTCAAAAACCCTTCCCACCTTCCACACTTCTTCTCTCTTTTGTCCTTTCATTTTTCCCTACTTTTTTTCTATCAAATTCTTCTCTCCGATAATACTCTCATCCATCGTTTCCGGCGAAATTATTTGGCCGGAAAACTCTATTTTCAACAGTTTTCTAGTCTAGAGCTCGGAATCAGGTAATCAAGTAGAAAGAGTAATTTTATGTATCAGTGCTCGAAAGTAAAAAATGTAATCACCTAGTAGAATCTTAAACTTGAGAGTTTCATTTGAATTATTAACTTATATATGGTTAATAGATGTTGAGTTTATTCAATTTCTTCGTGTATTTACTTCTTTTTATTTTGAATTTCTTAGTTAAAATTTTAAGAGGTAAATAGCTTTTAGTGTTTGTTGTGAGCTGTTTCTTCGTTGATGATTTTGTTTGGTTTCTACATTTTTTTATTTATATTTTTGAATTTGATTAGTTCTTTATTTGAAGTGTGTTTAGATGAATTTTCGACCTTTTTTTATTAGTTGGTTGTATCCTTGATACGTGTAATTAGCATTAGATAACGTTGAGGTTGTGAAAAAAAAAAAAAAGATTTGTGTACGCAAATGGCTGCTTTCATGCTTAATGAATGATTATATTAAAAAAATTTAAAGTTGGCCCCACCAAAGTTGGTTTCTTTGAATTAAGTTGTTCTCACACCTATTCACACTACCTAAAATTTATTAGTAATACATTACAAAAAGTCATGATTTAGGCTAAATACATAAATACGCGCGTTAATTGGCCTCAACTGTTAACTAAATATTCCAACTTTACGAAAAACACATCTAGACGTCTCAGCTTGTCCGTAATTGTCGCTTTGGGATCGGGTGTTCGGGAGACATAGTCATCAGTTGAGTTGAAGTTAAAGTGTCTATCTTGTAAGTATTATTTCTATTAGTAATTTGCAGAAGTTGTCCAACTTGTGTTTTATTCTTATAATTACTCAGAATAATTGAGCGTATTATCGTTAGTTGTAGAGGCAAACATTGGAGAAAATATTATAAGCATATAATTTATGCAATTATGTAGGCATAGATTCTGTTATTGATGATTGCATTTTTTTAATGGACTCTGTTATATTCTTAATTTGTTTTATATAATAAGCACACCGTATACTTTCTTCATTCTAACATAGTTTATGTAATATATATATAATATAAGAATATGATGGTTCAAGTTTAACAACCGTGAACATATTCAAAAACTTTCATTTACTCTGTATTTGCTGTCGTATTTTTCCTACAATTTTGCTTTGAAAACATCCTTTTGCGCTGAAGGTCTGGAAAACAACCTCTGTAGCCACAAAGGTAGGAGTAAGGTTTGCATGCATCCTATCCTCCCCGATTCCGCTTAGGGGATTACATTGGGTATATTGTTGTAAGTTGCAATGTATTTGAAAGCTTGACACCTATCGTTTAATCATGATATTTTACTTTTTGGATATTAAATTTCTGAATATTATTTTAATGCTCTAGACATACCTTTGGTGTCTTTGAACTAGGATAGTTAATGGATTCAGAATCACATGTCTTACAACTTATATAAATGTAATACTTGGATTTGCTTAAGGTTTTTTGAGTTATGCATCAGTACAAATTGGGATGAAAGCAGCATATTTAATTATGCTTTCTTTGAAAAGCATGTATATTAGTTTGTAAACTGTGCAAATGCCCTTATAGTAAACAGTGCATTTGTAAATTAGTTTTTGAGAACTGAGAATAATTTGAGAACTGTAATAGTTAGTGCTCTGCTGTAGGTGAGAATAATCTGGTAGTGTTGCATTCCTAGTTCTTCGTGTACTTCCATTTTCTTTCTTTAACTTTTAAGTGACGATGGTATGTTTTCTGATAAATGTATGCCTGGCTAATAGGATTACTATTACTTGTCAGTGAATTGAAGCATAGAAGCAAAGATGATGCAACACAAAAGAAGTCCAATTTCCCTAGAGCATAGTACTAGTCTCACAACTCTTACACCAAAACGACTAAAGGCGGATATGCCCATTTCCTCCAAGGTTTCTTCTCTTTCCTTTTTCTCTGCAGTGCTGTTTTGTTGGTGCACATGTTTATGGACATAGATATATTTTTCACGAGCTTATACCAACGAATGTCGTTTGTAGCTCATGGATTTAAGAAAACTTTTTTCTTGGATACTCTCAACATAGGCTAGAAGTGTGATGTACTTAATGATGAACATAAGATTCTTTGCTGAACATAGACACTTTCTTTGGGTTATACATCTTGTTGAGTTGATGATTCAACATTTTTTTTGACTTTCAGTGTGAAGACGAAGACTAAACTGACCAAAGAAAACTCTAAAAATACTAAAATAGTTCATTCAAGCTTTTCTTCTTGGAGTGTCCGAATTATATAAGGGCTTTGGATACATTTCATTGTCTGTTCCGAGTCACAAATTTGTTAATTTAGAGAAAATATTTATATATTTGTTAGGGGATGCTTTTGAAAATTTTAAACTGGTGCATCCTGTTTTTTTTCTATTGCAATTTGTTTGGCTGCTCTGTAATTTTTCTTACTTGAGACAAGGGTTTATTTGAAACATTATCTCTACCGTCACAAGGTAGGGCTAAGGTCTGTGTACTCATTACCTCCCCAGACTCTACTTGTGGAATTACACTGGGTATATTGCTGTTGTTATATTGCAAGTTGCGGCCTTTATCTTTGAGTTCTTGATATGGAGATTCTTCTGCTTTGTCTTTTTCGTTAAATAGGAGAAGAAGGAGAAGTTTGGTGAACGAATAGTAGCTCTTCAACAGCTGGTGTCACCATATGGCAAGGTACGTTATGCAGGAATTATGCAGTGAATTACAACTTTTACTTTATGAGAAGGTTTAGCAAAGTTCATTTTCAAGACATGGTCTTTGAGGAACCAAATGGTGAAATATCTTTGAGATCGTTTCCCCGCATGTGTGAAATTATGTCTGCCTAGAGCAGCTAAATTTATACAAGTTCACTCAGTTCTTACTAAACTGTGGAATTTTTCTCGATATGGATAAAATCCTGGTTTCTGCTATATTTGCAGACAGATACAGCTTCTGTTCTCCTTGAAGCAATGGGATACATAAAATTCCTCCATGAACAAGTGAAGGTGTGCCTTCGCCAACTTTTTAAATTTTCATCTATAGGAACCATAATATTGTACGACTGATTAAAGACATGAAAGTTTGTGTTGCTTTTGAGATTTTTCTCAGGCCTGGCCGCTGTTGGGGCCTGGACAAGTGTTTTGCACAAAGCTATTGACATTTGTTTTAAAAATAGGACGGCGACAATCATCTTTGGAGTTGAATTTTTGAAATGCTTACTACAAATGAGTGTAATTCTGTGTTCTTTACTGTGAAGGTTAATGGAAGATGCAAAATCTTTGCTTTAAATCTTTTTGAGCATTTAAAAAAAGGAGATATCATCTTTGTTTTCTTGTATGATTGAGTTATTGGTGTGTTGAATTGATTGATTCAAGAGATGTTTCCAGTTGTTGAGGTTGATCTGGTTACTTTCTCAACATCGTTAATAATTTTAAGGAACTTTTAGTGGTTAAAGAAAATTAATATTACTGGAGTGAAGCTAGTAGTACTGGATTACATTTTAGACCTAATGTATATGCATCTCCCTAATAAATTTAGGTTGGTACTCATGATAGTTTTCGCCATTTCTGTCTTGGTTTGTATAGGTTCTTTATTTGTTTTATTTTTTTAAGGATTTTCACCATATTCTCTAATATCCTGCCTACATTCTCTGCATCTTTTTCTGATTGTAGAGTTTACCTTTGAGAGTTCAGATAAGTTCACATGTAATATTGCATTCTGGTTGATGCTCAAGTGTGCAGAACGTTAGTTTTGTCATATATTTGGAAGCAACGGTCACAGATATTAACTTTTAGGGTCGTCTCTAGTTGATGGATTGCAAAAGTCAGTTTGTAACTTGTCAAAGAAAATTGTTTTCTCCACACAAATAACATAATCTTGGTATTTGTATTACTGTTGTTCATTTAGATTATGATGCCTTGACTGATTTTTCTAAAATATATGCATCCGACTCATTTTAACCTCTTATGAACGTGACTTCATTTCGTTTTCCCGGTTCTTTCAGGTATTGAGTGCGCCATACCTCGGAAGTATGTCAATGTCGAAGACACAGGTTAGATCCCATAAGCGCCATTTCTGTAATTGCTTATTCTATATAACCACATTATGCCTGAAGGAAAGAGACCTAAAAATTTAAAACCTTCATTGCTACATTAATTTGGTATCTATGATCAATCATTGATGTCTATTGTTGTCATATCAATTGAACGCGGAATTCAGCTTTTATCAGAAAAAGTATCCAGACCTTATTGAAATGTGGTTCATATTTTCATGTGAAGGAAGCGCAGCCTTACAGTTTGAGAAGCCAAGGTTTATGTCTTGTGCCAGTATCATATACTGTTGGAGTGGCGAGCAGCAATGGTGCTGATATTTGGGCTCCCATCAAGACCTCACAAAAATTCTAGAGAATGACGTGTGATTTAACCATCACTGGCGTCTATGGTAAGGTCATCGATTAACAATAACACAGCCAGCATTTAAAAGAAAAGGCAGCCGAAAGGATGCATTTTCAACAAGGAGATGCAGGTATGTGATGATTCTCCTGGCAGGGTCCACTTGATTTTGTGGTTCAAACGTCTAAGGCGAACCTAGAGCTTGTTCTTCTGATAAATACTAGTAGCCAGATCTAATTGAGGGCTAATATAAGGATAGCCTGAGCTGTGTCTAGATTTTTAACTGAAATGTATATTGAAGAAAGAAAAGTTATGTAGTGATCTTAGCTGCAAATGTATCAAGGATGGACTTGTATTATATGAGAAGCAATGGAAGCTCTTAAATAACTTATTTGATACAGAGATAATATTCTTAGCCACTACCCTTTTATTAATCATGTTCAATTTCTTTTGAAAACTGCTGTTGCTTCATTTTATCCTCTGGGAGTCATCCACCTCATGGAGGGGCATGAGAAAAACAATAGTTGAGTCCAAAGATATAAAAAGAGGACTCGGAAAGACTCAATGATATGAGTTGTTTAATTCTGTAATGTCTTTATCACACTGGCTCATCATGTTTACTTTGAGTTGAGTGGTCTTTTGGAAACCACCTCCATTTACTTGTAGGAATACATTAGGTATGTTGTTGACTTGGGAAGACTCGAATAATGAGCGTGTATGCCCTCCGAATTAACAATTGACAAGAAACAACTCAGAGCTTCAGAAAAAGCAGACTACTAGCCTTTCCTGCCTAACAAATCTATTAACTAGTTCAACTGCCTACCTATTGATTTACTTCTACACCAGAAGAACACCTTTTGTGAACAGGTATTTTTGACTCCAAAAAATATACTTTAAAACAAGTCTTGTTCCTCTCAAGCCATATAGTCAAATGTACAATGTAATAGCTCTTCATATCTGCTTTATCTCTTTGGAAGTAAATATAATTTTCTTCCAAAATAATTTTTATATTTTACGTCTAAGAGGATTAGAAGGATTAGAATGAACCCTTGAGCTTTTACTAGCTTCGTCTCTGGCCCCCATGTTTCAATCCACCCAAAAATATGCACACTTTACGGGAGCAAGGGGCTGAAATTTACTAGCATATAAAAAAAATCTATTATTATCTTCTGACTAGAGCAATGTTTATTATTTTCGCTCAATGATAAATAGAATAATTTCTAAACTAAGATGCAAAGCATGAAATATACCCAAAATATTCCCACTTCGCATGAAACAGGTGGCCTTAATATTAGTAGCTCATATAAAACTCAAACTTCTCACAATAAGGCACGATTCTTAATGCAAGTACCTCATACTTAGGTCCAACCCTGTGACTTGCTTTTGCATGCTTTCAATGGCTCTGCTTTCATGTTCAAACTCCTACAAAAACAAAAGGCTTAAATCATCGATAGACACCTAAAGTTGTTCCCATTTTCACTTAGACACATCAACTAAGACTAGTTCCTATTGAACACTTAAACTATTTAAAACATGTACCTATTAAACACAAAATGTCGATTTGGCAAAAAATGTAAAGTGTGTGTAAGTCACCTGCGGTGACGTGGCGAAGTGACAAATTAAAGGATGACATTTGGCATATGAATAAGAAAAAAAATTAAAATAATAAATTATAAAAAGACAAAAAAGAAAATCTATTTTTTATTTCTTCTCCGAACGAGTTTTCCAAATCCCGTAGATGGTAATAGAATAGTTGGAAGTCCATGAATCCCCATACATGTTTCTTGAAGTATTATCTTGATGAATTTCTTGAAAATTATATTAATTACATGTATTTTTATATGTTGATGATCATCATAAACTTGTTTTCTTAAATTGAATACTTTTCATGAGATATTGTATAAACCCCATATGTTAACTTTTGAAAGCATGCATGAATGAACTTAGGAATTGAGTCTAAAGCCTTGATTTGAGAATGTTGATTGTGATGGTGATGTGAGCATAATAATGAGTTGATAGAACTTGATGGTCCATGAGTAGTCATAAATGAATTCTAATGAATTGTCTAGTCGATTATTCCCTAATGATTGATCTAAGCCTTGAGCTATTGATTGAGAGTTGAATTTATGAGATGATGAGAGTCTCTATAAGACTGATTGAATGATGAGTGCTTCCGCGAGGGTGATTGTCACGCCCCGGGAGGGTACCCCAAGCGTGGCCAGTACCTAGAGACTATTGCTAGTCCTCAAGCGAACCACTCGTTCTCAGGACAGTTACTCAACATCAATATAGCGGAAATAGTGGAAGTTGTACATTGAGTTACCTCAATAAGAAGGGCCAATGGCCAACATTAGTCTCAACATCAGAATAAGCAAGTGTAAATGCTACTCAATTCACAAGGGAAAAACCTCAACATCAAATCTAGACTCATGTCTATGAAGCCTCTAACTTGACTCAACTGTCTAAGATGGTACCATGACAGGCCATGGCTACCCAACTCAATAAATAACGAAAGCAAACAATAAAAAGGGTCTCCTCCGGATATCAAGGAGGCTCACCAATGACTGAACTCGGACTCTCTGACCTCAACGATGCGTCTGCTGAAGCCCTCTAACTCCTGTATCTGCATCATGAAACGATGCAGCGCCGTGTGACATCAGTACGTGGAATGTACTGGTATGTAAAATAACTGAATATCACTGTACAAGTACAACAGTATAGGGATAACATCAACTCAACATCATACTCCATCATAATATCAAATGTCTATCTAAGGCAAAATTAGAGTAGACAATTGACTCATCAGCATCTCATCTCCACATCATCAATATCTCAGACTCAACTCAAGGAACCTCGACTCAACTCAATTCAACTGAAGGAACTCGACTCAAAACATCACACAACATCAGAGTATTATCGAAGTAAGACCTCACTATGAGTTTCTCTAACCGATAACCATAACCTATGAGCCAGTGATGATACAATGAAGCGATGCTGTTGCCACATCCATCCAGTACCCTACCCGGGGTAAAGGATATCAACCTCAGTGGATCCACAAGAAAAACTTCAGTCCTCATTGGGACAAGAAAGGAGTCATCCACATTGCGGTTCAATCCTCTCTTCCTACGCGGGCCACGTAGTTAATAGGTTCGAGTGGGACTCACTCTCATCCATTTCGGTGCTCAACACTCCTTCCAAAACTCGACATGCTCATAAAACACCAACTTCATCAGTCCCATAGGGACATAATACCTCATCATCAGCCCCATAGGGACATAATACATCATCATCAGTCCCATAGGGACATAGTACCTCAACATCAACATCAACTCATCTCGTCAACATCAATATCAACATCATGGACTCAAGATACTCTTTTAGAATTTGGTTTCAGGTTTTAAGACATCATGAAACGTCATTCTCATCAATATCATCATCAAGACTCTCATCAAATGTGAAACACAAACACAACATCACAAACATCATCCTCATTAAGGCTCTAGACTCATCCCTTAAGTTCATTTTTGCACTCTTTAATAAGATAATCATAGGGTTTTATGAAAAACACTCATAAAAATGAATTATGCAATAAATCAAGTTTATGATGATCATCAATTCGTGTAAAATATATGAATTAAGTAAAACTCAGTATAATGCTCAACAATCTTCACATCAAACTCATTATATTCAATAATTGACTCGATTTACTCAAAAGGGCATATGAGAGAACAATCTCATGCTTTAAGTTAGCCTTACATACCTGGGACGATTGCTAACAATGATTCCTTGAACAATCTCCTCTTGAATTCTTCAACTTCAACTCTCCTCAAGCCCTAACTTAGTGATTTTGCTAGGAAAATGATTTTGAATGGGTTTTTGGAACCCTTTCTCTGAGAAAACAACATATATTCGTCATATAGGAAGTTTAGAAGGTATTAGGAATAGACTAGAATGCCCCTCGAAATTTTAAAGAAAAATTTCCCGACTTGAAATAACACAGTCCGCGACGTGGACCTGTCGCGGACAACGCATTTCAAAAAAATCAACTCTCTCGAAAAATCACAGGAAAACATAAGTGTATCTTTGCGATACCTCCGCGACGTGGCTGTGTCGCAGACTCACACTGCTTTTCGTTTTAGAACGAAAAATTATCTTTTGACTCGGTCGCTCTAAAAATCGACTAAGACCCTTCTCCCACTCAATTTTCCGTGCTGATCACGAATCCGTTAGTAATTTGCGCACACCTCTCCTCTAGGGGTATTTTGGTAATTTTACCAGGCATTACACTGATTGAGATGATTTGATTGAGATGGATCAGTCTGATGAGCATTGAGTCTTGGGAGGAGTATCGAGCACCGAAATGGGTAAGAGTAAAATCAATTCGCACTCATTAACTACGTTACCAAGCGTAGGTGAGGATTAGAACCATTATATTACATTGAGGTTCCCTCTTGATAGAGTCCCTGAAACAATAGAGGACTTGTTGATAGTTGGATCCCTAGTGGATTCAATTCGTTCTCTATCTGGCAAGTATAGGGCCTGGCAACACCTGCAGGATGTTGTACAATCACTGGCTCATAAGTGTTTGTTGTCGGATAAGAGAAACTCCCAGAAAGTTACCACATCGAGTACTCTGAGTCGAGATGAGATGAGTTGAGTTGAGTTCCATTGAGTTGAGTCTGAGTTGATTGAAGAGGTCTGATTGGTTGATGAGTCACTTGTCTACTCTTTATTCTTGCTTTAGATAGACATTTGACATTCTGATTTGGTTATTATTCTGAGTTGATGTTGTTTCCATATTATTCTACCTATTTCTGTTACATTCAGCTATTTACATACCGTACATTCCACGTACTGACGCCACTCGTAGCTTCATCATTTCATGATGTAGATACATGATTTAGAGATTGTCAACAGGCGCATCGTTGAAGGTCTATCGCAGTCAGCAGAGTTGATGAGCCTCCATTACTTCGGAGGACCATTATTTACTTTTATCTAGCTATTAGAGTCAGACTTTTAGAGTAGGTTTACTATTTCTTGAGTTGAGGTAGCCATGAATCTGTCATTGGCACTACTTGATAATGATAGAGACTTCATAGACTAGAGTCGGATGTTGATGTTGAGACTTGTTGAGCTAGTATTTTTCTAACTAGCCCTCTTTATTTATTATGCTATTCGAGATTAGATGTGCCCATTATACCCTTTAGTCTTCTGCTTATTTGTAGAGTCATTGAATGAATGGGTGTGATGAGGCCAAGTGATTCGCTTGGGACTAGCAATAGTCCCTGAGTGCCGGCCACGTCTAGGGCACCCTTCCGGGGCGTGACAAGTTTTTTTTTTTTAACTTTTTTTTAAAAAAAATTGTGTCGTTAGTTTTTTTTTTTTGGTTGGGGGGTTTGGGGGGGGGGGGGGGTGTATGTTATTTTTTTTGTGTGTGTCCTGCAGTTTCATTTGGATGTTTTTATAATTTTTGCGTCTTTTCTTATTAAATCTTCTTCTAGATGTGATTTGCAATGCAGATGTGATGTTGATTTCTATTTATTAATAAAGAATCTATTTTCTTAAATTGATTGTTGAAAATGAGTTCTATAATTTATTGTTGATTTCTATTTTTTTAATATATTTTTGTGCACTAGATATGATTTTTTTTCTCCTTATTTGTTGTACATAGAAATAAAGTTATAGAATGATTACATGTCAGAGTTGAGTTATGTGAACCAGTGAAGTCCATACAGATTATTACATAAACTATTGGTTAGATGCTTTTGGTATAATATTGTAGACTTGCATCAATATTGGTTGTACCTTGGAATTTTAGTCATATATTCATTGTATATTCAAGATGAGTTTATTTATATTGTTTATTGAACGATTGAAGTTTATTTACATATAAATTATATATTTAAGCTATTAGTTATAAGTTAGTATGATTTTAATATAAAGATTATTATTTTTGCGTTTATATTTTGAGAGCGTGTAACATCAAAATAAAGTGATAGAGCAATTAGTAAAAGTGAAGTGACCGACCCTTCTGCAAACAAACTTGGTGCTGCTTTGGATATGTAGAGGTTTCAAAGGCCCAAACTAAGACCAAGCTAAGGTTAAACAAATAGACATGAAAGATTGTCCCAATTAACTTGCAAATCATTAATTTTTTGGACACTTTTACTTAATTTTTTGCAACTATTTTTGATGTCTGCATATTTTTAAATTTTAATACAATTTATAAAGTAATTAAGAAACAAATATTACCTATCAAATAATTGATTACATTAATATTATACAGGTATTTACTCAAAAGGAAACTATTGATAGTACTCAATTTATATACCTTTTGTGTGTGTATATATTGAATAATTTCTTTTAGAACATTTCATATCATACCATATTAATACAATAAACCAATTCAAAAAAATAGAATCATAAAAGTCAGTTAATAAATCAATTATATACACAAGTAGTTCTATAAATTAAATGAAAGTCATATAGCAATCCAAATTATATACATTTCTTGAAACCTCAATATATATCAAAATAATATATTTGAAAATCCTCTTTGAAATTGTCCTTACAAAGTCTAAAAATAATGAAATGGGGAAGAACTCTGATTTTGATTTGTCCGGTCTTACTCTTTGCGAATGCAGCCAATCTTCGTGGATCAGTCTCTGTGAAAATTACGATCGGCTCCAAAACCTTTTGTGCATTCGGAAACCCTCCTCGCGATTCGACCCTTCACAAATGCGGTCAAGCACCGAATGCAGAGAAGATACCATTCTTGGCCCTCCACAATATGAATCAGTCATCGAGCTTTCTTAATTTCAAACAATTTGAAATATTTAGTTTTAAAACAAATTCAAAATGTTTTTGAGTTATTTTAGAAGATTTTATCATTTTTATAATTTTCTAATAGTGTGTACATATTTTTATATATTCAAATTATATAATATGTACCATATAAAATAAATATTATCATATACTATAAAATATCTAATAACTCATATCATATGATACTTATCGTATAAAATAAATATCAAACAACAGATATTATTATACACTATAAATACCTAACAACATATGAGTCTTACTATAAAAAGAAATAAGACCAAACAAGATATATTTATCATATACTATAAAATGCCTAATAACACATTATGGTTACCTACAAGAAAAGTGTATATGTTATAGTAAAATATGATATATACTATAATGGCTATTTTTATTTTAATTTAATTAGGTGGATGATATTTGGTATGTCATTGACTTGAATCCCATAAGCCTGAAATCTTGATCCTACATCGTTTAGCTTTCTTGGTATTTGGGTCGCAATCTCTACATGATTGACCAAAACTACATAATCGATCTGATAAAAATTCTCATGTAGATCTATGGAAATCCAAATCAAATGGGAATCCTAGGTATAAGCAAGATTTGGAGGGATGAAAGAGCAAGCGGGTGTGGGGTGGGTTAAGGCAAGAACATCCGAGTTAAGTGAAATTAGATCGTTAGTGACCAAATGACAACGTCGACATAAGAAAAGAAGGTGTGATAGAGGAGGAAGCAGGGTAGTACTAACTTTACGTCCGCAACTAATTTGGCTCTTTCTGGGGAGCATCAAATCAACTATTGTTCAAAATCGTCTTAAATTTTTTTTATTTTTAACTAATTTTGTTCATTAGTTTAGTTTAATTAAAGATTATTTTTGAGCTAATTAGTTTATAATTAAGTTGATTATTTTATTTTGTTAAAGTTTTAAAGAAACTCATTAATTAATTAATATTAATTCTTTGCCGAATTAACCAATTAACTTAATTCGACTATGTTTTTAACCCGATTGGCTAAGTTTGCAATCCATTTGGCCATCTCCTAAATTCCAGTTCTCAGCCCAAGCTTGAGACTTTAAATGGCCCAAATTAATCCAACCCGACCCACTTTCCCACTCTTTAGATACATAAAAAACTTTTAGTGCTATTTTTCTTTAAACTGTGAATCATTAATTGAGGTAGTTCAAGTTTAAGCTTGCTCTTTCTTTTATTTTTGTGACTTGTTTATTCTTAATTCTAAATTAATTCTAACTCTAGATTAGCCTAATTAAGTCCCTCAAAGATGAACCATATTTGTTACCATGATTTTTCTACTTAAGTGATTTTATTCAATTAACTTTCTTCACTTTGATGAATTTTTTTTTCCCAAATCAATTGAAGTTTAAAGTTATTTTTTTCCTTTTTCTTTTAAATGATTTTAGTTATTTTTTCAAAGTTAGTTAAATTAAGTTTTTCAAATAGTTGAATAATTGCATGCATGTTAGCAGCCACTCAGTGTGTCAAGACCTTCTCAAAATGGAAATTTGAACCTTTTACACTTTTTTTTTAAGAATTTTAAGACTTAATCTATTAGAGTCTCAACTCTTTGTAAGTATATTTTTCTTAAATAATTTTATACTTAGAGCATTTCAAAATGTGATTTTTCAAAAGGAGTACATCACGATCTATAACAATAACAACAATTCACAAGACACTACACATTCATCGAATGGACCCTCGAAGTTCATTACCCTACTAAATTCAACGTTTTGGACTCCACGGAATCATCAAAATACGAATTCGAGGTCCCCTTCATCTAAAATCTATTTAATTGCAATTAAACTAACTCAAGGCCTAAAGAGACTAGATCACCTTCAGAAACCTTCAAAAAAATAAATTAAAATTTTACCTAAACCTAAAATCATCCCCTGGATTCAGCGAAATCGTTGAAAATTCATTTAGAACGTTCGAACTTCGAATATTGATCAAAGTCAACTCTTGATCTAAAATAACTTAAACTTCCAACTTAAGACCTAAAATCCATGAAACAACTCTGAATTAGAAAATGGCAACCATCCTAGATCAAATTTCACATTTTAAAGCTGATAGAACTGACAGAATTTCATTCAAAACTTATAGCTTTGTTGAATCCAAAAATCACTTCTGAACAACTTAAAGCCTCCAAAACTAAAAAAAACTTTCAAATTTCATAATTTTTCAATCGAACTCTAGAACCAAATCCACAAACTGATCAAATATGAATTAAAGCAACTATTGAGAGGATAAAATAGTAATTTTTCATACGATTTTTAAAATGACATTCAAGCTCATTACATGTTTACGATGTGGTGTGCACAAGTAATACAATCTAGACAAAGTTAGTATGACTTTTTTTCTCTAACAAAACTTGAAAATATTGAAGCAACAATTGTGGGCTTTTGCAACAAAGCACAATTTTCAAGTGGTAAGACTAAAATCTATGTGATTTTATTTGGTACGGAAGTTGATTATGTTTGATTTTTTAGAGACTAAATTTTTGGGATTTTTTACTCTTTCGATTTGAAGAGTATAAAATTTTGCCAAATAAATCAGATTATACATTTTGTTCAAAAAATATAAAAACTTTACCAATTTATTAAATATTTTATTTAAATAGATTTTCCAACTTGAAGAGTTTAAAAATTTTCGTTAGAAATATTAAAGCTAAATAATTAGAAGAATATAAAAACTTCAGCATTAACTAAAAAGACGTGTCTTTATTATTAGTATTCTTTAATACTAAACTGTGTGTTAATTATTGACAACAAAATGACTATCTTATGAAAAAAATGAGGTTTTTTTTTACTTGCCATAAGGATCAAAATAAGATTTAGTGTCTAATTTAATTTGAAAGCACAAGATATAAAACTTAATGATATTATGTATTATGTATTATGTCAAATCCACAAAATCTTGAAGTATGTTTGATATTGTGATTGTTGAGTTTTTCTTTTACTGATATACGATAAGACTAGTATGAAATCATTAAATTGAACATATGTTTGTCCAGAAAAATTATGTTATTTGAAATGCCATGACTTTTCATGAAAAGACGTATTTATTAAAATATAATTAATTCTATAGAGATGAATATTGGACAAAGACTAGCCATCTTTCGTTGATCGATAAAAGAGACGATCAATTAATCATTAATAATGATTAGTGTTTGTTTATAACTCTTGATTTATCATAGAACTTGTGGGGGAAAAGTATCCTCATAGCTAGTTGAGTAGTCAATCGAGTGTCCAATAGAAAACACAATCTATATGAATATGGAAAGGAAAAAGACTCAACTTGAAATATTTCAAAGTATGAGGCTATTTAGCAAAAGTACAATTTTTTTATCCAAAAAGGTATGAATTAGACTAAAAACTGTGAATTGTGTTTTCATCGGATGTGCTATAAATAATAATGCATGTTGATTTTTTGTTCGTAAAGTCCAACCTTCTGAATATTCATAAAAACATGATAACTGAATTAGATAACATCGAGTTCTTTAAACACATCTAATTGTATAAAATAAGACTTGAATTGTCTAATGAGGGGTCTAAACGACTTTGAAAAAAATCAAAGAAGAATGTACTTAATAAAGAGAATTCAAGGTATAGTAAATGTCAAGGGACATATACATCTTTTGAATTTGATTTGGTAACATTTCTTCTCGAAAATAAGCCTCATATATTCAAAAAAGTTATTTTTTTTCGCAGACTTATCCTTTTAGAAGGAGGCTGTCAATAGTAAGATTGATTCAAATTGGAGCAACTATACTTGGAAGTAGGTTGATCCTCCAATAAATAAATATTTGGATTTAAAGTAGATCTTCAAAAGGAACATGAAAGTTTATGGAACTATTGACAAATATAAAGCAAGACTTGTTATCAAAAACTTCAGACAATAAGAAGGCTTTGATTATTTTGACATATACGAAAAACATTTCCTAGAGAATGTTTTCTTGAAAAACAAGTTGGTTTTTACCTTATTTCTCATGCTTGGTCGGTGATTGAAAAATATTACCTATTGTTTGTTAGTAAATAAAAATAATTTTTTATTTTGGCTAAAGAATTGAAATTACTTTTTAGAAAAATAGTTTCTGATATGAAATCAACCTCAATAATTGATTTGGGATTCGACTGCAACACCTAATGCAGGACTCAACTTGACTTCCAACCTAAAATTCGATTTTCAAATTTAGACTCGACCTTGACTTTTGAATTGAAATCGGACCACACCCAACTCCAGACCTAACTTTCAAATAATTTAATTTTTTTAAAAAAGTAATTTTTTTTTTTTAAATTTAAAATATTTTTTAAAAATATGTTTTTAAATTTTTCTGGTGTGCATGGGAGGGGGAGGCTGGTGCCGAGGGTGGGGTAAAAAATAATTTTTTTTATTTTTTATTTGTGTGTGTGTGTGTGGGGGGGGGGGGTTGGAGAGGAGTAGGTGGGTTGGAGTAGGGATGGGGTGAAAAAATAAAATTTAAAATATAAAATATTTTTCAAAAATAAATTTTAATTTTTTTTTTTGGGGGGGGGGGGGTTATGGTAGGGGCGAGATAAGAAAAAAAATATTGTAATTTGAGGTTAGAGGAGAGTTTCGGAATTTTTTTTTCATAATTTTTGGGAGGAAGTCATTTTCCTTAAATTTGAAGAAATTAAATTGATTTGGAATACATTTTTCAAAACTTTTAAGCTAACCAAATGTGAGAAAATTGAAAAATATTTTTCGAAAATTAAAATGTTTTCCTTCATACCAAACACACCCTTTATGGGTTTGAATAAGTCTAAATCACTAAGATCTAGAACATAGTTTCTTTTGTGGATAATATTCACTACCACTTCTATCTCAATCATCATCCACCACCACTAACCACCACGGGCAGACCCAAAGAGGGGGGAATCTAAACCCTTTCGGTGAAAAATTATACTGTATATGTAATGTAAATTTTCTATTTATATATATATTTTTTTAAAATTTGAACCTCTTGAATAATAAGCAAAATCTAACATAGTGGTAGGTTTCCTTTTAAATGAACTGTCACGCTCATGGTTTAAATACTACTTAAAGCATTATTCTGTAGTTTCACTTAATTATTGGTTTAAATACTACTTAAAGCATTATTCTGTAGTTTCACTTAATTATTCCTTTTCATTTAATTCCCACATAAAGCATTGTTCTTAAATTTCTCTTAGTTATTCCTTTTCATTTAATTTTGGTCTCGGTGAACTCAACCCAATATTTCACTTTTTTTTTTTTAAATGCTGAAATAATATTAAACTATGTATGACTAGTTCCTTTGGAAATTGTATTTTGTTGGTTTATTCGCACGTTTATACTCTTATATTTCGAACCCTCTGAGTGAAAATCTTGGATCCGCCACTGCTAACCACCTCCGGCATCAGATGCACCATCATCGTCAAACACCATTATCATCATCTCCCCGAATGAACTACCTCTATCATCATAATCATAAACACCATTATCATCATCTCCCCGAATGAACTACCTCTATCATCATAATCATCACCATCGCTAACAACCACACTGCTACCATACTGAATTAGGTGTCAAGTTGGATGTGTTGTTTTAAATATTGTTGTTAAAATTATTAAATACGATCAATAAGTTTTATATTTCATTTAAATTTCTTTTATTATTAATTATATTATTCGTAAATCTATTTGATTGTGGTAAATAAAAGAATTAAAAGGGCTAAAACGCAAAGTCTATCTAGATCGAATAATAATTTGAAAGTAAAAGAATAAGAGATAGTTTCACATATCTAATTTTAGCGTAATAATATTTATTTATTTATTTTAATCTATTTATTATCATCATTATTATTATTATTATTATTATTATTATTATTATTATTATTATTATTATTAATGAAACAAAATCATCATTAGAGTTAGAATTACGTAAATATTAAAAGAGAATATATATATATATATTATGTATAATTTAATTATTTATGTGTTAATTATTTAAGAAATAGCTCAAGTTGTTCTGAGCATTTGAAAGTTAAGTAAATCAGAATATTAATTACTAAATTATCGAATTGAAAAAGTTAATCATCATAAATAGAAAACAAAAGATACATATGTAAATTCCTCCTTGATCCTTGCAATCCTTGTTTCATAATAATTTCACCTTCTCTATTGATTTTTTTAATATCAATTATGATTAAAAAATTCTTTAAATAATTATGAAATTCAAAAGTTTAAAACAAAGGTATTTCAATAATTTGAAGCTTGCTAGTATTTAGGTTGTCCAAAATATTAAAAAGATAAATTAAAGGATACAACTTTATCACACTTTTAGCTTAGATACTAGACATCCGGGCCCGTGCTAGCGGGGCCCAATATATATTACTTTTTATTTAATTTAAGTGACAAAGATAGAATTTAAAGAGTTAATTAATATTGTAATATAATTTTTAAATGTTTTAAATTATTAATATTGTGACGTAACATGTTTTTTAGAAATATTTTAAGTTATTAATTATCATAATTAGTAGCATTTTTAACACTAAAAATAAGACTAATAAATTACAACGAAAGAACCATAAAAATACGAATATGCCCTCAAGTTGCTCAAGCAGGTATGTTGACTTGTTGCCTGCTTGAGCATTTTTTTTAAAAAAAAATTAAATTGTGGGCTTATGAGCCCATTCTATTGATGACTAAACATAAAAACAAAAAACAAAGAAATAAAGTTGTTGGTCCATCAGCCCAAACCCGACCGGACATACACTTAAATGAAAAATCATATGGTGTTTCTAGAAACACACTTCCTATTCCTGACTCTCTAATATTCCACTAAGTCCCTTCAATGGCGGTGCTCCGTTCTTGCATCCACTGGCCCTTCTCCTCTTGAGGTGAGTTCCTTATCCTCCTCCACTTTCTCGTCTGATCTGTACTGCTCCTCCATGGCCTTCTACATTCCACCTTGAAGATTCACTCTTCCTCACGTATGTATCTCTCTTTCTCTATACTCGTTTAATGCTGCTTCCTTGATTTTGATGTTGATCCTTACCCTTTCTCAGTATCCCGTGAGATGCACTGCCATGGCTACCTTCGATCCATTTGCTGAGGATTTTTTGCATGTCCGTCAAGATAGATCTGTAAGTCTTCCTCCTCCGTCCTTTCTCTGAAATCTGCTGTACTTTACTCATTCTCAAAATCTCTTTTCAGCAGGTGAATTTTCAGCAACGGATTTTGGTATCTCTTTTTGGAGCTGCCCTCGGCCTTTTATTTTTGGATACACAAATCTGGCCTTCTCCCTTTTGCTTGCAATCGTCACTGGGCTTCCTGTATTTTCCAACCTGTTGTGTGCTTTGTATTTCTATAGATATCAACTAATTGGTCTATGCATGTGACTTTATACCTCCTCTACATCCTATGTGAAATTGGGTTCAATAATTTGCATAGGCCTAGTTCGAATCCTGATGTAAAGGGTAGCTTGCTTATCCATGTTTATTAATTTCATGCTTCTGCTTGATAGCTGTGTGAACTCCCAAAACCTTAGAGCACCATTTGCCTCCATAGCTTCCTTAGCAATGTTGTCAGCCACCTGATTAGCTTCTCTGAAAACATGTAGGATTTTGACTGTCATGTGATGCATTATGGCCCTAATTTCCTCAATCATCTCTACCAACTGATATGTAACCCTGCATTTACTCAGAACCATAGCTCTTATGATATTAGAGTCTGTCTGCAGAATTACTTTGTTAAATGCATGGGCTCTGCAAAAAATAAGAGCATGTAAGACAGTTGTAGCTTCTGCTTCAACATTAGTGCAGACCCCTATCCCTTGACCTTCAGCATACACTAGGTTACCTTTCCAATTCCTGATGCAAAAAGCATATGCACCTTGTCCTGGGTTGCCTCTACTAGCCTCATCTGTGTTACATGCAAATCATCCCTTACTTGGAGGGTGCCACCACACTTTATGGAAATACAGAATAGGTTTGTATGTCCTCAATGTGTCAATGATATTAGCCCATCCATCAGGGATTCCCCTTATCCATGGATACCTCTCTTTAATCAAGAATTGGATTGTCTTCTGGCACTGATGAACCATCCAGACATAGGAATATTCCTTGTCATGTCTCATGGCATTCCTTCTCTTCTAAAGTTCCCACATGATTATGGCTGGGATTGCTGCTGCTACTCTTTGAACTTTGGCAGGTTGTTCTATGTTCCACCATACTTGAAGTGTCTGAAGTATCTGTCTCCCTTCCATGCTGACACCTGCATACAAAGCAAAGTGCTTCCATAGCTTTTGGGCTATGGGAGCTGTTAGTAATAAGTGTTCCAGTGTTTCCTCCCTTCCTTCTTCAGAGCAAATGCATTTGGAAACCACATTTATTCTCATTCTTTTGAGAATATCATCAGTTGGTATCCTCCCTTCGATTACTTTTCCATAGCAAAAAAGGCACCTTGAAGGGTAGCCCTTTACACCAAATTTTATCATACCAGTCATGGCAAATCTTCTTATTCCTGAGAAGATTATAAGCTGATTTTACTGTGAAAGCTCCAGTTGGGTTACTCTTCCACCAAGGCTTATCACTTATGTCTTCTTGCTTAGGATTAATGTTATTCATAATATAGTTTACCATTTCTTCCGAAATGCATCCCAACAGTTTCTCCCTATTCCAGTTCCCATCCAGCATTATGTCTTTAACCTCCAGCTCTTCATCTAATACATTCTGATCTTCCAGGAAGTATAGAGCCCCCAACTTGGTCTAGTTATCCAACCAGAAATTAGAATTCCCTGATTTAACTTGCCACATAATTTCTTGCTCCACATTATCACGTACTTTCATCCTGCTCCTCCATGTCAAAGAGGCCTCTCTATTGTCTACAATTGTAGGGTGTAATTTCTTGCAATATTTATTCCATATGAACGCTGCCCATAATGATTTGTTAGCCACTCTGAAATTCCACCAAAGTTTGGCTGTGAGGGCTTTGTTCACCTCATGAAGTGATCTAAAACCCAAACTACCCCTCCTCCACGGGATAACATAAATCCTCCCATTTGACCCAATCCTTTCTAATCAAACCACCACCGCTCCCCCAAAAGAGGTTTGCAAGTAACTTATGCACTTGGTTTATCACCTTTTGGGAGGATTTGTCACTGCCAGTAGATGTAAAGGTATAGATTGAAGGACATGCTTTATGGGGATCACCTTCCCACCAGTTGAGAGAAGTTTATTGTTCCATGATAGTACTCTCCTAGAAATCTTTCTCACCATTACTTCAAAATAACTAGCTTTACATCTCCCATAAAAACTGGGCACCCTAAGTAGATAAAAGGAAAGTTACCTTGTCTGATGCCAGTTAACCTCCGTAACCTGATAGCCACTGCACGAGAGGTGCTGTCATGAAGGAAAATTTGACTCTTTCCTTTATTGACCTTTTGTCCTGATACTTTCTCATAGTCACTGATTACCTTTATTATTCCAATGACAATTGACCTCTCAGCCGAGCCAAACAAGATGGTATCGTCTGCATACGCCAGATGATTTATCTTTGGACTCCATTTAGGTAAGCCATATCCTTTATACTAACTATCTTCAGACAATCTATTGAGACTTCTAGAAAGCACCTCAGCCACAATAATAAACAAAGTTGGTGACAATGGATCTCCCTACTTTAGCCCCCTTTGTGAATTGAAAAACTATATGACCTGCCATTCACCAGTACTGAGTATCAGTTATTTGACAGTATTCTCTACACTATGTCAATGATACATTCTGAGAAACTAAACCTTCTCAGTACCTTTGTAAGGAACACCCATGATATCTATCATATGCCTTTTCCATGTCCAGCTTGACTATCCCATTGGTATTTTTATTTCTCCTGTTGATATCCCTGATGATTTCCTGGGCAAGGAGCACATACTCCGCAATGTTTCTGCCTTTCACAAATCTGGACTGATTCTAGAAATAATCTTAGGAAGCACTCTTTCCAGTCTTTCGTGAAGAGTTTTGGAAATAATTTTGTTGATGAAAGAACTCAAGCTAATAGGTCATAGATCCGAGAAAGATCTAACTATTTCCTTCTTGGGGATCAATACCAAATTTGTGTAGGTGACATATCTGGTCAATTCCTATCCACAAAAGAAAGCCTTCACCACATTCCTTATATCCTCTCCTACGATGTCCTAGCAAACCTGAAAAAAATTGCCCGTGAAGCCATCAGGCCCACCCACACTATCTCCATTTAAGTTGCTAACCACAACTTTAATTTTTTCCATATCCGGCAGTCTAGTCATCAAACAATTGTCTTCTTCAGTGACCAATGAGGGAATATTCCCCAATATGGAGAAGTCAGTAGTGGAATTCTCCTCAGTGGACAGTTTTTCATAATACTGCACCGCAACTTCCCCAATCTGTCCCTGGGTACTCCATGTAGCTCCCTGCATGTCTTGGATCTCTGAAATATGCAATCTCTTCCTTCTCCCTTTAACATAGGAGTGGAAAAATCTTGTATTTCTATCACCATCTTTAAGCCATCGTATGCTTGACTTTTGTTTCCAAAAATCTTCCTCAAGTTTTAAGTAAATTTTCAACTTTGCCTCTTGCTTTTTTTGATCTCTTTTGTTCTCTGGGTTTGGATCCATCTCCAACTGCATCTCCTCCACACGAATTATATCTTGTTTTGTAGCTATTTGGTGAAACACATTCCCAAATGCTTCTTTACTCCACCTAGCTAGAGCATGTTTCACTTTTTTAAATTTCATTTGCACCACATAAAGTGGGTTCCCAACAAAGTCAACACACCAATTCTCCCGTACCACTTCCTTAAACTTTTGATGTTTAGACAAAAAATTTAGGAACTTGAAAGGCTTTCTAATCGGTCCTGATCTGAATTACAAATTAGTTGCAAAGGTGCATGATCCGATCCTTGCCTAACCTGGTGTACAACCTCCGATGCAGGAAGTAGTTTAATAAACCTTTGATTAACCAAGATCCTATCCAGTCTTTTGAATATATAATTCGTACCTATCCTTCCATTCCACCATGTGAACTAACTTCCGAAAAATTTAAGCTCCTCCAGTTCGCAGTTATTAATGAAGAAGGCAAAGTCCATCGCCTCTGCTTGTTCAAACTCCAGCCCAGCCATCTTCTCTTCTTCATTAAGAATAACATTAAATCTTCTCCAATGATCCATGGGCAATTGCACTCTTCTTTGAGTTGTAAAAGCTTGTCCCACAACTCTAATCTTTCTAAAGCACTACACTTAGCATAAATCGCAGTAATCCAAAATTCTCTATTATTGCATATGAATTTAATGGTAACTTGTTGAATCGAATCTACCACCTCGAGGTACCACCCGATCATCTCTCCAGTAATACCAAATTTTCCCTGATGCGTTCACCCTAACCTGATTAAACCCAGTTGTATTCTGTACTTTTCCACTTGAGATGGATCCTGAAATGGTTCCATCAATGGTTCCATCAATGCCATAAATGAGTAATGATTTCTCCTATCTAGATCCATTAGCATATCCAAAGAATGTTGAGTTTTGATAGACCTAATGTTCCAAAAAAGCATTTTTCGTATCATTGTTCACTAGTTGATATCTTATCCCTACTCCGCCTTGTTTTAACTTAAGCAGGACAACAAACATACCCTTCTTCGCACTGTTTCTCAAGGTTGATGTGTGCCTTGGTTAGGTCTCTCGCTTTACTAATCTCCTAGATGTTGTACTCCATGTCCTCGCCCTTATCTCTATGCTGCTTCTTCCTATTCTCTTCCTCCTCTTGTCCTCTAAAGTGTGGACCAATATTTTTTAATGCGGATGTGGGACTGTCATTCTTCTCTTCCTCGATATATATTGCATCATTTCTTTGTTCCCCTGATCCCATATTGTCCCCTGCTGCCCCTATAGGTTGTTGAAGCTTCTTTAGATTGAGTTGTTGTGTTCCTTCTTTGTTATTTCCATTGGAAGCACCAGGTGTCTTGTCAGTCCTATTGTCCATCTCCTTTACTTCAACCCTAGGTGTCGATGTAGCCACCACACTTTTACCTTTGTTGTTGCCTGAACCCATACCTGAGTTTCCTTCCAACTCTATTTGTTGGATCTCTTTCTTTCCTTTGGTATAACCTGTATCAGCTATAGGAGTTTTTTCTATGTTTTTGTTGCCCATGTCATTCACATTCTTCTGCAATTCCATATCTCTGTCCTCTGGGTTATGATCTTGTAAGGCTAAAAAGCTGTTTTTAAATATTACACCTGTTTTGTGCCATTCTGTCCTCGCCATCCTTCCCCCTCTCTGACCCCGCTGTTCTTCCATATCATCCTTTTCCTTGCCCTCCTTTTTCTGACCCTGTCCCTTATCATTCTTTCGCCCATCCTTTTTTTCGTTCAATTCCTCGCCTCTAGTCTGCTTCTTATTATCCTGGGTTGCATTGCTTTGTTTATCCTGGTATAGTTCAGGATGTAATACCTAGCATTGGTCTTCATTGTGTCCCCTGGATCATGCAGGTTTTATAATACTTTGACATATAGTCATACCTTATGGTAATCCATCTTTCAATAATAACATCCTCCGATTTCTTAACACCTATCTTTATCCTCTTTGTGAAATCCCTTAGTAAATCGACTACTTTGATCCTAGCACAACTAGGTCTTGTCTTGTTTTTCGTAGCCATATCAACTTGCAATGGCTTTCCCATAGCACTAGCTAGAGAGAACATCGCTTCTTCACCAAAAAAGTTTAGTGGTAAAGCAGGAAAGAGATCCATGCTACCGCTGTAGTGGTTTTTTCCTCAGCCTTAAACATTGGATCCCACTTAAATGTCCTCATTGGGTAAGAACTCATTCTCTTGTTAATGTAGAAAACTGGCTTCGATAATAGGTGCACGTAGTCTTCCAACAACGATGCCTTAATTAAGACATGTCTATTGCATAACACCCCTATTTTGCACTCCCCTTTTAATTCACATTGCTTAGGTAATATATTTCGCATCTCTTGTATATGTGGTCCCAAATATGAAAAATTTTCAATCACAACAAATTCCAGATTTTCATTGATAATCATCTGATCAATTTCCGCCTGTTCCCAAATCACATGCGACTCCCCGTGTAGATATGATATTGGCTTCATTGGGACATAAATCACTTGGGCTTTTGATTGTTTTAGAAGATTAACATAAGTTTTCACTACTCGAGATGGTCCCCCTCCAATGGTGGAGGACCACTGGCTGGCGTGGCCATGAACACCAAGTTGGGCAAATATCTGGTGCGACGATAGATTAGGGTTTTTTAATGTGCTCCTTCTGCTTGAACAACTTTAATTATCATGATTAGTAACATTTTTAATACTATAAATAAGACAAGCAAATTATAATAGAAGAACCATAAAAATTACGAATGTACCCTCAGGCTACTCAAACAGACATGTCAACGTGTTATCTGCTTACGCAGTTTAACTGCGTCTGATTATATATAGTAATTTTTTGCTCCATTAACCTTGACAAAAAGATGGGTTATATCTTTAAAAAGTTTCTAAAAGTGTTGCTGCTCCATTAATAATTAGGAATAAATATCGATTGTAGGCTTTTAATAGCATAATTTTTTTTTTAAAAAACCAGCATTAATTAAAAATTAAAAGTGTAAATTAATTATGAAAGTCAGCAGTGGAAGAATACTAACTCATGTTTCCAGAAGAGGGAAAGTCATTTGATAACCTTTCAGAGTGCGGTAGCTAAAACTCAAATTGATTACCTACTTCTACGAAAAGGTGATAGAAGCCTTTGTAAGAATTGCAAAGTTATTCCGAGTGAGAGTATTTCCACTCAACATAGGCTTCTAGTGATGGACTTAGAGATTAAGAGAGAAAAGAAGAGGAAGATTGTTTATGCCCAACCGAGGATTAGATGGGGGGGCTTGACTCCTGCCCTCTCGCATGAGGTGGAAGAAAAACTGAGAATCTTAGAGGCTTGGAGTAGTGGTGGAGATGTGAATAATATGTGGGACAATACTGCTGGGTGCATTAGAAAGGTGGCGTCTGAGGTTCTAGGGGTTTCAAGGGGAACCTGTGGGGGACGTCGAGGTGATTGGTGGTGGAATGAAGAAGTTTAAGACAAAGTAAAAGCTAAGAAGGTGGCCTATACAAAGTGGTTGGAGTGTAGGGAGGAGGATGAAAAACAGAGGCTTAAGGAGATTTATAAGACGGCTAAGTCAGAAGCAAAGAGGGCGGTGACGAGTGCTAAGACAGCAGCGTTTGAGCGCCTATATGAGGAGCTAAGTGATAAAGGCGCGGACAAGCGAATGTATAGGCTTGCTAAAGAGAGAGAAAAGAAAGCTCGCGATTTGGATCAAGTGAAGTGCATCAAGGATGAGAAGGGTGAGGTGTTAGTGGATGTGACTTCCATTAAACAAAGGTGGCAAGCTTACTTTCATAAACTCTTAAATGAAAAAGGAGATAGTAATATTGAGCTGGGCAAGTTGGCACATTCTGAAAGTCACCGAGACTTTGGTTATTGCAGGCGGTTCAGAGTTGAGGAGGTTAGAAGGGCTATTAGTAGGATGAAGAGAGGGAGGGCACTCGGACCGGATGAGATTCCGATAGATTTTTGGAAGAGTATGGTTAAGGATGGCATAGAGTGGCTGACTAGACTGTTTGATACTATCATGAAGACGGCCAAGATGCCGGGTGAATGGAGGAGGAGCACGATGGTCCCACTGTATAAGAACAAAGGCGATATTCAAAACTGTAATAACTACAGGGGTATCAAGTTGTTGAGTCATACTATGAAGGCATGGGAGAGAGTGGTGGACATGAGGGTGAGGAAAGTAGTTTCTATCTCAGAAAACCAGTTTGGATTCATGCCAGGACGGTCGACTACTGAAGCGATCCACCTTGTTCGGAGATTAGTGGAGAAATACAGGGAAAGTAAGAAGGACCTTCATATGGTGTTCATTGATCTTGAGAAGGCCTATGACAAAGTCCCAAGGGATGTCCTATGGAGGTGTTTGGAGATGAAAGACGTTCTAATGGCATATATTAGAGTGATAAAGGACATGTACGACGGGGCCATAACTCGGGTAAGAACGGTGGGAGGAGACTCTGAATATTTTCCTGTTCAGATGGGACTTCATCAAGGGTCTGTGTTGAGCCCTTTTTTATTTGCCTTGGTGATGGATGAGCTGACGCGATCTATCCAGGAGGAAGTCCCGTGGTGTATGTTGTTTGCTGATGACATAGTACTGATTGATGAGACCCGGACCAAAGTTAATGATAGGTTAGAGGTTTGGAGATACGCTTTGGAGACTAAAGGATTCAAACTGAGCAGGACCAAAACAGAATACTTGGAGTGCAAATTCAGTGTTGCGAGGGATGAAGCAGACATTGATGTGAGACTGGCAGCTCACCTTATCCCCAAGAAGGAAAGCTTTAAGTATCTTGGGTCTATCATCCAGAGCAGTGGGGATATTGACGATGATGTCACTCATCGTATTGGGGCGGCTTGGACAAAGTGGAGGTTGGCCTCTGGAGTATTGTGTGATAAGAAGATACCACCTAAACTCAAAGGTAAGTTCTACAGAATGGTGGTTAGACCATCTTTGTTGTATGGGGTGGAGTGTTGGCCAATAAAAAATGTACATGTTCAGAAGATGCAGGTCGCAGAAATGAGGATGTTAAGATGGATGTGTGGTCACACCAGGAGTGATAAGATTAGGAACGAGGTCATTCGGGAGAAGCTAGAGGTGGCCCCTGTAGCTGACAAGATGAGGGAAGCGAGACTGCGATGGTTTGGACATGTACAGAGAAGGAGTACCGATGCCCCTGTTAGAAGGTGTGAGAGGCTAGATTTGGGAGCCACTAGGAGGGGTAGAGGTAGACCAAAAAAGTATTGGGGGGAGGTGATTAGATATGATATGGTAAAACTTGGTCTCACCAAGGACATGACCTTAGACAGGAAGGAGTGGAGGTCGAGAATTAGAGTAGCAGGATAATAGGGTAGATAGGAAGGAGTGGTAATTGTCTGCCTTTATATGTTATTTATCTGTCTTTATATGCTACTATCTTGTATCTACGTATTATCATGTGTTCTTCTCTTTCTTGCCTGTTTATCATATCTAGCTTATTCTGCTGATGGGTTTTTGTGATGAGGGTTTCCAGGAAACAGCCTCTCTACCTGTGTGGTAGTGGTAAGGTCTGCGTACATCTTACCCTCCCCAGACCCCACTTGTGAGATTTCACTGGGTATGTTGTTGTTGTTGTTGTTGTTGTAGCAGTGGAAGAATACGTAAATGCATATTAAGATATCTAATAAAAGGACAATAATATTGGAAGGTGAATACCGAATTAATTGAATTTAAGTATTTTTGAGCTAATAAAAACAAAATAAATAGATAAATGAAGAGGAAATAGTCAAAGAAAAAATAAAAGATAATTAATTTTCTAGACCATAATCCATAGAAAATATCATATCATCTTATTTATACCTACCTTTATTGTATAAATAAATATAAATTGGATACTCTGAAATACATATGTAGTTAAAAAAAAAATTAAAATTTGCTGGCAGTCAAACATGTCATTAGTATAAGTGGATTGCACGATTTAAATATTAAATAAGATGAAGGAATTTTTCATTTGTTTGCATTTATAGAAATTTAAATTTAAATATTATGATTTAAATTTAGAGATATTAATAAAGACTTTAAATCGCATGTTCTGTGTGATATAATTTGTCATTTTCAATTCGATATAATTTATTATTTTCAATCCGCATCACTTATATATATATATTTACTTTATTTAAATTAAGTAAATATTAATATACTAGTTGTTGGTTTTGTTCCATCAGTGTGATGAAGAATAGATTCGAGAAAAAGACTTTCATTTCCAGTCTCCTATTTCTTTATTCTTTATGGAATTTGAGATTTCTAAAAGGAAAAATAGTAGATTATCTCTTTTTCTAACAGATAAAAGAATCTAAAAAGAAATATTCGATCGAACTGTCTGATCCGTGAAAAGATATACTCTGGGGTTTTAGATTTATTTATATGAAGTATGAAGGAAAGGGACCGTTTGGTCCTTTCATCAAGTAGTACCATATACAATTATTATGGGACTTTAGACACCTAAACTTATTTAATGGGATCAAATCTTAGCAGTTGGGGTGTCTATTAGGATCTTGTCTTAATTTAGGTGTCTAAGCGAAAAAATAAGGACAAGTTTAGGTGTCTGTTAATGAGTTAAGCCTAATAACAATATAGAAACGGTGATGTGGCATTTTCTATGAACTTTACAACAACAATAATAATAATAATAATAAATATGGAAATGGTGATGTGACATTCTCTATGACCTTTAATTCTAGAGAAAAGTAATAAAAACGCACTCGAATTTGGCATGAATTTGGTTTCATCTCTAAACTATTGATAAACTTAAAAACACCTCTTAACTTGGCGAACTAAGCTTAAATACACCCATGTGTATTTAAGCTTAGTTCGCCAAATTGAGGAGTGTTTTTAAGTCACGTATAGCGCGTGAATAACACATTTTTGTGTATGAATCAGGACACATTTTTTGTACATGTTTTTCTCCTTAGTTTATTTTAAAGTTCCATAACTCATATTTATTAAACTTCCTCTCTTAATAATATCATCAAATCTTTAAAATTTTCCTTTTTACCCTAATGAAATTATTCTCAGCCACATAAATTTTTAAGAATAATTTTAGACCACAAACTTTAAAAGTGTTTTTATCTTTTCCTTATACATCATGTCAATTCAAAAGATGCCACATAAAATGTGAAGAATTAATAGTTTGAGCCACAATTGTTAGTTGGCAATTAATGGCTATAATATCATTTTAAAAAGGTTTTAATTTTTTCTTTTAGCATCCATTTTTAGGTTACATAAATTTAATTAAATTATCGCTAAAAGTCATTTGTTTGAATGCAATACTAAAGACTACAAATTGTCACCAATACTGAAATCATAACCTTTAACGATAAGGATTGCGCTTATATTATATTTCATTTTTCTGTAAAATAGTACGTGAAATTAATATTATATTTTATTTATTATTTGGTTGTTTGCTTTATATAACATTATTTTTTTATATTTTGTTCGTTCATTTTTAAGTATTCATAATATTCAAAAAAAAAAAAAAATATGATGTACCTTTTAATTTTGCACCTAAAATGATATATTTTTTTATTATAAAAGTGATTTACACATATTTTTACGATTACACAATTAACAAAGTAAAATAAATTTAATTGATTAAAAAAAATAAAGAGTAATTAGTCAAATAACTTTAAGTTTATCCTTTACTGGGCAAAATAGAAGAGATAATCATCATATCAAGAATGACTCATGAGTTGGTGTCCATATTACTCAAAAATATCCAAACAAATGTCATGTTTTGGATATACACTAGAAATAAAAAGAATACAAAATTATTAATTTTTTGTTCTACTACATTAAACTTTAATTAAATTTAAATTTTTACGAAAAAGTCTCATATAAAAAAGATAAATATTTTTCAATAAAGATGTAATTAAAGAATTCAAACTCAAAACTAATGATAAGGATGAAAAAATATTTATCACCTCATTATAGAGTTTATCAATTTTTAATAATATCTTTTTTGTCTTATTTTATGTGGACTTATTTTTTTAGTTCATTAAAAATATCAATTTTCTATAATTTTAGATAATTTAACTTAAAAATTTTTATTTTCCTCTTAATGAAATGAAATCCATTTCATTTTTTTCTTAAATATCGTGTCAAGTAAAATTTTTTATATAAAATAAGATAGAGAAAATACTTTTAATGTTATATACTAGTTAGATAGCCTGTGATATGCACGACTCTAATAACATTAATTTTTTTTAAAAATCACGTAAATAACTTATTTTATTATATTATTTAAAAATTCCCGCAATTTGAAATTATTTTAATACTCCCTATTTTTCTCTCTCTTCTCCAATTTTCAAATACATAACTCTTCACCTTTACACTTTCTTTTTAATTGCCCTAAATTACAACCTCTATTTCTAAGTCATTTTGATTTTCAACCGCCTTCTTCAAAATTTTCTTTATTAATTTCAAATTCTAAAAATATTAGAATAAGCTCTTCATTCTCCCTATTGGAATTCTGTACACCATTTTTTAAAATAATAATAATAATAATAAATTATTATTCTTCATCTTAACATTCTATCCATATGGATTTTCCTCTATTTTTTTAGTATAAATCTTATCTCGTTAGTTCCTCAAAATTATAATCTTCATCAAATATGTTCCTAAAATTAATAATTTTTCTCAAAATAAAGATGCTCTTCAAATTGAAAATAATGATACTCGTGAGTTTGATTCGCATGATAATAATTTCACGAAAATAGATGCAAACAATGGAATGATCTATTAATAACAAAGAAATTACATGAGAAGAAAATAGATCAGAAAGATGTAGATCCCAAGTTGAAAAAACTTTTCTTATGCCTTTTTTTTTTAATTTCTAATGCATTTAGTAGCTTTTTACTTTTTAAATCACGTATAATCTATACTTTTTGATATTATTATATATTATAACTTATTATTTAATATATTGTATTTAAGTTAATACATAATCCTAAATTTTTGAATTCTAATCATGTATCATGTGTATGGTTCAGCTTTAGATACATATATTTTTAAATTTAAGTAAATTTTGGTGCTAGATACATTAAACTAGTATAGTTCATAAACTTAAAGTTATTCATGATACGTGATCCTAAGTCTGTCAATCATGAAATTCTATGTACCATGCGTATAATTTTATACTAAAAACATAAATGCTGCAAAATTACGTACAAGTTATGTCACGCCCCGGGAGGGTACCCTAGACGTGGCCGGCACTCAGAGACTATTGCTAGCCCCTAAGCGAACCACTTGTTCTTAGGACAGTCAGTTAACATCGACATAGCTGAAGTAAAGCAGTGAACTACTTCAATAACAAGGCCAAAGGCTAACATCTGTCTCAACATCAAACTAAGTAAGTAAAAGTATATAACACTCCAACTTTTTTTTAACTAAGATTGAGTCATCCTTCATATGATAGAATCAATTCCTGAGTATTTAAAGTATATTAGATGTGATTTAGAGTTATAAATGATCTTTTACATCAAGTCAAGTCTAAAGAATTTCTAGCGACTAAGTTTTCATATGAGTTGATGGAAGGGTCAACTTCAAATGACCATATCTCCTAAAGTATAATGAGTTAGGTGACCCATAATATATCCAATTAAAGATCTTTGAGTTAGCTTTCCAACGCATCTTATTTCGCGTTAAACAGAGTTCGGAGTAGAGAGTTATGACCATTTTACTGGAGACCTGTAGAGCTGTTTGAAGGTCCGCGACGGCTCCGCGACGCGGACCTATCGCGAACCCTTTCTGGATAAGCTAACCGACATTCCTTTATTTTATTTTGAGAGTACTTTTACTCTAAAGCCTTTGGGCGTCTATTTAAGGTCCCAAAACGCATAATACGTCAGTTTCATAAGTCAAAACCCTCTCTTTCACTCCTAAACATAAAACGCTCAAGAATCATCAAGAAAGTCATCAAGTTAGGATTAACTTTCAAGATTCTTCATCAAGGTGAGTTATTCTTCATAAGCTTTAAGCTAATTTCTCTATCTATTCAAGAAATCCCTAATAGAATCTTAAATCCTAACCTAGGGTTTCAAGAAAGCGAATTCAAGAATCCCAACAAAGGATTCCTTGATTCTTCTTTCGATGAATTAGGGTTCTTCATCAAGAAACTCTAAAGATTCTGAGTCAAGAAGTCAAGAATCAAAAAGAAGCTCTTCAAACGATGTCTTTCCAAGTTCTTTCATTCTAAAAGAACAACGAGATTGAGGATTTTCTCCAAGAAACGAGTATTCATCAAATTTTGATTGAAATATCAAATTTCCAGGTATGTAAGGCTAAACTAAGAGCATGAGTTTGTTCTCTCATGTGCCCCATAGAGGTCAAAGATGAGTTGATGGTTGAAGAGTATGTGTGCATGAATATTTGAGAGTTTTTCATTGAAAAATTGATTTGAAATTACATGTTTTCTAAGTTGATGATCATCATACTACTTGTTTTCTTAAAGTTAACATCTTTTATGAGATTTTGCATAACCTTACATGACTATTTGAAAAGCATGCATAATGAACTTAGGGGATGAGTCTAGAGCCTTGACAATGATGATGTTGTGATGTTGTGATTGTGTTTCACATTTGATGAGAGTCTTGATGATGATGTTGATGAGAATGATGTTTTATGAGGTACTATGTCCCTCTGGGACCGATGTTGATGTTGAGATGATGTAATATGTCCCTATGGGACTGATGTTGATGTTGAGATGATGTACTATGTCCCTCTTGGACCGATGTTGATGTTGAGGTATTATATCATGTCCTTATGTGACTGATGATGATGTACTATGTCCCTATGGGACTGATGATGATGATGATGTTTTATGAGCACGTCGAGTTTTGGGAGGAGTATTGAGCACCGAAATGGGTAGAGGGTGAGTCCCACTCGAACCCATTGACTACGTGGCCCGCGTAGGAAGAGGGGATTGAATCGCAATGCGGATGGCACCTTTCTTGTCCCAAATGTGGACTGATGTTTTTTTCTGATGTGATGTCCTTTACCCCGGGCAGGGTATTGGATGGATGTGGCAACGACATCGCTTCGTTGTATCATCACTGGCTCATAAGTGATGGTTGTCGGTTAGAGAAACTCCCAGTTAGGTTTCTTTTGATAGGACTCTGATATTGATGTAGATGTGATGTTTGAGTCGAGTTCTCTGAGTTGAGTTGATGTCGATGTTCCCTGAGATGAGTTGATGTTGATGTTCCTTGAGTTGAGTTGATGTCGATGTTCCCTGAGATGAGTTGATGTTGATGTTCCTTGAGTTGGGTTGATGTCGATGTTCCTGAGTTGAGTTGATGTTGATGTTCCTTGAGTTGAGTCGAGTTGAGTTGAGTCGAGTTGAGTTTCCTTGAGGTGAATTTGATGTATTGGTGATGTATTGATGAGATGTTGATGGGTCATTGTCTACTCTTTATTCTTTCTTTAGATAGACATTTGATATTCTGATGGAGTATGATGTTGAGTTGATGTTATTCCTATATTATTCTACTTGTTTCTGTTTCACTCAGCTATTTTACATACCAGTACATTCCAAGTACTGATGTCCCCTTCTGGGACTGCATCGTTTTATGATGCAGAGGCAGGTATTAGAGATCATTAACAGGCGCTTCGTTGAGGATCTATTCGCATTCAGCTGATTGGTGAGACCTCCTTGTTTTCGGAGGATTTCCATATTTTTATCATCTAGCTTGAGTTGTACTTTATTTTCCTTGAGTTGGGTAACCATGGCCTGTCATGGTACCATTGAGATGTTTGAGTTAGAGGCTTCATAGACACTGAGTAGAGGATGTGATGTATTGTTTTTCCAACTATTCTTTGTTGGAAATTAACATTTTGTATAAAGACTTGATTATTTTAATTATATTAAAGTCTTTTCCTTGAGGATGTTTCTTCCGCTGTTGAGTATGATGTGACGATGAGTCCAATTGGTTCGCTTGGGGACTAGCAATAGTCTCTGAGTGCCGACCACGCCTAGGGTACCCTCCCGGGGCGTGACAAACTTGGTATGAGAGCACAGAGTTCAAGTGTCCTAGGGAGTCTATGAAGCCGTGTCTAGTAGAGTCCTTATTATTGGTGTGAAGCGCGCCACATCCATAATGGGGAGGCTATAGGACATTTAGGAAAAGTTTCCCTTCTTTCAGATTCTGAATCGTGCGATAGAGCTCTTTCCTAAGAAATCTGCGATGATTCGTGCGTTGCTCTAAACCTTTCGATGATGCCTCGTCCACGAGGTGATAGCGACAGTAATTTTCTGACTCTTACCGATGAGATCCTTTGAGATAAAGTAATCGGAATGGTCGAAAGACTGTCTAGGCTTAAGAGAAGCCGATTGAGATGCGAAGTTGATTGACTAAGAAGAGTGCACTATTAATCATATGAATCGTGTATTTGAGTTATCTCTAGATGTACCTAGACCCATTTGTTTTTCAAAATTTGCTTCTGATGTGACCCATGAAAGGAGAACTTATGTCTCTAAAGAGTTTGATGTTACCACTTAAGAGTGAGATGTGAGGTCTTATAAATCCTGAGTAGAATCAAATCATCACAGAGTTAGAAGGATGATGATGGAAAGAAAGGGACGAGATGACAAGAATGATGGCTGGGTGAGGCTTGCAGTTAGAGTTAAGTATTCATTAGGTAAGTAATGATGTGCTGAGTTGATTTCCATAAGATTGATGAAAGAGTCATAAGTACTCTAGTTATTTTCATGATGAGGTATAGAGGAAGAGTTGTTGTTAGAATGTGGTAGGGCGTGCTCAGACTAGTAGGAAGTTATGTTGATATGTTGTAGTATTCATACTATTGATGGTGAAATGTAGATGTTGAATAGAGGAAAAAGAGTGCTTTCAATGTGAGATCTAAATTAGGCTTAAGATTTTTAAGTGTGAATTCATGAGACTCACCGAGTTATGAGGTTAGGCAGATAAGAAGAGGCTTAAGATATGTATCCATGATTGTGTAAAGATGTGTGAAGCTCTAAGTTATGACTGCTATAAGAATCTAGATAGTATATTTGAGTTATCGATGTAAAGTAGGCTGATGTAAGTAATCTTAATCATCATGAGTAACTAAGTTGATTTGGGGCTTATCAATAGATGATGACGAGTTTCCATGATAGACTAATTCTCATGCAATTAAATTTATGGGAGCACAGAAGTTGAGCTCCAGCAGGCAAAAGAAGAGGTTAGATTGTGAGAGTTGTGAGAAGTGGTTATGTACGCTGTAAGAATAGCAAATATAGAGATTTACATAGAGACTGGAAGGGGCTAAGAGTGATAGAGTTGAAAAGAGTCCGAGTGGCTAGTTATATGTATGCGACTATAGCATAATAGAAAAGTTTAAGATATTCTTGTGGATACTGATTCCTTGACCATGTGGAGGTATATACTTATAACCTAGTAGAGGAAATTGATTTATGAATTTAGAGAGAGGACCTTGAGAGCTAAGGAAGAGTTGATGTAAGGTCCGGTAAAATTACCAGAGTACCCCTAGAGGAGAGATGTGTGCAAAACACGTCTTCCGATGCTCAGATGGCAAATCCGAGGCCGGATTTGTGATCAGCACAAAAATTTGAGTGGGGAAAAGCCTTCGATCGATTTTTAGAGTGACCAGGTGAAAAGATAATTTTTCGATCCGAACACCGAAACAGTGTCGGTGCGCGACAGAGGCGCGTCGCGCACCTGTAGCGGAGTGACACTTGCGTTTTTTCAAAACTTTTCGACGGGATTGAGAAAACTCGTTCAGAAAATTTTTGCAGAAAATGTACTGTTCGCGACCAGTCCGCGTCGCGGACTGAGTCACTTCGAGGCTGGAAATTTCTAAAATTATTAAGGGGCATTCAGGTCCATTCCTAACACCTTATAAACTCCCTATACGACTAATATAAGTTGTTTTAACATGAAAAGGGTCTAAAATCCCATTCTAAGTCCTTTTCTAACAATTGAATAGGACTAGAGCTTGAAAGAAGAGGAGAAGAGCTTGAGGTAGACGAATTCAAGAGTGAATAAGAGTTCTTAATTCTGATGATGATGTGATGCCATTTCCTTTTAAGGATATAGATGAGGAGGAGCAGTTAGAGAAATCGTGAGGAGTCTAACAGATAGGTAAAATCATATTAGTATCTCCCGAGGTAACAGTTCATGTAATCGAGGGTGTAAGCTGCTATGGTAGGCTTAAATGCGTGGATGCTATTATGCGAGTGTATTAGAGTGATGAGGACGAGCATTATTCTCTAAGTACAAGTTACTATTGAGTGAGGGTTCTTGATTCTGATGTCATCTTACTCGTGTACTGACCTTCGGTTTATTATGCCATTGTTGATAGTATGATGTAGAGTATCAAATTTTAGAGGTATAATCATGCTTATGCTACATGGAGAGGTGGTAGTTTGGGGGTTTCGTCAAAGGGGGAGATGATGAGTTCCTCCATGTCCAAATAGTGATGTTGATAATAGTAGACTGAGAGTGAGGTGGATGAGAAGGAGTGAATATATCCTCATTGTGATATCGGTGTTAAACTTGTGTCATGTAAGGATAGAGATAAGAAGGAGGAAAGAGATGAGATCGTATGATGCACAATAGATAGGTAAGAGTATGTTGATGTGACTTTGAGTGAGAGTTCATTGAATGGTGGAGGTAGAAGTGACAAGTAGGCTTGAAAAATTCTGAGACATAGATAAAGAGGTTGTTATTGTGCGAGTATGAATGATAGACTATTGAAGACTTCATAATAAATATTTCGAGTATAGAGCTGAGTATTGAGGATTAGCTTTGTATGAATATGATCACCTTAAGAATGACACCTTGAGGCTTAGAACTGGGCCTGAATGAAAGAAGAAGAGGTGGTTAGGTAGAGGTTTGAATAAGAGCTATGAGTTTGCATTGATGGGGTAAAGTGCCATGAAAAGAAAAGGGCACAATTGAGGTGGGGACTTGAGCATGAGAGTGTCCTCAGAGTCTTGTTTATACGATGTTCCTATTCTCGATTTGAGTTGATGGCTTCCTTCCTGAGTTCAAAAGACTGATTGACAAGGTGTCTAAATGATTCAAATTGATTGAGTTTCGATGTTCCATTCGTGCTTGATGAAGAGAATGTAAGATGTAATTTCCTTACTCATGATTTAAATTGAGTTTTCTATTTCAAATTTGATGTGTCCATTCCTAAGTCTGAATGGAGATGGTTTGAGACTGATGACGAGTTAGAGTTTGATTGATTGAGTGAGTTTTGAGAAGATTTCTTATTCTTATTCGTGCCTTGATGTCTACCTTTACTCATCATTCGAGGACGAATGATCCCAAGGGGGAGATAATATAACACCCCAACTTTTTTTTTAACTAAGATTGAGTCATCCTTCATATGATAGAATCAATTCCTGAGTATTTAAAGTATAGATGTGATTTAGAGTTATAAATGATCTTTTACATCAAGTCAAGTCTAAAGAATTTCTAGCGACTAAGTTTTCATATGAGTTGATGGAAGGGTCAACTTCAAATGACCATATCTCCTAAAGTATAATGAGTTAGGTGACCCATAATATATCCAATTAAAGATCTTTGAGTTAGCTTTCCAACGCATCTTATTTCGCGTTAAACGGAGTTTGGAGTAGAGAGTTATGACCATTTTACTGGAGACCTGTAGAGCTGTTTGAAGGTCCGCGACGGCTCCGCGACGCGGACCTATCGCGAACCCTTTCTGGATAAGCTAACCGACATTCCTTTATTTTATTTTGAGAGTACTTTTACCCTAAAGCCTTTGGGCATCTATTTAAGGTCCCAAAACGCATAATACGTCAGTTTCATAAGTCAAAACCCTCTCTTTCACTCCTAAACATAAAACGCTCAAGAATCATCAAGAAAGTCATCAAGTTAGGATTAACTTTCAAGATTCTTCATCAAGGTGAGTTATTCTTCATAAGCTTTAAGCTAATTTCTCTATCTATTCAAGAAATCCCTAATAGAATCTTAAATCCTAACCTAGGGTTTCAAGAAAGCGAATTCAAGAATCCCAACAAAGGATTCCTTGATTCTTCTTTCCATGAATTAGGGTTCTTCATCAAGAAACTCTAAAGATTCTGAGTCAAGAAGTCAAGAATCAAAAAGAAGCTCTTCAAACGATGTCTTTCCAAGTTCTTTCATTCTAAAAGAACAACGAGATTGAGGATTTTCTCCAAGAAACGAGTATTCATCAAATTTTGATTGAAATATCAAATTTCCAGGTATGTAAGGCTAAACTAAAAGCATGAGTTTGTTCTCTCATGTGCCCCATAGAAGTCAAAGATGAGTTGATGGTTGAAGAGTATGTGTGCATGAATATTTGAGAGTTTTTCATTGAAAAATTGATTTGAAATTACATGTTTTCTAAGTTGATGATCATCATACTACTTGTTTTCTTAAAGTTAACATCTTTTATGAGATTTTGCATAACCTTACATGACTATTTGAAAAGCATGCATAATGAACTTAGGGGATGAGTCTAGAGCCTTGACAATGATGATGTTGTGATGTTGTGATTGTGTTTCACATTTGATGAGAGTCTTGATGATGATGTTGATGAGAATGATGTTTTATGAGGTACTATGTCCCTCTGGGACCGATGTTGATGTTGAGATGATGTAATATGTCCCTATGGGACTGATGTTGATGTTGAGATGATGTACTATGTCCCTCTGGGACCGATGTTGATGTTGAGGTATTATATCATGTCCTTATGTGACTGATGATGATGTACTATGTCCCTATGGGACTGATGATGATGATGATGTTTTATGAGCACGTCGAGTTTTGGGAGGAGTATTGAGCACCGAAATGGGTAGAGGGTGAGTCCCACTCGAACCCATTAACTACGTGGCCCGCGTAGGAAGAGGGGATTGAATCGCAATGCGGATGGCACCTTTCTTGTCCCAAATGTGGACTGATGTTTTTTTCTGATGTGATGTCCTTTACCCCGGGTAGGGTATTGGATGGATGTGGCAACGGCATCGCTTCGTTGTATCATCACTGGCTCATAAGTGATGGTTGTCGGTTAGAGAAACTCCCACTTAGGTTCCTTTTGATAGGACTCTGATGTTGATGTTGATGTGATGTTTGAGTCGAGTTCCCTGAGTTGAGTTGATGTCGATGTTCCCTGAGATGAGTTGATGTTGGTGTTCCTTGAGTTGAGTTGATGTCGATGTTCCCTGAGATGAGTTGATGTTGATGTTCCTTGAGTTGAGTTGATGTCGATGTTCCTGAGTTGAGTTGATGTTGATGTTCCTTGAGTTGAGTCGAGTTGAGTTGAGTTGAGTTGAGTCGAGTTGAGTTTCCTTGAGGTGAGTCTGATGTATTGATGATGTATTGATGAGATGTTGATGGGTCATTGTCTACTCTTTATTCTTTCTTTAGATAGACATTTGACATTCTGATGGAGTATGATGTTGAGTTGATGTTATTCCTATATTATTCTACTTGTTTCTGTTTCACTCAGCTATTTTACATACCAGTACATTCCAAGTACTGATGTCCCCTTCTGGGACTGCATCGTTTTATGATGCAGAGGCAGGTATTAGAGATCATTAACAGGCGCTTCGTTGAGGATCTATTCGCATTCAGCTGATTGGTGAGACCTCCTTGTTTTCGGAGGATTTTCATATTTTTATCATCTAGCTTGAGTTGTACTTTATTTTCCTTGAGTTGGGTAACCATGGCCTGTCATGGTACCATTGAGATGTTTGAGTTAGAGGCTTCATAGACACTGAGTAGAGGATGTGATGTATTGTTTTTCCAACTATTCTTTGTTGGAAATTAACATTTTGTATAAAGACTTGATTATTTTAATTATATTAAAGTCTTTTCCTTGAGGATGTTTCTTCCGCTGTTGAGTATGATGTGACGATGAGTCCAAGTGGTTCGCTTGGGGACTAGCAATAGTCTCTGAGTGCCGGCCACGCCTAGGGTACCCTCCCGGGGCGTGACAAAGTACTACTCAGTTCATAAGGAAAACATCATCATCAACCTTGACATCATGTCTACGAAGCCTCTAACCTGACTCTGTCTAAGATGGCACCATGACAAGCCATGGCTTCCAGACTCAATGGAGAAAGGAAACATTAAATAAAAAGGGTCTCCTCCGGATAGCAAGGAGGCTTACCAATGTTGGAACTCGTAATCTCTAACCTCAACGGTGCGTCTGTTGAAGTCCTCTAACTCCTGTATCTGCATCATGAAACGATGCAGCGCCAGATGACGTCAGTACGTGGAATGTACTGGCATGTAAAATAGCTGAATAGCAATGTAAGTACAACAACATAAAGAAAACATCAACTCAACATCATACTCCATCAGAATGCCAAGAGTCTATCTAAGGCAAGAGATTAGACTAGACAATTGACTTATCAACCTTTCACCTCAACATCAATATTACATCAAACTCATCTCAAGGAAACTCGACTCGACTCACTCAAGGAACCTCAACGTCAACTCAACTTAGAGAACATCAACATCAACTCACATCAGGGAACCTCAACATCAACTCGACTCAAGGGACTCGACTCAAAACATCATATCAACATCAACATCAGAGTTCTATCAAATGGAACCTAACTAGGAGTTTCTCTAACCGATAACCATCACCTATGAGCCAGTGATGATACAACGAAGCGATGTCGTTGCCATATCCATCAAATACCCTGCCCGGGGTAAAGGACATCAACCTCAGTGGATCCACAAGAAAAACCTCAGTCCTCATTTGGGACAAGAAAGGAGTCATCCGCATTGCGGTTCAATCTCCTCTTCCTACGCGGGCCACATAATTAATGGGTTCAAGTGGGACTTACTCTTACCCATTTCGGTGCTCAATACTCCTCCCAGAACTCGACATGCTCATAAAACCTCAACCTCATCAGTCCCATAGGGACATAATACCTCATCATCAGTCCCATAGGGACATAACATAATACCTCAACATCAACATCAGTCCCGTAGGGACATAGTATCTCAACATCAACATCACCTCACCTCATCAACATCAACATCAACATCATGGACTCAAGATACTCTTTTAGAAATTAAACTTCCAATTTTAAGACATCATAAAACATAATTCTCATCAACCTCATCATCAAGACTCTCATCAAATGTGAAACACAATCACAACATCATAACATCATCATCGTCAAGGCTCTAGACACATCCCCTAATTTCATCATGCATGCTTTTCAATCAAATAATTATAAGGCTTTAAAATACACTCATGGAAATGAATTATGACACATAGTAGGTTAGTGATGATCATCAATTCATGTAGGAAAATATTTGTACATAAAATAATATTAATTATACATGCATCAAATTCTTCACATTAACTTCATCATGTCAAGACACAGTACTCTGCACTCAGAAGGGCACATGGGAGAACATTCCCATGCTTTAGGTTAGCCTTACATACTTGGAATAATGTGCTAACACAATTATGCATAGATCTCCTCAACCTCAACTTCCTTCAAGCCCTGACTTAGTGACTTTTAGGAAGAATACCTCTTGAATGGGGTTTTTTTTAAACCCTTTTCTTAGAAATCGACCTTTATTGGTCTTAGGGATCGTTTAGGATTGATAGGAATGGACTAAAATGCCTTCCGTAATTTAAAAGAATTTTTTCCCGACCTGAAATAACACAGTCCGCGACGCGGACCTGTCGCGGACAGTGTATTTTCGAAAAATTCAACTCCGTCGAAAAATCACAGAAAAACATAAGTGTGGCTCCGCGACAGGTCCGCGACGCGGTTCCATCGCGCAGTCACACTATTTTTCGTTTTGGAACGAAAAATTATCTTTTGACTCGGTCACTCTAAAAATTGACCGAGACCCTTCTCCCACTCAATTTTCAGTGTTGATCACGAATCCGCTCTCGAATTTTCAATCCGAGCATCGAAAGACGCGTTTTACGCACACCTCTTCCCTAGGGGTATTTTGGTAATTTACCGAGTGTTACAAGTTAGTATTAGATATATTCAATCACAAAATTATATGTATTATTTGTATGACTCTATATTTGATACATAACGGTTTCAAATATAAATAAAAGTATGTAACAAATATATTCATCTGGTATCATTCACAAATCTATGGTTATTCTTGATACATAATTCTAAGTGTGTGAATTTTATGTATTATGTTTATGATTTTGTAATTGATAAATAATTGCTGCAAATTTAAGTACAATTTAGTACCCGATACATTCAGCTATATCATTCACAAGTTTAAAATTATTCTTGATATATAACCTTAGATTTGTGAATCATACGATTTTATATATTATTTATATGATTTTATAAATGAAAAGGCTAAAAAAAATTGATAACTGATGATTGAAAATAAAAAGAAATTGAATTTTGCAAGATATTGATATCAATTTATTTTGCATTATCCATTAAACTAATATTTAATTTTCTTTTTGAAGTAACAACCAAATTGTCTAATGTAGCTCAATTAAAGTGTCCGACTAGCTCTTACCTATGCAATTTATATAAGTCATACTTACTTTTTTTAGCAATCAATTATATTTTTTATAATCTCCGGTACAATGTTCATATTTATATTATTATTTTAAAAGTGAATTAGAAAATAAGGTATAAGTTGTTTTCAAAATATAAACATAACTTCAAATAAAATTTTTAATTTTTAATGCCAACCACTAGTTTTTAAAATAAATTAAAATTTATTTTAAAAAAATATAAATCACAATTTTTATAGTCAAACAAATAATTTAAAAGTTCAAAAAAAAAAAAAACAATTCCACAAGTAATTTTTTTTTCATATCAATTAAAAGGAACAGAAAGTTTCTACAACAATTTTTTTAGTTAAAAACATATATATCTTTTAAACATATATTTTTTTAACTTTTCACTTTTAGAGTGAAATTTTTCTTCATATTTTTTTTAATATTAATTATTTATTTCTCGAATAATTTTTACAAACATAAAATTATAAATTAATTAACAGAAAAATTATAATAAAATATTCATATTAATTACTCTTTTCGTCTGACACCCTTTAACTTCACACAATGTTTAAGAATTTTTTTTTTGAATCTTGTAGTTTAAATTTATTCTTAAATATTTGTGTGATCGAAAATCCTTTCATTAACGATATAAAGAAAATTTTTAAGTTACATTATTTTTATTTATAATAAAGAGACATTTTTTTTCGAACAGACAAAAAAAAAATCACTCAAAATTAAACAGAGCCAATATTAATTTAAAAGATACTCCATATACATTCAACAACCTAATAAATAAAATTAAACAAACAAAGAACAAAATATAAACGAATCTCATAAATATTTTGATAGGTCCACATAATAATGATTATATGATATATTTTTATGTTTCTTCTGTTTTTGTATCTTCAATATTGGTTATTACTATTAAAAGCCCACTATCAAGTATCAACCCACCTTTCTCCTCTGTTTTTGTCCATTTTCTGCACATCACCACTTCTATTCTACCCACAAAAAAAGGGAAATGTCTTCTTCTTCTCTCTCTGCAAACTCTGCATTTTCTCAGAGCAGTAGTAATGTCTCCTCTTTCCAGTCCAAAAATCCCCTTCTTCACTCCATTTTTAGGAATAACTTCATTACTCCTTCAATCAAAAAACACTACTCCTCCTCCACATTCATCCGATGCTCAATTTCCCATCGCCGACCTGAATACATACCCAGTAAAATAAACGACCCAAAATACGTCCGCATTTTCGACACAACTCTCCGCGACGGCGAACAATCTCCAGGTGCTACAATGACGACAAGTGAGAAACTGGAAGTCGCTCGTCAGCTCGCCAAACTCGGAGTCGATATAATCGAAGCTGGTTTTCCAGCTTCATCTGAAGCTGATTTCGAAGCTGTGAGATTAATAGCAGAGGAAATTGGTAATTACAGTGACGAAAATGGACATGTGCCGGTGATTTGTGGGCTATCGAGATGCAATAAAAGGGATATTGATAAAGCTTGGGAAGCAGTGAAGTATGCGAAGAAACCTAGGGTTCATACGTTTATTGCGACGAGTGAAATACATATGAAGTATAAATTGAAGATGAGTAGAGAAGAAGTTGTGGAGAAAGCTACGAGTATGGTAGCTTATGCCAGAAGTCTGGGATGTGATGATGTTGAATTTAGCCCTGAAGACGCTGGAAGGTGTGTCAGCTTTTTAACCTTTTTTCCCTTTCTCGTCTCATTTATAATCCTTCTATACATCTCACATAATTTTAATTGAAAAGTTTTATTTATGCTGTTAAATTTCATATTAAATTTATAAAATTAGGTTTTGACTCTAACTCTTTAAGACTTCATTTTGTTAGTATTTGATGCGTAAATAATTTTTAATTTTTGGGGCCCAGCATTAGATGAGGAGAGAGGAGAATTATATAAGTTTTATAAGAGTCTACCCATCTCATTAATCCATCTCATTAACTGCTAATATGAAACTTTTTATCTTTCTTTAATAAAATTAAATTAGATTATTTTTTGTAAGAAGAGAGAAGTAATTTCGTAATCGATATAATTTGAGGTATATCATCATATATGAAATATAGGATTGTGATCATTCAATTCATTTTAACTATTTGTTCGTTTGTTTTACTATGATTTAGGTTTATGTGCGTTGTTTCTATATTTGTCATGTTGAGATTACAAATAAATATTTCTCTTGTTTATGATTTAATAAAATAAAATGTCTCGTAGGTGATGATTGATTAAGAAAGTGAAATAATTTTAGGTAGTGTGTTCGGTAGAGGGAAAATATTTTTTTTTGGATGTTTATTATAATTTATATGCAAATAGCTATTTAATTAGATATAGAGTTTAAAAAAGTCATTAAGAAATAAAGAAAAAATTTGTTATGTTTATCCAATTGTGGTTGTTAAGAGTCCATATGAGGATAACCTAAGGATGGTGCTACTAAATAATTGTCAAATAAGAAAAATATTCATTTTTAGATAGATTAACAAAGAAAAAAGTTCAACATAAATTGAAAAGGGAGAATACAGTAAATTAAATATATTATGCTAAATAAAATATTATGAGAAGAGAACTAGGGCAGGGTGAGATGATGTGACAATGAAATATGCTGAAGATTAAGAAGGTCAAAATCAACATAAAATCACTTTATTTATTTTTCATATTTTTATTAGAAAAAAATTATTTTTCTTATTTTAAAAAATTTATTTGATCAAGTGAACTTGAAAAAACTTGAAAGTATTTTTAAGAAAATATTTTTTTTCTTCATTTAGAGCACACTCTAGATCACTCAATTTTTTGGGTTATTAAAAGAAATATAATACATGTATTAGGTTTGTGTATTTATAGTATTTTATTTGATACACTTTTTTTGTAATTTATTACATTTTTTTGGTAGTTTTTAATTTATTAGTTATACGTGTGTATTGATTATTAATGGAAATTCATGATACTAATAATATAAGGAGATTTAATACATGTATTAATATGATTACAACAATAATAATAACATATTAAGTGGAATCCCACAAGTGGGGTCTAGGGAGGGCAGAATGTATGTAGAACTTACCACTACCTCATAGAAGTAGAGAGGTTGTTTTTTGGGAATCCTCGTCTCAACAACCCGTAGGCGGAATGTATTAATATGATTAGAAATTTAATTATTCTTTAATTTTTTTAACCATGAAAATATCTTTCTAAATAAATATTTGTTAACAAATATATATAATTTTTAATATATCACATCAAATAATATAATACAAATATAATTAATATAAGTTCTTATACACCTTACTAATGTTATATTAAAGTATATTGAACCAAAACAATACCAATTCTTAGCTGTTGAACTCCAATACTTTTGAGCTATAAGCCAATCGCTTTTAACATGGTCTTTTCAGAGTATAAAGAGTCACCTACCAGCTATGCCCACAAATTGAATAAACATCTGAAACCATTCAGAAAAGTCCACTAGTGTGTTTGGTACGGAGAAATGTTTTAGACCATCTCCTAATCACTCTTTGTTTTAGTCTCTGTTCTTTGTACTTATAACAATAACATATCCAGTGAAAGATTATAAGTGCGGTCTGAAGAGGTAGAACGTACACAGACCTTACCAATACCTTGCAGAGGTAAAGAGGATGTTTCCTGCGAACACTCGTCACAGAAACCCATAAACAGAATAAACAAGATATGGGAAATAAGAAAGGAAGAGAAAAGGGAACACGAGACAATAAATATATATAAGACAAATAATGACAACACCGGATAAATCCTACTACCCTACTATACCCCACGACCAGACATCAACCTAATCCTATTAATCTATTAGTCTGCTACTCTAATTTGCGACCTCTGCTCCTTCCTATCTAAGGTCATGTTCTCGGTGAAAGCAAGTTAATAGATAATATTTATACTTGAAGGGTAAGTAGATAATGATTTTTTCAACTACTTTTTAAATCGTTATCTATTCTCCAAATATAAAGAGATAAGCCGTAGTTCTCCAAATTTGAAGAACTACTAAAATGCATACTCTTTATTTTATTATTTTTAAAATCTTTTTAATATTATTTTTATTATATAAGATAATTAATTTTTTTTAATATAATATAATGTTTAAAATATATTAATGACAAGTATACTATTTTCATTCCGAATAATAATTTATTTGTTTTATCTTTTTCTTTTCAATTCTTTTTGTCACTTTAATCAAACTTATTTTAATATTATTTATACTATACAAGATCATTAATTAAGTCTTTAATATTTGTAATTATTTTCTAATATAATATAATATTTTAAAATATATTATTTTTTAAATTTATTTAGTTTTCGTCACTTTAAATATGTAATTTGAAAATATAATTATTTTATATTATGATATAAACAAAAATAATAATGGACGAGAGAGAAAAAGATTCAGTTTTAGAGAGTAACTAGAGAATTGGGTAGAAGTTTAATTGTGTAAAATTACTCATTGAAGATGGCCTTAGAAAAGTGAGTGGATTATTTTTTATATATTCTAAGTATTCGCTCATTGATTTTGAGAAAATCGAATTAATTGGCTTAAGTAAAATGTTACTCTTTTGGGTCCCTTTTATATGTTACTTTTTGTGATTGCACTTTCACTAAGAAGAGAAGTGATTTTACTATTTTACCCTTGTTTAATATACATTAATTTCTTTTTTTAGTTCTTGTAGTTGGTATTAACTATTAAGGATAAAATAGGAAGAACAATGTCATTTATGCATTGATTTTGTGATATGATATATATTAAGGACCATATTTTATAATAAAAATGACATATAAAAGAGATCGAAGAAAGTATTTTAAAATTATTTGTATGGAGTGTAATTTAAACAAAGGAGCTACAGAGATGAAGTAAAAATGAGATATGTTAAAGAGTGAAAAGATCATAGCTAATTTTTAATATGAAATATTTCTTTTTCCTCATTTTTTCAAGAATATTCTTTCTAATATTTTTAAAAAAATTAACAAATCAAACATTTAAAAAAAAAAATCCTTTTGGAATCCCACTGTTAGGAGTTCCAAATTGGGTTTGTTTACTTTACTGTATATGGATGTAACTAAAGTGACCTGTGAGCGCATGATATCATTTCCATATAAAGTAGTATTGTCCATTTCAACAAAAAGCTCGACAATAATTATTGTTATGTTGTTGATGTGCCTTTTTTTTGTTGTTGGAATAATTTCATTTTATTTTGAAATCAGTGATTTTGACCACGAATTTGAAATTCAAAAAAGTACTTCAAACCTATTTTTTCAAATCCATGTTCATAAATTAAAAAAAATTAAAAAAGTAGCCTATTGATTGCTCTTTTTATAATCTGCATATTATTCAGCATTAGTATTTAGTTATGTAGTGTTTGGTTGTCCTTTTTGGGGATAAGTTATGCAAAAAATTATGTATCATTTAGTGTGAGGAATAAGGATGTGGAATTAGTACCTGAACTATAGTTACATAATTATAGTTTTAACCTTCATAAAAGAAAGGATTTCTTTTTCATCTTTGTTTAAATAAATTTTTAGTTATACATTATATACTAATTTGTACTGTATTAAACTAAACATTCAACAAAAAATAATTTCAATATTTAACTTTTCCTTAAATAAATAATTGTCGCACATTACTAATTTTTGCGTAACTTATATCTAACTCAAACAATCCCTAAATTTGCTACTACTTTTTATATTGGTGTTAGCTAGTAAGTAATTGGAGAATTGTACGCACCCAAGCTGGTTTAGTAATCACCATTATAAATATATATATATAAAAAAGGAAAGATTATAAGGAGGAAACCTGGTAGAGCAATGATAAAAGTTTGGTACCTGTACGTCATGAGTTTGGTCCATAGAAGCAGCCACTAACCCTTGCCAAGGCAGAATTTTGATTTAGAGGGTTCAAAATTTGAGAGTACTTGCAGAAGAGGTCGATATCTACCAGATATACATAAAAAATTAACCTTATATAAATAGTATAATTTTCCGTCGAAGGGATTCAGATGAACCCCCTCACCAATAGGTCGCTCCGCGACTGATTTTAGGGTGTGTTCTTTACATCATATCCCTTGGGGTCTGGCTCTTTCCCGAATCTTTGAATGAGGGATGCTTATGCTTTTCTGATATAAAAGAATACTGACTCTATGTTTCTTGTTTACACCACTCAGGTCTGATAGAGAGTTCCTTTATCATATCCTTGGAGAAGTTATCAAAGCTGGTGCAACAACCCTTAACATACCTGATACTGTTGGATACACTGTTCCAAGTGAATTTGGACAATTAATTGCTGACATAAAAGCCAATACTCCAGGAATCGAAAATGTTATAATATCAACTCACTGTCAGAATGATCTTGGGCTTTCTACTGCCAACACTTTAGCTGTAAGTGTTCAATTTTTTCAATGCCTAGTAATGGTTATGTGCAAACTTACTTTGTATGGAAAAATATTGAAGCATGTTCAATCTCAGGGAGCTTGTGCAGGTGCAAGACAACTAGAAGTGACCATCAATGGTATTGGTGAAAGAGCTGGAAATGCTTCTCTAGAAGAGGTGAGTGAGAGAGTCTTGTACAAAGAAAACTGAGGTTCTTATGCAACTTGAAACAAAGGTATTCCCTACTGCAAATCAATGAGAAATTTATGTTATAAAACATGACTTTCCCACCGAACTAGTTCACTGCGCAAACGCATGGTAAGAAACAAAGTCTCACCGAAATACTGGGAAGCTTCGTAATTTTTCCGTGTGAAAACTCTATACTGTTTTTTTTCCTTTCTCATTGATTCAATCAAAATACCTGTAGAAAAATAGTAATTCTTTAGTAGTTTTACATGCACGATTTTTGAGGTCCACAAAATGGAAGGGGGTAGGGAGTGGGTGGTAGGAAAATGAATGAAGGATTATATAGCCAATGGTGTGTATTTTCATTTATGCATTTCAAATACTAAACCAATAGAAAACTACCTCTCTACCTCCCGAAATAGGAGTAAGGTCTGCATATACTCTACTCTTCCGGTCTCCGCTTGTTGGACTAAACTAGGTATGTTGTTTGTATTGTTGTTGCAATACCAAAACCGAGTCCCTAAATATTTTATCCATAATATAATGAATCGTAGTAGTCTTACCAAATTAAAAGTACGTCTTCGTCCAATTTTCACACACAAGAAGAAAGGAATAGAAATTGTGTATTGCTTAATTCTTAATTCTTATTTGTGAAGACGTGGACATATGGGAGCAGGTAATGGTCTTGTGCTTTCTTTCTTGCGTTTAACTTCTTACCCTTTCCCTGTACTGAAATAGGTTGTAATGGCCTTAAAATGCCGCGGAGAGCAAGTACTAGGTGGACTCTATACGGGGATTAATACACAACATATTATCCCGTTGAGCAAAATGGTATTGTTCCCTAGTTGGATCCTGATCTTCTAGAGAACTAAACTTGGTAAAATCTGTTTTCTTTATGCTTTTTGCTGAGCTATATCTTTGCAGGTGGAGGAGTACACTGGACTGCAGGTGCAGCCACATAAGGCCATTGTTGGAGCTAATGCATTTGCTCATGAAAGTGGAATCCATCAGGTCTGTGTTATTGTTCTAATTATGGCATGGATGCACCTAGATTTAGCGTTGTCAACTTTTTTGTCATATTACTATGCTAAACATCACATGTAGCTATTTAAGTTGAAAGATCCATTTCGTTAAAAAGTATTGTGTTTTACTGCCTCTTTCTGAGACTGTACACTTACTTCACTTGTTCCCTTCTGAAGCTTATGTACATGTATAAATTTTGTCAAGTTTGGGTCAAAAGTTTGAATCTACCCACTCTTTCATCTCTGAAAGTTTCCATTCCCCTTTGGCCTTTTCACTTAAAGGTGTGCATTTATTGCAATTTGCTCTAGTTGAATTTATCAATGTATCCTCTACATATCCATTAGAGTTAGAAGTCAATTCAATGATTTTTTCGGCTGACTGTTAAGATTTATCTTAGATTTCAATTGTTTCAGTTAACATTCTTCTGTCTTTTTACTTTCCTTTTATATGCTTCAGGATGGAATGTTAAAACACAAGGATACCTATGAGATTATATCTCCTGAAGATATTGGGCTTAATCGTGATAATGAAGCGGGTATTGTCCTTGGGAAACTCAGGTATGCTTCGGTTTTCCAGTCAATAATTATTTTTTGTAATGTCATGATTACCTCTCCTTTTAGTTGCTATCATGGAAGAAGTTTTTTTAGTACTAGAGTACTGCTTCATGAACTCCATACTATTACTATGTCAGACAGGAAATCATCCTCCACTATTAATAATGTAGTATATCAGTCCTTAGTATCTCTTTCTCTTATGTGTGAATTACAATCTCGTTGAGATTTTCTTGCTATAATTTGGTTATCATCACTATCGTATCACACAATCATAATAATAATCTTTACCATTCTCCTTCCTGCACTTCCCTCTTAATTTCTCATTTGCAACATTCACTTTGAACTACATCATTCCTTTAGGAACATATTGATAATTTTTTAATATTCGCAGTGGTCGCCATGCATTGAAATCTAAAATGCTTGAGGTAAGTTGCACACCTTATGAGTTTTACGTATCTCTCATGTCATTAAAAATGGGGATCAATCATTTTAATTCTATTCCAGCTTGGATATGACATTGACGGAAAAGAACTTGAGGATCTCTTTTGGCGTTTTAAGTCGGTAGCTGAGAAGAAAAAGGTGAATTAAATTGTTCATATTCCCGTTATTAAGCGCCCAAGTTTCTGTTGTCCATAGTTTCTTCAGTTCATTCATGACGGTTATCTGGAAATTTGTACTTTTACAAGCAGAGGAGATATTTTCCATTTATTTATCTTCCCTACTTTTCAGAAAATTACAGATGATGACTTAATAGCACTGATGTCAGATGAAGTTCTCCAGCCTCATGTTTATTGGAAGCTTGGAGATGTACAGGTAGATGAAATTCTTCCTCTGTCTCGTATTTGCCGGTCCCTTTTTTATTTTCTTTCTTTTGGATTGAAAATAATAGTGCAGCTGATTCAAAATGATTTAACGTTCAATGGACAGATTACCTGCGGAAGTCTTGGCCTCTCTACAGCAACTGTGAAGCTTATAAACACAGATGGTCAAGAGCATATTGCTTGTTCTGTTGGTACAGGACCTGTTGATGCAGCTTATAAGGCAGTGGACCTCATTGTGAAGGTTTAATACAACAGAAACTCTCATAAAACTAATGATCAAAAATTGCAGCTGTATTTATGAAACATCTATCCTTCATACCGTTCATGTACTGCATTAATGTACTTTTTCTCATTATGCAGGTACCTATAACGCTCCTCGAATATTCCATGAATGCAGTCACAGAAGGTATAGATGCCATAGCTTCAACCAGAGTGTCAATCCGCGGTGAAGATCACTATAATGTAACAAATGGTTCAACTGGACAGACTCTTCACCGTACATTTAGGTACGAAATCTTCATGAAATATATTTGCCACTATCTCCCTTTCATGAAATTCTAATGTATCAGTTCTCCTTCCTGACTTGGAATATTGATTCTTTTTGTTCCAGTGGAACTGGAGCAGACATGGATGTTGTTATCTCTAGTGTCCGAGCTTATATTGGTGCATTGAACAAAATGTTGGGTTTTGAAAAGCTGGTTTCGCGATACAACAAACCCGAAAACAGTGTGGTGGTATAAATGGTCCTGCCTCCATCTCTTGCAAATTCATGTTCCAGTTTCTCTTGTCAATTGTATACAAGTAGGGTGCCTTATCAATAAATTACAACTTCCCTGGAAGAAGTAGCAATGATAAAAGACAAATTTGAGCAGTCTTGCATTTTCGTTCTCTCCATTCTTCTACAGGTTGATGTACAGCTTCTGGTTTAATTTACTCTGGGACAAAGGTTATTTAACCCTTGTGTTGTACCAATTAAACATAGACACTCTTTGTGGTTTAGCTTTAAATTTGAGTTGCTAAGTTAGGAGCTTCTCTTTGAAGTTTATTACAGAAAACATTTGAGGTTTCTTTCTGAATGGTTTTTGAAATTGCAAGCAATGATATATTAGCGTCTGGTTCTTTGATTCATTTTCCTTTTCAAAGTAAGTGTTGGTACTTGGGGCGGAGCTAGGCAGGGCCAAGGCAGACACTCTTCAACAGAAAATTACACGGTTAAACTTATTTTTTTATGTGTATATAATAAATATGAAAGCTCTTGAAACGACATACATATATTGTCTCAATAGAAAAAGACAATAGAAGATATTAACAAGTTGTGACAATAAATTTTCCAATCTTGCATTGAGAAGAGCAATATTGAGAGAAAAAAGAAATATATTTTGAGGATATTAGGAAAAAGAAAATCATCTAATCTTTATCTTGATACAAAATTGTGATTTACAAAAGAGCACCACTTTCACTCTGTTTGAGGAATAGGGTGCAGTTACTATCCAAAGATTGTGACAAAATTACATGGACTTCTGGAAGTACTATCTTACTTACAAACAAACAAAACAGAATTACGGATCCTGAAGCTAAATATACCCAAAAATTAGATGTTCTGTTAAGGCTCAGATGCAGCATTTTGCATTTCACTACCTGATAATCTGGATTCAACACATGAACGAGCCATACCTATCATTGTTGCAACCTCCTTCTTGTACTGCATAGGGGGTACAGGGGAAAAATATGATGTGAATCACATTTGCTGAAGATATACGTAAAAGCATAAAAATCTTGCAGAGGCGAAAATTACCTCGTCAACAGCTCCTGCCTTAATTTTAGACTGCATAATGCACCATTTCTTGAAATGTGCACCTGTTCGAATCTCAGAAATTAGTTCACCTCTACACATCGTATCCCCTTCTTAATATGTTAAATGATCTTCCTGGTCACACATATAGATATACTAAACCACAGTAACTCCAGTAACTATCATGTAACACAATTGACACCTATGAACTACGTGGTGAGCTGTATCATGCAATAACTCACACAGTACCTAGTGCAATACCACAAAGGGGGAACTCACTTATGATCAAATGATCTTAGAAGGTGGAACTTGGGAAGCACAAGTGAAGGCTCTAACTATTGGAAGAGGCAAACAGATTCACACCTACTTAAAATCCAAGTGCGATGGATGATAAGTGTAGTAGTTCATCACCCGTAGCCTCCCGGGCTTTGGTCAAAGTGGTAAGAGCACAACACGTGATAAGTAGGTTACGCTCATTCAAACCCTGTCGCAGGCAAAATGTTGGTACTTAAGTGGAGAAGGGTAAGGGGGCACGGCTCATTATCCACCAAATTTTGAAACATGGCCTTTGGTCCTCAGAGACTTTTAAAGTCAATGAAAGAGTACTATAAGGTGATAAGCTAGAAATTGCTAGACATGTAACACAAGGGTTATTAGAAAGGATGAGTACCCATAGATGCTTCGGGGCCGTTTGGTGGAGTGTATAAAAATAATGCTAAATAGAATGTATTAATTATGCTTGCATTAATTATGATGAAATATTTTGTATGCATTGCTTGGTTTTGTGTATTAAAAATAGCATGCATTGCATAGTTTTTTTAATAAAATAATTATTTACAAAGATACCCTCCACAGATATAGTGGAAAAGATATAAAAAAAAAGTTTTGAAGGACAATTGGGTCTTTAACCATGCTAATGCATGAAATCCCCTTGCATTACTAATACTTAGAAATTAATGGTATTAGTAATACACACCTTAATACACAATAGGGTGTATAACTAGTTCTTGCATTAGTTATACATAACATGAAAGAGTGTACCAATAAGGTACTACTAGTACACCTAATTAATGCATGCACTAATTTTATTAATACACTCTACCAAACGACCTCTTAGAGGTTGATTAATGACACAGACTAGTTGATTTTTCAAAACGGTAAACTCATTCCTGGTGGTGCATTTACAAACTGAAAAATGTACACAAATATTCCAGGGCCTGCCCGGTCTATTTCTAGAAAGAATCTATTATACAAATTACCAAAAAGAATCGGTAGACCAGGAACCAGAAATTCTTCTCAACGAGCAAAAGGTGACAAATGAAAAGTGGATTAAACACTTCCAACTGAACGAGAAACTATAGCCTAGAAGAAACTTACCAACTTTTATGTCTAAAATGCAGGATGATTCAGCAGATGCCTCTAAAGACCATCTACAGTGAACCTGATTCAATGACAAATCGAATCAGTTAAAAAGACAAACAAGGGGCAATCCTACAGCAGATAACCGATAGTATAAAGCATGTCGGGTCACCTATAAGGACCTCCAACCATAAATACTGGAAAAAGATTGACTTGATAAAAAACCCAGCAATACCTCAAAGCATGAACCAAATGGGACATCATGGGCCTGTTGTACAGTCTCAAAAACCTAAAAGAAAGAAAATGGCAAATTAGCGTAAAAAAATTATTACAGCATAAAAGCGACCAGTAAAACAAGGTGGCAGAAGAAATGATGAGATACCAGCATTTTCTTATCTGGTGACAAAATGGCATGCTGGTACTCGGTCATTGCTGAATCTGGGGGACACATAGGACTGTTACATATGGTTCTGAATGTAATCTCTCTGACTTGCCCATCGTACTCATCAGCAGAATGCCACGGACCTATCTATAAAAATAAAGGCATTCAAAAGTTTAGTCACAGTTAAAACCACAGGAGTGAAGCAATTTTTATTTTGGGGTCACTCTAGCTCTAGAGAGTACCAACTGAAACATAGTAATATCTCCTTCCAAAGATATATTAAATTTCGTTAACCTAATTGCAGAAAAAGGAATGTACGCTTGTACTAGCTACTTCATATTATATTGACTTCCTCTTCTTCTTGAAGACTGAAATTTTTGTGCTTCGAAACTGATTTCGTTAATTAAAATCAGCAGCAATCAATCAAACTTTAGAAGACAAACAGGTCCAAGTCCACAAAGAACACATCAACTAAAGAAAAGCAGTTGTTTTCATTCTTCTGAAAGGTAACTTTTTTTTGTTCCATCCAGAGATGACTCATATTACACTTACATCTTAACGTTTTTATTTAGCATCACGAAGTTTTTCTTATTTCAGGGTGAAGGATACCCTTTATTAATTCAGGAAATTTCTGCAATATGCAGGAAAAAGTGAAAAGTCTAAATTCAGTTCGCAAAGTTGTCCTGAATAAGGCTAAATTCAGTTCGCTATCCACTCATATTTTAGCGATTTAAAGTTGTTCAGTAACAGTAAAATATAAGCATTTATTCCCTGTTGATCATTGAAAACTTCAGTGTAGGACTAGGGAAATAAAGTGATGCCAATAATGTATCTAATTCATCAGACTTCTGAAGATAAGATAACTGAGCAAGTAATGCTTTCTTTTAGATTGTGATAGGCAACTCTAACTTTATGTTTAATGCTAGTAGTAAAACATCCCGCTTCACCCACAAAATGTTTTTTTTTCTAAAAAGAAAAGAGAGAGAAATAAAAAACTGTAGTACTTGAGCTCTTAATGCATAAAATGAGAAGCACAATTCACAAAAATGTTCCAACTGTAAGAAACCGGGACATGGAACTTACATTGAGATTAGAATCTTTGCGTGCTATACGGTACTCGGTAGTGAAATTTGAATGATCAGCCAATAATATGTCAAAAAACTGCTGAGGTGTACATGGGAAGATATCCTGAAAATTTGTGATAAAATCTTAAGTCAAGAGGTTCTACTTGCTAAAAGATAAGAGCCTAGGTTTCATACATACATTGTATATTCCAGAAAGGACTTCTTCTTTAATAAAAGGCTGAAATTTCCCTGTCCTTGGCACATCTTCTTTCCGACTCATATCCATTTTTTTACTTCCTTTAACTGAGCTGCTGTGTGCACGTAGCGCCGACTGTTCCCTCTCCTAAAAGAAAACCAAGATGGAAAATTTGTGGGGATGCGGGGTCATGACCAAGACATAACAGGTATAGAATGGAAATTCTGGGGAAAAACTGTCATGACGAAAAGATGCACTATAAATTATAACACATTCTCATATTCTAGCTTTAAGAGAAAATTTAGAGCTGCTAAGAATAAGAATACATCTGCACATGATGTTGTTTCAACAAGCTCACAGATTAAAATATCATTACATAACACCAGAAGTATGCAGTGACAATAACAAATTGCTATACCACTGACTAAGCAATGTTTTGTAGCCTCCAAGATCAAGAGAGCATTTGTTTTGCCTTCTGCTTGGCCAACAAGTTGATAAGATGCTTGTGACAAATGAAACATGAGTGTCATTCTTTAATAATAAAAATATTTTGGCAGGCAACAATTAACATGTAAATTAAAGCCTCTACATAAGTCACGCAAGTTTTCAGTGAAGCACTTCGGCTGATTGGAACCTTCCTTATTGAAAGACTTGTAAATGCTACTTATAACATGTTTTCCTTCTTCCTTCCATATTTGATAAAATGAAAAAAAATTATACGATACATATTAACCAATAACCCTTCCTTTCTAAACCTAATTTATCCAACCCTATTTGAAACCAAGTAAACAGGATGTTATCAACATGACAAAAAGCTACACAAGAGAAGAAAGGTCTCCACATGAAATAGAGATATTAAGATGAAATTGCTGACTTGTTTCTGCTTCCAAAAGGCCCATGTCTCCGCTCCCATGATTAAAATTATTGTCTAGGATTCTATTCTTATAATTGACCTGAAGGAACTTACTCCATGACAGCAATCACCCTTTTTTCCTTTGGAACAAGGGCCTATTCGGTTGTAAGACATACAAGCACATAAACTAGGGTATTTAATGTCATTCTTCTACACGACTAGGCAATTGAATCCATCACAAGTCAACACATGTATTCTATTCCTTTTTTTTCCCTATTTTCTTTCTTTATATTCTTCACACATTCTCATGCTCAGAATGTACACAGATATGCCTGAGCCTGAATATTAAATTGTTAATCACCCCAAACGGCTTCCTACCACAGTATAGCTCTTCATGAGAGAACATCAAAATGATAATCATAATAAAAAAGCTATCCAAACCCTTCATCTTACCTCGAGTGTCTATAGATATATTAACTATGCTAGCAAACTCTTGCATCAATTAGAAGTAAGATAAAATTATAAATAGAAGACATAAATTTGATGTCTATTATGCTAATGCATTAGAACAGATAGCTTACATGATACCTATCCTATATGCTACATGACTCTTTTGGTAAAGTTAACTTTAGGAAATATTTCCAATGTGAAGCACAAGGAAGCAGTCGGTAAAGGATGCAATCACTTATTAGTTAACAGTCCTATTGCATACAGATTATATGGTGTATGGTCTGGAGCATTAATGAGTGTAGCAGATGATACTAGGAACTGTAGGATGGTGCTTCTAGGATATAAATAGGGAAAAAGAGAAGGAAAATGGAGCATCAGAAAAGCTCCTCCTGCACTCATATAGCTAATATGCCAAGAGAGAATAGGAGAGTATTTGAACGGATAGATAACTTGTTAGTACAGATTATTGGAAATTAACAAATTGGTAAAACTTTGAAGCACTTAGTGATATCGTGTTAGTGTTGATGCTCTCTGCAGATACTCATGTCTTTCTTTTAGATTCTCTACATTTTGTATACACCTTGTATGTGGGATTTCCCACATACAATTATTTCATCAACAAAAAAAAAAAAAAAAGGAAAAACACACTGAAGCAGGCAATTTGATTTGTAAAATGTTCTAAAAGCAACCTTCACTAAGAATGTATAACTGCTTAATGTCCCAAATAATCAGAAAAAGGACTAATTAAACGCAAAGAAGATACCTTTTTCTCTGCTTCTAGCATGGCATGATAGTTCGTTGCTGAGCGTTGCAAGGCTTTAATTGCATGATTCCTATTCCAAAAAGATGCAAACATATATCGTACTCTCCCTAGAAGTTGAAAAGTTATGTGATTAGACAACAGATATTAAGAATCAAGAACATCAAAATTGAATCAGAAAAGGGTCAAATATACCCCTATACTATCAGAAACAGTTTAAATATACCCCTCGTTATACTTGCGATTCAAATATACCCCTCGTTATACTTTTGGTCTAAATATACCCCTCCCATTATACTTTGGCTCAAGTTTGTACTTGCATTAAGTCTGTTTCTTTTCATTTGGAAACCAAATTAGTATTTCAAAAAACAACCATTTTCTGGCACTTTTGCAGAGTTGCCAGCATTTCAATGACGAAACACAATGACACAAAGATACTTTTAAGGTTGCAGTTTCCAGCAATAGTTTCAGTGTGGGAGTTAAATTATAATAAAAAGGTATCAATTATATATTTGTTGCAAAGTACTGTCAACGTGTCAAATTACTTAGCAATTTATTGAAGAACTGGAAAGTACTTGACTACAAAATCTTGTTGAAATTAAGGGGTCGTTTGGTAGAGTGTACTAGTAGAAAAATTGCATGGATTAACTCTGTGTATTAGTTGTACCTTGTTTGTATGCTTTTCATATTATGTATAACAAATGTTTGTATTAGTTATACACTCTATTGTGTATTAAGGTGGGTTATTAATACCGTGAATTTCTAGGTATTAGTAATGCAAAGGGATTTAACGCGCATGGTTAATGACCCAATTGCCCCTAAACTTTTTTTACATCTTTTCCACCATATTTGTAGAGGGTATCTTGATAATTAAATATTTTTTAAATAAATTATGTAATGTATACCATTTTTAATACACAAAATCGAACAATGCATAAGAAATCATTTTTGCATAACCAATGCAAGCGTTATTAATACACTATATTTAGCATTATTCCTATACATCCTATTTGGTACAAAAATAAAGAACGCAGGGATTAGCAATGCAGGGATTATTTTTTATCAAGCGTTTGGTTCATTGCTTCCCATCTAATCTAATACTTGGTTTAAAACTCTACAAAAAACTTCTTTCCAATTATACCCTTGAATTATTATGGAATTTTCTATTTCATGTAATTAGAAATAGAAAATAGATAATTCTTTTGTGGGATTCCACTAGGTATGTTGTTGTTGTTGTTGTAGATCAAAATAGATAATTCTTTTGTGGGTTCTAACTAGTTAACAGAACAATAATTTTTTCGTCATGTTTGCTATTTTCTCACTTGATTATTTGAGAATAAATAATTGTGATGTTAATAAATTCATCACTAATAAAATGCCAATTTTTAATTTAATAAAAATAGACCATCTGTTATTAAAATTGAAAAGATGGTAAACAATTGTAAAATAAATTATCTATATTTACACATAAAATTTTGGAAGTTGCAGTTTTAATATAGTGTTTATATATCTTACAAACTTTGAGAATATATCTAACATCAATGGACTTTATTTGTATCAATAAATCACTCAACTAAATTAATTATCAAAAAAAAAAAAAGATTGACATGACAAATTTTTTTTTTGTATATTATGTAAATATAAAACCACAAATAAATACAACAACAACAAACAATACCCAGTGGGATCCCACAAGTGGGGTCTGGAGAGGGTAGAATGTACGCAAATCTTACCACTACCTCATAAAAGTAGAGAGGATGTTTCCTGGGAACCCTCGTCTCAACAACCCAAAAGCAGAATAAAACCACAAATAAATAAAATATAAAAATTTGGCATGGTAAATTTATTTATTTTTATATTATAAAAATTTGAACCCACAAATAAATAAATTTGTAAGCTAATTTATTTAAACAAATTTACTAGAACAAAACTACAAATATAAAACATAAAATCAAGAAAAAAAATTTAAAAGAATTTGAGGGATATTTTTGTCTTTGTATAATTAATCCCACGGTATTAAAACCAAGGTATTAGCTAATACCACCAAATGGGAGGTATTAGTTAATACCATGTATGGTGTATTAACTAATCCATGTATTAGTTATACATGGGTCCAAAAATCCTACCAAACATAGCATTATCTAATACCATAAATAATCCATGGATTATTCCTCCTAATACCTCCTACCAAACATACTCTAAGAGGTATAGTATTAGTACTGCTTATGGTTTAAGAAAAGAGAAGAATTAAGAAGATAAAAAGGAAAGAAATCAAAGGGGAAGGGAATGCGTTGGGATGGGGTTAAATGAGTGAATCTTCGAAGAAATTAGAGGGGTCATTGATTTTGAGCTTGTCACGTGTCACTCTGTCAAATTTGAGCCAAAGTATTATGAGAGGGGTATATTTAGTCCAAAATAATGGAAGGGGTATATTTGAACCGAAAGTATAACGAAGGGTATATCTAAACTATATCTAATAGTACATGAGTATATTTGACCCTTTTTTGATATTACATTCATTCATCTGACATGAGTGAACATAACGGACTTATCTTCTTCGCACTTTGTATCTCTCGTCTTCACTTGAAAGGTATTGATAGAGGAGTTAATCGTGTAGATTTTTTAGTTTGTTGTTAACTTGAAGAAAATTTGGTGCCAGTAAACAGGTAGCTTTTAGAGTTCTTTTTTTGTTTTTCGTTTTTCGTAAAAGCTTTGAGTATTAAGTGGCAGAAAAAAGAAAACAATAGCATCGAGAAGTTTAAAACTAGGTCCTGAATAATTCTGGATTACATTTAAAACTAGGTACTTAAAATTTCAATTCATTTTATTCTTTTGATAATAAAGGAGCCATCCTATTATCAAGTGAGCAATGAAGTACAATGAACAAAAAAAATGCATATTTGGACATTATGCCCCACCAACTACAGTTCAGCATAGCATCCTACCAAACAAAAATAATCCTACAACACGCTATTCTCTACTCTATATAGGATAGAACTTATGGTGATTGGTGATCCAGCCAAGACTTCAATTTGCTGTTTATAGCTCCTTTTGGATGAATGTCTGGGATTATGCTTCATAATAGACTCAATGGACTGCTTCTTCTTGTTATAAAATTTCATTTTCTTAAATAAAAGTAGATACTATTTTGTGGTGGTCATCATTTTTTTCTTTACAAAATAACTACTATATAAAGGAACCTTGGCATGAACTGTAGACTCGCATTATCATGCTAAGATTCAACAAGAGTTAAACAAGTCCTCATAGAATCTCCTCCTAACAAATCAACCATTCTACACCTCAACCCAAAATCAGTTCACACAGGGCTTTCCTCCTAAATTAAACCGAACTTCAAAAAAGTGAAGCTCATTTCATTATCAAACTTGCCGACTCATTTAAAGGAAGCAAAAGCATATAAAATAACTGAAGTTCATAGAATAGGTTGGTTTACTAACCATCAGGATTTCCTAAAGGAGGTACCCCATGACCGCCAGCACCTGTACGTAGAATTATTGTAATAGCAGGGTTAATGAATGCATGCTGGCTCCTCCTTATCTAAAAGCAAAATAACACTACCATCAATTTCCAAAATATTTCCCAGGCAACCTTCGCAAGCACCATGACAACTTGGAAATGACAATCCTGATAACGTGCACAAATAATATCATACCTCGTCAATGTCTCCCAAAGGAATAACTACCTGTGAAAAGAGAAATATAAGCATGATCAAGTAAGCAGCCTAGAATACACAAAGCTTCAGCATTCTTGAGATGAATTTATTATATCAACTTGACCAGTTAGATCCAGGGTTGGAAAGAGAAATATTAGGATATAGAACCAACAGCATATAATAGAGAGTTAGAAAAGGGATGTCTTTAGCTAGATTCAAATTTCGTTTATCAATCAGAAAAAAATTCCAACAAATTTTGAATAACATTCTCCAGACAAACATCACAAGTAAATGCTTAAAGAAATTCAAAGAGCAAATTCATAAGGTTCCAATTACCAATTTAGGGCATAGAACATAAGGTGGAACTGACCTTCATTTGCTTTGAGAAAACATTTGAGTGGAAACAAATGTGCCACGAGGAGACATACATACGTCCATGATACAAAAATGACCTCTCAAGTGCACAAGAATAACTATGCTCAACAACCTGCAATAAATGGTCCCTTTAGCAATCAAGCTGAATAGTCTAATTTTCCAACTTAGTATCCTTGCAAAACCAAGAGACCTCTATAAAACCAAATTAGCACTTGCCTCATCAGCAGGGAGATCAAAAATTGTTTGCAGTGGCCCAGGTTTTTGATGAACTACAGTAGGCCCTTCTTTATCCAAAGTAATCCTTCTACGAGTATTAGCACAGCCATTCAAACCCCTAAGACACCAGAAATAAAACAGAGAGGGAAATAACATTATCCACAAGCTTCCAGAAATATTACCTTTTTGTGAGATGAACACAAAAACACTATAACAATTTATCATCAATTATTCTGCTGATGGAAAAATAATCTTCCAGCAACCAAAAGAGTAACTAATACTAAATAAGTCTCTTGCAACTCTCCATTGAAAGTGAATAATGTTCGAACTGTTAATACTTTCTAAATTGTTATTAAAAGCATTGTCTAAATATTGCAAAACAAAGAAATTAGATTACATCTTATCATCCACTTACCAACTAGTGAAATAGAGGATCAGCAAAATCATACATGCTCTTTCTTTCCCCTTCCCCTTTTCTCAAAGAAATGTTTCATTGTGTGGTTAATTTCCCACACAGCCACACTTCCCCCTCTTCTTAATGATAATGTATTACCTCTGTGTTTCATTGTGACTTTGATTTTTCCTAGTTTTTAGAATCGGAAAAGAAAGTTTCAGTTGCCGGAAATTTATATCTAACCACAGGAAAGTAATCGAAATTTGGAAAAAGAAGTATATGGGTATACTTAGATATTTAGATTTGATTATAGTAGTACTTTCTCTCTCATGGCTAAAATAGCATACCATTTCTTTCTATCCATGGTGGTTGTCCTCCACCGGCCTCTTTACCAGTTGAACACTAAGAACGCTTTTCTCCGTGGTGACCTTGAGGAGGAGGTTCATATGAACAACGATTCGATTTTATTGCTCAAGGGGAGTCTAGCCTGGTGCATTGATTGTGCCAGTCACTTTATGGTGTGAAATGGTCTCCTCAAGCCTTGTTATTCAGGTTTTTGATAGGACTCTTAATAAGGCCGATCACTGTATTTAATCAACATTCTGCTCCAAATATATGTATTTATTGGGTGGCGTATGTTGACAATATCACCATTACTAGTAATGATCAAGATAGTATCACTAATTTAAAACAACATCTCTTCCAACATTTCCAAACCAAAGACATCAGCGCATTTTCTAGATATTGAGGTTACTCAGTCCTGGTCAAGTATTGCTATTTTGCAACATAAGTATGCATTAGACATTCTTGAGGAGACGGGAATGACGGGATGTAATCTAAACTCCTACTAGGATTTTGGGGGGTGGGGGGTGGGGGGGTGGGTTGTCACTTAGTGATCTTGAAAGATAAGAGCGGTTGATTGCTAGGTTGAATTATCTCCCAATAATAACTAGATTTGACATTTCTTTTTCTATGCTTATTGTAAGTCCATTGATGTATTCTCCAAATGGAAGTCATTGGGATGCAGTTGTCGTTCTACTATATATAAAGTCAAGTCTAGGTAAAGGACTACTCTTCGAGGATCAACACTATGAGTAGATCATGGGATATACAGATATTCTTTTAAAGTAAAGGGATATACAAATGTTGATTGGGCATGATCGTGTTTTGATAAACATTCAACATCTAAATAATGTATTTTCGTAAGAGGTATTGGTATCCTGGAAGAGTAAAAAACAGTGTGTGGTTGATTGATCTAGTGAGGGAGCACAATATAGAGCAATGGTTGTAACAACTTGTGAGCTAGTCTGGATTACATTGTTGCTCAAAGAACTAAAATTTGGAGAAATAAGTCAGATAGGACTTGTGTGTGATAACCAAGTGCCCTTTCATATCGCATCAAATTACATATTTCATGAGAGGACCAAACTCATTAAGATTGACCGACACTTTTTCAGAGTAGCTCTGGAGATATTGTTACAAAATTAATAAAGTCAAGTGATCAACTTGCAGATATATTCAACAAGTCCCTCACTAATCCTTGTATTGAGTAGATATTTTCAACAAGTCCCTCACTAATCCTCGTATTAAGTGCATTTATAACAAGCTCGGTACATGTGAGATGTATGCACCAGCTTGAGGGAAAGTGTTAGAATAGAAATAAGAATAAGATTTATATATAATGTAGATACATAGGTCAATAATATTTTCTCCTACATTTCTCACAGCTTAGCCATACAAGCTCTATAGAACATAACTTAGGGAATTGAAAATATCCTCTCAAAAACATTCAAGTCATTTCATAACCGTGACATCTCCAATTTCTTTTAGAGCCCCTTATGAAAAAATATTTACCTTTTAGAGCCCAACGGCAATGAAAGACAAGCTATACTACCTTAATACCTGCATCAACGCTTAGCTGAGCAAAGCAAGGAGCTTAAACTAGTATTGCATCTAGTTTCTGGATTCAAACATGCCTAAAGTGCGCCACTAATAACACAGACTTATAGTGTGCACAAACCCAAGTTCCTAAGTACACACTATATCCTCAAGTCACATGTCTTACGGTAGCTCTTGATAAACCAAGGTCATACCCAAGATTCCTTTCGACATAACTCAATAAAACTTCATTGCAAGATCATTTGCAGCATTTCCAACCATTAGGAGACTTTAGGAGGAAAAATGCAAAGGGAAGAAAAAATTCACTCAACTACTATGTAACATTATACATAAACATCTTTGTAAGTAATCCAATCACATAATTCCTTATCGCACATAAATCTCAACATCAACTCGTCTTGATATAGTATGTAAATATGAGAGACAAAGAATGCATGGACCAACTTTGTCAAAAGAAGAGAATGAATGGACCAAGAAAGGGAGCCTAATATGCTAAAATGAACATCAGGTTAAGAATTTTGGTAAATAGCATTAGTCCCATGCAGAATGGTTGACATTCAAACAGGAAGAAATGTAAGGCCCCAAAAAGAAGGCAAATTCTTACCTTGATGAATTGATATTGAGTTTTACTGTTTTAATGTGAAGACAAACCTGGAAAAGAAACGGGCATGATTTAGTCTCATCAGGATAGAACCTTTACAAACATCAAGCTAAACCATGATGCATTCTTCCAAAAGAAAAAGGAAAACAAGAAGATGAAATAATCAATAGATACCTGCCCTGATGTGCTATCCAATGTATGCCAAACAGCACCTGTCTGACCTTCATTTTCAACAGGTACAGTCACTGAACCAAGAACAGCACTTTTCCAAATAATGTCCCAATCATATATTGTCACATTTATCTGCCGCATAATCAAGCACAATTGAGAATCATTCTACAGAAAATGATCAAGAACACCAAAATTGATGTAGCCACAAGTTAACGTAATAAATGAATTAGAGCATTATCTCCAAAGAGTATTACAGAAACACAATATAGCACTTGTAGTTCATTAGACAAGATCTGTTGAATAGCTAACCTTCGCAGGCAGCTCATCGACAGAAAAGTTGAACTCCTCCCCCCACATAGGATTTCTTGAGCCAGGGATCATTGAACTACAACAGGTACAAGAGTACACATTGAAACATGTTGACCAGATGCAAAAATACATGCTGAATATATGCTTTCGTATAAGAACTTCTCCAATGTTTGGGTAAATTATCCATTTCACGTCAGTCGTCACCCCAAGCATACACTTGCATACACATGCACACACATACATCTCAAGCCTGGTCAACATAACTGTCTCTCCCTCTCCTCAGCCCCACCCCAGCCGTTCCCCCCACCCCCGCTTCTGATGATGAATTTAAAGACAGAGCTTAGATTGCACCCATTGTTAACAAACCCACTGACTGAGAAAAGAATGTATGCTGTCAGCTGATCAGAGAAGCTGCGACTCACTTTCAACTGTTACTATGGAGTACATGAAGTAAAACGTCATCTTAAAACCAAACCAAACCAACCACCAATATAAGATGTTGTCCATTTTCTCAAACATAAATTTTAAAACAACTTTATCTCATTTTAACAATATTTCCATAGTCATTTTATCTTTAAAGGAAAAAAAAAAGTGGAAGCTAATGAAAAACAGAAGAAGATCATCAAAACAGCAAGAAGCAAAACTAGCACGAACTTTCAAGAAAAGGGAAGGACTAAGATGAAGGTTCTCAAAATGAATTTTAAAGTTAAAATAAATTCATAAAAGCTCATCTAAGTGAAGTAGCAATTGGAAGGGACCAAATCAACTATTCTCTCATGTTTGTGTCATGTTTTGACATTCAACTTACAAATATGTAATCGCACAAGAAAATCATCACACTTCCACTTCAACAACGCAAACTAGGTGACATCTATATACATGACCGGCATCCAAGATAACAGGATAACAAAAATAGATCAAGTCACCTAAAACTTTTTTGTGAGCCACAAGTGATGATTGCGTATGGATCTGATGTGCCATTCAAATTAGCAGCAATGAGATTTTTAGCAGCTAACAGTTCAACCTGGAATACAGGAGAAACACTAGTCAAGTATGAATTCCTAACATAGCTATTCCATGCATTTAAAATCCCAACACATGACTCAATTTACTGAATTACATTGGTAAGTAATAGCAATAGAGTATAATACACTGCAATTAGAGATAAGAATGATAGCATATTGCACAAGCACCAAATGCAGAAATATACCTTGATTATATATGCAGAATTAGTTGGAGGGTCTCCTTTTAACTGGCCCATCTACAAAATAAGTGTATAACTACATGTCAAACAAGTCAAAATTACTCGATACGAATGGATAATAAGTTTATAACTGTGAATGAATGACAAAAGTCCCACATTGGTGGTTAATGAGATAAGTGGACTCCTTAAAAGGCTTGGGCAATCCTCTCCTTTTAAGCTAGCTTTTGTGTGTGTGGATTAGACCTAAGACCTAATTTTACAATAACCACACTTCCCAAGAGAACAATGAAAAGAAACAACAACAACAACAACAACATACCCAGTGGAATCCCACAAGCAGGGTCTAGGGAGGGTAAGATATACGCTGACCTTACCACTATCACATAGATGTAGAGAGGCTGTTTCCGGGGAACCCTCGCAACAAAAACCCATCAGCAGAATAAGCTAGATATGATAAACAGGCAAGAAAAAGAAGGAGAAAGTGCACGGGAAGAGCAATTAATGACGAAAAGAACATGATAATAAGTAAATACAGGAGAATTCCACAGCTTCGACCAGGAGTGGTCTGATCCCAACTCAGAAATCTCTCTCCCAGCTTGAATCTCGTTCAAGGTCTCTGAAAGCATGGTTCTTGCCTCCCTACCCCCTTTGAGCTCGTCCATACGTTGGGTGAATTAACATATAAAGGCAGATAAATAACATATAAAAGGTAGACAATTAACAACTCCTTCCTATCTACCCTATTAGCCTGCTACTCTAATTCTCGACCTCCACTCCTTCCTATCCAAGGTCATGTCCTCGGTGAGATCAAGTTTCACCATATCATGTCTAATCACCTCCCCCCAATACTTCTTTGGTCTACCTCTACCCCTCCGTGTAGCTCCCAAATCTAGCCTCTCACACCTCCTAACAGGGGCATCGGTAAACCTTCTCTGCACATGTCCGAACCATCGCAGTCTCGCTTCCCTCATCTTGTCAGCTACAAGGGCCACCTCTAGCTTCTCCCGAATGGCCTCGTTTCTAATCTTATCACTCCTAGTGTGACCACACATCCATCTTAACATCCTCATTTCTGCGACCTGCATCTTCTGAACATGTAGATTTTTTATTGACCAACACTCCACCCCATACAACAAAGATGGTCTAACCACCATTCTGTAGAACTTACCTTTGAGTTTAGGTGGTATCTTCTTATCACACAATACTCCAGAGGCTAGCCTCCATTTTGTCCAAGCCGCCCCAATACGATGTGTGACATCATCGTCGATATTCCCACTACTCTGGATGATGGACCCCAGATACTTAAAGCTTTCCTTCTTGGAGAACAATGAAAAGAAAAGCAAAAAAAAAAAAAGGCAACAACCTAAACAAATGACAATCTAATCTTTCATCCAGTTAAGAAAACCATCAAGGTTTATAATCCTCAAGGTCAAATTAAGAAAATTTCTTTTCAAGAAACTTCCTCACTTAAGAAGGAGATTCCTGTTAACCAGGCCTCCAGATTAATATTCTAAAATAAACAAAACCTACATTAATTTTAAATCATCAACCCATTACCCAATAACCTATATCCAAGAGATGAGTGGCACTATTACTGATTATTTTGACAAAAGCTTTCCCATAGAAAATATTCTTTGGTTCCAAATTGAATTTTTTATTTTAACTTGGCACATATATTACAATAGGATATCACTGATTATTTATGTTAAGCGAGTGAAGATGCGGGCAGCACTGATTACTTTCTGGTTTTTGTCGATTAGAAAGGTAAGGGCAGAACTGATTACTTTCTGGTTTTTGTCGATTAGAAAGGTAAGGCATGCACAATTATTGTGGAGCGTATTACTTTCAAAAGGTTTAGACTAGGACTGTTTTCCCATGAGTTCTTTCTCAATTTTTTTTTATTTGCACCAGGTGTCCGAGTCTCTTTGAGCCCCGACTAACCCCTGAGGTGCACGGGCCCTCGACAAGGATTTTCCCGCAAGTGCACCACGTTAATTTAGGTTTTACCCAATCCGATGGCCCTCAGAAATTGTTTGCACCCAGTGGGTTTCGAACTTGAGACCTTCAAAGGGAGCAAACCCCAAGGTTCAAGTCAATTGCCACCAGGCCAACCCCTAGGTTCTTTCTCAATTTTGATGACTTCACAATGTTCACCCTGGAGTTTTTAAATTTACCATTTCCATTTTATTTTATTTTTCAATAAAATCTTTTGAGAACAGTAAGGTTGTATTCATCAGCATTAAGGGATGCTGGCAACCATCAAAAAGATTTACAAGAAAGCTCAGCTCAAAAGACCAACTAAAGCCATTCTGTTGCTAAGTCTAAAGGTAGGATAAAAGGTCTAAAATCTGTCCAACATCATCTGTACCCCCCTCTTTACACCAAAAAAATAAAGTCTCCAAACAAGACCACTTAACCTTCTGTAAAGGTTCTACAGTATTCTTCAGGCATCTTTTGTTCCTTTCCCTCCAAACAGTCCACCATATGCAAGGAGGTATCATATTCCACCAAGTCTTCTGGGTCTTGCTCCCCCCTATCCTCACCCAGCTATTGATCAGATCAGCTGTATGTTCTGGCATTGACCAACTGATACTAGTCCCTTCCAAAAAGATATTCCATAGTTGAAAAGTGAATTTACAGTGGAGAAATAGGTGATTGTTGGTTTCATAAGCCTCACTGCACAATGAACACCAGGAGACTATATGAAAACCTCTGCTTTGTAACTTGTCATGGGTTAAACATGCTCTTCTAACCACAAGCCATGTGAAACATCTGATCTTAGTAGGCACTTTAATCTTCCAGATCTTCTTCCAAGGTCCAGTAGCTGTCCCAGAGAGTTCTTTCACCCTTCTTTGTATAATCTACTCACTGTCAGCAATCCATCAGCAATGTACTTCCAAATCATTGCATCAGGCTCCTGATTTGTGCCTTTGAAATCATTTAAAGTTAGCAGTAACTCAACTACTCTTTCTATCTCCCAATCATTTAAAGCCCTTCTAAAATTTAGGTTCCATCCCTGACCAGACCAAGTCTCACTCACCTTGGCCTCTTGTGATGAGCTAATGCCATACAAATCTGGATAGGAAGACCTTAAGACCTCTGAGCCAATCCAGTGATCTACCCAGAATTGGACCCTGGTTCCTTCCCCTACTGAAAATCTGACATTTTGTTGTAGGAGAGGCCATAAACCCCTAATAGCTTTCCAAACTGTTGTTCCATGTGCATTGTTCCCCATGTTAGAGTACCATGGATTGCTTTGGCCATACTTCTTTTTAATTACTTCCTTCCACAGTGCTTGATCCTCTCTGCCATACCTCCATAGACATTTTGACAGTAGGCACTTATTTTGTAATCTCAACTTCTTTATCCCTAACCCCCCTGACCTTCTGTCCAGGCACACTGCCTGCCATTTCACAAGATGAATTCTCTTACCTTCCTTGTTACTCGACCAGAGGAAATTCCTCCACAGTTTATCAAGTCTTGCTTCCACACTTACTGGCATAGGAAACATGGACATGATGTAGGTGGGTAAGGAATCCACCACAGAGTTTATAAGGATACTTCTTCCACCCAGAGATAAGTATTGTGATTTCCAGGTCGCCAATCTTTTCTCAGCTCTCTCAATGATGCCATCCCATATCCCTACCTCTTTGTGGTGTCTTCCAAGAGGAATGCCAAGATACACAGTTGGAAGTCTTTCAATTCTACATCCCAAGATGTTTGCAAATACCTGAATCTGGGTAACTTCTTTAACAGGGAAAATGCAACTCTTTCTCCAGTTAACTGCCAAACCAGAAACAGCCTAAAAAACAATCAGGATCATTCTCACTATTCTAATTTCCTCTTCGATAGCTTTGCAAAAAATGAGAGTGTCATCAGCATAAAGCAAATGGCATATTTGCATCTCTGACCCAGGGGGGCTGCCAATCTTAAATCCTTGCATCCACGAATTTTGAATTGCTATCCTCATCATGCTATCCAATCCCTCCATGGCCAAGGTGAACAGGAAAGGGGATAGTGGGTCCCCTTGTCTGAGACCTCTTTCAGAAGGAAAAAAACCAGCAGGTTCTCCATTTATCAGAATGGAGAACCTAACAGTTTTTATACATGCTTCTATCGACTTCAGCCATCTCTCACCAAAGCCCATTTGTTTATTCAGCAAGTAGGACCAGTTGACATGATCATATGCCTTCTCGATATCTAGCTTGCACATAATTCCAGGTTCAGTCCCTTTAAGTCTGGTGTCCACACATTCGTTAGCAATAAGAGTTGCATCCATGATTTGCCTGCCTTTTATGAATGCCATCTGATGTTTGGAAACCAATTTGGCCATTACTGCCTTTAGCCTTTCAGCTAGCACCTTAGCAATGATCTTATACACCCCACCCACCAAACTAATAGGTCTGAAGTCTCTTAGTTCAGCTACCTCTGTCTTCTTTGGAATGAGAGCCACAAAGGTGGCATTCAAGCTCTTCTCAAAGGTCTGATATTCATGAAAATGGTTAATGGTGTTCATAATATCCACCTTGAGCATCTCCCAAAAAGTTTGGTAGAAACTCATAGGAAAGCCATCAGGGCCGGGAGCTTTGTCACTAGCATACCTCTTGATCCCTTCCAGAATCTCTTCCTCCTCGAATTTCCTCTGTAACCAGTCCCTCTCCTCCACACTGATGCCTGTAACACTTTGAAGATTGAGGCCCGGCCTCCACTGCTCACTTTCTTTATATAGGTTCTGATAGAAGTCTGTTATCTTTGACTTAATTACCTCGGCATCTGTCACCTCCAGTCAATTAATTTCCAGTTTGTCAATTGAATTCCATCTTTTATGGGTTGTGGCCACTCTATGGAAATATTTTGTGTTTTTGTCTCCCTGCTTTAACCATTGAATTCTCGACCTTTGCCTCCAAGCTATCTCTTCATTCCTGGAAACCTCATCAAATTCCCTAGATAACTGCACCTTTTGAAGTATTTCATCCTCAGTCAATGATCTCGACTCCTGTAATTGTTCTAGAGAGGCAATCTGATTGAGGATCTCCTCCTTATTCTGTTTCCGGTTGACTTTGTTTTCAGCACCCCATTGCCTTAAATTCTTTTTTAACATCTTCATTTTAGTAGCCATAATAAATGAGGGAGTTCCGTTTACTGAGAAGGAACTCCACCATTCCTTCACCTTTTCCTTAAGACCTTCTGTTTGCAGCCACCATTGTTCGAATTTGACATATGACCTCTTCAGATTTAGTTCTCCACCTGTGAACATTATTGGGTTATGATCAGACTCCAATCTTGGCAGTAGCTCTTGTTTGATTTGTGGGAAAAGATCGTCCCAATGATGCGAGTACAGAATTCTGTCAAGTCTGGAGGCAGTATTCTGATTTTCACTCCTTCTCCATGTGTATTGCCCCCAAATAAAAGGGGGTCCACCAGCTCCATCTCATTGATCCAATCTGAAAACTCCTTCATTGCCCCAGTCAACCTTTGTCCATTTGTTCTTTCCAATGGGTATCTTGTCACATTGAAGTCCCCGCACAGAAGCCATGGACCTGTACATCAACCCTTCAGATTTAATAAACCCCTCCCCAGCTCCCTTCTGGTGCCCTTGCTGCAATCTGCATAAACTGAGCTAAGGTGCCAGTTGAGGTTCGTATTGATTCCTTCAAAGCTGCAACTTATAGCTTGTGATGAAATCTCCACCAACTTACCCTTCCATACTCTCCTATCCCACATAACAACTATCCCCCCACTCCTCCCCTCAACATCCAGATGGAATTCCCCCAACCACCTGTTGAACCAAAGCTGATTGATCAGCTTTACCTCTGATCTAACCAGCTTTGTCTCCACCAAGATATATATGTCGGCATTCCATTGTTGTAGTAAGCTTCTAATTATTCTCCTTTTATTTACATTGTTCACCCCCCTCACATTCCATGTCACAACCTTTATCATTTATGGTTGTGGGCTGTTATCCTCCCCTTCCTTCTTGGCTCACCCTCTTTGAAGTTTACAATTAAAGCCAAGTTTCTCACCTCCTTTGGAATCCCACCAGAAACGCTGCCACCCTGTTGTCATATATGTTGACATTATGAACACCTTTCCAAACTTGTGTAGCCCACCTTCTGATCTCATTCCTGGAGGGAATTTCGTCAGCCTCCGGAAAACTTCCCACCAGATACCTATTCAGAATCCCATCGCCTCTACGGAAGTTTCAAAATGTTCTCTTGTCCTGTTTTCAGCATTAACTCCCCACTTGCTCTTTTGTAATATCTCTTTGTAGCTCTCCACCCCCCTTGGCCTCACAGTCACTTGGCTCCCAGGACTCCCTTTGCCTGAACCTAGCCATCTGAGGATGTACCCTTCGATTTTTCTTGACAGTTCACCCCACCCCTCAGATGGGAGATTTTCCGGAAGAATAATGACTGAACGATCGTACCCATTAACTGTAATGATTGAGACGAATCTTCCGTACTCATTAAATTTCGATGAACAGTAAATGAAGGTTGATTTGTCCCTGCATTTCCACGTTTTGAAAACCCTGCCTTTGGGGCCAGACGCCTCGTCTAGTCTTCCGCAGAGCCATAAGAGTGCTTCCCTGCTAAGTAACATTCTCCTCATATGTCGCCTAGTCCTTTCCACCCACTCGAAACAATTCCCCCGCAAATTCCCCGACATAGAGATGTCGAAGGTTTTGGCACCGAGTCTGAAATACAAGCAGTTGTCCATGCGAAAAATAAAGAAGGTGTTTAAAAAGGAAAAAACAGAAAGAAAGGGCGTAAGGAGAAAGACAATAAGATCTCGGAGAAAAAAAAATCGCCGGAAAATTCTAGTTCCTAGGGACCGGAAGGGTCCTAAGTGTCAGCCTCGGGAAGAGTGCCTGAGAGCATTTTCAATAAAATCAATCTCTATTTAAAGATAATTCAATCATTTTTCAATGATAAACTAAATAAATTAAGCCAATCTGGGTAGTACGTTCTGGGAGGATGGTTAAAAGTGTGGTTTTAGGAGAGGTTAATATTGGTTAATTCAAGTTTTACCCAGTCCGATGACCCTCGGAAATTCGCTGCCAAGTGCTTTAAATTTTACTTGTTAGCTTTTTTTTATAAATAAACAAGTGTATTCCAAATTGAGGGTTTCGTTTCTAGTTGGATTCTTCAAACTTCAAAGTAATGTCAACTCTCTCGAAACAGAACATTCATCTTATGCATATACCAGGGAAAAATAAAATTTGACCCACTTTTTACACTTCCCAAAATCAAAATAAATCAAACTATAACTAACTAGAAAATGGGTTCACTAGCTTAAACTAACATATATATATGTTCAAATACAAAAAGCTGCACTAAAATAGTGCTTGGCCCAAAAGACATGTAAAGCAAACATATTCCAACAAAAGATTCTTCTAAAATCTATTTTAAATCTTCCATTGAACACCATCCAAGTTTTCATTTTAAAAAAAGTTTTGGAGTCCCTATGTGACACATTTGAAGCAAAGAGAATAAACTTACACATTCAATCAATCAACTGTGCCTCAGTCCCTACTTAAATCACAAACAAAACTAGTTTGATTAACCAACTTATTACATGAAGAGAAAAAGGGAACCATCTGATGATTGACAACTCATCCATAAAAGTTTCCACCTTTCTATATACATTTTTCCTTCATGGAAGAAATAACACTGAATTAACTATATTATTACTGTACAGATGTGCATTTTCATCAACACCATTGCCTTTAATTACGTTTAATTGGCCAACATCCAGCTGCTAATAGGACAGGCAATACTATCACTATTTGTTTCAGGATTAAATTTATTTGTTGTAGGCTACAACATAAAGGTCATAGAACACAAAAATTATAATATTGTCACACATCATATATCATCATATTCCATGTACACATAATACCACAACATATTGTTAGGTTTCTGAAATATTTAGGCATATGACTCTAATTATATACTACAACAACTACTACTATGCCTCAATCATAAACCAGTAAAAACCAAATTTATCAAAAACACGTCATTTCACACATCTTGGCATATGATAGGAGACTGAGTGATCACCAACCATAATTCCCTGGCCTAACCCCTACAAGGCAACAAATTCAACTAGGATATAACAAATATGACATTTCAAGAAGTAAGTCGAGCAGAAACACAATTGTATTTCCTGATTCTTGGCATCTTTTCAGTACCACAACACTCAAGTAAGCAATGGCTCTTCAGTAAGAAAGAAACATGCAAAAAAAAAAACTGAAGTGGATTTGGCCTTTTGCTACCTAAGATAATATATATGGAGGCAAAGTTTTGCATTTTCAAAAGAGCAACTTAGTTAGAAAGGCTAGGCTTTACTTCTAAAACCAGCAACACTCCAAAGAAGTTTTCTATTCTCATTTTCTTTAACCTTCACCTTTTCTATATCATTGCTATCACACAATAACAAAGTTGCTTTCTATCACTTTGAAGCAGTTTCATGTAACTAACTGATAATGTATCCTCAAAAAAGAAAAAATGTATCCAGCAAACAGTTTCACTTTGAACCTTTACTGTACTTCCAGAAAAGACATCACATTCAATTAAATAACTTGAATAATGTATGCTCAAAAACAAAATCTTGTAAAATGCTTCTAAATTAGCCCCAAAACCCCATCATCGAAGCCCTAGGAGCATCAATACCCAACTTTAGTCACTAAAATTAAAATCAATAACAACAAACAGTTACTTAAACTCTCTCTATATAAATTTCTTGAACAATTCCAAAAGCAAAAACCATAGAATTAAACAGAAATTTAGAAAAGAAGTCTTAAGAAAACCTTGTCTTTATCATCGACGACACTAGAATCATCATCATCGACGGCAACACGATCACCACCGCTGGCATCGCCGCCGAATGCAAAGAACCAGTAAGAAATGATAATGAATGCCGTGGCAGCGACGGTGACTTTCACCTCCCACCACGACGGCACCAGTACTTCCAACGCCGTCTCCACAATCATTTATTGCCTTTTTTCCTTCAACCCCAAAACGCTAAACCTCCAGAAAAGAAAACTACCCAAAACAATGGTGGATCAAACCAAAATGGTCAAGATTTCCTATTGTATATACATACACACACTATATATTTATGTATATATACACACAGTAAGTGTGTGAGTGTGTGAAAGAGAAGGGTTCATACACACACTATATATTTATGTATACATACACACAGTAAGTGTGTGAGTGTGTGAAAGAGAAGGGTCAATGCCAATTGTCAAAGAAAGGAGGAGAAGAAAATGGAGGAAGAGGAAGAGTTCTAAGTTGGCCATTGTTGAAAGTTAATAGTAGCGTGGAAAGAGAATTAAATAGTTGCAACTTAAATGACATTTTTACCCTTTTCTGCACATTTTTATTATTTTTCAAATTGTTAGAAGTTTCAAGTTTTTATTACCCAATAGGTACGTTGATGTATGACCTTGTGATATAGTAGAAATAGTCGTGTTTTTATATCCTGTTTTGTCATTATTCATCTTATTTGTTACATTTAGCATATTTACATACCATCATTTGCTTTTTGTTCTTAGTTATTTTCCTTTTTTTCATATCTAATATATTCTACTTATGTGTCTTATTTTTAAGATGAGGGCTTTCTGAAAATAGTCTCTCTATCTTTATGAGATAGTGATAATGTATATGTATATTTACCGTCTTCAGATCCTACTTATGAGATTTCACTGAGTTGTTGAAAATAAGTAAGAAATTTTTATGATAAAAATTTTGAATAACAAGGAGGATTAGGGTATTTGTGGGATTAGATGATTTATAAGCTTTGTTTTTAATTTCTTAAATTAAAAAGCCGTCCACGTGAGTTTTGGTGGAATTTCTTGCTTTGTGCTCTTGAGGGAAAACATATTTTTTATATATTTTAGCAAGTCTAGTTAGACTATTGAATAAAAATACACTTTCCATTTTGTAATTACATGAGACCTTCTAGTTTGTGATAAAATTTATTTCAATCAAAAGAAAAATGGCTTAATGGGGCTAGTATTATCATATGGGTCGTGATTTACTAAATCACTTTTAAAATAATTTTAAATATAAAAATCAACTTAAGGAAATTCACTTGGAAAGGGTCTTTAATCATTTAAAATTTATTAAATATAAATTCATAAAATAATTCAGATTGTAGTAAATTTAAAATATATTAGTTTAAATAAATATTGTACAACAACAACATATCCAGTAAAATCTCACAAGTGAAAAATTACTTTAATGAATATAGATTTAAGTAAAGTCTTAGTCCATTGATTTGAGCTACAAATAATGGGTCACTTTGCTAAACCTAAAATCATTTCATCTGAAAGATCTGTTTTGGTGCCACATGTCAAATGATTTGACATATTAAGTTAAATAAAGAAACCAAAATCATTACATGTGTCAAAATAATATAAAATTTCCACCCCAATCAAAAACTAATAAAAAAGTGTCACATATACAAGTGATGTGTTTCGAATCAAATAACGTTATGTCATTTAAATTTGATTAGCCGAAAAGGAGCTTGTTCGCATCATAACTCCTCCATTCTACAACTATAAATAGGGGTCCTCATAATTTAAAAATCACACCAGAATTTTAACAAGAAGCTGGAGAGAACTAGTGGATCAAACATCACAGATTTTTCTACAAGCTACAAATTTAAGAATTCAAGCACGCAAACTTTCAAGTTCAAGAATGACTCAAGATCAAAACAACTAGATTCAAGAACAAGCTCAAAAGCCCTTGAATTCAAGTGTAGATCAAGATCAAGTTCAAGAACAAGTTAAAATCAAGCTCAAGTCCATATCAAGTTCAAGACCATAAGATTCGGGATCAAGTCCTAAAATCATTGAATTCAAGTACAATGCTCAAAATCAAATCCATCAAGTTCATTTTTACGGCCCAAAATCGGGTGTGATGACACTTGTCTTCAACCCACCGAGACAAGTCAGCCTAAACAGATAACAACAAAATAAAGCGGAAGCTAAAGCAATAATACAATCTAAGTAGAAAAGGATAAGGCATAAGGAATGTAAACATAAACTAAAACCATCTCAGAACTGGTGTCACATGTACAAACCTCTAATACAGCAGAGTTTGACAGAAAATAGTACAAGTCTAAAAAAAATTGTATCTCAAATAGAACAAAACCAATAAGAAAGTCCGACGATCTTGAAAGTAGACTGGAGCAACAAGCAACTACCTTCATTCTATCACAGGCTAGGTCCATAAGGAAATAGGAAAATCAATAGAGTCCAAGCTCACAATCTACACATGTGTAGAAAGATAAGGGTGAGTACCAATAAGTACCCAACAAGAGGATCTAAATTCAAGTAGAGAATAAAGAACTCAAGCACTCCTTCTATCCCAACCACTAACCTTCAAACTACAAACCTACACATATAAAAGGCCAGCACACGCAAGATAAATTATTTATAATCACAGTCTCAGTCTACAACATCTTAATTAATCAATTTCAATAGTTTACAAGAATAGAGTCAATCAACATATCACACTTGTTACAAAATAACACATTTTAAACAAGGAATGAAATGAAATGGGATGTGTCATGATATGCAAGCAACACAATATAATGTCAAATAATCATGATGCACTGTCCTACGATACACATGCGTTGATATAAGCAGAATGAAAGTCATGGAAGCCACAGATGGACCATGTATATATCAGAATCATTTTCCTTCGGTATTTATCTTTCATATCTAGTCAGAATCATTTCCCTTTGATTTTTTTTTATAGTTGGAACCATTTTTCTTCAGCTTTTTATCAACAATGGGACATCAAGCAATTTATCATTGCAACATAATAATCATTTTCTTAAGTTTGAGAACATGGAGGAATGTCCACATAAGTCATGCATTCAATAATCAACAATTAATCTTATTGTTCTTTCAACACTAGTATCATCATCAAAACATCACACGATAATTATATTATATCATTGCTCAATTCCTCAATAACTTCTTTTTCATCACATCTTAGGACTACTACTAACTTATTCTACATTTTACTACTATTCATTTCAATAACTTCAACAAATGCTAGATTATTCAAACTAGCCAAACATCACATATAGAGACCTTAATGGACATTTCCACATCAACATGAACTAGGTTCAACAACTAGATCAATATGAATAATTCTCACTTTCAACAATCAGGAATTACAAATTCAAACCTCATTATCAACTCAAGGATCATTATATTAACAAGTACGCACCAAATCAAGAATCAATATATATATATATATATAATCACATCAACATCCCCCATTACCCCATCATATCCGCTAAATTATTTCACTAATCCTCAAATACACAAAGAAAGATATCAAGTTCAATTAAACTCAACAAGGTTTAAAAATTCAATTGCCTCGAATTGGACAAACAACCAATCCAACAAGAGTGGCTTCCCCTTTCGAATTGAATCCAACATACCATAATTTAGCTAAGAATAGGTTCACAATCACATTTCAACAATCACAACACAAAAATTAAGCAATTTGGAGAAAAATATAAAATAGTCTGAAAATTCAATACTGAAATCGAGGTCAAAATTTGAAAATTTTAGATGATAATATTCCTCTCGTAATTAGAAATCTATTTGTAACACCCCTCAACATAGCTCGGAAATATCCTATGATATATTTCTTGAATATCTTAAAATTTGTGTGTTAATCTTAGGGGTGAGTTCGGTTTTTGTGGTTCGATTTTTCCCTAAAATCAAAGACAGAACGGAAGGTAATTTGGCAGTTCTGTTCGGTTCGATTTTGCCAAAAAAAAAAGAAGTAAACCATTGATTTTTCGTTTCGGTTTTTTTCGGTTCAATCTTCGTTTTTTTTTGTTTTTCGGTTTTAAAAATAATTTTTTAAAGTAAAATAATATGTTGGGTAGAGACATATCATTGTATAGATATGCTAAACAATTGGTAAAGAGTAAAGTTTGGATTAGTACAATTATCACAGTATAAGAACTACAATTATCACCAAGAAAATTGCAAACATATGTTCTAGAATAACAAATATCAAATACTCCTTGGAAGGTTCAAGTCAATTGTGTGTAGCCAAAAGAAATTATCAAACAATTATTAAATACTCCTTGAAGTATCAATTAGTTGCAGGTGACAGTAGCCAAAAGACTTCTCCTTGGAAGGTTCAAATCTATGTCTCTTTCCTGCAACAAGAAAGATTTTCCTTCTTAGTCATGTAGCCTATAAAGTATAAACGACGTAGTATAGCAAAATCAATTTTTGATGGTTCCGTTCGATTTTAGAAGATCAAAATCGAAACCGCACAAAATCGGTTTGGTTCGATTTTTTGTGTTCGATTTTGGTTTTTTATGGTGCAGTTTTTTTTGGTGTTTTTCTATTGGTTTCAGATCAGTTTTCAGTTTTCGGTTTGACGGACCCACCCCTAGTTAATCTGACTTCGTATTCTTTTTCAGGAGACATAATTGTGTAAGAAAATGGTCACCTTCAATTTTTAGTTCACAGATATCAAAAAATAATTTTTTGGATGAAATTGCACAAACCAGTAGGGTGCACGACTAGTCCGTGTTGCACTCCTAGTCCCGCTTAGTTCAAACTTTTTCGAGTTTTGTTTCTTGCCTAGAAAGTTAGTTGGGACCTATCCCAATACATATATATATATATATATATATATATATATATATATATATATACACACACGAAAACTCTCCTATTTTTAGACCTAATCCTCTCTCTAAACACCACTAGATCCTCTCAAAACTTCTCTTTAAGATCCTCAATCAAAATCTCTCAAATTCCTTGGAGATCAAGCTTCATCCGTTGAAGAGAAAGCTCATAAAAAGGATTCTCAAAGTTTTCATGTCTTCTTCTTCAAGTTTCAATGACCAAAGGTATGCGGGTTTCTTCATCCATGGGTTTTTCCACCTATGGAGTCCTAAAACCTAATTTACTAAATCCTTCAAGTTTTGATGTTGATTTTGTATGGGCTCTTCCTAATCACCCTATTAAGCATAAAATATGTCATATTCTTCATCTAATTGCATCAAATTGCATGAATTGACTTCAAGGGTTTTCAATTATAGCTTATTATATGATTATTAAGTTATGAAAGTTATGTTATTATGAGTTATGATTAAATTGATGATTTTATGAGAAGAATTTCATGATTCTATGTCCAAGTCTGAAAGATGATATGTATGATTGTGGTGGGTTATCTAAGAATGATTTAAATTGATGATTTCTGTTACAATGATGCATAGTCCTCTTGAGTTTCATGATTCAAAGCTTGTATGCATGAAATCCACCCAATCATCATATCAAAGTTATGAAAGGGAGTATAACCTCCAAAGACGAGGGTTTAATTTAAGTTATGGAAGTTACAAAAGATATGAAAGCTTATGAAAGTTAAAGTTATGATATCTTGAATTCCTCAAAGCTATGTTAAAGATGGGTCCTTTTGGAAAGGGGCAAGTCCTATATGTGGATCTTAAGTTAAGATGAGATACTCTTATATGTATATGATATTAAAGTTATTTTTTCAAGTTTATGTTGATTATGATTATGCATATGTTTTCAAAGATATTCAGTGGGAATGACTTAGTACCGATGAGGCATTAAGGTGGGATTCGACTAGAGAGTCCTAGTAGCAACCCTTTGTCTCTCAAACTATGTGCCACCATAGGAGCCCTTGTAGGCTATGTTTAGGCTAGTGGATCCATATAAGCCATTATGTTCATGAAAGATACAGTTGTGAACTTAGCTTTAGACATCTACCTTGGCAAGTAGATTTACTCTTTCCCAATAGAAGGAGTTCATTGGATTCCATGTAGTAGCTTACATGGTCTATGTCAATTATAGTCTTCTCCCACATATGTATGACATTATGAAGTTATGTTTTATGCAAGTTTTCATCAAAGCATACTCATGCATGTCATATTGAACTTATATTCTATTGTATATGATTATGCATCTTGTTATACAACTTATTATCTATTGTTGCATTGCATCCCACATACTAGTACATTCCAAGTACTAATGCATACTTATTGCCTATATGATCTAACCACGTAGGGATCGGAGCTCCTATTCATCCTCTACCATGTGGCTATATTGGATTCGTGAAAATCTTTGAGTGGTGAGTCTTTTATTTCGGGGACAATATCCGGATTCGTTCTTGCTTATGTTGAGACACTAGAACTTTACTTTCTATGTTGAGAGTGAGCCTCAGACATGTCTTGGCCCTTGTCATATTCATACTTAGAGGTGTTGTTGGATACCATACTCTGCCATGCTTTGTACTCACTATTCTGTGTTGCGATGTTATGGAGACTTATCCTTTAGTACCTATCCCTTTTATGTGATGTTATTTGATGATGTTGATGTTGATGGAAAGTGATGAAAGTCCCAAGTACCTACTCTCCCATAGCTCGAGTCATACTTAATCCTCCCCTTAGACATTGCTTGCTATGTGATTCATGTAAATCCTATTCCCCCCCCCCCTCCCCCCATAGCATGAGTCATAAGCCCCTATTCCCTTAGAATTATGTATTGAATGCTTGTTTTATATTCCTCAACCAAAGATGTGCAAAAGATATGCTAAGAGACTTGTTTGGGTTGCCTTTGGGTTTCCCATTCACCGTGTTACGTCTAAGGCCCTAAGCCCAGACCATGACACTGTTGGTGAAAGACAATTCAAAAACGAATCTAAAATAAGTTCATAATCACCAATTTGTGAAAATTCTAAGTCCCCAAAAAATTCACAATTTCCCCAATGGAAAAAATCCGGATTTTAATGTCAAAATCAAGAATTAATCAATGAATAATGAAGAGAGAAGTTAAAAAAATCTTTCTCAGTGAAAACCCTTCAAAATATCGAATGAAAATCATCCAAGTCGAGCTCTCAAAATTCAAAAATGGAGAAAATACCTAAAACTCATCACCAGTCCCTGAAAACTAGGCATTTGATATTGCTAAAGCGACATTCGCAAACAAAGCGGGCTTCGCTAAAGCGAGGCCTGCTGCACCAAGTACACTAAAATTTTTACAAATTCAAAAAAATCTTGGAATCATCCCTCGAGATTCATTTGGAATCTCGTACAGATAAATCATATATGCAACTCTACTAAAATTGACTTTCTAAACTCAATGGAATCATTGAAAATCAAATCCGAGGTCTCTTTGACTCGAAAATAATTAGGCGCAACTAGACTAACTTAGGCCACTTGAATATCAGAACACTACCAAAACACTCGGAAATTAAGATAAAGCTTATTCTAGCACTAAATTTACCTCCTAAAACTAATAAAACCATTAGAAATCTAATATGAGCACCGAAACTCAAAATATTTACCAAAGTCAAACTTTAACTCAATTTCCAACTTCGATCCTATCACATAACAACTTCAAATTTGATTCTGGAAACTCTCCTAGATCCATTTTCCCATTCCAGAACTGATGGAATTGACTAAATTTCATTTCGAGACATGAATCTTTGGAGACTCAAAATTTCAAAATTAGTCAACTTAAAACTTTAAAAAAAGTCCAATCTCTAGCAGAATCTAAACTTTTTGCAAGATTCTCGAAAATCAATTTTTAAAATCAATCAAACATGGATCAGGGTCGCTTTCAAGAGGGGTAAAATGATAATTTATTAAATATATAAATTATAAAAATGAGGGTAATGGATTTGCATATCAGACTCTAGCTCCAAAGTAGCCTCTCCTATAGGCTAATGTTGCCACTGAGCCTTTATTGAAGCTATCACCTTGGTCCTCAACTTTCAGACCTATCTATGTAAAATGTCCATCGGCTCCTTCTCATAGGTCAAATCTGGACCCAACTCTATCAAATCAAGAGAAATCACATGAGATCCATCTAGGATAACACCATAGCATCGAGACATGGAACACCGGATGCACAGAAGATAGTCTAGGTGGCAAAGTAAGTCTATAGGCCACCTCTGCCACTTGCTCTAGAATCTTAAAAAGGTCATTATACCTAAGACTGAGCTTATCCTTCTTCCCGAACCTCATGACACCTTTCATGGGCCAAATCTTTAACCATACCCGATCACCCTCCTTGAATCTACGGATCAAACTCGCCGATTGACATAACTCTTTTGATGACTCTGGACCATCAACAATCAACTTTAAATTAAACGAACCTGCTCCATGGAATCTCTAAGAAAATCAGTATCTAGGCTATTCACCGCAATATAATCAAATCAACCTATGGGTGATCTATGTCTCTGGCCACACAAGGCCTAAAAAGGATCCATCTAGATGTTGGAATGATAACTGTTATTATAAGCAAAGTCCACCAAGAAAAAATGTTGGTCCCATTTTGCACCAAAGTCAATAAAACATGCTCGGAGCATATCTTCTAGCACTTGAATAGTTCTCTAAGACAACTCGTCTATCTGAGGATGAAATGTCATATTCAAGTCCAATCGAGTGCTCAACCCATGCTGCTGGACCTTTCAAAAGTAAGATGAACAAGGAACCCAATCAGACATAATGGAAACAGACACTCCATAAAGTCTGACAACCAACTCATATAAAGATGATCTAACTTTTCTGTCATATACTTAACCTTGACCAGAATAAAATGAGCGAACTTAGTCAAATGATCTACAATTACCCAAATGGAGTCATAGCCACCCATCATAGCGGGCAAACCCATCACAAAGTCCATAGTAATTCGCTCCTACTTTTATATAGGGATGGGTATCCTGTAAAACTCAACTCAGGGCCTCTGGTGCTCACACTTAATGTATTGGCATGTCAAACACTTGGACACAAACTTGGTGATGTTCTTTTTCATACCACACCACCAATAGTGTTAACTCAAGTCATGATACAACTTTGCCCCTTCCAGGTGAATATAATATCTAGCACAATGAGCCTCATTAAGTATCAACATAATCAAGTCACCACATTAGGCATACAAATCAGGCCCACAATCCTCAAAATACCATCGGCATCAAGCACGAGCTCCTTGGACCCACCTCTAGTCACCTTGTCCCAAATGAGACACAACTTTTCATCTCAAACTGTCGCTCATGGATCTGATCCATCAAAGAAGAGCGAGCCTCTAAGAAAGCAAGCACGCCATCCTCATCAAAAAGTTATAGTCTCACCAACCCATTGACTAATCTCTAAACATCTCTAGCCAAGGGTCGTGTAACACCCCCTAATTCCTGCTACCTAATCTGGAGTAGATGCACAGAGGATGCTGCAAAAAGACTGAAAAAATGGCTGAAAAGAGAATTCACAAGGGCATCTACGACCCGTAGACAAATCTACAACCCGTAAAATAGGTCTCATAACCCCCCCCCCCCCCCCCAATTGACTTGGTGAAATTTTCTCAGCCTGAGGCGTATATACGAGATAACATACAACCCGTAAAGTATTCCACGACCCTTAGATTAGTTTCATGAATTGGAGGTCCAAATATCAACTTTTCTGTATCTTGAGTTACGAGTTAGCAGACGACCCGTATAACGTGTTACGACTTGTAGAGGAGGTTTCGTGTCAAATTCCAGTAACTCAAATTTCAAGATTCCCTGTTTACAAGAGGAGGTTTCCTATTCCCTTTTAATTAAAACTTTGGACATTTTGGACTTAATTTAAGTCATGAAATCAAACCCTAAGTGTATCTTCATCATCCGTCACGCTTAGGGATTTCTTGAGAATACCAAAGGAGAGGAAAGAGCAAGGGTTCTTAATTCCAACAAGAAGATTGTCAAAGTTTGATTGTTTCCCCTATTTCCAGGTATGTAAGGCTTACTAAAGTGTGTAACTACCTTCGTTCACATGCCTTCTCCATTTATTGAGTCGAGGTAGAGAGTAATAGTTGAGTTTGAAAATCCTATTTTCCTAATACTGATGCTTCTGGAATTATTATGAATCCTTATGGTGTTGCCTGAGGTACTTGCTACATTGCATAATTATTGATATGAGATTGAGATAAAGAGTTATACTTGATGGCATGAACCCTAAATTGCATAATTTTGTGAATCTCTATGCATGGACTGAGTTGAGGTTTGAGTTTGATTTTGAGATGAGTAATTGAGTATGATTGAGCATGAAAATCGTGTTGCATATAGACACATATTACTATACATATACCTTGTTTTGCATTACATAATGAGTCTCATTGAGTGAGTCTGAATGATCGTTTGAGTCTGAGTTGAGCATGATTGTCTTTATTGTTTGACTGAGTTGATGAGAACTGAGATGAGTTGAGATGAGATAACCTAATAAGGTTAAGATTTGATGTGATTGACTGAGCTTTGAGGATTGAGTTTATTGATGAGTTAAGCATGTTTTAGTCTTGGAAGGAGCATCGAGCACCGAGATGGTAGCGAGTAAATAGATACTCTAACCCACATAACTACGATACCAGCGTAGAATAGTCGCACAACACGTTCTGGCAACTCATGTCCCAAAAGATGAACATTTATTATGGATCCATGAGAGAGTTGATCGTCCTTCACCATGGCAAGTTGAGGACAAGCGTGGCAACAACGTCACCTTTATTGTGCATTACCAAGCTAAAGGTGATGGGATTGGATGTTGGTTAAGAGAAACTCCTAATGATACTTTTAAACTGAGTCTACTTCTACCGAGTTTACCTTAAAAGCATGATTTACTTTAAAACTTGCATGTACTGAGTTGAGCATGAGTAGTTGAGTTGAAGTGAGTGAGTTGAGCCTTACTTTTTTGAGCTATCTTATATACTAGTATATTCCATGTACTGACATCCATTTGGACCTGCATCTTTTTATGATGTAGGTACAGGTGATAGAGGACTTTAGCTCGCACATCGTTGAGGTCTGGATCAGTACACCCTCAAAGTTGGTGGGCCCTCCTTGCTTTCCGGAGGAGCCCTTTTATTTTTCTTACTTTTATTGAGTATTTTATTTCTTCGATTAAGGTATTCATATTCTGTCATGGTACCATCTAGATTGTTGAGTAGAGCCTTCATAGACATTGAATAGAGGATTTGTTGAGTATTATTTTGTTTTCAAATTTATTCATTGGAAACTATGTCTTAGTAGAGTTATATCTATCTTATGATGTCTTTTTACTTGAGTATTTCTTCCGTTGTTGAGTTGATGTAACGATGATGCCAAGTGGTTCTCTTGGGGGATCAACAATGGTTCTTCAAGTGGCGGCTACGCCGAGGATACCCAGCGGGGTGTGACAACAGAAGTCTCAACATTTTGGGCTTTTGTTGTTCTTCTTTATGTTTTTTTCTCACATTGATTAATTGAATCAAATATGAGAACTTCAAATTTTATATCTCCTTCATGTCTGAACACCAATATACCTTCCACCTGCAAAGTTTGTTGCTCTACAAACTTTGCCCAACCATCTTCTAATCGCCGACCATTCATTTTCACCTTCCACTTCTTATCTAAAGTTGTACAATCATATATCTAGAGTGATAGATAATCAGTTAAAAAACTACATATAAGTAAACATTACTTGTTAGCCATACTTTCTCAATTCTCTTTTAGTTATTTTCATTAGTATTTTTTTCCTCTTACTTGTCTATTAAATAACTAAAGAGAATTTTTTTATTTTATTTCAATCACATTGTCTTTATCATTGAGTTACTTCACAGAGTACCAATGTAATTTTTAAAATCAAATACTATAAGGCTGACTTTTTCATTGCTTGTGTTTATTAGGAATAAGACGGGTGTAATTAATCCTACTCTTTTGCTTGTTGACTGATTTGATTTACATCAAGGTTGTATAGGAACTGAATAGAAGGCATTATTAATAACTGATTTTATCATGGCACAACTTATCATGTTCATTTATATTGATCTATTATGCATCTCTGCATGTAGCATTGAGCAGTCTTCTAATGTTTGATCTAGTCATAATAAATAATTTCTCAAATAATGTACGAAGCCAAAAATGATTAAGTAAAAAAAAAAGAAGTATATATTAAATTATGAATTCTTTTTGTAAAAATTTTGACTTCACTGCTGCTTATTGGCCTTTCTCAGTAGATATATTCATATAGATAGTGTTCCTTTATATGCTTCAACAAATATTTCGGAATATTATGTAGGGTAAATTATGTAACAAGGAAAATATGTGATATGTATTTATAATATACCACTATAGTTTGAAAAAAATTATAATTTATAGCTATAGTTAGGGTTTTCTTGCAATTTTCTCTCCTCTCCTCCTCCTCTTCTTCTCTCTCTCTCCTCTCTCTCTCTGCAATCTCTCTCTCCTCTCTTTATTATCTCTCCCTCACCTCTTTCTTCTCCCTGCCTATCCCCCCCCCCTCTCTCTCTCTCTCTCTCTCATCCTTCTTCCCCTCTCTCAATACACATACAAATTATAATAAAAAAGTATACAGATACAAATGTTAACAATCGTTTACACAAATACAATTGATAAATAACAATTATACAAATCCTCTTTAGTGATATGAAATGCGAATATATATGTATTTGGATACAAGTTGTATTCATTGATTTACATTATATTTTGGATACAAATTGTATTCATTGATACAAATTATATTCGTTGATTCAATTATATAAATCCTCTTCAGTGATATAAATATAGTTGGATACAAATTGTATTTATTGATATAAATTATATTCTGGTACAAATTGTATTAGTTATTACCATTATTTTTTTATTGATACATATATATACATATTTTGTTTATATACTATTATCCGGTAGATATACAAATATAATTGTTGATACATATACATATATACTAGTTACATATATACAATTATCCAACAAATATACAAATCCAATTCACCTCTCTCTCTCTCTCTCACTCACTCTCTCTCTCTCGCATCTCTCCTCTCTCTCCTGATCTCGCTCTCCTCTCTATATGTAGCTGCGTATCATAATTTTAGCAAACTATAACTATTTTTTACCTCATTATGTTTCAACTGTTTGCTCTTTTTGAAACTATGTTTTTAATAAAAAGGATTGGAAGGTCCATTATCTTGAATAGGCCCATTATACTGAAAGAAAAGAATATATACAAGGACCTAGCTTGATGTGCTAAGCCCAAAACAAAATACAAAGCAGAATAAATAAATAATTAGGGAAGTGAAAAGGACCGCCGTCCTTCTAGAGTTCTCTGACAAAAATCCTTCACAAACCCTCTTTTCTTAATTAGCCAAAGATCCATGGTTGAGAACATCCACAACCAATTGGTCTTCTCCACCTATTTGCTGATCAGCTGCCACTCCGAAAAGTTTGTCGATGTTCACCAACTGAGGAAGGAAGCTTTGAAGATTCAAGTTTCTGACTCGAGCTTCAGCTTTAACGTTGACTTCTTGAAATGTTGTTGCTGATCTTTTTGCTATTTCAGGATTCAAGATCAAGTATTTCAAATTAGTGTTTTTTCTGGCCAATAAGGGTAAGTTCATTCCTCTTTCCTTAAATCTAGATCTGATAGGTTGAATCTCAGGTTATTAAATGATTCTGTAAAGGTTTTGGAGAAAAAAATCGATCGAAAGTCATACCACTTAAAAAATCTATGGACTAATACATACAAAAAATCATGAAAATTGTGAATTCACATTGAATGACCATAAATGCTAAAAAATACCTCGTAGATTAGGCTGAGGCTATTAAAATCTTCCCTAGGTCACTACAGATGATTCGCTAAAAATTTCGCAGAAAAGTGATCAGAAGCCATACCACGAAAATAATTTTATGGGCTAACACACAAAAAGATAGAGAAAATCACTTAATTCTCGTTAAGTGGTCCCTAAATTCTAAATAACGCCTCACAGATCAGGCTGTAGCTCACGAAAAATTGACCGATGTCTTGCCATAAAAAAATTCATGAGCTAACACACAAAATTAATCAACTTATTTTTTTCACTTACAAAATTTTTACCTAGTTTTAGGTTTACTACAATAATTTTAACTTTCAAATATCATTTTTAATGTTATCCTATAGAACTTTTACCTTTGGATTCAAATTTCTCTTTAGACTCAATATTTTGTGACTTTTGTTGTTATTCTTTATATTTTTTTCTCATGTTAGTTAATTGAATCAAATATCAAAACTTCAAATTCCATATCTCCTTCATGTCTAAACACCAACATATCTTCCACCTGCAAATTATGCTGCTCTATTTTTTCCCAACCATCTTCTAGTCGTCCACCATTCATTTTCACTTGTCACTTCTTTCTACAGTTGTGCAATCATATATATAGAGTGAAGTGGCAAGTGAAAATGAATGGTGAGCGACAGAAGATGGTCGGGAAAAGTTTGTAAACAACATAATTTGCAGATGGAAGATATGTTGGTGTCTAGAGATAAAGGAGATGTGGAATTTGATGTTGTCATATTTGATTCAATTAATCAATGTGAGAAAGAATATAAAGAAGAACAACAAAAGGCTCAGAATGTTGAGACTTAAGAGAAATTTGCATCCAAAGGTAAAAGTTCTATAAAATAACATTAAAAATGATATTTGAAAGTTAAAATTGTTTCAGTAAACCTAAAAACAAAGGTAAAAATTTTGTAAGTGAAAAAAAAGTTGACTAATTTTATGTGTTAGCCCATGAGGTTTTTTGGTTGCAAGACTTCTATCATGACCCGAACTTCGGGTGTGATGACACTCACCTAGTCCACCAAAGCGAGTCATTCCAAAACCCAAACAACTTAACAATAGCAACAAATGCGGAATATAACAGTCTAATAATATAGATAAGCGGAAGAAAATAAACTACAACTATTCCAAGAACTGGTATCACGTGTACAAACCTCTAAGTACAGATTACTCAAATCAAATACAAGACATAATGTCTAGTCCTCAAATAGAACAAGAACATAAAATAGAATCCTCAAGGTCTGCTGAAGACATAAGTAGCTACCTCGCAAGAAATTCGGAAGCTCGATCCAACAAGAAAGAAGTCTAGTAGGATGGACCGGGCTCACAACCTACAAAATGTAGCAAGGGATGAGTACCAAACAACAGGGTACTCAGCAAATGGAACTAACCTAAAGTAAAGCAATGAAGAACATAAGTAACTCCTTAAATCCCAACCACAAGCTGCCGAACTACAACCCTGCACTCAGAAAAGTCCCAACACAATATAATATACAGATCACTGTAATATATATATACTCATCATCTAGCATAGTATCTCAAAACAAAAGTATATACATAGACCCAACACTTACATCAAGATCAAGGATATAATAAGTACACAATCTCATAAACAATATACAACTATATCAGTCAGACATTATATGAGATTGAGTGGATGTCATGAGATGTATATAGTGCAATGCAATGTCATAAAATCATGATGTATGTCTATCCTAGAGTACACATCCACTGATCAGATGACTGTCTCATATGGAACCCAAGGGGGCAATACATGGACCATGTATTTGTGATCATAGCCGGCAATGACCTCGGCTCATGTCACCTGTCCGAAAATGACCTCACACAACCGACATAATACCTCGGCTCGACCGGTAGAGACTTTAGGCACCAATTCACTTACTACCTTACTCTCATCTAGGTCGTAGCCATTACAAGTATCAATGCACAAATAATAATATATGTAAGGTGCATGATCACAATTATATCATAGTATCAACATCATAATAATCTCATTATCTCATTACAATCAATATCTCAATATCATTAGTGTTTCAATATCATAAATGTATCATATCATTAGTATCTCAATATCATCAATGCCTTAATATCAAACAGTGGTTCAATATAATTACTGTTTTTGGTATATAAGAATCTATGCCTCTCAAGTCAACCCGGAGGAATATATAGTAGTCTATCGACTCTAACCAATGCAAGTCTAAGGCATCATTAGCCTAAGCCTATACTAAGGCTCAACAATCATCAGATACTAGAAATACATCAGATAATCAGTATATTAATCACAAGTAACCTTAACATGCCAAACAAATACCTGCCAACCCCATAAATTAGCTAATACAATAAATCTAACAAGTACAACCTTAGACTAGTTTCCCTGCCCAATATTCATACTATTCAGAAAAGAAAGAAAAAACTCGTGGATCAAACGTCACAATTTTTTCTACAAGCTACAATTTTAGGAATCCAAGCATTCAAGTTCAAGAATAACTTAAGATCAAGACCACCAAATTCAAGAACAAGCTCAAAAGCCTTCGTAATCATGTACAAGTCAAGGTCAAGATCAAGTTCAAGAACATGTTCATCAAGTTCATGTCCTTATCAAGTACATTAAATTTATAAATCAAGATCATGACCACAAGATTTAAAATCAAGCCTATAAGCCCTTGAATTCAAGTACAAGTCTAGATCAAATCGATCAAGTTCAACAATATTGAAGATCAAGTTTACAAATCCTTGAATTTATATTTGAAAAAGCGAATCAGAGAATTCATAAAAATTGCCATGCTTATATTTGAAATAAAATACTATAATCATTGTGATTTTCAGTCTTGATTATTATTTTTCTCGACATGATTGTTTAGAGAGTCACCACTTAATTTTTAAAAAAAATTAAGAAAACTTAATTTAAAAAGACTCTAACAGGTTAAGTCATTAAATTTTTTTGAGAAAATGGTAAGAGATTCATATATTCACTTTGAGAAGATGTTAACATTCAAAGTGGCAGCTAAGTGTGCGGTTATTCGATGGATTGACTATAACATTTGACTAACTTTGAGGAGATTTACTTAAAAATAATAAATAATTCAAAGGAAAACTTATATTGATATATTATATCAAGAAAATATTTATCATATATAGAAAATAAACTTTTTTCGCTGAACACTTAAAATATATTTATAATACAATTTTTATACATATTACAAAAAAAATATTTATAAAACATATATAATACAGATTTTATTGATGAATAATACATTTATCACACACTGTAATATCCATTGTGTCAGTTTCTTATCAAACAAGCACAATATATTTTTAAACAATTATAATATATTTATATTATATTCATGATTCACTTTTAATATTGTAGCCTAAAAGAGCTGGCTCACCCTTGAATTCGGTCACTTAGTGATCTCCCAGCTAAAGTCCGTCAATAGCTGACTGAAGATGCCTGTACTCATAAAGAAAGAGCAAGTGTAATATTATTACACATAATAAAATTGTACTATTAGGATCACGCGGCTAATTTTATAAATAAAATATATACATATAACCACAACATAGTAACATCATACATATACAATAAACACCAACAAGTTAATAGTTCATATCCAGTATACAATTTACAATGTCAATCTCAAATACAACAATCAATAATGGTCCTCTCATGGAACCTATACTTAAACTATTAGCGTGCTAAAATATGACACCTAATTCAATATGTGACTAAATATGACATACGATTTAATATATCTAAAATATGACATCTGATTCAATATGCATCGGAACATGACAGTCGATCCAATATGTGCCAAAACATAACATCCGATCCAATATGTGGTAGAATGTGACACCCGATCCAAATCATAACCATAATTGCAGTCGTAGTCGCAATCACAATGATTGATACAGAGTTGCGTAATCAAATAATGGGTTCATCGTATGCAATTAATCACAAGTATTAAAATGCAATTAATAGGTATATATATCACAGACGAAAAGTTACCATACCTACCTAGAAACAAGCCTTAATTCGGAATCTCTAAAGAACTGCAGTTTATATTTTTTCAAAGCCTTGACTCATTCTTGGTAAAAAAATAAATAAGAAATACAAAGAATCAACGAACAATAGCCTCCAATATATGGATTATATCAAAATTCTAATCCTTAGTCACTTTCATGATCATCTCCCCCTCAGCTAGGGCTTTTTCACCATTAATTTCAGGCCAAAACCTTTCCATAAGAGAATTTTCATAGATTTTAAGATATAAAAATTAAGTTACAAGTTATAGGAATGATTAACTTACCTTTATCGAAAAAGCGGGTGGAAAACTAAAGAAAAATAGCCATGGGATGCTTTTGGTCTCTCTAGAATGAAATAGGAGAAATAAAAATGATTTTAGGACTTTTCTGACTTAAATTGTGACTGTCCTGTTATAACAACCACTTATCCCGCCATAGAGGCCCCATCATAGCTAGAATAATTCCATCATGGCGGGTTGCATCGATACAAAAACTCAAAATTTTGCATACCAAGCGCTCATTTCACCACACACCTTCAAACCATGATATTCTAAAATCAACCCTTTGCACCAAGATCAATTTCGAGAGTTCTACTTACCCAAATTCAATTATGTATAGCCGTCTAAGATCTTTATTGTCTTAACTATCAATTCAAAATATCATAATCATAATCCAAATCCCAATTCATTATCTCTAGATCTCACCTAATCCCTAGATTTCGTCCAAATCTGATCTAAGCTTGTTTCAAGTCACTATTTGAAAGTTTTCTAGGTCAATTTTTTTTTCCATTGAAGCATTCATAACGACGGGATTAAATTGTTACAAAAGGTGCCAAGTCAATTATTTTATTACCACAATTATTATAAATATAGATGTCTGCCTAACAAAAGATGATTCGTACTGAAGCCTAAGGTAGGCTTTTATATAGGCTCATATTGTTTGAGAATTTGGACTTTTTTTTCCCTAAATGATCTTTCTCGTAGTTTTAGGATGGTAATTTGACTTGCAGAGTGAGTGACATGGTTCTCAAGGTAATTAGATGAATATTAGAGATTAAAATCTAATTTTGAATATTTTTGAGTTAAAGTAATGAAAATGTTTACACAAAGTCAACATCAGGAGTTAATGAACTTGGATTTGAGTTTGGATAGTTTACGCCTTATTAGTTCATTAAGATTAAAATGTCTAAATATAAATAATTAAAATGTTATTTTCAAATTTGGACATTATTTATTTTTTCAACATTTGAATATGCATATTTATTTATTTATAAATGTAATAATATACAATTTAAATAAAAAATTATAAATTTAATAAAATATATAAATTATCATTTGATTAAAAACTGAAACAATTATGCTCTTTAGTGATGGTGTAGATGATTTATAATGGTGATAGTAATGATTGATTTAGTAGCTAGTAATGGTGATGGTGATAGTTGTGATGATAGATATGGTTGGTGTTATAGTTATTGGCGTGATGATGATGGTTGATAGTATGGTAGTGGTTGAGATAATAAAGTTTGTTAATATTAATTAGTAACTGATGTTACGAGACAAAGAATATATGGTAGTTGATTATGTGTGGCGGTAATTGGCAGTTGTGCTAGTTTTGATGATGTGTGTGTTGGGAGGGGTTAATAGTAGAGATTGATCGCGGTGATGATAATGGTGAAAGTGGCCATGATAGATATGACGGTAGATATAATTATAATAATGAATCTGATAGATATAGACAATATTAGTCAGCAATAATAGTAGTTATTGATAGTAGCAGTTGATGGTTGATAATAGTGATCATGATGGCAGAAGTAATAAGTGATAATGACTAATGTTGTGGATACACTCTAATATATATATATATATATATATATATATATATATATATATATATATATATATATATTAAAATTAATAGTGATATATATTTTTAGCATTCACCGAACTTGATTACCACTAAAAGGCTCTTTTTGAAATAATTTAATTAAATTTTGTTAGCAACTAGATCATTTTCAGGAAAATATAAAAGCCATTATCATTTGTCGCTTATGGATTGAGACGAGGGTTCCCAGGAAACAATATCTCTACTTCTATGAGGTAGTGATAAGGTCCGCGTACATTCTGCCTTCCCAGATCCCACTTGTGAGATTCCACTGGGTATGTTATTGTTGTTGTATCATTTGTCAATAAATTTTGTGGCTTTTAGTAACAATTTTGATTCGATTTATGGACCATAAAATGAATGGTTAAAGAAAAAAAATTAATAATCTTATTAAAGCCATTATAATTGCCATTATTATGACTTTAGAGCCAATTTAATAAATTTAATGGCCACAAAGTGGACAATAAACGGACATAATTTTCATTTTAGAATTGAATACAACTATCATTAAATCAAGTAAATTTTAGCAACAATAAAGTATGAATTTCATTGAGTGATCGCTAAAAGCTTTAACAATAACTTAAAAGTTTAATGTCCAATAAATATTTTAACGGCAGTATCTATCGTCATTAAAGATATTTTTTATTGAAACTAAAGATTTATTTTGTAAAAGTGATATAATTCTCTTGTTGATAAATTTGTATGTCATATACTAATGTGTCATTATATATACATTTGATAAACTTATCTATGGTTCTCTGCTTTGTACAATTCACAAATTTAAGCAATGTCTAAACTTATTTTCTCAATTATAATGCGTAGACATCTTTTTCATATTTATAATCTTATTAGATAAAATATCTCAAATAAAATGATTGTTTGATTGTCATATATTTTGTTTGCACCAGATTTTGTAACTATATAGCCTTTTTCATTGTCTACGTAATTGTTTAATACTCAATTTCTATGGTCGACAAAGCAATAATCTATTGCAAAATTGCCTTCAATCTGATGGCACTATCAAAAAGAGTAAAAACATAACCTGTCAAAAATCTTCTTTTATCCAAGTCACCTTCATAATTGGAATTCACATTACCTACTACTCATTCACTTAGCTCGTCTTTGGAAAAAAGTCGCGCTCACATCTATAGTATTTTTCAAGTATCTTAAGATCTATTTCACTATCAATGTTTTTTATCAGGAAATGTCATATATCTATTCACAACACTGATAGTGTGTAAATTGTCTAAATGAGTGCAATTCATGGCATATATAATGTTATCAACCACACTCGAATATATGGGATGTTGGACACTCAAAGACTATACAAACACCTTTTCAAGCCGACTCTTTCTAATTCTTTCGACTTTTTTAGAAAAATCTCCTCAATTGCCTCCATAACTCTTGTCACATTAAGGACGATCTCATTCTAATCTTTGATAGACTAATTGATGCACTACACTACTGTTGATATAAGATTGAGATATAAGCTTTATGTATTGACATCATGAACTCCAAATTGCATAATTTTATGAAATTTTGTGCATGTCTTAGAGGCTTGAGTTTGATTATTTGAGTTAGCAACTTGAGCATGAATGAGCATGAGGAGTAAGTTGCATTTTAATCACATGTATTTTTATGTATTTTTCTTGCATTACATGATGAGTCCAATTGAGTAAGTCTGAATGACCGTTTGAGTTCGAGTTAAGTCTGATTGATTTCCTTGATTGACTGAGTTGATGAGAAACTGAGATGAGAAACTGAGATGAGATAACCTAATGAGGTTGAAATTTGAGTTAATTGATTGAGTATTATTGAGATTTGAGTTCATTGATGAGTTGAGCATGTTTTAGTCTTGGAAGGAGTATCGAGCATCAAGCTGGGAGCAAGTAAATAACTACTCTAACCCACAAAACTACATTGCCAACGTAGGATAATCGTGTAGCACATTCTTTTGACTCTTGTCCCAAACGATGGACATTTATTATGGATCCATGAGAGAGTTGATCATTCTTTACCTTGGCAAGTTTAGTACGGTGTGGCAACGATGTCGTTAGGATGGGTGTGGCAACGACGTCGTTAGGATGGGTGTGGCAACGACGTTGCCTTCGTTGTGTATCACCAAATTAAAGGTGATAGGATTGGATGTCAGTTAAGAGAAACTCGTGAGCAAACACTGATTGAGTATAATATTTCTAAATTGAGTTTATTTCTACTGAGTCTATTTTAAAAAACATGATTTACTGTAAACTTGCATCTTTATTCAGATAAGTTATGAGTTGTTGAGTTGAAGTGAGTGAGTTGAGCCTTACTTTTTTGAGCTATTTTATATACTAGTATATTTCATGTACTGACATCCATTTGGACCTGCACCGTTTTATGATGTAGATACAAGTGATAGAGGACTTCAATCTGCGCATCGTTGAGGTCTAGATCAGTGCACCCTCAGAGTTGGTAAGCCCTCCTTGCTTTCCGGAGGAGCCCTTTTATTTTTCTTACTTTTATTGAGTATTTTATTTCTTCGATTAGGGTATTCATATTCTGTTATGGAACGATCTAAATTGTTGAGTAGAGACTTCATGGACATTGAATAGAGGATTTGTTGAGTATTATTTACTTTCAAATTTATTCACTAGAAACTATGTCTTAGTAGAGTTACATTTATTCTTATGATGTCTTTTTACTTGAGTATTTCTTCCGCTGTTGAGTTGATGTGACGATGAGGCCAGGTAGTTCTCTTAGGGGATCGACAATGGTTCTTCAAGTGTCGGCCACGCCCAGGGTACCCTCTAGGGCGTGACAACAGAAGTCTCAACATTTTGGGCTTTTGTTGTTCATCTTTATGTTTTTTCTCACATTGATTAATTGAATCAAATATGAGAACTTCAAATTTCATATCTCCTTCATGTCTGAACACCAATATACCTTCCACCTGCAAAGTTTGTTCTACAAACTTTTCCCAACCATCTTCTAATCGCCGACCATTTATTTTCACCTTCCACTTCTTATCTAAAGTTGTACAATCATATATCTAGAGTGAAGGATAATTAGTTAAAAAAACTATATATAAGTAAACATTACTTGTTAGCATACTTTCTCAATTCCCTTTTAGTTATTTTCATTAGTATTTTTTTCCTCTCACTTGTCTATTTAATAACTAGAGAGAATTTTTTTATTTTATTTCAATTACATTGTCTTTATCATTGAGTTACTTCATAGAGTATCAACGTAATTTTTAAATCAAATACTATACGACTAACTTTTTCATTGCTTGTGTTTATTAGGAATAAAATGGGTGTAATTAATCCTACTTTATTGCTTGTTGATTGATTTGGTTTATGTCAAGGTTGTATAGGAACTGAATAGAAGTTATTATTAATAACTAATTTTATCATGGCACAACTTATCATGTTCATATATATTGATCTATTATGCATCTCTGCATGCAACATTGAGCAGACTTCTAATGTTTGATCTAGTCATCATAAATAATTTCTCAAATAATGTACGAAAACAAAAATGATTAAGTAAAATAAAAAAGAAGAGAGAAATATATATTAAATTATGAATTCTTTTGTAAAAATCTTGACTTCGCTGCTGCTTATCGGCCTTTCTCAGTAGATATATTCATATAGATAGTGTTTCTTTATATACTTCAACAAATATTGAAAATATTATGTAACATAACAATAAGTTGAAAGGAAAGTTAATGAATAAAGATAAAAATCCAAATAAATTAAATACTTTTTTCTTGATTTGCTAAAAAAATTAACTAAAATAAAATATGAAGGAAGAGTATATATGCATACAGTCATGGACTAAAGTTTTGATCTTTAGTACTCTTTTTTATTTACTTGATATACTTATTGTATTTTTTTTTTGGGTAAATTATGTAACTAGGCAAATATGTGATATGTATTTATAATATACCACTATAATTTGAAAAAAAATATAATTTATAGCTATAGTTAAGGTTTCCCTGCAATTTTCTCTCCTCTCTTCTTCTTCTTCTTCTTCTCTCTTTGCAATCTCTCCCTCGCCTCTTTCCTCTCCCTGCCTATCCTCTCTCTCTCATCTTTCTTCCCCCTCTCTCAAGACATATACAAATTATAATAAAGAATTATACAGATACAAATGTTAACAATCGTTTACATGAATACAATTGATAAATATCAATTATACAAATCCTCTTCAGTGATACGAAATGCGAATATATATATATATTTGGATAAAAGTTGTATTCATTGATTGAAATTATATTTTGGATACAAATTGTTTCATTGATACAAATTATATTTGTTGATTCAATTATATAAATCCTCTTTAGTGATATCAGTATAGTTGGATACACATTGTATTTATTGATATAAATTATATTTGGGTACAAATTGTATGTTATTACCGTTATTTTTTTGTTGATACATACATACATACACACACACACACACACACACACACACATATATATATACACACACACACATATTTTGTTTATATACTATTATCCAGTAGATATACAAATGTAATTGTTGATACATATATATATATATACTCGTTATATATATACAATTATCTAACAAATATACAAATAGAATTCACCTTTCTCTCTCACTTTCGCATCTCTCCTCCCTCTCCCAATCTCGCTCTCCTCTCTATATGTAGCTGCGTACCATAATTTTAGCAAAACTATAGCTATTTTTTTACCTCATTATGTTTCAAGTGTTTGCTCTTTTTGAAACTATTTTTTTAATAAAAAGGATTGAAAGGTCCATTATATTGAATAGTCCCATTATACTGAAAGAAAAGAACATATACAAGGATCTAGCCTGATGTGCTAAGTCCAAAACAAAATACAAAGCAAAATAAATAAATAATTAGGGAGGTGAAAAGGATCGCCGTCCTTCTAGAGTTCTCTGATGAAAATCCTTCACAACCCCTCTTTTCTTAATTAGCCAAAGATCCATGGTTGAAAACATCCATAACCAACTAAGGAAGGAAGCTTTGAAGATTCAAGTTTCTGACTCGAGCTTCAGTTTTAACGTTGACTTCCTGAAATATTGTTTTTGATCTTTTTGTCATTTCCGGATTCAAGATTAAGTATTTCAAATTAGTGTTCTTTCAGGTCAGTAAGGGTAAGTTCATCCCTCTTTCCTTAAATCTAGATCTGATAGGTTGAATCCCACAATGGAATTAATGCCACCGAAGCTTACATTTTTGAAAAGGATATTAACTTAACTTGTTTCTGTGTAGATACGGGAGATACTCAGTTGCCCAGCCTAATAAAAGGAATGGATGGAAACATCAATCCAGGTATACAAAACCTTATGAAATAGCTTAATTAGTTGTTAAAATAACTTATTCAAATATAACTTAAACATATACAAGTCTAGTATCACTTGTCTAGATTTTATATCATTTGTGACACCTCAAGATCTCACCAGCTGAATGATATGTAACTAAACAAATCTAATTTAGACAAAGTGCTAGATGTTTAAAAGTGAAAAATAATTTGATTATGATCCAGACAAATATATATAAAAAAGTGAATATTGTCTGATAAGATTATGAAGTTTTGACCTGCTTATTTAAGAGGTAATTTATGAAATTAAAGAAAATGTGTAAGAAATTATGAAAACTTTAATAAATCAAGGAATAGCTAGTGATACGAATAATAATATATCCAATGTAATTCATACTATCACCTTGTAAAAATAAAGATGTTATTTTCGATAAGTCTCTCAAAACTAGCTATTATATATGGAAAAAAAATCTTTATAAATGAAAGGAAATACAAATTAGAAGAATAGTATCGTTATACGCAAGTATTAGAAGTGTTCATGGTTTGGTTTGGAGCAATTATTGGTTAAAATTAAAATCAAAATCAAATTAATTTTTTATTCGATTTTTAAATTTCTAAAATCAAATAAAAAATAACCATTGGTTTGGTTTAGTTTGATTGGTTACTTCTGTTGAAGCATATGCATCTCGATAGATATAGATACCTAGTACATGAATAATCCATATGAAAAGTTGAAAACTATTGTGGATTCAATTAAGCAATACTAGAATTATTATTACACCAATAATATAATATAATTAAATAATGCAAAAGTCATTAAACACCAAAGATCAAAAGATTAAATCTTTATAGCAAAAAAAACTCCAAGTTCAATAATTGGGAACTACCTGAGGGAGGGGTATAAGAAAATTACATACCAAAACACAAATAAGTGAATTTCAAACAAATAAAAAATTGAACTCTTTTAAGTATAAGAGATGTCCCAAAAAAGAACAGACACATTAGATGGTACCATGTCATGAACCAAGTTAGGCCCTAGGTGTAACACGACGAATGAGATCCCCAAAGGAATCCCAAACAAGACTTCTTAATATATCGTAAGCATTCATTGGTAATGAGCAGTCACACAAGCGAAAACATGGGGTAAGGGACTAAGGATCATAACATAAGATAATATGAGAATATTGTATAACATACTTCCACATATTATGTCCAACACATGCTCAAAATACTAGACTAGGTGAGGGTTAAAACATGTCCCTAACTCACTATCAAAAGAAATGACAAGGTAATTGTAACACCCCAACTTTTTTTTAACTAAGATTGAATCATACTTCATATGATAGGATCAATTCCTAAGTATTTAAAGTATATTAGATGTGATTTAGAGATATAATTGATCTTTTACATCAAGCCAAGTCCAAAGAATTTCTAGTGACTAGGTTTTCATATGAGTTGATGGAAGGGTCAACTTCAAATGACCATATCTCCTAACGTATAATGAGTTAGGTGACCCATAATATATCAAATTAAAGATCTTTGAATTATCTTTCCAACACATCTTATTTCGCGTTAAATGGAGTTCGGAGTAGAGAGTTATGTCTATTTTACTGGAGACCTGCAGAGCTGTCTGAAGGTCCGCGATGGCTCTGCGACGCGGACCTATCGCGAACCCTTTCTGGATAAGCTAACCGACGTTTCTTTATTTTATTTTGAGGGTAATTTTATCCTAAAGCCTTTGGGGGTCTATTTAAGGTCCCAAAACGCATAATACATCAGTTTCATAAGTCAAAACCCTCTCTTTCACTCCTAAACATAAAACACTCAAGAATAATCAAGAAAGTCATCAAGTTAGGATTAACTTTCAAGATTCTTCATCAAGGTGAGTTATCTTTCATAAGCTTTAAGCTAATTTATCTATCTATTCATGAAATCCTTAATAGAATCTTAAATCCTAACCTAGGGTTTCAAGAAAACGAATTCAAGAATCCCAAGAAAGGATTCCTTGATTCTTCTTTCCATGAATTAGGGTTCTTCATCAAGAAACTCTAAAGATTCTGAGTCAAGAAGTCAAGAATCAAAAAGAAGTTCTTCAAACGATGTCTTTCCAAGTTCTTCCACTCTAAAAGAACAACGAGATTGAGGATTTCCTCCAAGAAAGCGAGAACTCATCAAAATTTTGATTGTAATATCAAGTTTCCAGGTATGTAAGGCTACTCTAAAAATATGGGAATGTCCTCCCATGTGCCCTTATGATGTAGGTATGGATGTCCTAATGTAATGATGATAGGGTAACAAATTGAAGTATGAATTAGTAAATACGATGTAGAGAGTAATTGGCATTGTTGTATGCATATAAATATATATTTCATGCATTGATGATGATCGTCATAAAAACCCTCATGTGTTTTTTTAAACTATTTTCATGAAAAGCATTTAGTTGAAAACCTTACATCTATTGTATTCTAGAAAAGCATGCATGATGAACATGGGTGCGTGTGTAGAGTCTAGAGTAATAATAAAATAATGAATGATAATGATGATGCCAAGGTTATGAATGAGAGAATTTTGATGTTAATGTTAGTAAGGTGAGATGATGGCTGATGTTGATGTCTCTAAGTTGAGAGTCAAAGTTTCTAATCTAGTATTCCTAAAGTCTATGATGTTGAAGTAACTGCTAATGAGGTGATGATGATGATGCTAATGTTAATGCATTGAGATGACAATGATATCAATGTAAATGAGATGCTAATGATGATGTAATGTGTCCCTATGGGGACTAATGATGATGTAATGTGTCCCTATGGGGACTAATGATAATGTAATGTGTCCCTATGGGACTAATGATGTTAATGTTTTATGAGCATGTCGAGTTCTGGGAGGAGTATTGAGCACCGAAATGGATAAAAGTGAGTCCTACTTGAGTCCATTAACTACGTGGCCCATGTAGGAAGAGAGGATTGAACCGCAATGCGGATGGCTCCTATCTTGTCCCAAATGAGGACTAATATTATGTTTTGTGGATCCACTAATGTTATGTCCCTTACCCTGGGCAGGGTAATGGATGGGTGTGGCAACGACATCGCTTCGTTGTATCATCACTGGCTCATAAGTGATGGTTGTCGGTTAAAGAAACTCCCAGTTAGGCCTCTCAGAAAAGGTTTCCCTAATAGTACTCTAATGTAAATGTTAATGTAAAGGCCAATGTTAATGTTAAGGTCAATGTTAATGTAAAGGCCAATGTTAATGTAAAGGTCAATGTTAATATAAAGGTCAATGTTAATGTTTCCCTGATATAAATGTTAAAGTCTCATGATGATGTACGTTATGTTCGGATGATTCTAATGATGTGATTCAGCTATTTTACATGCCAGTACATTCCACGTACTAACGCCATTTGGCGCTGCATCATTTTATGATGCAGATACAGGAGCTAGAGGACTTTAGCAGCCGCCCCGTTGAAGCAAAGTGTTTGCAAGTTCTGACTATGGTGAGCCTCCCTGTTTTCGGAGGAAACCTTTATTTGATGCTATCCATTTATTTCATTGAGTCGGGTAGCCATGGCATGTCATAGTCCCCTTCTTAGACGGTTTAGATAATGTTAGAGGCTTTGTAGACATAATGATGTAGTCAAGGTGAATGGTTTGATAACTGAACAATATTTCTTTGCTTGGTTTTGATGATCAGATTGAGGTTTGGCCATTGGCCCACTACTTTAAAAGTGTTGTTTACTAATTTCCTTCCGCTATGTTTAAGATGAACGATGTGATGAGGCTAAGTGGTTCGCTTGGGGGCTAGCAATAGTCTCTGAGTGCCGGCCACGCCTAGAGTACCCTCCCGGGGCGTGACAGTAATAGTTTCGAATCTTAAAAAAAATGACATAAGGTAGAAGGAAAGAGGCTTGTCCCTGAAGCATGAGGACTCACCAAATAGGATCTTTGAAGCAAGCCATAATCAACTACGAGGATGAGGAGAAGGATAGTCGCTCATCCCTACATTGCAGGATAATCTAAGCAAAACGTATGCGTTAGTACATTTGAATGTACTAAGTATGTACGCATGTAATGCAATAATGATATAAGTGCAAGTAATTAAGTAAAACACATACTTTAATGAATGAGTAAAGGCATAAGTAAGAATGGATAATCAAAGCACCAAAAGCCATAAGTACTATCATATAAAGCATTATAGAAGATCATACATATGTGGGAAGTGACTTTGTATGGCCATGCGAGCTATAATATGGAATTCTATGTAACCCTTAGACTAAGAAAGGGAGAGACTACTTGTCGAGGTAGACTCCATCTTGGTACATTTATTAATTTTGAGGGGCTAAATGTGGATCCACTAGCCTAGATTATAAGGCAATCTATGGTGGCACATAGTTTAAGCAAGATGTTGCTACTAGGATTCCTTTGGAAAGTAAACCTTTCACTTTTGGACTAAACCCCACATTATGCCTTTTCGGTGCTAAGTCAATCCCACGAAATAATAATACATTAACAAGATCAATCATAAGCTTTGAGTTTCAACAAAATATCAATGGTGTACATAGAATAGCTCATCACCTTTGGTGATTCCAAATGTGAGAATGGTCCTTATCACAAGTCTAATCTATGATTTAGGTGAGAAAATCTTTCACCAACATTACAATTATTCATTAAAGGACATCCATGATCATATCAATAGCTTTTATAAGCCTTTGGTTGATCCCTTATCATTCTAGTCATGATTGTTTGAAAACTAGAATAGGCTATGTGGGTTCAATGTCAAATCACTTTTAAAACATGCAATTCAATGAGACTAAACACAATAAAATTCATCATTTAGAATCATAATGAAAGCAACCCGCCTTGACTTTCAAAATTCTAATAGCTTGATATAGAAATACCTTGTAAATAATTATTTTCATGCAACTGGATATCAATTTACATTAAAAAAAAGTCAATTAGTATAAATAAGTCAATATATGAAATGGATGTAAAATTATAGAAGCCCATGAAATACATAAATGAAATTGAGAGATTTGGATGAAATATGCTTGGGCTCTATGGGTGGAGGGTAACCATGGATGAAACCCACTTACTTGAGATGGAAACCTAGCCGAACCCTTGAGGAATTGTTGAGAACCTTTATGAACACTAACTTTTATGCTTTTGAGTTTAAGTGGAATTTGAGATGAAGAAAATGTTTGGTGACTTAGAATTTTGTGAATGAAGTGTAATTAGAGTTTTGGGTATTATAGGGTAGTCTTTAGGAACAAAAACTACGTAGTTTAGGGCTTAAGGTAGGAGTAAATAACAAAAGAGCCTTTCATTAAAAAATGTCAGGAGGATCCAGGAAGGGAGATCTATGAATTGTAGATCAATCTACGATCTATTTGAGGCTATCGAAATTCTTTTTCAGGTTATTACGGATAATTCTATTAAGGTTTTGTAAAAAAAATTAATCGAAAGTCATACCATAAAAAGATTTTGTGCCAATACACATGAAAAATAAAAATAAAAATTCTAATTTCTGTTGAGTGACCCCTAAATGTTAAAAAATGCCTTGCGAATTAGGCTATGGCTAATAAAATTCTTTCTCAGGTCATTAAATGATTTTGTAAAGGGTTTGGAGAAAACAATTGATCGAAAGTCATACCACTTAAAAAATCTATAAACTAATACACACAAAAAATAATGAAAACTGTTAATTCACATTGAGTGACCCTAAATGCTAAAAAATATCCCACAGATTAGGCTGGGGCTATTAAAAGCTTCCCCAGGTCACTACAGATGATTCAGTAAAAATTTCGCAGAAAAGTGATCAGAAGCCATACCACCAAAATAATTTCATAGGCTAACACGCAAAAAGAAGAGAAAATCAGTTAATTCTCGTTAAGTGGTCCCTAAATTCTAAATAACGCCTCACAAATCAGGCTATGGCTATTAGAGTTATTTTTTGGATCATTATATATGCTTCTGCAAATGTTTCATGAAAAAATTGACAGAAATCTTTCCATAAAAAAATTCATGGGCTAACACACAAAATTAATCAATTTAGTTTTTTCACTTACAAAATTTTATACCTAGTTTTTAGGTTTACTAAAATAATTTTAACTTCAAATATCACTTTTAATGTTATCCTATAGAACTTTTATCTTTGGATTCAAATTTCTCTTTAGTCTCAATATTTTGTGACTTTTATTGTTATTCTTTATATTCTTTCTCATGTTCGTGATTTGAATCAAATATCATAATTCAAATTCCATATCTCCTTCATGTCTGAACACCAACATATCTTCCACCTGCAAATTATGTTGCTCTATAAAATTTTTCCAACCATCTTCTAGTCGTCCACCATTCATTTTCACTTTTCACTTCTTTCTACAGTTGTGCAATCATATATATAGAGTGAAGTGGCAAGTGAAAATAAATGGTGGGCGATAGAAGATGGTCGAAAAAAGTTTGTAGACAACACAATTTGCAGGTAGAAGATATGCTGGTGTCTAGAGATAAAGGAGATGTGGAATTTGATGTTTTCATATTTGATTCAATTAATCAATGTGAGAAAGAATATAAAGAAGAACAATAAAAGGCTCAAAATTTGAGACTTAAAGACAAATTTGCATCCAAAGGTAAAAGTTCTATAAAATAACATTAAAAATGATATTTGAAAGTTAAGATTGTTTCAATAAAACTAAAAAACAAAGGAAAAAATTTTGTGAGTGAAAAAAAGTTGACTAATTTTATGTGTTAGCCCATGAGTTTTTTTGGTGGCAAGACTTCTGTCATGACCCGAAATCCTGGTGTGATGGCACTCACCTAACCCACCAAGGTGAGTGAGTCCAAAATCCAAACAACATAACAATAGCAACAAAAGCGAAATATAATAGTCTAATAATATAGATAAGTGGAAGAAAAAAAACTACAACTATCCCAAGAACTGGTATCACATGTACAAGCCTCTAAGTATAGATTACTCAAATGAAATACAAGACATAATGTCTAATCCTCAAATAGAACAAGAACAAAAAATAGAATCCTCAAGGTCCGTTGAAGACTTAAGTAGCTACCTCGCAAGAAATCTGAAGCTCAATCCAACAAGAAAGAAGTCTAGAAGTATGGATCGGGCTTACAACCTACAAAATGTAGCAAGGGGTGAGTATCAAATAACATGGTACTCAGCAAATGGAACTAACCTAAAGTAAAGCAATGCAGAACACAAGTAACTCCTTAAGTCCCAATCATAAGCCGCCGAACTACAACCCTGTATTCAGAAAAGTGCCAGCACAATATAATATACAGATCACTGTAATATATATATACTCATCATCTAGCATAGTATCTCAATTCAAAAGTATATACATAGATCCAACACTTACATCAAGATCAAGGATATAATAAGTACACAATCTCATAAACAATATACAACTATATGAGTCAGACATTATATGAGATTGAGTGGATGTACGGAGTGCATGTGGATGTGTTCACTGACCACAAGAGCTTGCAGTATGTTTTTAATCAAAAAGAGCTCAACTTGCGACAGAGGAGATGGTTGGAGTTGCTCAAGGACTATGACATGAGCATTCACTACCACCCAGGTAAAGCTAACGTTGTTGCTGATGCTCTTAGCAGGTTATCAATGGGTAGCACAACCCATGTAGAGGAAGGAAAGAGGGAGTTAGCCAAGGACGTGCATCGATTGGCTCGATTAGGAGTCCGACTTGAGTAGAACAACGAAGGAGGAGTTCATGTTCAGGACGGGTCCGCTTCCTCGTTAGTGGTGGAGGTGAAGGAAAAGCAAGACCAAAACCCTGTCATACTCCAATTAAAGGAGGATGTCCATAATCAGAGGGTGATGGTCTTCTCCAAAGGGGAAGATGGAGTGTTAAGATATCAAAGTCGATTGTGTGTTCCAAATGTTGATGGCATATGAGATAAAATAATGGCAGAAGCTCATAACACTAGATATTCCATTCATCCTGGCTCCACCAAAATGTACCACGACTTAAGGGAAGTCTATTGGTGGAATAGGATGAAGAGGGACATCGCAGAGTTCATTTCAAAATGCCCAAATTGCCAACAAGTGAAAGTTGAGCATCAAAGGCCTGGATTGGCTCAGAAGTTTGAAATTCCAGAATGGAAATGGGAGATGATTAACATGGACTTAATCACTGGCCTGCCGAGATCTCGAAAGCAACATGATTCGATATGGGTGATCATGGATAGAATGACTAAGTTGGCTCACTTTTTGGCAGTGAAAACAACGAACACTGCGGAGGAGTACGCCAGATTGTACGTCTAGGAGATTGTGAGGTTGCATGGGGTCCCCTTGTCTATCATCTCGGATAGAGAAACTCAATTTACCTCCTAGTTCTGGAGATCGTTTCAGAAAAGTTTGGGTACTAAGGTAAACCTGAGTACAACCTTCCATCCACAGACGGATGGTCAGGCGAAACGTACAATTCAAACACTGGAGGACATGTTAAGAGCTTGTGTCCTTGACTTCAAAGGGAATTGGAATGATCATTTACCACTGGCTAAATTTGCATATAACAATAGTTATCATGCAAGCATTCAAATGGCTCCTTATGAAGCCTTGTACGAAAGGAGGTGTAGATCGCCTATTGGGTGGTTTGAGGTTGGAGAAGCGGAGCTCATTGGACCTGATATGGTTCACCAGTCGATGGAGAAGGTCAAGGTCATTAGAGAGAGGTTAAAGACTGCCCAAAGTCGCCAAAAATCTTACACCGACGTGAGAAAGAGAGACTTAGAGTTCGAAGTGGACGATTGGGTGTACTTGAAAGTGTCACCTATGAAGGGTGTCCTAAGGTTTGGGAAGAAGGGAAAGCTAAGTCCCTGTTATGTTGGACCCTATCAAATCGTAAGGAGAATTGGGAAGGTGGCTTACGAGTTAGAGTTGCCTTTCGAGTTAGATGGGGTGCACCCGGTGTTCCATGTGTCAATGCTAAAGAAATGCTTGGGAAATCCTGCCTTGGTGATCCCTGTTGATAGCATTGGGGTGAAGGATAACCTATCTTACGAAGAGGTCCCGGTTCAAATATTTGACCGCCAAATTCGTAAACTGAGGAACAAAGAAATAGCCTCAGTCAAAGTCTTGTGGAGGAATCAATTCGTTGAAGAAGCCACATGGGAAGCTGAGGAGGAGATGAAGGCAAAGTATCCGCACTTGTTCGTGCCAACTGATAATGAAAATACTGAAGGTAGAAATCTTTACTCTTCACTAAGCTAAGTGTTCTATTTTTATGTGACTTACTGTTATTAAGTCAAGGATTGATTAATTGAATTGAGTGTGGAAATGAGTCCTGAGTCTATTCGTGTGTTAATCCCCATCTCTACTCCTCATTCGAGGACGAATGATCCCAAGGGGGAGATGATGTAACGCCCGATAAATTTATCAAAATGCCCCTAGAGTGAGGGTATGCGCGTAACGCATCTTCCGATGCTCATATGGCAGATCCAAAATCGGATTTGAAATCAGTATGAAAAAAATTGAGTGGGAAAATGGTCTCGGTCGATTTTTAGAGCTACCCGATCGAAAGATAAATTTTCGATCCAAGTCATAAAACAGTGACGGTGCGCGACAGAGGCGCGACGCGCACTTGTCGCGGAGGGACACTTTTCTGTTTTTCCAAATTTTCAACGGGATGGAGAAAACTCATTCAAAAAAATACTTTTCCAAAAAATACACAATTCGCGATAGGTCCGCATCGCTGACCGTGCATTTTCCGAACTGAAAATTTCTAATTTATTATGAGGGGCATTCCGGTCAATTCCTAAACCCTCCTAAACATTAATACACGACTAGTTAGGTCCTTCCAACATGAAAAGAGCCCAAAACCCCTATTCTAAGTCCTATTTCAAAATCCACACAAGGCTAGGGCTTAAGAAGAGGAGAGAAGGGCTTGGGGTAAGACATTCGAGAAGAGATCCTCGACATTACCCGGTTGAATAGCTGCATCACAGATATGTAAGGCTAAACTAAAACATGGAATTGTTCTCTTATGTGCCCCATAGAGGTCGTAGATGAATTGATGATTGAAGAGTCTAGAGGCATGATTGTTTTGATGGATTTTTCTTGAAAATTATATTTGAAATTATATGTTTCCTATGTTGATGATCATCATACTATTTGTTTTCTTAAATTGGATATTTTCATGAGAATTGCATAACCCTTCATGACTAATTTGCAAAGCATGCACATTGCACTTGAGACTTGAGTCTAGAGCCTTGCATTGGGATTGTTGATTGTGATGATGAGTTGATGAAATCTTGATTGTTTTATGAGTCCCTATAAATGAACTCTACCGATGCGTTATTCACTTGTTTCCTAATGACGGTTATACAATCTTGAGTCATTGAGGAGATATTGATGATAGGATTAAAATCCCTATGAGATGCTGATGATAGGGTGGAAGTCCCTATGAGAAAATTGATGAAAGAACCAAAGTCCCTGTGAAATATCAGCCATGGACGGGGAGTCAGTCCCTATGAGACTGACAGTCATTGACGTAGAGTGAATCCCTATGAGACTGGTTGAGGTTGATTTTATGAGCATTGAATCGGGAGGAGTATCGAGCACCGAAATGAGTAGGAGTGAGTCCCACTCAAACTCATTAACTACATCGCCAAACGTAGGAGAGGCTTAAACCATCACATATATATGGTTTCCCTCGAGGTTTAACAGTCCCTGAAAGCAATAGAGGATCTGTTCGGTTTGATTTCATATCGGGTACATTGATATGGTATCCAGTGTCCCTTACCTGGTAAGTTTGGGACCACTGTGGCAACATCAGGGTGATTGTTGTACATTCATGACTCATAAGTGAGTGTTGTCGGATAAGAGAAACTCCCGGGAAAATTCTCACCGTACTCTGAGTCTAGATGAGATGAGATGAGATGAGCGGGGGTGGACACCCTTGAGATGATCTGTAAGATGAGTTGAGACTATTGATGAGTCTGGGATAATGATGTGTCACTTGTCTACTCTTTATTCTTTCATAGACAGACAATTGACTGTGTTGATGTGATTATGATGTTTATTTTGACTTGATGTTACTTTCCGTATTTTCTATCGGTTTCTGTTTCATTCAGCTATTTTACATACCAGTACATTCCAAGTACTGCTGTTCACTCTGGACTGCATCGTTTTATGATGCAGAGGCAGGTACTAGAGATCATCAACAGACGCTCCGTTGAAGATCAGAGATTCAAAGCTGATTTGGTGAGCCTCCCCTACTCCGGAGGAACCATTACTTTTATTTCATCATGCTTTAGAGTTACGATTGGACTATTTCCTTATTGTGATTTGGGTAGCCATGGGTCTATCATTGGCACCACATCATTAGTGATAGAGGCTTCATAGACAAGGGTCGAGCATTGATGTTGAGATTATGAGCTAGTTCTTTCTACAAGCCTTCATTATTTTATCTATATTCCTTTGAGAACTTTAGATGAGATGTGTCCATTACTTGCATATATTTTCCACTGTTCATTAGAAATATGTGATTGAATGAGGTGATGAGGCTAAGTGGTTCGCTTGGGGACTAGTAATAGTCTCTGAGTGTCGGCCACGCCAAGGATACCCTTCCGGGGCATGACACAAAAGTATATAAATAGATCCAACACTTACATCAAGATCAAGGATATAATAAGTACACAATCTCATAAACAATATACAACTATATCAATCAGACATTATATGAGATTGAGTGGATGTCATGAGATGTATATAGTGCAATGCAATGTCAAATAATCGTGATTTATGTCTGTCCTAGAGTACACATCCGCTGATCAGATGACTGTCTCATACGAAATCTATGGGGGCCAATCATGGACCATGTATTTGTGATTCGGGTCAGCAATGACCTCGACTCATGTCACCTGTCCGGAAATGAGCTTGGACAATTGACATATTACCTCGGCACGATCGGTAGAGACCTCAGGCACCAATTCACTTATTACCTTACTCTCATCTCGGTCGTAGCCATTACAAGTATCAATGCACAAATAATAATAGATGCAAGATGCATGATCACAATTATATCATAGTATCATCATCATAATAATCTCATTATCTCAATACTATCAATATCTCACTATCATTAGTGTCTCAATATCATCAATGTAGCATATCATCAGTATATCAATATCATTAATGCAATATCAACAGTGCTTCAATATAACTACAGTCTCAATGTATCAATCATATTACAATATAAACGCCATCTCACCTTCATTGTCAAATGGTTCATAAAGTTACAATATCACAAATGTACAATTAAATTATAAAGCAATGTATCACCATATGAGCAATTATTCAATATAAAAGTCATGATAAGCCTACAATGATTTGATTCTACCCCCAAATACTCAATTCCATATACATTAAAGCATACAAGGTTCATTCATACTTAATGAAAAGTTAGAAGTTCACTTGTCTCAAATAAACTCGAATCAAGTCAAAATCATTGCTTTTCCCCTTCCACGATACCCCGAATCACCACAGTCTATTTAGATATGGGATCACAATCACATAACGGATCTAATGACACTAAAATTAATTAATTCGAAGAGAAGGGTAAAATGGTCAAAATTCTCATGCCAGAAAATGTAGTCAAAAATTAAAAATTTATGTATGGAAATGTTCCCCAAGTAATAAGGAATTCAACGGTGAAAACGGTTTTAAAATGGAGCTAAGATGAGGGAGAAATCAACGATTAAAGTTTAGGAAACTCAATTCCAAAAATTCCCAAATTCCACCATTAAATCCCCAAATTTTTAGAAGTTAAAATACAAATTAATCAATGGAAATAGTTGAAATAGGTTAGAAAATAGTTTCCCAATCAATTTGCCTTGAAAACCTTGAAAATCCTCTCTTAGAACGAAGCTTAAAATGTCAAAAATGGTGAAAAGGTCTAAATCACGTTTTAAAAAAAGGCCACTGTTCAGACATCTATAATGCTCCGCGAATACAGAGCCTTATCTGCGAATGCGGAGGCTACGAGGCTGGATTCTGCCAACGCAGCCCACCCATCTGCAAACGCGGAGAACAAAGGAGGCATGCTATCCCACACATCTATGATCATAGACACTTTGGCACGGAAGAGGAGGTCTAAAAGGTTTAACCTACGTGAATGCAGTCTCGGAGGCCCGACGCAGAGAGTAATTAGGGATGCACCAGATATTAGTTGCACTAGCAATACTCATCTCAAAAAAAACATGAACTGGACCCTTAGAAATTTATTCAACCCCATGAATACAAACCAATCATAGAATCCTACCAAAAACGACGATCCAAACTCAATGGAGTCATCAAAGTCAAATCCAAAACCTCCGTGGCTCCGAACCTGAGAAAGATCATTCAGATTAGTTTCGGACCTGAAAACTCAAAATATTCTCAGAATCTCTAAAAATTACAGCAAAGGAATTTCAAGCGTTAGTTTCACCACGCGGAAGCACTTGAACTGACGGGAAAATTTGATACGAGCTCCCGAACTCCGAATGTTGACCAAAGTCAAACCTATGATCCAAAATGAACTAGAATTGCAACTTTGGGCCTAGAATCTTCGTTTTAACTCCGAATTCAGTTCTGCAATTTCTCCTAGACCAGATTTGACATTCTAGAATTGACGGAATCAACAGAATCAAATTCTGACACTTAAAACTTAAACTTACCTCAAAACTCATTTTTTGTGTGTGTTCACCCATGAATTTTTTTATGGTATGACTTCCTATTAATTTTTTTGCAAAGCCTCTGCGAAACCATCGTTATAATCTAACGAAGAATTCTAAGTTTGAATAACTATTTTAAAGATTATCTTAACTCTAGTACACCAATGAGGATATTTGTAATGCAATATGATAAAGTTGTTGACACAAGGTATGATAAAGTAAGGGAGAAGGATTATATGACAAAATATTTTAAAAGGCTACCTTGAAAAATTTATATTAAATGAAGGATAAAGCTTCCTAAATATATACTAGAAAAATATAACAAAAATTTCAAGAAGAACTGATTCAATTTCAAAAATTTATTACAGAGAACATCAATGTTCTTCATGGTATATACATCTATAAAGTACATTTTTTCAAAAACAAGCATCGATATATATTGTTAAATTGAATCTTTGCCACGATCCGACCGTACAGGTCATGATGACACCTACCATAACTCTCTGGTAGGTAAGTCAGCCCGTAATTCGGAACTGCTAATAACGGGGGTGAGGGTAGAAGACAACCAAAAGAAACTCAACTAACACTCTAATCCCAATGAAAGCAAAATCGATACTACATAGATACAATATACCCGCAAGACAACCCTTCCAGAACCTAGAAGTCACTTGTATAGAGCTACTATAGATGAGATACATATCAACTGAGTCATAAAGGGGTGTGTGTATATATATATATATACACACACACAAGACCAAAACAATATACAAGGCTAGTCTCTAGAAGCGAAAGACCGGCCACTGATACAGATAAAGACTGGAAGGATCCAAGAATGCTTAATGCTCACCACAAGTCTTTGAAAATGACAACAATAATCGGGAAAAAATCAATGTTGTTGACTCGTGCTCGATCCTACATCACGAAGTAGATGAAGAGTGTAGTATGAGTACCAAAAATAAGGTATCCAGTAGGCATCAAAGGCTAACTGAGTAAGAACTGTAAATAAAGTAGAGATAAGCTAGTATGACTCCACAAGAAGCTAATTACAAGAACCGAGCAAGTGTGAACACAAATATGAAAGCAACTAGAACTGAATGATAGTATAGTGGTGTACATGGGTGCAAGGCCCTACTTGTCCATGCTTGTACACCAATCGATCCCTCATAAGCCCAAAAAATACACCCACACACAATGATAAGGTAAAGAAAGGTCCATTGGAAGTACAGTGCAACAGTGCCAAGTCTAAAATGAACTCATAACCCAATAATACGTATGAAATCACAATTTCAATAGCACAACCAAACTTGGCCTTAGACACAAATTGTATACCTCAACTTGGCCTTAGACCTAGGTTATATCTTAGCCTTAAATCCAAGTTATGACCTTGCCTCGGACTCAGGATGTAGTTCTAACAGCGCCTCAAGCCGCGGATATAGTCAGACATGGCCTTAGGCCTCAAATATAATCCAATTGGACTCAAATGTTGTGGCCTTAAATGATACCACTTCAAATGATATGGCCTCAAATAATACAGACTCAAATGATATGGCTTCAAACTAGAGGTATACAGAATATAGCTGATACTCGTCTAGCAATCTCATAATGGAAGGACAAGTAACAATCATGGGAAATTCTTGGACATGAGACTGTAAAATATCTTACTCTAACCACTTAAGTGGCTCATCGGTCACCTCTAACTCCGAGCAGAATCCGATGTATGTGGGGACATTCCAGAAAAGCAAGCCAATCATGTGAATAATTAGGTCCACATCTTGTCACGACCTATCTAAGGCTTAACTTTACCAGATCCAAGTCTACTGTTTTGTTATATAAGAATCTATGCCTCTCAAGTCAACCCTGTGAAATATATAGTAGTCTGTCGACTCTGAACAATGAAGGTCTAAGGCATCACTAGCCTAAGCCTAGACTAAGGCCCAACAATCATCAGATACCAGAAATATATCAATCAGTATATTAATCACAAGTAACCTTAACATGCCCAACAGATACCTGCCAACCCCATATATTAGCTAAAACAATAAATCTGACAAGTACAACCTCAGACTAGTTTCCCTGCCCAATATTCATACTATTCAAAAAAGAAAGAGAAAGCTCGTGGATCGAACATCACAATTTTTTCTATAAGCTACAATTTTAGGAATTCAATCACTTAAGCATTCAAATTCAAGAACTACTCAAGATCAAGACCACTAAATTCAAGAACAAACTCAAAAGCCCTCGTAATCATGTACAAGCCTAGGTCAAGATCAAGTTCAAGAACATGTTCATCAAGTCCATGTCCATATCAAGTACATTAAATTTACAAATCAAGATCATGACCACAATATTTAAAATCAAGCCTAAAAGCCCTTGAATTCAAGTACAAGTCAAGATCAAGTCGATCGAGTTCAGCAATATTGAAGATCAAGTTTACAAGTCCTTGAATTTATATTTGAAAAGGGAAATAAGAGAATTCATTAAAAGTGTCATACTTATATTTAAAATAAAATACTATAAACATGGCGATTTTCAGTCTTGATTATTATTTTCTCGACATGATTGTTTAGAGAGTCGCCACTTAATTTTTAAATAAAAAAATTGAGAAAACTTAATTTAAAAAGACTCTAACATGTTAGGTCATTAAATATTTTAGAGAAAATGAGTAAGAGATTCATATATTCACTTTGAGAAGATGTAAACATTCAAAGTGGCTGCTAAGTGTGCGGTTATTCGATGGATTTACTATAACATTTGACTAACTTTGAGGAGCTTTACTTAAAAATAATAAATAATTAAAAGAAAAACTTATATTAATATATTATATCAAGAAAATATTTACCATATATAGCAAATAAACTTTTTTCGCTGAAACTTATAATACAATTTTAATACATATTACAAAATAATATTTATAAAACATATATAATACAAATTTTATTGATGAATAATACATTTATCGCACATTGTAATGTACATTGTGTCAATTTCTTATCAAACAAGCACAATGTATTTTTAAACAATTATAATATATTTATATTACATTCATGATTCACTTTTAATATTGTAGCCTAAAAGAGTTGGCTCACCCTTGAATTCTGTCACTTAGTGATCTCCCAGCTAAAGTCTGTCAATAGCTGACTAAAGATGCCCGTACTCATAAAGAAAGAGCAACTGTAGTATTATTACATATAATAAAATTGTACTATTAGGATCACACGGCTATTCCATAAATAAAATATATACATGTAACACAACATAGTAACACCATACATATACAATAAACACCAACAAGTTAACAGTTCATGTGCAGTATACAATTTACAATGTCAATCTCAAATGCACCAATCAATAATGGTCCTCTCATGAAACCCATACTTAAACTATTAGCGTGCCAAAATATGACACCTGATTCAATATGTGACTAAACATGATATACTATTTAATATATGTCAAAATGTGACATCGGATTTAATATGCATCGGAACATGACGACCGATCCAATATGTGCCAAAACATGACATCCGATCCAATATATGTCAGAACGTGACATCCGATCCAAATCACAACCATAATTGCAGTCGTAGTCGCAATCACAATGACTGATACATAGTTGCACAATCAAATAATGAGTTCATTGTATGCAATTGATCACAAGTATCCATTTCTTTCATTTCATTATGTCTTTATTTATTCACATACATGCAGATAATACTAACAATGCAATTAATAGGTACATATATTACAGTCGAAAAATTAAATAATCACCTACCTAGAAACAAGCCTTAGGACTCTAAAGAACTGCAGTTTTATATTTCAAAGACTTGACTCATTCTTGGTAAAAAAAATAAATAAGAAATACAAAGAATCAACGAACAATAGCCTACAATATATGAATTATATCAAAATTCTAATCCTTAGTAACTTTCATGATCATTTCCCCTTCAATTAGGGCTTTTTCACCATTAATTTCAGGCCAAAACCTTTCCATAAGAGAATTTTCATAGATTTTAAGATCTAGAAATTAAATTACAAGTTATAGGAATGATTAACTTACCTTTATCGAAGAAGCGGGTGGAAAACTAAAGAAAAATAGCCCTGGGATGCCTTTGGTCTCTCTAGAATGAAATGGGAGAAATAAAAACGATTTTAGGACTTTTCTGACTTAAATTATGACTGTCCCGTTATAACAACCACTTATCCCGCCATAGAGGCCCCATCATAGTTGGAATAATTCCATCATGGCGGGTAGCATCGATACAAAAACTCAAAATTTTGCATACCAAGCCCTCATTCACCACACACCTTCAAACCATGATATTCTAAAATCAACCCTTTGCACCAATATCAATTTCGAGAGTTCTACTTACCCAAATTCAAATCTGTAAAGTCGTCTAGGATCTTTATTGTCTTAACTATCAATTCAAAATTTCATAATCATAATCCAAATCCCAATTCATTATCTGATTACCGTAGATCTCACCTGACTCAGTTTTTTTCCAAGTATGATCTAGGCTCGTTTCAAGTTACTATTTGAGAGTTTTCTGGGTTAATTATTTTTTTTATTGACCCATTCATAACGACGGGAATAAATTATTACAAAAGGTGCCAAGTCAATTTTTCTATTACCACAATTATTATAAGTAAAGATGTCTACTTAACAAAATATGATTCGTACTGAAGCCTAAGGTAGGCTTTTATATAGGCTCCATTGTTTGAGAATTTAGACTTTTTTCACTAAATGATCTTTCTTGTATTTTTAGGATGGTATTTTGACTTGCAGAGTGAGTGACATGGTTCTCAAGGTAATTAGATGAATATTAGAGAAAAAAATCTAATTTTGAATATTTTTGAGTTAAAGTAATGAAAATGTTTAAACAAAGTCAACATGAGGAGTTAATGAACTTGGATTTGAGTTTGGACAGTTTACGCCTTATTTGTTTTCATTACAATTAAAATGTCTAAATATAAATAATTAAAATGTCATTTTTAAATTTGAATATTATTTATTTTTTCAACATCTGAATATGCATATTTATTTATTTATTTATAAATGTAATAATATACAATTCAAATAAAAAAAATTCTAAATTTAATAAAATATAATAAAATTATCATTTGATTAAAAACTTAAACAATTATGCTCTTTAGTGATGGTGTAGATGATTTATAATGGTGATGGTAATGATTGATTTGGTAGCTAGTAATGGTGATGGTGATAGTTTTGATAATAGATATGGTTGGTGTTATAGTTACTAGCATGATGATGATGGTTGATAGTATGGTAGTGGTTGCGATAATAAAGTTGGTTATCATTAATTAGTATATGATGATAACGAACAAAGAATATATGGTAGTTGATTATGTGTTGGCAGTAATTGGCAGCTTTGCTAGTTTTGATGATGTGTGTGGTGGAAGGGGATAATAGTAGAGATTGATCGCGGTGATGATAGTGACTGATGTCACGCCCCGAGAGGGTACCCTTGGCGTGGCCGGCACTCAGAGGCTATTGCTAGTCCCCGAGCGAACCACTTGGCCTCATCGTCACCTCATACTCAACAGCGGAAGAAACATCCTCAAGAAAAAGACTTTAATGTAATTAAAGTAATCAAGTCTTTTTATAAAATGTTAATTTCCAACACAGAATAGTTGAGAAAAAAAATAATACATAACATCCTCCACTCAGTGTCTATGAAGCCTCTAACTCAAACATCTAGATGGTACCATGACAGGCCATGATTACCCAACTCAAGGAAAATAAAGTACTACTCAAGCTAGATGATAATAATATGAAAATTCTCCGAAAACAAGGAGGTCTCACCGATCAGCTGAATGCGAATGGATCTTCAACGAAGCGTCTGTCGATGATCTCTAATACCTGTCTCTGCATCATAAAATGATGCAGTTCCAGAAGGGGACATCAATACGTGGAATGTACTGGTATGTAAAATAGCTGAGTGAAACAGAAACAAGTAGAATAATATAGGAATAACATCAACTCAACATCATACTCCATCAAAATGTCAAATGTCTATCTAAAAAAAGAATAAAGAGTAGACAATGACTCATCAACATCTCATCAATACATCATCAATACATCAGACTCACCTCAAGGAAACTCAATTCAACTCAACTCAACTCGAAGGAAACTCGACTCAACTCAACTCAACACGAAGGAAACTCGACTCATACCATCACATCAACATCAATATCAACATCAGAGTACTATCAAAGTAAGATCTCACTGGGAGTTTCACTAATCGATAACCATCACCTATGAACCGGTAATAATACAACAAGTGATGCCATTGCCACATCCATCTAATATCCTGCCCGGGGTAAAGGACATCAACCTCAGTGGATGCACAAGTAAAAAACGTCAGTCCTCTTTTGGGACAAGATAGGAGCCATCCGCATTGCAATTCAATCCTCTCTTCCTACCGGGCCACGTAGTTAATGGGTTCAAGTGGGACTCAGTCTCACCCATTTCGGTGCTCAATACTCCTCCCAGAACTCGACATGCTCATAAAATATCATCATCATCAGTCTCATAGGGACATAATACCTCATCTTCAGTCCCATAGGGACATAATACCTCATCATCAATCTCATAGGGACATAGTACATCATCATCAGTCCAATAGGGATATAGTACCTCAACATCAACATCAATTCATCTCATCAACATCAACATCAACATCATGGACTCGAAATACTCTTTTAGAATTTAGTTTAAGGTGTTAAGACATCATGAAACATCATTCTCATCAACATCATCATCAAGACTCTCATCAAATGTGAAACACAATCACAACATCACAAACATCATCATCGTCAAGGCTCTAAAATCATCCCCTAGGTTCATTATGCATGCTTTTCAAATAATCATGTAAAGTTATGCTAAATCTAATGAAGATGTTAACTTTAAGAAAATAAATAGTATGATGATAATCAACATAGAAAACATGTAATTTCAAATCAATTTTTTTCAATGAAAAACTCTGAAGTATTAATGCACATAGACTCTTTAACCATCAACTCATCTTTGACCTCTATGGGGCACATGAAAGAACAATCTCATGCTTTTAGTTTAGTCTTACATACCTGAAAAATTGATATTACAATCAAAATTTGATGAATACTCATTTTCTCGGAGAAAATCCTCGATCTCGGTAGTTCTTTTAGAGTGGAAGAACTTAGAAAGACATTGTTTGAAGGCTTATCTTTGATTCTTCAATTCTTGACTTAGAATCTTTAGAGTTCTTGATGAAGAACCCTAATTCGTGAAAAGAAGAATCAAGAAATCCTTTCTTGGGATTCTTGAATTCGTTTCTTGAAACCCTAGGTTATGATTTAAGATTCTATTAGGGATTCATGAATAGATAAAGAAATTTAGGCTGAGTATCTTAAAGCTTATGAAGAATAACTCACCTTGATGATGAATCTTGAAACCTAATCCTAACTTGATGACTTTCTTGATGATTCATGAGCGTTTATGTGTAGGAGTGAAGAAGAGGGTTTTACTTACGAAACCGTTTTATGCGTTTTCGGACCTTAAATAGACTCCCAAAGGTTTTAGGTTAGAAGTACCCTCAAAATAAAATAAAGGGATGTCGCTTAGCTTATCCAGAAAGGATTTGCAATAGGTCCGCGTCGCGGACCTTCAAACAGCTCTGCAGGTCTTCAGTAAAATGGTCATAACTTTCTACTCCGAACTCTGATTAAGGCGAAATAAGATGCGTTGGAAAGCTAATTCAAAGATCTTTAATTTGATATATTATGGGTCACCTAACTCATTATACTTTAGTAGATATGGTCATTTGAATTTGACCCTTCTATCAACTCATACGAAAACTTCATCGGTAGAAATTCTTTGGACTTGACTTGATGTAACAGATCCTTTTATCATCTCCAATTCTATTCTCACTCTAAGGAGTTAACTTTAATATCTATGCTTAATTAAGATCTTATATCATATGAAAGATGGCTCAACTGATATAATGGTGAAAGTAGCCCTGATAGATATAACAGTAGATATAATTATAATAATGAATGTGATAGATATAGTTAAGACAATATTAGTCAGCAATCATAGTGGTTATTGATAGTGATCATGATGGCAGAAGTAATTAGTGATAATGACTAGTGACTGTGGATACGCTCTAATATTTGAAAATTTGTATTTGAAAGATTTCAATATGATGAATAGTTGTAAAGATTATTCAAGGAAAATCATCTGTGATTTCAATAGGATTAGTTTTATATATATATATATATATATATATATATATATATATATATATATATATATATATATATATATTTAATAAAATAATAGTGATATATATTTTTAGCATTCACCGAACTTAATTACCACTGAAAGGCTCTTTTTGAAATAATTTAATTAAATTTATCAGCAACTAGATCATTTTCAGGAAAATATAAAAGCCATTATCATTTGTCCATAAATTTTATGGCTTTTAGTAACAATTTTGATTAGATTTATGGACCATAAAATGAATGGTAAAAGAAAAAGATTAATAATCTTATTAAAGCCATTATAATTGCCATTAATGATTATGACTTTAGAGGCAATTTAATAATTTTAATGGCCACAAAATGGATACTTTTTTCATATCAATAATCCTTTTACATAAAATATCTCAAGTAAAATAATTGTCTGATTGTCATATATTTTGTTGGGGAGTTTTCAAAAATATCAAGTTTTGGGATAAAAATTACATGTCCCTACCGAATCATTGAAAAATACCATATAAAATACCAACTTTATTTACAAATTTAGGAGAGAGAGTGTTTTGAGTGTGATTATTGTGGTGTGTGGTATGATATAATAGTGTTGAAAAATGAAAAAGAGTGTTTTTTTTGGTATTTTGATAAATAAATTTTAAAATGTAATTTTAGGGGTGAAAGTTGTTATTTGTGTAAAAATTTCTATTTTTTGTTTGCGCCAGATTTTGTAACCATGTAGCCTTTTTCATTGTCTACGTAATTATTATATACTCAGCTTTTGTGGTGGACAAAGCAATAATCTATTGCAAAATTGCCTTCAAACTGATGGCACTACCAAAAAGAGTAAAAACATAACCTGTCAAAAAACTTCTCTTATCCAAGTCACCTTCATAATTGGAATTCACAGTACTTATTATTAGTTCACTTAGCTTGTCTTTGAAAAAGTCAAGCTCACATCTATAGTAATTTTTCCATCTATAGTATCTTGAGATCTACTTCACTATCATTGTTTTTACCAGGACTTACCATATATCTATTCACAATATTGATAGTGTGTAAAATGTCAAAATGAGTGCAATTCATAGCATATATAATGTTATCAACCACACTCGAGTATGAAAAGTTGAACACTCAAAGATTATACAAACACCTTTTCAAGCCTACTCTTTCTAATTCTTTCAACCTTTTTGGGAAAATCTCCTCAATTGCCTCCATAATTCTTGTTACATTAAGGATGATCTCATTCTAATATTTGATAGCCTAAATTAGATCCCCCATCAAATTTCTTTATTTCATAATTTGCTAAAGATAATGAAAATATCATAATCCTTGATTATGTGCATGAAATTCCAACCAAACTCTAACACCAAATTATTGCAGAAATATCATGGATTAACTAGCACAACGACCAAAAAACAAAGATAGAAAAGAAAAATAACACAAAAATCTAACGAATTTTGTCAAGGCTTAATCCTTCGAACAAAAACAAAAAGAGTTTTTCATTATGAAAGAAAAGAATAAGTATACGGTGCTTTTTAAATCCTTAGGACTCTATAAATGGATTCTCTAGAATCCTCAACTTCATCCCTGGTATATAGATCCCAAATAGTCCAGGTTCTCTCAATACATGAAGAGAAATATATCCATTTTTTCAAATCTAAATCAATAGATATTTGAGTTTTCTAAAGTACATAAAAAAAAAAAAGGGAAGTTCAAAGCTGAATCAATAAAATGCAACATGTATATATTAATTTAATTCATTTGAATTCAATATTTGTAACGTGAAATATAAATTTATATATAAAAATTCATTAAAATTACAACAAATCTAAATCTAAACTCTTGATTTTAAGAATACAAAAAAAAATTAAACTCATAAAATTTAAATATTGATTTTGTCTCGAAGTCCTTAAGCAAATTTAATACATCAATTAATATAGGACACAACTGCTGGGCAAAAAGATAAAAGAAAAGTTGTAGTCATCTCCAAGTTGTCAAACAATTTCAGACTACATAGCTTCATCTGATACAAGTGCCCTTAAATCATCATCTGTTATATTCTGAAAACATAGATGTTGGTAAAGATATATAGGAAAAAAAATATATCCAACAATAATAACATATCTTCTGTAATCTTATTATAAATGAGTTTTTGAAAAGGATGTACACAGATTTTATCTCTATTTTTGTGGGGTAAAAAAGTTATTTCTCATAGACCTTCGGCTCCATAAAAAGGAATTCGAAAGAGATTTATATGATAGGATTTTCAATACTAGAAGAACAAAGAGGGAAACATATACTCAATGCAAAGCGTGTGAATAAAAATTTATACTTAATGTCATAAATACGTAGTGTATAATTCTGCAGAAAGCCTTAATACCAAACTTTTAATTGCATTAAAATTACTTAAAATCAATTATCAAGAATCAACGATTACATGAAAATATCAACAATTTAATTCACCTTTTTTCTCCCAGCCATTAACTTGAATCGACTAAAGAGGCCCTCAAGCTCTTTTCCCTCAAAATTATATCCAAGCTATAAAATAAATAATAATAATAATAATAATAATAAAATAAATTAATGCACATTCATATAATATTATTAGAATTTAATATTTTTAGCTCTTGGAGGATTGCATCTAACCTCAAGCAATTTGATTTTCAATGCATGACGTCCACTACACAAAATATATCAAGATATTTTTATGATTATAACAGGTTATTAAGGATAAAATGAAAATTTTTAAAATAAGAAGTTTTCAAATATAAAAGGGAATAATTATTTTGTGTGAAATAAATGAATGCATACCTGAGTTTCCCCATTCTAATACGATGCTCACTAGCACGACAAAACCCAACATCTTCGGGGGATATAAACTCGTATGTGCTTCTATTTTTTAACACTCCATCCTAAAATAATTTTTTTTTAAAAAGAACGATAAATTTAGATGGATCAATATGGATTGAGTTAACAAATAAGCGAATTGATTATTTAAATTAAATTTATGAAATTGACCTGATGAATTCCACTTTCATGAGAAAAAGCATTAGCACCAACAATGGCCTTATGTGGCTGCAGCTTAAGCCCACTATACTCCTCTACCTGCATATAATCAACGGTGTAAAAAAATAATCCACAAATAACATCAAATCAATAATTCAAGTCAATATTATATGTATAATTTCAACAAGTAAAATATGTGTAAAAGAATATATATGTAAAATTAGGTTTTGGGCCTAACTCACACCCCAAAAGCTAGCTCAAAGGAATGAGGATTGCCCAGTCCATCCATCTCATTAACCACCAATGTGGGATTTTTTGTTCTTCAACACCCCACCTCACGCCCAGTGCTTAACATCTGGTGCGTGGGCAATTTTAATTTTTTTTTTCGGGGGCCCAACATTGGGTGAGATGGGTCCTGCTCTGATACCATGTAAAATTAGGTTTTGGGCCTAACTCACACCCCAAAAGCTAGCTCAAAGGAAGGAGGATTGCCCAAGCGAGTCCATCCATCTCATTAACCACCAATGTGGGATTTTTTGTTCTTCAACAATATACATATACCATTTTGCTTGTGGTGAATATGTGTTTTGTATTAATTCCCGTAGAGACACCACCTAGTACTTCCTCTCCACCATATTTTATAGCCATTGCAATCTGTATATATATTTAATTACTTAGTCAAATTAACTTTTGAAAAGCGTAACATGACGAAAAAGTAAAGCTTAACCTCTTCTAGAGAAGCATTTCCAGCTCTTTCACCAATTACATTAATTGTTACATCTACCTGTCGTATCCCTGCGCAAATTCCCTGAATTCCAACATATTAACTTGTAAGAGTCAAATTAACTAATGTTTGATGTGAATTCAGACATAAACATTTTTTCGAAATTGAAACACATACAGCTAATGTGTTGGCAGTAGCAAGTCCAAGATCATCGTGACAATGTGCTGCAAGGATCACATCTTGTATTCCAGGAGTATTCACTTTTATGTCATCAATCAGTTGTGCATATTCATTTGGCAAGTTACATCCAACAGTATCAGCAACACAAATGATTGTTGCACCAGCTTTTATAACTTTTCCCACAATGTAATAAAGAAATTCCTTATTAGATCTAACACAAATATAACCACTCCATCAGTTTATAACTTAAACACCGTGTCAAGTCAAAGGGTGTCACATAAAAGGAGACGATAAGAGTAATTTTTTAAAAAAATAAAATAAAAACTGCAAACCTAGTAGCATCTTCCATGCCAAACCTAATATCTTCAAACCCAAGGCTCCTTGCATAAGCCACCATGCTTGTAGCTCTTTCAACAACTTCTTCTCTACTCATGTTTAGTTTATATTTCATATGTATATCACTAGTCGCGATAAACGTTTGAATCATCGGTCTCTTTGCATACTTCAAAGCCTCCCAAGTTCTTTCTATATCCATTTTAGTCGATCTCGCCATGGCACCAATCATCGGGACATGTCCCTCTTCATCAACGTTGTTCCCTGTTGAGATATGATATAATATTCAACTTTGTTTCATACTAAATTTGCAAATAAGAAGAATACACAATTCAATATATACAGTACTCATGTAGGCAGGGGTGGCTCGATAGTGTTAGAAAAAAGGCAAGTTCCTCGGGCCCCCAAATTTGAGGGGCCTCGCTTTCAATTTTTATTTTTGTAATATATAATAGGTTATAGATTTTTTTAAAAAGAAAAAATACTAAGTAAATACTATTTTGCAGTAAAGATTATTTATGTTGTATAAAAAGAAAGAATTATTAGAATAAGTTTGGCACATCTAGAGAATGATCGTATGAACAATTGAAAAGAATTACTGAACGAAATTAGTTATAATTTTTTTTAAACAATTCTGCATCTCAAAGAGATGGAAGAATAAAATTCATAAGAAAATATATTAATATATTCTTTTTTTAAAGTTTAAGGCCTCCATTTGATTTTCGCCTTAGGCCACCAATGTGCTTGAGTCATTCCTGCATGTAGGAGGTCATAAATACTTACCAAATATCTAAAAGTATTTTCGTTGTGTTTGTAATATATTATCTCTGTTTTAATTTACGTGATACATTCCTCCATTCCATTTATATGAAATTCTTTGACTTGACATGATGTTTAAGGAGAAAAAAAGGAAGATTTTTGAAACTTATGGTCTAAAACAATTCTTAAATATTTTAAAGTTAAATTATTTCCAATTAGAGTAAAATGACATTTTTTTGGGACGAACTAAAAAAGAAAGGGCCCTTTTTAGTATGACCAAAACTCGTGTCCTATAAATCACAAAGTTTTAATATCAGTGGTTGATTCTATGACCAGAACTCGTGTCCTATAAATCACATAAAGACTACTTTACCCCTATTTCAATGCTAGAAAATATAACTATCAAACTTTTAAATGAAATGTAGGCATAATTAAAGATTACCAATTTCCTTTGCAATCAACTTTACAAGTTCAAAATCAGCTTGAGAGGCAGCTGGAAAACCAGCCTCTATAACATCAACACCAAGCTTAGCCAACTGACGTGCAATATCCATTTTTTGTTTAGAGGTCATTGCTGCACCAGGGGCCTGTTCTCCATCGCGAAGCGTGGTGTCAAAAATCGCAACGTAGTTAGGGTCAAAGAATTTCCCTGCTTTATAGTCCGATCGCCTAATACCTATTGAGCAGCGGATAGCATATGGGGAATGACAATTCCTCTTGATTGGAGTCATAATACTGAAGGCGCTAACCAAGGAAGCCATTTTTTTTAATGGTACAGTGTGCTTGTTGTGGGGTTTTATAGCCATGAAAATGATCAAAATATTTACTCTATAGAGTCCATACCATGTATAGGCATAAGCCTATTATTCAAGACTTGGCTGACAATGTTTTCTTGGAGCCAAAGGATTAATATGTGGAGGAGTATTGAGGAAAGAGAGTAATCCATAATAAAAATAGTTTGTCAAGAAAAATGAATTGTGGATGGTATTATAATACGTGAAAAATAAAAGAATGTTATTTTTTTTAAAGTTTGTAGTAGACTTTTGAGATTATCAAGTATTATATTTTTTTATTTTAGTGAAATTATATTTCTCATTTTGATTATTATATTTTCCATGTTTGAAGTATTTCATGGGTCAACATATCATGAGAGATAGGATTAAAAATGAGAATATATAAAAGAAGAAGGGAGTGGTTTTGGTAAAAGACAAGATGCGTGGAGCAAGATTAAGATGGTTCAAACATATGATGAGGAGATGCATGTTACCGAAGTATGCAAAGAGACCGATGATTCAAACATAGCGCAATTTGAAAAAGATCAAAGAAGCATTTGGGAGATGGAATTAGATAAGACATAGCGCAATTGCATCTTACCGAAGACATAACCTCCAATACAAAGGTGTGGAGGATGGGATTAGGTAGAAGGTTAGTAGATAAGTGTGCGTCCATATTAATAGGTAGGAGTGTATTGTCTTATTGTCCTTACTGGTAGTTATAAGGTTACTCTCGTAGTTTCTTGTTCTTCAATCTTTGTTGCTATCTGTGGTTTCAGATAGTTTGATTATAATATTATTTTGTTATAGGACTATTCTGCTACTATCATATCTTTATTATATATTGTCTCTTGTACTTTCATAATGTCTTTTTATAGATTAATTTTTCTTGAGCTAGATGTCTCTTAGAAATAACCTTTCTACCTCAGCAGAGGTAGATGTACGATCTACATACGTTCTCCACTCCTCGATCAAATCTCACTTTGTGAGACTATATTGGGCATGTTGTTGTTTCAAATAAATTATCACAATTCGATCTGACGTGATTGTCACTTACACTAACCCTTCGGTGGGAGAACCATTACTACAACCCAACTAACCATACTAATAAGAGAGAAGCTTCTTTAATGTAGAAATAGGTTTAAATAACAACAAAAAGTTGAGTTCCCATAAACTTAATAAACAAAATAAATTAAATTAAATATAAAATTCAACTCCCCTAGAACCTAAAAGTCCTTGTACCAAAACTCTAACAATTTCTATAATAAGAAAATGCAATCCCAAAAACAAAAACTAAATAATGTCTAAAGCTATTTAAGTCTAGAGAAAGTGGATTCAGATTATAGATGAGTCCATGCTAGCCTGAAAGAGTTTGCTCACCCTTGAATTCCATAGATCAACAATTTTCTAGCTGCGACCGATCAGTAGCCACCTGAAGATGTCTTGTACTCAACAAGAAAAGAGCAAGTGCAGTATTAGTACACACAACAACAGTATACTGATAGGATCAGACGGCTATTCCAATAAATGCAATATATACAAGTAACCCCAATATAGTAAAACCACACACATACAGGGATACACAATCAAGTTACCAATTCATGATCAATGTATAGTTTCACAATATCAATCTCAATACAATAGCCAAAGTTTGTCATCTTATGAAATCCATACCAAATTGTTAGTCTGTCGGCGTGCCATTCATTCCAATTGTTAGTGCATTGGCTTGACACCCAATTCAATATGTATTGATACGGTATCTAATCTAATATATATTGGTGTGATACTCGATCTAATATGTGCCCGTGGTACCTAATCCAATATGTACTAGTGTGGTACCCGATCCAATATGTACTAGTGTGGTACCCGATCCAACAATCACAATTACAATCATAATGTAGGCTCACATACTTGCAAAGCCAAGTAACCATTTTAGGCAAGCAATTTGAAATACAAATAATCATGTTATTATATTCATTCCATCTATGTTGTTTTAAGTACATGCAAGTAATACTAATGTCGCAGTAACAAGCACATATAACATATTAGAGAAAAATAAAACCATCATGTACCTCGAAATAAGCTTTAGGAACTCTAAAGAACTAGAACTTTCCCTTTTTCTAAAGCATTGGCTTATTCTTCATCTAAATAAACAATAAATATAAGAAATTAATGAACAATAGCTTACAATATTTGGATCTTATAAAATCCTAACTCTTGATCATTTTCATGATCATCTCTCTCAACTAGGACTTTTTCCACCATTAATTTTAGGCCAAAACCTTTTTCAATATAATTGTCATAGACTCTAAGGTTTAGGAATCAAATTACAAGTTACAAGAATGAATAACTTACCTTAGTTGAATTAGTTGGTAGAAGATTGAAAAAATAAGCCCTAGGCCATGTCTGATTGTTCAAGAACAAAATAATACAAAATAAAATGATTTTGAAATTTTTCTAACCTAAATCTACAACCATCCCACCACGGCATGTTAGCCACGTGATTAGCTTTGTGGTCTAGTAAATAGTTGTTGAGTTTGTTTAGGAGTCAATGAATTGTTTCCTAGTCTTTAGGTGCAGTCAGTTTTTTAATTCAGATTTCTTAGGAGAGTAAACGTGTTATTTTAGTTATAAATATTTCTATTTAAGGACTCTTGTAACAACGTATTTAAAAATATCAAAAAACAGAGCTCTCCGCCTGCTTACTTTCTTTTTTTTTTTTTGCTGCGTATTTCTGTCATTTGGTATCAGAGCCAGAATTTTTTTCTTTGTTTGAAGTACTATTGTAGCAGCAAACGATGGCTTCTGAAAGTTTTGTTTAGGCTACTATTCCGCACTTTGATGGCCATTACGACCATTGGAGCATGTTGATGGAGAACTTCTTAGGTCCAAAGAGTTTTGGCCAGTTGTTAGTATTGGTGTGCGAGAGCCAGCCACTGGTACTGCCATGTCGGCAGCACAAAAGACAGAGTTGGACAGTGTAAGTTAAAGGATCTCAAGGCGAAGAATTACCTTTTTCAGGATATTGATCGTTCAATACTGGAAACCATTCTTTGCAAGGATACTTCTAAAGAAATATGGGATTCCATGAAGAAGAAGTATTAAGGAACAAGAAGGCGAAGCGAGTGCAACTTCAAGCACTCTGTGGTGAGTTTGAGGCTCTGCGTATGGAAGTTGGTGAATCAGTAACAAATTATTTCTCTAGGACGTTGTCTATCGCCAATAAAATGTAAATTCATGGCGAAAGACTAGAAGATGTTACCATCATTGAGAAAATTCTTCGCTTTATGTCAGCAAAGTTCAACTATATTGTTTGCTCAATTGAAGAATCCAAATATATCGATACTCTTTCTATTGATGAGTTGCAAGGCTCTTTATTGGTTCACGAGCAGAAAATAAATCTGCAAGACAAGGATTGAAGCAGCTTTGAAGGCAGTGTCATCCTCGAAAGGAACAGATTAAGAGAAAGCCAAATGAAATGAAAAAAATTGGCAGCACAAAAAGGAGAAGAACAGAGCAAGTGATTCTCTGGAAAAGGAAAAGAGACATGACAAGTCTCAAGTAGAATGCTATCGATACCATCGTTTTGGCCACTACTGATCTGAGTGTCCTACCAATTTAAATAGGAATCGCGGTGGTAGATCTAACTTTGCAAAGACAAAGGAAGATGGGGAAACAAAGGAAGAAGAAGAGGAGGTTTCGCTTTTGATGGCATATACTTCCAAAGAGAAAGTTTCCACTCATGTATGGTATCTCAATACCGGCTGCAGTACTCACATGTGTGGGCAGAAGAAGGCATTCTCAGAATTGGATGAAACTTTTCAAGATTCTGTGAGATTTGGGGATAATTCGATGGTCTCTGCAATGGGAAAAGAGAAGGTACAAGTTTCAACTAAAAACAACTCCATTCATACCATAGGTGGTGTGTTTTATGTCCCCGTATTGAAGACAAACTTATTAAGTGTTGGGCAGCTTCAAGAAAAGGGATATGAACTTAATATCAAAGATGGAGCTTGTAAAATACGAGATTCTTATTTGGGATTAATTGCTCAGATTAATATGTCATCAAATCTCTTGTTCCCTTTATATCTTCACAGTCCCATAAATTCTTGTCTTTCTGCAAAAGTGAAAGAGGACGCCTGGAAGTCGCATTTTCGTTATGGACATTTAAATTTTGGAAGCTTGAAGTTCTTAAAGCAAAAATAGTTGGTGTTGGGTCTTCCAGAACTTGAATCTCCTGATGAAGTATGTGAAGAGTGTGTGGTTAGCAAGCAACACCATGAGCCATTTCCAACAGGCAAGTCTTGGAGGGAAAAGAAGGTGCTAGAGTTGGTGCACTCAGATATTTGTAATTCGATAAGTCCTACATCTAATGGAGTTAAACACTATTTCATTAGCTTCATTGATGAATATAGCAGAAATACCTGGGTCTGTTTTGCTGAAAGAAAAATCAGAAGCATTTGAAACTTTTAAGAAGTTTAAAGTCCTTGCTGAAAATGAAGTTGGTTGTCAAATTAAGTGCTTGCACACTGATCAAAGTGATGAATACAACTCACAAGAATTTATAGAATTTTGTGAGAAGCATGGAATTAAAAGGCAACTTACAAAAGCCTACACACCTCAACAGAATGGTGTGTGTGAAAGGAAAAATCACACAATTCTTGATATGGTGAGTAATCTTTTGAAAAGAAGTGGTTTACCAAGAGACTTTTGGGCAGAAGTTGTTCGTTAGAGCATTCATATATTGAATAGATGTCCTACCAAATCTATTCAAAATATTACACCTCATGAAGCTTGGAGCGGGCGAAAACCAAATCTTGAGTATTTTCGAATTTTTGGGTGCATAGCATATGCACATATTCCAGATGTTGTGAGGAAGAAGTTGGATGATAAAGGTCAAAAATGTATTTTTCTTGGTCTTAGTGACGAATCAAAAGCCTATCGCTTATTTAATCCTATTACCAAGAAAATCGTTATTAGCCGAGATGTTATTTTGATGAAGAAGCAACTTGAATAATAATTCATTTCAACAAATTTATTTTCTATTGAAGAAGAAGAAAAAGAATTAGAACCACCGCAAAAGAGCAGTTCACAGGGAGGTCCAACAGTACAAGATGATGAAGGTGTTGAACATGAATCAGGTGATGCTCAGTTCCACAATAAACGTCCTCAACATTGCAGAGGTGCACCGAGCTGGATGGAAAATTATGAGGTATATGGAATCAGAAAATCTGGAAATGGAGTCAGTCATTTTTCTTTATTTTCATATGATCCTATATCGTTTACCGATGCCGTCAAAAGTCCAAAGTGGCAGCAGGCGATGGATGAGGAGATTAGATCAATGAAAAAATTGAAAAAAAGGTACCCGAGAAATGACAAATCTTCCAAAAAATCAGAAAACCATCGGTGTCAAATGGATTTACAAAACAAAGTTGATATAAAACAGAGAGGTTGATAAGTTTAAAGTTCGCTTGGTAGCAAAAGGGTATAAGCAAGAATATGGTGTTGACTACGTAGAAGTGTTTGCTCCCGTTGCTCGGTTAGATACCATCAGATTGGTGATTGCTTTGGCTGCTCAGAATGCTTGAAAAATCTTCCAATTGGACGTGAAATCTACCTTCTTACATGGTGAACTTCAAGAAAAGGTATTTATTGAACAATCTCTTGGATATGTGAAATTTGATTATGAGAATAAAGTGCTTATATTGAAAAAGGCTCTATACAGACTAAAACAAGCTCCAAGAGCTTGGTATAGTCGTATCGATGCTTATTTTTCAAAGGAGGGATTCCGAAAGTTTCCATATGAACATACACTTTACATAAAAAGGTAGGGTTCAGGGGTCTTAATGGTATGTTTATATGTGGATGACTTAATTTATATAGGAAATGATGTGGCTACGATTGAGAATTTTAAAAGGTCCATGATGGTCGAGTTTGACATGTCGGATTTGGATATGATGCATTATTTTCTTGGTCTAAAAGTGAATCAATTTGATGATGGCATTTTTATTTCTCAAAAGAAATATGTGCAAGACATTCTGGACAGATTCCAGTTGAAAAAATTGCAACTTTGTTAGCACACCAATGGAGAAGGGTTTAAAGTTTGTAAAAGAACCTGAAGGGAGAAAAGTGGACAACACTCTGTACAAGCAAATCGTGGGAAGCTTGATGTATTTGACAGCAACAAGGCCTGATATTATGCACGTTGTAAGCCTCATTAGCATGTTCATGGAAAGTCCAAAAGAAACGCATCTACAATCTGCCAAGAGAATCTTGCGATACTTGAAGGGTACAAGCGACTTTGGAATTGCTTATCGGATGAAAGCAGCTAGAGATTTGGTTGGTTACACAGATAGCGACTATGCTGGAAGTCTTGAAGATAGAAAAAGCACACAAGATATATTTTTATGCTGGGGTCTGGAGCTATTTCATGGTCTTCAAAGAAACAACCTATAGTTACTTTGTCGATCACCGAGGCAGAGTATGTTGTTGCAGCGTCATGTGCTTGTCAAGCTGTTTGGCTGGAGAATGTTCTTGAAGAACTTCATTTTAAGCGGGAAAGACCAACACCAATTTATGTTGACAATACTTCAACGATTAATCTGACAACGAATCTAGTTAAATATGGACGAAGTAAGCATATAGATGTGAATTATCATTTCTTACATGATCTGACTAAGGATGCAAGGAGCAGACTTATTTATTGCAGAAGCGAAGAACAGGTTGCAGACATGTTCACAAAGCCCCTAAAATCAATGTCATTCCTCAAGCTACGTGATCAGCTTGGTGTTTGCAAATTAAACTGAAAGATGTTTCAGTTTAAGGGAGGGAATGTTAGCCACGTGAGCAGCTTTGTGGTCTAGTAAATAGTTGTTGAGTTTGTTTAGGAGTCAATAAATTATTTCCAAGTCTTTAGGTGCAGTCAGTTTTTTAGATTCAAATTTCTTAGGAGAGTAAACGTGTTATTTTAGTTACAAATTTTTCTATTTAAGGACTCTTCTAACAATGTATTTAAACATACCAAAAAATGGAGCTCTTCGCCTGCTTACTTCCATTTTTTTGCTGCGTACTTCTGTCACGACAGCAACAAACGCCTTTAATTTGTGCCTCAAAACATTTGTATACGCCCACTCTAAAACTCTCCCTGAAAATATATTTTTTTTCAAAAACACTACACAAAACTAGCAAACTTCGTAAGATTAGGCAAATAATGGTTAGGGGCCGGCGCAGTCACAGAAAGTGTCTAGCTAGAGCTAAGTTTATTCAAAGAAGTATTTAACAAATTGTAAGCTAAATATTAGCAAAAAAAGTGGTGCAATAGATAAGGCTATGTTTTTCTTAATCCTATGTCTCAACTTTAGGTTATTCTTTATATGGAATGTTCCTTTGCCCCCCTCACCTTAATAGGGATTAATATGACATGAATATAGATTAGTCGAACTCCAATGCAAGTATCTAATATAAGGATGGTAATATGGTCGGGGTAGTTGAAGCTTAGTACTCCACCCGGCCAGCATAAGATTAAACCTGCTACCTACCCTGCATTCCCCCCACCCCACCCCACCTAATTTCTTAAAAAAAAAATTTAGAGAATATTTATCATTTATAGCTATAGAATTTTTATACATGTATTTTGTATTTATAATTCATTTATATTACGTAACGTAGATTTTTCTACCAAAATAAGCCTACTACATTTTAAACACTTATAATACATCTATATTGCATATAAAATTATATGTATACATAGTGTAATACATCTATATTACATCCACAAGTATAATATATTTTAATAAACTTATAATACATATATATTACATATGTATTCACTTTTAATGCATAGTATAACTGTTATAGATTGTCAATATTTCCTAAATATATCATATCTAGGTAATAAATAAAAACATATGTTTAAAATTAGTAAACATTTTATAAAAGAAACACAAAAATTATAATTATTCCTAAAAAAATTATATCAACCCGACCTACCCTGCCTGCTTCTACCCCACATTAGATTAAACCTACCCTCGCCTAAACTTAGACCTGCCTCGCCTTGTACCCACCCTGCCCTATTATCATATATCCCTAATCGATCACAATATGAGAAATCAGAAAATATTGTAGGCTAAATGTTGGTAGTAATCAGTGGCTAAGTAAAAATTTTAGTTATGGGTGTTCAAAATTTTAATATATACATATGAATATAATACAAACAACAACAACAACATACCCAGTGAAATCCCACAAGTGGGGTCTGGGATACATATGAATATAATATAATATAATTTTTCGACGAATGATGTTTGAATACCCACCCGTTAATACGTATGATTATGCCACTAATAGTCCCGATACTTTTAATTGGGATATCTATCTAGAGATAATTAGGGAAAAATTACTTGGTTCAGCGAAATAGAGCTTCTCTTTAAAAAATAACAATATAATGATCTTTTTACAAGATATATACTAGGGGAAATTACATATATATACAAAAAGAGTAAGAAGTTTACAACAAAAAAAAAGTAGCCCATATTTTATTTACATAAAAAAAAAGCCCAAAATCAGCAAAACTATGCATGATTATACAATATAATTTGTCAAAGTTATAGAAAATATACACTACTATACAATATATATTACTTATACATGAGCTATACACTAAGCATACATTATGATACACAAATATACACTAACTATACATGCATATACAACGAAAATGTCTCTCGGTGTAATTTGCTCTATATACTATCAGGTAAAAACATACCATTGTCATCAACAAAATACACTAATATATGTTGTACACTTTTTTTAAAGCAAGGTCTTTGAGTTGTTTTTTCAGAGGTTATTCTATTATCATCGTCATCAAATCAAATCAACGAATATATTGTTATATGTATTTTGTATATCATGTGTATATCATCGCACATCCATCGATACATTGGACATATAAATAACATTTATCCGACAATATAAACATACAACTTATGTTTATGCTTCCACTTCGAATTTCAATATGAATTTCAATCAAAATCAATTATAATTTTCACCAAGCAAATATAAAACTTTTAATAGAGTTTAGCGCTTTGAGTGTATTTGGTGAAAGAAAGAGGTGGGGTGATGGTGGGGTGGATGGAGAAAATAGAGCCTAAAATAGAAAAGATTGGACTATAATTATTTACGTTTTTATTATTTTGCTATAATTGATAAAGTCGAAGATTGGAGTCTAATTATTTACATTTTTATTATTTTCCTATAATTGATATAGTGTTGTTATTAATTTTAATACAATTTCAAAAAATAATTTATATTTGAAATATCCATTTTCAGATGATTAATTTTTATTTTTAAAATTTAATATAACATTGTATTCACTTGTAATTTTATCTAGCAAACAAATAAATCACTGTAATTATTAGATTGTATAATTACAAAATTGATAATTATTATCATAATGATTACACTAATTTTAATTAGCAGATGATTTTCCAAATATATCCATAATAGTTTGGTTCTTTTCATCTTATCTAATTTAAATCTTTACAAAACGTAATTAGCTCTATTGAAGCACTAGGAAAGAAACACACATAAATTTTTTTGGGATCATTATAAATATTCTTATAGCTATCAAATTTTTTTCCGGTCGTTATAAATATACTTATAATGACCAATTTTTTTTCGGTCGTTATAAATACACTTATTTTGATCAAATTTTTTTCGGCTATTAAAGAAAAAATTTAATCCAATATTAACGAGGGGATAAATTTGATCATCAAAAACATAACATCCCGTCGTTAAAACATATTAGTTAGTGTAAAAATATATTTTAATTAATATGAATGCAAAGTGTTCAGACCAAATCAGTATATTATAAGTGTAACAAGTGACGTTTTATTAATTATTTCATCATTCTGATAAGAACCATCCATCTTTTATGATTTTGCTTATTTCATAATAAAAAAAGTTTAATAAAAAGAAAAAAATATTAATATATTAATTTCTCATAACTCTATCCATCATTCTTATTATAGTCAATTATATACAATTTTAAAATATTTTAAAATCATTTAGTTATAATCTTTTTGGCATAATTTTCTTAACTTAAATGTTTTCTTAATATAGTTTTTATATATGTTTTTATTTTGAGAGATAATTTATTCATCTTTACTAGACATTTTTAAAGATACAAGATGAAGTAGGTCAAAACAAAAAATCATAATGAAACAAAAAATTAAAAATAGAAGTAATAATATTAAATAATAATTATGAGCTTATGAGATTAATTTAAGGTAGAAAAGTTATATAAAATTGGTAGTAAATAATTTTCTCAAGGATAGATATTTCTCCACTAAGAAATTACCTCGATCAATAGACCTAGGAATCAGTATTCAGTAATAATGTTTCTTCTAATAAAAAAAAATATATATTGTGTCGACTTTTTTTCCATTATTGGTTGTGAAACTAACAGGTGTATACAAAGAAAAATCATTCGTTTGAGTTAGAAAAGTATAAAGTGAATTTTACAAACAGACAATTTAAAAAGTTTTACATGACATATAATCAACAACTAAATTAATTAAGAAATCGTTATTTTTTTTAATTATTTAAAATTTTAAAATGATATAATTGATTTGTATCTCATAATATTTAAATGATATTGAATTATTTATATTAGGTGAATATTATTAGCATAAAAAGTGAAACTAAAAGTAGGGGGTTTTATCCATGAATCAATGTGCAAAAAAGTCAATAATATAAGGTGCAAAATACAAAACAAACAACTTTATGTATAGAACTAGAAAGCACGGCTTTCTTTTTATTTGATTGTGAGAATAGAAACAAATTTTATATTTCATTGAAGTTAATATTTGATTTTGCGAAAAAAAAATAGTTATTAGGAGTGTTACTAGCAACCTTATATGAAGTTTTTATGCTTGTCTTTTAACAGATCATGCAGTTTGAAGAACTCATCCTTAGAGAAAGTGTAAGAAGTATAAGCAATGGAAAATTTTTGAAGCATAGGAAGAATACATTTCATATTTAAGAAACTCTAATTTTTTTTTACTAAGAATTAAAATTATAATATCATACAATTTGTATATCTATATTTTGGTAATATTACGCAAGATCATTCTTTATAGTTAACTATAAAATTTAATATGAAAATGATCAATTTGTATGTTTTCATATGTTCACATATTTGTATGTGTATGTGTGTGTATATGCACTTTTGCTGATCTGATTTTTGGTTATAATTAAGGTTTTAATAACTAGAACTGAAGGGAGCCCTGGAGTAACTGATAAAGTTTTTATCAGGGGTCCTTCCCCGGAAGTGCATCGGGCTTGCCCTTTTTTTTAATAACTAGAATATCAATTAGTGAAAGAAAAATCTGGTTGCTGAAAAGAGTTATAACGACTGGATCTTTGATGTCGTTAAAGCTTTTTTAACGACCGGATTTGATTCGATCGTTAAACTTTTAACGGCGGAGCTTTTAACGACTGGTAACGACGAGATTTTTACGGGTCATTTATTGACTAACAACAATCAGATTTATACTTTTCGTGATAGAATTTTTTTTTCATTAAAGACATATTTTCTTGTAATGATTTTTTTTTAGCTTCATATCATTTCAAGTGCTCATAATCATGTCCTCCCATATATATTTCACACTTTTACTCATAATTCAAAGCTCGTTATTCGCTTAAATTAGAACCAAATCATCACTTTTCTGGGAAATCATGTCTTATGTACACAACAAAATGTGAATATTAAGCACAAGGACAAGGTAAATAAAATCAATTCAAACATTAGGGGTGAACAAAATCAAATCGCAAACCGAATCAACTTGAGAGAAAAAAATCTAATTAATGATTAAATTTACCTTTTAACATATTATTTTAAATTTGACTTAGAATTTTGGTGGTCTAATAAAGGCTATAGTCCATAAATATTAATGGGGATAATTACTTTTTTTAGTTTTTTTAAAAATAAAATATTAACTATTTTTAAATATATTTTTTATTTATTATCTAGGAATATCATATTTGAAAAATATTTATCATCTATAGCAATTGTACTATGCATTAAAAGTGAATTATATATGTAATATATATAAATATTATAAATGTATTATATTTATTTGGATTAAAAGAACTGCATTATGTGTTAAAAAACGAATTATTCATATAGTATAGATGTATTATATGTTGACACCCAATTTTTACCCTCCACAATATAAATTGATCATCGAGATTAATTTTAACGACTTGAATTAATTAGCTTTCAAAAATGCAAGAAATATTTTTTCAAATAATTTTATGATCGAATCTTTGAATTTTCAATTTTATTAGATTCATATATTGCGTATTATATGTATTTATCTTAAAATACTTTACTTTACTTTTTCGTATTATATATATTCTATGTTTATATATTGCGTATTATATAAATCCTTTAATTCTAGTCATGTTTAAAATATAAATAGACTCTATCTTTAAATACTTGACTTTGTCTTTAAGTTGTTAATATTAAAAGCTCTTTGATTAATTTATATTAATTTATCTTGTGGTCAAATTAATCAATTGATTCCGAGTCGATTCAAATTGGTCACATTTTGACTAAAGTGGCTAATTTTTAAAATCTTCCTTAAAACCCATTCTCTCTTTCTTTTTCAGACCCATTTTGGGCCAATTTTTTGCCCAATTCCATTCCTTTTTCTGCCAGCCCAATTCCGCCATTTTCAGCCCAGTCTTCCCTTTGGCCCAATCTATTCCAGGCCCAATTTCCCTTTTAAAACCCCCCAGACCAGCCCACTTCGTTTTTAAAAAAAAAAAAAAAAATCCCTAACCCTACCCAACAACCTAACCCGACCCGACCCAAACAATTAAATTAAACCCTTTCCCTTTTTCTTCTTCCCCAGCCGCCCCCTTGTCTTCTTTCCCGTCCCCAACACGCCAAAACCAGAAAAAGAAAGGAAAAATGGCAACCATGGCAGCTTTCTTCTTGGCAAAAATACCAAGAAACCATCATTACTCTCATCCCACGCGTCCCCTCTACCCATAAACCCTGAACCAAAAGCAAAAAAAAAAAAAAAAGCAAAGAGAAGCCGCCGCGGCAGTGGCCGGTTTTTGGCCATTGTTTGGTCAACCAATCTCCATCTCCTCTTTTTCACTGTCCTTGCACGTCAAAGAGACCCCCTTTACGTGTCTCATATCTCAACCATCGATTTAAATCGATGGTTGAGATGTGAGACTTGAAAAAGTGGTCTCGATTTTTGAGTTTGATTGGAGATTTTCCCCTTTTTGCCCCTGTTTTCGACTATATAATCAGTGTCCAACACTGATTGAGGGAGATTTTTTTTTCGGTTCTGGGAAAAATTTTGAACGATTTAGCCTTCAAAGTTTCATAATAGCCTTCTTCCTTTTTTCTAAGATTTGTGAAAAACTTTAACAATCCAATACTCACATTCTTCGTTATTTAGTTTTGGAGTCTGAAAATTCGTAAGGAGACCTGTAGCAGTGAAGTGGTATCGTTCGGTTCGTGGTTCCCGTTCGCTGCCCGCCAACAGGTAATGTTCTTAGGTCTCTTCTTCTTCACTCCGTCTTGATATACATATTTGTATAGGTATATGTATATGAGGATGTATATGCGTATGTACATATAAAATTGGAAGAATAGTTGAAAATATGTTGATTTGGATGGCTGTATACTGCTGTATATCTACGTATATATATGTATAAACTTGAAGAATGGCTGAATATATGTTAGTTTGGATGGCTGTATACTGCTGTATATCTACGTATATATGTATAAACTTGAAGAATGGTTGAGTATATGTTGGTTTAGATGCTGTATATCGCTGTATATCTGTGTATATATGTCCAAAACTTGAAGATAGTTGAGTATATGTTGGTTTAGATGCTGTATATCTGTGTATATATGTCCAAAAATTGAAGATAGTTGAGTATATGTTGGTTTAGATGCTGTATATCGCTGTATATCTGTGTATATATGTCCAAAACATGAAAATAGTTGAGTATATGTTAGTTTAGATGCTGTATATCTGTGTATATATGTCCAAAACATGAAGATAGTTGAGTATATGTTAGTTTAGATGCTGTATATCTCTGTATATCTGTGTATATATGTCCAAAACATGAAGATAGTTGAGTATATGTTAGTTTAGATGCTGTATATCTCTGTATATCTGTGTATATATGTCCAAAACTTGAAGATAGTTGAGTATATGTTAGTTTAGACGCTGTATATCTCTGTATATCTGTGTATATATGTCCAAAACTTGAAGATGGTTGAGTACATGTTAGTTTAGAGGCTGTATACCTGTGTATATATGTCCAAAGCTCGAAGATGGTTAGGTATATGTTAGTTTAGATGACGTATACCTGTGTATATATATAAAACTTGAAGAATGTTTGAGTATATATGAGTTTGAATGGCTGTATATTGCTGTATATCTACGTATACATGTACAAAACTTGAAGAATGTTTAAACATATGTTTGTTTTGGCGGTTATTTGTTGTATGTCTATGTATATGAAGATATATATATGTATATGTATGTATAAAACTTGAAGAATGTTTGAATATATGTATTGTTCGTTGGTTATCTTCTGTATATCATGTATATATCAGCATACGCATGTATATGTATGTATAACTTAGAGAGTTGTTTGGTTATATGGCAAGTGTAGTCGTATCACGGTGTATATACAGCTGTATACACGCACATATATATGAATATCTACATATATATATCCATATAAGCTCGAATTTACTTTTAAATGTTATCCATTTGCTTGTTGGGCTGCCATATCTATGAATACATATACAAATAATGTGCATTTCTACATGTATGTATACAAATGTATATAAGTTGAAAGTTTGTTAGTTTATTTGGTCATATAGTGGTATTACAATGTCTATGTATTTATATATACACCTATATACATATATACATAATGCATATACATGAATGTATTTATGAAGCTTGAAGATTGTTGGTTATAGTGCCATTTTGCAATAGATGTGCATCTATATCTACGTCATGTATTGCATTACCTATGTGTCTATGCATCCTATATGCACCTATATATATATAGTTATACATTTGTACTATATGTACTTGTCTCAATTTGCACAATCTCTTTTCTCATATGATTTTGTGTTGTCATGCAAGTTGTGAATTGCATATCACTTGTGAGATATAATATTTCTTATTATTCATTCCTTATCTTTATTTTCTTTGCATGTAATATTGTACCGAGTCTATTTTTGACTCCTCCTTGCATTTCGTTGAGTCTCGGGTCAATCTCGGCTTATGTCCGGCTATTCGGAACTGCGGATGTTTTATTTTTGAAGTGGCAACGCACCTTTATGCAGCAATATACACACTATATACACTGGTATACAACAAGTGTATATAACAGGGTCAAAACTCAAAGGAAGAGGGCCAAAAGCCCAACTCTCTTCTTGCAGCAGAAATGTGGGCCAAAGGCCCAATTGGACAGCATCCTTTAAAAGGGCTTGGCAGGCCCAACAATTTGGTTTATTGCAGGCTTTGAGAATTGGGCTTGCCAAAGCCCAATCCTACATAATTTATCTTGTTTATTTTGTTTATATTATTTTGTTTGAAATAATTCTTTAATTACCTTTATCATTGATTTTAATTTATGTTGTTTTGTTGTGTTTTAATCTAATTAAGTTTCCCCGAGTTAGCCATCTACGTCGTTTTTGTGATCTTGACTAAAAATCGCCTTTAAGAAATTAAATTCTTCTAAAATACTTCTTAGAATATTTCAAACACTTTTTCCCTTAAAATATTTTTTTTGAAAAAATATATGTACGATTTTTCTTTAAAATACTTAGAATTTAATAGATTTCAAAATTCTATTTAGTTGGTTAAGTCCATTCAACTCCATTTAATTAAAATAAAATTAGTCAGATTTTAATATTAGATTTCCTTTATTTAGTTTACTTAATTAATTTTAATTGATTAAAATATAAATAGAAACTTAAATATTCTATTTTCTTACTCTTAAAATATATTACTCAAATTTTTCAAAGTTAATGATACAAAAATTATATTATTTCAAAGTTAGTCAAAATATTTTAATCGTCGGACAACCGCACGTTAGCGGATGTTTCGGGTGCGTAAAACCTTCCCGAAATAGTAATATGAACCCGAACCCTTTTCTTTGGATTTTAAAAGATTTTTTCTGTTGAGTCTTTTAAAATAATTTAATTGGTTTTCTTGATTTTTCCTAAAAATTAAGTGGCGACTCTAATTTTTGAAAGATTCGATTTTACTTAAATTAAGTCTTAATCGAATTTTTGAAACCGAAAGTCATTTTCCGACGTAACAGAAATGGCGACTCCGCTGGGGAGATTTAATTAGGTTCAAACCAAAAGATTGAATTTTTTTGACTAACTTTGTTAATCGGTTTGTCTATCATTATTTGTTTGTATGTTTTAATTGTTTGTTTAATTTAAATTCTTAAACTGTCATACATGCATAGCATTTTCCGCCACTTGGCACTTTTTTATTTTTCATAAAACGACGGTTATGCGGGTCGCAGCCGTTTAGTCCAAATTTTCCATCGGGGTACCCTGACGAAATGAGTCGATCTTGCGGGGTCGACGGTCGTTAATTTCCCCAGCCCGGGTTGTCCGCTCGGGTCACCTTTTCCACAATCAAAATAAACCCACTCTTAGATGCCTAGGATAGAACGAAATCAAAAACCCTGTAGGTGCATTGGCCTAAGTTGACCCGATACGTAAGGCGTATCGGGCCCATTAGTAGCCCACCTTGAGTTCAAAGCGGCCTCTGGCCCAACTGAACGATCATTTTGTCTGTTTTGAAGGATGTGTATGTTTTTAAATAAATCGTTGTTCGTGGGCCCGGGGGTTTGTTTTATTTTTCTAAAATGTAATTTCTTCTTGTAGATGACTACTCCATTTCCAGAATTTGATATGGTTACCAAGGCTCCGGATCTTCTCCGTGTATGGTGGGGTAATCTTAGTGAATACGCACAAGATCAAGTCACGACACATCTAGGGCATTTACCTTCATTAATGGACTTCCCGGCATATCCCTCATTTACTAAAGTTATTACACGATTTTGGGATGATAAGAGAATGGTGTTCCGGTTTGGGGATGTCGAGCTGACACCTACGATCGAAGAGATTCGGGATTGCTTAGAGTCTAGGGGGTTGTATGAAAAAAGGAAGAAATACCCCGACCACAATATTTTGGTACCGAGCAGACCGACCAGTAGGAAAATGAAGGATATGCTTTTCCTAGTGCAAGCCGAGTGGTTAGATACCTCGAGGATCCCATTCTTAAGATTCTTCGAACGTTGGGGACATACGAGTTATTTTGGAAACTTCCCTAACGAGTTTCATGATTACGGCACTTGGATTAGCACTCAACCCCTAGCCTTTTCCATATGCCTCTTAGGAACTATGGTATTTCCCCACGACCAAACAAATACCATAGATTCCCGAGTTGTCATGGTTACTCACACTATCTTCTACGGCCTTGGTAGGAACGGCCAAAAGAAGTATTGTGATTTGGCACCGGTCATCGTAGCGGATATTTACCGGTCTCTTGGGATGTGCAAGAATGGGTATGGATTTTTCCAAGGGTGTAATTTGCTGCTACAATGGTGGATGTCGTTGCACTTGGCCACGAAAACCGAGAAGTGGAAACAAGATTTGAGACGGCATGATGGAAGAAATGCCCTGGCCCACCACGAACTTCTGTTGACTATTCGGAACTTCAAAATGAGAAGGTCAAAAGAAGGATGGGCACAAGTTCTTTACGATTTGAAGGAAGATAACATTTCGTGGATGTTTGACGACTTTATGTCCGAAAGAGTGGCAATACAAGGAAGGCGGTTTCCCTTTTTGGTCCTTATGGGTATTCGGGGTATGAGACCTTATTTTCTGAACCGGGTAATGAGACAGTTTGGGAGGAAGCAAGTCGAGCCGAAGACCGGGGATACTAGCTAGTACGTTGTTGACTACGAGGATCGAGAAAAGGTACCCTTCGTGGATGACATTCTCAAAGAATGGTCCGCGTGTAGTTTCTTGAAAAAGGAAAGCATTGCCGAGGATAGGTATGACGCGGGTTACGAGGCAGGGTATAAAGATTGGTTGAAAGCCGATTTAAGTGGAGACATCATTCCGGGGCCCCACCTTAATCCCCGAGTAGAAGATATAGAAGCAAGGGTCCAGGTCCAAAGGCGTCTTTTCCAGCAACAGTGGGATGATAGGGAGCGGGAACTCCAACAAAGGGAACAAGAATTCCGGCAAAAGGAGCAACCCTATCTACAAAGAGAGCAAGAATTCCAACAAAGGGGAGTACGAGCTTTATAGAGTCATGGCCTCTCAGACACAAGAACTAGCCGACGCGAGAGCATGCTTGGTTCAGTTAGATCAGAATTTAGAAAGACAGATTAGCACTCTTCAGCAAACACCAGTTTCCGGTCGGGCCCTACTAGCGGAACCTTTCCTGATGCTGCACCAACGCCAAATCCGAGGAGAAGTGGACAAAGCCAGAAGTTCAACGGGACCTTCTTCCATTTAGTTTATCCCCTGCGTGGAAAGTTTTTGTACTTTTCGCATTTTTTGCCCTTTTTCCCCGAAAATGTATCCCTATTTGGTTAATGTTTGTAATATTTTTATCTATCTATGAAGTTTATTTCGGGAGAACAACGAAATATTTGAAATAACGTATACATCCTTCAAATCGATAGGCCAACCCTTGGCATAAAAGGGTCACATAGGACGCGCAATAACTGTTTCTGTGATATTTATTATTTATTTGATCTGTGTGATAATGTTGTTTATTCGGAAAATTCTAGCCCACTTTTTACCAAAAATAAATATGTATATCAAATAAGCTGCCGGAAACGAATCCCGATCACCGCCAGAAATACAACCAAATACTTTTCAAGTCCCGATTTCTCGACAGAGTTCAATCGCAAAATACCTCTTACCTTCCCCAACTCAGAAAAATCACGCAGACAAAAGAGAAAAACCCGGAATACTAAAATACACCATAGACAAAGTCTTGCTCGTATACCATGTATCCCAGACCAGTGGGCTAGTCTTTTCCGTTTAAAGCAACAGTTGTTTGCTTGCTGACTTGTATGCGATATCTTGTATTACTTGTTAATCCGGGAACACTAATATCTTTGCCTTTGAGTAATTCTTGTACAGGTGATAAGAATTGGTCTGTGTTGATAAACTGGTCGATCACCCCTACTTCACCAGATCTAAAGCCCACAAAGATTCCTTCCCCAGTCAAAGCCGTTTAAACAATGCAGGTACAATGGCAGAAAATCGTGATGATATGAGCCTGGCTGAGGTTCCAATTACGGATTCGGTCGTTACTGAGCAGAATAAGTTGATCGCGCAGTTGATGCAACAGATCGGGGAAATGAAAATGGAGATGAAGAAGACCCAGGACTTGGCTAATCTGGCCATCGCTACTAATCTTCCTGGTCATGATGACGGGAGACCTCCGTTCCACTTGCCTACTCCTCATTCGGCACACCAACCTATTCCTCTTTCGACCAACCCACCTGTCACCCCTATCCAAACCGCTCACCTTATCGATTTAACTGCCCCAAATGTCATCCAGTCTAATTCATCACATCAAGCCCCCCTCCACTGCAAAACTCAAAGGCCAACGATGTCCAAGCCTTTAGCTCCTCTCCTGTCCCTAACAACGCCTACCCTCAAACAATCCGTCCAGAGACCCACGCTCCAGAACCATACAACTTGCCCACGGTCCAAACTTCACTTCCCAAAGTTCCCTTCCATGTCCCAGTTCTTACAAAACCCCAGATTCCCCATACTACATATTCCGAAATAGACCACTATGAGGAGAAGGAAAGGGAATGGAGGGCTCGAGAGGAAATAGCCAAACAAGGGATAAAGGAAGAAGTAGCGAAGGCGTTGAAGCAGTACCATATCACTCCAGATATCGCCGGTTTAAGCTATGAGGACTTGTGCATTCGCCCTGATCTGGACCTCCCGGAGGGATTTAAGATCCCGAAATTCGACACCTTTGCCGGAACTGGGAATCCATTAGCCCATCTAAGGGCCTACTGTGACCAGCTTGTGGGTGTCGGGAGAAATGAAGCTTTATTGATGAGACTTTTTAGCCGGAGCCTGAGTGGAGAGGCTTTAGATTGGTTCACATCGCAGGAAGTGAGTCAATGGGCCGGATGGAACGCAATGGCTAAGGATTTCGTGGAAAGGTTCGCTTACAATGTAGAGGTTGTTCCAGATCGGTACTCGCTAGAAAAGATAAGGCAAAGATCCACAGAGAGCTATCGCGAGTATGCCTATCGGTGGAGGAAGGAGGCGGCCAAGGTCCAACCTCCTATGTCAGAAAAGGAAATCGTTGAAGTATTTGTGCGCTCGCAAGAGCAAGAGTTTTATGAAAGAATGATACTGCTCATTGGAGCAAAATTTGCGGACATTGTCGGATTGGTGAGACCATCGAGGATGGCCTCAAAACAGGAAAAGTGACCCGTGTGATGAGTTCGGCCGGGTCTTCAGGGTTAGTGAAAAAGAGAAAAGAAGATGTGTCAGCTATCTCCGGCTTTCCAGAAAAGAGGAGAGCACCCGCTCACAACCCCAGAAAAACCACACCTCCTCAAAATCATCCCCAATTTACTCCGAGTCCACTCCCGATATACCACCCCCAAACTTCATCCCTAAACTACCAAACTCCTTCCCCCCAATATCTCACTCCCCAATACCCGAGTGTCCACCCAAATTACCAACTCCAACCCCCGAGTTGTGCCTACGTCCAACCCGTCCACCAAACTCCTCCTACTAGCTACCAAAATCCATCTCCAAGCTATCATACTCCGTCACACCCGAGACCCCGAATCCCTACTCCTCTTCGCCAAACCCCCCCCCCCCCCACTTATCATCAAGTACCCCCACCTCCACAAAACAACTATAACCCTCCTCGTCCAAGCTTAGATAAGAAACCTCCCAGGGTGTTCACACCGCTTGCTGAGAGCCGGACGAAGCTGTTTGAAAGGTTATCCGCTGCAGGGTTGATCCAGCCTGTTCCTCCGAAAGTAGTGGATGTTAGTTCTCGCTTCTACAGGAGTGATCAGACTTGTGCGTACCACTCCAACGGTGTCGGACTTAACACTGAGGAGTGTATAAACTTGAAGCATAAGATCCAGGATCTAATTGATCGCGATATGGTCGTTCTCCAGACTGTCACTCCTAATGTCAGTAGCAATCCTCTGCCAAACCATGGGGAGAACAGTGCCCACATGATTGAAAAGGAGGAAGACTGGTGTGCACCCAAGATGATAGTTCCGGACAACGCTTCTAGTTTAGAGAAAAGTGTGGCATCTTTGAGCATCACCGAAAAGCCGAAAGTTGTTCTTTTGACACCTCTCCAGGTGGTCGCTGCAGGGCCAAAAAGTGTCTCCGCTAATAAGGTTGTAATCAGGACTATTGGTACCGGGGGACCAGTCCAAGGAGTGAGCAAAGGAGATCAGGGCAAGAGGCAGATAAGTGAAGCCGAGGCGGAAGAATTCTGGAGAAGAATGCGGCCGGAAGAATACTCCATTGTGAAGCACTTGGAAAAAGCACCTGCACAGATCTCGGTATGGGCATTGTTGATGAATTCGCAGCGTCACAGACAAGCGTTAATGGGAGCGTTAGAGGACACGTATGTGCCGGTGGGAACTAACAGTGATGATTTGGTGGCTATGGTAAGCCGGGTTACCCAGGGACACCGCATCAGTTTTGGTGACGACGAGTTGCCATTTGAGGGGTCAATGCACAACAAGGCGCTTCATGTTACTATTAAGTGTCGGGACATGATTGTGAACCGCGTGTTGATTGACGATGGGTCGGGTTTGAACATATGTCTGTTGTCTACTCTCAGACAGTTGAATTTTGACGTCGGGAAAATTTGTCAGAGTCAAGTCAATGTAAGAGCATTTGATGGTAGTCGGAGAGACACCCTAGGATCGGTGAATCTGGGGATTCAGGTGGGGCCCGCTGAGTTCGTGATCGAGTTTCAAGTGATGGATATCACTACCAGTTACAACATGTTATTGGGAAGGCCTTGGATCCATATGGCAAGAGCTGTACCGTCTACCCTTTACCAGATGATGAAATTCATTTGGAATGAACAAGAAGTTGTTACTTATGGCGAGGGAAGCCATTCGAATGTGCATGCACCTATTGTTGACAACATCACCAGAGGGTCCGATTTCTACACAGTTGAGATAGTGAACGCCACAGAAGATGGTAGGATGACTGGATCTCCTATGCCTATTGTTTACAAGATGATGGCTACGGTTATGATAAGAAATGGGTTTGAGCCAGGTTATGGGCTAGGAAAGCATTTGCAAGGTATAGCTGAGCCCATTCCGTTGCCAACGAAGCAGTCAAGGTATGGTTTAGGGTATGCCATCCGGGAAGAAGATGAGTGGGAGACGCCAAGGCAGAAGAGTGATTGGACACTAGCTCGGCCGATACAGCATCTATATCAGTCATTTCCAGTACGTGAACGCGTCAATGTCGATGGCCTTGGGGAAGGAATGTGGGCTTTGTTCGAGGAAGTTGATGCGATCGATGACAATGATGCAGAATCAGTGCCAGAGGAGATAACTACCCCGCTATTCATCTCCCACCCATCTTGGTAGATGGGAAATTGTTTATTTTTGAAGTGATGACGGCTCGGCGGAGGCCCGAAACCCACCCTTGTGTTATTTTGTTTGTTTTTATCCATGCTTAATCTTGTTTTAATTCCCTTTGTGATGTTAGAAAAGGCAGAGTGACCCTGGGTCATGGCTAAAGTTTACATTTTTCTTTAAATTGAATGAAAGCCTCCATTTCTATTTTTCATATTGCACTCGCTGGTTATTTCATCATTTCGATTGATTTTATCAAATTATTTTTTTTTATGAGTTCTAACTGTTTGTTTATGATCACAGTATAAATAATTTTTAAATTTGCCAACATCATGTCATGTCAAAAGCTGGACGAACAAAATGAAGTGGATGACAATGAACTTGGTATCTGTGACGAAAGGACATTGGCCCATGAACATCTTGCCGAGGAACTGAGACAATTTGAGAATCGGGATAAGCCTAATCTGGATGAGACAGATGTAGTGAATTTGGGAGATGAAGAATGCGTCAAAGAGACCAGAATCAGTGTTCATTTGACGGATGCTCAGAAAAGAGAGCTCACTATTTTGCTCGGAGAATACGTGGACGTATTTGCATGGTCTTACGAAGATATGCCCGGTTTGAGTACAGATATCGTCTCTCATAAAATGCCAATCAATCCAGAGTTCGGTCCGGTAAAACAGAAAACGAGGAAGTTTAAGCCAGAGTTGAGTCTGAGGATCAAAGAAGAAGTTACTAAGCAGATACAATCTAAGGTGGTAGAGGTAATGCAATATCCCACTTGGTTAGCCAACATTGTTCCAGTACCTAAGAAGGATGGAAAGATCAGAATCTGCGTTGATTACAGAGATCTCAACAAAGCTAGCCCTAAGGATGATTTTCCATTGCCGAACATTCATATCCTCATTGACAATTGTGCCAAGCATGAGATACAGTCGTTCGTGGATTGCTTCGCCGGATATCATCAAATACTAATGGATAAAGAAGACGCAAAAAAGACAGCCTTCATCACGCCATGGGGCGTGTATCATTATCGGGTGATGCCATTCGGTCTCAAGAACGCCGGGGCTACTTATATGAGAGCCATGACGACTCTCTTTCACGACATGATTCACAAAGAGATCGAAGTGTATGTGGATGATGTCATCATCAAGTCCCGCGAGAGTTCGGATCATTTGACTCACTTGAGGAAGTTCTTCGATCGTCTACGTCGGTATAATCTAAAGTTGAATCCCGCTAAATGTGCTTTCGGGGTACCGGCCGGTAAATTGTTGGGATTCATTGTCAGCAGAAGAGGTATCGAGCTAGACCCTTCTAAAATCAAAGCAATCCAGGATTTGCCTCCTCCAAAGACGAAGAAAGAGGTCATGAGTTTCTTAGGAAGGTTAAATTACATCAGTCGATTCATAGCTCAATCTACGTTGATTTGTGATCCTATCTTTAAGCTGTTGAGGAAAGACGCAATAACCAAATGGACAGAAGAATGTCAAAATGCTTTCAACACCATCAAAAGTTATTTGTCTAATCCACCTGTATTAGTCCCTCCACGAGAAGGAAGTCCGCTGTTGTTATACTTGTCTGTCTCTGACAATGCATTCGGGTGTGTGCTAGGCCAACACGATGAGACCGGGAAGAAAGAGCGAGCAATTTACTATTTGAGTAAAAAGTTCACTCCATATGAAGCCCGATATACTTATTTGGAGAAAACTTGTTGTGCTTTGACTTGGGTTTCTCAAAAGTTGAGGCATTATCTGTCTTCGTACACTACGTACCTCATTTCGAAGATGGACCCGTTGAGGTACATTTTTCAGAAAGCAATGCCCACCGGGAAGTTAGCTAAATGGCAAATGTTGTTGAGCGAGTTCGATATTGTATATGTAACTCAGAAAGCAATCAAAGGACAGGCCTTAGCTGATCATCTCGCAGAAAATCCGGTTGACGATGGTTATGAACCACTTAAGACCTACTTTCCAGATGAAGAGATCTCCTTTGCGGGAGAAGACATCTCCGAAGCATATCCTGGTTGGCGAATGTTTTTCGACGGAGCTGTGAATAGCCAAGGTAGCGGTATTGGAGCGGTTTTGATATCAGAATCAGGTCAGCACTATCCGGTATCAGCAAAACTTCGGTTTCGTTGCACTAACAACATGGCTGAGTATGAAGCTTGTATTTTGGGCATAAGAATGGCCATAGATATGGATGTCCAAGAGCTGCTGGTTATTGGGGATTCAGATTTATTGATTCATCAAGTCCAAGGAGAATGGGCAGTAAAAAATCCAAAGATCGTACCATATGTGCAACTAGTGCAGAGGTTGTGTAGAAGATTTCGAAAGATCGAGTTCAAACACATACCGAGGGTACAGAATGAGTTCGCCGATGCCCTTGCCACCATTTCCTCAATGATTCAACATCCGGACACAGTGTATATTAATCCCTTGGAAATAGAGTTGAAGAAGCAGCCTGCTCATTGTTCTCATGTCGAGGTAGAACCAGAAGGGAAACCATGGTACTTTGACATAAAGAAGTATTTGGAGACCGGGACTTATCCCGAAAATGCCACTTCCAATCAGAAGAAAGCTATACGCCGAATGGCCAACAACTTTTTTCCAAGTGGGGAAATTCTTTATAGAAGGACCCCGGATCTGAGCCTCCTTAGATGCGTCGATACCGCAGAGGCTATGAAACTTCTCGAACAAGTACATGCTGGAGTCTGTGGTACCCATATGAATGGTCTCACCTTGGCAAAGAAGATTCTCCGAGCCGGTTATTTCTGGATGACCATGGAACACGACTGTTGCAAATTTGTGCAGAGATGCCATAAGTGCCAAATACATGGTGATTTGATTCGTGTCCCTCCTCACGAACTCAAGGCCATGGGCTCTCCTTGGCCATTCGTAGCTTGGGGCATGGATGTTATTGGCCCAATAGAGCCGGCGGCATCTAATGGTCACAGATTTATTCTGGTCGCAATTGATTACTTTACTAAGTGGGTAGAGGCGTCTTCCTACAAGTCCGTGACAAAGAAAGTGGTAGCCGATTTTGTGCGTGACAACCTAATTTGCCGATTTGGGATACCAGATTCTATCATCACCGATAATGGGGCAAATCTTAACAGTAATTTGCTGAAAGAGGTATGTGAGCAGTTCCAGATTACTCATAGAAATTCGACAGCATATCGTCCTCAAATGAATGGAGCTGTAGAAGCCGCCAATAAGAATATCAAGAAGATTTTAAGGAAAATGATTGACAAACATCGAGGATGGCATGAGATATTACCCTACGCCCTATTGGGTTATCGCACAACTGTCAGAACATCAATTGGGGCAACTCCGTATTTGTTAGTATATGGAACAGAAGCAGTAATACCCGCTGAAGTTGAAATACCATCATTGAGAGTTATTCAGGAAGCTGAGTTAAGCGATGCCGACTGGGTTCGTAATCGGATTGAACATTTAGCCTTGATCGACGAGAAAAGGATGACAGCCATTTGTCACGGACAATTATATCAACAAAGAATGCTTCGTGCTTTCAACAAAAGAGTAAGACCACGAACATTCGAGGTAGGGCAACTAGTTCTCAAGCGTATCTTTCCTAACCAAGATGAATACAAAGGAAAATTCTCGCCTAATTGGCAAGGGCCGTATATGGTTCGCAAAGTTCTGTCAGGTGGAGCACTGATCTTGTCAGAGATGGATGGTCAAGAATGGCCAAAACCAATCAATTCCGATGCTGTCAAAAGATACTACGTATGAAGATGTAAAATTTTTTGTTTCTTTCCTTGTAATCGTACTATTTTGCTTGTATTCGTTTCCGTGTTTAGTTTGAAGATATTCATCCCTTTGTAATGAACTACGTTTGACCTGAATTCTCAAGAATGAGATACGTAGGTGGCCTATGTCGGCCTCGGTCATCCCCTTATCCCTTTTTATTTTTCCCCTTTTGTATTTGAACTACGTTTGACCTGAATTCTCATGAATGAGATACGTAGGCGGCCTGTGTCGGCCTCGGTCATTTCCTTAGTGAAATTTATATTTTTCTCTATTTCCCGAGAGGGGAACTACGTTTGACCTGATTCCTGCTTCAGCGGGATACGTAGGCGCCACAACGGTTCGGTCATATTCCCATGAAGGAAACTGGGACGGAATTTTTGAAAGGAGTTCAAAAATTCCAAACAAGAAGACTTGCCTCCGACAAGATAGAATTTAAAGTGTCAGAATTTCAACTGGGACAGAATTTTTGAGAAGATCTCAAAAATTCCCTAGGTTTTCCTAACAAGTTAGTGATTTGGCACGACATGTAACTGGGACAGAAATTTTTGAGATCATCCTCAAAAATTTCATGGAATGTCGTTAAAATTTGAGTACAACCTTGAAAATTTCAACCCGATCAGAAATTCGAAGACGATTGTGATACGTCACAGGGGCCATGTCAGAAACTGAATGTGTTCGTCTAAGATTTTCATGACATGACAATTTGGCAATGGCATTTTCTTCCAAAGAATTCTTTTCTAACTTTGTCATTTTTAAGGGTTTTGTTTATCAAACATCTTGTCAAGTGTATATTTTATTTTTCTTTTTCTTTTTCTGTCTACCAAAAAGGGGGAGGTCGTAGCGATTCGACAAAGACAAGGCGGAGAACGGACAATCGGAAGATCAACACAGATTAATTCATTTTAAAACTAAGAAATTTTCTGTGGATGCAGGGAAATATTGCAGGTGCTATTCATAAGGAAACTACCGGGGCATCAACAACTCTATTACGCTCGAGCCACCAATGATTCATCGCGCTTTATTTTCCGGTTTGTCAAGAAGGTTATTTATCTCTCTTTTTTTTTTTTTCAAACCGCCAAGAGGGCCGTTGTATATTCATCGCCAAGAAGGCTATTTTATATTCACCGCCGAGAAAGCCATCACATATATTCACCGCCGAGAAGGCCATCACATATACTCATCGCCAAGAAGGCTATTTTATATTCATCGCCGAGAGGGCCATCACATATACTCATCGCCAAGAAGGCTATTTTATATTCATCGACGAGAGGGCCATCACATATACTCATCGCCAAGAAGGCTATTTTATATTCATCGCCAGTGGGCCATTACATATATTCATCGCCAAGAAGGCTATTTTATATTCATCGCCGAGAGGGCCATCACATATACTCATCGCCAAGAAGGCTATTTTATATTTATCGCCGAGAGGGCCATCACATATACTCATCGCCAAGAAGGTTATTTTATATTCATCGCCAAGAAGGCTATTTTATATTCATCGCCGAGAGGGCCATCACATATACTCATCGCCGAGAGGGCCATAGCATATTCATCGCCGAGAGGGCCATTTTATTTTCAAGCCGCCAAGAGGGCCATTGCATATATTAATCGCCGAGAGGGTCATTCTATTTTCAAGTCGCCGAGAGGGCCATTGCATATTCAACACCAAGAAGGCCGTTTTATTTTTCGAGTCGCCAAGAGGGCCATTGCATATATTAATCGCCGAGAGGGCCATTTTATTTTTAAGTCGCCAAGAGGGCCATCGCATGCTCAATTGCCGAGAAGGCTATTTATTTTCAAGTTATCGAGAAAGATATTTTATTTTCACATTGCCGAGAGGGCCGTTGCATTATTCATACCACGCCGTATCAACTTATTATCTTTACATTGAAAGAAAGAACATATCAAACATGGTAAAAGATACCATCTCCGTAATTATGATTATTTACTAACAGTTTTGTGAGTCATATCGAGAGCATCCGAAAGGATGAATTCTCAAAACGAATCACAGGTGTGGACGTCATCAAATGGGACGCAGCACAAAGTGGAACTTTGTCTTAGCAGCGAACTGGGACATAGTCCGGAGAGGAATGTCAAACTCTTCGGACGCGAGCTGAGAAACGACTACCGCAATCTAACCACACCCCTATCAGAAGGCATGTGGGTATTTTCCTTGAGTCCGTAGTCTTCAGTTTCGCATCCAGGTGATCTCAATTCTCACCAGATGCCACGTTCTCAATTTGAGTGACAACGTATCAAGAATTTTGGAAATTATGCCCGTGCAAGTTCTTAATTATAGGTGTGAAGCGCGCCACATTTATGGTTAAGAGGTTGCAAGCCTCTTTTTCATGATTCGTTTTGTTTGTCACTCCTCCTGAACCAGAGATTGTCTCGAATAAGAGATTCCCTTTTCAACCGATATGGTCGAACTACAAGCAGCCTGATTCCTTAGTCTAAGGATATGTAGGCGGACTCGATTTTGAAACTCGACTGTATTCTAACATTTACTCGTAAAATCTCATCCCAAGCATTCCAATTTCTCCATAATTCAATGTTGGATAGCTTTTGAATTTTTCAAAATCGTGCGTAGAATCAAGCGTTTTGAACTACAAGTGGCCTGAATTCTCATGTAACCCGAGATATGTAGGAAACCCGAAACTGGGGTCCGGCCACAATTTCCTATAGCCCGTACCAAGACCCTTCCATTAGATGAATATGTGGTCGGTTCAAAATTGGATTGGTCAAGTTTCTTTGTCCACGATCGCTTTCATCGATCATGCCCAAAGAAAGGGACAGCTGTTGACACCCAATTTTTACCCTCCACAATATAAATTGATCATCGAGCTATTAATTTTAACGACTTGAATTAATTAGCTTTCAAAAATGCAAGAAATATTTTTTCAAATAATTTTATGATCGAATCTTTGAATTTTCAATTTTATTAGGTTCATATATTGCGTATTATATGTATTTATCTTAAAATACTTTACTTTACTTTTTCGTATTATATATATTCTATGTTTATATATTGCGTATTATATAAAGCCTTTAATTCTAGTCATGTTTAAAATATAAATAGACTCTATCTTTAAATACTTGACTTTGTCTTTAAGTTGTTAATATTAAAAGCTCTTTGATTAATTTATATTAATTTATCTTGTGGTCAAATTAATCAATTGATTCCGAGTCGATTCAAATTGGTCACATTTTGACTAAAGTGGCTAATTTTTAAAATCTTCCTTAAAACCCATTCTCTCTTTCTTTTTCAGACCCATTTTGGGCCAATTTTTTGCCCAATTCCATTCCTTTTTCTGCCAGCCCAATTCCCCCATTTTCAGCCCAGTCTTCCCTTTGGCCCAATCTATTCCAGGCCCAATTTCCCTTTTAAAACCCCCCAGACCAGCCCACTTCGTTTTTTTTTAAAAAAAAAAAGAAAATCCCTAACCCTACCAAACAACCTAACCCGACCCGACCCAAACAATTAAATTAAACCCTTTCCCTTTTTCTTCTTCCCCAGCCGCCCCCTTGTCTTCTTTCCCGTCCCCAACACGCCAAAACCAGAAAAAGAAAGCAAAAATGGCAACCATGGCAGCTTTCTTCTTGGCAAAAATGCCAAGAAACCATCATTACTCTCATCCTACGCGTCCCCTCTCCCCATAAACCCTGAACCAAAAGCAAAAAAAAAAAAAAAAAAAAGCAAAGAGAAGCCGCCGCGGCAGTGGCCGGTTTTTGGCCATTGTTTGGTCAACCAATCTCCATCTCCTCTTTTTCACTGTCCTTGCACGTCAAAGAGACCCCCTTTACGTGTCTCATATCTCAACCATCGATTTAAATCGATGGTTGAGATGTGAGACTTGAAAAAGTGGTCTCGATTTTTGAGTTTGATTGGAGATTTTCCCCTTTTTGCCCCTGTTTTCGACTATATAATCAGTGTCCAACACTGATTGAGGGAGATTTTTTTTTCGGTTCTGGGAAAAATTTTGAACGATTTAGCCTTCAAAGTTTCATAATAGCCTTCTTCCTTTTTTCTAAGATTTGTGAAAAACTTTAACAATCCAATACTCACATTCTTCGTTATTTAGTTTTGGAGTCTGAAAATTCGTAAGGAGACCTGTAGCAGTGAAGTGGTATCGTTCGGCTCGTGGTTCCCGTTCGCTGCCCGCCAACAGGTAATGTTCTTAGGTCTCTTCTTCTTCACTCCGTCTTGATATACATATTTGTATAGGTATATGTATATGAGGATGTATATGCGTATGTACATATAAAATTGGAAGAATAGTTGAAAATATGTTGATTTGGATGGCTGTATACTGCTGTATATCTACGTATATATATGTATAAACTTGAAGAATGGCTGAATATATGTTAGTTTGGATGGCTGTATACTGCTGTATATCTACGTATATATGTATAAACTTGAAGAATGGTTGAGTATATGTTGGTTTAGATGCTGTATATCGCTGTATATTCGTGTATATATGTCCAAAACTTGAAGATAGTTGAGTATATGTTGGTTTAGATGCTGTATATCGCTGTATATCTGTGTATATATGTCCAAAACTTGAAGATAGTTGAGTATATGTTGGTTTAGATGCTGTATATCACTGTATATCTGTGTATATATGTCCAAAACATGAAGATAGTTGAGTATATGTTAGTTTAGATGCTGTATATCTCTGTATATCTGTGTATATATGTCCAAAACTTGAAGATAGTTGAGTATATGTTAGTTTAGACGCTGTATATCTCTGTATATCTGTGTATATATGTCCAAAACTTGAAGATGGTTGAGTACATGTTAGTTTAGAGGCTGTATACCTGTGTATATATGTCCAAAGCTCGAAGATGGTTAGGTATATGTTAGTTTAGATGACGTATACCTGTGTATATATATAAAACTTGAAGAATGTTTGAGTATATATGAGTTTGAATGGCTGTATATTGCTGTATATCTACGTATACATGTACAAAACTTGAAGAATGTTTAAACATATGTTTGTTTTGGCGGTTATTTGTTGTATGTCTATGTATATGAAGATATATATATGTATATGTATGTATAAAACTTGAAGAATGTTTGAATATATGTATTGTTCGTTGGTTATCTTCTGTATATCATGTATATATCAGCATACGCATGTATATGTATGTATAACTTGGAGAGTTGTTTGGTTATATGGCAAGTGTAGTCGTATCACGGTGTATATACAGCTGTATACACGCACATATATATGAATATCTATATATATATATCCATATAAGCTCGAATTTACTTTTAAATGTTATCCATTTGCTTGTTGGGCTGCCATATCTATGAATACATATACAAATAATGTGCATTTCTACATGTATGTATACAAATGTATATAAGTTGAAAGTTTGTTAGTTTATTTGGTCATATAGTGGTATTACAATGTCTATGTATTTATATATACACCTATATACATATATACATAATGCATATACATGAATGTATTTATGAAGCTTGAAGATTGTTGGTTATAGTGCCATTTTGCAATAGATGTGCATCTATATCTACGTCATGTATTGCATTACCTATGTGTTTATGCATCCTATATGCACCTATATATATATAGATATACATTTGTACTATATGTACTTGTCTCAATTTGCACAATCTCTTTTCTCATATGATTTTGTGTTGTCATGCAAGTTGTGAATTGCATATCACTTGTAAGATATAATATTTCTTATTATTCATTCCTTATCTTTATTTTCTTTGCATGTAATATTGTACCGAGTCTATTTTTGACTCCTCCTTGCATTTCGTTGAGTCTCGGGTCAATCTCGGCTTATGTCCGGCTATTCGGAACTGCGGATGTTTTATTTTTGAAGTGGCAACGCACCTATATGCAGCAATATACACACTATATACACTGGTATACAACCAGTGTATATAACAGGGTCAAAACTCAAAGGAAGAGGGCCAAAAGCCCAACTCTCTTCTTGCAGCAGAAATGTGGGCCAAAGGCCCAATTGGACAGCATCCTTTAAAAGGGCTTGGCAGGCCCAACAATTTGGTTTATTGCAGGCTTTGAGAATTGGGCTTGCCAAAGCCCAATCCTACATAATTTATCTTGTTTATTTTGTTTATATTATTTTGTTTGAAATAATTCTTTAATTACCTTTATCATTGATTTTAATTTATGTTGTTTTGTTGTGTTTTAATCTAATTAAGTTTTCCCGAGTTAGCCATCTACGTCGTTTTTGTGATCTTGACTAAAAATCGCCTTTAAGAATATTTCAAACACTTTTTCCCTTAAAATATTTTTTTTGAAAAAATATATGTACGACTTTTCTTTAAAATACTTAGAAAATTTAATAAATTTCAAAATTCTATTTAGTTGGTTAAGTCCATTCAACTCCATTTAATTAAAATAAAATTAGTCAGATTTTAATATTAGATTTCCTTTATTTAGTTTACTTAATTAATTTTAATTGATTAAAACATAAATAGAAACTTAAATATTCTATTTTCTTACTCTTAAAATATATTACTCAAATTTTTCAAAGTTAATGATACAAAAATTATATTATTTCAAAGTTAGTCAAAATATTTTAATCGTCGGACAACCGCACGTTAGCGGATGTTTCGGGTGCGTAAAACCTTCCCGAAATAGTAATATGAACCCGAACCCTTTTCTTTGGATTTTAAAAGATTTTTTCTGTTGAGTCTTTTAAAATAATTTAATTGGTTTTCTTGATTTTTCCTAAAAATTAAGTGGCGACTCTAATTTTTGAAAGATTCGGTTTTACTTAAATTAATTAAGTCTTAATCGAATTTTTGAAACCGAAAGTCATTTTCCGACGTAACATTATACTATGTATAAAAATGAATTTGCATGCAATATAGATGTATTGTATGTGTTTTAAAATGTATCAAACTTATTTTGATAAAAAAATCAAAATAATATATTTAAAGTGAATTATACCTGTATTAAGATAAATTTATATAGCAAGAAATGATAAATAATTTTTAAATATGGTATATTTAGGTAAGTTTTCCAAATTAATAACTCTAAAGCACAAATCAAAAATCAAATCAATACTAATACTAGCAAAATTAATCCAACACTAAGAGTGATAATAATAATGAATATTTATTCTTTAGTTTTACATTGATTTAGATAAGTAAAATACACAACCTAATTTTAATTTTTCTTTAATGTTTACTCATGTTATAAGTACTTAGCACACTTGTTTAGCATGATTTAGCACAAATAATTTGATTTGATATTTAAAAAATCAAATCAACCCAATTCATGTACACCCCTATTAAACACAAGGTATCTAAATATGATGTAAAACATACCTAAAATTATGTAACTTTAGTCATCAATCAATGAGCATGGTGAATAAATACATGATCAAATAATTTAACTTAGAAGTCACTCATATTTTTTTTTATTTAAATATTGTTACGAACTTGCTAAATAAGTAATGGTAGTTATGTTATCAAAATCAACCATACTTAAGACTTAAAAGACGTTATTCCCCATCATTACCAAACACAATATATCTTATTTATAAGTTAATTAGATACACATAGTATTTATCACTAATTTGTCTTTAATTTCACATTAATATAATGTCCATCTTATGTTATCAAAAGATAAATATGATTTGAACATGAAGATGAAACATGAACAATAATAATTTATAAAATGAAAACTAGGAAATGTGACTGATATGATAGGTGAGGAATCACTGTGAATCTGTGTAACCCCCCAGTTTTTTCATTCTACTACATTTATTTTTCTAATCCATAGTAATTTAAAAGAACACAGTTTTGTTAATTTTCACTCGGTGCATATGTTTTATGTATTGATAACAGTTCTAGCTAACAGGTAATCCAATCTTCATAATGTGAAATGAAGTCACTCTGGAGGCATGATTATATGATTGAATGATTAAGCCTGCTAATCCGAGCTAAGAACAGGAAATGTCAGTGACTTAAAGGAGTGAAGAGAGCATTATCCTTGAGCTACTTCTTTCCTTGCTTCTTAGTTTGTCTAGGAGCAGGAGTAAAAATTCATAAGTAGTGGTGAATTTATTCATAAAACACAATAAATGCATAAGTTTTATGTGTTTCTTTAAAACATGAACTAAAATGGAACAAGTTTGCGTCGTGGACTTGCTCCATCACAATATTCAATTTGCAATTTCTAAGCAAGGGCATTCCCTTCTTTTCTCCAATCCTCCTATATCAAAACCCCATTGTTTTTTAGGCCGTTTTCACCTCACTAATAGTAACCAACACTCATTATTTCTCAAACACACGTACATCTTTCAAAGAACAGAGGTTAGGGAGAAATTAGGAGAAAGGAAAAAGGCTAAGGTTGAATTTCACTTTTAAAATTTCTCAAGAAATCTTTGTGCTACAGGTATATAAGGCTTCCCAAAAGTTGTTTCAAATTCGTTTTATTATCTTTTGATTATCAATTTTCGCCCAAATTAAAGTATGAGTTGAGTTCAAGTCTTCTTCTTCTTTTTGAGTATATTATTTTGAAGAATATGCATATGTTATCTCTTTAAAGTGAATTATTGCATCGCATTACATTATTCTATTGTCAAGTTAAGTCGTGAATGTCAAGACACTTTGTTATCTTTATTTAGAACTCTAAAGAATTCATGTAAAGTTATCTAGTCCAAAGTATGAGTTGAGTCAAAGAAGTATCTTGAATTGAGTAAAGAAGTATCTTGAGTTGTAATTTCAACATGAGTGTACCAAAAATCTATTTATTATATTTCTTTCTTAGCATACATATGGGTACCCTACACAGGGATTTTGAAATTTAGTTGAGAAATACATGATTACTGTATGTCTTCGTTGAATTAAAATTCTATCATTTTAAAGAGAAGTGAAAAATTGCGAAAGCTAAACCTAGGCTGAGACCCAAAAGATTTAATGAGTCTTGAGTAATTTTATTCTTAATTTACGAGCATATAAATGATTTTGGGGAGTACTATTGAGCACCGATGTGAGTACGAGTTCAGATAACTCTAATCTCATAAACTACGTAGCTAGTGTAGGATAGAGTTGTGCCAGATGTACAACTCATCATATGTCACTAAGATGGCCAAGTTAGATGGATCCATGAGTTAAGTTCGTCACTTACCCTGGCAAGGTATTAGATGACTCTGACAATATGGGAAAGACATATCATCATGACGCTCGTAGTGGTGGTTGTCGGTAAGAGAAACTCTCCAAGTTAAAGTATATTATATATATACACATGCATACATATGTATATATATATTGAGTTAACATTCATTTATGCATTAAAAGTGAGAATTTATTTACAGTTCACTACTTTTGCTGCTGAGTTATTTTTGAGTTAAGTCTTTGAGTAGAGCATCCTATCCTGAGTTCCTATTTTAGCTATTTTACATACCGTACATTCCATGTACTGACATTCTTTCTCATTGCATCATTTTATGATGTAGATTTAGGTACTCCGGACGATAGACATTTAGTAAGACATCTTCCCACTAACAGTTGGTGAGATCTCCTCTTTAAAGACCTCTAGTTAGTTAGTACTCTAGTTTATTTATTTTATAGTCAAGTAGCTGCATATCTTTTTACAGCACCTATCTTCAGTTCAGTAGAGGCTTCATGGATAGAATTAGTGAGTCAGTTCAATCTATTCATTAAGTTATTTTAAACATTATTATTATGTATATCAAGGGATATTTTCAGACTTTATAAAAAAGTATGATTGAGATCCTTTGAGTTTTTATTAAATATTTTTTTAAGGTTCACCTTATAAACCTTCTGCATGCATGTTAAATTCTTCAGTTGAGTCAGTCAGCTTGATCAAGAGTTCGCTTGGGACCAACAATAATTTTTGAATGTCGAACACATTCAAGGAGTAGATTTGGAGCGTGACACTTGAACCGCTGACCCCACTTACATGAACCTCCGTACTTTTTATAAGCCTCTGTAATTTAAAAAGGATGGATCAAGATTTTTAGAGTCCATTTAAGAATACAATTTTTTAGTCCGATCTAGATAAGCTTACTAGCTTTTAAGACTTGAGAAATATGGGTGGACTGGGCCGAGCAATAGACCAATTACAAAAATAAATTAAAATACTAAAAATAACAAGAAAAGCTAAACTTAAATTCTTAAACTATACAAATGAATATTAAAAAGTTAAAAAAAATCTAAATATTAAAAATACTTTCAATATTAAAAAAAATTTAAATATTAAAATAATGATCTCAATCTGATCCGTAAAATTTCAAATCCTATATGAACTAACTCAAATAAATTGAATCAGCTCTAAATTAAGAGTGTACTAGGAATTAGATACAAGAACGTTGCCAACTTTTGAAGTGAAGTCTTATGTCAACCAAACTTCTACATTTTTTAATTCTCTCTCTTCAATATAATTAAGGTTGGTTATATAACATGATTTCATATTTCCGTTATTAAAAGTTTTTTAATTTCCCAAGGCAACCAGAAAGTGATAATAAGAATTGATCTCTTACCTATGGTTTGAAAAATCCTTACATGTCCCCATCAACCTAAAAATCTTAGTAATCAGGTTAGAGTCGAATTCAAAATTTAAATATTTTGAAGTTTAACTTATTATATTTTTTAGATTATATGTTTAGACATAAAATTTATTACAATTTTAGTCAGATTTTTATGCTCCCGCACGTTGAATTTTGAAAATACTAAGTTTATTTTAGATGAATTCAATGCTTGAACACTCCATCTCCCATGCCATTTAGCTTTTCATTTTTCTCTAGAATTTTAAAAATAAAAGAATTAATGCAAGGTTGTTCGTCGGATAGTTTTTATTTATCTCAACACATAATAAATTAAAGTATTTATCTTAAATTACATCTGCTAGCTGACAAGATGAGTCCAAACCATGCTCTTCAAATCCGAGGTCCCTCTAAAATTATTTGAAGACTAAAATACTCTTAAAATGTTAGCTCACATCTATATAAAGAATTTTTTTCTTGAATGGTGATTAATAAGGCTCCTGCATACAAAGAATAAAGCTTTTGAGTTGACGATCATGAGGAGAAGAATAAAAGGATGGTAAGCTTTATATAAATTATTAAAATCACATATGATTATCTATTGATATTTTTTCCTTTTTTATATCTATTTTTTAGGGACAAAGCTTAGTTGAAAGTATCTCTTAATCCTCTTAGAGTGAGATAGTACTTTCTTTCCATTTTCATATATGTTAGTATTTTTTTCTTAATGTTTCAGAATTTAATGTGTGTATTTAAAAAAAGGGCACTATCATTTTTTGAGGAAAAGTTGTAATCCATTCTTTAAATGGAAAAGAGTAACAAAATGTCTTTAAGTTATTTCCTTTTTTAAAAATATTTTTTCCTGATAAAATAATATTTTTAAGAAACTTTATTTTTTTTAAAAAAAATCTTTAATAATATAGAAATATTTTTATTTCTTAAGCTTTTCCGAATTGAAGAAGGATAAGTATTTACTAACATAATCCTTTCATTTTAGAGTTAAGATGCAACAATTATAAAAAAAATTATTTTATTGTTTCAAATTACAAATATCTTTAAATAATCATTAATGGAGTTATTATTGACCTTTTTGTTTATTTTAACTTTAAAACCAACAAGTGTTTATCCTTCAATTCGAAAGATAATAAGAAATTAAAATATTTCTAGTGCAAAAATTTTCGTTATCTAAATGAAAAGAATAATGTGGAACCTAGATTATCAGTTTTGAAACTTGAAAGATGGGTTGAGATTATACAAAAAAAAAAAATACTTCCCTACTTTTTTATTAGTTGAAGGATTTTAAAATAAAAAAATAAAATTAAAAAAAATGTTCTTTAAAAATAAATTTTTTGATTAAGAAAAAAATGAGTTTTGAAATATTCTCTCCATTTCTCTTTAGTTATCATGCATATTGAAATTACGTGTTCCAAAATAGTTAGCAATTTACATATCAAAAGAGAATTAACTTTTTTTTTAACTTTATCGTTATCATTAATTATTTTAAAATCAAGAGACACATAATAAATGATGATTGAAGAATTAATAAGAGATATTTATATGAGGCCAAAAATTCATATTTTTAGTCATTATCTATCTCATATTTAATACTTTTATTTATCCTTTTTGAGCATAAATTTTATAGATTGTGCTAAATTATCTATTTTATTTGTAGGATTAAATTGACGCGAAAATGAAGAGACTAGGAGCTCAAACTAATTTAAAAAAGAAAGATTACGGAAGGAAATTCAAGCAGACAGCTTAATGGATTAAATTGAGTAAAATAATATATTTTATTATACATTTGCCTGCGACAGATTTCAATTGCAGTTGACGCCTGTGACACGTGGCAGCACTCAATGTGAAGGCGACGTACCATAGTCATTCGCGAGAGGACTCAATTTCCTTTGGGTTTCTCAATTTGTTTTGGACTCATCAATTACTTTATTTGGGGTTTATTTCTACACCTATAAATATTTCATAAAATTAGGTTTTGCATAACTTTTGACCTAGAGAGAAATAGAAGTCGTCGTGGAGGCAGGAGAATTTTGATTTCATCTTTTCTTCTCCAATAATATTTATTTTTACATTTATCTTTGAATGATTTGTGGTAATTTCTTTATGTCTATGTGGAGTTAAACTTCCCGTTCTAAGATTATGGTAGCTAATTAGATGATTGTTTAGTCATTATTAATTCGAAATATTTATTTATCATATTTATTGTTCCTATATTGCTTTTATCTATACCTTATAGTCCGGCCAACTAGGGGGTAAATTAATTGTTCATTCTGGATTCGAGAGATGTTGGAATGGATAGAACACAGTAATATAGGGAGCTTGTTCGACTAGGAAACTAGATTGATTCGTATAAGGGAGACTTGTGACAACTACCCTTACACCTCTCTTGGTTCAAAATACAGGAAGATACCGTTAAAATGTTTTTATTGATGTGTCTATCCCCGCTCAACGATGTAGTTAGGCGGCCAATAAAGGTAGGCCGGCAGAGGCGTGCAATCCTGTTTAGGTAATTTAAACCCTGTGAATCAGCAACTTGATAATCAAATAATTTGATTAAATCGAGGCTAAACATGATTATTAGCTAAACCATAATCTTAGATTGATTCATTCATTGATTGTGTAAAAATATCTCTTTTGGTTGATTGTTCACCGCTTAAATAAATCATTTAGAATTAATATAACTTAGTAAATAATTAATCTACAAGTCCTTTGGGTTCGACATCCGACTTCTGAAAAGAGCCACTATATTACTTGGGTTGACCACTACACTTATGTGCGCTGGGGAGCAACGAATATATTAGTTAAAATACACTCCTAATTACTCCCTCCTTCCAATTTAGTGTTTAGGGTTATTAAAAATAATTGTCCAAAATTAGTTGTCAATTTATAGAATCAAGAAATAATTAACCACTTTTCTTTCAATTCTACCCTTAGTAATTACTACTCTTAAATGTGAAAACTTTATTTGTTAGAGTATAATAATAAAAAAGTACAATATTTATTAGGGTTATTGTAGTCAAATTACATACCTCATTAATTTTTCTTAAAGGATGTACCAATCATTACGTTGACAACTAAAAATAAAATTGGGACTGAGGGAGTAATTATTAAATGTCGTGTAAAATTTTATCATGACAACTATTCTTCCATTACATGGCATCTTTTGACTTTCTTAGATATTTAAGTAGTTGAGATTCATTTTATTAAGGGTAAAAAGTGAATTTTTAAAATTAAATTATTTTTAATTATACGAAGGTGACATTGTTTTTGTTTCAAATTATATGAAGATGTCTGCCTATTATGGACTTTAAGAATGAAGAATTTTTTTAAAATTTGTGATATGATTCAAGCTATAGATGTTTTTGTTGTTTTAAATTATTTTATCAATGGTAAAATAAAAATTTTAAAGTTAAATTGTCACTAAATATAGAAAGATATAAAATTTTATATATTGATTAAAAAAAGAAAAAAAATATCACATAAATTAAGACGAAAGAAATATTATTGGTTATTGCTTATTGTTTATCACAAGTGTTTTCATCTCTAATATTTTCAACAAAACATTGGTGATGTTTAAGCTAAATTGAATTAATCATGCCCCACCTCTTTGATATTAAACTAAACATTTATATATTCCCTTCAAAATTATTATGAATTGTTGGTTTTATAGTACTATTTGAAGATCAAGAGAATCTTAAGATGCCAGAAAATCTATCAAAAAATATTATATTATAAAAAAATATAATTTTTCCCACCAAAAGAAGATTTAAAATGTCATGATAAGTGATAAAGACTTCTTTCCATCTCATATTTCAACAAAAATATTCTAAGAACAAAAAGTAGCAAATATTAAAACATGCCTCATGTGGTGAAAAATAGAAAAGAGTGTGGAGATGATGGTACAACCTAGCAACCAATGAGTACCTATAAAATATTTTTATAATTACTAGTCGTTTGATTTCATATCCAGTATTTTCTGTTTTTTGGGAATAATATACTTTAGAGAGGGTCTTTCAGAAACAATATTTTTATCTCTATAAGGTAGTAGTAAAGTTTATTTATATTTTATCCTCCCTAGACCCCACTTGTGGGATTTCAGTACTGGGTATATTATTGTTGTTGTTACACTCTTTGTTTAATTTGACAGAGTTAAAAAAAATAAAAAAGATTTTTTAATATTGTGATTTTAAATTAAAGATATATAGAATAAATTAAAATGTTATTTATTTTTGTGATCTTGAATGTGTCACATGAAAATTAAAGTATTATTAACAATTTTTTAAAAAATTCTTTATGAAATAATTAAAAAAATATAAGATAAATAAATTGAATGGAAGAAATATATTATATATTCACAACTAGTGCTAACTTTTCAGAGAATCACTAAATGGCTGGAATTTCAAGTTTCCATTTTTTATATTTAATAACCCATTCTGACTTCTCTCCAACTCTTTGTTTTTTTTAAAAAAAAATTTTTAATTTTTTTTTTTGTTGTTGAATAGATTATTAAGATTTCCTGAAATGAAAACATACCCAGTGAAATTCTACAAATGGGGTTTGGGAAAGATAAAATATACGCAAACCTAACTACTACCTCATAGAGATAGAGAGAGAGATAGAGAGAGGCAGTTTCTTAAAATCATTATTTATATTTTGAAGGTTTTATATTTAAATTATAGAGTGTTTTAGTTACTTTCCTGGACTTTATTTTATTGGGTGGTAATTTCATATGATCTCATAATTAGTTCAGAGAACTTCTGTGAATATCTAATAATTTAAATATGAAATTCACAAAATAATAATAGTTTAATGTTTATTAATCTTTGCATTTTTTTTTTGTGTGTTCTTTACTAATTCTAGTTTTTTTTTAATTAAAATTATTCAAAATATTTGTGAATACTTAACTTGATCTAGTAAGTGTAGTGTCACGCCCCGGGAGGGTACCCTTGGCGTGGCCGACACTCAGAAGCTATTGCTAGTCCCCGAGCGAACCACCTGGCCTCATCATCACCTCATACTCAACAGCGGAAGAAACATCCTCAAGGAAAAGACTTTAATATAATTAAATTAATCAAGTCTTTATACAAAATGATAATTTCCAACAAAGAATAGTTGAAAAAAACAATACATCACATCCTCTACTCAGTGTCTATGAAGCCTCTAACTCAACATCTAGATGGTACCATGACAGGCCATGGTTATCCAACTTAAGGAAAATAAAGTACTACTCAAGCTAGATGATAATATATGGAAATCCTCCGAAAACAAGGAGGTCTCACCGATCAGCTGAATGCGAATAGATCCTCAACGAAGCGCCTGTCAATGATCTCTAATACCTGCCTCTGCATCATAAAACGATGCAGTCCCAGAAGGGGATATCAGTACTTGGAATGTACTGGTATGTAAAATAGCTGAGTGAAACAGAAATAAGTAAAATAATATAGGAATAACATCAACTCAACTTCATACTCCATCAGAATATCAAATGTCTATCTAAAGAAAGAATAAAGAATAGACAATGACCCATCAACATCTCATCAATACATCATCAATACATCAGACTCACCTCAAGGAGACTCAACTCGACTCGACTCAACTCAACTCAACTCAACTCAAGGAGACTCAACTCGACTCAAGGAAATCGACTCAACTTAACTCAGGGAACTCGACTCAAAACATCACATCAACATCAACATCAACATCAACATCAGAGTTCTATAAAAATGGAACCTAGCTGGGAGTTTCTCTAACCGACAACCATCACTTATGAGCCAGTGATGATACAACGAAGCGATGTCGTTGCCACATCCATCCAATACCCTGCCCGGGGTAAAGGACATCACATCAGAAAAAAAAACATCAGTCCTCATTTGGGACAAGAAAGGTGCCATCCGTATTGCGGTTCAATCCCCTCTTCCTACGCGGGCCACGTAGTTAATGGGTTCGAGGGGACTCACTCTCTACCCATTTCGGTGCTCAATACTCCTCCCAGAACTCGACGTGCTCATAAAACATCATCATCATCAATCCCATAGGGACATAGTACATCATCATCAGTCACATAAGGACATGATATAATACCTCAGCATCAACATCGGTCCCAGAGGGACATAGTACATCATCTCAACATCAACATCAGTCCTATAAAACCTCAACCTCAACCTCAACATCGGTCCCAGAGGGACATAGTACCTCACCTCATAACATCATTCTCATCAACATCATCATCAAGACTCTCATCAAATGTGAAACACAATCACAACATCACAACGTCATCATTGTCAAGGCTCTAGACTCATCCCCTAAGTTCATTATGCATGCTTTTCAAATAATCATGTAAGGTTATGCAAAATCTCATGAAAAATGTTAACTTTAAGAAAACAATTAGTATGATGATCATCAACATAGAAAACATGTAATTTCAAATCAATTTTTCAATGAAAAACTCTCAAGTATTCATGCACATATACTCTTCAACCATCAACTCATCTTTGACCTCTATGGGGCACATGAGAGAACAAACTCATGCTTTTAGTTTAGCCTTACATACCTGGAAATTTGATATTACAATCAAAATTTGATGAATACTCGTTTCTTGGAGAAAATCCTCAACCTCGATAGTTCTTTTAGAATGGAAGAACTTGGAAAGACATTGTTTGAAGAACTTCTTTTTGATTCTTGACTTCTTGACTCAAAATCTTTAGAGTTTCTTGATGAAGAACCTTAATTCATCGAAAGAAGAATCAAGGAATCCTTTCTTGGGATTCTTGAATTCGTTTCTTGAAACCCTAGGTTAGGATTTAAGATTCTATTAGGGATTTCATGAATAGATAGAGAAATTAGCTTAAAGCTTATGAAGAATAACTCACCTTGATGAAGAATCTTGAAAGTTAATCCTAACTTGATGACTTTCTTGACGATTGAGCGTTTTATGTTTAGGAGTGAAAGAGAGGGTTTTGACTCATGAAACTGACGTATTATCCGTTTTGGGACTTAAAATAAACCCCCAAAGGCTTTAGGGTAAAAGTACCCTCAAAATAAAATAAAGAAACGTCGGTTAGCTTATCCAGAAAGGGTTCGCAATAGGTCCGCGTCGCGGAGCCGTCGCGGACCTTCAGACAGCTCTGCAGGTCTCCAGTAAAATGGCCATAACTCTCTACTCCGAACTTCGTTTAACACGAAATAAGATGTGTTGGAAAGATAATTCAAAGATCTTTAATTTGATATATTATGGGTCACCTAACTCATTATACTTTAGGAGATATGGTCATTTGAAGTTGACCCTTCAATCAACTCATATGAAAATTTAGCCGCTAGAAATTCTTTGGACTTGGCTTGATATAAAATATCCTTTATAACTCTAAATCACATCTAATATACTTTAAATATTTAGGAATTGATCCTATCATATGAAGGATGACTCAATCTTAGTGAAAAAAAAATTAGGGTGTTACATGTAGCTACCAATAACAAAAGAATTTCATGAATACTCTTTAGAGTAGGTAACTTATTATGTAATTATTTTGTTATTATTTTACTTCACTTAAAAAGGACACTAACAATAATAACAAAATTATTTTGAATTTGATTTCTGCAAATAATTGATTTATATTCTCAATAAGTAACTTTTAAGGGATTAGTTTCCGACAGCTATAATGTTGGCTTTTAATTCTCTTCCAATATATTTTTATCTTATAAATAATTTTTTGGAAAAAAGAAAACTAACATAAGAAATTCTTTTGAATTTGATCCTAAAGCGCAAAGAGATTCTATTTAATGCCAATCGTGGGTTTTTGAGTTTTTAATTATTTGTTTATGAAATTTTAATTAACCTAATAAATTTCAATTTACATATATCCGAGTTTATTCGATCTGTTCAACTAAAACCTTATTATGCTCATCAAATTCTTTTTCATAGTCTTACTTACCAGCCAAGGCAAAGGAATGAAGACCATGACTTTCTTTTCTCTCTTTTTTTCCAAAATATTTTAAAATAATTGTAAATAGATTTAGAGGGTGTTTGAATGTGTTTAAAAGCTGGTCAAACCTGTTTTTAAGTCTTTTTTAGTTTATGAAAATGTTTGACAATTCTTAAAACAACTTAAAAAGGTTAAAAGCTTTTGTAGTTTGACCAAGAAAATTACCTTTTTATCCTAAATATTTTTTTATAATCCCAAAAATATCCCTAACTAAAGTAACCCTAATGAACTCTTTCCCTTCTTATAATCCCAAAAATATCCCTAACTCCAATTTTTTTTTTGTGCGTGTATATATATATAATGTGTGAATGATAGATAATAACTATTTCGCATGACCAAAATTAAAAGATATCTTAAAATTTTTATTGATCTATCCAAACGATATATTTTAAAAAGTAAAAATAAATTGTGTATATAAAATTTACTAAAATTGTAAGTTTATATTAATATCAAATAAAATATAAATTTATTTTAGTTAATTTTATTTTAGACAGAAAAATCTTAAAGTAATTTATTTTTATAATATTAACATCTTCAAGGGTATTTCAAACATTTTAATTAAAAAAGTAATTAACAACACTTATGTGTCAAACACAATAACAACCTTTTTTTTCAGCTGCAGTACTTTTATGCAAACAACTTGCTTGTTTTTCAAATAAATTTTAGCACTTATAAAATACTTTTTAAAAGTTATTTTTTTCGATTAATCCAAACAGACTCTTTTCCTAAATACTCTGCAAATTTGAAATGAATGGTTTTTGGGCAAATTTGTATACTACAAATAAAAAGTACGTACGGAAGTATATAATTACAAACTAAAAAGAAAAAGACAAAATGATTTATATTTGTGTCTTTATCAAATGAATGTCTTTACTTTTTCCAACAAATTGCAACATGAATGTTTAAAGACTTTGGTTGTAAAAGAAATTAATGTTAGTCTAAAAGAAGAAATAATATTTATTATTTGTAGAAATAATAACTACCATTTGTAGAAATAATATTTATTATTTATTATTTCTAAAAGAAGAAATAATAACTACCATTTGTAGAAATAGTATTTATTACTACTACCATTTGTGGTTTCATTAGAGAATACAGATATTCTGATCGTTTTAATTTATTGATTTTATTTTGACATATTTTTTAAAAAATATTTTTAAGTAACTTTTTAATTTTAATTTTTTATATGGCATATTTCATATCATAAGATTAAAAATTATTTGATACTATATTTAACATCTTTCTGTTGTTGTTATATACGAAGAGGAAGAATTTCAAGTTAATTGTTGGAAAGAACTTCTTTAAAAATTAAAACAACAAGACAGTTAGAAATTGCACTTTTTCCGTCTCATTTTAGCTGTTACTAGAAGTGTCAAAAGAATATGAAAAATCAATTGAATTAAATTGATTTTTATAATTTTTTGAATAAAATCACGCACTTTAAAATTTAAAACAACAAGACAGTTAGAAATTGCACTCTTTCCGTCTCATTTTAGCTGTTACTAGAAGTGTCAAAAGAATATGAAAAATCGATTGAATTAAATTGATTTTTATAATTTTTTGAATAAAATCACGCACTTTAAAATTTAAAACAACAAGACAGTTAGAAATTGCACTCTTTCCGTCTCATTTTAGCTGTTACTAGAAGTGTCAAAAGAATATGAAAAATCAATTGAATTAAATTGATTTTTATAATTTTTTGAATAAAATCACGCACTTTAAAATTTAAAACAACAAGACAGTTAGAAATTGCACTCTTTCCGTCTCATTTTAGCTGTTACTAGAAGTGTCAAAAGAATATGAAAAATCGATTGAATTAAATTGATTTTTATAATTTTTTGAATAAAATCACGCACTTTTATTTAAGCTTATAATTGTTCCAAATAATTAAGTTGCTCCTTTTAGTTTATTAAAAAAATAAAAGATTTTCGGACCAGATCGAATAACTTATATAAATATATCTTATACATTAACATGCTCAATTAAATATATAAATATATTTTATAAACATTTCCAAATATAAATATAACCAAGGTCCTAGGGGTTTAAGTCTCTGGTGATTTGACAATTTACGTCTTTGCCCCTAACTTAAGTTTAAAATTAAAAGATATTATAATAGATACTCTATCAAATATTATGACAAATATATGCAAACACTCCTATATAAAGTTTTAGATAAAAAAATGTATGATAAGAAAATTTTATATTCTTGACTTTTTGCGGAACAATTAAAATGTTTCTTCAAAAATCCACTTGCCAAAAAATAATTTAATAATAGTGTATTTTTGAAGTGATACTTTAAATTTTTTTAAAAAGATAAATTAATCGAGCCATACTGATACCAAAGAGAAATCGATATAATTGAAATGATTTTAAAAAATTTAATTTTGGTTATACATTTTATAAAATACTTGAAAAATTGGAATAATATAATTTTTTATTAACTAACCAAATGTTATATTGAAAGTTTGACACCCCTAACTATTACTTTAATATTACAAATATCGTCTCAAAATAAGTGTTACTTTAGAGTTTCAATCTCAAAGTGAACAACTATTTTGAATTATACTCTTGAGAAAATATAGCAAAAATAAAAAAGATTGAACTGAAATCTTCTGTGTATTTCATGTCTATACAATATTGTATGTATTTACAGAAATACAAAGAATAATTAATCCTACAAATACATTGTACGTATTTATAGAAATGCAAAGAATAATTTATCCTAACAAACTATTCAGTTGTCCTAAGCTAATTGGTTACATTTTACATTAATTAAATAAATCATAAAGGAAAGCTATTAATATTTTACATTTTTATTTGTCACGTATCGTTTTGATGTCATTTTTCAAACGTAAAATTGCATGAATTTGATCAACATTTTAAGAAGTATTTTTTTATTATATTAGTATAAGAATAATTATAACTTTTTTTTTCTTTATAGTTTTCCAACATTTAGATTTTAAACTTAAACTATATATTCAATTAATCTAATTTAGTTTAGCTTCAAAAATTAGCCAACTCATGCAGCAAAATGTAATAAATAAAAGTGAACAAAGAGAATATCTCTTTTTTGTATATATTGTTTTTCTAGGTCCATTAGAACATGCAATGTGAAATTAAATTAATATAAAGTCAAAATTTTGTTTAGACATGTAATTTGGATTTCTTAAGTTATAAATTTTTTTTTCATAAACATAAAATCTCTACAATTTGTAAAAACTATAATATATATATATATATATATATATATATATATATATATATATATATATATTCTTACTACATGAACAAATCATAGTTCATTATAACAAGATAACAAAAATATCCTAAGGCGTCACATTGATAAAATTACATATCTCCATATTTCTTTTATAAATAAATGTTTATGATAATAACCTTTCATGTACGAACGATTTTATAAAGATTTAGTAGTCAACAATAATAGTAACTAATTATTTTTTAATATAATCCCTTCATATGGTACAAACAATCTGTTCATGAGAGCATAATTTTTTTTTTACTAAATTTAAAATGATAGTCTTTTTTTAAAAACAAAATAATAAATTTATAGGTCAAATTTTTTATATTTAAAAAGATTGAGATCGTGATTTAAAATTCTGAATCATGCTTTGAGAGAATTAAATTATGATTTCAAATTGCATATTCAAACATTAATTATATTTAAAATCATAATTTTATATCACATATTCAAATACAAGTTTAATGAGCACGAAATCAGCTAAAGCAACAATTACATAATAAACATCTTAAAAAATTATGCACTAGCAACATATGATAATTACACATGTCTTTCAAGTAAGATCTCTTTAATTGAATTGGATTATGCACTCAAATGCATACCTAAAAATCAATTATTTAAATAATAAAAACACATCTTCTTTTTGATGTTGATATGTGAATCTTCAAGGAACAAGAGATATCAATCTTTTCTTAGTGGTCCTTTGAAGTTTGTTTTTTCAGAAAAATTGGACCACTATGTTTAGTTATTTACCCATTATATGACAGTATCTTCCCCCTAAAAAAAAAGTTAAATTTGAATATTATCAAATATGATTCTTGAATATTTTTGCATTTTTAGTCCCTTAATAATTTTGAATGTCTTCTTATGTGTACCTCTTACAAGTATTGTCGACATGACAGATAGAGGTGTCATTAAATTCAAATTTACATATTTTAAGGCTTATTTTTCGAACGATATTTCAATAGTATCATTTTCATTTTAAAGGACTCGTATTCGAAATTTTGAATAAAAAATAAAATAATCTTAATCATTCTATCACAATCCATATTAGTAACACAAGGGAATTCACAAGACTTTGGGTGAATTATGCATTTGATTTTTTTTTTAAAAAAATTGAGAGTATACTTGAATAGTAACAATTTATGTTTTTCTTTTTTCTTTTTAATAAAAATATGACTCATAATATAATTTTGTAATCTTTTCTTATTGTTAAAATGGAAAATGTCCAAATTTAATATATTTAGCAACTCTAATTTATCATTGTCTGAGCCCTTCTAACATCCCTTCCATCCATTTCTACTCATTAAATTACTTGGAACATTATTCCTGTGAAGTAATGAATAAGATGATAATTTCACTATATCAATCTTTAAATATAACGAATTTAATATTTGAAAAATATATGAAGAAATGAAATGTACATAATAATACGAGTAAAATGGATTAAAACATAATAAAATATCTATTTTTGTTGTATTAAATTAATAAAAATTGACAGAAGGATCAATAAGGATTATGGTGGAGCGGTAAGTAATCTTTCATATATTTGAAATTAATAATAAGCAAATCGACACACTTCATGCAAGATTTTGATTTTTGAAAAATAAAAAAGATTTGATTTTGAATATGAATTTAAAGATTTATGCCTAGTTGAATAATTGTGATTTAAAAAAAAAATTAGTGTGAAAAAAGCAGTATTAATTAAAGCCAAGATTGTCATTACAATGATGGATGTTGACCAACTTTTATGGTGGATAAACCTAATGTGACTTCTTTTCATTAATTAATATTTTTTTATGAAATAATTACGTTAAAAGAGAAAACAACGAAAAAATAAATTAAAAGAGAAATGTAAAAAAATTCGAAAAAATAAAGGAGGGCAAAAATACTTTATTTTCAATAATTAAAGGGTAATTTTGACTCATTTCTACGTGTGTTCTCAAATACTTATTATCTAAATAAATTAATCACATAAAAATATGTCGTCATCGATCTCATTTAACTAGACGAAATAGTCTCAATAAATCACAAACAAAAAAAAATAATCTAAGACATGTTCCTATTAAGGATGATGTGTGTAATTATAGGAGATTATATATTTAAGTGATTAACTACTAGACGTAATAGATATTTGAGATTGCGCGTGAAAATTTGTTCAAAATTTAAACAGAGACTATCTAATAAATATTTTTTTATTGTGTCTTCAAGTGCTCAATTGAAATAAATCATAATTTAAATATCTAAATATAATTTACAAGCTAATTTCAAGAGTTATCGACATATATAATTTAGTAAAAAAAGTTATTAAGCTATCACAACTCTTGAAGGAAAAAAAATGTGTTTTTCGTTTTAATTTATTTATTTGATTTTAACTTGATATGAATTTAAAAAAATAGTAAAGATTTTTTAATAATATCATCTTATTTTGTTAATTTAAATATTTTATGTGAAAAGTTAAATAAAAAAATCATCAAAACATCAAAAACATTTTTTTCTAAAAAATAAAATAAATAAATTGACACCCATGAAGAAATAAAATTATTTATATACTCCCTACGGTGGGGGATATGACAATTTTTCTTTGGTTAAGAGCACTTAATTTTAATTTTATTTGATAATAATTAATAGGTGACCGTAAAATTTTAAACTATTCTTTTGTTTGCATGTATTTTTAAAAAAAATAAAATAAAATCCACTCCTGGGACAAGAAATCTTTTCTGCATCATGCACTAATAAATCTTTAACATATAATTAAATTGGAATCATTCAAATTAAAAATAAAATTATGTTATTTTTCTTTTTTTTATGATTTAATTAAAGTCATATCATTCCTTTCACGAACTTTAGGATTCTTTTTAAAAAAAAAAAAAAAAACTCTATAACAAATCCAAATAAAATTGAAATGGGAGTAATTATTAAGTGAGAAAATTGGCCAAAATTTGTTGCAATATTAAATTAGTGTTTTTAAGGTTTAATTTAATTTGATAGTCATAGCTATTACTCCAATTAGTTCAAATTCATGATGTGTAGGTTCATCAATTAAAGAGAAGACGTTTCTTATAAGGAAATTTCTCTATTTTGAGCCTCCATTAAGGATGGAAGAATTCCATTTATGCCATATGATTATTTGATAATCCGTTACGTACTGTTTCATAATGTATCATATCGATGTATTATGTTGTATTGTATCGTATTATGTTGTATTATTTGGAAATATTGCATCATTCTCTGTTGTTATATATTGTCACACGTCGACAATTTGAACGATAAACCTATAAGAAAAGTAAGGTACAAGGTAGAGTTGTTATGAAAAGACATGATAAAACATAAAATAAGATTATTAAATAATAAGTAAAGATAAAATAAGAAGAGATAACGATTTGATCACATAAATCGATCGTTACATAAAATGCTACTCTTCGCCATTACCTAATAATAGATATAAATTATACAATACAATGAAATTTATATAACAATCAAAATAAATATTATATTTAAACTAACAACACAATATATAAGTGTCATTTTCATGCAAGCATAATAATGAAAAGTATTAATAGTAATTGAAGTAGAACCAAACTTATCATCATTAGTTTAAAACAAGAAATAGGTGGTGAGATTATCTTCTTTATTAATATGGAATAGTATTGAGATGACTGAGATCTCTTTTATTTTTAATAAGATATTTTAAATTTAAGCACTTACAATTTTCTTTAAAAGAAAATCTTGTAGGAAGCGCCACTTTCAAAATAGACTTTATAATACGTAAATTTAAATTTAACCAAATCTCAATATGAATATCAGAGACATCGAACGAAATAAATAGAGAGATTAGCTTTGTTAGCTAAAATAGTCTTCAAATTGAAGTAAAGTTAGTTGAGGGGCCATTGAGTGATAAAGTGGCCAACTTCCTTCCCCACCTAAAAAAAGATTGGTAAAATTATTCTTATTCTACAATTTTTTTTAAAAAAAAAAATGAAAAGGGACAATTTGAATAAAAATTTGGCCATTCCTTGCAGATACTTTCATCATTAAAATCAAAAGAAAAAGTATAAAAAAAAACTCAAAAAAGGTGAAAAGTAAAGAGAGAGGGAAAAAAAATATATAAAAATAATTTTTATTTTATTTTTTTTTTAAAAAAAACTTAACAAGATTCAAAAGTAGTTGGTGAATCAAAATCCTAAAAAAGGAGACCAATATTATGGTACAGCAAAAAAACTGAAAGTGAAGTAATTGTAGAGAGAGAAAGAGAGGCCAAAAAAAAAAAAAGCTTAAGTTCTTGTTCTTGGTTTGCAATTTTTTGCTTTTGGTTTTTATTTGCAGCTTTATGATATGGAAGATTCACAACAACTCTTGAGGTATTTAAATGATTTTTGGTGGGAAATTCAACCATTCTTTTATGTTTTCATCCTCTGTTTTTGTGTGTCTCTCTTTCTGTTTTTTTTTTCTTTAATTTCTCATTTGATGTTCGACTAACTTGTGTTCGCGAAGGAACACTTTCTCCTTTAGCATGTTTTTTTTATTTCTAAATTTAAGGCTCAACTTCTCGTTAAGGATGGAAAGATCTTACCAATTCTACCACAGTCTTTCGTAATTTCTCTTCTTGGTTTCTCAGCTGGTGTTTGGTGTGTTTTTCAACTTTTTTTTTGTGTGCGTGTGCATGTTAAAATTGTGAGGAGGTAATATTTTTTAAATTCTTCTGTATCGTTCAGTGTATACAAGTTAAATCCTTTTTAGCAGAATTAAGACAATTTCTCTCTCATTCCATCACTATCTTGAGAAAAAAATGGAGATCAAAAATCCAAAGATGTGAATAGTTTCTCTTGTTTTGTTGTGCTTGAAAAGAAGGTTAGATGGACAATTTTCATGTTATATAGTTTTAGTTATTCTGCATGAACGCGGGATGATTTGTGCACGAGTTACCTTTCTTTTTATCCTTCCTTGTTTCTCTATGAAAGATGAAAAATAGGATCATTTCATGGTGAATAACTTGAAAATTTATTTTTATTTCCATATTATACCAGCTAAATCTGATTAACTCTTAAATTTAGCTTTTTTCTATATGAAAATCTTCTTACTTAGTTTTCACGTTATATAATTAATTCTCATCTCAAAATAAATAAATTTTTGGTACTATGGTTTAGGTGTGAGATCTATGTTTTGCATAGGAGAGAACTCATGCCAATTCTGTTCAACATAATTGCAGATATAAGTAAAAATCCAATTTATCAAAAAAAAAAGTCCATAAATGACAGTTTGGTAAACAAAATATCTCGCGTTCACATAAAGACCAATCACTTGGATAAAGATGCATTAGTAATTGTTTCCACGACTCAAATCCACTGATGCATTAGTATTGTTTGTTTTGCTATCATTTAATATTGCCTTTTGAACTCCATGTGTTAAATTAAGTTAATGTACTGTTTTTTCAGGGTGAAAAAGTAATGCTAGAACTATGGGGAAAAAAGGCAGTTGGTTTTCTGCCATCAAAAGGGTGTTTACACCCACCTCCAAGGAGAAATTAGCCAATGTAAGTTTAATTTCACACATTCATAAGGACAATTTGCTAGTCACTTGCCTTAATTTTTTCTTCAAAAAGTCATATCGTAGTTACCTTTTGTTGTGTGTGCGAACAAAGTTCCACATTGGTAAGGAAGCTACACATAAGGTGTAGGATCTCTTAGTGTGTGAGGTTGGAGAAAAACTGCGGGGACTTGATCCAAAGCAGACAATATTACACCTTGTTAAGAATATATTTGGGCTGACATGGCCCAACACCTTCGTGTTTCAATGAGGAACCTCAAATTTGGGGGACTAAGGCGCATGCCTCTTTCTTTGCACTGTTGAGCCGGTACTGATTCAGATCATAGTGAGATCTACAAAACTAATCTATGAACCAATTTCAACTAGTGTCTTATGTATGTAGCAATTGAAGTCAGCTTAAAATTCTCAATACTATTTGAAATCGAGTTGTTTTGTTCTGTAGTATGTTTAACAATTGATACTATTACTTCTATGTCTCGTCATGAGCAAGTTGGTTTCGACTATATGAATTCTCGCTATCCATTTCACTACATTTAAAGCTCATCTTAATTAGTAGTTCAGTATTATAGGTACTGTAACATGTATATGCCTCAAATGTTACTGGAAGGATCATGTAGTGCTAATGTAAATTGGACGATTGTTGCAGGAATCAGAGAAGAAAGGCGCTAAGGAAAAGAAGAGTCGCGGAAAACAGAAGCATGCGGAGCCCAAATCTTTTATCCCTCTCTTTAGAGAGCCAAGTAGTATTGAGAAAATACTTGGAGAAGCAGATGAACTTAAACTACTTTCTCCAAGATTCACTTTACCCGCGGAAGCTGCCTCTCCTCGGATTTCTTCTTATAGGTTTACCACTCCTAGCGCTACGTCTCCCCCAAGAGTTGCCTCTCCTAAGGCTTCTTCTCGCCGGCTTACTTCACCTAAGGCTACTTCTCAAAGAGTTACTTCTCCAAGAGCTATATCTCCTAAGGCTCATCCTCCAAGGGTATCTTCTCCTAATGTTAGTCGCAATCGCAAAGAAATCAGCTATGCTTATAGACCAGAACCAACTTTGAGAAATCACAATCTTTCAGCAACCAAGATACAAGCAGCCTACAGAGGCTACATGGTAAGTTTCAGAATAATTTCGCCTTCCAAATATCCGTCTAACTCTTTTCTTGTCAGAAGCTCGTGATTTAGTTTTTGATGCTTGTTAATTGTTGCTACCATAAGTAAATCATTTGAGCCGAGGGTCTATGAAACAACCTCTCTAACTCACGAAGGCAGGGGTAAAGTTTGCATACACCCCATCCTCCCTAAACCTCACTTATGGTAGGAACTATACTGGTATGTTATGATGTGAAAAAGTAAAGCAATTCATTCAGTAGAGTGAACTGCGGCACATAATTATCTAACCAAATTCAATTCTCCCTCGATATGCTCCTCAAAAATCCGTTTCAGGGAAAATTCTTCCCCTAACTAAGAACAGACCCCATGTTCGATTCCATGTTTCTATCATCAACAAGAACCTGTATTAGTTGCATATAATATACGGAATTTCAACAACTGCTTGATATTATGCGTCTAGTTCAATGGCAAATATGGAGTATGCGTTCATCCATTTAAGGAATTCTAGCATACTGTCAAGTTTGTTCTAATTGCCTACTAGGAATATCAACTTATTGTCGGATTTTTTAAAAGATGTAAATGGGAAATGAATAGGTGTTTTCCTGAAAAGACACTAGGGGAAAAGGACGCAATTTTATAGTACCTTTTCATACTGAAGAAGTTGTGATTTTTCCGATAAGGCACAATCGTACAAGTTCACACTACCCTTTATTGGCTATAAGCATTTGAAGTTACTCTACTCCTTTCTGTAATATTTCCTGCAAAAAGATTCAGATATGATGTTGTTTCATCTTCATTTCTAGTTCTACTTTATTTAAAATTTTACAGTATTTTATTTTCGAATATATCAAAGGATAATACTCAGTTTTGCAGTATTCTACTTCATTTCCGAGTGTTTTCTGTTTTCACAGGCAAGGAGGAGTTTCAGAGCTTTGAGGGGTTTAGTAAGGCTTCAAGGAGTGGTGAGAAGTAGTAATGTGAAAAAGCAAACAGCAAATGCTATGAAGCAGATGCAACTTCTTGTTAGGGTCCAAACTCAAATTCAGTCGCGGAGGATCCAAATGTTGGAAAATCAAGCACTTCAACACCAAGCATACAGGAACGATAAGGAGGTCGAGAGCACCATCAGTAAATGGACTCAGCTGGTATGTTTAGATCATCTTCATGAGTTTAATTCCTTTTCAGTGGTGATAATTGTATTGTTCTTGTATCCAGAAATCATCATAGGTGTTGATAGTTGTTGGTTCAAGTTGATTTTCATGATTTTTAACTTTTCACTTGATGTTTGAACAACAATGTTGGTATAGTGTGAGGCAGGTAACAATGATGATTGGGATGATAGTTTGCTGACCAAAGAAGAAGTCGAAGCAAGGCTGCGTAAAAAAGTGGAGGCAGTCATCAAGAGGGAGAGAGCAATGGCCTATGCATATTCTCACCGGGTACAATAAGACCTCTCTATCTTTAACGCGTTCAACATTTAAAGTTTTTACCACTGAAATCATAGTTTTAGAATTCAACGTTTCTTGGCATGTTAGTAATTTTTCACATATATATGCTCTGTGTTAAATTACCTCTTTTATCAGCTATGGAAAAATGATCCGAAATCAGCAATGGATATGGGAGCTAATGGTTTTCCGTGGTGGTGGAATTGGTTAGAACGTCAACTACCTTCAGGAAACGCTAACAAAAGCCCATTTGCTGTGAAAGATATGAAACTAACACCACCAAGGGCGATTTCAGAGCACAAACCAAGTCCAACGCCTCTAAAAAATGTTACTTTTGGACGGATACTCTCTGATTATGATAACAATGAAGCATCTGTCACACCAATGTCAACCAAGTCAGCAATTCCAACAAGGAGCAAAAAGATGCACACTCCAAGCAGAACGCCACCAATGAACAACAACTCAAGTCTAAAGAAGTACTCGAGAGCTCGAGCTAGTGGTTCTAACTACCCTTTTGATCTTCCATTGAAAGACGATGACAGCCTCACGAGCTGTCCTCCATTTTCAGTACCCCATTACATGTCACAAACTGCCTCAGCTAAAGCTAAAGCCAGAGCAAGTAGCAATCCTAAAGAGAGAAATCCAGAAAAACAACCCAATGACACAAAGAAAAGATTTTCATTTCCTTTGACTCCTAATATTTGGTCATCTAAGTGGAGTAAAGGCTCTGGAAAAGATTCTACTTCTCGGAAAGAAGTCGATAAACATGAGTCCATGGCGGATCATATAAGTGTGGATTCAACTGTTTCAATGCCCGCGGTTGTTGGTGGGAGGAGACCATTTAACAGATTTGTGTGATTTTCTTTTTTCACTTTAATTTCTTGGAGATTCATATTAACTTCATTCTGATTGTTTTTTTCCTTTCTATTGTTGTTATATGAGTGTGCATGAACTGTGTTGTATTGGTATTCATAGAATTGATGTATAATAATAAAGAGGCCATAACAAGAGTTTACTATGATTCAACACTTTTAACTTCTACTCCTATGGTTTGAGAAAAAGGAAGAAACTGAAATTTGTGATTGAGATCTCAAAGAAGGAAGATTTTGCTATTGGTATTATTGTTTTTAATAAAAGTTGCATCTTATCTTAACATTTAAGCAAGTGCATTTTATTTTTATTTTTTTGGTAGAACATTCTTTTCCACATTTTAAAAGAAAATTCTGTTAGTTTAAGGTTCGTCACGTACAAACCTAGGGCCTAGGTATAACGCGACAAATGAAAACTAGAAGGTCTCCAAATAAGCCTCTTAGATCTTAATTGCACATTATAGGTTCAAATAGTGAATAGTGAATAGTAAATAGATGACAATGAAATATGAGGAATGGGACTAAGGAACAGTTTGTAGTCATAAGCGGAAGCACAAGTTAAATGGTTTAAAATAGGCTTAACTCGTAAAGAGACACCTAAACTTGTCCTCATTTTTCACTTATACACCTAAATTAAGACAAGTTCCTAATAGACACCTCAACTGCTAAGATTTGATCACATTAAACACTTTTATCCTACTTGGCACTCTCCGCAGTCCTTTTTCATGTTAATTGTGCTTTTTTTTAATTTTCAGCCAAAAATAAATAGTTGCGGTCCAAAAATTTTTTTTCCATAAAAGTAGGTTCTCAAAATTCTCAGTTAACCAAAAAAAGTTTTTTTTTCATAAAAGTAGATTCTCAAAATTCTCTGTTAACCATGTGCGAAAAAAAATTATTGCAATTTTAAATAAAAATTTTTTGCAAATGGTGAGAATTTTGAGAACCTACTTTTATGAAAAAAAAAAATTTGGACCGCAACTATTTATTTTTGGCTGAAATTTTTTTAAAAAAAAGTACAATTAACATGAAAAAGGATTATGGAGAGTGCCAAGTAGGATAAAAGTGTTTAATGGGATGAAATCTTAGCAGTTGAGGTGTCTATTAGGAACTTGTCTTAGTTTAGGTGTATAAGTGAAAAATGAGAACAAGTTTAGGTGTTTGTTTATGAATTAAGCCTTTAAAATATAACCAAGAATAGCAATAGCCCAGACCCACCTCTAAACAAGGAAAATAAGCAGAGCCAAGAATACAAGTTTGGGCCCCTTAATACAAAGTCAAAAATAAAAATACATCGAATATCTGAATAATAAAAGTAAAGCTTGAAGATAAATGTGAGACTCGTGTTTTTCGTCTTCCATTATTTAAATAGTGTGGCGTTACATAAGGCACATGTGATTTTTACTAGCACCTAGGGATAATAAGGCTGACAATAAGAGGTAATATCAAAAACTTAAAGGAAACTCGTAAATACACATTCGAGGTTAAAGAAATGGCCCTAGTGGCACCTCACCCTTTTTGGAAGGTTTAAATTAGGTTTCACTTTTCGGATGGGACTAAAAGTTTATAATTTGCTAATAATGAATTTTTTTAAAGTTATTTTAATAGCACAAAGGTCATATATTAAGTTTTAGAATCAAGAAAGTAGCAAGATAAGTGTTGGCCAAGGTTATTGTAAGTTTCTTTAAGAAATCCTTCTTAAATTTGGGTCAAATGTAACAAGCCATATCTTCCAAAGTATAAGGAGTTAGAAGGTCCAGGACCTATCAGATTGAAGATTTATGAGTCTATTCTGTAATGCACCAAACCGAGCATCAAATCAACCTCAGAATAAAAAGTTATGATAGTTTTACCGAAACTGCCCGAGAAGGAAATCGGATCATGGGTCGGGTCGGGCCTTAATGTAGGCTAATTTGAGCTTTTTAAAGCTCAAATTAGTGCTATTTCGTCCCCAAATAGATTATAAACTGAAGGAAAAGTTCCCTCAAGTTTCCAAAGGGATTTGAGTATGTTTTTCGCATTTTTACCGTTAAAATTTGTCCGTGTGCCTAGAAATGTGTGCCTTACGCTTTGCAATTGTTTTCCCCTCGTATTAGCTGTATTTGGGGCTGTTTTTGGGCTGTAAAAAAGTGGTGTTCTTGCTGGTATTGTTGGTTTGCAGTTGGTGTGTTCAAGTAAAAATTTCGGGGCTCTTTTACGGTCATTTTTACGAAGTTTTACAGACATTTCCTCGCGTAAATGCTCCTTGCCGAATCTGGTCATTAATGCTAAATTTTTTACTGTTTATAGGTGTCTTTAAGTTGCATATATATAGTCGTTGCGAGCTTAGGACTTAAGGAAAAACTTTCGTGAAGAAATTTTTGGCAATTGGACGTTTTCTGGAGAGGTATGTTAAGGCTAAGCTCCGTCCCTCCTTTTAGCACGAAATCCGGGAAGTTACCCAAAACGTCAAATGCGATATCTTACTATTCTGTTGCTAGAAAGACCTTCTGTGAAAGGCATTGGGATTGCAGCTAAGTTATTTTCATGACAGTATTAGGTTGAAATTTCATTCGTTCGCTTAAACTGGACATTCAATATCTACATATCATTTTGTCGGTTTTCCCGGCTACCTATTCATATATTCGAGGTATTTCTTTCCCTGGTATAGTGCGATTAAAATAAATGTAGAATGCGAAGGGAATGTAGTATGCATAAACAGTCCTTCTTCCATACAAAAATATAATTAAAATATTTAACAAGTAACGCGTTGGTTTTCAATATTCTCCAGTGAAATATTCCTATTTAAACTACTAAAGCGCTTGATCCTGTTTAAATACTTTCTTTTACTAATTGACATGAGACCAAGTATAAGCATTATGTAAAGCACCTTTATGAACATTTTAATAATTAAGGCTTCATTCTAAATGTTTGGTTAAGTTCCCAAACTTGTTAAAAAGACATATAAGATCCCACGAGTCATGTGTATATGCTATGACAATGATTATGATGCTATGAGAATAAGTGTACCAATGAGCCAAGATTAGCTAAGTTCTTGCTATGGCCTACTATGTGCATTTAACATTCATATCATACATTGCACGTTATGCATGGAGTTCGAGCTATAATCGAAGGTATGGGGCCTATTTGCCCAAATACATATATATATATATATATATATATATATATATATATATATATATATATATATATATACATATATATATATATATATATATATATATATATACATATATATATATATATATATGGTAAAGATGGCCACAGGTTGGCAGATATGATGCCGGTTAGCTACCGGAAAAGACCACCGGTGCTAGCATTTGGTTGGGTATGTCATGCATTTGCATATATATATATATATATATATATATATTCACGACATGCGATACTCGAGCATACCATGTTGATCACTAGGAGGTTTCTTATTGGCCCTTAAGGCTACTTGAGTTTTGGTCACATGTGGTATTTCTATCAGCCTTTTTACTATGGTTATCTATGATTTTACTTCCTGCCTTACATACCAATACATGTTTATTCGTACTAATGTCCCTTTGTCTGGGGATGCTGCATTTTATTTCGTGCATGCAGGTTCAGGTCGGGGTTCTGATTTATCCCTTCACTAGGAGCCCCGTTCAGTTGTGAGTTGGTAAGCTTCACCTTTTGCTGGAGCTTTCACAGGATGCTTACTTTTTGTTGTACAGTTGGGTATAGTCGGGGCCTTGTCCCGACATTGTTAGTGATTCTCTTAGAGGCTATTGTGGACATGTTATTGTGGGTTGGTCCTTTTGTGTCTTTCAGTCTCCAGTCATAAGATTGGCATGTATATATGGTGTGTGCATGTACCTCTGTGGTGGCAGCCTTGTCGATTAGCTAGTACTTTATCGTTTTGGTTTACTTATCTTGATGTACGTGATTTGTTGTTGTCCAGGTCATGACCTAAACAGTCCCGGCTTAGTTTTTTCTAAACATTATGCTGCACGATTTTTTTCTGGTCCCTACTTTAGTTAACTAGCATGTCTAGTGGCTTACCCAGCCAATAACGATATCGGGTGCCAGTTGCGCCTCCCCTCTCTTTGGGGCATGACGATAAAAGTTTTGTTCCCAGTGAATGGGAAGTCACCAAAGCTCAAAGTCTGCATGAACAATCTAGCCACGCGGAGGAGGATAAGGTGGATCACCTGTCCCTACATGATTATAAGCATGTAGGTGAAATGCGATTAGTACTTTGGAATGTACTAAGTATGCGGGTATGTAATGCAACAAGTAAATATAATGACAAAGAATACGCACCCGATATGCCGATTCCAAGCTTAAACAATAATTTTTTTTTGGTGAAAAAGACTTCATAGGACGGACCTCGAGGGGTTCCTCTAGTCAGGGCTTTCGCCCATTGTTAAGTTATATAGCATGTTTGTAGTGACAAAAAGACTATTTTGGGCCACATCCCGGCTAGCATAGAAGGTGCTACTATGGACACAGATTCGCGCATATCTACCCCTCAGGGTGGTTGAGGTACACATATCAATTTTCAACAGTCGACCCAATTTTTCTCCCACTCTCTCAAGCACCTCTCTGTCCTAGAACTCCGTTGGGAGGTGTAGTAATCGAGCCCAGATTGCAGTGTATGTTCCATGTGGGGAACAAAATTTGGTTCCCACTTTCTGATTGAGACGAAATGGCCTGCAACAAACCAAGGACCCTCGTGGAGGGCCTTGTTGTTGTTTGATTCCTGTTGGAATTTAGCCACATGATAGTCATTCCCTAAATTAATAAGGGCCAAAGGTTCTGTTGGTCTCCATAGTTCCATCAGTTTGCTTCTCAGATAAGCAGAGGAGAATATTTTTTCCCAAAGACCTTTACAATGACCGCATGGCGCCATGGTTGGTACAGTCGCAACATGTCCTCTTTGGAGAGCTTGATGGTGTCACTATGTGAGTTGGGAGGGTCGAGCTTCATTGAGTCTTTGTACGCCGGAGTGTAGCTTTGGTTAAGATCGTTGTTTTTTTACAGTAACACATCCTTAAAAGTAAGTAATTTCCCTTGTGCTTGGTGAGTACTATTTGGGTCTGGGGGCTTTGTTGGCTCCGATGGTCTCGTTGGCCGGACTTTATTAGAGAGCATTTTGCTGAGTTAGATTGTAACCGACAAAACCATGTGAGCTATAATATGGAATATTGATGTCATACTCCACACCGGCCAAAGAGTGAGTTAACTTGCCAAGATATAACTCCAGAAACGAAAATACTAGATAGATCAATTAGTCGGAAAGCCTAAAAAGGCATAATCAAAATATGGTGGCACGTAGTTATGAGATTAGAAGCTTTATATAAGACCCCTTAAGTTGAGGCTCACTCCTAACTCATTCATCTCGAATATCCCACAAATTCTTGGGTATTCACAAAGAGATCGAAATCCCTGAAATCCCATAAGCTCTTGAGATATTCATAAAGATATCAAAATATACTAGACTCTTTGTTACACTAATCAGCTAAATAGGCTTAATATTAGCCATGTCAGTTGATTTTGTTATAACTAATAGTTAGTTAGTGGCCAACTGTTCACATTACAGTTCATAGAGTGAGTTAGTGGATCAGGGAGTTAGTTGAGAATTAGGTTGAATACTACTACAGTTGTATATAAGCACATCTGATATGTACTCAACAGGGGATGAAAAGTTTCAGGTATGTCCGACCAAAGATTTTACCTATATACAGATATTGTTCTTTTCCCTAAATCTCATTCTCTACTTCTTCTCTTCTCTTCTAAGTGTTCTTGAGCTGTTCATCTCAATTCTAAAAAATTCAGTGATTCCTGCAAATTGAGCTAACATTGGTATCAGAGCTGATCGTTCCTTGGCAACTATGACGAAAAATACGAGGGCAAATGATGGTCGTCCAATAGCGAAATGGGGGAATCGAGAGAAATGATGCAAAAAATATCATCTCTCAAAAGATTGGATCAAGTTGTTCTGGAAATAAAAGAGAAATTAGCTAGTAATGGTGACAATCACAGGTGAAATCTCCTGTAATTGGTCTTGGAGGGGAGGAATTTCAGGTGCATACAAGTTATTTGATGAAAGGTCTCAAAGAGAGAAAAGCGTGAGCAGTTTCAGCAATCATCATTTTCACTTTTCGAGATGGTCTAGATTGAAGTTCTTAAAATTCTCAGGGGAGGATCTTTGGTCTTGGTTATTCAAGGTGGAGTAGTTCTTCAATATGGAGAATGTTCCCATGAAGGAAAGAGTAGGTATTGCATCTGTGCAATTTGAGGGGAAAGTTGTCCAGTGGCACTCAGCTTTCATGAAGTATAGACAGTACATACAACCATCAACATGGAATGAATATGTTATGGCTCTAGTAGAAAGATTTGGGGCAGATTATGATGACCCAATGGAGGAGATAAAGAGAGTAAGGCAAATAGGATCAGTGAAAGATTACCAGGCTATTTTTTAGAGAAATCTAACCAGGGTTAATCTGTCACAAGAAAATGCAATCGATTGCTTTATAGGAGCGATGAAACATGAGTTGAACATGGCTGTAAAAATAGCAAATCCTCGCACATTATCTCAAGCTTATAAGTTAGCAAAAATGCAGGAGGCATACTTAGAAGTTGTGAGACAACCTGTTCAGAATTCAAATCAACCAAGAAGGTATGGTGATCATAACTTTCAAAGTAAACCTCTTTTATTCCACACTCCAAGTAGCTCAACAACTAGAGGGATCAATAGAAGGACCTTGAGTGCATAAGAAATGAATGAAAAAAGGTCCAAAGGACATTGCTACTTCTGCAATGAGAGGTATGTGTTTGGCCACAAGTGTAAGAACTTGAAGCAGCTATACTTGATAGAGGTCGAGGAACATGAAGAAGTAGAGATCGAACAAAAAAAGGAAGCAGCTCATGAGGAGAAAAATATAGAATTAATCAGGCCATTAGAACATATGGCAATCTCTGTTCATGCACTAGATGGCTCATTGGGGTTTAGAACATTAAGGGTCACTGGTTACCATTCCAAGAAACCCCTTCACATCTTGGTAGACACAGGAAGCTCACATAATTTCATTGATCCTGAAGCGCTGAAGGGTTTGGGATGCCAAGTTACATCTGTTACCCCTCAGGCAGTAACATCAACTAATGGAATGACATGCAAGTGAATCAGATGTGCAACATTTCTTGGTTGTTACAAGGTGTAGAGTTTTCAGCAGAATGTCTCCTATTACCATTAGGATCCCGTGGTGTAGTTTTGGGGATATAATGGTTGTTAACACTAGGAGATATCAAGATGAATTTCAGGTAAATCACCATGAAGTTTTGGTATAAGGGGAGAAAGCATCTTCTCAAGGGAACAAGCAAGCAAATCAGAACTACAGGAGCTGGATGGTTGGCTAAATTGTCAGGACACAATTCCCAACTATATATGATTCAAGTAGTACCATCTCATGTAACAAAGACAAATGACATTCAATTGAAGCTCTAGAGAACTTTGAGAAGGACCCTAGACTCCTAAATCTACTACAAGAGTACAAGGTTTTATTTGAGGAACCCCAACAATTACCTCCATTTAGAGGAATCTTTAATCATAGAATAGTGTTGCACAACAATACTGAACCTATAAATAAAAGACCTTACAGATATCCTTCAGTCAAGAAGGACATTATTGAAGGGTTGGTTCAACGGATGCTAGAACAAGGGGCGATACAACCTAGTTGTAGTCCATTTACTGCTCCAGTGGTATTGGTGGGCAAGAAAGACGGTACATGGAGGTTGGGCATGGATGACAGAGATTTGAACAAACATACTATCAAGAATAAGTTTCCTATTTCAGTTGTTGAGGACCTATTGGATGAGTTGGGAAGGTCCATAATCTTTTCTAAGATTGATCTTAGATCAGGTTACCACCAATTGAAGATGGCTATTGAAGATGTACCTAAAACAGCCTTTAGAACTCATTCTGGACACTTTGAATACGTGATTATGCCCTTTGGTCTGTCAAATGCACCTGCCACATTTCAAGGACCGATGAACTATGTTTTTGTGGCCTTTCTTAGGAAACATGCACTTGTTTTCTTTGATGACATACTTGTCTATAGTAGAACTCTAGAGGAGCATTTGAGACACTTAAAGTCTATTTTTGAAGTTATGCATCACCACCAGCTATTTGCCAAGAAGTCTAAATGCTTTTTTGGAGTGAGAAGAATTGAATATCTAGGCCATTTCATCACACAAGAAGGAGTGTCTACAGATCCCTTGAAGATTGTTGTTATAAGGGATTGGCCTACTCCAACTACCTTTAAACAGTTAAGGGGTTTTCTAGGATTAGCTGGATACTACAGAAGATTTATTCAAGGATTTGGTGTTATTCAAGGATTTGGTGTTATGTCAAGACCACTGAATAATCTTCTGAAGAAAGACAAGTTCCTGTGGAATGAGGAGGCTTCTATGACACTGGCACAACTTAAGGATGCATTGACTAAGGCACTAGTGTTGGCACTACCTGACACGAACAAGTTGTTCATTGTGGAAACTGATGCTAGTGGATTTGGAATTGGTATTGTACTAATGCAGGAGGGTCATCCTATTGCTTTCATTAATAAAAGGCTTTCACCTAGAAATGCAACACTCTTTGTGTATGATAGGGAGTTGTTAGCTATTGTGCATGCTGTGACCAAGTGGTCACATTATTTGTTAAACCAGAAATTTGTTATCAGAACTGATCAAAGGCTTTGAAGTATTTGTTGGAACAAAAATTACATATTAACTCACAGTTGTTATGGCTCACTAAGCTCATGCCATTTGACTATGTCATTGAGTACAAAAAGGGAGTAGAGAACAAAGTGGTTGATGCATTGTCCAGGGTGCAAAGTGCTGAGTTAATGACCTTGGCACTCTCTAATACTTATTCTAATCTTCCTCAAGCTATAGCATCTAGTTGGGATACAGGACTCTCATTACAAAATTGGTAGCTAATCCAAACTGCCATAAACAATTTACTTGGAAACATAGCCAGCTCAAGAGGAAAGGGAAGCTCGTAGTTGGTAAGGTGCCGCAGTTGAGATCTGATATCATCTCTTTTTGGCACTCTTCTGCTCAAGGAAGACATTCAGGTGTAGAAACTACTCTTAAGAGACTCTTGACTCTATTTTACTGGAAAGGTATCAAAATTGATGTGAAGTTATTTGTTCAGAAGTGTGACGCTTGCCAGAAGAAAAATCTGATCTCGCTGCCTATCTAGGCCTATTACAGCCACTACATATACTTGATGCAGTCTGGTCTCAAATTAGCATGGATTTCATTGATGGTCTTCCCACATCCAAGGGTTATGAGGTCATATTGGTGGTTATGGATAGACTGAGTAAATATACCCATTTTCTTCCCTTGAAACATCCCTACACTGCTCAATCAGCTGCGAGTTTTATGGATACAGTGGTTAAATTGCATGGGTTACCTGATACAATCACTAGTGACAGAGATGCTGTCTTTCTTAGCAACTTTTGGCAAGAATTGTTCAACATACAGGGGGTTCAGTTGAACACTTCTTTGGCATACCATCCTTAGTCTGATGGCCAAACTGAGGTGTTGGATAGGAGCTTGGAAACTTACTTAAGGTGCTTTTGTAGTGAAGAACCTAGTACTTGGTTCTCTTGCCTAGCTATGGCTGAGTATTGGTATAACACTTGCTTCCACAGTGCTATTCAAACAACTCCATATGAGGCACTTTATGGCCGACCCCCTCCACTACACTTACCATATCTTCCTGGTGAATCAGCTTCTACTGAAGTTGATGCTACATTACTTCACAGGGAGATGAAGTTGGAGCTCTTGAAACACCATTTGAGGAGAGCGCAGTTGAGAATGAAGCAACAGGCTGACTCACACAGAAGCGATAGGGTTTTTGAGGTTGGTGATTGGGTGTATTATAAGATACACCCCTATAAGCAAAGTACTATTTCTAGACACTCTCTTCATAAGTTGTCAGCCAAGTATTATGGTCCATTTCAGATTTGAGAAAGGTGGGACCAGTGGCTTACACTCTTTGCTTTCTTGATTATGTCAAAATCCATCCTAGTGTGCATGTCTCATTATTGAAGAGGTGTTTTGCATTGCCTGCTCATGTCTCCTTACCTCCTGTCATTGACATTACCCATCCACTTTGTCCCAATCCAGAGAGTATTCTTCACCGGCGATTGGTTAAGAAGGGTGGCAAGGCCGTGGCCCAAGTATTGGTCAAATGGGAAGGGTTGTCTACTGATGATGCTACTTGGGAAAGCTATCGGGCTTTGAAGATCAGATTCCGTGATTTTGATCCTTGATGACAAGGATCTCTTCTAGGAGGGGAGTATTATTACACTAATCAGCTAATTAGGCTTAGTATTGGCCATGTCAGCAGATTTTGTTATAACTGACAGTTAGTTAGTGGTCAACTGTTCACATTATAGTTCATAAAGTAAGTTAGTGGATCAGGAAGTTAGTTGAGAATTAGGTTGAATACTACTACAGTTGTATATAAGCACATTTGATATGTACTCAACAGGGGATGGATATACAGATATTATTCTCTTCCCTAAATCTCATTCTCTACTTCTTCTCTTTTCTTCTAAGTGTTCTTGAGTAGTTCATCTCAATTCTCGAATCTTCAGTGATTCCTGCAAATTGAGCTAACACTCTTCTTGATAATCAAATACTTCAAGAAGATCTATACAAATCCTTTCATGGAGATCAAGTCCAAATCATACTAATTCAAAAAATACGCCACTAACGAAATCATGAAAAAAATCTAAAAAGAGAAGAAAAATCAAGGAAGAAACAGATTCGTACTCACATCATTTATGAATAAAATTATGTTTCTTTATATTTTTATTAGCGATTGCAATTAATTTTATATCACTTTAAAATATGTTGCAAACACATGTATTTTTAGTCTCTTTATGTAAAAAAAAAATTATATTTAACATCACACATGACTAATTTAACATCACACATGGTTAATTAAAGGATCAGATTAGCATATTTTAATTAATTAAAAGTTAAATTTTTTTAGTCAAAAATTTAAATTCTAACTTATATATCAAAAATAATTTAAGGACAAAAAAAAACGCCTAACTCATTCTGTGCTTAGTCAAATTCCACGGAAACAGACAATGCATAATCAAAACTTAAGTTAATTTGGAAGTCTTAACTTGTCAAAAGTCAAGTTCAAACTTGTATTCAGAATAACTCCTTAACAAAGAGTCAAAATGAATCGAATGGATTTTGAGTCACCTAATATCAATTCATACTTGTATTCACTTATTCTTATCCAAAAATCATAAGTTCAAATTATATCATTTAAGTCAAATATCTAAAATTCATAATTCAACTTAAATCACGTCGGGGACGGGTTAAAAGTGTAGATTTGGCTAAGTCATGAAACCCATTAATCTTGAATCAAAGCATATAAAATTTGTAAAAGCATTCATAAATAACCACAATAATGCATGAATAACCATTATCTAAACAAATCCAAACTTATGCATAAAACACATATGAGATTCTAAAGCTTGGTTTATCGATTTAAGTCAAATCATAAACAAGCTATAACCCATGGTAAAATTATATAAAATTCATGAAAACACACGTATATAATCATAACAAAGTATAATAAGTCCTAGTCTTACCAAGTATAAACTCATAAAAGAATTCAAAGCTAGAATGGTAGTTTAAGTCAAATTATGCAAAGTGATGAAACTTTATAACAATTGGTATGAAATTTACATAAAACTTCATGAATAATCCTAATAATGCCTTGTAGTACAACTAACCAATCAACATCAATATATATATATAAAAAAAAAACAATCTCAAGAGATAATAATTCATACTAAGGTTAATTCTTTTTTAAGAGTGATGTAGAGACTAAATATGACCAGGCACATGGTGCAAAATTAACCCTAATACAGTTTATCCCGATTTCTCTGCTATAAGTTGAATTATTATATTTAATAAAGAATTAGTATTATATAGTTAGCAATTTCATTTTATAGAACACAAGAAATTGTTTAAATCGAAAATTCCAGGAAAAGCGATTTGATGATGTAAACATTTAGCGATTTGTTCGAGGCCGTAATCAAAAGGAAGAGGATTTGAAAGGCACGGAGAATCGCTTATCTATATTGCCAACCTTCAATGCAAGTGTTCATCATTGTTTACTTGATGCACTTGCTCTGCTAATTGGCTTTCTTCTTCTTCGAATAAAAAATACTAAACTAATTCCAAATATGAAAGGATGAGAACTGCAGAATACCAGTTGTTTCTGAGAGTTGATAGCTGAAAAAGTGTTCCATTTTATAGACACGAAGAATGGAAACAGTAACCCTAACCTACATTCAAAATGGGCCTTAAACCCACCAGAATATGGATCAATCTGGCCCATTTCCCATTGTTTTTGCACCATGGGCAATTCTAAAAAAAGTCTCAAGCAATGCCCAAAAGTCTCATGCCTTTCTATAAGTCCACGAGGTATATGATTTGAGTATAGCTGCTCAAAAATATCTTAATTATGCTCCATAACTATAATTTAAATAATTACATTTCAAAACTATACTTATGACAACGTTTGTATAATTTGTTATACAATTCTCAATTTTTGTGTAGCGTTTGTATATTTTACTATATGATTCGTGCACGAAATTTGTATAATTCACTATACAATTCACCGTGTTTGTATATCTTGCTACACAATTTGATTCGTGCACAACTTTTGTGCGCACAATGCATAAATCGTGCAAATTATACAAAATCCAAATTGTAATTACAACTAAATATTTGCTGCAAGCTGTAATTAATTTAAACTATGGCTATGTTAGCTAATTAACTGGTATATATTTATTTATCCGCGTAATTTTTCTATACTGTTTTCTTCTTTTCAAAGTGAAATTTCACAAAATATATTATTGTTATTATTGTTGCACCATGGGAAAACATTTAAAGGTCACAATTTGAAGTTTTGTTTATGAGGGAAGTAAAATCAAAAGTGTTATACCGCTCACTTTCAAAGTTATTTTTGTAAATAAAATCGCATCGATTTCACATCCTTTTCTTTTCCTAACCCCTCTTCTTAACAGTATCAGTATATAGCTTTTCTTTTGGAGTTTTCAATAAAGTATTGATAAAAATATATATTTCCTCTGTTTTATTTTATGTAATAGTTTTTGACTTGACATGATGTTTAAAAAAAGGGGAAAGATTTTTGAAATTTATGATCTAAAACAATTCTAAAGTAAACTTGGGGTCTAAAACTTACTCAAGCTCTACTAGCTTTTCAGTGGTGGCGAAGTGAGGAAAATAGCGGTGGAGACAAAGTTTTCACTAAGAAAATTCAAAATATAAAAAGTAAACACACACAAAAAAATAATCAAAAGAGACTCAACATCTAATATATATATATATATATAAAAGAATAATTTCAATAATATATAATCAATGTAATTTTCCATCAAAAGAGATGTGGATGAACCCCCTAGCCCTACCTAGCTCCCACCCTTGATGGTACGTACCAAAACTTTGAAGTCTTGGATCTCTCGAGCAGTATATAATCCCCCCATATTGAAAATGCCACAATTTTTAACATTTTCTTATAGTTGATTGTTCTACTTTCCCAAAGTAGTGATAAAGTCTGCGTATATTCAAACCTTTTTTCAAACCCCATTTTTGGATTTCACTAGGTATGCCATCATTTCTTAGAATTACTTGTGGTGCCACTTTCAAGTCCATTGAGTTGATAATAAAGGAGGGGGGGATTGACATGGTGATTACCCAACAAGTGTTGGCAGAACTGCTGTGAAAACTAATGCATTCCTTGTGATGCATGCCTACAATGAATCAAAGGGTTATCTAATGTATGCCTGTATTCCTAAACCAAAGTTGACATAGAGTGTGATGTCCCAGTCCATCTAGCCCTACACAGTTCCTCATTCTCAGCCTCGTGAAAGATTCTCGCGCTATCTTGCAAGCATCATCAACAGTAACCCGGGCCAGTGTCAATTCAAAGATGTACATTGCCTACCATCTTTAACCAAGTAGCCAAATATGTCTCACCTACTTTCCCTTCCCTTTCCTCAGTTCTTTACTTTAAGATGTACCGATGAAGAGTGAAGATGCAGAATTTTACAGAGATGCTAGAGAGAAGAGGAGAATTTTGTCAGGCACTATCTTTGTTATATCGCTGTAGGACTAAATGCCTCGAGTTCCTCATTATACCAATAATCTCTTCAACTGCATCCAAGATTTTACATAACAGATAAAATTCAACCTCAGACATCAGCTTTGCACTGCAGAATTCGAACAGGACAACACTCACATTCTTCAGCTTGTCAAGAAAGAAATAGATTCAAAAGAGCTGAGGAACTATAGTAATGAGTTAACATCCCATTTTAAACCAAGAGGTCAAAAGCTTCAAACATGTATATATACGTTTGTGCATAAAACTTGTTCTCCCCTCAAAACACCTATCCAGTCAAACTAGAAAAAAAACCTTCCTGTCCTCTCTTTTTAACCTTCCAGTCCAGCTCCATAGAAGATTTTTCACCATTATTGGCATTATATCCAGGTGGAAGTTATATAAGCTAAGAAACATACCACAGCTTCCTTGGCAGTGTAGAAAACACAAAGTTGACCTCTCTTTCACTTACTTTACACATGAAACAACTGTTGCACAGCATCCTGCCCCTTGTCTGCAATTTTGACTGTGTTAGACAAGCTTCACGTGCGGTAATCCAACAAAGTCTGGCTACTTTCTGGGATATACGTTTTCCCAAGTTACCTCCAAGCTCACTATGTTGAGCCATTTTGACTTAAGGTCACCATTTTGTAACTAGAGTTGAAAGATTATTTGCCACATCCATCGGCTGCCTCCATCTCTTTGTATCTGGTTCTCCCTGGTTGATTCTGAGTCCCTAGTCTGCTCAAAAATTCACCCACGCTTCTGACTCCCCAGTCTTCACACATGTAACCAATATTATGCTACACGTACCCTGGTTTGGCTAAGGTTTGCCCGGAGATTGAAGGCCTTCAGATGAAGGTTACAGAACAAACAACAAAATTTTAAGCAATTCAACAACTGCCTCAAGCCAAGAATAGACAGAGCAACTTATTGCATCTTTACCATGCGATTTAGGGAAGGATGACATAGTTAGTGATTTAATCTACTAGTCCCTGCAATTACCAGAGCTTGATATAAATGCATCAGAACATCCAAGAAGTAACTTTACTTCAGATCCTCAAGCAGAAGATAATCCTAAAGACAGTCACAAGAGCAAGAAAGCACCTACCAAGATAATGTGTTCTACAAAGAATAGGAAACACCAGTGGGGGTCAAAATTTCCAACAATAGTTTCTGGGAAATGTGAACATAATGCATAAAGTTTTTTCAACACCATAGAGGACATCTTAAGACTCCAGAGATATCGATTCTTCTTTGAGAAATATGCAAGATTTAAAACTGTTTCCAATAGACTGCAGACTCATAACCAGCTATAACATTCTAGTTTATACATCAGCAGTATCACCTGATTAACAACTGATTCGTACAAACATGTCAAATAGATTTCTTCCTACAAATTTTGTCACAAAGGCTTTCCTCTATCCATCTCTACATCTGTAAATACCATTAAAATATGTCAAACATGCAGAGGCATTTAACTGCCACAAAACTGTCTCCGTGTCTAAAGATCTTCCTGGTAATATGAAGCAACATGATAAAGGCAATATTTCATTCTTCATTACGATATCCAAATCTGACTGGAATTTAAATGCAAGAAAGCAGTTTATTAAGCATTGTCAACTATAAGTGCCACGAAAGGAAAATTGTCAGTGTGAATAGTTATATACAAATATAATTCTTACAGCATCGCAATGTTGACCAACATCTAGTTGACATCGGGGTTTCTACTATGCTCACATATGCCTAGCTACATATGGAACCTATGATCAGGCACATAATCATGCCTGAGATAGACTGGAAACCGCAGCATAGTCATCTATAACTTGCACAGCAAAGGCCAGATATATTTTTGTTCTTAGAAGTCATTTGGTTAGCAGACAAGTTGTACTAGAAACTTTTTTTTTTTTTGATAGCAATATTGTAATCAACACTCATCGTCAACGCGTGCGCAACTTGACTAATTCACTGAGCAACTTATCAAGCTCATAACTCATAAGCACAGGTTGCCAAGAAATTGTGCCTACTAAGGCTTAAGCAGATCACCTCACACCAAGTGTTGTAGGTTGGATTTGAACATGGGATCTCCAGGTTGAAGTTATACTTGGATATAGCACAGGAATAGTAATACATTGATTAATCACTGTATTATTGCATTTACTATCTGATTTGTACCAAAATCCAGATTAAACTACACAACTTAAACACATGTTTGGTTCAACTTGGACAAGGTTTGTTATAAATAATATCCTTAGCCCATATTAAAACTTTATTCAAACTGACATTAGTTTACTATAATTCTTTATCATAAATAGTTTCACTATCATATTTAAATAAATAAAACATAATTAGCAAACCTAATAATTAATCAACTACCCTCAAGGCTAAATCAAACTAGCTGTAGATTTGATAATTCGAGTCAATTGCATATTTATACATTCATCAGCATTACTTAGGACAAGTTTTTTAAGGCAAAGTGGCAGGTTTTGGTGAGGTTATTGATGCTCTTTAGCATTCATGGAGAAAGCTCCCATACAGTGTTGCAAGAGTAAAGTGCTTAATAAAAGTCAAGATGGACCATGGCTTGGCAAACTACCTTCAGAAGGCGAGTTCAAGAATGTCACTAGGAATTCATTCTTAGACTTCCTTCTTTTTTTTTTTTTTTTGAGAAAGGTAACATCATTCTTACACTTTATAATTTCACCTAATTTACTAAAATGCAGTGGTGAATGTACAGAGGAACTTGTTTAAAGCCCTGTTAAAAAGGAGAGCTTTTTCCGCCATATCTTGATCAGTCAGGATCTGCTCCAGTTAACTTCCAAATGGCAGGGAAGAAGAAAGATGAAAGTGCGTCTCTAACTTCTTGATCTATTTGATTCAAGAGAAATAGAAAAGACTTTGAAAAAAAAGAGAGATCTTAAGTAATTTAAGACTTCTTTTCGAGCTTTTGAGCAGAATCACCCCTATTGTTTCACCCTAATTCCATTACATCCTTGTACTATCCCACTTTACTGGCAACATCCTTTAAGTTTCCCAAGCTTAACCAAAATCACCCCTCTGTTAACTTAGGCATCCTTTCCTAGCGGAACCCTTCTTTTGTCAAGTGGATTTCACGTACTTTTTCCCCGTATTAGTTTCATATACAAGCTAGCTCTTTAAAGAACAGAAACAATTTAGTGATCACAAGAATATCTCATCTTTATAACAGTGGACAAATTATGGTAATGCTTTCAGCTAGTTTTCAACCTCGATGGTCGACTTTGTCATTCTCAAACAAGTACCAACAGTGAATAATTGAGAGCCGGCTACAAATCAAAATTCAGATTTAGAAAGTCACAGTTAGAATATTATATACTTCGTAAATGTAGATATCTTTCTGGGGTTCAAAAGTTTTAATGTTGTATTCATCTTCTTTTAAAATAGTGTTGAATCCCAATTCTGATCAACCCCAAAATGACGTCAATTGTTTTAGAGTTGGAGTCAATGCATCATCTCGAGTTTTCAAAATAAACGTAGCCGACGACCATCACTACTGCAGGAGAAAGAAAGGTGTATAACAGGGTTCATGAGGACGCTTCGCCTAGTAATTAACCAGGTTCTCCAACTAGAGGATCTCTTCCGACATTGTTGAATGATCCGTGCAACACTCCGACATTTGCTTTAGGCTTGCAACATTGAGAAATTAGGCTCGATGGAAAGAGAGTGATAAGAGTGAAATAAAAAAATTGGAGAAGAAAGTTTTATGTTGTTGTTGATTTTTATGTCAATTAATATTAATGGTTTCAGTTCTTTAAAGAGCTAGCTAGTGGAAAATTAATAAGGAAAAATAAAGTACATGAAGTCCAAGTGACAAAGGAAGAGTTCCATTAGAAAAGGAAGGTAAAGTAAATAGACAGATGGTCTTGGTTAAGCTTGGGAACGTAAGCATAATACAAGGATGCAATGAAAGTTAGGGTGAAATAATAGGGATGATTTTGGTCAAAAACTCCTTTTCTGCAGTATCTATTCCTTTGAATATAGGAAATTATCCTCAAAATCATAGTGAAAACGTTTCCTCTATACTCTTCATTAAGAGGTGCCACTCCTGGTGGCTTTTGTTAATATATAACGGTCTTTGACTAAAAAAATATACAAAAAGAAACTAACCAGCTTAGCAGAATCACCAGACATCTTGCCCATTACGAGCAAGAACGGTAGCAAATTGTTTTCTGTGTGTATCTCTAAACTTCTGCCAGTAATCAGTCAACTCTTCCACTTTTTACTAAAAAAAGACTGTCATTAAGGGAACCAGTTTTCTACTTTTGATTCAATAACAAAAGAATGAAAATAGCCATTTGGCAATTTAGACCTCAAGGATTGTAATAACAACAATGCATTTAAGCCTTCAGTGTGGTTAGAAAGACTTCATAGGAGCACATGGCGGCCTATGTTGCAAATAGCCATATCTAATGGAAATAAAAGGATGATAATACTGAAAGAAAGAACAAAGAATAAAAAGAGTAAATTGAGTAATCACTAATATTTTGGTAGACCAACTTTTCAATTGAGCTAAAATCTAATTAACACGAGCTAAAAACAATACTTTTCTTATCACTCCACAATGGTCTAGTACACGAGTGATAGAAGAATCATACCAACAATGGAGAAATATGATCCCCAGAATTCTGAAAGAAAGATTATATCCTTGTGAGTTCAATCATCCAATTATGCCTTCACCTCGACTTGCTTTGGTCCTAGTTCAGGGAAAAGTAAACCAAGACCATCCTTAGGTTTGGCATCCAAAGAAGCTCTCTTTCCATTTTGATACAACGGATTCGATGTCAAAATTCTCAACCCTTTATACTTATCAATCTCTAAAACCTCCGGCAATCCATTTGTACATCCCTTTGACATTCCTACATCAATCCTTATGGCTTTGTTATCACAAACTCCATTTATCCCACTTTCTTGTATTGTATGTCCCATTATCATCCTCTTCGCTCCAGGAATAGTAGCTAGCACATGTTCCAGAGTGGAACAATCACAATCCTTTGCTAGCTCATTCGAAAACTTCCTCAACCAAACAATAGAATCCTTTCCCCTCACCAAATCCCTTGAAACTCTTCCCTTCAACCCACAAATCCAATCCCTCACTTCCTCATTCACATTCTCGAATCCATAATCCACATGTTTAGGCAAAAGCCCACCATGTGCAAACACGGAATCACCAACCACAACAACAGTTTGATTTTTCGATAAAAACCTTTCCGAAATAGGCCCCTTTGGCCTTAATGCTGCAATACGGATTCTAATCCCATCAAAATACTCCGGTTTAACACCGCGAAATTCAAAGGGAATTCCCTCAAATAAATCTTTATAACACCCTTTTTCCCCCAACCCATCACATAACTTTTTCATTTCATTCCCTACAGAATACCACATAGCCCAATCTTGAAATTCTTTAAGACCCTCTTTAGTAACATACCTAAAATCACCTTCCACATTCATAATTTCATGATTACCATTCATAGTAATTAAATTACCATTAACCTTTGCAGCTTCCCTTTTCAATTTTTCAAGAAAATAAAGAATCTTCAACTCTTCGCCACCTCGGTCTAACACATCGCCTACTTGTACAACTGTAGTTGACCCACCACACCATTTATCATGTTCATCAATTAAGCCAGCAAGTTTGAAGGATTCTTTGGATTTTTGAAGATCACCATGGAGATCACCTATAGCAATTAAACGAGCAGGAGAAGGGAATATTGTCTGTAATGGATTTTGGGGTGTTGGGGTTGTTGGGGGCGGTAAAAAGATGCCACCACTGACAGAGAAATCAACGAATGTGTCAACGAAAGAGGAGAAGATGGTAGGGAGATTTTGGCATGTTAGATTGGCTTGTGCATCCATTGTTGCATTCGAGGTGAAGAAATTGTAATGGTGGAAATAGGAAGGTTTTTGTTGACTATTGTTGCATTATTGACTTTTGGTTGACCTAAATTTTAACTTGGTTTTTTTTTTTCTTTTATGAGATGTAAAAACACCCTTGAACTTATCACGAATTATTAATTTTGTTTCTAAACTATTGATAAACTTAAAAGACCCCTTAACTTGGTAAACTAGGCTTAAATACACCCCTCTCATGCCACATGACATAAATAGAGTATGTGGTATACCATGAAAAGATGAGATAAATGCTAAATTGAAATTATTAAATAATAAATAAACACTCCTCAACTTGGCAAACTAAGCTTAAATACACCTTCGAACTTGGCACAAATTATTAGTTTTGTCTCTAAACTATTGATAGGCTTAAAAACACCCCACAACTTGGTGAACTGGGTTTAGATACACCCCTCTCGTGCCACATGTGTATAATTTATTTAAAACGCGTGAAAGGTTAAAAAAAAAAAAAAAGACCACATCAGCCTTAATTTTTCCCCTTTTAAAAAAAATCATGCAATTTTCAATGTATAAATTTGATAAATACCAAACTGATTGAAGGAAATACCCAAAAATACCGACTTTTATCAAAATTACTAATAATACCAACTTTTTTGTGAACTTTGATACACAAGCATAGAACGACGATACCTAGAAAATTTCGGATGATACCTAAAAATTATTGTCAAATATGGAAACAGTTACATTTATTAAGGAATTGTAACAGATCCTGTGATCTGGTTCCTTAATTGACGCAGATTGCACTTTTGAATAAGATGCAATCCCAAAAAAATCTCAAACAAAATCACTAAACCAAAATCGTTATTTTTAGAAAAAAAAAATCAAACAAAAAAAAACGAATTTCAGCCATTGTTGAGAAGCTTTTCAACAGATATGAATATTTCGATTTTGATTCGTCATTCGGGAAGATGGGAATCTGATGTGATATACACTGGATACAAAAGTGATGGCGTTGTTGACACCCAATTTTGACCCTCCACAGTACAAATTAATCATCGAGCTATTAATTTTAACGATTTGAATTAATTAATTTTCATAAGGTGCAAGAAATATTTTTCGAGTAACTTTGGGTTTGAATCTTTGAATTTTCGATTTTTATTAAAATATTTTACTCTACCCTTTCGTACTATATTATTTTAATATCGCATGTTGCTTCACTTTGCTTTGTCGTAGTGTATATTTTATGTTTATATGTATGTGTTATATAAATCTTTTAATTTTGGTTATATTTAATATATTTTCTTAAATAGACTCTATCTTTAAATACTTTATTTTTGTACTAAGTCGTTAATATTTAAGAGCTTCTTAATTAATTTATATTAATTCATTTCGGGATCGAATTAATCAATTAATTTCAAATTGATCAAGTTTGTAAATCTAATTGGCTAATTCTTAAATTACCCTAAATCTAAACCCTTTTTTTTTTTAATGTCTAATCCCCAGCCCAATTCCTCAAATCCCAGCCCAAACCCTTTTTCTTTTTTCTGGCCCAATCCCTTTTCTTATTTTCTGCCAGCCCAACTCCCCACATTCCCCAACCAGAACCAGCCCAACCCCTCCTTTTAATACCCTACCCGACCCGTGACCCGACCCGCGCCCCATCCCTTTTATTTTCTCTCTCCCCGACCCCCCCTTCTTCCTCCATCTGAAATTAAAAAAAAGCAGAGGAAACCAGCCAAGAACTGACCGAATTCAGTCCCCAAAAATGGCAAAAAATGCCAAAACTCGTTTTATTCTTTGTACCCTCGTCCCTCCCCTAGCCCGCCTCCTCACAAACCAAGAGTTAATCGAAAATCCGCGAAGGACAGCCCCAAACCAGTCGCGGGTCAGCCATGGCAGTGGCCATTTTTGGCCACTTAACTCGGTCTTCACGCCTCCTTGTCCTTGCACGTCAGAGGAGCCCTCTACGTGTCTCAAATCTAAGCCATCGATTCAAAATCGATGGCTAGGATTTGAGACTTGTGGAGGGTTCCGAGAACCATTTGGATTTTTGGAGTTTTTGGTCACTTTTACCCGGTTTTTGGGACGGTTTTGTACCCCATTTTTGGGGTATAAAACCCCCATTGTTGACTGAAAAAAGGGGTCTTTTTTTGGTCGGTTCCAGGAAGATTTTGGGGGAGATTTTCTTTCGAATTTTTAATCATAGTTTCTTGATTGTGAAATTGTGAAATCTGGATAGTTTATGTTCCATTAAAAAATATTTCATTGTGAGAAGTGTTGGGAAAAGTCTTTGAATTCTTAGAAGTTTAGCTACATTTTTGAGTTCGGGGTTCTTGGAGTCGATTCTCGTTCGTAGTTCCGGTTTCGCTGCCCCCGAAAAGGTAATCCTTGTTACTCTTCATCTCGAGTTAATGTTCGAATGCGAGCGTTGAAATCGTTTCTGAATATCGTTGTTAGTGTGACTGTTGGTATACTTATCCGTATATGTATATGTATGTTTATAAAATATATATGCATACGTATGCCTAAACTGGAAGGATGTTGAATACATGTTGGTTTTTGATGGTTGGTTTTCTGTATATCTATGTATGTAAAGATGTATACGCGTATGTACGTATTGAAACTTGAGGAGTGGTTGAATATATGTTAGTTTGGATGGCTGTATATCTCTGTATATCTGTGTATATGAAGGTGTATATGCGTATATGTATGTATAAAATTTGAATTTGTTAGGTTATTCCATGGTATTTGCTGGGTTGTAACATATGTATGTACCTATATATGCACATATATATGTGTATATATATATGTTATCTGTATGTATATAGGTTGGTTAACTTTTTTTTTTTTTCTCTTCATTTCTGCCTCTATGTGCTTTGCTTCTGTTAAATGGCAGCAAAGGCCATGTAACCATATATATTAATGCTCTAGTATTTATGGATCTATACATATATATTATATTAGATATTGTTGTAATGCAGTAGCTATTTATCCAAGATATATTATGTATTGCAGTGTCTATGTGGCTATGCATCCATGTACCTCTATATATATATCTACATATATATTTTATGTTATACGTGATTTGTCCTAATTTGTGCAAATTTCTTTTCTCCTCGTCTTATGGTCTACTTTGATTAGCATTCGATGCTACTTTGTTGTGTGATGAAAGTTGTAAGTTGCATATCGACTTGTGAAATATAAATTTTTCATCCATCCGAGTTTGTCTTGTGTTCTAGTAAGTAATTAGTTATTTATTTTGCTTCAAGTGAGCGTCAAGTTTCGAGTGAATTTTATCTTTTAGGGGTGATTTAAGTGTAAATGATCATTTAAAGCATGAGTGTGTCCATGTTTACGTGTTTTCTTTTCTTAGACCTCGCTTGTATTTATATGTTCTTTCACACTTGTCCATCTTGTCCGTGAGTCTTTGCTAATCCTTATTTTATTTCTTTGCATGAACGATGCTTTTGGGTCCGTTTTTGGACTCCATCTTTGCCACTTTTGGGCTACGGAGGCCCAAATCTTCTCCTTTTGAGTCACCCCCATCCGTTTCTTGCTTCGGAGAGCGATTAGGAGCTGGAAAAGTGAACTTCCAGGTTTCAAAAGCTGGAAAATCAGTGTATATACATTGATATACATTGAATATGCACTAGTTGTATGCAGGAATAAAAATGGGCCAAAAGCCCCTATTGTCTTGCAGCAGAAAGTATTGGGCTTGGGCCCAAATTGCTGCAGCAATTTAAAAGGGCTAGGCAGGCCCAAACCAAGAAATATTGCAGGTCCCCTTGAAATTGGGCCTGGCCAAGCCCAATCTTATTTAAGTTTAATTTTGCTTGCTTGTTCTTCATTTTTTTTTTTTTTATTCTTGTGGTATTTTGTTACACACTAACTTTGATTCTAGGATTATTTCATAAGGTTTCGCCTAATTAAATTTCCCCTAGTTAGCCATCTACGTTATTTTATGATTTTAAATCTTGACCATAAAATCACTTTTCAAGAAATTAGATTCTAAGATTTCCTTTAAAATATTTCAAGTATTTTTCATTAGAATAATCTTACTTTTGAAATACGTCTTTCATCTTAACACTTAGAATTTCGTAGATTTAAAAATTCTAATTACTTAATTAAATTTGTCAAGTTTTCTTTAATTAAATAAATGTGGGTTGGATTCCAACAATATGCCCTATTGATTTTTAATTAACCTACTTAGTTAATTCTAATTGAACAAAAGATATAAGCAAAAAATCTAAATACTCTATTTTTTCTACTTTTAAGATATTTTACTTAAACCTTTTAAAATTAATGACTCAAGTTAGATTATTTTAAAAGTTAGTCAAAATCATTTAATCGTCGGATAACCGCACGTTAGCGGATATTTCGGGTGCGTAAAACCTTCCCGAAATAGAAATATGAACCCGAACCCTTTCTTTGGATTTTTTAAAAGGATTTTTCTGTTCATTCTTTTAAAAATAATTTCAAATTGGTTTTCTTGATTTTTCCTTAAAAATTAAGTGGCGACTCTTTAATTTTTTAAAGATTCGGTTTTACTTAAAATCAATTAAGTCTTAAATCGAATTTTTAAACCCCAAAGTCATATTTCGACGTAACAGGCGTCATAGTTGGCGATAAAATTTCTTATAGTAACCTACGTTCGGCCATTGTTGCGGAGTTGGGTATTGATGAGCAGAGGAAGGAAATTGTGATTCAATATGTTGTTGATGGCAATTCATCACCAATAATGATTTGCAATGACATGGGTGTGAAGCTTTATGTCGAAATCAAGTATCATTATTATGTTTCCAGTGTGATATTTCCTGCACTTTGTGATACCTGCAAGTTTTCTCCATCATACCATGTTTAATTGATACCTGCAGGTTGGTATCAGTCCATGTCACACACACACATGTCCCACTCACACCATGTATCACACTCATTGGTATCAGACAATATCACACATTAGTTGTAGCGATACCTGCATTTTTTATGGCACTTTGATACTTGCAAAGATATGTTAAGTATCATTATTATGTTTCCAGTCTAATAATTCCTGCACTTTGTGATACCTGCAAGTTTTCTCTATCATACCATGTTTAATTGATACTTGCAGGTTGGTATCAGTCCATATCACACACACACATGTCCCACTCATACCATGTCTCACACTCATTGGTATCAGACAATGTAACACATTAGTTGTAGTGATACCTGCATTTTATCTGGCACTTTAATACTTGCAAAGATATGTTAAGTATCACTATTATGTTTCCAATCTAATGATTCCTGCACTTTGTGATACCTGTAAGTTTTCTTTATCATACCATGTTTAATTGATACCTGCAGGTTGGTACAGTCCATGTCATACATACACACATGTCCCACTCACACTATGTCTCATACTCATAGGTATCAGACAATGTCACACATTAGTTGTAGTTGAACCCGTATCCTTCGGCACACTGATCTCTTCTTCAATTTCTTCATCAATCGCATCATCCATGTTTTTAGTATCAATTTGTTCCATTGAAATCGAAGAAGACGATGGGGGATCTTGGTTATCACCAGGGGTATGGGTTAAAGCAACACTAAAAGAAGGAGATTCCATTAAAAAAATGGCGGAAAAATGGAGAATGGAGAAGGTGCAACTGACGAAAATAGAGAAGGGACAGTGAAAGAGGCGGAAAAATTGAAGAAGAGTGAAAAAGTGACATGAAAAGGGGAAATACAATTTTGGCTTCCCAATGCAAGTTCAAAATGGTAACTGACTTGCAAATAAACCGGGAAAGGGAAATAAGTAATTAAGTGATTGACTTTGATTGGGTTACAAAAAAAAATGCATAAAAAAGAAGTGGAATTCTTATTTGTTTAGGTATAAAAAAAATGGAAAAACCTAGAAAAAAGGGATTTTCGTAATTAAATTAAATGGTAGGAAATATTGAAAATTTTGATAAAATAAGTCGTGTATTTGTGTAAATTACCCATTTTTAATTACCAACTACTAGAATATCCTTCTTCTTCCTACTTAACCTTTCCTCCATTAATGATAACCTCAAAGCAAAATTTTTTTTTTCATTCTCATTTTTAGTTGTTTGATTCTCTTTCTTTTCCTATTTTGTTTATAATTATTTTTTATCGATGTGGACTTCCGACAATGTTAAAAATTTCATGATCAGATGACAATCTCGTAAGAAGATTTTGGGTTGTAAAAATATGGCAGCAAATGAAACTCTACAAAATTTCAAATCAAAATTTAATAAGTTACAGAAACATGAAGTTGAGGGGTATTTTTAAGCCTATCAATAGTTTAGAAACGAAACAAATAAGTCGTGTCAAGTTCGAGGGTGTATTTAAGCTTATTTCGCCAAGTTGAAGTGTGTTTTTAAGCCTATCAATAATTTAGGGACGAAACTAATAATTCGTGCCAAGTTTGAGGGTCTATTTAAGCTTTGTTCCAGGAGTTGAGGGGTGTTTTTAAGCCTATCAATAGTTTAGGGATGAAATTAATAATTTGTATCAAGTTCGAGGGTGTTATTAACACTTTCCTCTTTTTTTTTCTTTTTTTCAAAATATTAAATTAAAAAATGAATTAACCATGTAAATGTTTATGTCCCAAATATTTTTTGCAATTTTGACAAATTACAATTGTTAGGATTTTTTATTTTTTTTTTTGATGTTTCTAGAAAAAATCATCTTGTTTTCTAATTGATTCTTATTACTCAAATCAAATTTATGATTTTTGGCTTTGATTTAAATCTTTACAGTTAAAAATAGGAAATTTTAAGCAAATATACAAGTTTGAGCACTAAAATTACACTTTCCAAATTATTTACATAAATACCCATAATATTACATTTTTACCATGTCCTATATTTTGACTTTTCCTTTAATAAAGCAATTAATTTTATTTTTTAAATGTCTGACGCGTCTGACTGGGAGCATTTAATGCAAGACGGCTATTTAATGAGCCGTCATTTAATGCAACTGAATTTTTTTTTTTTAATTTTATTACGTTTTTTTTTAATTCTCTCACCCGCATTAATTATGTACACTGACAGACGCGACATATGGAATGACGCGCCGGTCTGTCAGCGGCGCGTCTATTCATGTCATTAAAATTGATTTTTGGCCTTCTTCTTTGTATTATTGTTTCATTTGTCAAAGATTTCATTTTCTTCTTCTTCTTCATATTTTGTTATTTGTTCTTATTCTTGGTAGCTTTTTTTTTTCGTGAGAGATTTCATCTTCTTCTTCATTACCATTCAACTCGCGGATTTTGAGGTATGTGATTGTGGTTTATTTTTTTATTTTCCTTTTGAATCCGGTTATTCAAGTAATGGTTTATTGTGTAAAGTTTATTTGAGTTATCTTGCCTCCCATGTAGTTTTCTTGCCTCCCATGTATTTTTTCTTCCTCCGAAGTCCCCTTTTTATGTATTTTCGTTTTTATTGAATATATTTTTTTTTCTTTTTTTGTTGTTATGTATCTTATCCTTCACTGTTGTGATTTCATTGTTAGATGGCTTTTTAATTTTTTGTTTGCAAGTGCTAATTAGGTGGTCTTTGACTTTAGCATGTGATGTTTATCCTCTTGCTTGTACTTAATATTTTTTTTGGGGCATGAAATGTTTGTTTGTATTGCAAATGTTTGGAAAATTTTTTTTGGTATTAGGCGTGGCTTTGAGTAGGTATTTTTTATGGTGTCAAAATATGGATGCCGGTGTTGGTATAATGGTATTACTGATGGTAAGCTAGTATGCTAGGTTGGTAATAGCATTTTTTTTGTTATGTATGGTGTTGTGGTACGGATGATGGTAGTTTGTATGTTTTTGTTCATGTTTATTGAGTTTTGGTATGAAAGATGTAAATTTTCTGGTGCAATGTATGGTATCATTATTGTCACACTTGGTATGTTATATGGTATTTGCTATTGGTAAGGTTGTATGGTTTTGGTATGTTATTTAATTTGGTATGCATTATGGTAGTATATATGGTGTTCCGTCACTGTTTCATGGTAGTTATATGGTGCATTTTATGGTATTCTTCTTTTTTCTCAGATTTGGTATGTTATATGGTATTGCAGATGGTAACTTATATTGGTAATTTGGTATGTTTGATGGTAGTTGGTATGGCTTTGGGCATTTTTACTGTTTGTTGATATGGAAGATGTAATTTTTTGGTGCATTTTATGGTATTCTTCATTATTGTCAGATTTGGTATGTTATATGGTACTGCTATTGGTAAGGTTGTATGCACTCTTGGTAATGGGATGGTTTTGGTATGTTATTTAACTTGGTATGCATGATGGTAGTTTATATGGTGTTCCGTCACTGTTTCATGGTAGTTATTTGGTGCATTTTATGGTATTCTTCTTTTTTCTCAGATTTGGTATGTTATATGGTATTGCAGATGGTAACTTATATTGGTAATTTGGTAATACCTGATGGTTTTTGTTTTGTCTTCTTTTTTGGTATGCTTGAATTGTATGTTTTTGGTGTCTTTTATGGTATTCTTCATTATTGTTAGAATTGACATTTTAATTGGTATTGCTGATGGTAAGTTTGTATTCTAATTTTGGTAATTGGATGGGTTTTGTATTTTTTTTGGTAATTTGTTGTGGTGTGCATGGGTTGCCTCTTTAAAAGTCAAAACAGTGTGATTTTGGGTGTTGTATGTTGTATTCTCTTTTGTATTTAATAGTAGTTATATTGTGTTAATGTGCAGTGTTGTAAATTACTATAGAAGTGACACCAACCAGGAAGAGCCCTCGTTTTGCTAGCACCACTCTTTCGCCATCTAGGCCAAGTTTTGATTTGAATGCTTACACACCCTCACCTCTCAAAAGGGCATCCGTTTCGGCTTCAAAAAAGTCTAAGGAAGAAGACATTAATGTTCCCTCTAGCAGAAGGCAAGGTAAAATAAGTGTGGAGAGCAAGGGAAAGGGCAAAATGGCTGAGGTGGATTTGCCCCATGACAGCGACTTTGAGGATGAAATTCCAACTCAACGCTTCTCCTGTCTAACCCTATCTGAGAAGCTATTACATGCAGCAAACCTTCGTAATTTGATGAAGAATCATACAATATCCCTTCCATTTTGTAATCACAGTAATCACCTGTAAATACAATATGAACATAATCAGTAAATTCGTAATCTGCACAGTAATACCATTACGACCACCAGTCTGGCCACATAGATCAATTTTGCATTGGGAAAACCATATGAAATACCAACCAGCATACCAATAATCGAACAGTATTTTTTTTTGGAAAAAATAATTTAAATACAATATGAACACAAACAGTAAATTAGTAATCTGTAAAGTAATACCATTACGACCACCAATGTGGCCACATAGATCAATTTTCATTGGGAATACCATAATTCATACCAATAAGCATACCACGAATGGAACAGTGTTTTTTCTTGGAAGATTAATATTGGTAACATTTCTTCTATATTATGCGTTCTTTAAAACTACATAACACACCATAAATGCTACCAATGAAAATACCATCAGTCCTCCACACTGTCATGCTCAGTTAGATTACAAATTATACCAAAAAATCCATCACCCAACAACACCTTCAAGCTCCAAGATCTCAACTATTAATTTTTCACCAACATATGAATAGTAACGACCAACGATATATATAATATATACATAACAATATACCTGTTACATCCCATTTTCCATCATATTTCAATAATATAGATACAATCTTTTCGCTATCCATGTCCCTTCTTCAAAGAAAATTTACTTCTTGAAGCTTTTTGTGTCCAAAATATATTTCTTGGTCAAACACTTATTAAATACACCAAATAAATTCCCTCCAATTTCCATTTTCTTACTTTTTGAGCATTGGGAAAATGAAACACACATGGCCCGCCGACATCATCATGTGGCAGGCCTTTTTGGGGCGGGTAGGGCCTAGGATAGGCTGTCCCACTCCATCCAATCAATTAATTGGATTTGATTTGTCCTCTTCAATTCATATTTTATTATTTATTAAAATAACCAAAATTTATACATTACATTATTTTGAGTATAGAACAAGCCAAACTTATATGAACATATTAATAAATAATTAATTCCACGAGTTTGGGTACGATAATCATTTTATAATCTTAAGAAAAAAAAATCGAATGTCAACAAAATTTTCGGAAATTTTGCCATTTATATGGAACATTAATTTTTCTCTATATTACAATCATTCTACATACCATTGTTTGAAATTTTTTTTGCGAGAAATTTACTACTTTTACGATTTACATTACGTTTTCAAAATAATATTTTATTTTCTCAATCTTTGAAGAACATACTTTTAAATATCTACAAATTATTTCTCCTTTACAACACCTATCACATCATAATTTAATCTATTTTATTATTAAAAAAATTTCTCTCTCTCTTACTTTGTAATAAAAGTGGGTATCCTTTTGGTAATTTCAACCATTTGGGTAGGGGCTAGTAATTTCCTATCCCAATAATGGTATTTTTGAAATCTTCCCTTAAAAATATTTGCTCCAATTTTTAAATGAATGATAAAATTATATTATTTGGAATAGTTTAAAGGTAACATGAAATCATTTTTTCTTGTTTTAGAGAAATCAAGGCATTTGAGCTATTTGAATATAATTTGAGGATACTAGAGGGTGTTTAGATTGATTTTTTTTAAGTGACTTGTAAGTTGAAAGTTATAAGTTGAAGATCCCCTACTTTTGACTTTTTTTTGGTACTTTTTTAGCTTTTAAAAAAGTGTTTAAATTTTTTATTATTATTATCCAAACACTTTCAAATTTTAAAAAAATGCGTAAAAATTAAAAAAAAAAGGAAAAAAAAAAAGCCAATTCAAACCCTCACTTAGTAGGTTGAAACTTTTTGGTCTTGTTATCTTTACTAGTAGTAGTAAGACTATGGTTTTTATTTTTACTTATGTCACTATATTATCTATAAATTCCTATAGTTCGATTATAGTATTTCTTTAAAAACATCTTTAAACTTGACATGAGTTATTAGTTTCATTCCCGAATTATTGACAATCTTAAAAATACTCTTCTACTTGACTAAACAAACTTTAATTCACCTCTGATGTTGCAACATAAGTGAAATACTCCCATGTATTCTTGCTAAATTTAGGGATATTTTCAACACATCTGTCGACTTTTTATTAAGATCTTCAAATTCCTACGAGAGTTTAAGACCACTTGTTATATCATATGGCAAATTAGGAGTGTAATTAAGTTGAGTTAATCAGGTAGAAGCATTTTTTAGGTTATCAATAATTTACGCTTTGTTTGGATGGTTGTTATATATTGTTTCATAATGTATTGTATTGTGTTGTATGTATTGTATTGTATTGTATCGTTTCAATGAATATAGTGTTTGGATAGGTTATATTGTTCTCCATTGTTATATAATGTCATATATCCATTATTTGGATGATAAACCTACAAGAAATTGTAGGGTATGTGGTAGATACCATGAAAAGATGGGATAAATCATAAATTGAAATTATTAAATAATAAATAAAGTAGAAAAATGAGAAAAATATTATTAAAATAACGACGCAACCACACTAAATTGGTCGTTACATAAAATGGGTCTTTTCATCATTACCCGACAGTGGATTTAAACGATATGATACAATCAAATTTAAGTAACAATCAAAACAAACATTGTTTTAAACTAACAATACATTACAATACAACTGGTAATAACCATATAAACAAGGGGTTAGGGATGAAATTAATAATCGACGTCAAGTTTAGATGTGTTTTCAATACTTCTGACTTTCTTTTATTATAGTGTTAGACATCAGTGCTCGCGCTAGCATGAACCCATCATCTGTTATTTTTTTTGTTTTAATTTAAGTGATATAGATAGAATTTAGAGAGCTAATTAAAATTTTAATATGATTTTTAAATGTTTTAAATTATTAATATTGTGATACAACATATTTTTTAGAAATATTTTAAGTCATTAATTATCATGATTAGTAGCATTTTTAAATACCAAAAATAAGACAAACAAATTACAACGGACGAATCATAAAAAATTATCGATATACCCTCAAACTCCTCAAGCAGACATTTCGACCTGCTGTCTGCTTGAGCAATTACAACGGAAGAACCATTAAAAATTATGGATATACCTTCAACTCAAGCAAGCATGTGGACTTGTTGCCTGCTTAAGCAACTTCAATTATCATGATTAGTAACATTTTTAACACTAAAAATAAGACAAACAAATTACAACGGAACGAAAGAACCATAAAAATTACGAATATTCCCTCAAGCTGCTCAAGCATGCATGTCGACCCGCTGCCTGCTTGAGCAGCTTTAATTATCACGATTAGTAGCATTTTTTTAACACTAAAACTAAAACAAATAAATTACAACGGAAGAACCATAACATGTTTTTTTGAATATTTTAAATCATTAATTATCATGATTAGTAGCACTTTTAAACACTAAGAATAAGACAACCAAATTAAAACAGAATAACCATAAAAAAATCACATATGTACGCTCAAGCTGCTCAAGCAGACATGTCGACCTGCTGCGTGCTTGAGCAGCCTAAACTGCCTCTTATACATAAGTACTAGTAGCGAAAGCCCGTGCTAGCACAAACCCAATATAAATTATTTTTTAGTCTTGATTTATGTGACATCGATAGATTTTTTCTATATATTTTAGAAGATATTGTAAAATTATAAGTGAAGCAGCCAACGAAATATTAAAGTAGCTGAAGTCGATACGTCAATACGCAGTTGCCTTGAAAAGATTAAATTAAAAAGCCTACGAATTATTTTTTATTGGCCCAGCAGAAGCTGCTCAAGCAAGTAACCAATATAATTTTTTTAGTCTTGATTTATGTAACATGATAGAATTTTTCATATGTATTTCAAAAATTATTGTAAAATTACAACTGAAGCAATACTATGAAACAGTTGAAGTAGACATGTCAATATGCAGCTGCCTTGAAAAAATTAATTAAAAAGCCCACAAATTATTTTTTATTGGCTCAGCGGAAGCTGTTCAAGCAAGCATCCAATATAATTTTTTTTGTAGTCTCAATTAATGTGACATCGATAGACTTTTTTATATATATTTCAAAAATTATTGTAAAATTATAACTGAAATAGCTAAAGAAATATTATGAAGTAATTGAAGCAGACACGCCAATATGCAGCTGCTCTGAAAAGATTAAATTAAAAAGCCCCACGAAATATTTTTTATTGGCCCCACATAGACTCTAAATTACAAATATACTCTCAAACTGCTCAAGTAGGCAGTTGAAGCAGCTCAACTGTTGTAAAAAATTATAGTTATACCTTAAGCTGCTCAAGCAGGCACGTCGACCTGCTGCCTGCTTTGAACAACCAAAAAATTAAATAGGGACGATGAAGCAGACACTCTAATACTTCTATGAGGTAGTGGCTACCCTCCCCACACTCCAGTTATGGGATTTCACTGAGTATGTTATTGCTGTTGAAGCAGACAGCTGAAGCAACTCAACTGCTCCTTGTTAACTAGAGAAAATAAAATAGTTTTGCTACAATTTATTATTTTGCCATTGTTTATTAATTTTTGTAGTTTAATTATATATATATACATACATACATATATATCTATATACATACATACATACATATATTTTAGATATAATGGAAAATAAAAAAAGGAAAAAACTTAGAAGTAGGCACATTATTTTTCCAATTTTTAGTTTCCCTCTCCCCAAGCAAATGGTTGTCTAAAACCCTAAACCCCAAATATTGTTGAGAGAGACAAAAACAGCTTTGAGATGGATCACATAGCTGCAGCTGAAGAGAGAATTGTAACAGAAAGAATAAGGCAGAAACTCAACGAAGTAAACACAGCCGCCCAAACACAACTCTCCGGCGTCCAAGATCATGTCCATTTTACACTTCAGGTTTTCTTCTAAATTGATATGTTCTGTGATGATCTTTTCGGTGTTTTAATTTGGGGAATTTGCAGCAAGCCTACTTCAAATGTGCGTATGAGTGCTTTGATAGGAGGAAGAAACAAGAGGAGATAGAGAACTGTGTCGAGTATTGCAGTGTTCCTGTTCTTGAAGCTCAGAATTTTATTGAGAGTGAAATGGCCAATTTTCAGGTAAATAATTCATCTTTTTTGTTTTAAAAAGCTTTGGTTCTTCTTCAAACTTTGAGATTTTTGTGTACCTAAAACTTGACTTATATTGTGCTTGCTTTTGGTTTATAAGTTATTCTTGAGCTTCGTTAGTGTGTTTCTATTGACTTTTTTAAAAATAGCTTATAAGCCAAAAATTAAAAGCTATAAGTTTGGGAATACCAAGTTTTAATTTTTAGCTTATTTTTGTATTCTTTTTTAGCGAATACCAAGTTTTAATTTTTAGCTTATTTTTGTATTCTTTTTTAGCTTGATTGCCTTTTTCAAACACCTCCAAAAACAAAAACAAAAAGTTTAAAAGCCAAAAGTTACTCAAAATAAGTCAACCCAAACACCCACTAGTCGCCAGTTGAGAATAAATTGAGGTGTGTAGATGTGCAGTCTCAAAGTTAGAGTGCTTACTTGATAGCTGAGTACAGTACTTGAAATTGAGGTCAATTTTGAGTGTTTGGTTATGTAGAAAGTATATTCAAGTGTTTGGAATGAACAATTTTTTTTTTGTTATAAAAATATTTTTGTGGTAAATTTGTTCTCAAAAAATAGAAAGACAATGTTTACAGGGGAAGATCAGTCTATTTATTGTTTTCCTGTGTATAGTTAGGTATAAAAATAGGTCAACATGATTGATACCAGTAGTGATTTAGGCTATAAGGATAATGTTTTGGAGATACTTTTTAGTATTCAAGGTCGACAACAATACAGAGGAAGTGTTTGGATGAACAGAGCAGAAGTTAGGGAAAGTATGAACTTGTGGTACTAGAAGTTCAGAGCAGAAGTTAGGGAAAGTATGAAGTTGTTGAACAAGAAGTTCGGGAAAAATGGGTGATGAACATGGTTTATGGAATAAAGGTTCATTTATATGACAGGAAGAGTTGGATTCAGAAGCGTTTTCCATGGGTAAATATATTATGTGGATCATTTCTCTTGGTCAACTAGGAATAAAGTAGTTACATAGGATAATCAACAAAGTGAATGATAGGATACACAAATGTTCTTTACTCACATGTTTGAGCTATATAAAGGTTAACAACAATGTCAATGTGTTGGTTAAAACAACTCATATCGAGTAATAGCTGGAGCATTTGTAAGAGAAAATGACTTCTATCCATAAGTATCTAAGTCTTTTTTTTTTCATCTTGTTGGGTTATATTTTACACTGTACCAGATAGATTGAAGTTTAGAATGTGGTGCTATGTGTTTGTTTCTTCCCTTTTGATTTTTGGGGTGGATAGTACTTGTGCTTAAATCTGTCTTCCTTTAATGTTTGTAAAGACTAAAGAGTGCTCAAGTCATGTTAGGTTGTGAGTTGTGTCCAATATAAGGTTGTCCTCTCTTTTCTTATTCCCAAAGAGAAAACAGTTGATGCCGAAAAAGGAAAAGAAAACAACAGATGGAAGGAAGAAAATACCTTGTCGAAAGCTTTTGAATTTTTCAAGGGGTGGGGACATTGTCAGGGAAGCTTGGAAAATTAGGGCGAATATAGTATTTTGGGATGTAGCTTGTTGATTCAGGGGCCTGCATTGCCGTGTGAAAATGTTGTCATCAGTTTAAGGGTTTTTTGAAATTCTTTCTTATAACTGAAACTTTTTGAGGTGTGGTTGTTCTGCAATGCAGGTATTTGGTCCTTTATTACTTCTTTTAGTAAGATTGGTTGCATTCCCCTACACATTTTAGGCTCATATTCCATGTATCTCTGGTTGCTTACTAGCAATAACTTTTGGAGCATAAAGTGAAGGTTTCCTTGTCTCTACTGTTATAATAATGTTTATATATTATATTTACCCATCAATATCATATTAAACTTTTGCGGTCATTTAATAGCTTTGACTTTCTTTTTCGGTCAGTATAGATTAGAATATGTTTATCGTACTAATTGTGGTTGAAATTGTTCTTTTCTCCGTTATTTTCTATATGCTACACTTGAGCCGAGGATCTAATCAGAAACAATATCTCTACCTTCACAAGGTAAGGCTAAGGTTGCTGATAGAAACTAGGATAAAAATCGAGATGATAATGGAACTTTACTGGTTAAAGAAAGTGCAAGGATCTTAAACACTGCATTTACCAATAGTTATGCCCATATGGAGTGGACAAATCTCCAGATACAAAGATAATACTTTTTCTCTACCGAATTTTTCTAATACATATACTAAATGTAAAGATAACTCCTAATACATAGAAACAGTTACTGCTGTGGATAACTGCTAACTATAACTACTATAGATAACTACTACTTATATATTTTATCCCATTTAAAACAAAGAAACTAAGGTAGATTATCTCCACATGCTTTTCTAGATTTTCTATACTGGGTATTCATTTATCCGAAGAAATAAGAGGGCTTCTTGATGCTAGTTTTCTGTCTGATCGATCTATTAAAATCAAGTAATTGGCTTTATCTTATTTGATTTCTGTTAGAGAAAGTTGCTGTCATGAAACTTAAACCAGATCTTAATAGTATATTGGCTTGGCAAAAAAAATAAATCAATTCATTTCCCATTTGATGATTTTCATGTCCTTTGTGATATTTAGGGGTGATACTGCATTAGCATGATTGTTCTGGTTGAACTGACAACTTTTTCCTGATTTCAATATTGCAGAAAGTGGGGTGGCTTGCCTTGTGAAAGTGGCTGGCTGATCATGTCCTACTTTTGGCTTGTTTAAATTAACCTGTCCTTGGTGTAGATATTACTCCTCCGTGTATCCTCCTATCTCCAGGGAGGAGGATGCTGTCTTTGTGTTTAATTGACGTTTGTGGTGTGTATTATCTGAAGTCCTTAACTGAAAAGATTTAGCAGATTGATTGGTGTGATATTCTGCAGCCATTATGAAATCCCCTATATGTATAACGAATAATGGGTTTATTAATTCATCATTTGATCAAGCATTGTATCATTGTTTCTGAATGTACTTTCTTGACCGCAGGAAAAGTTGAACAGGTCTCTAATGGTCTGCCAGGACAAGTTTGAGGCGGCTAAACTCCAGAAGAACAAAAGTGACGCCATAAAGGACATGGAATCATGCGTAGACCAGTCAGTTCAAGACAACATCAGAACATTGCCACACCTTGTTGGTAAGTTCAAGGTTTCCCTCGGCATTACTGAGTAGAGAAATCCAGCTCGTCATATACTTGAAGATACATGCCCTTTTGTACTTCTCATATTTAGTTTAGACGCCAATTCCAAAAACGCGAACTGATACTAATCCATTCAGTTTTTTGAACCATAAGTTCAACTTTATATCTTGCTTCTGAAAATGTTATACTTGTACTGATGAAAAAGCTCATGTTCAATTCAGAAATGTCATTCTTTCTCCAGTTATTTCCTTTCAGACTAATGTTGATTGACCTACCAGATGTTGATAGAAGTTATACCTAGTAGTCATTTTGTAGCTTGTATGCAAAATTTAACCGCAATGTACAAAATATTGCAAGCCTAGCCACTATGACAATCAAATTATTTGAAAGTTAGGTTTGAAGTTGGGTGTGATCGGATTCCGACTCGAAAGTCGGGGTCGAATCTAAATTTGGAAGTCGAATCTTGGTCAATTAGGTGTCGGTGTCGGATCCCGAATCGATTATTGGGGTTGATTATCATGGCAGAAATGATTTTTTCTAAAAAAAATATATTCTATTGTCTAGCAAAAAAATAAAAGATATTTCTAAAAAAAAATTCATTCATTAATCAAACAATAGAAAATATTTCGCTCAACAATCGAACATGAAAAAATTAAGTTAGAAATGAAGTTGTTTTTTCAAGAAAATATTTTTCTCTTTTAATTTATCAAGCCTAATTTCAGACATTGTGTATTTAGCTATACAATTTTTTTTACAAATAAATACATATTAAATTATGGTGTCAAAATATACTACCCATATTTTTTTCTCTTTCCTGCCAACCTTCTAAGTAATTAAGAAAATAATAAAATATAATGAATGATGAGTGTGAATTTATTGAATGCAAATATATTTTTACTATCTTACCAACTCACAACTATTAAAGAATAGGGAATGGGTTTTTGTCCCTCTAGTTTATTTCTAATCTTTCTTTTTCCATCAATGATTGACCAAAATTAATTGTTTGAAAATAAACACAAAAGTATTTTATAGTATCACTGAATTTTGTCCATGTTATGCCAACTATCTATTATCAATAAATCCAATAATCTTGTAAGCTTCTCTAATAAAAAAAAATTTGCCTAGATTTTAATTGTTAGAAATGATCATTGAATGTGACACAAGTTTTCCTTTTCTTTTGGATGAGTCCTTATTTTAAGTGTTAGGTAAGATGTTCGATTATAGTTTTTCGTAGTACGATATGTGTGTTTTTTATGTGTTTGGTGAAATAATTTAAGTAATACGATTTGAGTTTCTTATAAGTTGGTTGAAATTGATGTTTGAATCGTATGACTTGAATTTTTATGTGTTCTGATTGAAATTCAAGTTGTACGACTAGAGTTTGTTATGTGTTGGGGTGAAACTCAAGTAGGACGATTTGAATTTCTTATGATAAAGTTGGTTGAAATTCCGTTAATACGACTAGAGTTTCTTTATGTGTTTGGGTGAAATTCAAGTAGTATGGCTTGAGTTTCTTATGTGTTGAGGTGAAAGACAAGTAGTACGATTTGAGTTTCTTATGATCAAGTTGATTGAAATTCAATTAATACGACTAGAGTTTCATATGTGTTGGGTGAAATTCAAGAAGTACGACTAGAATATTTAGTCATTTTTTAAATTTGTTTAATCTTTCCAATGGAAAACATTTTGCAAAAATGAATGACAATAGCAAGATGAAGAGTGTGTTTTTTATGAAAAAAATGTTATCTTAGAAAATAAGTGATTTTCTTATTTAGTTGTATTTTTTATTTGATTATGTTTAAAAAAATATTATCCTAAAAACATTTATGATAAAATATCTATAGGGGCATACCTCCATTATAGTTGACAAATTTCAATGAATAATAAAAAAGATGCTTATTATAAAAAAAGAAAAATGAGTACAAGAATTATATTAAGTGTTACACATATTTCATGATTCAAATTCAAACTCCCGAAAAGAAGATTGAGACCCAAATGGAACCCTAAAGGAAAGCCCAAAGAATTATACATCTAGAGAGAGAAGAGAGCGTTTTTTTTTTCCAGAGTATTTTCAACTTACATATTGGATAAGAAGAAAAAGAGGAGCCTAATTGGAGTTGAATTGAACTTAACTGATTTCAAGAAGTCAACGTAACTAACTTCACGTATTCTTTAGAAACACTAAAAGATGATTTAGTTCCTTTATACTCAGGAATAGATGTACAAAATAATAAGCATAGAGAGATAAACCTAACAACAACAAAAAACAAAGATAAGTTTATCAAGTCTCATGTTGTTCTTGAGAGAATGGTTTTTCTATTTTGGTTGTGAATTACCAAATGCAAAAACTAGGTTATGTCAATGAAGAAAAGACTAATATATGATAGACACTAAGTTAACCTTCACGCTAACATTCATGACCTCTATGTAATTTCTAGAGTCAAGGCTTAGAGTCAATTCTTGGATTGCAAGAGTTATTATAATTTGTTTTGGCTCATTTTATTTAGTGAAATTTGAAGTTAAATCCTAGAGAGTCGATCGTTATCATTTAATAGAGATATTAGTTTTATTTAATTCATAATTAACATTTTATTTTTGGGATTCATACTTAACTTATTAGATACTTGAACACATTGTAGTGACATTACTTTTTATATGGTGCATAAAATCACAATTATGGATAGTTTTGGCTACAGCCCAACTACTGATATAATGGTTACTTGTGGATTTATTTAGTTTTGATTGCATGATTTGAAATATAGTTTAGATCAAGTATTAAGAAGTAGTAAATGATAGGGGTAATTTTTACCAAATCACCTTTTGAATATACTAAATACAATGTCTTGAAAAATGTAACAGGAAAATGTCTATAATTAATAATAAGGGTAAGTTAGGAATTAAGTGTAAAATTATCTATTGATTTCATAAAGTGGACAAGTATTATTGGACCTTTTTAAATAGTATAGTCGACAAGTAAAGATGGACGGAAGGAGTATATGATGAGAGGTTGGTGTGGGCTCACCAAATTTAGATTGTGGCAGGAGTATGAACAAGCAGACATAGATAATAAAAATAATATAAGTATTGATTATATAGCATGTCATTCTTACCACTTAATAATAAAGTATATGCATATAAATTTGGCACATTTGAAATCTTGAGAACAATAATGAGGGGACAGCTCACATAACAAATGAAAAAAGAATACATATATATAATATATTTATGCTAGCTAGCTTCATTTCTTTTTTATCAATATTGAATATATATTTTTCTTTGTATTATTAGATTTGTTACTTGACTATGCTATGCTCACTTTGATGGCAATGATACATTTGCTAAAAATGTCACATTAATTTTAAAAAGACAAAGATTACATACATTTAATATCCATAGAAACTAATCTTGGCCCATTTTCCATAAAATATTGTCAAAAGATCTTGTTCCATACTAAGAAAACAATAATTTTTGCATGATTACTACCTCCTTTATTTGTCCACTTATAGCATGAAAACTTGGGGAGCCACACCCTTGTTAAGCAAGGAAAATGTCTTTTCTAGCTAGAAAACATTTTTACGAAAAATAAGTGATTTTCTTATTTATAATTTTTAGGTGTTTAATTAGTAGAACAAAAGTTTATCTTAAAGTATTTACGTATAATTTGAAGAAAAGAAAAACTAAGACAGTTGGATTCATATCCCAATTCTAATATCGAGATTCGACCTGACCCCGACATCACCAAGTACATAACCCTGACCCTAATCCCAACCTTGACTAAGACTTACAATTGGGACTTGAGTTGGGATCAAGTCTAAGAGTTGAGGTTGGACCCCTTGTATAGGTTGGAATGGGGTCTTGAATCAATCTAGGATCAAAAGTTAGATCTTAGATCATGATTAGGGTCGAGAGTTTAGTCCTTAGTAATGGGTGATGTCGGATGCATGGTTTGGGTCAAGAGTTAGGTCCCTGATCAAGGTCAGGGTTAGGTCCCTTGTCTAAATCATGACTTAGGTCTCGAGTCAAGATAGGGATTGGGAGTAGGGTCTCGAGGCAAATTTGGGATTGGAATTAGGTCTCAAGTTAAGGCAGATGTCATGTTCTCGGCTGGTGTCAAAAGTAGATCAAACTTCCATTAAATAATTACAAACTATACAATCTATTCAAACCGTATCATACCATACCATATGGTATCACACATTAAAAAACCATGGGAAACCACTATCCAAACAGAGAATTAGGGTTAAGATTATGGTCCTAGATTAGGATTGAGAGTTGGGTTTCAAATTGTTGTCAGGTTAAATACTAAGTCAAGTTGAAATCGGGAGTCTGATCATGTATCAAAGTTGAAAGTCATGTTCCAAGTTTGGATAGAGATTTTGTCCTAGATCGGACTTATGAGTTGAATCTTGAATTGAGATTGAGATATGAATAAGGAATCGAGTCTTCGATATTAGAGATGGTAGTGAGGAAGAAGAATAGTAGAAAAGTACTTGGTTGAAAAGAAAACAAAAGGAACTTAATTTTTTTCTTAAACTTTTAGCTTTTTATGGTCCTAACTTTTTTAGTTCCATGCTAGCCATGTGGGTAGTAAGAGGGAGTTTGAATTGATTTTTTAAAAATAATTTATAAGATAAAAAATTAAAGTTATAAGTTGGCTATATTCAATTTTTGGTTTTTAGCTTTTTTTTTTTTTAAATTGTATTTTGTAACTTTTTCAGCATAAATGAAGTGCTTTTTAGCATTATTTTGTTGTTCCCTCCGTCCAATATTACATGAGCATCTTTCTATAGAATTAATTATTATTTTTTTCATTTTACCTCACCATTAATTAGTGTATTAATAATTTTTTTCTAACTTAATTTAATGTATATTAATATAAATAAAGGATAAAATAATAAAGTTCACTAGTGTATTAATAATTTCGTAATAATAATATAAAATAAAAAGTGTCTATATAATATGATATTTCATTTTAAATAAATTCAAATAAATCTCTGGCTCGATTCAATATAATTAGGCTATATTATTTATTAATCTATTATTTCATGCCACACCCTCCACTTCTTCATCTCCAAAAACTTTGACTATAAATACATCTATACCTTGAGGAAGTATGTACAACACAATTTTTACTTATTTTCAAACACAAATATCACTATGGAAGTCATATCTACTCAAACAAATGGCTCTGCCACCATTATCAACGGCCATCACCACAATAATGGCAAGTCCGATCACCGGAATGGCGGCGGTACAACTCATGAAAATGGCAATAATAAGCTATTATTGAAGAACTCCAACTCTATTAAACCGGGTTGGTTTTCAGAGTTTAGCGCATTATGGCCAGGTTGGGATTAATTAAAAAAATTAAGGGCATATTTGGTATGAAAAAATTTATATGTTTAAAAATTTTAAAAAGAAACGAAAGTTTCTTATTTATTTCCTAGTGTCAGGTAAATAAAAAAATGTCACCCATTGCAAGTTGAACACTCTATACATGGGGTGGGGGTCGGTATTAGAAAACTTACCTAGTGCTCTAATAGTAATACTATTTAAAATCACTATTTTTTTTTTATCGTAATGACTATTTTTACAGATATTTTAATTGAATTAGTGAAAAAAATATTTTTGAATGAAAAATATTAGGAAATTCTCCATTACTATTTTAGTAAAAATCCATTCCCAACCATGCATTCCTTCAATGAACTGAATCAATAGGAAATAAGCGATAAAATTATATTTTACGATATAAATTTTTTACTGATTCATATGAAAAAAATCTTTATTTCTAATAATGTAACCTCTCATTATTCTAAATTCACAGAAATTAACAAATTTTGTAGGTGAAGCATTTTCACTAAAAATTGAGAAGTTGCTATTTCAAGGAAAATCTGAATACCAAGATGTCATGCTCTTTGAGGTAATATTTAATTAATCAAATCTTAGGTTATAAATATTTAATAAGTTCTCTCTCTATATATTAGTTGCGAAAGCTTGTGCTAGCATAATCCCAATATAAATTATATTTTGATCTTAATTTATGTGATATTAATAAAAAAAAATTATATTTAAAAAAAATTTAAATTGTTAATTACTGAGACCTATAGAACATTTTATTTTACTCCTCTTGTCACAATGTATGCAACACCACTAAAATTTCGGAAGTTAAATTTTTGTAAACTTTTTTTTAAAAATATTTTAAGTTGTTAATTCCTGCGATTTATAATTTTTTTTTTAAAAACATTTTAAGTTCTTAATCATCACAATTTATGATAGTTTTTATGCTCCTGTGTAACATATTTTTTAAAACTATTTTAAATTACTAATTATTAAATATACATGATTCGTTAATATTAAGATAAATATATCGTCAAGCTGCTCAAGCAGGCAGCTGAAGTAGATCAACTGCTGCAAAAAATTACAGATATATCCTCAAGGCGCTCAAGCAAGCACGTTAACCCATTGCCTGCTTAACAATGAAGCAGACAACTGAAACAACTCAATTGCTACTTCTAATATAGAGAATATTTGAGTCATATATATATTTAACATAATATTGTAAATTAAATTATTTTTTTAAATTTATATATTGCATGTGTATACAGTCAGCAACTTATGGAAAGGTTCTTACCTTAGATGGAGCAATTCAACACACAGAAAATGGTGGATTTCCATATACTGAAATGATTGTTCATCTACCACTTGGTTCAATTCCAAGTCCCAAAAAGGTTTTTTATTTAAATTTATTTGATTTAATATATATATATTTTTAAAATAATATTTATATTAGTGTTTTATTTATTTCCATTTAATTTAATAGGTGTTAATTATTGGTGGAGGAATTGGTTTTACATTATTCGAAGTGCTTCGTTATTCAACCATCCAAAAAATAGACATTGTGGAAATTGATGACGTGGTGGTCGATGTAAGTTTAAAATAAAAATAATAATAAATATTAGAATTTGTAAAATTTTTTTCTTTTTTTCTTTGCACAATTGAAAATAAAAAATAAAAATAATCTCTGCCTTTTTGTTTTAATTTTTGTTTCGTACAGGTGTCTAGAAAATTTTTCCCCTACCTTGCAGCTAATTTTAATGATCCTCGTGTAACTCTGGTTCTCGACGATGGTGTGTATATTATACTCTCTTAATTTTTATTTATTTATTTTATTTTTTAATTTATCATATAATTTAAGAAAATAAATGAGATCTTTTATTTTGAGGTCTTGAATTAAAGATATGATAAATATACTAAAATATTTTTTATTTTGTAAAATGTTGTAAAAAATGATTTTTTTAAAAAAAAGAGAAATTAGGATAAATAAATTGAAACGGGGGCATTTTCATTTGTTTTCTCTTTTTTTTTTCCTTTTTCTTTTGGTTAAATTTTTGTTTTTCAGGAGCTGCATTTGTCAAGGCTGCACAAGCAGGGTATTATGATGCTATTATAGTTGATTCTTCTGATCCTATAGGTACTTTAATTGATACAAACACCATTAATTAATGTAAAATACACTATAGCCGATTAATTATCATAGTTATTATTGTCACCATTATTAGCCATCATTTACAATCATCATCGTACAATTATCACAAACAATCAGCAATGACTAGCAACAATCATTATCCTCGATCACGATCATTCTATATTGACAACTACTGTCATGATTAGTCATCAATCATCAGGTTCACCGCATAATCAGTTGTTGTCATTAATCACCACTAGTCATTAATTACTTATCAACAACCGCAAAGTCATCCTTAATTACATGTTGTAGCTAGTATCATAATTTATTTTAAAGATTTTAAGGATTAAAAACACACCTAAATTTTTATATTTTCATGAGTTTTATACCTTAACTATCACTTTATTTATATTGAATTACACATCTCGATGTTGAATTGTCTTACACACGCTTTTTGTTGATTGGCAATAAATTTTTGGTCAACTATAGTTGAGGTATGAAACTAAAAAAAACAACAGTTTAAACATGTTTTTGATCATTACTTTGATATTTTAAGAAGATATAACTTGATAGTGTAAAAACTTATTCACACCGACGATACATGAAATTCAAACTCTTTTTAAGTTTAAATTTATTTTTCATCTTTTATTCAAAATTATTATTAATTTTCAGGTCCAGCAAAAGATTTGTTTGAGAGGCCATTTTTTGAGGCAGTTGCCAAAGCTCTTAGGCCTGGAGGAGTAGTATGCACACAGGCTGAAAGCATTTGGCTTCATATGCATATTATTAAACAAATTATTGCAAATTGTAGACAAGTCTTTAAGGGTTCTGTCAACTATGCTTGGACTACTGTTCCAACTTATCCAACGTATGTATCTTCTTTCTCTCTAACTTGTCACTTTTATTCATCGTCAGACTTTTCTATAATAACCATTTTCTCGTACAAAACTAATTTTACTACAATGGCCTACTATTCTTTTGGAATCGACTTTAAGATTATGAATCATATCAGCAAAACACAGAAGAGATGTTGGGTATATAAGTAAACAGGTCTTACCTACTAGTGACGCATTTTAAAGTCGTGCGGACCTAGGGCCAAAGCGAACAATATCACTAGCAGGCTGAATCGCAGAACTCCGAAGCTAAGCCGTGCAGGCCTAAGCCCAAATCGAACAATATCACTAGCGGGCTGGAATGTTACATGAATGATATATTTCTTTATTTGACAAATATTTAATGATGTTATCGATATTTTACCTATGTAAAGTCTCATTTATTTGACAAAGATCGAGTCCAAAGGTGTAGTCCTTTTAAGGGTAGTTTTCGAAGATTACAAAGTTTTCTCATAGTTTTTAAATTTCATAGCTAGTCAAACCACATCACATAAACTGAGAAGGACAAAGTATATACTATTTTGTATAACAACACATATATCGCTATAACAACCCTCAAAAAATTCAAACAAATAATGTTGCTATAAAGAGATTTGACTGTACATCTGATCCTTCTTTTATTTTTATAGTGGTGTAATTGGTTACATGCTTTGCTCTACTGAGGGACCAGAAGTTGACTTCAAGAATCCAGTGAATCCAATTGACAAACATCCAACTCATGTCAAGTCAAAATTAGGACCTCTCAAGTTCTACAACACTGATGTAATTTCATATCTTATTATTTCCCTTTTATTGTTATCTTCTTCTAAAATTTTATGACTAACTTTTCATATTGTCTTTTTTCTTTTGGTTTTTTTCTAGATTCATAAAGCAGCTTTTATTTTGCCATCTTTTGCCAGAAGTTTGATTGAGTCTTAATCAAATAAAGAATGAAGATTGATGGTGCATTCATTGTGGGATTGGAATTCTTGAGTTTTGCTTTATGTTTAATATGTAATGTCATATCGACCTTTGGAGGTAGATTGATTTATCTGATTTTATTTCTTATGTCGCCTTCAATAAAACTATAGTATTTTATCGATCATTAAAAATGTTTTGTAATAGAAGAATTCCACATTGTATCAGTGTTAATTTAATTGTGTCTACTTTTTTATTACCAGTTACTAAAATGGTTAATTTGATGCTAAAATACTAAAAAAATTAGAATAAATAAAAGAAATAATGATAAATAGCTCAAAGTTCAGTGATTTATTAATTTCTTTTAAAAAAAGTTAGAATAAATAAAAGAACGTCTGCTGATATTCTTTTGAACAAGTCGCTCAAAATACAACGATTTATTTCATTTTGGTTGTAGAAGAAAATAAGTGTCTATTTACACATTTTAGATTAAAAAAAAAAAGTGATCTATTTGGCTCCAAACTCTAATATAATCCTTTCCTTAATCAAATCCCAAATATAGTCAAGAATAAATCTCAGACTTAGATTATTTTATATTCTCCTCTCATTTCATCCAAATCTATTGCCAAACATTTCATTCTGAGTTTAAAGATTTTTGGGTTCAAGCTATTGATGTTACAATTCATTAGTGGTTGTACCATAATGATTATTTTAACCATCTTAATTATATTGTAATATATATTTAACAATGGCTATTCAATTTTATGTCCAGCTAGTTAGTTCATATCTTAAGATATATGTCATGTTCCAGATCAGTCAATCCCAAAATGTGAATATAAGAAGGTTACTAAACATAGTAGTACAAGTTGATACATACATCAATCCTGACTAAACAAACACATGAAATATGTCTCACATGATCACACACAAATTTGGAGCACTCAAGGAATCCACACATATAAAAAAAGCCAAACATGTGCCAAGCGTGGTATCCAATCCAACTAATTAATGAGTAACCTGTACCAAACATGGTATCCAAGTCAATCTGTACCAGGAGTAGTACCTGAGTCAACCAATAATATCCCCTACTAGGTATGGTACTGAAGCCAATTGATAATTTACTAAGTGCCGTCCCAAGCGAACCAACAATCATAAATATCACACACAATCACAATCACAATGAAAAAATCACACTTGTAAAAGCCACAAGCATTAATGAATAAGTTTATTGCATTAGATTGACAACATGATAACATTTCACATTCATCCATTATATTTTTTCAATATTATCACAACCCGAGTTAGGTCCTAAGTGTAATAGGGCGATCAAAACCTTGAATGACCTCAGCCGAACTATCTTAGGATATCATTAATCATATATAAGTCAATTAAAACATCAATCAATAATTTCTAATAGAGTGGAAATAAAGTCTCAAGCAATAGTAGTCTTAGGCAAGGAAAGAAAATCAAATCAGTTCCTAAATAAATGAGATTACACTTGAGCTTTGGTTTGAACATGCCTCTACTAAATATGGACAGTTGCATAGGATATAGTGTTGCATTGCCTGTCAGAGACAATGGGAAGACACGAAGTCCCACGGCATCCATAGACAGAGTTTGTGTTCCCATCACACTCTTACAGACAAATGCAATATTGTGTAGATGGCTATATGGATCCTCTGATGGTAGGCCCGCGAACAACCCATGGTTCTGCAACATATGAAGCAACCCACTCAAAACCACAAACTTTGTGTCGGCCGGAAGTGGTGGCAACACAATAACTCCAGTCACCTCCATAGCCGTAGAGTTCAACTAATATTGATTCCACTAGTAAGCATCAGCGTTGAAGTCCTGTGGCTGTGGAGCAATGTCCTCAAGAGGAGGTAGATTTTCATTGTTGGCATTCTCATTCTCATTCTGGTTTAGAGCTGCATTAGTCGTGTTGTTGGCATTATGTTGAGCCATTCTTCTCAGTCTTCTCGGGATCTCTGGGTCAAATGGAGTCAAGGGTATGCCTCGACTTCGCGTGTTGGGCATACACTACACTTACACCCTGAAAGAAAATAAAAACAGCAAAAAACGTAAAATGAGAAAAATAAAGATTAATTTCCAAATTACTTGAATTAGACAAGTATAGCTGTATTCCCCGACAACAACGCCAAAATCTTGATGTCACCCAAGCTACACCTCCTTTTTGAGGCTAAAGTGGCCATTGTCAAGATATAGAACCTAACCAAGGTTAGGGTTGAATCCAAGGGAATATGGTAGACTTAGAAGAAATCAATAGTGCAATTCAGGTTTATTAACCAACTTATCTCTCCAAAGAGGGGGAGGTTTGAAAATAACTAGTAAAAAGAAATCCTAACTAACACAAGTGTTTATATGGAGAGGAACTAGGGTATTGTGTTTTCTATGATTCCCTAACTTAGTACCACCGGATAATTGAATTCTTTTCTAGTGTGTAGCATGCAGAACGGTAAGTTAAGTTCACTAAACCCTTTGGCCCCGGCGAGAGGTGAATTTCGCTACATGATTTGGTCCATCCCCGCAGTGTGACATTACTAACCTTACCTATTGTCCTAGTACAACCTCCCCTTGGCCCAGTTCGGTTGATTAGATGAGAAACATCGATCGAATCGTGTTAATTGATCTCTTTTCCTATTCACTACTACCCTGTTCCAATCAGTAACACTAGGCGGGGTCTAATGTTGGCCACCATTAGAAAACATGCAAAATGAGAGAATTAGTTAATACATGTATGCACACTTTCAAGAATTACTTAAACTATCTAAAGCTTTTTGTGGTCTCAAGGATGCCCCTCGTGCTTGGTATGATTGACTAATACTTTTTTAATATTGATTTTTACCTTGTTCGTTCTTCATGATTCCTACAACCCTAGTTGTGGATTTAGCTACTCATGATTTGTGTAGATGCGAGACTCATGAATTTGAATAACATGATAAAGCACTTACACAATTGAATTAATACTTTTTGTAGTCTCAAGGATGCCCCTCGTGCTTGGTATGATTGACTAATACTTTTTTAATATTGATTTTTACCTTGTTCGTTCTTCATGATTCCTACAACCCTAGTTGTGGATTTAGCTACTCATGATTTGTGTAGATGCGAGACTCATGAATTTGAATAACATGATAAAGCACTTACACAATTGAATTAAGCACAAGAAAATCCAAAGTTTTAGTGAGAATCACAAGATTATAATTAGAAGATGAAATTATAGTTTACAAGTGTTTCTCAAACTCTCTCTACTAATTTTCTGTAGTTCTCCCCTCTCTCTTTTTAGAAAAATAACCTACAAATCTATTTATAGTGTTTAAAATACAAATCCAAAAAATAAAATAGGATAACTGGGTCGACAAGCTCCACGAGGTGCTCTATGGGTTGTATAGTGATTTACGGCCCGTACTCGGGCTTTCGTACTTTGTTGCTTCAATTCTGGACTTGGCTTCTACGGCATCCCTCTATGGCCCGTAAAAGATTCTACAACCTGTAGGGGGTTTCATATGATGAAATTTCTGTAAGTCTTCACTTTCAAATCCTCAGGGTACGAGACTAGATTTATGACTCGTAAAGTGTTCCACGACTCGTCTGCATGTTCGAAGACCAAACTTCAGAAATCCACCCTTCACTGGAATTGCACATGAAACCTCCTTCACGGCCCGTAGACTACTCTACAGCCCATAAAGGGTCTCGTGAATCCTCAAAATCAGTAACTTTTGCATATTTTGCCCAAAATCAATGCCAAACCCCGATATCCTGCAAAACAAATACAAAAACACATAAAACCTACTAACATCACATTGAGAACACACAAAATTCTAAGTTTTAAGCATCAAAAGTGTTGTATTTTAATAACACATCATATGGTTACTTTCATATATTGCATTACTGGAATAGTTGCAGGATCCTACCAATATACTGTTATTATGTGTACTAATACTACACTGATTCTTTCTTTGTTGAGTACAGGACATGTTCTGACAGCTACAAACAGACCTCAATTAAGAGTTGACCTGTCAAATTCCAGAGTGAGCTAGCTCTTTCAAGCTACCATAGATTCATCTAGCATCTCAGTCTATTCTCTCCAAGCATAGATATTTTAGACTTGTTTTATATTAATGTTTCAAGGATTGCATTCCCTTACTCTAGACCTTTAGTAAAGTTTGGGTATAATGACTTTTAGGTTCTAGAGGGGGTTTATTTTCACATTGTTAGTTTAATAATTTGTTTAAATTTATGAGAATTCAATGTTTTATTGTTGTTTAAACTTGTTTTTATATCTTTAAATGCATGTTTCGTGCTAGTAGAGTTGTAACAATGATTCTCCCATTAAAAAATTAGCATGAAATCTAATCACGACAAATTGATTTGTGACACTTCATCTACCCCATTTCCCATACCAAAGGACCCCAACAACTTATAATCTTACATTAAAAGCCCATAGCTTATATAACCATTACTTTTTCCACTTACTTTTATTTATTTAATTTAGATTTTGTACGCCTTTTACAAAATAACTATTGATGTATTATATTATCGTAATTATCATATTAATTGATATTTAATTTTAAGTACTGATTTGAAAAATAAGTACTTATTATATTTTTGATATGCTAAAAAATAACAAACTAAAACATATTTTTAATTTATATTATAATTACCAACTTACCATTTATCAAACATTAAAAGCTCACCCCCCAACCATATGATCAGTACTACATTATTAGGGTTCGAATAATAATAAATTAATAACGATAATTGAATTAAATAAGAGACTGGCAAAATCAGTTTCCAAGGCTATTCCATTTTTACGCAAAATGATTTCCCTCAATATAATTATATATTTCCTCCATTTTATTTACGTTTCATAAAAACTATAAATAAAAATGACATTTTCGTTAATTTATATTTTAATTTTTTTTTTAATATTGTGTGTCTTATTTATCCATATTAAGATTAACAGCGAAGGAATCTATTCTACAATATTTATATTTTTTGAAAGAATTAATTTAAGAGAAAAAATAGAAATAGAAAATATTTTCTTTGTCTTAATTTATGTGAATTTTGAGAGTCATATAATTTAATTTTGACTATCAACTTGGACATGAAATGTTTAAAAATAAAATTTACATATTTGTAAATAAAAAAAATACTATAAGTAACAATAATTGATAATTTAATATATGAGAAAATTTATGGTCAAAGCAAAACTTGTTTGAATCTCGAAATTCGAAAAATATCACGTAAATTAAAATGAAAAGAATAGTTAATTTTATTTTAGCTTTGTAATTTGTAAATTAATAAATAATTTAGGAAAAATATAAATTATAACAAAAAAAAAAAAAAAGGAAATATGACTCAAATGCAAATTATGGTTGAGAAAATCTCCAAGAGTGGTGTGACACACGTTTTGGCAAAGGAGGTTAAAATTAATATGGATATAGTTGGTTAGAATTATGAGCAATAGTTATTAAATTATTTGATGGCTAATAAGAAAATAAGTTATTCATATATAAAATTAAGATGATGTTTAATTTGTACTTTAGAAATACACATAATTAATTCGTAAATAATGTACCAGTTCTCTCTATACATATATTAATTATGTGTGTTTCTAAATTACAAATTAAATATTGTCTTAATTTTATATATGAATAATTTATTTTTTAATAAGATATCAAATAATTTATAATGTTTACATAAATTAATATTCAATTAAATTATTTCTTTCGTGGGTACCAAACAATTTTTTAATGACACGCAAAAACTTTTAAATTTACCAAAATATTTGGGGACTTAAAGAAGTCATAAAAAATTAATTAGAGATACAAAGAGACAAAAATATTACTTCCTTTTTTAAAAAAATCACGTGATTCACGTCAGGGCGGATTTAGAAGGTAGCTACGCAATTGATGCAAACTTCAATACAAAATTATTTTTTTATTCATTTTAATTTATATGATATTTAAGTAAGTTTATTTTGTATCATAAATTTTTTTATTAAATTAATAATTATTATAATATTTTTATGTAGTCCATAAATATATAAATTTCATTTGGAAGATTTTAAAGATTTTATGAGCAATTTTTTCTCAAATTTAAATTATTTTACTCTTCAAAATAATCACATAAATTAGGATAGAAAGAGATTTTTTCTAATTATATATATATATATATATATATATATATATATATATATATATATATCTATATATATATATATATGAAACATACTCTCTCTGTCCAATTTTATGTGACATACTTTTTTTAGTTTGTCTAAAAAAAAAAAAAATCTCATCTTACTATAATTAGAAAAATTTAACTTTACAATTCTCCTCTTATTTTTAATGAAATGATTGATCGTCAGATCACAAATTTCAAAAGCCTTTATTTTTTTAATTCTGTGTCAAGTCAAAATGTACCGTATAAAATGAAAAGGAAGGAATATATAGATAAAATTTTGAATCATCTGAGTTGAATATATGATTAGAGGTTGAACTAGTAGTTGAGCCAGTTCAAATTTTTCTTGAGATTTCAAAATCAAATCTAAACTAATACTCTCAGTTCAACAATAGTTGTCCACCATACTAAAAATAATGTTCAATAATATTTCTTTATTTTATGAATCAACAAATAATTTTACGCTTAATTTCTAATTCATAATTATAATTATTTTTATATTTTATTTTTCAAGACATAATATTTATTATATTAAAAAAAAAGATTGATAAAATTAATTTATTATTTATAATTTTTTAATAGGCTAGCTAATCAATAATGAACAATTATTATTGAAAAAAGAGTACGGTATAAACGACATGATTTTATAATTCGTAGCAGACAATAATTTCAATTTTTTAAAGAGGAAAATTTATGTTTTGGACATGCTTCCATATAATACCACTGCTGTACGACAAAAATAAAAAAGAAATGTCTGTCTACATCCAACTTTTAACTCTATAAAATCTAAAAACATAAACAAAATCATCAATATAGAGAATTCACTCTTCATGTTTGAGAGTCCTTTTTCAAAAAAAAAAATAAATTTATAAATTATCTCTTTCCTCTCTAATAATCAGTATTCAGAATGGTCACTGCTTCACAAAAAGTGACAAAACCTTCCAATAATTGCTGTTCTTCCGCCCCCGCCCCCGCCCTTCTCCGTCGCGAGGCGACAGCAGCGTCTGCTGTCGCGAATGACGGTCCGCAGAAGTGGACCGTCATCCCGTCTGTGGATGATAATAAGCAGAAAAAAGCTACATCTGCTATAGCAGCATTGGCAAGCAGTACTGAACAACCTCTTACCTCCAATAATGTCTCAACCAAAGGTAATATTTCTACTTCCTTCTTTTTATTATTTGTTCTATTTTTTTTTTATTTTGAAATTTTATGATCTTAAAATGAAGACATACTAATGAATTATTGGAATTTTTTTTTTAATTTTTAAAATAATTAAATTGTTTATTTTTCAAGGAATATTTTGATTTTTTTTTCCAATTTTGCCTTCGTTAATGGAATTCCAATTTTGAATTTTGCATTAGAAATAAATGATGAGTAATTGGAGTTTGAAAATGATAAAAATGAAAAGATATAATTAATATGTGTGATATAATCCAAACAATTCATTTATTTAGACTATCAAATTTGACATAATAAAATTTTATTACTTCTTTGCAAGTGTTTCAAATTAATACCAGAAAAATAAAAATGAATGAATAGAATATTTAACTTATCATTAATTATTTTTTAAGAGTATATATATCCAGTAGGAAAGTAAAAATAGATGGGAAGAGTATTACCTTAAAATTATAAAGATAAATAGAATATTATCTTTATTTAAGCGACTTTTATTGTATCAATCTGGCCAGATTCAGAGTGGTCTATGAAAGTATATGTTAGAAGAATTACAGAGAAATTAAAGGCTTTAAGACGTAAAAAAATCACTATTTTTTAAGAGCTATTGCTTGTATATGGTTTTAAGAATTCATAAGCAATGTTCTATTAGAATACAACAGAATTTAAACATATATACGGAATTGAATTACAATTACATTAGAGAACTCATTATATTTGTAGAGTGTTAAGAAAACCTTTCAAAAGAGTCACTTCTAAATGGCGCAATCTTTTTAATAAAATTTAAATATTAATTCACATTTTAAATAAAGAAATTAATTAAAATAATTATGAAAATAATTTTGTCTTCCTAAGTCTAAAGCCCAAGTCGAAATCATTATATAGGTATACACACACTCAATTATTTAAATTAAGTGAATTTGGCCTTATATGGTCATAAAGATGGCTTTTAGCCATCGGGGAAACTGCTAGATATAAAAAGTTTATCAATATTTATTATTTTACTATTTTAATTTATATAATACAACTAATTTTTTGTACAATTTTTAAATATTTAAAATTATTAATTTATTTTACAAAAGATGACATTTAAATGGGACCGGCACATGTATAAGTTTCTGTTCAAAATGAGCAAAAAGACAGAGGTCAGTGCAGTAAAGCATTCCCAACCACTGATCTGTTCAAAATGTACAAATTACTTTTTCTTTCACTATAATTTTCTCATCTTTTAAAAAAAAAATTACGACACATTATTAGTTATGTTGACTAGTGGTTTTATGGGCACGAGGTGGTCCTACGTTAGTTGAACAAATGGATTGTTTTCTTACACAATCTTGAGTAATTTTCACGTGAAAAATCGAACCCTCAATCTCTTATCAACGAGTTAAAAGTTTATGTATCCAAGCAACTGATTTCCTACATTTTCATCATAAGAGGAGGGATGCAACTAGAGCATTTTCATATATCATTGGTTTTTTACACTTATGTATAATTGATTTGCAATCCAATGCTTAAAGATTCAATGTTTATGTTGCAGGTATCCAAATCATGCTAAAGGCTCAGACTTCCCATCCTTTGGACCCTTTATCTGTTGCTGAGATCTCTGTGGCTGTGGCAACTGTTAGAGCTGCCGGTGAAACGCCTGAGGTTCGAATCCCAATCAGTTTAATTATGTGTAAACTAGTTGTGTATGTGCAACCTATTTTTAGTACATCATCAACACCACTTTGCCACTTACAATACACTGTCGTGTACTAGTAAAACTAGTTTTTTGTAATATACATATAAATTTCAGGTCAGAGATGGAATGCGTTTTGTTGAGGTGGTTCTACAGGAACCAGATAAAAGTGTTGTTGCTTTAGCAGATGCATATTTCTTCCCACCTTTCCAATCATCCTTGATGCCAAGGACCAAAGGAGGATCTCTGATTCCGACTAAGCTTCCGCCGAGGAGAGCTAGGCTTGTTGTTTACAATAAGAAAACAAATGAGACAAGCATATGGATTGTTGAGCTAACTGAAGTACACGCTACTGCACGAGGTGGACATCACAGGGGGAAAGTTATATCATCTACTGTTGTACCAGATGTTCAGCCACCTATAGTATGCACTTATAACTCATGTTTACAACTTGGAAAATACTGTACTGTTGTTAGCAAACTGAATTTTGTTTCGAAATATTTGTTGTTTTAGAAAAACGATAAACATTTGCTCTAGTTAGTGTTGTGTGTCAATTAAGTGAAACGTTTAATTTTAGGATGCTCAAGAATATGCTGATTGTGAAGCTGTGGTGAAAAATTATCATCCCTTCAGAGAAGCAATGAAGAGGAGGGGTATTGATGACATGGATCTCGTGATGGTTGATCCATGGTTAGTTATCTTACTCTCCTCAAATCTTCTCTAGTAAGAATTCCGTACTTTCTAAACATGCATGCATTCTCTCCAACAGGTGTGTTGGTTATCATAGTGAGGCGGATGCTCCAAGCCGCAGGCTTGCAAAACCATTTATATTCTGCAGAACAGAGAGCGATTGCCCAATGGAAAATGGATATGCTAGACCAGTTGAAGGAATACATGTGCTTATTGATGTTCAAAACATGCAGATTATAGAATTTGAAGATCGAAAACTTGTCCCATTGCCTCCAGTCGATCCACTGAGGAATTATACAGCTGGTGAGACAAGAGGAGGGGTTGATAGAAGTGATGTGAAACCCCTGCATATCATTCAGCCCGAGGGTCCAAGCTTTCGCATTAGTGGGAACTATGTAGAATGGCAAAAGGTATTCTCATTTTTCCCGGCTTACTTGCTATGATGCATTCTTTGGCGGGATAGTCATCAATATATACCAGTTGTCCATCTAGTTTACCAAACATGACTGAAGTATACATTACATATCCACCCCATTGTTTAAGGTGTGTACATGTTGTGTATATGCATGTAGATTATATATATAGATATGTACTGTGTGCATATTTTGTAAACTAGATCGCCCAAAGGTATTGGGCTTTAGTTTTATCTTCTTTGACTTTATATATCACATTGACATTCTTCATTTTCTATGTGACAGTGGAACTTTCGGATAGGTTTCACCCCGAGAGAGGGTTTAGTTATACACTCTGTTGCATATCTTGATGGTAGCAGAGGTCGTAGACCCATAGCACATCGATTGAGTTTTGTGGAGATGGTTGTTCCCTATGGGGATCCAAATGATCCACATTATAGAAAGAATGCATTTGATGCAGGAGAAGATGGCCTCGGAAAGAATGCTCATTCACTGAAGAGGGTCAGTTACTAATCTATGATCTAACCATTGCACATTTTGAATTTTCTCGACTGTAGTTAATTGCTTATATACTACAACAAAATATTTTTTGCAGGGATGTGATTGTTTAGGATACATAAAGTACTTCGATGCCCATTTTACAAATTTCACAGGAGGAGTTGAAACAACAGAAAATTGTGTATGCTTGCATGAAGAAGATCATGGAATGCTTTGGAAGCATCAAGATTGGAGAACTGGCCTTGCTGAAGTTAGACGTTCTAGACGACTGACGGTGTCCTTTGTTTGTACAGTAGCCAATTATGAATATGCATTCTACTGGCACTTTTACCAGGCAAGTTAAAAGAAATAGGTCACAAGGATTGAAAAATATTAATATCTTTTACATTGAACATTTTACAACTGTTTGTACACTATGAACTTTCAGGATGGGAAAATTGAAGCAGAAGTTAAACTCACAGGAATCCTTAGTTTAGGAGCACTGCAACCTGGAGAATCTCGCAAATATGGCACCACTATTTCACCAGGGTTGTATGCACCAGTTCATCAACACTTCTTTGTTGCGCGAATGAATATGGCAGTTGATTGTAAGCCAGGAGAAGCACACAATCAGGTATCTAGTTAGTGAATTAAATGGTCAATCATGATTTGCACAATAGTAATATGCTTTTTGGGGAATCTGAAAGTTGAGTAATTACCGGTAACTTATTTTGGGAATCATAATTCTTCTTCTAGGTTGTTGAAGTAAATGTCAAAGTTGAAGAACCTGGGAAGGATAATGTTCACAATAATGCATTCTATGCTGAAGAAACATTGCTTAGGTCTGAATTGCAAGCAATGCGCGACTGTGATCCATTCGCTGCTCGTCATTGGATTGTAAGAGTCTTTACCTGACTGTCTTACCCTTTATTTTAGTTTTGTCTTACACTATGAGTACTGAGAAGGAGGATAGTCCTCTTGCTCTATCTGTAAAGCTACTGATTTAGATTACCTAAAGTTAACAATTGCTATTCAAAGGTACGTTTCGAGAGGTTTCAGTTCATGAATGGTGTCTAGTGGTTCTTTGTTTCAGAGAGAATCAAATTTCTCTGAAATTGTGGCAACCAACAATAGATGTAGCTAGATGACAGAGGCCAACCAGTCCTGTTTGGTCCCTTATAAATTATTCTTCTTCAAAAGTGTATCAGGAAAAAAGAGTGACGAAGGGGCCAATTTTCTGAAAGCGTAAACTTGACCGTAAACTGTTGGAGGAAATGTTGTTCAAAGAGACTGTGTTGTCTTGACTTTGGTTTCTATCATCATATGTTGTTTATTGACTTTCTGTTATCACATTATTACTTGTTGTAACTGTTCCTTTATGAGTTGCTATGTTTTTTTCCACTGTTGCGATTCCTTTTCATACCTACTTTGATTTATTGCACTCAAGCCAAGGGTCCTCCAAAAACAGTCTCTCTACCTCTGAGGTAGGATAAAGTCTGCATACGCTCTACCTTCTCCGGATCCCACTGGTGGACTTTGACTGGTATATGTTGAAGCTGTTGTTGAACTTTATGAGCACCTAGCTTCTGTGAACCTATTTTGACTAATTTGTTATTAAGTTATGTTGCTATGGTCCTCTAACAATGTTGTTACACCAGTGTGAAATCCTCTAAAAATGCATTATTTTTGAGGAATCCAACATGATGCCTCGACTTTTGTAGAGTATCAAAGAAAAATAATCTTAAGACCAGTTTGTGTTACATAAATTTGACTATAAACTTTCTGATTTTGTAGGTTCGGAACACCAGAACAGTCAATAGAACTGGGCAGCTAACAGGGTACAAGCTTGTTCCTGGTCCAAACTGTTTGCCATTGGCTGGTCCCGAGGCAAAATATCTGCGAAGGGCTGCATTTCTGAAGCACAATCTATGGGTTACACAATATGCACCTGGAGAAGATTTTCCTGGAGGAGAATTTCCTAATCAAAATCCCCGTGTTGGTGAAGGATTAGCTTCTTGGGTCAAGCAAGACCGTCCTCTGGAAGAAAGTGATATTGTTCTCTGGTTAGTTCTCACGACAACAAGTGATACTACGTTAGCACAATGAATATTTCAGATAAGAAATAGTCTACTTTGAAACATACGCATTCAAGTTTTGACCAACAATGGTTCTTGCAGGTACATATTTGGAATCACACACGTTCCTCGGTTGGAAGACTGGCCTGTTATGCCAGTGGAACACATTGGCTTTATGCTTCAGGTAGTTGAGAATGTTATGTTGTATATCTCTATTGGTTTTATTCTTTCTATTTCTCGTCATAGACCTAGCGTTTAGTTGGTTACGTTTGAACCAGTCTATCAATGAGTTTATGATATGTGTTGTAAGATTTTGTTGTCTGGATAAAATTCTTATATTTCTTGTTGTTTTTTACATAATAATTGACAAACATTATGTTACAACTCTATATTTGAGTAAAAAACATTAGCTTAAAGGAGAAAGAGTTATTCAAGAATGATACTCGTGTAGATGCATCCTTAGCAGCATAGCTATGCATTGCATAGTAAGAACAAAATTAATTCAGCATTAGTAGTTGTCGTTCTAAACAGTGAAAAAGTTGGATTTTTACTAAATGGATGGCTAGTTGACAGTGCTTTAGTGTTCTTCAGTGTTTACTACTATCTGTTGCGCGCTCACTTCCTGTTTGTTGGTGCAGCCACATGGATTCTTTAACTGCTCTCCAGCCATTGATGTCCCTCCGCCTTCTGGATGTGACTCAGAAAGCAGAGACAGCGATGTCACAGAAAATGGTACTGTAGCAAAACACACTCCCACTGGTTTGATGGCCAAGCTTTGAAGGACTTTTTGGCATGACATGAGTGATGAGAGTATTGAAAAATGGGATATTAGTAGTCTAGTGTATGACATGTTTAAGCAAAGAAAGCCTTGTTTGTTGCATATTATTCTTAAACAATAATGTCACGAGAAAAATCTAATAAAAGCGGATCGTTGAGTAGTAGCTCATATATAGTTGTTCTTAACCATGTGGTTTGGTGTATTGCATGGCTGTCGAGACAAGTTTGGAATGATTGGTGAGCATAGACCGGTCTATTTAGACCGTCACAGGCTTGCCAAAGCTAAAAATGGACATTAAGCCTCCTCGTCCTATGTCGTCGGAGGTAAGTTTGCTTTCAAATAAAGGTTAATTTGGTCTTTCAAGTTCTAAAAGACATTATATAGTACATTAATTTTATACTAAAGTATTCCCTGTTTTTAATAGAACTAGTTTTGATGTATGTACCTGTTGCATGTGAGTGCATACTAAAGTTGTGAAAATCAATATATGAAAATATCTATATTTATTTGTAATATAAAACTTGGATATGAGATAAGGTGATGTTTATGTGTCATCTTTTGACTTGGTACGGTACTAAGGAAAAAAGGAAGACTGTTAAAACTTGTGGTCTAAAATCATTTTGAGATATTTATGTGGCTGAGAATCATTTCATTAAGGGTAAAAAATAAATTATTTCTAATTAAAATAAGGTGACATTCTTTTTGGGACGGACCAAAAAGGAAAGATGCCAATGGGGGAGTATTTTTTTTCTTCTTATTTTTGAATTAATTGTGATGAGTAAAGACAAAAAAGTCATTCTTTAAATATCTTAATTACATCTCTTAAATATACCCTCTCTTCTTTCCCCTTTAATTTATTGCTTGCTCATTATTGTATTGTTGGATTCTTATTATAATAACGTTTTATTACCAGAATGCCCTTGGTCGTCCCTCAAAAGCACCACTTATTAATTGCTTTAACTAATGTAAATAAATAAAAATATAAAATATAGAAGATATACTAGATTTGGTACTATTAGATGGATGTATTATATTAATTTAACATCCAAATTAGGAGTACTTAAATTCCATTCAACTTCGAACTCACCCAACGACTGAAAATCATACTTGAGGTTTTTTTATGAAGAGAACAATAGAAGACTTAAAAATTGTATAACTTACATAACTCTCGTAGTGCAAGTAACAAATTACATTTCATCCATATCTTTTACTAATTTATAAAAATACCCTAAAATATGAGCAACCCGGATACTTCACAATATGCATGATACATAACAAATGATACATTAATTAATTATTTTGTTCCGATTAAAAGGGAGACAAAACATAAATATTAATATGAAATCCCACAAATCACACAAGTCACGTTGATTATAATCTCTTCCAAGTCATAATAATTTCAAATAATTCAAATTTCAAATTTTCTTCTTTCACACTTCAAATCCCAATATGCGTGATACACAAAGTGGTAAAATTTGTCCGTAAGGTGTTTGGTTTAGATTGATACATTACTATATGATAGTTATTACGTATCAAATACATGTAGTGTTAATTTTAATAATTATATCATGGCCAAAGATTTTTCTAACTTATGCTTTTATCTAGATATATTACTCATGATACATTACTATTCCTTAAAAATATTTAGTAAATTGTTAAGTACTGTAATCCTACGTAATACACTAAAGTAGTAAATATTGCCCTCAAGGTGTTTGATTTAGATCGATACATTACTGTTCGATAGTTATTACATATTCAATACATGGTCAGATATTTTTTTTAATTTGTATTTTTTATTTGAATATATTACTCATGATACATTACTATTCCTAAAAAAATTTGGTAAATTGCCAAGTACTTTAATCCTACTAGATACAATAGAGAAATAAAAGTTGCATGTAATGTAGATATTTTTTGATCTATGCATTAACGTGTGGCCGTTTATAGATATCAAATACATGTAAGTTTATTTTGTGTGAATGTATCATTACCAAAGAATGAAAAATTAGTAGTAATTTGTATGAATGTGTCATGACCATCAATGTGTATCTAATACATGTAATACAGAGTAGCCATTAATATGTATCAGATACATGTGGTATTAATTTGAATGTAAGAATTTGAAGTATGAAATCATCTTATAAAAAAAAATTCAGACATATTTAGATGTGTTAATAAATATTGTCTTTAACAGTAGCAGTGTTCCAAGATAATATGTTGTGTATCTAGTATTTTTTATTGTGTATCAGATACACGATTTAATAGATATATAACTAGATTTCATATTTATTGCATCGAACATATAACTGCAAGCTATTCGCATTTATCATAAACTAAACAAACTCTTGATAGTGACATTTATATATCACTATTTATGTATTTGATATATACTTGGGTTTTAAAACATGACACTGATGTGTATAAGGTAAATTATTACGTATCAAGTATACTTTTTGTCTCAATGTACTTAACAAAAAATCTTTTATATATTTATGTACCAACATTATTATTGGATAATCTTGATATATAACACACAACTGATTTGGTACTCTCTGTGTATATATATTCTTTCAAATTTAAATAACATTTAAAATACATTAAACATAATTATCACGCCCCGAGAGGGTACCCTCGGCTTGGCCGACACTCAGAAACTATTGCTAGTCCCCAAGCGAACCACTTGGCTTCATCACATTCGTTCAATCACAATCAGGAGTGGCAAAATGGATAAGTTATTTGGGTATCTCTCCATATTTACCCATTTTAAATGAGTTGGATATCCAACTCATTTTAGATGGATGAAAAATGGGTAAAGCTCATATTTACCCATCTAAAAATGAGTAATTTAATGGGTAATAATATGGATACAAGTGACTCATTCATAATATAAATGAATTTTTTATGGGAAGAAGTTGAGTTGGGTGAGGGTAAGTAAACTTTTTTGAATTTTCTAAAAATTAAATTAACTTTTTATTGGGAGGGAAAAAAATAATTTCTTTTAACATTTGGGGGTAGGGGTGTGGATTCGTCGATCTGGTTCGATTTTATATATAATTGGTTCGATTTATCGATTTTTGATATTTAAATATGCTAAACCAATAGCAAACCAATAAAATATTTTTTATCGATTTTTGATTTATCGGTTTTAAGGTTTTAACGGTTCGATTTTTGATTTACCTAATAAGAATGACAATGAGAATTTGCCTTAATAAAAACAGATGGAGTATGAAAGAGTAAAGATTAAAGACTAAACACTGAAGTGGATAACTAATCACTTAAGTACGGTAAAGATTAAAATAGGTGAAGTACTGCTATAGTGTTATATTACTAATTAAATTACTAATATTCAATATTTATGAAGGAATAAAATAGTAAATTATTATACCATAACCCAATAGTAAAAATCGATATCCAACAGATAATCCGATAATTTTTTTTCAAAATCATTAATAACCCGATAACCTAATAACTAAATAACAATAAATCAATAACATTTTTATTGGTTCGGTTTGATTTTTGCACACTCCTATTTGGGGGTAGGGGTGGGGTTGTAAAAAAATTACATTTTTACGAGTATAGTGGGGGATAAGGAGATACTCGGGGGGGGGGGGGGGGGGCGAAAGTTAGAGGTAAAAAAATTTAAGAATTTTTTTGAGGAAAAAATATATATATTTTTTACTTTTTTGGGGGGTCCGTTGGAGGGGGGGGGGGGGGGAGCAATGAGCTTGGGTAGGGGGTAAATTTTTTTATTTTTTTAAAAAATTGAATCTTCTTTTATATTTTATTTTGTGTAGGGGACTCTCGAGGGTGGGGTGGGGGGCTCGGGGTGGAGGGGGTAAGAGATGAGGAATGACTAAGAGGATTTGTTTTTTAAAACTTTTAACATGATCCCTAGTATAATATGTGCAGGGGAGGACTCATCAATCAATTGAATGCAGTGGGTCCTCAACGGGGCGCATGTTGATGACCGTTAGTCCTGTCTCTACATCTTGAAAAGATGCAAGCCCAAATGGACGTCAGTACGTGGAATGTACGAGTATGTAAAATGGCCGAAAGAAACATATAAAGGAAGAATAACGTTAACTCAAATAACTCAACTCAAGAAGTAGGAAACTCAATCAGCAAGTCAAGCGTCTAAAGTAAGAATGCAGTTTAGACAATGATCACTCATATACCATCTAGTCCAATCACTCAGAGTACTATCAAAGCCTAATTGAGAGTTTTAACCGACAATTATCACCTATGAGCCGGTGATGATACAACGAGGCAATGTCGTTGCCACATCTATCCAATACCTTGTCAGGGTAAAGGACATCCCATCGGTGGATTCAAAATCAATAACATCAAGTCTTCTTTTGGGATAATAGAAAACAACCGATTTTACGATTCAATCCTCTCCTACACCGGCTACGTAGTTATTAATTTCGAGTTGGACTTACTCTTACTCAATTCGGTGCTCAATACTTCTTCCAAGACTCAACATGCTCATAAGACATCAACGCTATGGTTAACTCATTCAACTAGTCTCATTGGACATTTGTCAACTCAATTCATCACATCAACTATCAACTCTTTGATTAAAACATTCTTTTAGGATGTAGCTCATTGACCCATATAGAGCCTCTATCATCTATCAATCCAACATTATAGTATTCAGAAAATAAGAGTGGGGCTAAAGCATTTAGGAACTTTATAAACTCTTAAAGTTCAAATCATACTCATGCATACCCATTTAAGTGCAATATGTAAAAATTAATAGATTTCTTTCTAGGGTTCATGTAGAAAAGTAAAATTATCTATTTCAAGTATTTAATTCATAAAAATTGTAATTCATGCAAAATTATGTAGAAATACATTAGGATTTAAGAATAACCTTTAAGAAACATCCATCGAAGACTCAATTCGTTCACAACTCCAACAATTTTGGTTGTGAGGTACATAGAAGGAGAAAATTCATGTTCCAGTTAGCCTTGCATACCTGGAAGTTTTTAATCTTGAAACAACTTGGGGGAATTCAGAAGATTATATTCAAACCCTAGCCTTTTTCTCCCTTGAAACCTTGCTCTAAGTTGGACAAGGTGTTTTAGCGTGAAAAAATAGTATGGTTATGTTTAGGGGCGTGTTTAGGTATAAAAACGTCAAGTTAAAGCTTTGAAAGGGTGGAAAAAATCAAAGTAACCTTTCTTAAAAATGTTGTCAAAGTCATCCATGGGTCAATCTATGACCCATAGGAACTTCCACGACCCGTAGGAACCAACCCGTAAACTTTTGGACAAATTTTGAGGTCTCTAGATCAATTCCAGAAGCCCAATTTACGGCCCAGAGAAAAATATACGACATGTAGTTGGGTCCGTCAAGTCTAAGACTCAAAAATGGATTTTCTGAATTTCTTCACGAGTTGACAGTACGGGTCGTAACTCAAACCACGGCTCGCAAGTCATCCCGTAACTCAACTTTGCTCTATAATCTGTAGTAAAAGGCTATAACTTTTTACTCCAAACTCCAAACAAGGTGAAATCAGTGACGTTGGAAAGCTAATTAAAAGATCTTTCATTTGGTAGGTCATGGGTCACCTAGACTTTTGTGTGCTAAGAGTTATGGTTATTTAAAGTTAATCTTTGTATAATCTAACGCTAGAAACTCAATTGATAAGAAAGTTTTGAACTTGGCTAAATAGTAGAGGTCTCTTATGACCCTAATTCCACTTCCCACATATAAGAATGTGGCTTGAAACATAGGTACATATAAGAATAAAGTTATGAAGTGTCACAATAATACATGATAAATGACACATCAGGTATTATTTATTTATCAAGTTCATTTGTATTGAACATGATAACCAGTAATCAAAGATTCAACAATATTAGAATTTATGTATCAATGCATTAAATATAAACATGTTATATTGCATAAAATAAAGACTATTATAGCAGTGATTTAACAAGGATTTTTTTAAGGAAATATACAACTTTGCCCCCTTAAATTACGTTTATCAATTTATTTACTTCTCTACCAATTAATTTACATTTTTACCAAGTCCAAAAATCTGACTTTTTCATTAAAATAACGATTTTTCTTTTTTTTTTTTCATGTTTGACGTGTCTGATCTGACCCGCATTAAATGCGGTCAGGCGGCTCATTAAATGAGCCATTTAATGCAACACTTGAATGTATTTTTTTTTAATAAACAAACCTTAACCTTTTTCATCTTAAAAATGTTTTTTCATCTTCTTCTTGGCAATATTTTTTGTTTTGCAAGAATTTTTCATCTTCTTCTTCACAATTTCTCTTCTTCTCGCGGATTTCAGGTATGTACTTGTTGCATTATTTTTTTTTTTGGTTTTTGTTTTGAGGCAAGTCAGCGGGTTAATGGTTGTCTCCCATTTTGTGTAATGTTCATCTCAACCTTTTTTATTTGAATTTTTTTGCATCCCATGTCGTTGTTCTTCCTCCGAACTCCTTTTTTTTCGTTATTTTCGATTTTTTTGCATTCTTTTGGGTTTTTTGTTTTTGTTTCAGAGGGTTATTTGGTGATGTATGTAATCTTTTGTATTTCGAAGTTGGTTTTATGTATGTGTTTTAACCCCCTTTTTATTTTTTCGTTTTTCAGATTTGTGTAAGGGTACACTATAGTTTCCAGGTATGTCTTTATCCCACTTTTTTGGGGTTCGGATTGGTATTCTTTGTAGTGGTTTGGTTACAAAGTCAATTCATTGTTATTTTAATATCCTCAAGATATTCCCTTTCAATTATTTGGTATTATTTTGCGATTTTACTGTTTCTTGGCTGGGTTTTTTTTTTTTGGTATGCCACTGGTAATTGGGGTGGGTCTTTGAGTTTAGTATGTGCTGTATCTCCCCTTGTATGTATTTAATTTGATTGTTTTTGGTATGCAATTGTTTGTTTTTGTAGAAGAGTAATTATTGACATCAATAGGATTTATATTGTAAGTTTTGGTATATTTTTGGTATTTTTTATGGTCGTGTGTTAAGCATGCTGATGGTTGATATTTTGGTTTTTTAATACTTCAATGGCATTATCATGGTTTTCACTTTTTTCCCCCTTGCCAATTTCAGACTTGGTATTTTATATGGTATCTAAGTTTGGATGCCGGATTGTTTTTTTATACTTCAATGATTTTTCCCCCGGGGGATGGTATGCATTATGGTATTGTCCTATATCTGTTGGTATGCTTATTTGGTAATTGGGATGGGGTTTTTCATGTTTGCTGTTTTGATGTAAATTTGTCGAGGTTGAAATTGTGGTATTTTTTTGGTATGCAATAGAAATTGTGGTATTTTTTTGGTATGCAATGGTAATTGGGGGTATGTGACTTTTGTATGTGCTGTTTCTCCCCTTTATTTTTGGATATTATTGTATGTATTTTATTTGGTTGTTGGTATTTTTATGTCTAGTGTTGTTTTTGTAGTAGAGGAATTGGTGACAGTTAATAGAGTTTATATTGTATTTTTTGGTATATGTTTTTGGTATTCAATGGTGTTGTGGTTGAAACTTCAACAGTTTATTTTTTGGTGTTTCCTATGGTATTCTGTTTTGTATTTAATATATGTTTTATTGGTTTAATGTGCAGTGTTGTAATTGTATAAGAGGACAAAATTACTATGGAAGTGACACCAACGAGGAGGAATTTGTGATAGTTAATAGAGTTTATATTGTATTTTTTGGTATATGTTTTTGGTATTCAATGGTGTTGTGGTTGAAATTGGTATCCGATATGGTAGTTCACTATGCATTGTGGGTTGTATTTTTGGTATTCTCTGTCAGTTACGATGTATGGTTGGTTGCAAATTTTGGTGTTCACTATGGTACTTATAAAATAATCGAACTTTGCCACCAGATATTCCAAAAATAAAAAAATTACAAAAATATATGAACGTGCATGATCTTATCAACACCTATACCAACACTATTACCAGTAAAAAAACCAACACTGTTATTGGTTATTTTATGTAATAAAAGTTTGTAAAGTACGCACAATTTTAATGTAAGAGAAAGAAAAAGTACACACACATTAAATGCTTTAATGTTAGAGAAAGAAAAAGTACACACATTAAATGCAATTGTTGGTTGCTTGGAATTGTTGCTATTTTTTCCCATTTCCCTATAAAGAAGGACACTATTCACAACAATTTGCATTAATTGCATTATTTTTTTGTTTCACAGGTTTTTTTTTTAATTTTTTTTTGTTGTAAATTGATTTGATGTGTCCTTTTTAAAAATAATTCAATACCTTTTATATTATTAAAAAGCCAAATTTTATACATTACATATTTATAGTATAGAACAAGCCAAATACGTACGAACATGTTAATAAATAATTAATTCTACCAATTTGGTTACGATTAACGTTTTATATTCTTTAAAAAAACACAAAAAAATTCACATTAAACTCCAAGTAAAATTTCATCTTGTATGTTTATTGCAATTATGACAATATCAATTATACATAAGAACTAATTTTTTCTCCATAGTACAATCATCTTGCATACCATTTTTTAAATATTTGTCTCGAACTTGTTAGTCCAATCAGTTAATTCTTTATTCCACCATTCACGTAAAATTATATATTTGCACTAGATGTCATAGCAACAAATTTTTTCCCCGACTTTACTATCATGTTCGTACAAACATATATAAAAATTAAAATTTTTTACTACCACAAACAACACCAAACAACACCACAAACAACACCAAACAACTGCTATTGTTATTTTCACTAATGGAAAGTAATTATCATTGTTATAGTATAATACTTGCACCCACATGGGGGCAGCCGTACCTCTTGATGTGGCATCCCTTTTAGGGGCGTGTAGGCTGCAAGACTAGGCTGCCCATACCCCATCAAATCAATTAAATGGATGTGATGTGTCCTCTTCTAATACCTATTTTATTATTTATTAAAAAATCAAATTTTATACATTACATTTTTTAGAGTATAGAACAAGCCAAATATATATGAACATGTTAATAAATAATTAATTCCACGAATTTGGTTACGATTACCATTTTATAATCTTAAAAAAAAAAATTCCAAAGTCCAACTAAAATTTCGTATTGTATATCAATTATACGTAAGATTAATTTTTTCTCTATAGTACAATCATTTTGCATACCATTTTTTAAATGATTTTTTCAAGAAATTTACTACTTTTACGATTTACATTACGTTTTCAAATTAAAATTTTTTTTCTCCAACTTTGAAGAACATACTAATTCTTAGTCAATAATTATTAATAAGAATTAGTCAATAATTATTAATAAAGAAATTTTTTTTCAATAAAAGTAGAAATCCATATCTTACACCAACTTCCAAAAAATTTTAAATATCAACAAATTATTCTTCCTTTTCAACACCTATCACATCATAATTTAATCAACTTTATTATAAAAAATTATACTCTCTTTCTTACTTTGTAATAAAAGTTGGTACACTTTTAATAATTTTAATCATGTTGGTAGGGGCTAGTAATTTTCTATCCAAATAATGCTATTTATGAAATCTTCCCTTTAACAAAGGTAAATTTAAGAATCAAAATAAATGAGATATGTTCAAAATCTGTACCTTTGATAGAGATGAATGTGATAGGCTAGACCCAATTTTTTCTCTGCTTTTTGGGTATTTTTATCCACAATAGTCAAAGATATATCCTTTTTCGACTTTGACTGCTCCAATCTCAAATTCTCCATGTATAACAGATACATCGTCACAATCATATATATACGATGTACATCATCTTCAGGAGTTGAAACTAATTGATTAATTCCAGTTCTAAAAAATGGAGCATCATTCATATGTATCGAGAAGTTATAGATGACAAAGCAAAAATCAACAACTGATGAACTGGAAAGAAAATCTTTAATAGATTGGAAAGAGAAAAGATTTGAACTTCAAAAATAGAGTGATGGAGGTAACGGATGATACCACTGAGGCATGGAAAAAGACCAAAATGCGTGTAGTTTGGGACTTCTCGACGATGTATCCGAAATAGGAGAGAATGTGAGAAAAAGAGGAATTTGTGATTTTTTTTTCAAATGGTAGGGATTTTTTAGAGAAATTTTTTCTAAAAAATTTATAAAAATGTGAGAAAATCCTTCTATTTATAGCTAATAAAGGATAGTAAGAACAAGTGCTTATTAAGCATGCCTTATCAGAAAAGTTGCTTTCAATACAATACAATACAACACAACATAGTACATCCAATACAATACATTATTATTTTTTTCCTAAACTCTAGTTCTGATTTTCCATTAATGTAAAGAACAAAACGAAACTCAACATCATTTTTTTCAAGCCTTTCAAACGCTTCATTAATTTTATGAGTTGATACAATTTCAATGTCACTCAAGATGTTGTGTTTTCCACAAAAGTCCATTTCTTGAATCTCTTTTATGCTTCCTTTCACTGTTCTCTTCCCTATATATTGATCATGAAGATATTTTCTTATTGAATTATAGCTATATACTTCTTCTGTTCATTTTTACTTGTCATTTTCGAGGTCACAAAATCTACTTTATAGCAAATGTTTGATGGGTAACATAGGCAAAACTTTTAGTATATTTTATGACAGTGACCTTATTCAACTGACCACTAAGTCTATCTTATAAGCAAAAGCTAGAAGTTATGTCTGATGGGCAACAAAAGTTCAGCCCATCGATTTTTTTTAAGTAAAGGACATTTTCTAAATATTTTATTAAACGAGAATAAAAATGTAAGGTTAAACTCACATGTTAAGCGACTCTTTCTTTTTTATAAGTTTGTTTTAAAAAAAATCACATGTTTTTAGGTTTGACGATAATTTTTTCAACTTTTTATTTAGGCATAATACACAAGTAGACACTTTAATTTAACTATCTAATAAACACTTCAACAAGTTGTTCAATATGAAGTTAAAGTGCTTATTATAGATGAAAACATAAAATTAGCAAATGACTTTAGACAAGACATGCAGTTTTAGTTTATCAAGGAAATGACTTTAGATAAAGAATTTGAGCAGAGTAGAAAGTTAGCAAGCAAAAAGTATGATGTTTGTTATCCGTCCATACTAGTGGTTGTAGTATTCTCCAACAGTTTCTTATCCTTCGACTATGTTATTGTTTGTTGTTTCTTAATATTCTTCAACCAACATGATATTTTGTTGTAGTTGCTATTTGTTGTTTTTGTTTTTACTCTCTCCGTTCACTTGTCACTTTTACGCTTTTCGAGATCAACTTGACTAAACTTCACAACTAAATTTAACAGTTAAAATCTAAAAATTTAAATGGTTAAAAACTATACAAAAAATATTAAAAGTTGCAATCTTTCTCATATTAATATGATTAAAAAAATACATCTTAAAATTCTAATCAAAGTTTATGTAGTTTAACCTCGATAAGTGAAATAGTAACAAATAAAAGTGAACGAGGAAAATATCTACTATTCCATACATCGGTTACTTTTTCTATGGACTACTTTGAACAATATTTCTTGAACCAAGAACTCATTGCAAAGTCTTTAATTTCTATCTTTAAGATAGAGATAAAGCTCCCGTACACCTTCACTTTTAAAGTATTGTTCCATATAAGTGGCTCAATGAAATGTATACAGTACATGTTTACATAATAGATATATGTGTTACGCGTGAATTGTTCCTTTTAAGAATTGCTCCTTTTAAGAGGAGGATGAATGTCAACATTGTAGGCATGTTGAATTCATACATATTGCCTTCTTCTCCTTTTGGCTATAAATAGCCATAGTTTTTACAGAATACATACATTGATTGATAGATAAAAAATTTCCCCTTATTTCTCTCTTCTTCTCAGTTTTAAGCTTTTGATTCCCCTTACATTTATTCTAGTTAATTCTAAATTTATTTTATAACACGTTATCAGCACGAAGCTCTGCCCATTTCAAGCTATTGTAAACAGGTAAAAGAGGTAAGAATTTATTTTATCAAAATGTCTAATATTTCAAAAGTTGAATTTACTGTACTTAATATTTCTGGATCTAATTATTCATCATGGGCACTAGATGCTGAACTGCATTTAGAATCAATGGGTCTGGCAGACACCATTAAAGATGAAAATAAGGCATCCAGTCAAAACCGTGCCAAAGCTTTAATTTTTCTCCGCCACCATCTTGACGAGGGACTAAAATTACAATATTTGACAATAAAAGATCCCCTGAAATTGTGGAAGAATCTAAAAGATAGATACGACCACCTGAAGTTGGTCGTCCTTCCACAAGCACGTCATGATTGGTTAAATCTAAGATTATTAGATTTTAAAAATAACTGAGTATAATTCAGCAATGTTCAGAATTATATCACAGTTAAATTTATGCGGAGAAGAAATAACTAAAGCTGACAAGCTTGAAAAAACATACTCCACATTTCCACCCGCGAATATGCTCCTGCAGCAGCAATATCGCGGTATGGGTTTTACAAAATATTCTGAATTACTTTCACACACCTTCTTATTGCTGAAAGACATAATGAATTATTGATGAAAAATCATGATAGTCGGCCCGTTGGTTCTTCGCCACTCCCTGAAGTGAATCAGGCGAATTATAACCAACGAGAAAGAAATTATGGCCCCAGAAGTGGTCGTGGCCGTAGCCATGGCCGAGGTCAAAGAAGAAATCATGATAGTCGTCTCGCACCGAGGCACGACCAGCAATCTAAAAAGAAGGAAGAAAAGCTAGAAGCTTTTCCAAAGAAAAGTTCAGAAAGTATATGTCATAGATGTGGAGGCAAAGGGCACTAGTCAAGAACATGCTGGTCATCTAAACTCCTTGTTCAACTATATCAGGCATTATTAAAAAGAGTCAAAAATCCAGAGGCAAATTTTTTGTCTGAAAATAATATGGAACATATGTATCTGGATGTAGCGGATTACTTAAATTTTCCAGAAGAAAATTTAAATATTAATGAAAATGTGAACAATGATGAGCATGATGATATATAAAATAATTTTCTTTATTTATATGTGTGCTTATGTTTTTATATCCAGTGAAGATAATAATAATAATAATAATAATAATAATAATAATAATAATAATAATAATAATAATAATAATAATAATAATAATAATAATAATAATAATAATAATAATAATAATAATAATAATAATAATAATAATAATAATAATAATAATAATAATAATAATAATAATAATAATAATAATAATAATAATAATAATAATAATAATAATAATAATAATAATAATAATAATAATAATAATAATAATAATAATAATAATAATAATAATAATAATAATAATAATAATAATAATAATAATAATAATAATAATAATAATAATAATAATAATAATAATAATAATAATAATAATAATAATAATAATAATAATAATAATAATAATAATAATAATAATAATAATAATAATAATAATAATAATAATAATAATAATAATAATAATAATAATTTTGTATCTTATCTTCCTTATTCTTATATATTTAACTTATGCAAGACTTTTCATTAAATAACACATGAGGCTCAAATTTTATTTGGATCAATAATCAATCGCGAAGATATTTGTGTTATTGACAGTGGAACGACCCATGCAATTTTTAAAGACGAGAAATATTTTTTCTCTTTACTTAAAAGAAAGGCAAATGTTACTACAATATCTGGTAGTGCAAATATAATTGAAGGCTCCGGACGAGCTACTATATTTCTGCCTAAGGGGACAAAAATCGTTATAGAAGATGCATTGTTCTCTTCTAAATCCCCAAGAAATCTGCTAAGTTTTAAAGATATCCGCAGAAATGGATATCATGTTGAGACACTAAATGAAATGAATATTGAATACCTTGGTATAACCAAGAGTGTCTCAGGCCAGAAATATACTTTAGAAAAATTACCAACTTTATCGTCTGGCCTATATTATGCAGAAATTAGTGCAATTGAAGTACATTCGATCGTAAACCAGAAGTTTACTGATCCAAAAACTTTTGTGCTATGGCATGATCGAGTAAGTCATCCTGGATCAATAATGATGAGACGAATTCTTGAAAATTCAAGCGGTCATCCATTAAAGAACCTGGAGATTCTTATGAATGACGAATTTTCATGTGCTGCTTGTCATCAAGACAAATTAATTGCCAGACCATCAACCTTGAAGGTTGGCATTGAATCCCAAAAATTTTTGGAACGTATACATGGGGACATATGTGGACCTATTCACCCACCTAGTGGAGTGTTTAGATATTTTATGATCCTAATAGATGCATCATCAAGATGGTCTCACGTGTGCCTTTTATCATCTCGCAACCTAGCATTTGCGAGGCTACTGACACAAATAATAAGATTAAGGGCGCAATTCCCAGATTATCCAATTAAATCCATTCGTCTGGATAATGCTGGAGGATTTACATCCCAAGCTTTTGATGATTATTGCATATCAATTGGGATAAAAATTGAACATCCGGTAGCTCATGTTCATACTCAAAATGGCCTTGCAGAATCATTTATTAAGCGCCTGCAATTGATAGCTAGACCACTGCTCATGAAATCAAGATTACCCATTGACGTGTGGGGTCATGCTATCTTACATGCAGCAACACTTGTACGTCTTAGACCGACTAATTATCATAAATATTCTCCATCACAATTGGTATTTGGTCATGAACCAAATATAGCTCATCTATGAATTTTTGGCTGTGCGGTATACGTGCCTGTAGCACCACCGCAACGCACTAAGATGGGCCCTCAACGGAGGTTAGGTATATATGTTGGGTTCGATTCACCCTCCATAATTCGCTACCTCGAACCGTTGACAGGAGATTTATTTACTGCTAGATTTGCAGATTGTCGGTTTGATGAAACAATTTTCCCGCAATTAGGGGGAGAGAAAAAGGAACCCCAGAGAGAAATTGGAGAAATTGCGTGGAAAGTTTCATCACTATCTCATTTTGATCCACGAACACGCACATGTGAACAGGAGGTCCAGAAGATCATCCATTTGCAGACAATAGCAAATCAAATGCCAGATGCATTTACTGATTTGAAACGGATAACTAAGTCACATATCCCTGCAGTGAATGTGCCTATCCGGATCGAAGTCCCAAAGGGACCATCTGCTAGTATCACAGTTTCTGAATCCCAAACACGCCTGAAGCGTGGTAGACCAGTGGGTTCAAAGGATAAAAATCCTAGAAAGAGAAGCATAAGGAATGATAAAAATGATACTATAAAAGGACTTCCCGAAGAAGATCCAGACTTGAGAAATCCTGATATTCCTGAAGAAATCAGTGAACCCGAGACTCAAGTGAATAAAGAACTTCCAATAAGTCCTATTGATGATGAGATAAGTTTAGATCAATAAAAAATTATAGTGGATAATGTTTTTGCATATAATGTTGCACTTAGCCTCATGCAAGACAATGAAAGTCTCGAGCCTAAATCTGTCGAAGAATGTCGACACAGAGATGAATTCACTCTCTAATCGTGAGGTATTTGGACCTGTAGTGCAAACCTCTGATGGTGTAAGATCAGTTGGCTATAAATGGGTTTTTGTGCGAAAGCGAAATGATATTGTAAGATACAAGGCACGCCTTGTTGCACAAGGATTCTCTCAGAAGCCCGGTGTCAACTATGAGGAAACATATTCACCTGTTATGGATGGAATAACCTTTCGATATCTCATCAGTTTAGCTGTACATGAAAATCTTGAAATACATCTAATGGATGTAGTTACAGCTTACCTCTATGGTTCACTTGACAGTGAAATTTACATGAAAATCCCAGAAGGATTCAAATTGCCCGAAGCATGTACTAAGTCTCGGGAAATGTTCTCAGTCAAATTACAAAGATCATTATATGGTCTGAAACAATCAGGGCGTATGTGGTATAATCGCCTTAGTGAGTATTTGATAAATAAAGGATATATAAATAATGTCATTTGTCCATGTGTTTTCATTAAGAAAACAGGATCGGAGTTTGTAATACTCGTTGTTTATGTTGATGATATAAATCTCATTGGAACTCCTGAAGAGGTCCAAAAGGCAATTGAATATTTAAAGAAAGAATTTGAGATGAAAGATCTTGGAAGGACAAAACTTTATCTGGGTCTACAAATTGAACATTTAGCAGACGGGATCTTTGTTCATCAATCTGCCTATACTGAGAAAATCTTAAAGCGATTCTATATGGACAAAGCACATCCGTTAAGTACTCCAATGGTTGTTAGATCACTTGAAGTGAATAAAGATCCATTCCGTCCCCCAGAAGAGGATGAAGAACTTCTTGGTCCAGAAGTACCATACCTTAGTGCCATTGGTGCACTCATGTATCTTGCTAACTCAACCAGACCTGATATAACATTTTCTGTTAATTTGCTAGCAAGGTATAGTTCTTCCCTAACGCGAAGGCACTGGAAGGGTATCAAGCATATTTTGCGATACCTGAAAGGTACAATTGATATGGGTTTGTTTTATACTAACAAAGGCTGTGCAGACCTTGTTGGTTATGCAGATGCAGATTATTTATCAGATCCACATAAAGCCCGATCTCAAACCGGCTATCTCTTTGCATATGGAGAAACTGCTATATCATGGCGATCTACAAAGCAGTCAGTTGTTGCTATTTTTTCAAATCATGCTGAAATAATTGCAATTCATGAAGCCAGTAGAGAATGTGTGTGGTTGAGATTAATGATACATTTCATCGAAGAAAAATGTGGACTGAAAAAGGATGTCATAGTACCCACGGTAATATTTGAAGATAATGCTGCGTGCACAGCTCAATTAAAGGGTGGCTTCATAAAAGGAGACAGAACGAAACACATTTCATCGAAATTATTCTTCACATATGATCTTTAGAAGAAAGGTGATATTGATGTACAACAAATTCGTTCAAGTGATAATCTTGCAGATTTATTCACTAAGGCATTACCAACGTCAACATTTGAAAAGCTAAGATATAAGATTGGAATGCACCGTCTCCAAAATATCAAATGAAGTCTTCATCAGGGGGAGTAAAATACGCGCTGTACTCTTTTTTCCTTAACCAAGGTTTGTTTTTAATGAGGCAGCTAATGATGCGTATTAAGATCACCTAGAACCTTCCTTTTTACCTGAACAATTCAAGGGGAGTGTTACGCGTGAATTGCTCCTTTTAAGAATTGCTCCTTTTAAGAGGAGGATGAATGTCAACATTGTAGGCATATTGAATTCATACATATTGCCTTCTTCTCCTTTTGGCTATAAATAGCCATAGTTTTTACAGAATACATACATTGATTGATAGATAAAAATTTTCCCCTTATTTCTCTCTTCTTCTCAGTTTTAAGCTTTTGATTCCCCTTCATTTATTCTAGTTAATTCTAGATTTATTTTATAACAATATGTTCTTTCTTATAACATTGTTTGTCAGATTTCATGTTTTAAAGGAGAAGTAAGATTAAAAAAAGTTAATCTCAGTTATGCAATCAACACCTGGAGATGATATATTTTCGAGTCAAGCTTCATTAACAATGAATAGCTTTTGTCAACAACTTGCTATATCAGGATGTAGATAACATGGTTCCAACTTCCAGGTAGCAAACTACATCTTCATCTCGACAGAGGCGAACAAAGGAAAAAACGAAAAATGAATTTGAAAGATACAAATTGTAGTGAAACATCACTCAAATTTCAATGATCAATTCAAGTGAAAAGATCTCAAACCAAATCGATGAGATCGTTTAAGCTTTGTTACGAGAACAATCTTAATACCTGATCTATTGTGTAACAAACAAAAGTGTGGCAGCTAGAAAAGCCAGCTAGCATTATTAGGAATCAGAAGATAGCTTGATAAAGGAAGATCTTCACAATTCTGGCTTCATTTTCTCACATTCCTCTCGTATTGACTGGAAAAGTATAGAGGAGAGGTATCGTTCCCCAAAGCTTGGAAATACAACCTACAAGAATTGTCGAACAAGTTCAAGGCATCTGAATAAGTGATGCTCCTATGATATTCATGCAAAAACTCAAAAGGATTTCTGAATAATACAGAGCTAATAGATCTATAAAACTTCAGCAAAAAGGTCTGGAAAGACGATTTACTTTGCTAAGGGAAAAATGAATACTAAAGTGTGATGATGTAGAAGAAAAAGGAAATGAAGCACGGAAACACACACGTGTCAAAACAATGCAGAAGAACCTACCGCAATAAGCTTTCCTGCATTCTCAGGTCTCTTCCCAACTTGAAGTGCAGCAAGAGCAGCTGCTCCGGAAGAAATCCCAACCTGATCATCGAAGTAGAAAAAGATCATTCAAGCATTTCAAGATTACAATATATACTCCCTCCGTTTCAATTTGATTGTTTGGTTTTGACTTGACGTGGAGTTCAGGAAAATAAAGAAAACTTTTGAATTTTGTAGTCTTAAATTAAATATATGTAGAATGTAAGCAAATGTTCTTTAATCTTGTGGTCTTATGCAAGACATGTGGAAAGTTATCAAAGAGTTGCCAAAAAAGGAAGAAGCATTCTTTTTCAAACAGACTAAAAGAAAAGTATGACAAACAAATTGAAACGGGAAGTTAGTAAATTACATAGCAAACACAATTTAGAATGACAGTCGTACATATGAACTGAACCCTAATATATTCTGATTCGAAATCATTCAGAGCTTATTTCATTCAAAGATATATACATTAGAAACTGGAACACAAGAACTTGCATTCGACCACTTATAAGGTTTTTATAATGCATCCATGATCTGTAACACAGTTGAACTAATAGACATTTGAAATTTATGTTCATTTAGAACTGTCTCAAAAATCAGCTGATATGAAGATTGTAAAAAGCACTAACCAACAACCCTTCTTGTAGCGCTAATTGCTTTGCAGTTTCAACAGCTTCATCACTCGATATCTGAAAATTCAAGAAAATCAGTAAATATGATGGAAGATGCCAAATTTCTCGAATAATGTTTTTCTTGAGCCAGGGGTCTTTTGGAACAGTCTCTCTACTCCACCCTCCCGGGACCCCCCTTGTGAAACTACACTGGGCACGTTGTTGGGTTTTATGACATGCATAATATATAACTTTTTCTGGTGAACTTTTTTACAGAAGGACATCCAGATTTAAATTCATAAACCTAATTGGATACACAAGGAATTCACCTATAACTAAGGGAAGAGAACTTAGAAGGAACAATTCTTTACTATTTAAACTGCCTAGACTTATACACTATTATATAGCTGACAACCGGGATAACTTGTTCCCTAACAGAATTCAACAAGTAATAAGAAATACTCTAGCAGAATAGCAAAGAGTGGAAGCGTGCCAAATGAATGAACTATTGCCTAAGGTGTGTGACTCTTCACTTTTGATGCCACACCTATGTCGAATTTTCCAATACACACTACTTTTGGAGAATCTGACACGCACCTGTTGACATTTTTGAAGAGTCCGAGCAACATAGACTATAGCTACATATATTGTGTTGCCAGGCTAATAAAGCTGAATGAACTGTTTGACAAGCTAAATGTTTCGTTGACTGATCATATAACCTAAGAACACCACCTTCCCTCCAAGCTTAGTCTACACCTTCCAATGTTTCCTTACTGGTGCCGCTGTGGAATGTTTCTTCCTAGTTATGAAATGTTAATGAGCGAAATAGGAAATTGACAATATGTACTGCATTCAATTCTGATTCTAACGGTATTTCCAGGATAACCCAAGGGAAACAGAAATAGTGTTGGAAGAGAAGGCAGGCTTAACAAATTGAGCTAGAAGCGAAAAATATTTTGCCGACATAGAAGCCTAAAAAGGCAGGTTTACATAATAAATATGGATTCACATTCAATTACAAGTACACCAAGTCTGAAGTGAAGATTCTTAGTAATGGATATCCTTGAAATGACTATGCATGAGACATGAAATCTTTCATAGTTTCCAATTTTCGCAAGTTTAAAGAAGATGAAATAAAATGTTTTCATGGGATAGATAAGAATATGACCTCTATTACTTCATCCATGACATCTTGATCCAAGTTTCCGGGAATAAAACCTGCTCCAATCCCTTGAATTTTGTGAGGGCCTGCATTTTCACAATGCAGCAAGTAGGAAAAGAACAGGATTTAACTTCAAAAGTGAAAAGTCAGATCAACATCTGAATGTTATCTTACCAGGCTTGCCCCCTGATAGAACGTTACTTTCTGTGGGCTCCACACCAATTATCTGATACAGGCAAAAAAAGAAAAATAGAAAAAGAGTACTTCATGTCAACTGTGTGGAGATACTTTCTCAGTATTTTGCTTAGAAGTCAATGAACTGACATATGCATGAACTTCAGAACACCACTTACAAAATGGTACTTTTTTTTCAAGCAACATTAATACCTTAATGTTTGGATTTTTCTCTTTAAGGTATCGGCCTGTTCCTGAAATGGTTCCACCAGTTCCAATGCCAGCAACAAGTATGTCGATCTTTCCTTTTGTGTCTTCCCAGATCTCTGGACCCGTTGTTTCATAGTGTATCTGCACCATACAAGCAAATTAAGTCCTAATGTGTAAACTCAAGAATACTGTCCAGTCCAGGGGAAAAAGCCCAGGAGAGAGAGAGAGAGAGAAGAGGGGAGGGTCGAGAAGATAAATGGTCAGCATGTGCATGCGTGTGTATAGGGTCCTGCTAACCTACTTATTGTACCCATGTTCTGTTCTCCTTAAAAATCATTTTAAACACATCCCCATCCCTTTAACACTAGAGATTTCTAGTCTTTTTAACAAAAATGGTCTAAACACCCAAATTTCCTCCTCTTCTGAATCAGCCATCCTAATTATCTTTCCTATTCAACGGCAAATAGCCTCCCTACTTCTTTCTCCAGCTACTGGTATGGTCTATTTCTTTCCACATTGAACTCTTCCCAATGTTTTAGTCCAGCTTCGCCCTTACCTCTTTATTTTTTCTCCTCCTCCTCCTCTTTTATGTCTAAAGGATAATAGAAAAGAAAGAAGCATTGGTTTGATTTTGAATCTTTTTGGTTGCACTAATTGGAACCATAAAGGCATAAAAGGGCTAAACATGGATGCTTTCAAATTCAACTTACATGCTAAGCATATGAAAGTTCAGCTTACTTCAGAGTAAAGACGAAAATCAGCAACCGCCAGACAGTAATATTTACAATTCAAAGTAGAGAGAGACGAAAATCAGTAACTGCCAGAAACTAACATTTGACTTTAATCACATTACTGTTGCATTTTTAATCCAGCATATATCAATTACTAGCTGATTATTGATGGCAGTTTAGTACTCCAGTTTTTTCTTCTTGTTTCTTGTTGAAAATTGACGTTGATAAACTAGAGTAATTGCTAATTAAAGAATTGCCAATTAAAGATAATACAAAACGAAGAAAAATTTGGGATGAAGCTCAGCAGAACCGTAGGAAATGAAGCTTGGTTTGTTCTTCGCTGGACTCTTGTGTCAGGTGAGAATGGAAGAGAAAGAATGGGAGGACTGTTAGAATAAACTCTGACACGCATATAGTTCTTTTAGTCGCTACTCACTCTCAACAATTACATTAAATATACAATGACTGGGATTGACACCATGGAAAATTACTCACCACAATTTCCATTAGAACTTTAAATTGATTAAGGCAAAATGTAAAAGCAGTCATAGATAATAAGCATTCACTTATAGTATCATAAATTGCCACAATAAAAGATAAAGAGTGAGCACCTTGGGGTTGGCGGGATTGTCAAATTGTTGAAGGATATAGGCATTTGGTGTGTTATTCAATATTTCTTCAGCCTTTGAAACAGCTCCTTTCATCCCTTTGGCTGGGTCAGTTAAAACAAGTTCGGCTCCAAAAGCTTTTAGAATAACCCTTCTTTCAAGACTCATTGATGCAGGCATGGTTAAGATGAGCTTATATCCTCTGGAAGCAGCAATGAAGGCAAGCCCAATGCCTGTGTTTCCACTCGTAGGCTCAACTAGAACAGTCTAAGACAAGTAGAACAATAAGAACTAATGCTTGGAACAAAGCTGTGATAAGCACAAACCCTTCACCTCTTAAAGAAGAAATCAGAAAGTAATTCAAACAAGTTATTAATTTGCACAACGAGCATGTGCTATGAGATCCTACAGTTGATTAAATGCACTATTTCCGAATGGAGTTATGAGCTATGTACTTCTTTTTGATAAGTAAGATATGGACTGTGTACTAAAAAGTAAGAATACTAGGAACAAGGAAATATGACAATTCAGCAGACAAGCAAACACACAGGGCCTCTAGAATGTGGGCAAAACTTCCAAGTTCATTATTTGTTCATTATGTTGACTGTGTACTCGTGTCAAGAGCAAGCCTTGTGGCCAGTTAGGCCATGGACCTTCAGATGGGAATCAAGGTCATCAAGCTCAAAACCCGTACCTAAGTGATCACAGTAAGGTCATCATTTTCGAGACCAAACCTAATGGCCTACCAGACTTGTTAGACCCATAAACTGTCATGTTGGAAGACCAACACTGATGAAAGCAATTTGACTATACTGAAAGGCCAGTAAGAGCAAAAGCATTAGCATGTAAAATGACAAAACCAGAACACAAAAGAACTAGGTTCTATTTGGCCTCCTACCAAAACCCTTTTGGTCCTCAAATAGAAGAAAGAACTCTGGTCAATCAGAAGAAAATAACATTCAGTCACACTAATATTAGGTTGAAGATGATATTCTTATGTTTACAAGTCATAATAACAAACAAGAGGCTGGTATAGTAATGCATAATAGACTTTAACCCAACAGAACATTCTCAATCTGTTAAATAAGGAAATTTCCGCATTTGAATATTAAATGGTGGACTTATTCCTTTGATTCAGACTGACATATATTACTCTGTACCAAGAGAGACAATTAGCTGATCGGCCAACTTACCTTGCCCGGAGATATAAGTCCCTTCTCCTCTGCATCAGTTATCATACTTAACCCTATCCTGAAATGCAACAGAAATCAATCAGTAAAAAACGTATGTCTCAATCCTCAAATTAGTTGGGCTGGCTATATGATTCCTTTCATCATAATTTGACTGTTTTTACATTGTCAAGAACCTAATGCAACCCCCATTTATCTATTCTTGGAACAGCTATGGCTTTGTACAGCTCACAAAGGCGCCGTTGAAACCAAAAGTACTAAGTAAGGGAAAAGCTTCAGAGATTGTTTTGAAGCTGATGGTGTTACCTGAACTAGCTTGTTCACAAGAAGTACCTTCTAATATAAGGATTCTCAATTGTAGATGTACCCCATGAATGGAACAAAACATGACTGATGTCAAATTTTACAATAGATCGATCAGTATGATGGTCATCCGTGTTATATTTACTTCCAGATCTCAAAGTAACCGAAGGCAGTATATTATTCCCTCTGTCCCAATTTATGTGAAGGTGTTCGAGTAGGCACGAAGTTTAAGAATAAGAAGAATACTTTTGAAACTTGTGGTTTAAAATAAGCCATAAATATTTTTGTGATATAAATTATCTCATTAAGGGTAAAATGAGAAGCTTGAAGTTAAATTGTTACAAAATATAAAGAAGTATCATTCTTTTTGGGATCGACTAAAAAGGAAAGAGTGTCACATAAGTTGGAACGGAGGGAGTAACTACCAATACAAGTACAATATTAACATATTCCCGGGATAGCAGACATAAGATATGATGTCTATAATCAGAGAGAAAAGATCAGTACAACAAAACAGGTTTATTTACTAAACAGAAAAACAGGAACCAATTAAACTTATTCTTCAGTTTAAAATTTTAGATGAAGGAAATTCAGACATCGCAATACAAACAAAATGTTTTCTCACCTGTCCTTAACACTGCAACACGGCTCCATAATCTCAAGTTTAGCAGCAATGTTTGCAACACAACCCTTAGCGATAGTGTTGAGGTAAACCATTGGTGTGTTCCCAATAAGCTGCCAAATGACATTGCAAAATTAGCATAACAATATGAAGAAACAAATAGAATAGACATCAGAAGAGAGAGGGGCAAGCAATATCAACAAGAACTCTATGAATCTTTCCTGCTAATAGTCTTTCATACAGTTCAGAATTGGAAAGATTGCAAACGTCTAGAGTTAAATATGCCCATATATTATCATAAAAAAATATTGAGACTTCATTCAAAACAGCCTATACTTTAACAATGAAAGAAGCCTAACTTTTTTTGAAAAAGATATTCATGTCACAGAGCTTGAAACTAGTGATGGAACATAGGAAATAACAAAACAGCAACATCAAAAAGCCCGTGACTAAAGGAGAAATATAAGAAGTAAACTATCCACCAGCCGGCATTTTACAAGTAGACCAGTCTGGAGCAATATAACTGAAATAAACTAAAATCAATGCCAATTAAAAAGCCAGACATTCAATAAAGCTTCCCTGACCCTCTCCAGCAAAGAGGAAAAGGCTGAAAACTGGAAAATAGTAAAGCCATTTTGGCATATCATAGTTAAACAGAACTTGATTAAAAAAAATAATATTAAGAGTATACATTTGCGCATGTTCCAAATGACTACGGAAAAATATTTTCCTTGCTGAAACATTTTCAAGAGTTGAATTGAATTGTACAAATATTTTCTAAAAGGGAAAAACAATATCTGCTGCAGAAACAATTTTTCTTAACAAATATTTCAAGTCCAACTCCTTATCACTTGCTTCATTTAACACATCACTGTTAACCTTTAAATATCCAAAATCCCAGACATTATCACTACACACTGTACTACTCCCTGTGTAGTTTCCATACTAACTTCATACCCAACCAAAAACTCTATAATAATGCAGAAAATGATGTCCCAAGTTAAACGACCTCCATGGAAAACATCTTCCTCCTTACCAAAATCACACCTTTACGGTAAGAAAGTGACCCTGAATGAAAAAATTAACTCAAATTCACGAAGTCTAGAAAAACAAACACGGAAAACAATTCATATATCCTCCAACAGTCATAACATTTCAAGAATATGAAATAGGGGTCATTTCGTATGCAGGATAAAGTAGGATATTCCATGATTAAGTTTGAGATTAAAATTATACTTTGTTTGGTTGAACAATCCTACTTTATCTCATCCAACTTGGTATCATATTATCCCATCAGGTAGGTGGGATAAATTAGTCCCACGATTATAACTTTGTCCATGAACAAAAATGACCCCTTAACGAGAAATAACTCAAATTCACCAATTTTAACAAACAAGTACAAAACCCAATTCACATAAATCATCAAACACGCTCAGATAAAAAAGCAATAACAAAAAGATTTACAAAAGGGGTTTCAAATCTTTCAACATTTCAAGAATATGAAACCGACCCAGATAAAGATTCACCTGTGTAACATCTTCAGCGATGTTAAGACCTTCAATTTCCGTGGATGATTTAGTTGGCACAGACACAGCTTTGCAAACAACAGAAGGGAAAACAACTTTCCTGTTAGCGTTAAACTTGGAAAACCCCAGTGATTGAGCTCTTAATGGGCAAATTCTGAAGAGATTATTAGCTTCAGACTTTGCGTTACAAAGAGAAGTTAAGGGATTGTTGATGAAAGATGCCATTGCTGCTGCTATCTCTATCTTCCCTCTTTCTCAGGCTAGATACACAAGGATATATAACACAAAAAATGTCCAACGTTGTCATTCCTATACTTATCTCTATTTCATTTTATTTTTGGAACTTTCCGCAAAATATATTTTTTGTTCTGCTCATAAAGATTTCCTCTTTTTTAATATTAGAATAGTTTTATTAAATACTCAATACTGAATATATATTCATTGTATTTCAAAATGAAGTGATGCATTTGAATTGGATTTTCCATTTTTATAAATTAGATTTGAATTGTTTTATTACCAAAAAAAGCAATTAAAAAATGGTAGGTTTATTTTTGGTAAGTGTATTTCAAAAACATTATCCCTAGAATATTTATATCTAATTACTGGACTAAAAAATACTAAAATCTGAACAGATACTCTAATTGGGAGTCGGGATTTGAGAGTCAAGTCTCGAATTGAGATTTGGATCGGGATCAAGAGTCTAAGTTTGATTTGGGGTTTAGGCCTCGATTGTACTTCGTGTTAGGAATCATGTCCTTAGTTAGGGTCTAGAATCAAGTCCTAAGTCAGAGTTTGACATTCAATTGTTAAATAATAAAGGAACAAGCTAATGGTGGTTAAGAAGTTGTTAGGGAGTTGTTAAGAAGTTGTTAGCAATTAGTTAGAAGTTAGTTACTAAAGTAGTTAGCATGTTATACACGTGTGAGTAATTGTATATAAAATGTACTAACTACAACACTTCTTCTTATCAATAATACAAGAGAGGATTAAGTCTCTCTCATTTTCTCTCCTTCTTCATCTCATTTCTGCTTCTAGTTAAACTTCCTTAGAGAAGTTTTCATGGTATTAGAGCCCATGATCCGAGGGCAAAATTGAGCTGAAGAAAACAAGTAGAAGAAGCCTGGCTTTGAGAAGCTGAGGGTTGAAGCATAACCTGTTGATGGAACAGGAAAATTTAGAAGAAATCAAGCTGTGAGAAAGTTGAAATTCAGAAGTAAATTGGGTGAAAAAAACGAGTTCTGAGCTAAAATCAAAGTGTGGAAAGCAAAGTTCCAGCTCGAGTTTAGTTAATTCAGAGTCAGAAATCGAAGAAGGATGACAAATGCTAATGAAAACACACATGCAGGCCCAAATCCGTCGGTATCAAGGAGTTCTGGGAGAGTCGAAATCGATCACAATCATCCCTTGTATCTATTTCCAACAGATACACCAGGTAGCTCGTTAATTTCAGTGCAATTGATTGGTTCTGAGAATTATGCTTTGTGGGCTAGATCTATGGTTATAGGTTTGTTAGGCAAGAGTAAATTGGGGCTAGTAGATGGTAGACATAGTAAAGACAAATTTGATATATCCTTGCATGAGCAATGGGAGAAGGTGAATGCAATAGTTTTGTCTTGGATAATGAATTCTGTGGGCAAGGATCTACTGAGCAGTATCATTTATGCCTCTAATGCTCATAAAGTGTGGCTTGACTTAAAAGAAAGGTTTGATACTGTGAATGGGTCAAGAATTTTTTACTTGCACAGAGAAATTGTCACTTTAGCTCAAGGAACAATGTCTGTGTCTGAGTATTTTTCAAAGTTAAGGAATTTGATGCAATCATGCCCTGTCCTGGTTGCAATTGTGATGAGTCTAGAAGTTATGCACAACACCATGGATATCAAAGACTTTTACAGTTTCTGATGGGTTTGAATGAGACATATACTCAATGTAGAAGTCAAATCTTAATGATATCTCCTATTCCTACATTGAACAAAGCCTACTCTATGGTAATTGATCATGAAAGCCAAAGATCCATTACAAATGTAGCAACTATGGTGAGTGATACACTTGAAGGAGCTGTGTTTTTCAGTCAAAAAGGTGGCCTCAACTCAACTTACAAAGGGAAGAATGTAAACACTGGAGCTCAATTTACTTCAGGTAAAAACAATGTAAGTACAGGTTTTAATAACTCAGGAGGAGGGTGGAATGCTAGTATGAATTATAACAGGACTGGAAATAATCAAAGATATCAGAAGAAACAAGCTGTAGTGTGTGAGCATTGTGGATACAATGGCCACACTAAAGAGACTTGCTACAAAATTGTTGGATATCCACTTGACTGGCCTAGAAATAAGAAGAAAGGGGGAGCTCAATATGCAAACCTTGCAGAAGATCACACTGGCAGCTGTAGTTCTAGCTTACAGAATACAGTTCAATTACCATCTTATTTCACTCAGGATAAGTATCAACAGATCATTCAGTTACTAAACAAAGGTAATGAAGAAGGAAGCTCTAATTCTGCAGACAATCCAGTGAATGCAACAAGTTCAGCTAATGCAGGTACCTTCTTTAAGTCCAATGCAATCTATTCTAAATGGATAGTAGACTCAGGTGCTACAAACCACATGACTTCAAATTCTGGTGTACTTTATGACTATAAAAGACTTCCAGAGCATGAAAATAGCTATGTACATTTGCCCACTGATGATGAAGCCAAAGTTACCCATACTGGAAAATCATGTGTGCTAAAAGATCAGTCTGTGTCCAATGTGTTATTTCTTCCAGAGTTTAAATGTAGTTTGCTGTCAGTGTCTAAATTGACTAAGGAATTACAGTGCTCAGTGAATTTTTTCCCTGATTTCTGTATATTCCAGGATCTTTGCACTGGCTTGGTGAAAGGGATTGGTAAGGAAGAACAAGGGCTATACATTCTCAGTGGCAATACTTCATCTCCTCAAGCTATCCAATATTCTGTTATTCAGCTGATCACAGAAATGAAAGAGTATCTTCTTCCACTACTCTTTGGCATAGAAGATTGGGTCATGCTCCTATAGATATCATTAGAAAGCATAATATTCTTAAACATCTTGTTCCTAATAATCACATGTGTACTGTATGTCCACTTGCTAAACACACCAAACTACCTTTTACTCTAAGTACTTCCTGTTCAAAATCTGTATTTGATTTACTGCATTGTGACATTTGGGGTCCCTATAAGGTTCCTACCTACAATAATAAAAGGTTTTTTGTTACTATTGTAGATGATCTTACCAGATACACTTGGTTGTTCCTTATTCAATCTAAATCTGAAGTGTTAGTAGTCTTAAAAGACTTCTTAACAAAAATAACCAATTTTTTTGATTCATCTGTCAAAATTCTGAGAACTGATAATGGCTGTGAGTTCCTCAGTCATGATTTTCAGCATCTTATGTCTACATTAGGGATCTCACACCAAACTTCTTGTGTTTATACCCCTCAACAGAATGGGGTAGTAGAAAGGAAACATAGAACAATTCTCCAAGTTGCTAGAAGTCTTAGATTTCAAGCAGACATTCCCTTAAGGTTTTGGGGTAAGTGTGTTGCTACAGCTGTGTATCTTATCAATAGAACACCCTCAAAAATCCTAAATTACAAATCTTCCTTTGAACTCCTGTTCAAGTGCTCACCCTCACTCACTCACCTGAAAGTATTTGGTTGTCTGGCCTATGCTTCCAACACCAAAACATCTGACAAATTCTCTTCTAGAGCAATTCCTTGTGTTTTCATGGGATATTCCTTAACTCAAAAGGGATATATCCTCTATGATATACATTCAAAGTCTTTTTTTACAAATAGGAATGTAGTGTTTACTGAATCCATATTTCCTTTTCTGCACACTAAGTCTGTTAGAACTCCTATATTTCCTGTTCTTGATATAGCCTACACAGACCCATCTTCATCCTCTATTCCTGTGTCTATACCTACAAATGCTATTCTTCAAGAAGATCACACTGTACCTACTTCTACTTCTTCATCTATTCCAGTTGAGTCATCATCAGTGCCTCCCAGAAGATCTTCTAGAACAAAAAATCCTCCTAGTTGGGTGAAAGACTTCATTACTACCCCCTCCAACTCCTGCACTTATCCTATATCTTCACTATTCAAACCTCACTATACCTTATCAACAGGCTTTAGTAGCTTACTCTTCTGTCTTAGAGCCAACTTCCTTTCATCAAGCTTCTCAGGATCCTTTATGGATTGAAGCAATGCAATCTGAGATGAATGCTCTTGAAGAAAATAACACTTGGTCATTAGTTGATCTACCACCTGGAAAGAAACCTATTGGATGTAGGTGGGTGTACAAAATAAAATACAAGTCCCCAGGAGAAGTTGAGAGGTATAAGGCAAGACTAGTTGCCAAGGGGTATAGTCAGAAACCTGGACTGGATTATTCTGAGACTTTTTCACCTGTTGCTAAGATGGTTACAGTCAGAACTCTAGTAGCTCTTGCTGCTGCATCAAACTGGCAAATCTATCAAATGGATGTGCACAATGCATTTTTAAATAGGGATCTAATTGAAGAAGTATACATGACTGTACCTGAGGGGTTTGCTAGACAGGGGGAGAATCAAGTGGTCTGCAAACTAAACAAATCCTTATATGGCCTTAAACAGGCTCCCAGGCAATGGAACAGGAAACTTACAGATGCATTATTACAGATGGGGTTCAATCAAAGCCACTACGATTATTCTCTCTTCACTAAATCAGTTGGTGATCAGAGGGTGATTATCCTAATATATGTAGATGATCTACTGGTTACTGGAAGCAATGAGGATCTGATTGTACAAACAAGAAGAGATCTGCCGAAGGGATTGTTATGTGTCAAAGGAAGTATGCTATGGAATTGGTATCTGAAACTGGATTAAGTGCAGCAAAACCAGCTAATACACCTATTGAAGTTAATCAGAAACTTACATCAGTTGAATATGATAACTATTTTCCAAAAGAAGAAGGAAATGAAGATGAAACAGTTGATGATCCTGCAGTCTATCAGAGGTTAGTTGGAAGACTATTATATCTAACAATGACCAGACCAGACATAGCATTTGCAGTCCAAATGCTAAGTCAGTACATGCACAATCCTAAAAGGTCACACATGAATGCAGCATTGAGGGTGGTCAGATATATAAAAGGGACACCTGGGGTAGGACTGTTTATGCCTTCTAACAGCACTAAACAACTAGAGGCTTATTGTGATTCTGATTGGGGAGCTTGTGTTGAAACTAGAAGATCTATAACTGGATATGTAGTGAAATTTGGAGAAGCATTAGTATCTTGGAAATCAAAAAAACAAGATACAATATCCAGGAGTTCAGCTGAGGCAGAGTTTAGAAGTATGGCTTCTTGTACAGCAGAAGTCATATGGCTTACAGGGTTACTCAAAGAGCTTGGAATACAAGTCAAGCAACCAGTAAATCTCATGTGTGACAGCAAGGCTGCAATCCAAATTGCAGCAAATCCAATTTTTCATGAAAGAACAAAACATATAGATATAGATTGCCATTTTGTAAGAGAACAAATCAGTCAAGGATTACTCAAAACTCATCATGTATCAACCAAAGAACAGCTTGCTGACATACTTACTAAGGGACTGGGAAGAATAGCTCACGAATACTTGCTTGGAAAGCTTGGTATGAAGAACTTCTTCAAGCTATTAGCTTGAGGGGGAGTGTTAAATAATAAAGGAACAAGCTAATGGTGGTTAAGAAGTTGTTAGGGAGTTGTTAAGAAGTTGTTAGCAATTAGTTAGAAGTTAGTTACTAAAGTAGTTAGCATGTTATACACGTGTGAGTAATTGTATATAAAATGTACTAACTACAACACTTCTTCTTATCAATAATACAAGAGAGGATTAAGTCTCTCTCATTTTCTCTCCTTCTTCATCTCATTTCTGCTTCTAGTTAAACTTCCTTAGAGAAGTTTTCATCAATCTTAACGGGGCATACGTTATCCCATTGAGACCAACTCCCAACATGAGAGCAATCGAGTCCCTAGTTGAGTTTGGGTCGTGGGTTCGGTTGGGGTCAGAATTTGAATAGAGAGTCGTGTCTCAAGTCGAGGTCGGATCTCGAATCTCGAATCAGAAATGGGTGGTGAGGTTGAAAGAGAGTTTTAGAAAATGTTTTCCACACTTTATATCGAGAAGTAATGTTCCTTAAGTTTTAGTAAAATAAATTTATTTGGAAAATATTTTTCAAAGTATTTAAATTAACGAAACATGATAAAATTCAAAAATGTTTTCTGGATAAGTTTTCCCCTTCACCAAACACGCTCTAAGCATATTGTAAAGGTGTTCAGAATAATTTTTATAAAACTTTTATTTGGTCAATCTGTGAAACAAAGACTAATGCTTCCCCTTTTTGTTTAATCTTTTCTCATAATTGATGAGTAGGAGATTAATTGGTTTTTATTTTCAAACAAATTGAGTAGAGAATTTATTTATTTATATATTTTATAAAGGTTCTTGGGCAAAAATTACAGTAGAACCTCAAATATCAAATTTTAACTAAATAATGTTCAAACACTTGCATAAATTCGCTTTTTTTTTATCATTGTTATTATTATTTTAATAAATATTTTACTTTCGCCAAGACAATTAATATCTTTTGACATTCCTTAAAATCATATACGACTTTAGGATATGAGTGACATTCAATATCGAAAAATTGTAACACAATTTTTCAAATGACCTATCTTGATCAATTCTAATTAAATTTTTTTTAAAAAAATAACTCTATAAAAGTCTCTTGTATTTTGATCACTGGTATCATTTATAATTTTGTATCAATTTTTTTTAATATAATAAGAGGTTTATTTAATAAATATACAAAGAGTCATTACAAAAGGAGACAAGTCTAGACAATCTGGTCCTCATCGTATCTCTATTAAATACATGAATAATAAAAGTGAGGGACTTATGTACATCATCAAGCTTCCAAAAACTTCTAATTCACATTTTTTTTCTTTACTAATTGGTCTGCTACTTCATTAGCTCCTCTAAAAATATATTTGATAGACGCTCTTCCTACTTCAATTAATAAGTATCTACAATCGTTAATTATATTTTGAATAGAGCAAGAATGGTTAGATATCATGTTAAATAAGCTCTTTGCAATTAGTTACAATGACTATAGGTATTCAATTATCCCTTAATGTAATTTTTAGTCCATAAAATAATATTAGTGCTTTCATATATATCTTCATAGTCATGTAAATACCCATATTAGCCAAGTATCAATTTTCTTAAAAAAGTCATCCTACTTTTCTTTTTTATTGATAACATAGTGAATAATATTGTACCCATCAAAGTGAATAAGATGCCAACAACCCCGTATCTTGTGTTGGCCATAAATGACCTATCACACCACCAAAAGGACATCAAACAAATTGAAGGTAACCATTTAAAGAGTTGGTCCACAAATAATTGAACAAATATCCTATGGTTTGAATGGTTGTATGAAATTTGGTTTGACGAATTGAAGTTGACCTCAAGTGTAGTAAGAATTTTATATAATATGTATGATTTGAGGTGATTATCGTCGATAGTTTGTCTCTTGGTAAAAAAAAATAATGATTGATTTTCTTCTTCCTAAATATGTATTTCAATAAAATTAATCTTTAAGTCGTTGATATATAGCTCAAGAAAGTAAATTCTTTAAATGGTCACCTAAATTTTGGATGGTGGTGTACATGTATTGGGTTGATTCTGATTTTTCAAATACCAAATCAGAATATCGATAACAGGGTGTTAAATCTATAAACTAAATTAGATTAATAAAACTTGAATTTTCAACCTCGACCATTTTGAATTTTTTTTGGATTTTTGGATTTTTTTTGAGTTTTTTCAAAATTTTTGAGTTTCCGGATTTTTTGGGGTAAAATATTCCTACAAATATATGATTGATTACCTTGTTCTTCAAAAGTTTCTCTAGTCCAACCAAAATAAAACTAAGGTACTTCTTAAGAAAACACAAAATATGATAGGAGAGGTGACACTAAAATATTCAACAAAAAATTAATAATGTAATCAAATAAAATAAATATTACAAATAAGTAAGTGAATAAAAAATGACCATAATTTAATTTACTGAATCATGCTAACATAAAATAAGTATTGATTCTATTGCAAAAACTAAAATAATTAACATCATTATCATTCTTAGTGTTTTAATCTTTTTTGTTAGCATTAGTACATATTTGATTTAGACTTTATCAGAGTTATTAGTAGGGGCAATTACCTTAAATATATCGTATTTAGAAAATATTTATCATTAATAGCTATATAATTTTAATGTATTTATATATTGCATATATAATTTTTTTTAATATATAATGCATATTTTACTAAAACAAGTCAAATACATTTAAAAATATTTATAATACATCTATATTGTATGCAATGTTACTTTTAAACGTAACATATTATATTACATGTATAATTCATTTTTAGATACATAGTAAAGTTTTCTTTAATCAAAATAAGTATATACATTTTAATATATTTATAATACATATATAATTCACTTTTAATACATAATATAGCTATTATAGATGATAAATATGTCAATAAAAGGTTAAATTTTTATTTTTTTTAATCACCGTGATATAATAATCTTTCTCTTGCTTTATCATCCATTATAATGCAATAAATATTATTCACTTTTCATAAGAATTTTTTTTGTAATTATGAATTTCAAATTATATAATTGATTCTTTTGTAAAGATTAATTGAACTTTAATATCATTGATCCATTATACAATATTATTAAATAATATAGTTAGTTTATGTTCATTAAGACTTAAGTGGTTTGTACATTACCATTCAGTTTGAACTTCAATTTAATCTTTTAGAAGTCCAATATTTTTTAACATATATGCCTATAACTAATCAAAATTGATAGTGTGTTAAAATATATTCTTCATTTAGAAAAAAAAATGTAAGGCCAAATGTGGTAAAAAAAAATTCTTAAACATGAAAATTTCTTCTTAATATATATGACAACGAGTCAACTCTATCAACAAAATGGTGACATATATGTTCAATTAGTTCATTCAAATGATGATTTGACAGATTTAATCACAAAGACATTGTCAACCTCAATATACAATAAATTGATATTTAAGATTAGAGTACAACATCTCAAAAATTTAGCTATGCTTTAATTAAAGAAAATAAAATATGCGTTACATTCTTTTTCTCGTTAACTTTTGGTTGATTCTATGAAGCTAGTGAAAGGGGAACAATGGCTCAGCCATCTTATGTCTGTTAAATAAATAGAACTCAATGCGTTTCTTCTTCTTCTTTTTCTTTCTTCTCCAATTTCTATAAAGACACTGTACATCGAGCAAATTTCAAGACCTTATGTTTGAATATGACCTTTTTTTTAGTTATTATATTATTAGTTATATATGTATCTTATTTTATTAAATCACTTATTAATTATGATAAATTACATTGATTTGATATGATCTTTTTTAACAATTACAATTACCCTAATTAAAAATCTAAATTCTTTTGAAATCATACTAAAATATATAAATAATCAAATGCATAAAATCTACACATTTTTCTTTATCTTCCATCATAAATGACCTCTCATACTCCTGAAGAGCACAAGGAAAATCGAACGTGACATAAAAAAAATTGGACCACAAATCGTCAAAGACATGTCACCTCGAATGTCCATACAAAGAACATAAATATCCTTTTTAATTTCTATTCTAGTGAATATATATTCAATGAAAATTTTCAGCAAGTAATTATGGTTCAAAAATTGCTTATGAAATTATTATTGAGAATCTTTAGATTATATTTTCTTTGTATCATCCCTATGTTCATTATTATTATTATTACTCTTTTGTGTTTTGTTATACTCAATGGATGAGATTAAAAATTACAGTTGGTAAAAAGTACCAATGAATCTCCGGGATCAAACAAAATTATATCAAATTGAGTAGAAGGTCAATCACAAATAGTATAACCCAATCTAGAAAATCTTGAACATTAACTCAAAACTAATAAGAAAAATACATAAAATCCTCTCACACTTTGTTGCTATTATTTTCATACGAATAAAGAATTCACTGTAGAGATCCAAAGTAAGGAAGCATTGGAGCAACAACAAAGTTATTTTCCTATAATTTATAAATTTGTGTTTGAATCGTGAAAACAACCATTAATACTTGTATAGGAGTAAGTCGTCTACATTACATCTCTTGAAGTGTCACCCTTCCAATACACGATGCACTACTTTGTGCATTGAGCTTGTCATGCCCCGAGTTCACACCCTGAATGTGGTTGGCACCCAAAACCATTTCTGGTCCCAATCGAACCACTTGGCCTGACTACTTTACTCATCGAAAGACTTAAATGATAATGAAAGGCTTAAATATAACAAGCTAAAGATACTGCAAATATCTGAATAAACTGAATAGTGGAAGTATCTAAACAATAACTGAAAATAAGATTTGAAACTCCTGACATATAGTCTATGGAACATCTAACTGGAATAGTCTGAAATAACTACTGCGACAGGCCCGCGGCAACCACAACTGAAAATAAATATTGAAATATAAATGAAAACCCTAAAGCCTTTGACTGGTAAAAGGCCTCACCAATGGCTGAATGAAATGTTGGTCCTCAACGGAGCGTCTACATCATAAAATAATGCAAGTCCAAAGGACGTTAGTACATGAAATGTACGGTATGTAAAATAGTCAAAATCGAGAACCTAGGATAAGGCATTATATTCAAAGTAACTAAAACATATCTCAAAATAGGATAATATAAGTAATAAATAAAGTGCATGCTGAAGGTAAGAACATATGTTGAAACTTTGTATATAAAAACTAGTTTACTTTAGCTTGGGGCGTTTCTCTAACTGACAACCATCACTATGAGCTTCGTGATGATACAACGTCTTGCCCACGCTGCCAGAGCCATCCCATACTTCACCAGGGTAAGGGAAAAAAATTAGGGGAGTGAATCCATCCCAAAACTGGGCCATCTCAGTGGCAAGTGAGGAGTTGTACTCTTGGTGTAACATCCGGTAAATTACTAAAATACCCCTAGGAAAGAGGTGTGCGTAAAACGCGTCTTACGATGCTCGGATTGAAAATTCGAGAGTGAATTCGTGATCAGCACTGAAAATGGAGTGGGAAGAGGGTCTCGGTCGATTTTTAGAGCGACCGAGTCGAAAGATAATTTTTGTTCCAAAACGAAAAACAGTGTGCCTGCGCGACAGGACCGCGTCGCGGACCGGTCGCGGAGCCACACTTATGTTTTCTGTAAAATTTTCGATGGAGTTTGATTTTCCGAAAATACACTGTCCGCGACAGGTCCGCGTCGCGGACTGTGTTATTTCAGTTCGGGGGAAAATTCTTTTAAGCTACGGAGGGCAAATTGGTCCATTTCTATGATTCCAAAATATCCCCCTACGACTAATAAATGTCGGTTTCTAAGAAAAGGGTTTCAAAAACTCAATTTCTAAAGCGTATTCTCTCTAAAGGTCACCAAAGTTAGGGCTTGAAGGGAGTTGAGGTTGAAGAGATCAAGAGGAGGTGCTGCATAATTTTGTTAGCAAAACATTCCAGGTATGTAAGGCTAACCTAAAGCATGAGAATGTCCTCCCATGTGCCCTCCTGAGTGATGAGTGTCATGTCTTGATGTGATGAAGTTAACATGAATAGTTTGATGCATGTAATAGTCTACTTTATCTTATGTATAAGTAACTTTTCTACAAAAACTGATGATCATCATTATTTTGCTTTATATTATAGTTCATTTAACAAGTGCATTTTAAACCCTATAATTATTGTGTTTGAAAAGAGCATGCATAATGAAATTAGGGAATATGTCTAGAGCCTTGAGGAATGATGATGTTATGATGAGGTATTGATGATGACGTTGATGAGCATGATGTTTTTATGATATCTTAGCACTAAAATATAATTGCTAAATGATGTCCCTTGAGTTTTGATGTTGGTATCGATGTTATGAGGTGAAGTACTATGACCCTCTAGGACCGATGTTGATGTTGAGGTATTATACTATATCCTTATGTGACTGATGATGATGTACTATGTCCCTCTGGGACCGATGTTGATGTTGAGGTATTATGTCATGTCCTTATGTGACTGATGATGATGTACTATGTCCTTATGGGACTGATGATGATGATGATGATGATGATGATATTTATTAGCATGTCGAGTTCTGGGAGGAGTATTGAGCACCGAAATGGGTAGAGAGTGAGTCCCACTCAAACCTATTAACTACGTGGCCCGCGTAGGAAGAGAGGATTGAACCGCAATGCGGATGGCTCCTATCTTGTCCCAAAAGAGGACTGATATTTGATGTTTTCTTGTGGATCCACTGATGTGATGTCCTTTACCCCGCGCAGGGTATTGGATGGATGTGGCAACGGCATCGCTTCTTTGTATCATCACTGGCTCATAAGTGATGGTTTTCGGTTAGAGAAACTCCCAGTTAGGTTCCATTTGATAGAACTCTGATGTTGATGTTGATGTGATGTTGAGTCGAGCCCTTGAGTCTATGTGATGTTTCCTTGAGTCGAGGTGATGTTCCCTTGAGCTGATGTGATGTTATCTTTTATGTGAGTCGATGTCAAAGTTCCTTGAGATGAGCTTGATGTGATGTTGATGACTGATGAGAGATTGATGAGTCGATTGTCTATTCTAATCTCTTGCCTTAGATAGACTTTTGACATTACGACGGACTATGATGCTGAGTTGATGTTTTTTTTATGCTGTGTACTTACCCTATTATTCAGCTATTTTACATGCCAGTACATTCCAAGTACTGACACCATTTGGTGCTGCATCGTTTCATGATGCAGATACAGGAGTTCGAGGATTTCAGCAGGCGCACCGTTGAAGTCCAAGGTTTCGAGTTCAGAGTTTGGTGAGCCTCCTTGCTTTCCGGAGGAAACCCTTCTACTTTATGTTTTCCTTTATTCATTGAGTCGGTAGCCATGGCATGTCATGGCACCATTCTTAGACTGTTGAGTCAGGTTAGAGGCTTCGTAGATATGATGTCGAGGTTGATGCAGATGTTTTCCTTTTGAACTGAGTAATATTTCCCTTATTTAGTTGATGTTGAGATTGATGCTGGCCATTAGTGCCTTATTTAAGATATTCCTTTGATATTATTTCCGCTGTGTTGATGTTGAATGATGTGATGAGGCTAAGTGGTTCGCTTGGGGGCTAGCAATAGTCGCTGAGTGCCGGCCACGTCCAGGGTACCCTCCCGGGGCGTGACACTTGGTACAATCCTATTCTACATTGGCTGTGTAGTTTATGAGTTCGAGTTATTATTACTCTCACCCATATCGGTGCTCAATACTACTCCCAAAAATAACTTTTATAATGCTCATAAATTTAAGTGTAAGAGTTCTCAAAATGCCCTGTTAATCTTTTGGGACTAGCCCAACTTTACTTTTTAAAAACTTTTCTTAACTTGTCTCTTTTCTTTGACTGAAAGTTGTATCAATGCATAGTGTCTCAAGACACAATCTTTATTACTCAGCTATCTTGTAGGTACAGAAGCTTCAAGTACTTCTTAAACACAACTAAAAACTGTGGATATAATAGTTCTTCACAAAATATATGTGGTTCTCACAAATGCAACAATAACTGTAAATCTTGTCTCAATAGCTTAATTTAGTTGTGAAATCAGTAAAGGCCATGATTTTTATCAAAAAAAATGCATGAACAAGTATTTTGATAAAATTAACTAGTAATAGAGAAAATCTGATCTCAACTCATAAGCTTGATCTTGGGTAGAGACTAGTAGTTAAAGATACTAAAACATATGTAGGATAACTTTTGGAAGGCCTTACATGTTTGGGGAATTAGTTTCTTGAAGGAATTGAAGAAGTTTCTTCAACGCCCTAGCTTTTGCCCTTTTGAAACTTCTTTCTAAGTTTGGAGAGTGTTTGAATGTTAATGATATGAAGAATTACGTTTTAGGGGTTTACTTAAGTGAAAACTGACAAGTTTAGGCTTAAAGGGTGAGAGAAGACGAAAATACCCCTCTTTAAAAATGAAAATACCCCTCTTTACAAAATCTGATCGGGTCGACAACGAGACCCTCTATGGCTGTAGGGACCCTTCCATAAAGGGCAAATTTTGGTGTCTTTGGATCGATTTTACGAGCCCATTCTACGGCCCGTAGAAGGTTCTATGACACGTATAGTGGTCCATAAAGTCTGGAGCCAAAAATGTGAAGTTTTAGGACTTTTGCCATGAATTAGCAGACGGGCCGTACTTTGATTTACGGCCCGTAAAGAGGTTTCGTAATTCACCTCTGCTCTGGCAGTCTTCAGTAAAACAACCATAACTTTTGACTTCGAATTCCAAATAAGGTGAAATCAGTTGCGTTGGAAAGATAATTCAAAGGGATTTCATTTGGTAGATCACGAGACATCTAATTCTTTATGTGCTAAAAGTTATGATCATTAAAATTGACCCTTGCATAATCTAAGACTAGAAACTCAATTTTAAGGGAAGTTTTGAACTCGACTAAGTGCTAGAGGTCTCTTATGACCTTAATACACTTTCTGCATATAAGAGTGAGGCTTGAAACATAGGTACATGTGATGGTAGATTTATGGGGGTGTCATAATATCTCCCCCTTGGGATCATTCATCCTCGAATCAAGCTGAAACTGGGGAATATACATAGGTTTGCTACTCATGCACGAGTTTATCAACAAGAAGCTATCCATATCTTATTGCTCATATTTACGGATGTATCTCAACTCAACGATAGGAACAAGGAATATTACCTTCATGCTCATCATTGGAAGGCATGAATAGGTGGGGATATCTAGCTTTCATATTTGCCTTAGCTTCCCATGTGGCTTCCTCGACGAACTGGTTCCTCCACAATACTTTAATAGAAGCAATTTCCTTGGTCCTCAATTTACAAACTTGACGATCTAGTATCTGAACTGGGATCTCTTCATATGATGAGTTGTCTTTGACCCCAAGGCTCTCTACAGGCATAACAAGTGTGGGGTCTCCCAAACACTTCTTAAGCATAGAAATGTGGAATACTGGATGAATATCAGCTAACTCGGGTGGCAATTCCAATTCATATGCTACTTTACCAATCCTCCTAATGGTCTGGTATGGGCCAATATACCAAGGACTGAGCTTTTCCTTTTTCTCGATTCTCATAACTCCCTTCATCGGTGAAACCTTTAGGTACACCCAATCACCTACCTCAAGTTCCAAATCTCTCCTTCTAACATCAGTATAAGACTTCTATTGGCTTTGGGATGTCTTTAGTCTTTCTTGAATAACTTTCACCTGCTCCATATCCTGATGGACTAAATCAAGTCCTACCAATCTTACCTCATCAAATTCAAACCACCCAATAGGTGACCTACACCTCCTCCCGTAAAGAGCCTCGTATGGTGCCATTTATATGCTAGCTTGGAAACTATTATTATAGGAAAATTCAATCAAGGGTAAGTGATCATTCCAATTAACTTTAAAGTCCATAACACATGCCTCAACATATCCTCAAGGGTTTGTATGGTTAGCTCCTCTTGCCCGTCTGTTTGGAGACGGAAGGTTGTACTAAGATTCACCTTCGTACCCACCCCTTTCTGAAAGGACTTCCAAAATTATGCACTGAACTGGGCTCATTTGTCTGAAATAATGGACATGGGAACCCCATGTAATCTAACGATCTCCTTAATGTACAACTTGGCATAGACCTCAGCTGTATCAGTCGTCTTAACAGGCAGAAAGTGAGCTGACTACCTTAACTTGCTAGCAATTCGGGCGCTTGGACACGAACTCTGAAATGTCCTTCTTCAATGCCACCCCACTAATAAACCTCTCATAGATCTCTATACGTTTTTGTTGCTCCTGGGTGAATAGAGTATCTGACGTTATGAGCCTCAGCTAGAATCCTATCTCCAAGGCCATCAACACTTGGCACACATAGTCTGCCTTGGTATCTCAGGACTCCATCTCCCCCTTTTGCAAACACTAATACCTTTTGCTTCTACACATCTTCTTTCAACTGAAGATAGGATCCTGATCTTGCTTTTCTTTCACCTCCACCACTAAGGAAGACTCTGGCCTATTTTTGATAATCGCACCACCTTCATCAGAATCTTCAATCTGTATTCCCAAATGTGCCAGTCTGTGCACCTCCTTCACTAGTTCTTTCTTTCTCCCCATGGTCAACCTGTTAAGAGCATCAACAACTACGTTAGCTTTACCTGGGTGATAGAGGATGCTCATGTCATAGTTCTTCAACATCTCCAATCATCTCCTCTGCCTCAAGTTTAGCTCTTTCTGGCTGAATACATACTGTAAGCTCTTGTGGTCAGTAAATAATCCACATGCCCACCGTAAAGATAATGTCTCCAGATTTTGAGAGAAAACACTACAACAACAAGCTCAAGATCATGAGTTGGGTAGTTCTTCTCACGAGTCTTAAGCTGTTTGGAGGCATATGCTATCGCCTTGCCTCTTTGCATCAATACGCATCCCAACCCAACTCTGGAGGCATTGCAATATATAACAAAGCCATCAACTCCCTTGGGTAGGGATAAGACCGGAACTGTAGTTAACCTAGTTTTCAACTCTTGGAATCTCTTCTCACAAACTTCAGACCATACGAACTTAACCTTCTTCTGAGTTAGCTTAGTGAAGGGAGCTGAGATAAAAGAAAATCCCTCTACAAAACGCCTGTAGTAACCTATCAAACCCAAGAAACTCCTTATTTCTATTGGAGTTGTGGGCCTTGGCTAGTTCTTTATTGCCTCAATCTTTTGAGAATCAACTTGAATGCCTTCACAAAAAATAATATGACCCAAAAACGCCATGGATGCTAACCAAAACTCATATTTGGAAAATTTGGCATACAACTATTGGTCCTTAAGGGTCTGAAGGATAATTCTAAGATGGTTGGTATGCTCCTCCTTATTACGAGAGTAGATCAGGATGTCATCTATGAACACAATGGCAAACATATCTAGGTACGACCTCAATACCCTATTCATAAGATCCATGAAAGCTGCTGGTGCATTTGTCAGTCCAAATGACATGACTAAGAACTTAAAATGACCGTAGCGGGTTCTGAAAGCTGTCTTAGGGATATCACATTCTCTAACTTTGAGCTGATGGTACCCATATCTGAGGTTTATTTTGGAGAAATAAGTAGCGCCCCCGGGGTTGGTCAAACAAGTCATCAATCTGGGAAGAGAATACTTATTCTTTATGGTGACCTTATTTAACTAACGGTAATCGGTGCACATTCTAAGAGAACCATTCTTTTTACGCACGAAGAAAACTGGAGCACCCCAAGATGAGATGCTTCGTCTAATAAAATCCTTATCTAGGAGGTCTTTCAACTGCATTTTCAACTCTTTTAACTCTGAAGGAGCCATACGGTACAGAGGAATAAATATAGGCTAAGTATTTAGTAGGGTATCTATCCCAAAGTCTATCTCCCTATTAGGAGGGACCCTAGGTAGATCATCAAAAAGACTTCTGGGGACTCATTCACAACTATAACAAAATGGAGAGATGGTGTCTCAACACTAGAATCTTTAACTCTGACTAGATGGTATATACACCCTTTGGAAATTAACTTTCTGGCTCTAAGATATGAGATAAATTTACCCTTAGAAAAACCTGAGCTACCTCTCCACTCTAAGACTGGCTCATTAGGAAACTGAAACTTGACCACCCTGGTTCCACCATCTTTGGAGGCAAAGCAACCATGAAGCCAGTCCATGCCTAAAATGACGTCAAAATCTACCATATCTAACTCAACCAGATCAACTAAGGTATTTTTATGGTAAACTGACTTTGGACAATCCCTATAGACTTTTTGGGCTAGAATAGATCCTCCAACGGGAGTGGAAACACTAAAAGGATGAAGAAGACATTCTAGACTGATCCCAATCTTTATGGCTACATAGGGAGTCACAAATGACAATGTGGCACCTGGGTCTAACAATGCATAGACATCATAAGTAAAACTTTGAGCATACCAATAGCCACACCTGGTGAGTTCTCATGCTCCTGTCTAGTGGCCATGACATATAGACGGTTTGTGCCCCCACATGTCCCTGATGTAGCACCTCTCTAAATTAGCTTACCTTGTGATGCTGAAGAGATTGATTAAGATCTGTTATCCCTCATGTTCTGCCTCCCCATCGGACAATCCTTCAAAAAGTTCCCCACCTGACCACATCTAAAACAACCATTTGTGCCCACAAAGCACTCTCCTGGATGAGACCTGCCGCACTTACCACAAACTGGATAACGAGTCGATCCTTCAGCTACACTCCCTTGTGACTAGCTGCCCTGAAATTTGCGATTCTGTGATACCTTCTCATTCTTGACCCTCGGTGCAGGTGCACTAGGAGACGAATATGCTGGTCCCGATGTCCTAGGCTGAAAGGATGCATGGTTGGCATTTCCAGCACCTCTCTTACCTGTCTCCTGGCCTGATGTCTTGGCCCTTTTGCTGAACTCCTCCCTATCCTGCATTTTCTCCTCCTCCACTTGCTGCACATAAGTCATTAAGTGAGCTATGTCTATATCCCCAATTAGAGCATTTATGCCCTCTCTCTTAGTCATCCGAGAGAGCCCTGTTACAAACAGATCCATCCTAGTACGCATGTCTGCCACCATAGTCGGAGCATAACGGGACAACTAAGTGAATTTGAGGTTGTACTCCCGCACACTTATAGGTTCCTGCTTCAGATTCAGAAACTCCCTCACTTTAGCCTGCCTCAACTCTCTAGGAAAGTATTGTCCTAGAAAGGCCTCCTCGAACACTACCCAACTCAAAGATGGCGCCCCATCGGCTCTACCTCCCTTCCACTGATCAAACTATAGTCTAGCCACTCCTTTGAGTTGGTAGGCAGCCAACTCAACCCGCTCAGCATCACCCATGTGCATAACCTGAAATACTTTCTAGAGCTCCTCAATGAAGTTCTCAAGATCCTCCTTCACATCAAAACCCCTGATCTTAGGTGGGTTCATCTTCAGAAATTCATGAACCCTGGTGGTATCTGAACCATCATGTCAGCAATCACCCTGTCGACCTCCCTGTATGGTGACTGCTTGTGCCAAAGTCTTGATGGCCTGACAGAGCTCAACATTTGAGATATTTGCTTGTGATGGCTACTCAACAGGCACAGTTGGACCTCTAGGTCTCTCAGGAATTGGTGGATTAGGCTAGTTTTGCATTCTGCCTGGCTGGGCATCCGCTACCCCTAGCTGGTATGATGGCTCTACGTGGAGGCATGATCTGAAAAACAAGGCATGAATGCACGAATTAGAATGGACTTAAGAGGAAAACTCTGAAGCATGAGAGGGAATAATAATTGATAGTGACACTTTCTAATACCCTGTAGCCTCCTTATTATGGATGTGGCGCCTTCACACCAATAATACAGACTCTACTAGACATGGTTCCATAGACTCCCTAGGACACTTGAACTCTATGCTCTGATACCAAGTTTGTCACGCCTTGATTTCACACCTTGGAGGTGGCCAACACCCAGAATCATTTCTGGTCCCAAGCGAACCACTTGGCCTGGCTACTTTACTTAGCGGAAGACTTAAATGATAATGAAAGGCTTAAAAATAACAAGCTAAAGATACTGAAAATATCTGAATAGTGGAAGCATCTCAACAATAACTGAAAATAAGATCTGAAACTCCTGACATACAGTCTTTGGAACCTCTAACTGGAATAGTCTGAAACAATTACCGCGACAGGCCTGCGGTAACCACAACTGAAAATAAATACTGAAATATAAATAAAGACTCTAAAGCCTCTGACTGGTAAGAGGCCTTACCAATGGCTGAATGAAATGCTGGTCCTAACCGGAGCATCCACTGAGAAACGTTTTCACCTGCGTTTGCATCATAAAACTATGCAGGTCCAAAGGATATCAGTACATGGAATGTATGGTAAGTAAAATAGCCAAAATCGGGAACTGAGGATAAGACATTATACTCAAAGTAACTAAAACATATCTCAAAATAGGATAGCATAAATAATAAATAAAGTACATGTTAAAGGTAATAACATATGCTGAAACTCTGTATGTAGAAACTAGTTTACTTTAGCTTGGGAGTTTCTCTAACCAACAACCATCACTATGAGCTTTGTGATGATACAACTTCTTTCTCACGCTGCCAGAGCTATCCCATACTTTTTCAGGGTAAGGGATGAAAATTAGGGGAGTGGATCCATCCCAAAAGTGCGCCATCTCAGTGGCAAGTGAGGAGTTGTATACTTGGTACAATCCTATCCTACATCAGCTACGTAGTTTATGAGTACAAGTCTGTCACGACTCAGGCATAAGGCCTAGAAGTGACATGGCGAATGGGAACCGAGAGTCCCCAAACAAGCCTCAAGTATCCAAGTCCACATCATCAGTTCGAAAGCGCATTCCGATAGTAAACATATAGTTCTAAGGGATGGGAAAGCAGGACTCACGCTATGGGAATATCGAAGGGAAAGGATTTTACATGGATCCACATAACACGTAACACATAGGAATTAAGGGGCGGGTAAGTATGTCTCACTCTATGGGGGCAATTCGGGGCTTAGGATTTTCCACATTTCCATACCCAACATGCATATACACAAATACGAAATTCCATGATCAATTCGTATGAATATATTAACTATATATATCATGCATAACATAAAGATTTTTGAGTGTCTACATGTTTTCCAACAATGCCTCTAATCGAGATGGAACAAGGGCCAGGACATGTTCTCGGCTCACCTTCAAACAAGAAGGAAATCTGGAATAACATAAGTAGAGGGAAGGTGGCCTGTCCTTGGAGGATGGGACTCACCACAAGTACTCTTCTGGAAAGGACTATTCATCAAATGACTGATAATCATAGTGCTCGGGCCCCTACATGGTAAAATCATGTAGGCATAGAGTATGCGTTAGTATGTTTGAATGTACTAAGTATGCGGACATGCAATGCATATTACTTGTTAAACCTGCACTTAAATGTTAGATGACAAGGGCACATAGCATAGAAAGAATCATATAATCAAGGGAGAAACATATACAAGATGCCACGAAATTCATGATGCATGCATGAAATGATGCTCATATATAACGGGGATGTAAAATAGCTGAGTGAAACAGAAATAGGTAGAGTAATATGGAAACAACATCGACTCAAAATAAACAACAAATAACATCAAATCATCAAATGTCTATCTATGTAAGAATAAAGAGAAGATAAGTGACACATCAACAACTCAAACTCATCAATCATCTCAGACTCATCTCAAAGGAGCTCACCTCCCCTCATCTCATCTCATCTCATCTCATCTCAAAGGAGCTCAACCCCTCTCATTTCATCTCAACTCGGAGTACTCAAGGTAGGAATTTTATGGGAGTTTCTCTTATCCGACAAAACTCACTCATGAGCCAGTGAATGTACAACAATCACCCTGATATTCCATAGTGGTTCCAAACTTGCCAGGTAGGGAAAGCTAAAAAACCATATCAGCTCACCCAATATGGAGTCAACCTCAATAGGTCCTCTATTGCTTTTAGGGACCGTTACTCTCGAGGAAACCATAATTTATGTGACGGTTCTATGCCTCTTCTACGTTTGGCGATGTAGTTTGGCAAGTTCGAGCCGGACTAACTCTCACTCTTTCGGTTCTTGATACTCCTCCCATGACTCAATGCTCATAAAACCTCCATATCAACCAATCTCATAGGGACTCAAACCCCGTCAACGATCGGTATCTCATAGGGGCTTTAACCCTCTCATCAATCAATCTCATCAGCGACTCAAGATTTAAAACAATCATTAGGAATCAATTGAATGGACACATCGGTAGAGTTCATTTGTAAAGACTCATAAGACAGTCAAACTCTATTGACTCATCATCATCCTCTCATCACACTCAACAATCTCAACTCAAGGCTCTAAACTCAATTCTCAAGTTCATTATGCATGCTCTCGAATTAGTCATGTATGGTTATGAAAATTCTCATGAAAATGTTCAATTCAATAAAACAATTAGTATGATGATCATTAATGTAAAATACATGTAATTTCAAATCAATTTTTCAAGAAAAACCATCAAGTATTCATGCATGTAGACTCTTGAACCATCAACTCATCTATGACCATCTATGGGGCACATGAGAGAACAATCTCATGCTTTTAGTTTAGCCTTACATACCTAGGATGCAGCTATCAACCAAGCACCTCGAGGATCTCTTCTCGAATCTCTCAAACTCAAGCTCTTCTCCTCTTTCCTCAAACCCTAGCCTTAGTCAAATATTGGAATAGGACTTATAATGGGGTTTTAGACCATTTTTTATGTCAAAATGGCCATATTAGATCATGTATAGAGTGTAGGAGGGGTGGAAAATTGACTAGAATGCCCCTCGTAATAATTTAAAAATTTTTAACTCAGAAAGGACCCTGCCTGCGACTTGAATTGATCGCGTACTATGTATTTTCTGAAAAAAGTTTCTGAACAAATTTTCTCAATCCGTCAAAAATTTTAAAAAGAACATAAGTGTTGGTCCGTGATGGGTGTGTGACGCACTCCTGTCGCGTACTAACACTGTTTTGTGTTTCAAATCAAAAAATTATCTTTTGATCGGGTCGCTCTAAATCGGTCGAGACCATTTTCCCACTCAATATTTTGTGCTGATCACAAATCCGACCTCAGATTTGCCGTACAAGCATCGAAAGATATGTTACGTGCATACCCTCTCTCTAGGGATATTTTGGTAATTTTATCGGGCGTTACATTTTATTTCTCCGATTGGGATAGCCATGGCCTTCCATGGTATTATCTAGACTGTTAGATAGAGGTTTCATTGACAAAGAGTAGAAAATTGTCGATTGTTACTTATTTTTCAACTTTGTTCATTAGAAACTATTATTGATAGAGATTTATTTATTTAATTGATAGTCTTTCTTGAGTACTTTTCCGTTGTTGAGTATGATGTAACAATGAGGCCAGGTGGTTCTCTTGAGGAATCAACAATGGTTCTTCAAGTGCCAGCAACGCCAAGGATACCCTCCTGGGGCGTGACAGTAACTACCAAGACATATTGTTATACTTAGTAAAGTTTCATAGATAAAGGTGCAAATGATCTCCAACAACTTCTATTCTTTTGTGCTTATAGTAGGGGTTGGGTCTTATCTCTTATAAGTATACTCTTAGTAGCTCTTATACTTGTTTAGACTAGTTCCATAGGAGGATTGTATTGGTGATTTTAAAAGTGTTTTGTTTTTAATCAAGGTTGAAATCTTTTCTTATTTATAAATAAAAAAATATCGCATTTTTGTTTTTTCAGCATTGTCTATTTTAATGGGTGGTTAGAATTCTTCTACCTAGGTGTTAAAGTAGAAGCACACACAATTTGGTGTATTGTATCATGGCATTTTCATTTTCACATTGTTATCGTATTTGTGATACAACTTCATATCTATCAATGCTGATTTGAAATTTCATGCATTTCTGCTTTTCACTTGTCTTGATTAATTAATAATAAATGATATTCAAATTGCATGAAATGATGAATTCCCTCATGGATTGAATGAAATTTTGGATCGTGACATAATTAATATACTTTTTATTATAACAAATTAAAAATATCTTTTCGAAAAAATATGATTACATAAGTAAACATCAAAAAAATTATTTTATCAAGACAACATTTTCCTACATAATAAATCTCTAGAATGAGGAGAAAAAAAATATACCCTTTTACCGGCTCAAGAAAGACAAAAAAGTTAGTCAAATAAAAATTATCTATAATGGTCAACACTTAATATGCACACTGGCCAATAGAGGATACTATATAAGCAACCTTGAAGGAAAAATTCATTCCACATTAGAACTTCTATTAGAAAACCTAGAAATCCAGTTAGGCGTCTCACTGATAAATTCAACCTTTTATTATATATATATTTTTAATTTTCAGTATCTCCTCCTCATAATGGCTAAAGAAGAAATTCCTGAAGAAACATATAAACCAATGCCAACTCCTTATCAGGATACGATACAAGATGCTGGTGTGGTGTTGATTCATCATGGCAACGACTTTATTTATAAGATGGTTGATTTGCTAAAATGCTATGAATATAAAGGTAAAAATTTTGACATCTCTAAATATATATAGTGAATTTATAACTTTTTTTTTTATCTTTGATGTAACTAAATTCCATGCGATTTATTTTTATGAAGATTTAAATGTTAAGATCCGTGTATCTTGTTTGTGATTCCAATATCAATCTTTTTCTTAGATTTAATTTATCTCATAAATCTTGAATTTTTCTCTTTCTTGTTGTCATAACACTATTTCCATGCTTATTTTTGTTATTTTTCTAATTAATAAATGAGTTTCTAGTGATAATTAAAAAATAGGATCAGAATTTCTACTTTTGATCCTTGCTACACGCATACAAAATTTGCTTTCCCCAAAGAGATGTATATGATTTTTCAGTGAAAATAGATAGTTTTATGTTAATTTTTATGTCGGTCTAATTTTATCTAATATTTTGATAAAATATAGTCTATTTTAATTATTTTATTATTTAATCAACTCGCATGTGCATTTGACCCATGGTCTTTTAGTCAAAAAAGGGGGAGAAATATTCTTTGCCTAAGCGTAGAGTGAGCGACATAGAATTGCGGAAAAATTTTAAATCCCTCAAAAATAATTTTTCAAGACGTAGATCTTTGATTTTACAAATCGATCTATTCATTTAGAAAAAATCCTTATTTTTTTTCCTGCACAGTGGAGGCACGGAATTAGGGAAACGAAACGGAAGAGAAAGAACAAAGAAAGGACTTGATAAGAACTGATCTGGCTATTATTATTGTTATCTTGAAGTTAATTTTTTTTTTATCTTTTATTGATGTATTAAATAAACTATACCCAACCTTTAAAGCAAGAAAATAAAACTAAATCCGTGATGTCAACGTTTGTTGTGCTTTTCATTTGGAATTTTTTTTACTTTGATTTTATAGCAATTTATTATTTCTATTCTTTTGTATATACTTATTATTTCATTTTATCGACCATGCACGTCAGGATACAAAGATATTTTAATTTATGAATTTTTTTTTAATTTGAAAGAAATAAATTTGGTTTTACTTTTTTTTTTTTTTAAAAAAAAGTTTGGCTCAACCTTAATAGTCATTCAATCTCTTTTTATACTTTTATTTGTGAGGTCATTAAGGAATTTTCATAATATTTATAAAAATAAAGTAAATGCTACAATGATTATGTAAACACTATCATAAAATGATATTCTTTTTAAATTATTTTATCCCCCTAAGAAAAACTGTGTAAGGGACAATTCCAATATAACTCAATGTGTCTTTTTATTTCTATTATTTGTTTCTTTAGTTACTGACTTACTTTGTTAGTATCTAATAATTATTAAGAGAATTTTTTGGACTTAAATTGCTTTGCTAGTTATTTTTGCATGTACCATGTAGTACATATTTAAAGCAAGTAATTTTTTGAAAGTAACAAAAGGTCTTGTTGCCATTATAAAATTTAATTAGTCAATACTCAATCAATTGATGTAGATCATGTATAAATTAAGTGTAACAATATAAGATGAAAATTTATAATTTAATTTGAATGATAAGTAGTAAAACATATTATTGTAATAATTTTGTGTTTTTCACTTACTTTCAAAATGTATTGATGTAGTTATGACTGTTGGTATGGCTTCCACATCCATGAGAATGCTCTCCAATGAAAAAGAAAAAATCGATGCGATAATGATCAACCGCCATTCACTTGATTTTCCTTCCTTGCGGCTTTTGGGTCAAGCTGTTACCTTGAAGATCATTTCACTTGGTAAGCATTTATTCTAATACTATTCGGCCTATGATATTAGCTGCAGTGGATTAAGTGAATTTTTAATCAAAATATTTTTAATAAAAAGATTAGCTACAATATTTATCACTATTTTATTACCAAGTATTAAATATCTCGTAGGAAAATAATAATTTTTATAAAATGTTGTTAAATAAAATTAGCAAAGAATTTTTGTTATTTAGCTACATAAGCTACTTGTTATTGATTCTTATTTTTTCAATATATGATAACTAGTTATTTTGTGTTGCTACTATCATAATGAATATAATTCAATTGATATATAGTTCATCTTAACTAGTCATGTTATGTTTATAGTATTACATGGATATAATTATGACTTTATTATTATAACTGATAAAAAACAATTATTTTAACCAATGTCTTATAAAAACAATTAGCTATGAAATTTATCTCTAACAAGCCTCTAGCTAACTTGATTCTTTGATAGTATATTAATAATGGATTTTTACTTTATAGCAACAAAAGTTATTTGTAGCGGGGTGAACAAAATTGAATCGAAAATCACAATTCGAGACAAATCGAAAAAAAATCTGACTAATGCAAGTATTTTAATGTCATCACTCATATCACATTTTGTGTTATTTTCTTTTGAAATACCTAAGATAGTTTTATTTTGGTTGCATTAGAAAAATATTTGAAGCACAAGTTAATATATTTTTGTATGAATACTTTACCAATAACATTCAAAAACTTGAGAAATTTGAAAAAAAAAAATCAAAAACTCACCCCAAGGTTGAAAACTCGAATTTTATTAGTTTGATTTGATTTATAAATTTAAAAATCCAATACAAATAATTTGATTTGATATTTAAAAATTTTGAATCAAATCGATCCATATACACCCCTATTTGCAGCTAATACCTTTTATTTTGCAATGCTATGATAAGTAGTTACTTTGCACCATACTGTTATAGTAGATGAAATTAAGTAAATATACATGGAATTTACTCTTCATATAACGTTGACAATATAATTCAATTCTAATGTTAGCTTTTCAAAATAATTATGCAGCTGTATGTGATGAACACAACAAACAACACTCAATAATGAAGTCCTTAAACATTGGGACATACATTGTTGTAGAGAAGCCCCTCGATGACAAAATTGTAGATGATTTGTGGCAATTTGTTTTGAGGAAGAAAATAAAAAAAGAAAAGGTTGTAGAAGGATTAGAAGAAAATGGAGTTGACAAGAATGTCGATGATAATGGTAACAACAATATTGTTGGAAATACTGAAGAACAAAATGGAAGGAAGAATAATGTGCCTAAGATTGAGGAACAAAGCAACGATATACATGAGGTTGAAAATGTTATTGTATCCAATGAAAGACGTAAGCAGAGGACAAAAAGTGGCAAGGAAAATATGAAAGAGATTAATATGAAGGCTATTAATGAGAACACTCGAAAAAAATCCCGCACATTATGGACTGATGATCTTCATGCCAAATTCATGAAAGCTGTGGAACATCTTGGTGAAGGGAGTAAGTTTACTTCACAATTTATTTTAAATTTTTTGAGGATTCATTTTTATGGAGCATCTGATTGTTGTAATCAATTACATTAACTTATTGAAATCAAGATGTAGTGATTATTGTATTTAATTATGTGTACTTCGACTTAATCTGGATACATTAACTTGTAGAATGTTTTCCTAAGCAAATTTTGGAAATCATGGACGTGCCCGGTCTTACAAGGTTGCAGGTTTCAAGCCATCTACAGGTACTTTACTAAAAATTTCTAAATCATATATTATATATTAATTTGTGCTCTTTTGTTAGGAAATAAGTTTCATATGATGTTGTAATTTTGATTTTATATAACTTTAGCCAACAATCGTTTAGACTTTCATCAATATTTTGTACTCAAAATTATCTAAACACTATTGAATTTAGTCATATTACTATCAACAAGTCAATCTGTTGCACTTCGTGCAATAACAAAAATATATGAATTAGTTTAGGTGATCATTTTATATAGCTTAGTCCTATAAAAAAAGTTGAATTGAATTTCATCTATCTTAAATATGTCTAAACTGTCAAATCTCCTTTTAAATAAAACTTAAAAGTGTTATTAAATAATAATGCCCAACTTAAAGAGCTTTCAACAATTATGTAAATTTGTCATGATCCAATCTATCGGGCCGTGTCGGCACCTACTCTAATATCTAGATACAAGAACTCTTATCATCTATCACGATTCAAATATGGGTGAGATGACACTTGTCTTATCCCATCAAGATAAGTCAGCCTAAACTTGATTATGCATACAAAAGCGGAATTATAGAGGAAATGAACTCTCAAACTAATGAAATATGCTAAAACTAAATTACACTTATATTATCCTCAAAATCTGGTTGTCATGTGTACAAGTCATTAATGTATTACAATATAACTGAAAGAAATTATTAGTCTCCATGTCATTGTTTCTCTAATAGAACAAAAACATAATAGTGAAACATGAGATCCTGCTGAAATGATTAACAACTACTTCTCAAGTCTCGAAAGAAAAACCTCAAACTGAATATAGAAGATAGGCAATTAAGAAGAATTTTATAGAAGAAAAAAATACCCTCAAGGTCCTAAAAGTTTTATTTTTTTTTTAGCGTCAGACCTGAAAAAATCTCTGAACACTTGTATATGCTATAAAATAGTAAAACAAGTTAATCCAGCCAAGAAAAATCCAAAAGTACCTAACGAATCAACAAAAAATGAAGATGACAAAATATACGCACAAAATTCTAAGGCCTGTGAAGGCGGACTGGTCGCGAACCAGCACTTTATGGCAGATGACTTTTTTCAATGAGATTTTTTAATAAAAATATGAAAAATAAAAATAATGATACCTCACCACGGCTTGCCTCCCGTGCAGCGCCTGATTTATCATCGTGGCACGACTCAGTATGTTTGCTATTTATCATTGGCTAACTCAATGGCCTCCTCTTCACGATCTGTGTCAAAACCATAGTAGTGTTTGACCCTTTGTCCATTCGCCAAGAAAGATTGATTCGCGGCCTCATCACAGAGTTCAATCGCATCATCTGGCATCATACGCACTAATGTGTGTGTTACACCCCACTTGGACCTCAACTTACCTAGAAAATATTTTACGGGAGAGTTAAAGAGAAGTACCTTTTTCCCAGGTTCAAAAGTTCGTTTAATGATGTGACAATCATGTCATTTCTGGGTCTTTTCCTTGTTAAGCTTGGCATTCTCATATGCATGGAGTCGAAATTCATCTAACAACTCTAGTTGTTGTAGGTGCTTCCGCCCTGCAAGCTCTAGATCGAGATTGAGCATTTTGATAGCCCAATATGCTTGGTGTTCTAGCTCGACAGGGAGGTGGCAAGCCTTCCCTTAAACCATCTTGTAAGGGGATGTGCCAATCGGAGTTTTGTACACTATCATGTACGCCCACAAGGCTTTATCCAGCCTCATAGCCTAATCATTCCTCGTAGCATTGATAGTCATTTGCAGGATTTGCCTAACCTCGCAATTTGACACCTTACTTGTCCGTTTGTCTGCACATGATATGATGCAGCTACCTTGTGTCTGACCGCATACTTAGCAAACAAGTTTTTCATAGTCTAATTGATGAAGTGTGCCCCTCCGTCACTTATGATAGCTCGTGGAGTTCTGAATCTTGTGAAGATATGCTTCTTTAAGAATTTGCTCACCATTTTGGAGTCGTTAGTGAGCAGAACTATTGGTTTGATTCATTTGAACACATAGTCAACCGCCACAAATATGTAATGATTGCCAAAAGATGGCGGGAATGGTCCCAAGAAATCTATCCCCAGACATCAAATATTTCTACTTCCACTATGTTGTTGAGAGGCATCTCATGCCTCTTAGATATGGCTCCTGTCCTCTGGCATGCATCACACTTCCTTACGTAATCTATAGCATTTAAACAGAGTAGGCAAAAAAAACCAGATTGCAATACCTTGTGGGCTGTTATCTCCCCTCTATGATTCCCTTCATATGGTGAGGCATGACAACGCTTAAGTACTTAACACGTCTCCACTTCTGGTACACATCTTCTCACCATTCTGTCTGCACCCTGCTCGAAGAGGTAAGGCTCATCCCATATGTAGGAATTAGCATCATGAGCCAGTAGCTTCTTTTGCTGAATTTATTTGCATCGGGAGGAAATACCCCACTCACCAGATATTTGACAATATCCACAAACCATGGTAACTCCTCAACCCTCAAAGCCAAGAGTTGCTCATCAGGAAAATGTTCCTTGATTTGTCCCTGCTCCCCTATGTGAGTATCATCCTCTAACCTAGACAAGTGATTTGCAATTTGGTTCTCATATCCTTTTTAGTCTTTTATCTCAATGTCAAACTCTTGTAATAAAAGGATCCACCCGATTTGTCTAGGTCTAGCATCTTTATTATGGAACAGGTACCTCAGAGCTTCATGATCAGTAAACACTATGACCTTGGTACCCACTAAGTATGACTGAAACTTATCGAAAGCATACACCTACGCAACATATCCTTCTCTGTAATAGTATAGTTGTAATGTGATGGGTATGAGGTCTTGCTGGCATAGTATATTGAATGGAAAACTTGTCCTTATATTGACCCAGAACCGCACCTACTGCTGTATCACTGGCGTCACACATCAGCTCAATTGGGAGCTCCCAATTCGAAGCCATCAAGATGGGCGCTTCAATCAACCTCTTCTTCAAGGTCTCAAAAGCCTGCACACATGCAGCATCAAAGTTAAACTGTACCTCCATTTCTAGTATAGTGCACAACAACTTCGAGATCTTAGGGAATTCCTTGATAAATTGGCGGTAGAAGCCTGTATGCCCCAGAAAACTTCAAACTCCTTTGATTGTAATGGGTAGAGGCAGCTTTTTGATCACTTCTATCTTAGCTCTGTCGATCTGCAAGACTTTCTTGGAGACCTTATGACCCAAGACTATCCCTTCCTTTACTAAAATTGACACTGTTAAGGATGAAATTTGTCTCCTCGCATTGAGCTAACACCTTGTCCAAGTCTTCAAACACACATCAAATGATTCTCCAAACATAGAGAAGTCATCTATGAAGACTTCCACAAAGTCTTCCACCATGTCATGAAAATAGCCATCATGCACCTTTGGATTGTGGCGGGTGCATTGCACAAACAAAAGGGCATGCGCTTGTAAGTATACATACCATGAGGACATGTGAATGTGGTCTTCTCTTGGTCTTCGGGAGCAATAGTGATCTGATTGTACCTAGAGTAACCATTAAGAAACAATAATGCTCCTGCCCTGTCCAACATTTCATCAATGAACGACATTGGATAGAGGGCTTGGGTGGGGGACCCATCACTCTATTCAATGGTTTAGCCACCTTCTTAAGCATGCTGACATTGTGATTGTTTAACACACTTTCAATCTCTCTAGCTTCAAGGTCATCCACTAGCCCTTGATTTAGTAGCAATTTTGTTAGAGGATCCTTGATTTCAATCTGACTGACTGTAGCCTCTGTATCTAACACTGTAATGGCTTCCGAATCCTTATATATGGTGGGCAGCTTCAACGCTTGGTAGACATCATAAAAGACCTCTACATTGTCATGAGCTTGCATGGTTAATCGCTCGGCCACAACATTTATCAATAACCCTCCCCTTATCAAGAATGGGCACCCCAAAATGAAAGGAACTTCTGGGCCAGGCTCAAAGTCAAGGATGACAAAGTCAACTGGGAATATGAGAGACCCCACTTAGACCAAGACATCCTCTGTAATCTCATCTGGTCTCGCTATGGAACGATCTGTAAGCTGGAGTGGGATCATGGTTGGCTTAGGGTCTCTAAGACCCAACTTTCAGAACATCGAACCGGGCATGAGATTGATGCTCTCACCTAGATCACACAATCCTCTTGCATTTAAACAGCTTCCAATCGCCACTTGGACAATGAAGCTTGCAGGATCCTTCAATTTAGTTGGCAACTTTGTCTTATTCAGGATCCTGGAACTACACTCCTCAGTAAGCGCCACAGTTTCAAACTCAGCCAGTCTACTCTTATTGGCTACAATGTCTTTTATATACTTGGGATATTTCGGGATCTCTTATAAAACATCAATAAGAGGTAAGTTAATTTGTACCTATTTTAGGAGCCCAATAAACTTTTGGAAGCACTCATCCTCCTTTTTCTTTTTAAACTTTTGAGGGAAAGGAGGAGGATGAGGCTTTGGCTTGGGATCGACTTTAACAATTGAGATTGGGAATGCCAGCTCATTATCATTCTCTATACTTGGGTCGTCCACATCCCTCTGTTTTGGGACCAACTCTGTCATATGCTTCCCACTTCTTGTGCTGACAATATTTACTTGCTTTGGGTTTGAGTTTGTATTACTTCGCAAGCCACCTTGAGATCTAGCATTCATTGTGCTTGCCAATTGCCTAACCTATTTTTCAAGATTTTGAAGGCCTTCCTTATTCTAGAGAATCTAATCCTTTTGCCTCTGTTGATTGGCTAAAATCTTTCCCAGCACTTCACTATCACTCATGTTTCCCACATTTTCTTGTTTTGCAAGCTGTTGTATCTGCTGATTGTAAAATAGGCCACCACCTAGTGATCGATGTTGAGGTGGTCCTTGGTTTTGCTGATTACCTCCCCAAGAAAAATTTGTATGGTTTATCCAATTGGGGTTGTAATTGTTCTCGAAGCCTTGTTGGCCACCTCTGTTCGCATTTCCTACAAAGTTGACAGCCTCTGGATTTTCCCCATCTATTGTGTGGTCTCCACTGCCATAAACATCACACCAAGTATTCTGCTATTGTTGGATCATGTTTACTGGAGCTTGTTGCAGGCCCAAAGACAGCTAGTTGAAATATGTGTTCAACATATTTTGCATAACTGACACTTAGGCTTGTAGGGCAGTCATGCGCTACCTCTAACATATCTTCTTGTTTTTAGACTGCCGATCCACTAGGTTTACCATTTCACTTGGGGTTTCCTTATGCAATGCGATTTAGTAAAGCGTATAGCTCATCATATGTCTTCTCTAAGGCCTGTCCACCTACAACAGAATCAAGTAAAACCTTGGTCTTGGGTTCCAACCCTTTAATGAAGGTATGGACCAACACCTTGCTAGCTTGGCAATGATGAGGTCAGTTAATAAGGAGAGTTTTGAACATGTCCTAAGCTTGGTACATATTCTCTCCTGGCCTTTGTCAAAACTCAGGATCTCACTCCTAAGCTTGGTTGTCTTTCCAAATGAGATGAATCTTGTTAAGAATATTCTAGCTAGCTCATCCTATGAAGTATTGGAGTTGGGTGGCTCAAATTGTAACCACCTCCTTGTTTCCCCAAGTAGTGTGAAGGGAAACATGGTCATCCTTACATAATCAGTATTCACTCCGTTAAGAATAAAAGTGTCAACAACATCCAAGAAATTCTGGAGATGAACTTAGGGATCCTCATGCGGCAATCTCGTGAACTACCTGGTGGAATACAAAAGTTGTACCATGTTCTGCTTAAGCTCCCATTGTCTACCGGGTTTTAACGTCCGAAAACACCTTGTGACATTTGTCATTCATGGGATTGCCACATCCAGGACTAGTCTTGCCACCATTGGTTCAGGAATAGGATTTACTATTGGGTCTACCTCTTCCTTATCTCCTTCTTTGATGAAGTCTATTGGTAGAATCAGGTATAGGATACCTTCCCTCCTCCTTCTCTGCCAAAAATAAGTATCTAGTTCTGCCACTGATTCAAACCATATTCCTTTAACGGAACACGACTACGATCAAGTGCAGTCACCATGACCAAATAAAACACCTCTGATAAACAACCAATTTCTAACTTTAAGTCTTCGGCAATGGCGCCAAACACTTGTTGCTTCCCTAGCACACGCAAGTGTATGTGGTAAACTCAAGTAATACAGTGGCTCTAAAAGAGCTGCGATATCGAACCCAAAGGACTTAAGCTAGACTCCAATTATTAATCAAGGGGGAGTTTCTAATGTGTGTCTTTTTGAGAGAAATGATGAAAAGTTATTGTTACTACTAAAATAAGAAAATTAAACTAAACTACGGTCAAATGATTTTAAGGGGATTACCAAATTGAGCAAGATTCCGGGACTATAACCATTTCGACACATATCCTAGCCTCAATAATTATGATTATTCCTGGGTTTTCCAATTACTTATTCACAGGGTTTAATTTGCCTAAGCAAGGTTGCACACCTCTACCGGCCTACTCTCATGGACAATCTAACTACATCGTTGAGTGGGGATAGACATGATCAAGGAAAGTGCATTACAACTATCTTCCTATATATAAACCAAGATAAGTGGGTGGATAGGTCTCACAAGTCTCCCATACACGAATCATCTAGTCTCCTAGACAAACAAGCTCCCTATACCCTGTGTTCTATCCACTCCAACATCTCCCCAATCTAGAGCAGACAACAGATTTATTCCACAATTGGCCAGACTATGAAATATAGATTAAAGGAATATAGAAGTAATAGTGCAAAAACCTATTCATAAATCATAAAAATTAAAGTTTAGAACATTGTCTATGGCTACAATCCCAAATTATGGGAAGTTTAGCCACTCATGATCTTTTTCAAACACAACAATTGTCTAAAAACATTCAAGAATAGATTTAAAAGAGAAGCTAACCAAATCAACCCTAGAATAGAGTTGTTCGTCGTCTCTCTTTGTTCCCTCTAAAACCATATACTGAAAATAATTTTTAAAACTATATTTAAGTCTAGAAACCCTATTTCTTAATTTTGCCCTCATGTCTTCAAAGTCCGCAATGCGGACTTTCCATCCCGATGTGCATTTTTGTATTTCCTGCTAACTTGGCCAATTTTGACACTTTTGCTCTCTAGTCCACGACGCGGACTTATGCTCCTTATGTATTTTTTGTTTTTTCTCTCTTTTTAAAATGGTCAACTTCCTGCATTGGTCCGCGATGCGGACCTCTATACTTTTCCCGAACTGACTAACTTTTTAACTCTGTTGTGCGGTGGCATCCTTCCCCAATTCCTGGTTATGAACCCGGGCATACATATCTGCTTAAAAACATCAAAAAAAACAACCAAGAAGTGCTCTCGGTAAAGAATTAACAAGGTAGAGCAAAATTATACTAAAACACCTAAACTCTATGAATTTATCCTATGACTAGGCTTTATACATGGGCAATTTTGGCTTTGGGTGTATATATACACCTAATATCAGGGACCTATGTTCATATCTGATCCTTCGTGCAAGTGCACTGGCAGATGATAAAGTTAGACTAGATGACCCTGACTAAAAAGGTGCGCGACTCTCATTCCCATCCCCTCTTTTGCCTGTTTCGTGGCTGAATGTCTTAGCCCTTTTGTTGCGAAACTCCTCCCTATCCTTCAGGTTCTCCTTCTCAACTTGCTGCATATAGGTCATCAGTCTAGCTATATCCATGTCCCTTGTTAGCGTAGCTGTCTTTCCCTCCTTGTAAGTCATGCGAGAGAGCCAGCTACAAACAAACTCATCTTACTTCTCATATCAGCTACCATATCAAGAGCATAGCGGGACAACTGAGTGAACTTAAGGTTTTACTCCTGCACACTCATAGACTCCCATTTCAAATTTATAAATTCTCTTACCTTTGCTTCCCTCAGCTCTCACGAGAAGAAACGGCCCAAGAAGGCCTCCTCAAATGCAACCCAACATACGAGTGGAGCACCTTCTCCCTCAGCTTTCTTCCACCGGTGATACCACACCCTTAAGATGGTAAGCAACTAACTCCACACACACAACACCAGCAACATGCATAACCTGGAACACCTTCTGTAGCTTAATATATGAAATTCTTAGGATTATCACCAAGTACTGACCCCATAAACTCTGGCGGGTTCATTTTCAGATACTCATGAATCTTTATAATGTCAGGGGCATCCTGTCTACTTGTACCCTATTGACCTCCCTAGGTTGTTACTACTTGAGCTAAAGTCTGAATAGTTTGACAGGGCCCAGGATTAGAGATATTAGACTGTGGTAGATGCTCAACAGAGGAGGTTCAAAAGAGTTAGACTCTGAAGGACAAAATAGAATCCAAAAGAAGGTCAACACTTCCTAAGTCATGTAGCCTCCTTTTTATAGATGTGGTGCGCTTCACACCAATAATAATGATTCTACTAGACACTGCTTCATAAACACCCTAGGTCACTTGAACTCTGTTCTCATCCCTGAATATATATCTTGGATGTAGCTAGCACTTGGAAACCATTTCTGGCCCCATGCGAACCACTTGGACTGGCTACTTTACTCTACGAAAGACTTCAACAATAAATGATAGGTTAAAATTAAACACATCTACTATATCAATGTCTGAAGTCACAATAAGCAATCCAACTGAGAAGTTAACAATCTAAAAGAGATAGTGAAATATTGTCTACTAGTCTATGAAGCCTCTACATGTCATAACTAAAGAATGAGTATAGTGACAGGCCACAATTATCATAAACTAAAAGGGAATAACTAAAACTGAAAAGAATAGTATCAAGGAGATTCTAACTACAAAGAAGTCTCACCCTGGCTAAGTAGAAATGTTGGATTGTTTGATGATACTCCTACTGAGGGGCTCTGCCACCTATATCTGCATCGAAAGAATGTTAGTACATAAAATGTACGAATATGTAAAATATCCAAAACAGAAAAACTCAGGATACAATGCTAAAATCATAGGCTTAATGTAGAAAATAATTTAGTAGCATAAGCAATGCAATATAGTAAAATATCTGATTTAATGCATAAATAAGTGCAAATCAGTTTGTATCTGAAAATCATATTTACTTTGCTTGGGAAGTTTATCTGATCGAAAACCATCATTCTAAGCATCATGATAATACAACATCTTGCTCACGTTATCAGAGTCATCCAATACCTTACCAGGGTAAGAACGAAACTTTAACTCATGGATCAATCTAAATTGGGTCATCTCAGTGGCATATGAGGAGTCGTACCTTATAGGTACGATCCTATCCTACGTTGGCTACGTAGTTTATGAGTTCAAGTTATTATTACTCTTACTCATATCGGTTCTCAATATTACTCCCAAAGTATTTTATCATATGCTCATAACTGTAAGAGTATTGTTATTCGTAATACTTCTTTAATCTTTTGGGACTTAGCCCAACTTTAACCTTTTTCAACTTACTGCTTCTTACTTAGGACTATAAACTTCATTCAAGAATGCATAGAACTTGTATCTTTTGCTCAACTCTAACTCAAGTTAAACATTGAATACATATGCTTAGTCTTAAACCCATTTAATTCAAGGTACACTCAAACTCTCTCTAAACACGGTAAGAAAATAGCCAGTCTTCAGTTCAAGTAAAACATAATAGAGGAAATAATTCTCAACTCAATTGGGGTTCTTGTAATTGTAGTAAACTTAAAGAATTTAAAGAGATATACTCAATAATAAAGTTCGTAGCATAATAGTAATAAACCAACAAAGATTTCATGATAAGGTTCTAGAATTTCTCCATAAGATTATAGGAATGAAATTGACTAGAATGCTTGATGAGAAATATAGATTAGGCACGAAAATAGAATTTTACGTGGCCGTACATACCTAGACACAAATTCTTGGAGAATTCACAAGATTTTCTCAAGCCCTAGCTCTTCTCTTTTCTCCCTAATTGTTTTTCTCTAAATAAAGTACATGAAAGTGAAAGAGGATGAGCATAGGTTTCTAATTTTAGGGCGAAACAACCTCAAAACGATGGGATTTAGTCTAGGGTGGGTGAAGAAAAGACTAGAATACCCTTGCTTTTAAAATTCAAGATTTGTGATGGAGCAAGTCCGCGACGTGGACTTGTTCCATTTCAGTTTTTTTGACAGAAAATATAAAACACATCCAAAATCTCTATTTTTATAAAATAGGCATAAATTGCACTCATTGAGTGTGTCTTATGAATATCTATGTAAATGGCACTTGTTCAGTGTGTTTCATGAGTAAAATACAAAAATGAACTATGACAGAGCAGGTCCACGATGCGGACCTATCGTGTAACCTTCTGGTTGTGCAATTTTGCTCTGAAAAATTCATCTTTCGATTCGGTTGATCTAAAATTCAACCAAGATCACTTTCCCACAGAAGTTTTTGCCTTGATTGCTATTGTGGCTCAAGTTTGCCAAAAGAGTTCGGGGATGATGTGTTATGTGCGCAATCTTTTGTCTAAGGGTATTTTGATAATTTCCAAGGTGTAACAGTAAATATTTTGATGCCTTTTTCCTGTAAGAACCAGTTTCTTAGAGTTGGAGTTTGTTACTTGACATTAATCTAAGGTGAAGAGTACATCATTTCCATTGTCACACATTTAAGACACTAAAGAGATTATGCTTGAGGCTCTCAATGTAGTACACATTGTCTAATGCATGAGAGTATGAAGATCCTACTTTTCCAATTTGCATGCTTTCTTTCTATTTTTAAAGGTTACACATCTACCATGAAAACCACTCTTTAGAAGGAAGTTGTCTTTGTTGTCTGTCATGAGTCTGGAGCAAGTGTTGTTTAGATACTAGATGCTTCAGTTTACCTCCTATTGGTTCCAGCACAAGTAATTAAAGATTATTTTTGGGTACCTAGATCTACTCAGTCCCTGTTTATAAGTTAAAGGATTAATCAAGTCTTTCATGAACTATCTTAGTAGGTGCTTATTTATAGGAACCCATTTCCTAATTCTCTTATCATAAGTCCTTTTTAAATAAATTAGGTTAGCTTTTATGATCGCATTTTTCTTTTTCAATACATTATTTTGATGGACTGATTGTCCATAACGAGTACATAGCATGTATGAGTTAGCAATTTTCATATGTTTTTAGCATATTTTCATTATAGTCGATTCCATGTCTGGTGGATGATTAACCTTTTTGAATGTCATCGAGCAGTAAGAAGGATTGTTTTCACCTCATATTATGCTCTAATTTCATTTTAGTCTACTTGAATTCCTTAAGAAAGGCTTCATTTTTTGTGATCATGGAGTTTAGCTTGTTGCTTAATATTTTTAATTTTCTTTCAGTACGATGCGAACATGATTTTTAACATTATTTTGTCTTCTGAGAGAATTCAGATTGTTTATCTCTCTTTGAAGATTTTGATTAAGATTTTCTAGATTCTCATTCTCAGTTCTCAATGATGCATATTTTTCAATATTTCTTTCCTCACAAGTAGAGAAATATGCATCGATAAGGATGTACGATAAAGATTCTAGTTTCTTCTTTGAGTACAGACGGAGATTTTTTTAACTTGATTGAAACTTACCTTGAATTTCTTATGCTACTATCTTCATTGTCCTCTAAATCGGTTCCAACCATTAGCGTCATGATGTTTTCTCTAGATTGACCAGCCTCTCCTTCATCTTCCTCTGAATCAGTGCCATCTATTAGTTCCTCGATGGTGTCTTTAGCTTGACAAATATCCTCATCATAATCTGACTCAGACAACGCTATAGAGGCCAAGAATTTAATTTTTTTTGTCTCTTAGATTGCTAGCAATGATTGATTTTCAGGTCTTTCTTCATCAGACTCTTCACTGGAGAGCTTCCCATTGCAACAAGTGCCTTTTCCACACTAAGATCAACCTTTTAATTCGTCATCCTTGACTTGTTTGGAATGCACAACTCTTCCCGGTCTCTTTTTCCTTTATTATTCTTCTTATACTCAAATGTCCACTGGGGGCCGAATTTTATAAAGTGAATTGGGCTCCCACACTTGTGACATAATTGTTCTTTCAAGTTCTTTTCCGATAATTTTTGGGAGTTCTTCCTTTGGCTAGCCTATCCCCTTTTAAGCATTCTTTAAAACCCTCTTAATCATTAAGGCAATGTTCTCTTTCTTAAAATCATCTCTTTTAGTTGCCTTGAGAACTAGGTTCTTCTCTTTTGTCTTTTCCTCATTTTTCAATTTATAAATTGTGAGATTTCCAATGAGCTTATCCATCATCAACTTGTCAAGATCAAGTGCTTCTATAATTATGTCTCTTTTGTTTTTCCATGATTCAGGCAGAACACTCAAAAGCTTTCTGATTGCCTTTTCAGTTGGGATTATTATCTCTCATTAAGTAGATCTAATTGCTAATTGTCATGAATCCGATGTGCATGTCCTAGATTGTCTCACCTTTCATTATCCGGAATAGCTTATACTGCCTATTCATAAGACTTGAAAATCATACTATCAAAGACAACTAAATGAGTATGAATTTATCAATTGAAGTACATATTTAGATACCATAACTACAAAAATATAATCCTTTATCTCATATTTATGTGTCATCATTTACCTTGGCACAACATTTAAGGGGAAAAAAAGAAATACTTTTGAAAATTGTGATCCAAATTAAACAATTCTTGGATATACTTAACTGTTAAATTTAGTGTTCGCCAAAAAGGTAAGAAAACTTATACACATTCTGAAATCGAAACAAATATTCAAAGGGATCACAGTTAGAAGGATGATTATTAACTATCTTCTATGTTTTCTACTAGTACGACAAAAAAAATTATTAAGATATTTATGTAGAGGAACAATTTACTAAAATCTACCTTTCATTTTCTTTTAGCCATTTGCCAAGTAAAAACATATGCTTCTTCAAATAAGGAGCAACATCATTACCAGTATCAAAGTTATTTACCTCCAATATATATATCAAATAAATCTGTATTATCTATTATCTATTTAAACAAACAAACAAAAAACTCATAGTTAATGATTAGATCCTGCAAACTAGAAATAGTATATATATTGAAAATTCACAGTCAATTTTATTATCTATTATTGATAGGATGGCTCTTCTCCTATCAAAAATTGTATTATATATGTTAGACCATAGTCTATTATCTTTTAGATGAATATCTCCTAATTTAGTCCAACTCTTTTCATTTTTTTTCCAGAAATGTCGTTATAACAATTGGAAGGCTCCAAAAGCATTAAAATACAAGCACCTCTCATCAAGCCAAGGAAGCTCAATTAGTTCTCCACAAACATGTACGTTTAAAAAGTTTGGGAGAATGCCTCCTCTTCAAACAAATGTTTCAAATGAAATTCAAAGAGGTCCTGAGTTTCTATTTCCAACTCTCAATAACGACAACATTCATGCTAGAAGTGAGAGTTCAGTTCAGCATGTTCAGTTCAGCACTACAAATCCAATTAACAACCCACATGTTTACATCCAACAACAAGATGGGTCATATTTTACAATGCCACACACAGAAGCTAATAATAACCATGAGGTGGTGCCCAATGTCATGGTTGATCCTGCTAAAAATGTGGGTGATTCAAATGACAAGAAACCACATGATGAGTATTTTGATTTCGATGATGTGCATTTCAGTTCAGATGACATGGATTTTCTCCACCAGTTTCTTGAATCAAGTTCTAACTTACCTAATGAGCAGAATAGTGAGTTTGATCAAGTTTACTCTGATGATCAGGTTAGTACATCTATTTTACTTTGTTGAGTATTACAGAAGTTAATTTTGAAAAATATCTTTTAAGTATATTTAATATGACTTAATTATCAAGTAGAATCAAACCTTTAACTTTTTTAGATAGTTGGGCATGAGAGAAGTAAATGGTTTGTTGTGATTCTTGACATAGTGTCTAATTTTATTTAGTTGCTTGTTGCTCTTTGCAGATAATGATAGTTTGAATAAGACATGTTTTCATTTTGGGTTGCTCTTGGCATATAATAAAAGGAACTTTATTGTCTTTCCTTCGTGTAAAACATTTTCTTGAAAATATTTTCTGACAATCAAACAAGAAAAATAGATTACTTCTTCAATATTTTTTTGTCAAATCAACACATTCATAATCTCTAATAGGTTTTATCTTAAAGGCACGTATGCAGGTTGCAGCGACTCAAAATGTCCAATTTTCAGAAGTAGCAAATTTTCCTAATCATCAGGTTAGTGATTCTATTTAACTTGCATATCTTGCAAGATTGCTTTTTTTTTTTTTAATTATTAGTACAATAGGATGGAATTAAATTTTTCCAAAAATAGATATCGGTAGTTGTCCGGTCGTACCCAAACAATAATATTCCAGAGGGAAATGCACCTAAGATCAAATATTTCGAGCCGGCTTCCGTAGAAAATTCAGACTTTCTTTTTGATGCTGCGATCACATAAAAATATAAACTTTGAGGCTCAATAGCTAAATACATGGCAATTGAATCATAAGCCGAGATCATAAAGAGCATACCGCTGGTTAGAGCAAAGGACTGAAAATCCTATACATTTTTTGAAAAATATAATTGTCCAAACAAATTAATATATTTTGTTTGTTTGTAGGATGAAAAATATTAACAGAAAAGATAGTAATATTGATTAATAATAATCTTAGAGGCTGATTCTTTATCAGTTAGAATATTAATCCCGATATAAAACTTTGTATTACATTCCTTCCATGTTTGGTTATTCTTATGAGGCAAAAGTAATATAAGTTCTAAACCAATTTTGTAATAATATAGCATATTTATGAATATAGTATACATAAATTAAATTTTTTTTTTTTATGTTTGATTAGGATTATAATCTTTAATATCATTATTTTGAATCAAACTAGCCCTTAGCAAATCGGATAGTATTTCGATGATGAAGTATATATTTATATTATCAAAATTTTGGTTAACACTCAAGACAGTCATATGAAATTAACAACCAATAAAATTTTGAAAGAAATTAACATTTGCCTAAAAGTGAAAGAAGACATTGCCTAAAAGTGAAAGAAGACATTTTCCTCCTTTTAATAAAAATTAATTTCTCCTTACTTACTTTTTTTCAAGAAAAATTCTTCTTCAGACTCTTAATCTCATGTAGATTTACCTTATTAAAAATAAAATATGCAGGTGACAACGATATCAAGTGCCCAGTTTGAAGAAACAACAAATTTTTATGACTAAACTCAACATGATCCAACTACGTGAGATAATCAGTTACAATTCTTACAAAAGCTTTGCGTAGTGACAAATTTATTCTCTCAAGTGAAATGGCATTTGTCATTTTTCTAAAAAAGACTAGTTTATTTCATATGACTTGGATTATTCGTGTGTTTTTGTTTTTTCGTTTGAAATTAAAGACCAATATTAGATTCTCAAGTGAAATGGCATTTGTCATATTTTTGAAGACTATTTTATTTCATATGACATGGATTATTGATTTGTTTTAGTTTTTTTGTCTGCATATATTTTATCCTCCCCAAAGTCCACTTGTAAGATTACACTGGGTAAATCGTTGTTTGCATATTGCGAATCTTTTCTTATGATGAATTAAGGCATGCTCATTATATTCAATTTTGACGTGATTATTTAATTTGTGTATGTCTTAAAACACTTTCTTTCACGTGTATATATTTTGGAATAAACTTTAAATATATAGAGTTTGAAGTTAGTTTTGAAAAACTTTAGCCATTTTTGTCTTGTAGTTGGTCTTAACAAAATTTTACTTTTTTGTCAAAAATTGGTAATGTTTAGTCATACGTGACTGGAATTTAGTCATCTTTGTCTAACTTCATCTATTGAATTTAATATTCATGTGTATATTATTGAAGTTCGAAGAAACATAGTTAAAATTGAGCAAAAATAACCAAACTTCATTTATATATAGCTGAAGTAAAAGCAAAAATAACTTTTAAAAAAAGATGGAAAAAACTCAAATATATCACTAAACTTTGAGATAGAACTCAAGTAAGTCATTCGTTAAAAGTTTAGATCATTTATGTTATTTTCGTTTGAAATAGGCTCATGCATGCCATTATTTGTTAACTGAAATGGCATCGATAAGCGTTAATTTTAATAGATGCATAAATAAGTCTTTTCTCAATATTCGATGTCATATTTGAACCTTTATCATTTTAAAAAATAATTAAATTAATGACGTGATCGAATCATAATTGACGAGGTGTACAAAATAATTTTGTAAAAATAAAAAATATTTTTAGTTATATATAATGGCATAGAGGAGTCTTTTTTCCAACGAAAATGGCATAGATGAGTCAAACTTATGACAGATGGTATAAATATTTTTTTCCTTGAAGTTTGACGCATATAGAGCCTAAGAAAAGATATTTTTCACACAACTCCCAATCCCCTGTCCTCCGACACCAAAAAAAAATAAAAATACATTTAAATTGTGACTTTGAAAGTATCATTCTTCGAAACATTTCCGAAAATAAATTTCAACACATCTTTAAAATCGTCCAAATTTAGACACTTGAGTGATATTTCTTCTCTATCAAATTAAATTTTCAGTTATTAAATTACTTTAGTAATTTCTGGCTATCACTAATACATTACATGAATTAACACTAACAACTCAAAAGTTAGTAGTGTTGATATCCAATTTTAGCCTAAGATTTTTTTTATTCATACTTTTAAGTTTATTCTTTAATAGTAAAATACATTTTATCACGCCCCAGGAGGGTACCCTAGACGTGGCCGATGCTCAGAGACTATTGCTAGTCCCCAAGCGAACCACTTGGCCTCATCACATTTGTTCATTTGATAAACTCTATAAAATTAGCGGAAGACTAAATATAACAATGGGCAATCTCGTCTCAAATGTCATGATAAATAAATGGGCTAGTAGGAAGGAAATTAGCTCAACAAGTCTCAACATCAATATTCAACTCTAGTCTATAAAGCCTCAATCACTATCAAATGGTGCCAATGACAGACCTCAAAACAAAGGTAAAACTAACTCAAGTTTAACTCTAATAAGCTAGATGAAAATAAAGCAATGATTCTCCCAAGTAAAGGAGGCTCACCAACTCAGCTGAATGCTTGGATCCTCAACGATGCGCCTGTTGACGATATCTAGTACCTACCTTTGCATCATAAAATGATGCATTCCAAAGAGGACGTCAGTACATGGAATGTACGAGTATGTAAAATGGCTGAATGAAACAGATGCAGGTAGAATAATATAGAATAACATCAACTCAGATGATACTCAATCAGAATGTCAAATGTGTATCTAAAGCAACAGTAAAGAGTAGACAAGTGACCCATCAACCAGTCAAACATCATCAATCAACTCAACTCGACTCAGAGTACTCAATATGAGATCTTATTAGGGAATTTCTCTTAACCAAAAACAATCACTTATGAGCCAGTGATTGTACAACAATCCCGCTGATGTTGCCATAGTTGTTCCGTACTTGCCAGGTAAAGAACGCCTCTGATCCACCAGGGATCTAGCCTCAACAAGTCCTGTATTGCTTTCAGGGACTTTAACTCAAGAGGGAACCTCAATGTAATGGTTCTAATCCTCACATATGCTTGGCAACGTAGTTAATGAGTGCGAGTGAGACTTACTTTTACTCATTTTGGTGCTCGATACTCCTCCAAAGACTCGATACCTATAAGACTCCTCAACTCAATCAAATCATCTTAATTAGTCTTGTGAAGACACTTATCATCTCAATTAGTCTCATAAAGACTCTTATTAACTCATTAACTCAACTCAGTAGGGCCTTTCGGCCTAACATCTCAATCAACTCATCAATTCAGTGCTCATTGAATAACTCAAGGACTCAGATCATCATTAAGAGGAAGTCATCTAGACAAGACTCTAGAACTCAATTATTAATACTTATGGGATCATCAAGCTCAATTAACTACCTCATACTCAAATCAAGATTACAACCAACATACTCAAGTCAAGGCTCTAGACTCCATCCCTAGGTTCATTCATGGATGCTTCCACAAAATAACATATATGATTATACAATAACTCACGAAAAGTATATAATTCAGGAAATCAAGTTTATGATGATCATCAACATATGAAAATACATGTAATTAATGTGTATATAGTTTTCAAGAAAATAATCAAGAATCATGTATGTAGACTCATTAGACTCTTAGCTCCTCTATTACCATCAATGGGAGCACATGGGAGAACAATCTCATGCTTTATTTTGGCCTTACATACCTGGTGTGTAGCTTTTGACAATCAGTCCTGGAATTCCTCAAACTCCTCAAATTACGTGCTTCTTCTCTTCTCTTTAGCCCTAGTCTTTTCAAGAATTTAGAATGGCTTAGGAATGGGGATTAAAACCTTTTTAGCACTCAAAATGACTCATTTAGATCATGTTATGAGTGTAGGAGGGGTTGGAAAAAAGTCTAGAATGCCCTCACAAAATTGAAAAAAAAAGGCCAAATACATAAACAGACACCTAAACTTGTCCTCATTTTCCACTTAGACACCTAAACTAAGACAAGTTCTTAATAGACACCTCAACTGCTCAGATTTGATCCCATTAAACACTTTTATCCTACTTGGCACTCTTCGGTACTGTTTTTTTAATTTTTCAGCCAAAAATAAATAGTTGCGGTCCAAAATTTTTTTTTTTCATAAAAGTAGATTCTCAAAATTCTTAGTTAACCATGTGCAAAAAGTTTTTATTTAAAATTGTAATATTGTTTTTCGCATATGGTTAACGGAGAATTTTGAGAACCTACTTTTATGGAATTTTTTTTTGGATAACTGAGAATTTTGAGAACCTACTTTTATGAAATTTTTTTTGGACCGCAACTATTTATTTTTGGCTGAAAAATTAAAAAAAAGGTACCGGAGAGTGCCAAGTAGGATAAAAGTGTTTAATGGGATCAAATCCGAGCAGTTAAGGTGTCTATTAGGAACTTGTCTTAGTTTAGGTGTCTAAGTGAAAAATGAGGACAAGTTTAGGTGTCTCTTTATGAGTTAAGCCAAAAAAAAATTGTCTCGGAAACACATGGTCCGCGATGCGGACTTGTGCAAATTTCGGGGGTTTTCGCCGAAAATTCTTCGATCGGATTTTTTAATCCCGTAGAAAATATTTAGACCAGATTTAAGTGTAAGTTCGCGGCAGGTGCATGTCACACACCTGTCCCGCACTCTCACTGGAAATCATTTTCGCATCAAAAATTTATTTTTTGATCCGGTTGGTCTAAAAATCAACCAAGACCATTTTTTCACTCAATTGTTTTATGTTGATCGCATATCCGGCCTCGGATTTGCCATCGGAGCATGGGAAGACACGTTATGCGCATATCTCTCTTCTAGAGGTATTTTGGTAATTTTACCTGATGTTACACATTTATACAATTCTAGAATAATTTATCGAGAATTATTCTTATTTTTCAAATATTCATATTTTAATTAGTTTATTTTGAATTATAATTATTAAACATTTCTATGATAGTCTCTTGAATATAAAATATTATTTTTAATTGCATTTTATATGTCATTAATTATATTTATTTGTATTTATTTTGGTATTTTTAGCATAGTCTAATAATTCATTTTTTACAATTTTGCATACATAGATAATTTCGAGAATTTTTAAAAAAGAGCAAACATTTGAAACATAATAAGACAAATTTGTTTTTAGCTAAAATAGTTATATTTTGCTAAAATTGTGATTTATAGTTGCATATTATAGGAGGGAAGCGAGTCAAGTTAAAGAGAGGGAGGAGAGAGTCAAGCGAGATCGAGAGAGAGGCGAATTGTATATTTATATTTGTCAAATTGTATGTGTATATCTATCAAATAATTGTATATGTGTAACTGATAGACATATGTACTTCTTTATAACCGGCAAGTGAGATTGAGAGAGGAAGAAGAGAGGCAAGTTATCACGCCCCGGGAGGGTACCCTTGGCGTGGCCGGCACTCAGAGACTATTGCTAGTCCCCAAGCGAACCACTTAGCCTCATCACATCATCCAATCGAATAAACTCTATTGAACAGCGGAAAAATATAAGTATGTAATGGACACATCTCATCTAAAGTCTCAAAGAATATATAACATAATGAAGGCTAGTAGAAAGAACTAGCTTACAATCTCAACATCAATACTCGACCATCGTCTATGAAGCCTCTATCACTAATCATGTGGTGCCAATGACAAATCCATGGCTACCCAAATCAAAATAAAATAAATAGTCCAATCTAACTCTAAAGCATGATGAAATAAAAGTAGTGGATCCTCCGGAGTAGGGGAGGCTCACCAAATCATCTTCGAGTCTCAGATCTTCAACGGAGCACCTGTCGATAATCTCTAGTACCTGCCTCTACATCATAAAACGATGCAGTCCAGAGTGGACGTCAGTACTTGGAATGTACTGGTATGTAAAATAGCTGAATGAAACAGAAACCGGTAGAAACAATAACAACTCAAAATACATATCAAATCACATTAAATAGTCAAATGTCCATCGATGAAATAATAAAGAGTAGACAAATGACCTATCAACAACTCAAACCTCATCAATCATCTCAGACTCATCTCAAAGGAGCTCACCTCCTCTTATCCCATCACATTTCATTTCATCTCGTCTCATCTCAGAGGAGCTCACCCCCTCTCATCTCATCTCATCTCAGAGGAGTTCACCCCTCTCATCTCATTTAGACTCGGAGTAAGGTACGAAATTTATGGGAGTTTCTCTTATCCGACAACAATCACTTATGAGCCAGTGAATGTACAACAGTCACGCTGATGTTGCCACAGCCGTTCCAAACTTGCCAGGTCGGGAACGAATCGAAACCATAATGGATATGTAACGCCCGGTAAAATTACATAAATACCCCTGGAGTGAGGGTATGCGCGTAACGCATCTTCCGATGCTCGTATGGCGAATCCGAGACCGGATTTGTGATCAGCATGGAAAATGGAGTGGGAAAATGGTCTCGGTCGAATTTTAGAGCGACCCGATCGAAAGATATATTTTCGGATCAAGTCACAAAACAGTGGCTGTCCGCGACGGAGGCGCGTCGTGGACCTGACGCGGAGTGGCACTTGTGTGTTTTCCAAAATTTTTGACGGGATGGAGAGAACTCGTACAAAAGCACTTTTTCCAAAATTACACAGTACGCGATAGGTCCGCGTCGCGGACCGTGTGTTTTCCGAACTGCAAATTCCTAATTTAATTCTAGGGGCATTCTAGTCAATCCCTAGTCCCTCTTAAACACTGGTACACGACTACTTAAGTCGTTTTCAACCAGAAAAGGGTCTAAAACCTCATTCTAAGTCCTATCCCTTAGAAACTAACAAGGCTAGGGCTTGAGGAGAAGAGAGAAGAGCTTGTGGGAAGAATTCGAGCGGAGACCCCGAAAGTACTCGATTGCTAACGGCATCACAGGTATGTAAGGCAAAACTAAAACATGGGATTGTCCTCGCATGTGCCCCATAGAGGTTATAGATGAGTTGATGATTGAAGGGTCTACATGCATGATTCCTTTGATGGTTTTTCATAAAATTATAATTGAAACTATATGTTTTCTATGTTGATGATCATCATACTATTGGTTTTCTTAAGTTGAATATTATCATGAGAATTTGCATAACCCTACATGATTTATTTCGAAAAGCATGCATAATGAACTTGAGGATTGAGTCTAGAGCCTTGGATTGTGATTGTGATTGTGATGATAGAATGATGAGTCTAGAGCCTTGAGTTAAGATTGTTGATTGTTATTGTGATTGTGATGAGAGGATGATGATGAATTGATAGAGTTTGATTATCTTATGAGTCTCTACAAATAAACTCACCGATGTGTCTATTCACTTGATTCCTAATGATTGTTCTAATCTCGAGTCATTGATGAGAATGAATGATGAGAGGGCCAAAGCCCTTATGAGATCGATTGATGAGAGGGCCAAAGCCCTTATGAGCTTGATTGATGATAGGGTTAAAGTCCCTATGGAACCGGTTGTTGACGGGGTTAAAGTCCCTACGAGATTGGTTCGATTGGATGGGATTGATGGTTTTATGAGCATTGAGTCGGGAGGAGTATCGAGCACCGAAATGGATAAGAGTGAGTCCCACTCGAACCCATTAAACTATGCCGCCAAGCATGGAAGAGGTTTTCCTCTTGAGTTATGTCCCTGAAATCAATAGCGGACTTTGTTGATTGTTCTGTCTCCATCTTGCATTTATCCATTATGGTTTCGATTCGTTCCCGACCTGGCAAGTTTGGAACGGCTGTGGCAACATCAGCGTGACTGTTGTACATTCACTGGCTCATAAGTGATTGTTGTCGGATAAGAGAAACTCCCATAAACTTCTTACCCTATTCTGAGTCGGAAAGAGATGAGAGGAGGTGAGCTCCACTGAGATGAGATGAGATGAAATGAAATGTGATGAGATAAGAGGAGGTGAGCTCCTTTGAGATGAGTCTGAGATGATTGCTAAGGTTTGAGTTGATGATAGGTCACTTGTCTACTCTTTATTCTTGCATAGACAGACATTTGACTACTGATGTGATTTGATATGTATTTTAAGTTGTTGTTGTTTCCATATTATTCTACCGGTTTCTGTTTCATTCAGCTATTTTACATACCAGTACATTCCAAGTACTGACGTCCACTCTGGACTGCATCATTTTATGATGTAGAGGCAGGTACTAGAGATCATCAACAGGCGCTCCGTTGAAGGTCTGAGATTCGAAGCTGATTTGGTGAGCCTCCCCTACTCCGGAGGATCCACTACTTTTATTTCATCATGCTTTAGAGTTAGATTGGACTATTGATTTTGTTTTGATTTGGGTAGCCATGGATTTGTCATTGGCACCACATGATTAATGATAGAGGCTTCATAGACGAGGGTCGAGTATTGATTTTGAGATTGTGAGCTAGTTCTTTCTACTAGCCTTCATTATTTTATATATTCTTTTGAGACTTTAGATGAGATGTGTCCATTACCTAATTATATTTTCCGCTGTTCAGTAAATTTTATTTGATTGAATGATGTGATGAGGCTAAGTGGTTCGCTTGGAGACTAGCAATAGTCTCTGAGTGCCGGCCACGCCAAGGGTACCCTCCCCGGGCGTGACAGGATAAATCCAAGATGGAGACAGAACAATCAACAAAGTCCGCTATTGATTTCAGGGACATAACTCAAGAGGAAAACCTCTTCCATGCTTGGCGGCATAGTTTAATGGGTTCGAGTGGGACTCACTCTTATCCATTTCGGTGCTCGATACTCCTCCCGACTCAATGCTCATAAAACCATCAATCCAATCCAATCGAACCAATCTCGTAGGGACTTTAACCCCGTCAACGACCGGTTCCATAGGGACTTTAACCCTATCATCAATCAAGCTCATAAGGGCTTTGGCCCTCTCATCAATCGATCTCATAAGGGCTTTGGCCCTCTCATCATTCATTCTCATCAATGACTCAAGATTAGAACAATCATTAGGAATCAAGTGAATAGACACATTGGTAGAGTTTATTTGTAGACTCATAAGACAATCAAACTCTATCAATTCATCATCATCCTCTCATCACAATCACAAAATTAACAATCTTAACTCAAGGCTCTAGACTTATCATTCTCTCATCACAATCACAATCACAATCACAATCAACAATCTTAACTCAAGGCTCTAGACTCATCATTCTCTCATCACAATCACAATCACAATCACAATCTTAATTCAAGGCTCTAGACTCATCATTCTCAAGTTCATTATGCATGCTATTCAAATTAATCATGTAGGGTTATGCAAATTTTCATGAAAATATCCAACTTAAGAAAACCAAAAGTATGATGATCATCAACATAGAAAACATATAGTTTCAAATATAATTTCCAAGAAAATCCATCAAAGAAATCCTGCATGCAGACTCTTCAATCATCAACTCATCTATGACCTCTATGGGGCACATGAGAGGACAATCCCATGTTTTAGTTTAGCCTTACATACCTGGAAATTTGATATTACAATCAAAATTTGACGAATGCTAGCTTTCTTGGAGAAAATCCTCAATCTCGGTAGTTCTTTTAGAGTAGAAGAACTTGGAAAGACATTGCTTGAAGGGCTCATCTTTGAATCTTGGATTTTGGACTTAGAATCTTTAGAGTTCTTGATTAAGAACCATAATTCTTGAAAAAGAAGAATCAAGGAATCCTCTCTTAGAATTCTTGAATTCGTTTTTTTGAAACCCTAGGTTATGATTCAAGACTCTATTAGGGATTCATGAATAGATAGAGAAATTAACTTAAAGCTTATGAAGAATAACTCACCTTGATGATGAATCTTGAAAGTTAATCCTAACTTGATGACTTTCTTGATGATTCTTGAGCAATTTTGTTTAGGAGTGAAGGAGAGGGTTTTTAATTGTGAAAACTGACGTTTTATGCGTTTTGGGGCCTTAAATAGACCCCCAAAGGGTTTAGGATAAAAGTACCCTCAAAATAAAATAAAAAGACACCGTTTAGCTTATCCAGAGAGGGTGCGCGATGTCCGCGACGCGGAGCCGTCGCGGATCTTTAGACAGCTCTGCAGGTCTTCAGTAAAATGGTCATAACTCTCTACTCCGAACTCTGATTAAGGCGAAATAAGATGCGTTGGAAAGCTAATTCAAAGATATTTAATTTGATATATTATGGGTCACCTAACTCATTATACTTTAGGAGATATGGTCATTTTAAGTTGACCCTTCTATGAGTTCACATAAAACCTTAGTCAGTAGAAATTCTTTGGACTCGACTTGATGTAAAAGATCATTTATCAACTCCAATTTTATTCCCACTCTAGGAAATTAACTTTAACTCTATGCTCAATTAAGGATCATCAATTGAATCCTATATCATATGAAGAATGACTCGGTCTTAGCTTAGAAAAAAAATTGGGATGTTATACAAGTGAGATGGGGTAGAGAGTGGAGAGAGGTGAACTGTATATGTATATTTGTTGATATGAATATGTATATCTGTCAAATACTTGTATATATGCAAGTTGTATAAATATGTATTTGTATATCTGTCAAGAGATTAGAGAGAGAGATGAGAGAGGTGAGAGACGAAGAGAGGAGAGAGAAAATAACACTAGAACCCTAATTGTAGTTATAAATTGTATTTTTTTCATATTATAATGGTATAATACAAATACATATCATATGTTTTCCTAGTTATAATTTACCCTGTTTAATTAGCTCATGATTTTGGGCTCTGAATTTTGAATTCATTATATTTTAGATTTTCGATATAACTCTCACAATGATGAAAGGGGAATGGATAATTTTTAGATTGGATGAGAAAATAAATTTTTTGTTGGTGTAATATACCGCAAATACAATAAATTATAGTTGAAACAAAAATGATAAGATTGAATAAAATTTCATTCAGGCTGAGGCGCGGATATTTTGCTCTCTTTAAGGGGATTCAAGCACACTGCGACATAATCAACACCAATCCACCAGTAATACACTTGACTTATCTCCTCTAGGATACAACAACTCAACAACGTTGTATGACTCAAACAACTCTGGATTAGTTGAAGAGTCCAAAGCTCCACAAAAGGAACACCTCCCTTTAACATATAATTAATCTTTTTTTTGTATAGTGAATATAGTTAAAGACTTAGAATATTTTCTTTGTCTCAACTTTTTCTTTCACTATTGCTCCTTTCACTATATAGTAAAATATTTTATCCACACTTCACATTTTCCCCTCCTCTTGCACCCTTCACAAAGGAAGAAACATCACTATTTATAGGTGAGAATTCGTCATTGTTTTGAATAGGATTAATGTGGATAGTAATGTAGGTAAATGCATGGAGGAATTATGCCTTGTAGGTTACATGAGTTACAAGACATAATGATATAGAACATGCCTTAGTAGTTACATGAGTTACAAGAATAATAAGGTAGAATAATGGACAAATAAAGAGTTAGAGGTATAGGAGTTATATAGAAACTTATTGCCACATTCTCCACTAAGAGGGTGTTTGGATGAGCTTAAAAGCTGGTCAAAAACCTGCTTTTAAGCGCTTTTTAGCTTTTGGATGTGTTTGACAAATTCTAAAATGGCTTACAATAATTTAAAAATAGCTTAAAATAAGCCAAAAGTTAAAAGTTGATTCCCCCTTACTGTAACGCCTGATAAATTACCAAAATACCCCTAGGGAAGAGGTGTGCGTAGAACGCGTCATCCGATGCTCGGATTGAAAATTTGAGAGCGGATTCGTGATCAGCACTGAAAATTGAGTGGGAGGAGGGTCTCGGTCGATTTTTAGAGCGATCGAGTCGAAAGATAATTTTTCGTTTCAAAACGAAAAACAGTGTCACTGAGAGTTTCTCTAACCGACACCCATCATCTATGAGCCAGTGATGATAAAATGAAGCGATGCCGTTGCCACATCCATCCAGTACCCTGCCTTGGGTAAAGGACATTAACCTCAGTGGATCCACAAGAAAAACCTCAGTCCTCTTTTGGGACAACAAAGGAGCCATCCGCATTGCGATTCAGTCCTCTCTTCCTACGCGAGCCACATAGTTAATTGGTCTGAGTGAGACTCACTCTCACTTATTTCGGTGATCAATACTCCTCCCAGGACTCGACATGCTCATAAAACATCAACCTCATCAGTCCCATGGGGACATAAGACATCATCATTAGTCCAATAGGGACATAGTACATCATCATCAGTCTCGTAGGGACATAATACCTCAACATCAACATCAACTCGTCTCATCAACATCAACATCAACATCAGGAACACAAAATACTCTTTTAGAATTTAGTTTCAGGTGTTAAGACATTATGAAACATCATTCTCATTAACATCGTCATCAAGACTCTCATCAAATGTGAAACACAATCACAACATCACAAACATCATCATCGTCAAGGCTCTAGACTCATCCCCTAAGTTCATTATTACACATTTTAATAAAATAATCATAGGGTTTTGTGAAAAATACTCATGAAAATGAATTATTCAATAAATCGAGTTTATGATGATCATCAATTCATGTAAAACATATTAATTAAGTAAAACTCAGTATAATACTTAACAATCTTCACATCAATGTCATTATATTCCATAATTAACTCAATTTATTTAAAAGGGCACATGGGAGAACAATCCCATGCTTTAAGTTAGCCTTACATACCTAGGATGATTGCTAACAACAACTTATTGAACAATCTCCTCTTGAATTCCTCAACCTCAACTCCCCTCAAGCCTTGGCTTAGTGACTTTGCTAGGAAGAATGTTTTTGGATGGGTTTTTGGAACCCTTTCTCAAAGAAAATGACCTATATTCGTCGTATGAGAAGTTTAGAAAGTATTAGGAATGGACTAGAATGGCCCTCAAAATTTTAAAGAAAATTTTTCGACTTGAAATAACACAATCCGCGATGCGGACCTGTCGCGGACAATGCATTTCGGAAAAACTCAACTCCGTCAAAAAATCACAGAAAAATATAAGTGCGTCTCTGCGATAGGTCCGCGATGCGGCTCTGTCGCGGACTCACCTTGTTTTTTGTTTTAGAGCAAAATATTATCTTTTGACTCGGTCGCTCTAAAAATCGACCGAGACCCTTCTCCCCCTCAATATTTCATGCTGATCATGAATCCGCTCTCGGATTTTTAATCTGAGCATAGGAAGACACATTTTGCGCAAACCTCTCCTCTAAGGGTGTTTTAGTAATTTTACTAGGCGTTACATCATCTCCTCCTTGGGATCATTCGTCCTCGAATGATGAGTAGGAATGGTATTATGGCACGAATAGACTCAAGTGTCACCTCGATACTCACTCAACAACTCAACTCTTCATCGACCTCAATAACATCTACTTAGACATCAGTAATATACACATCAACTCATGATAGGAACATTAATTTACATTAAAGGTAAGAATATTATCTCCGATACTTTTATCAACATCAGGCACGAACAGGTGCAGGTATTTTGTTCTCATCTCTTCCTCAACTTCCCATGTGGCTTCCTCAACAAATTGGTTCCTCCACAGAATTTTGACGGAGGCTATCTCTTTGTTTCTCAGTCTGCGAACCTGTCGATCAAGAATTTGAACTAGAATTTCCTCATAGGACAAACTGTCTCTAACTCCCGTGCTCTCAACAGGGATTACCAAGGCAGGATCTCCCAAACACTTCTTCAACATCGAAATGTGGAACACCAGATACATTCCGTCTAACTTAGAAGGTAACTCTAGCTCATAAACAACCTTCACAAAATTTGATGAGGGCCATACGAGGACTTAATTTCCCTGCTTCCCAAACCTCATGACATCCTTCATGGGTGATACCTTCAGGTATACCCAATCGCTCACTTCGAACTCTAGGTCTCTTCTCCTCACATTTGTGTAAGATTTCTAACGGCTTTGGGCAGTCTTCAATCTTTCTCTAATAATCTTCACCTTCTCCATGGACTGGTAGACAAGGTCAGGCCCAATCAACTCAGCTTCTCCAACTTCAAACCACCCAATGGGTGATCTATATCTCCTCCCATACAAGGCCTCATAGGGGGCCATTTGAATGCTTGCATGATAACTATTGTCATATGCAAATTCAACCAATGGTAAGTGATCATCCCAATTTCCTTTGAAGTCAAGGATGCATGCTCTCAACATATCTTCTACCGTCTGAGTAGTGCGCTCTGCCTGACCATCTATCTATGGATGAAAGGCCGTGCTCAAGTTTACTTTGGTACCCAGTCCTTTTTGGAAGGACTTCCACAAAAGAGAGGTAAATTGGGCTCCTCTGTCCGAGATGATGGACAAGGGAACTCCATGCAACCTCACAATCTCTTGGATATATATCTTGGCATACTCCTCCGCAGTGTTAGTCATCTTGACTGCCAAGAAGTGCGCTGACTTAGTCATCCTGTCTACAATCAACCATATGGAATCATGCTGCCTCCGGGATCTCGGTAGACCAGTGATGAAATCTATGTTAAACATCTCCCACTTCCATTCTGGAATCTCAAAGTTTTGAGCCAAGCCACTTGGCCTTTGATGCTCAACCTTCACTTGTTGGCAATTTGGGCACTTTGAAACAAACTCAACGATGTCCCTCTTCATTCCACCCCACCAATAGACTTCTCTCAAGTTATGATACATCTTGGTGGAGCCCGGACGAATAGAGTATCTAGTGTTGTGGGCCTCATCCATAATCCTCTCTCGAACACCATCAACATCAGGAACACATAGCCTACTCTGGTATCTCAATACCCCACTCCCCCTTTGGAGAAGACCATCACTTTTTGTTTGTGGACAGCCTCCTTCAATTGGAGTATAATAGGATCTCTATCCTGCTTCTCTTTTACCTCAGTCACTAGGGACTATGAAGACCTACTCTGAACATTCACTCCTCTCTCGTTATTCTCCTCAAGTTGGACTCCCAGTTGAGCCAACCTATGCACTTCCTTCACTAGCTCTTTCTTCTCTTTCTCAACATGGGCTGTGCTACCCAAAGACAACCTGCTAAGAGCATCAGCAACAACGTTAGCTTTACTTGGGTGGTACATGATGCTCATGTCATAATCTTTGAGCAATTCAAACCATCTCCTTTGTCGCAGGTTAAGCTCTCTCTGACTGAAGACATACTGTAAGCTCTTGTGATCAGTGAACACGTCCACATGCACTCCATACAAGTAGTGGCGCCAAATTTTAAGTGTGAACACTACCACCGCCAACTCAAGATCATGGGTCGGATAGTTCCTCTCATGAACTTTAAGCTACCTGGAAGCATAGGTTATCATCTTCCCTCTCTGCATCAATACACATCCCAACCCAACTCTTGATGCGTCACAGTATATTACAAAATTTTCCATCCCGTCAGGAAAAGTCAAGACAGGTGCGGTGGTCAATCTAGTCTTCAACTCTTGGAAACTCTTCTCACATTCCTCAGACGATTGAAACCTGACCTTTTTCTGAGTTAGTTTGGTCAATGGTGCGGATAGGGACGAAAATCCCTCAACAAATCTGCGATAGTAGCCTGCTAACTCCAAGAAACTTCTTATGTCAGTTGGAGAGTCGGTCTTGGCCAGTTCGTAACCGCTTCAATTTTCTAGCCATCTACTTGAATTCTATCACCCGAAACAACACGGCCTAGGAAAGCCACTGACTTAAGCCAAAAATCACACTTAGAGAACTTCGCATACAATTCATGGTCCTTAAGAGTCTGAAGGACAACTCTAAGATGTTTAGCATGCTCCTCCTCATTTCTCGAATATAACAAGATATCATCAATGAATACGGTTACAAACATGTCAAGGTAGGGCCTAAACACCAAATTCATCGACTCCATGAAAGCTGCCAGTGCGTTCGTCAACCCAAAGGACATAACTAAGAACTCAAAGTGGCCATATCTTGTCCTGAAGGTTATCTTTGGAACATCACATTCTCTCACTTTCAACTGGTGGTAAACCGATCTGAGGTCTATCTTTGAAAAGCATGAGGCACCCTGAAGTTGGTCAAACAGGTCATCTATCCAGGGAAGAGGATATTTATTTTTGATTGTGACCTTGTTCAGTTTCCTATAATGTATGCACAGTCTGAGAGACCCATCCTTCTTTCGTACAAATAGAACAGGAGCACCCCAAGGAGAAACACTTGGTCTAATAAAGCCCTTCTCTAACAAATCCTTCAACTGCTCTTTCAACTCTTTCAACTCAGTGGGGGCCATCCTATATGGTGGAATTGAAATAGGCTGTGTGTTGGGAAGTACATCAATACCGAAGTCGATCTCCCTATCAGGATGGACTCCAAGTAAATCCTCAGGGAACTCATTTACAATCGGGATCGACTCAGGAGTAGGGGACTCAATATCACCAGATTTAACTCGCACAAGGTGATAAATACAACCCTTAGAGATTAACTTCCTCGCCCTCAGGTAGGAAATAAATCTACCCTTGGGTGCAACATAACTTCCTTTCCACTCTAGGACCGGTTCATTCGAAAATCGAAATTTAACAACTCAAGTCCTACAATCTATGGATGCATGGCAGGCATGGAGCCAATCCATACCAAGAATTACATCAAAATCAACCATCTCCAACTCTACCAAGTTGGCCAAAGTATCCCTATGATAGATAGATACTACACAGTCTTTATAGACCCCGTTAGCCAGGATAGACTCACCAGTAGGAGTAGAAACAATATAAGGCTCAAGCAAACACTCTGGAAGAATCTCAAACTTATTGGTTACATAGGGCGTCACAAATAATAAAGTGGCACCCAGGTCATGCAATGCATAACAATTATAAGAAAAGATTCGGAGCATACCCGTAACAACATCTGGTGCAATCTCTTGGTCCTGTCGATTACCCATCGCATACAAATGGTTCGTCCTGTATTCGAAGTAGTAGCCTTCTGATGACTACCCGCAGGGGGCACTGTAGAAGACTGAGCTCTATTAGCTCTATAACCCCATCTCCTTGAAGGGCACTCACCCTGGAAATGGCCAAGCTGTCCGCATGAAAAGCAAGTATTTGTGCCCTCACGGCACGCACCAAGATGTAGCCTGCCACATCTGCCATAAGGTGGCTTTCCTCCCAGGCCTTGGGAAATGCTAGGTTGGGACTGAGGTCCCTGAGCTCTGAAATTTTGGTGACCATAGGATTTCTAATCACACCTGTTTTGTTGAATAAGTGCACTCGCCTTAAGGGGTGCATAACTAGAAGACTTCTTCTGAAAGAAAGTTCTATCACCCTTATTCCGCTTCTGTTGGCTAGGCTCATGCCCTACCGATTTGGCCTTCTTACTCTGCTGCTCTTCCCTGTCCTTCTTCTTGTCCTCCTTAGTCTGCTGGGCATAGACCATAAGTCTAGAGATATCCATACCTGCGATCAACAGTGTTGCCTTGCACTTCCGCTTTACATATCTGCCCAACCCAGACACAAACTTTCTCATCCTCGCCCTCATATCAAGGACCATCTCTAGAGCATATCTAGACAGTTGGAAGAACTTGAGGCTATACTCTTTGACAATTAACCCCTCTTGCTTTCGATTCACGAACTCCTTAACCTTCGCCTCTCTCAACTCTTGGGGAAAGAAGTGATCTAGAAAAGCACTCTTAAACTCCTCCTACTCAGCAGGCTCAGCATCCTCACATCTACCATCTTCCCACTTGTTATACCAGACATTGGCAACATTCTTAAGTTGATACGAGACCAACTCGACTCCCTCAACCCCATTCGCATGCATAGCCCTCAGGATCTTACGTATCCCATCAATAAAGTTTCGCGGGTCCTCCTCAACCTTAGACCCTGTATAGACTGGTGGGTTCATACTCAGAAAATCTCTGAGCCTGGTCGCAGCTGTAGGCTCTTGGGAGCTGGAGCTAGGGGCTTGGGGACCGCGGCTATTACTCTGAGAGGCCACCAACTGAGTGAGCATAGCGATGGCTCCCCTGAAGTTTGCTTCTGAAGCAGAGGCTGACTTAGCAGAAGGTGCCGGTGGAGCCTCAGTAGCTCTGGCAGGTCGACACCGTCTCCTTGTCTCATTCTGGGGAGAGAGCTCTGGTAAAAGATTCTCAGTGTTAGGGACCAAGGCATCTCTTTGGGTAGCAGTGCGTTTTGGAGGCATGATCTACAAACGCGTAGCGCGCGAATTAGAAGAGAGTTTCATAGAGTCAAACTCTATCGCACGAACTCAGAACATCAAATAAGTGTAACTATTCCTAATGTCCTATAGCCTCCTTTTTATGAAGTGTGGTGTGCGACACACATATAAACAAGACTCTACTAGACACGACTTCATAGACTCCCTAGGACTCATGAAATCTGTGCTCTAATACCATGTTTGTCACGCCCCGGGGGGGGAGGGAGGTACCCTAGGCATGGCCGGCACCCAAAGACTATTTTTAGTCCCCAAGGGAACCACTCGTTCTCAGGACGATCACTCAACATCAATATGGCGGAAATACTTGGAAGTAGTGTAGTGAGCTACCTCAATAAAAGGGTCAATGGACACCATAAATTCAAATAGTATTCTCATAACCCATGCTAGGCACATAGTTCGAGGAAAGGGAGAGGGCCTTTGAGATAACCCCGTCACCCGCAATCTATCGGTGCTAAGTCGGGATCCCACGAAAATACTTATACATGTACGTGCTTTCAGGAGATACAATACTCATTTCAAACGTAATTTATATCATAACTCTTCAATGCACATTTAGGCTTAAATGCCAAATCATAAGTCATAATCGTGATACTCATGCAAGGAATAGCTCATCCACATATACAAGATGGTGCAAAGCACCCGAGATGCTCAATGAGACATAATCATAGGACATGTCTGTGATCACATTCTAGTCATAACCAATATTTTATCAAAATCCTATCATGATCATTTCATAAACCATAATTGGGCTTAACCCACTTCATAATTTCCATAGAGACCAATGTTCGTGAATGCAAATGCAATGCATGATGTGAGAATAGCATGGGTAACATAGATTCGAGTTAAAACCAATATCATAATATGAAATTGAGTAAATCCATAATTAAATCAACGCCTAAATCATAATATAAATCACCCATGCATAAATCAACTTTAAAGGGAACATGCATGTTCATAACTTTATATCTCAATGTAAATCATCATAATACTAAGCAAAGTAAATTAAGGTAAAGTACAACCCATACACCAATTGGATTTAACAAAATCAAATAGTGAAAACCCACATTTAAAGTAAACAAAAGTTCATGAAATCAATTGAAAGGAATTTTGGGTCTTCTTGGTTGAAAGGGACAAAGAATCAATCCCACATACCTTGATTGAGGAGCTGGAATTTGGGGAAAAGAACCTAGCTTGAAGTTGAACTTCAATTAAACCCTAGCTTTGAGTCTTGAGAGGGGAGAGTAGAGAGTATTTGGGAGTGATCTTTTGAGGGGAAGAGGGTTCAAAGAGAGTGAATTAAAAGGGGAGGGATATCTGCTGAGTTTAGGGATTTTGGACAAGTAAAAAGTCACAATTCATAATTAAAATAAACCGTAATTACATAAACGCCATTAATGAAACGGGTAAGATTTGAACTAGCAGGTCTATACAGCCTTCTACACGGTCCATGAGTTGTTACACGGACCGTGAACAGTGCTCATGAACCAGGACTTAGGTAAATTTCGCAGTGCCAACACTTAGAATTTATCCGAGGCTAAGGGGTGCTACACAGGCAACCACACGGCCCGTGTGAAACAGCACAGGTCATGCCAAGAGCCGTGAAACATCACTTAGAAAACTTCCGCACAAAAAAGTCACGAGAAAGTGATTTCATACTTAGAAAGAATTTCAAGTCGCGAGCCTCACGGTGGGCCACACAGCCTGTGACACGCCACACGAACCATGTGTGTGGCCGTGTGCCCACACTTGGCTTGAAATTTCTCATTGAGTCCATGCCGTCAAAATCTTGGTCAAGTACCCCTCCATGGGAGGCCACAAGGTCCGTGTGGCTTCACGGACCATGTGGGCCTTCCATGGAGCGACACTTGGCAATTTTGTTGCTCGGGATGATACTAAGAGGTCTGAAAAAGCCTTTCAGAAATCTGGGTCCTTACATCATCTCCTCTTGGGAAAATTCGTCCCCGAATGTGCAACAACAAGGCTTGCAAGCTTGACTTGGGACATGAAACATCCGAACACAAGGTACAACACATAGTTTACCATTCGAAAATCATAAAATCTTTAAAAATTCATTTTAAAATGTATTCAAATCATTCCATCATCACAAAGTAAATCATTTCTGTGCACATGTATGCATGCCATGCCATGAGACTCAAGAGTGAAGGAATTAGGACTATTTAGAAAAGGGAGGACCTAGTACCTTAGGCTTGAATAGATCGGAAAATATGAGGATATCCTTGATCATGTCCAGGCCCGCCTCCCATGTAGCACTCTCCGCATGTTGATTTCTCCATAGTACCTTCACCGAAGCCATATCCTTGTTACGAAGCCGCTTCACTTTCTATCCAAGATCTCCACCGGATTTTCTCATAAGATAAGTTTTCTTCAACCTCAATTCCTTCTAAAGGCACAATGGTGCTAGGATCAATAACTAGCTTCTTCAATATAGACACATGAAAGACCGGGTGAATGGAACTCATGTCCGGAGGCAACTCCAACCTATAAGCCACGCTCCTAATATGTTCAACAATCTCATAAGGGCAAACATACCAGGAGCTTAGCTTACCTCTCTTGCCAAATCACATCACACCCTTCATGGGTGAAACCTTCACATACACCCAATCACCAACAGGAAATTCAAGATCCCTCCTCCTAGTATTCGAATAGGAATTTTGGCGACTTTGGGCCGTTTTCAACCTTTCTCTAATCACCTTCACCTTTTCTATTTCCTCCAACACCAAATCCGGACCAATCATTGCCATTTCTTCCAATTCAAACCACCCAAATGGTGACCTACACCTTCTCCCATACAGGGCCTCTAAAGGTTCTATACCAATGCTAGCATGAAAAATATTATTAGAAGCAAACTCAATGAGTGGAAGGTGATCATCCCAGTTACCCTTAAACTCCAACACATAAGCCCAATATCCTCCAAGGTTTGAATAGTTCTCTCAGCTTGCCCATCAGTTTGAGGATGAAAAGCGGTGCTCAACTTAATCTTAGTTCCAAGTCCCTTCTGAAATGATTTCCAAAAGTGGGAGGTGAATTGGGTGCCACGATCCGATATGATGGACCTCGGCATACCATGGAACCTTACCATTTTTTGGATGTATAACCTTGCGTAATCCTCAGCGGTGAAAGTAGTCTTGACCGGTAGGAAGTGAGTCGACTTAGTCATCTGATCAACGACAAACCAAATGGAGTCAAATTCCCTTCGGGTCCGAGGCAAACCAACCACAAAGTCTATGTTTACATCTTCCCATTTCCATGTGGGAATCTCAATGTCTTGAGCCAAGCCACCAGGCCTTTGATGCTCTACCTTCGCTTGTTGACTATTTGGACATTCAGACACGAACTTAGCTATGTCCTTCTTCATACCATGCCACCAATACATCTCCTTCAAATCCCAATACATCTTAGTGGATCCCGGGTGAATAGAGTAATGGGAGTTGTGAGCCTTCCTCATGGTCACCCTTTCTAAGATCATCCACATCTGGAATCACAAAGTCGATCTTGATATCAGAGCACACTATCTCCCTCTTGGGAGAACACCTCTATCTCTTTTTCAGCAACTAACTTCTTCAATTCAACCAACGAGGGGTCCAAATCTTGCGTAGCTTTCACATCAATCACCATGGAAGACTCTGCCCTGCTTTGAACATGGATACCACTATTATCCGAATCGGTCAACCTAGCACCCAAACTAGCTAACCGGCGAACATCCTTCACCAACTCCTTCCTTTCTTCTCCAACATGAGTCACACTACCCATGGACAACCTACTGAGAGCATCAGCTACAATGTTGGCCTTGCTAGGGTGATATTGAACACTCATGTGGTAGTCCTTTAGGAGCTCCAACCATCTCCTTTGTCTCAAGTTGAGATCTCTTTGAGTGAATACGTATTGCAAACTCTTTTGATCGGTGAAAACATCAATATGCACCCCATACAAATAGTGCCTCCAAATTTTCAAGGCAAAAACCCCCACCGCTAACTCAAGATCATGCGTTGGTAATTACGCTCATGCACCTTCAACTGCCTTGATGCATATGCTATTACATTTTTGTGCTGCATAAGCACACATCCCAAACTGATGCGTGAGGTATCACAATACACAACAAATCCCTCTAAGCCATTTGGTAAGGTCAAGACGGGGGCCAATGTAAGCCAATCCTTTAAAGTTTGGAAACTCTTCTTGCATTCATCTGACCATACAAACTTAACCTTCTTTTGGTCAGTTTATTCAATGGAGACGCAATAGGTGAGAACCCTTCAACGGACCTCCTATAATAGCCAGCCGATCCCAGAAAGCTTCGAATATCCGAAGGAGTCAACGGTCTGGGACAATTCTTCACCGCTTTGGTCTTCTTTGGGTCCACCTTAATTCTATCACCGGACAACACATGACTAAGAAAAGCCACTTCACCCAACCAAAATTCACATTTGCTAAACTTGGCATACAAATTCTTCTCCCTCAAAGTTTGTAGGATCAACCTCAAATGACCCCCATGCTCCTGCTCACTTCAGGAGTAAATAAGGACATCGTCGATAAAGACTACTACAAAACTGTCAAGAAAAGGTTAGAACACCTTATTCATAAGATCAATGAACACGGCCGGAGCATTGATTAAACCGAACGACATCACCACAAACTCATAGTGCCCATATCTTGTCTGAAAGGCCGTCTTAGGAATGTGACACTCCCTAACCTTCAACTGATAATACCCGGAACGAAGGTGAATCTTTGAGAAGTGAGTAGCTCCTTGCAGCTGGTCGAACAAGTCATCAATCCTAGGCAACAAATATTTATTTTTAATGGTCACCTTATTCAATTGCCTATAATCAATACACATTCGGAGGGTCCCATCTGTCTACCTCACAAACAACACTGGAGCACCCCACGGTGATATACTTGGCCTAATGAATCCTTTTTTCAACAAATCCTTTAATTGATGTTTGAACTCTTTTACTCTATTGGTGCCATAGATAAGGAGGAATAGAGATAGGTTAAGTACCCAAAAGAAGATCTATGCCAAAATCTACTTCCCTCTAGGGAGGAATATAGGGCAAGTCTTTGGGAAATACATCCGAGAACTCATTTACCACCGGAACTGACTCAATAGTAGGTGTCTCGGACTCCATATCCTTGACCCTCACAATATGATAAATGCACCCTTTGGAAATCATTTTCCGGGCCTTGAGGTAGGAAATAAACTGACCCTTAATAGAGGAGTCATTACCCTTCCATTCAAGAACGGGCTCATTGGGAGGTTGGAACTTAACCTTTCGGGTTCTACAATCTATAGAAGCATATGATGCATGCAACTAATCCATCCCATGAATCACGTCAAATCAAACATCTCAAGTTCCACAAGGTCACACGGGAAAACCTTGTGCAACAAAGAAACAGGGAAACCATGATAGACCGTTTGTGCAACAATAGATTCACCCACGGGAGTATAGAGTGAAAATGGATCCTTCAGAATCTTGGGACTCAAACCAAATTTAACAGCCAACATAGGAGTCACAAAAGATAAATTTGCACCTGGGTCAAGCAAAACATAAGCATCAAAATCAAAGACTTTTAACATACTAGTCACGACATCTGGAGCTTCCTCAACCTCTTGACGAGCATGGAGTGCATAAATTCGGTTGTTCCTTGGGGAAACACCTTGGGGAGCTCTTTGTTGGCCCTACACGCCTTGAGCCACCTGACCTTGACCTCTATGTGCATATCTAAGACAATCAGCAACCTTGTGGTTCTTATCACCACAGCCAAAGCAAGCACCCAGATCCTTCTAACAAGCACCCGTGTGGGGTTTTCTACACTTGCCACATAAAAGGATGCCCTTGCCCACCACCAGCTGGTGGCCAAGGAGGAGGTACCCGAACATTAGCGACCCGAGTTCCAGAACCTTGGCCCTGCTGGAAACAACCAAAGCCGACACCTCGAGAGCCAGAAAATCCACCATCAAAATGGTTCCTCTTAGGATCGTGCATCCTTTTCTCCCTGAGTTTCTCCCCTTCGATCTATTCAGCATACCCCATGAGTCTAGAGATATCCATATCCCATATGAGCATAGTAGTATGACATTCTTTCACAAGAAAATCAGAGATACCAGAAATCAACTTATGTATTCTTGCACAGGGGTCACCCACGAGTGATGGAGCATACTTGGAGAGCTTTGTGAATTTGAGGGCATAGTCCCTCACACTCATACTCCACTGCTTGAGGTTGATGAATTCAGTTATCTTGGCCTCCCTGAGCTCAAGTGGAAAGAAACGATCCAGGAAAGCAAGTTTGAAGTCTTCCCAATTGACATCACCATCACAGATTCTCTCCATAGCCCATTGGGTGTACCATACCTGAGCCACATCTTTCAATTGATAGACATCCAACTCTGCCTTCTCCTCAGAAGTGACACCCATAACGTTTAACGCCTTGGTGAGCTCATTAATGAACTCCTGAGCATCCTCGTCAGCCTTTCACCCATAGAATTTTGGAGGATTCATCTAGGTAAAATCCCTTACCCTAGAAACTGGTGTAGGATCTCGTGGGAGGTTAGCCTACTTAGTCTGCGAGGTCACCACCTGGCCAAGCATGGCAAATGCTTTACAGAATTCACCATTAGAGATGGGTTCATCCATAGGCACTTGGGGTGCCTGATCCTCATCAGCCGAAGCCGGCCTTGGGTGGGATCTTCCTCGAGGCATCTTCTGAAATGGAGCAACGATGTCGTCAATATAAGAAAGCAAATTACACAAGTCTTAGCACGACATAGGGCATGAAGAAGTGAGGCAATTCCTAGAACGTCTCTGTAGTCTCTCACTCATAGGTATGGTGTACTTTACACCCATGAATAGGACTCTACTTGACACGACATGTTGGACTCCAAGGACCATTTATAAACCTAGTGCTCTAATACCATATTTAGTCATGACCTGGGTATATGGCATAAAAGTGACACGGCAAATGGGAACCCAAGAGTCCCCAAACAAGCCTCAAGTATCCAAGTCCACATCAGTGGTTTGGAAGTGCATTACAATAGTAAACACATAGTTATAAGGGATGGGAATGTAGGACTTATGCTATGGGGATATTGAAGGGAAAGGGGTTTACATGGATCCACATAAGACGTAGCACATATAAATTAAGGGGCGGTTAAGTATGTCTCACTCTATGGGGGCAATTCGGGGCTTAGGATTTTCCACATTTTCACACCCAACAAGCATATAAAAAATACAAAATTCCATGATCAATTCATATGAATACATAAACCATATATCACGCATAGCATAAAGATTTTCGAGTGTCTACATGCTATCCAACAATTCCTCTAATCAAGATGGAACGAGGGCCAGGATATGTACCGGGCTCACCCTCAAACAAAAAGGAAATTTGGAATAACATAAGTAGAGGGAAGGTGGCCTGTCCTTGGAGGATGGGACTCACCACAAGTACTCTTCTGGAACGAACTATTCGTCAAACGACTGATAATCGTAGTGCTAGGCCCCTGCATGATAAAATCATGTAGGCATAGAGTATGCGTTAGTATGTTTGAATGTACTAAGTATGCGGGCATGCAATACATATGACTTGTTAAACCTACACTTAAATGTTAGATGGAAAAGACACATAACATAGGAAGAATCATATAATCAAGGGAGAAATATATACAAGATGCCATGAAATTCATGATGCATGCATGAAATGATGCTCATATATAACAGGGATGTGACCTCAACCATCATGCGTAAGACCAAACAAGCTATTACTTGGAATCCCGATGAAAACCCATCACCGGTACAGAGGTGGTCTACTTGCCAAAGGTAAATCATACTTCACCTTACGAGAACTCATCCTATTTCGTATGATGCAACCCCCTTACAGGAACCCGTCCCATTTCGGTAAGGATTTTTCATATAGCATATCATATCACATAACACTTCAACTTACGGGAATCCATCCTATTTCGGATAGGATTCTCATAACCCATGCTAGGCACATAGTTCAAGGAAAGGGAGAGGGCCCTTGGGGATAACCCTGACACCCTCAATCTATCGGTGCTAAGTCGGCATCCCACGAGAATACTTATACATGTATCTGCTTTCAAGAGATACAATATTAATTTCAAACCGTAATTCATTTCATAACCGTTCAATGCACATTTAGGCTTAAATGCCAAATCATAAGTCATAATCATGATACTCATGCAAGGAATAACTCATTCAGATATACAAGATGCTGCAAGCACCCGAGATGCTCAATGAGACATAATCATAAGATATTTCTGTGATCACATTCGTGTCATAACCAATATCTTATCAAAATCCTATCGTGATTGTTTCATTAACCATAATTGGGCTTAACCCACTTCATAATTTCCATAGAGACCAATGTTCGTGAATGCAAGTGCAATGCATGATGTGAGAATAGCATGGGTAACATAGAGTCGAGTTAAAACCAACATCATAATATGAAATTGAGTAAATCCATAATTAAATCAACACGTAAATAATAATATAAATCACCCATGCATAAATCAACTTTAAAGGGAACATGAATGTTCATAACTTCGTATTTCATTGTAAATCATCATAATAATAATCAAAGTAAATTAAAGTAAAGTACAACCCATACACCAATTGGATTTAATAAAATCAAATGGTGAAAATCCACATTTAAAGTAAACAAAAATTTATGAAATCAATTGAAAGGAATTTTGGGTCTTCTGGGTTGAAAGGGATCAAGAATTAATCCCACATACCTTGATTAGGGAGCTGGAATTTGGGGAAGAACCTAGCTTGAAGTTGAACTCCAATTAAACCCTAGCTTTGAGTCTTGAGAGGGGAGAGTAGAGAGTATTTAGGAGTGATCTTTTGAGGGGAAGAGAGTTCAAAGAGAATGAATTAAAAGGGGAGGGATATCGGTTGAGTTTAGGGGTTTTTGATAGGTAAAAGGTTACAATTCATAATTAAAATAAACGGTAATTACGTAAACGCCATTAATGAAATGGGTAAGATTTGAACTAGTAGGTCTATACAACCTTTTACACGGTCCGTGAGTCGTTACACGGACCATGAACAGTGCTCGTGAACCAGGACTTAGGTATATTTCTCAGTGCCAACACTTAGAATTTATCCGAGACTAAGGGGTTCTATACGGGCAACCACACGACCCGTGTGACACTACACGGGTCGTGCCAAGAGCCGTGAAATATCACTTAAAAAATTTCCGCACGAATAGTTACGAGATGGTAATTTCATACTTAGAAAAATTTTCGCGTCATGATCCCCACGATGTGCCACACGGCCCGTAACATGCCACACGACTCATGTAGGTGGCCGTGTGCCCACACTTGGCCTGAAATTTCTTGTCGAGTCCACGCCATCGAAATCTTTGCCAAGTTTTGCTCCACGGGAGGCCACCGGTCCGTGTGGCCTTCCATGAAGTGAAACTTGGCAAATTTTTCGCTCGAGATGATACTAAGAGGTCCGACAAAGCCGTTCGAAAATCTGGGTCCTTATAGAGTTATTATTACTTTTACCCATATCGGTGCTCAATACAACTCCCAAAATATAACTTTTATAATGCTCATAACTTTAAGAGTAACTTTAAGAGTAAGAGTCCTCAAAATGCCTATTTAATCTTTTGGGACTAGCCCAACTTTAACTTTTATAAAAATTTTCTTCACTTGTCTCTTTTCTTTGACTGAAAGCTGTATCAATGCAAAGTGTATCAAAACATAATCTTTATCACTCAACTATCTTGTTGGTATAAAAGCTTTAAGTACTTTTTAAACTTAACTCAAAAGTGTGGACATAATAGTTCTTTACAAAATATATATGGGGTTCTCACAAGTACAACAATAACTGTAAATCTTATCTCAATAACTTAATTTAGTAGTGAAATTAGTAAAGGCCATGATTTTATCAATAAAAAATGCACAACAACAACAACAACAACATACCCAGTAGAATCCCACAAGTGGGGTCTGGGGAGGGTAAGATGTACGCAGAACTTACCACTACCACATAGTGGTAGAGAGGTTGTTTCCTGAGAACCCTCGTCACAAAAACCCATCAGCAGAATAAGCTAGATATGGAAGGAGAAAGTGCACAAGAAGAACAATTAATAATGAAAAAGCACATGATATTAAGTAAATACAGGAAAATTAACATATAAAGGCATATAAATAATATATAAAAGGTATACAATTAACAACTCCTTCCTTTCTACCCAATTAGCCTACTACTCTAATTCTCGACCTCCACTCCTTCCTATCTAAGGGCATGTCCTCGGTGAGATCAAGTTTCACCATATCATGTCTAATCACCTCCCCCCAATATTTCTTAGGTCTACCTCTACCCCTCTGTGTAGCTCCCAAATCTATCCTCTCACACCTCCTAACAGGGGCATCGGTACTCCTTCTCTGCACATATCCGAATCATCGCAATCTCGCTTCCCTCATCTTGTTGGCTGCAGGGGCCACCTCTAGCTTCTCTCGAATGGCCTCGTTTCTAATCTTATCACTCCTGGTGTGACCACACATCTATCTTAACATCCTCATTTCTGCGACCTGCATCTTCTGAACATGTGCATTTTTTATTGGCCAACACTCCACCCCATACAACAAAGATGGTCTAACCACCATTCTGTAGAACTTACCTTTGAGTTTAGGTAGTATCTTCTCATCACATAATACTCTAGAGACCAACCTCCATTTTGTCCAAGCCGCTCCAATACGATGTGTGACATCATCGTCGATATCCCCACTAATCTGGATGATAGACCCCAGATACTTAAAGCTTCCCTTCTTGGGGATAGGGTGGGCCGCAAGTCTCACATCAATGTGTGCTTCATCCTTCGCAACACTGAATTTGCACTCCAAGTATTCTGGTTTGGTCCTACTCAGTTTAAATCCTTTGGACTCAAAGTGTGTCTCCAGACCTCCAACCTATCATTAACTCTAGTTCGGGTCTTATCAATCAGTACTATGTCATATGCAAACAACATACACCATGGGTCTTCCACCTGGATAGATTGCGTTAGCTCCATCCATCACCAACGCAAATAAAAAAGGGCTCAACACAGATCCTTGATGAAGTCCCATCTTGACAGGAAAATATCCTGAGTCTCCTCCCACCGTTCTTACCTGAGTTTTGGCTCCATCATACATGTCCTTTATCACTCTAATATATGCCATTGCGACGCCTTTCACCTCCAAACATCTCCATAGGACATCCTTCGGGACTTTGTCATAGGTCTTCTCAAGATCAATGAACACCACATGACGGTCCTTCTTACTTTCCCTATATTTCTCCACTAATCTCCGAACAAGGTGAATCGCTTCAGTAGTCGATCGTCCTGGCATGAATCCAAACTGGTTTTCTAAAATAGACATAATTTTTCTTACCCTCATCTCCACCACTCTCTCTCATGCCTTCATAGTGTGACTCAACAACTTGATACCCCTGTAATTATTACAGTTTCAAATATCACCCTTGTTCTTATACAGTGGAACCATTGTACTCCTCCTCCATTCATCCGACATCTTGGCCGTCTTCGTGATAGTATTGAAAAGACTAGTAAGCCACTCTATGCCATCTTTGACCATGTTCTTCCAAATATCTACCGGAATCTCACCTGGTCCGATCGCCCTCCCTCTCTTCATCCTACTAATAGCCCTTCTAACCTCCTTAACTCTGAACCGCCTGCAATAACCAAAATCTCGATGACTTTCGGAGTGTGCCAACTTGCCTAATCCAAAATCTCGATGACTTTCGAAGGTTCCTCTCGAAACCCCTAGTACCTCAGAGGCTACCTTTCTAGTGCAACCAGCAGTCTTGTCCCATATATTATTCACATCTCCGCCATTACTCCAGGCTTCTATGTTTCTCATCTTTTCTTCCATCTCATGAGAGAGGGCAGGAGTCAAGCCCCCCATCTAATCTTTGGTTGGACGTAAACAATCTTCCTCTTCTTTTCTCTCTTAATCTCTAAGTCCATCACTAGAAGCCTATGTTGAGTGAAAATACTTTCGCTCGGAATAACTTTGCAATAAAAAATGCATGAGCAAGTATTTTGATAAAATTGACTAGAAACGGAGAAAACCTGATCTCAACTCATAACCTTGAGCTTGGTTAGAGACTAGTAGTTAAAGATACTAAAACATATGTAGAATAACTTTTGGAGGGCCTTACATACCTGGGAAATTAGTTTCTTGAAGGAATTGAAGAAGGTGTTTGAAAGCCCTAGGTTTTTTCCTTTTGAAATTACATTGTGAGTTTGGAGAGTGTTTGAATGTTAATGATATGAGAATTACATTTTTGGGGTTTATTTAAGTGAAAACTAACAAGTTAAGGTTTAAAGGGTGAGAAAAAACAAAAATACCCCTCTTTGAAAATGCCGATCAGGTCAACTACGAGACCCTCTATGGCCCGTAGGGACCCTTCCGTAAACTCTGGGCAAATTTTGGGGTCTTTGGATCCCTTTTACGAGCCCATTCTATGACCTGTAGAATGGTCCGTAAAGTCTAAGGCCAAAAATGTGAAGTTTCTGGACTTTTTCTATGAATTAGCAGACGGGCTGTACTTTGATTTTTGGTCTGTAAAGAGGTTTTGTAATTTCTTTTGCTCTGGCAGTCTTCAGTAAAATAACCATAAATTTTGACTTTGAACTCCAAATGAGGTGAAACCAATTGTATTGGAAAGCTAATTCAAAAGTCTTTCATTTGGTAGGTCATGTGACATCTAATTCTTTATTCTATGAGTTATGATCCTTTAAAGTGGACCGTTGCATAATTTAAGACTAGAAACTCAATTTATAGGGAAGTTTTGAACTCGACTAAGTACTAGAGGTCTCTTATGACCTTGATACACTTCCTGCATATAAGAGTGAGGCTTGAAACATATTTAAATGTGAGGGTAGAATTATGGGATGTCATAGAGCTGTCCTTTAACAGAGATTATACTTGGATTGAACAAGAATATCCTTTCGAAATTTCGTCATGTTTGGAATTAGAACAATTATTCTCTTCCAAAAAGGCATTGTAGCTCAAAACAAAAGCAAATAGAAAACCACCCAATCCAAGCTAAATATCAAAATGGAGAATCCACCAATCAATTTCAAAATTACCACATCACTTTCTTCAATAACATAAGACTTTAATTCTCCTAAAGAATCATTAGTCTTTGTGGAAATAAGCACAACAGACGATTCTTGAAATATTGTCGTTGAAATGGTAGCTACCATATGAAGCGCATACCAATTATTGGACACCGCTAGTGTTGCAGTGTCTGTGCAACCGAGCATTGCACCCGTGATTGTGAGAACATGGAGGAGGATGAAAAGCCCATCGTATAACGATGGGGTTAGGTGTAAAGAGTGAGTAAGGAAGATAAAACTCGAAGATGCACCTAAGAGAATGTAATTGCTTAAATGAAATATTTGGTAAGATCGACGATAGTGAGACTTGAATTCAGTTGAAGTGATGTGGGAAAGAGTACCCATTGGATTGAATTTGATGAATAGATTTGAATTTTTTTGAATGGATTTTAAAAATTGTTGGTGAGTTTGTAGAGAAAAAATTTAGAAAGTTGAGGTATTCGAAGAAGTGATTTGATCATGTATTTAGCTATTTAATTAGTGATTAATAGCTAATTGAAATGTTGGAAGAGAATAAAATCCAACGGCACAAAAGCAGCAATAGATCTAGATCTAATTATTATTTGAAAAAGTAACAAAATGGTACGACAATTCTAGTATGAGTTAATTAATTGTATGAATGATCCTTGTGTAGCATAAATATTAAGGTTTAAGATCATCAACTTGATGTAAAATAAGAGCAATGTGGAATAAGAGGTAGAAAAGACATATAGAGATGAAGAGAGATTATTATTTTCAAGTAGAGAAAAGTGCCTGATAGACTCCTCAACTTTGTCATTTAGAGATGGAGTTGATATACCTTTTATATAAAAGTGACTCACATATATCCTGTCATTACAAAAGTGGCTCACATGTACTATTTTCATCTAACAAAAGTATAAAGGACAAAGGAAAAATTCATCGAAGGATAAGGCGGAATGAGATCCTTCGATTTAGATCCTTTAGTTAAGGCACCAAAAATTTATTTTAATTTGTACTTTTATATTTTAATTTGAAAAAAAATTCATCTAGAGGTATACACGATGCTTTTCACACGTAATTTTTTTATTTCACTAATTATCATTATTTGAGTTTCTTATTGTTATTTCAAAATTTTCATTATTTAGAGTAAAAATATGAGAAATAGGAAAGGAAGTGTGAATATAGAAAGAGAAAAAAGTAAGAAAAAATTAACTTTTTTGGACAGACCTGTCACTTTTAGAATGAGTGTCCTATGAGGAGACGGGGTGCAGGAAGTAGCAAAGCACAATCCTCCGTAGCACCCTCAGCCAGTAGTTATCAAAGGGGTACCACAGCGGGTACAAGAGGCAAAACAAACAGTCTCTATGCAATGGGTAATCGACAGGATCAGGAAGTTACACCAGATGTTGTCACGGGTATGTTCGAGTCTTTACTTTTGATTGTTATGCATTACTGATCTGGGTGCCGCTCTATCTTTTGTGACTCCCTGTGTGGTTAATATATTTAGGACAGTTTTGGAGTGTTTGCTTGAACCTTTTACAGTTGCCACTCCTATTGGTGAGTCTATCCTAGCCGAGAAGGTCTATAGGGATTGTGTAGTATTTGTCTATCATAGAGATACCTTGACTGACTTAATAGAGTTGGAGATGATTGACTTTGATGTGATTCTTGACATGGATTGGCGTCACACCTGTTATGTCTCCATTGATTGTAGGACCCAAATTGTCAAGTTCCAATTTCCTAATGAACCGTTCCTAGAGTGGAAGGGGAGTTCTGTTGCACCTAAGAGCAAGTTTATTACCTACCTTAGAGCTAGAAAGCTAATCTCTAAAGGTTGTATCTACCATATCGTGCGATTAAGTCTGATGATGTTGAGCCTCCTACTCTAGAGTCAGTCCCGATTGTAAATGAGTTTCATTAAGTATTTCTTGAGGATCTGCCTGGAGTCCCTCCTGACTGGGAGATTGACTTTGGGATTGATGTTCTTCTCGATACCCAGCCTATCTCAATTCCACCTTATAGGATGGCCCCCCGCTGAGTTGAAAGAGTTGAAAGAGAAATTGAGGGATTTGTTAGAGAAGGGATTTATCAGGCCAAGTGATTCTCCTTAGGGTGCTCCTATTTTATTCGTGCGAAAAAGATGGGTCTCTAAGAATATGCATTGATTATAGACAACTGAACAAGGTCACAATAAAGAATAAATATCCCCTTCCAGGATAGATGATCTATTTGACCAGTTCTAGGGTGCCTTTTGCTTCTCGAAGATAGACCTTAGATCTAGCTACCATCAGTTGAAAGTGAGGGAATGTGACATTCCAAAGACAACCTTTAGAACCAGATATGGCCATTTTGAGTTCTTTGTCATATTCTTTGGGTTGACGAATGCACCTGCAACCTTTATGGACTTGATGAACAGATATATTCATGATTGTATTTATCGACGATATCTAGGTATATTCTAAGGATGAAGAGGAGCATGCCAATCACCTTAGAATAGTCTTGCAGACTCTCAAAGACCATGGGTTGTATGCAAAGTTCTGGAACTGTGAAGTTTGTCTTAAATTAGTGGCTTTCCTAGGCCATGTTGTTTCGAGTGATGGTATTTGAGTAGACGCCCAAAAGATTGAAGCAGTTAAGAACTAGCCTAGGCCGACCGCTCTAATTTACATAAGAAGTTTCTTGGGTTTGGCAGGCTATTACCACAGATTTATTGATGGATTTTCTTCCCCATCCGCACTATTGACCAAATTGACTCAGAAGAAGGTCAAATTTCAGTAGTTCGATGAATGTGAGAGGAGTTTCCAAGAGTTCAAAACTAGATTGACTACTGCCCTAGTTTTGACTTTGCCTGATGGGACAAAAGACTTTGTAATGTATTGTGAGGCGTCATGAGTTGGATTGGGATGTGTGCTGATGTAGAGGGGAAAAGTGATAGTTTATGCTTCCAGACAACTTAAAGTTCATGAGAGGAACTACCCAACCCATGATCTTGAGTTAGCAGCAGTGGTGTTCGCGCTTAAGATTTGGCCCCACTACTTATATGGAATGCATGTAGATACGTTCATTGACCACAAGAGCCTGTAACATGTCTTCAGTCAGAAAGAGCTCATCCTGCGGCAGAGGAGATGGTTGGAATTGCTCAAGGATTATGACATGAGCATTCTCTAACACCCAGGTAAGGATAACATTGTTGTTGATGCTCTTAACAGGTTATCTATGGGTATCACTGCCCATGTGCAGAAAGGAAAGAAAGAGTTGGCTAAGGAAGAGCATAGATTGGCCCGACCGAAAGTGCAACGTGAAGAGAATGATGAAGGCAGAATTAATGTTCTGAATAGGTCTACTTCATCTTTAGTGACAGAAGTTAAAGAAAAGCAAGACCAAGATCCTGTCCTACTTCAATTGAAAGAGGTTGTCCACAAACAAAAGGTGATGGTCTTCTCTAAAGGGGGAGATGAAGTGTTGAGATACCAGAGTAGGTTGTGCGTTCCAAATGTTGACAGAGTACGAGATATAATTATGGCTGAAGCACACAGCTCTAGGTATTCCATTCATCCTAGCTCCGACAAGATGTACCATGACTTGAGAGAAGTCTATTGGTGGAATGGGATGAAGAGGGATATTGTTGAGTTTATTTCTAAGTGCCCAAATTGTCAACAGGTCAAGGTTGAGCATCAAAGACCATGTAGATTGGCTCAGAACTTTGAGATTCATGAATGGAAGTGAGAGATGATCAACATGGACTTCATTATCGATCTACTGAGGTGCCGAAAGTAGCATGATTTGATATGAGTGATTATGGATAGGATGACCAAATAGGATCACTTCTTAGCGGTTAAGACAACTAACACTGCAGAGGAGTATGCCAAGCTATACATCCGTGAGATTGTGAGGTTGTATGGAGTTCCCTTGTCCATCATCTCAGACAGAGGAGCCCAATTCACCTCCAAATCTTGGAAATCTTTTTAGAATGGATTGGGTACTAAAGTGAATCTGAGTACAACCTTTCCCCCTCCGACAGATGGTCAAGCAGAGCGCACCATTCAAACTTTGGAGGATATGTTGAGGGCTTGTGTCCTCGACTTCAATGAAAATTAGGACGACCACGTACCATTGATTTAATTTGCATATTACAATAGTTATTATGGAAGCATCCAGATGGCTCTCTATGAAGCTTTGTACAAAAGAAGATGTAGATCACCAATTGGGTGGTTTGAGGTTGGAGAAGCCGAGTTGATTGGGCCTGATCTTGTTCACCAGTCCATGGAGAAGGTGAATGTCATTAGATAGAGTTTGAAGACTGCACAGAGCCGCCAAAGATCATACACCAATGTGGTGATCGATTAGGTGTACTTGAAAGTGTCACCTATGAAGGGCGTCATGAGATTTGGGAAAAGGGGAAATTGAGTCCTCGCTATATTGGCCCCTATCAGATTGTAAAAAAGATTGGGAAGGTTGTGTATAAGTTAGATTTGCCTTCCGAGTTAGACGCAAATCATCTTGTGTTCCACGTTTCGATGTTGAAGGAATGATTATGAGATCCTACCTTAATGATTCCTATTGAGAGCGTTGGAGTGAATGATAGCTTGTCCCTCGAAGAGATTCCAGTCCAAATCCTTGATCATCAAATTCGCAAGTTAAGAACCAAAGAGATGGCCTCTGTCAAGTCTTATGGAGGAATCATTTTGTTGCGGAAGCCACATGGGAAGCTGAGGAAGATATGAGAACCAAATGCCCGTATCTATTCATGCCCGATGATGAGAATGTTGAAAGTAATGTTCCTACCCTTAACTTAAATTGATTTATCTATTCTTAAGTTGATGTGTCTATTCTTGAGTCTGAATAGAGTTTGTTGAGGTGGATGAGGAGTCGATAGTTTGAGTTATTGAGACGAGTCTTGAGTATATTCGTGCCTTGATGTCCACCTTTACTCATCATTCGAGGATGAATGATTCCGAGGGAAAGATAATGTAACTCATTGTAAAATAACCTAAAATACCCCTAGAGGAAAGATATGTGCATAATGCGTCTTTCCATGCTTCGATGGCAAATCTGAGGCCAGATATGCAATCAACATGAAACATCGAGCGGGAAAGTGGTCTCGGTTGATTTATAGTGCAACTGGATCAAAATAGATTTTTTTGATATGAAAACGATTTCGAGTGAGGTTGCACGATAGGTGTACAACGCGCACTTGCTGCAGACTTGCACTTCGTTTTGGTCCAAATACTTTCTACGGGGTTAGATAACTCGTTCGGAGAATTTTCCATGAAAAACACCAAAAATGAACCATATACACATTGCAGACCCCCATGCACGAGGCGAACATTTTTTCAGGTTTTTGTGAGGGGCATTCCAGACCTTACCCAACCCCTCCCAAACTCAAAATACGATTAAAATAGGTAATTTTCGGCCAAAAAGGGGTTTCTTAACCCATTCTAAGTCTTATTACGTTAAAGATAAGTTAGAGTTTTTGAGAGAAGAAGTGAAAGAAGCTAGGGTTCTAGAGGTTGGAGTCAAATCCTTGGGAATATTGGTGTCATTCTTCATTCCTGGTATGTAAGGTAACCTAAAGCATGAAATTGTTCTTCCATGTTCCCTTTGATTGAGGTAGATTTATAGATGAACGTACTGAATCTTTATGCATGTATTTTCTTCAATACTTTTTTGTAAATTATACCTATCATACGTATTTTCCCATATTGATGATTATGATAAACTTGAATAAATGTTTTCACATGAGTTATTTCATAAAACCCTCTATGTTATTTTACTAAAGATTGCAAGAATGAACATAGAAGATGAGTCTAGAGCCTTGCTAGTTTGAATGTGCATGTAACTAAGATTTTGATCCTGAGATGAGAGTGTTGATGAAATTGATGTTCCTAGAGTCTTAACGAGTATAAAACTAATCCTAAAATGATGACCTAATCCTAGAGTTGATGGTTGATGTAATAAATTGAGTTATCAATGTCCAATGAAACGGTTTAAAAGAGTAATCCTAATGATTGATGTCTTATAAGCATGTCGAGTCCTGAGAGGAGTATTGAGCACCGAATTGAGTAAGAGTAGATAGCAACTCAAACTCAATAACTACATGGTCAACGTAGAAAAGGATTAAACCGTAAAATCGGATGTTTTCTTAGTCCTAAAAGAGGATTTAATGTTCTTTATTTGGATCCACCGATGTGATGTCCTTTACCCTGGCAAGGTATTGAATGAATGTGGCAACGACATCGCTTAGTTGTATCATCACCGGCTCATAGGTGATAGTTGTCGGTTAGAGAAACTCCCAGATAGGTCCCGCACTGATAGTATTCTGAGTTGAGTTGATTGTATGAGTTTAAATATATATTGATAAGTCATTTGTCTACTCTTTATTCTTGCTTTAGATAGAAACTTGACATTTTGGTTGAGTATCATATGAGTTGAGGTTATTCCATATTATTCTGCTTGTATTTTGTTTCATTCAACCATCTTACATGCTCATACATTCCATGTACTGACGTCCATTTGGCCCTGCATCTTTTCATGATGCAGAGACAGGTACTCGAAATCCTTAACAGAAGCTCCATTGAAGGTCTATTCTCTCTACTGCTGATTCGTGAATCTTCCCCTGCATTCTGAGGATATCATTTTATATTTCTTTGCTTTGAGTTAGTTTCATTTTGAGTTTGTGGTAGCCATGCCTATCATGGTACCATTTTAGACTGTAGAGGTAGAGACTTCATAGACTAGAAGATGATGACTTGATGTTGAGGTCTTTCCTTTTTTCTTGAATTTACTTTCCTTCAAAATTGCTACCTTGTCTTAGATGTTGAGTTTAACCTTGTTGGCCTATGGCCCTTATTCATTAAGCTAGAAGTAAAAACTGAGTTGCTCACTATCATGGTTTCCTTATTTTAATGTCTTTTCCTAAATTAGATGATTGGATGACTGTCTTGAGATCGATTGGTTCTCTTGGGGACTACCAATAGTCTCTGAGTGCCGACCATGTCTAGGGTATCCTCACGAGGCATGACAGATAACTTACGGAACTGAATTTGGAGTTAAAATGCAGATTTGGACCCAAAGTTGTGATTTCCAATTGAATTCAAAGTGTCTTTTGACTTTGGTCAACATTCAGAGTTTGGAAGCTAAAATGAAAATTCTGAAAGTTCCAGTGATTCCAAATGGTGAAACTAATGCTAGAAATGGTCTCGTTATAATTTTTATTAATTTTGAGGTTATTTTGGGTATTTGAGTTTCTATCTAGTTTTATTGAGATTTATCAGGTTCCAGGTTGAGGAGACCTCGAAATCAAATTCGGATAGTTCTATTGAGTTCGGAACGTCATTTTTGATAGAGTTACATGTTTGGTTTGTGTGTATCGGGTTCCGAACAAACCCTGGGGGTCCGTTCTGAATTTTGAAATAGAGTTGATTCTTCAAATCTGGTGCAACTTAAATTTGAACTACGTGTTCAATGGATTAGGGCCCGCGTTCGTACAGCTTGTGAAAGCCAGGCCTCCGCATTCACGGATCCACCCGTAACACCCGATACCAAAATATCTTTAAATGAGAGACGCTCGCATAACATGTCTTTCGAATATCTGATGGCAAATTTGAGGTAGAAAATGCGACCAACACGAGAAATTGGGTGGGGGAATGGCCTTGGTTAATTTTAGAGCAATCAGATCATAAGATAATTTTTCGAGGCGAAAATGCAATTTCAAAAAAGTGCATGACATGTCCGCATCACAAACTTACACTTGGATGTATTCCTCATATTTTCTATGGGATTAGCAAACTCTATTGGAAAATTTACGAGGAAAAATCCCAAAAATTGACCAAGTCCACAATGCAGACTTGGTACGCCAAAGGGAAAATTTTCAATTTTTTACGAGGGGCATTCCAGAATTTTCCCAACCCCTTCTAAACATAAAATATGATCAAAATAGTCTCTATAAAAAGGATTTTAACACTCATTCTTAAGTTTTTGCAAACTTCTAACTATGATTAGGGTAAAGGAGAAGAGAGAAGAGCGAGGGTTTAAGGAAATCGAGGGTGAATTCTTGTGAAGTTGATTGTCAAACCCCATACCATATGTCACGACCCGGGGTTAGGGCCTAGATGTGACACGGCGAATGGGGACCCGAGAGTCCCCAAATAAGCCTCAATTATCAGTATACACATCATCAGTTCAAATAGCATCTAAACACATATAACTAAATAGCAGAAATCAAATCTCAAGAATCCATTCATTTATAGATAAGCAATACGACAATCGGAATAGCCTTGTCTAAGAAAGATTTACAGAGTGCCCAACATTGCCTCTACTCAAGGAACGGGGGCCAGGACAAGTTCCAGGCTCACCCTCAACAAAAGAACATACATAATAAACATAAGAAATAACTAGCTCGCCCTCAGAAGTCGAGGCTCACCACAAAAATCTTCAAGAACGAACTATTCATCCAGTGGCTGGTACCCAAACTGCTCGGTCCCTACATGGTAAAATCATGTAGGCATAGATTATAGATTAGTACATTTGAATGTACTAAGTATGCGGGCATGCAATGCATATGACTTACCGAACCTGCATACCAATAATAGATGACAAGGGCACATAATATACAAAGATCATATAAGCAATGGAATCAGTATACAAGATGCCATGGAATTCATGATGCGTGCAATGCGATAATGCTCTTATATAACGGGGATGGACTATAACTAACAAAACAAATCCACGCGAGCTATTACATGAATTAGACCGATTTGGACCTCCCACCGGTAGGGAGAAGATTACATGCCAAAGGTAATCTACATCACACCTTACGACCATGCTTTTCGATGGATGGTCACCTTCCTTACGACCACGCTTTTCGGAAGGATTTACAAGAATCATATCAAATATGTCATGGCATAAGCAAGATAGACGAATATCATCCGTCCCTATGTTGGCACATAGTTCAAGGAAAGGGAAGGTCGATCCATCAGTGCTAAGTCAACCACATCCCACAATACATACATACATATATATTATATATATATATATATATGTATGTATATACGTGCTTTCAAGAGAGTGAAGTACCCATTTCAAAATGTTCAATGCACATTTAGGCTCAATGCCAAATTACAAGATCATAATCATAATGCTCATGCCAGGAATAACTCATCTACATGTACAAGATGGTGCAAGCACCCAAGATGCTCAAAGAGCCAAAGCATAAGACATATATTTGATCACATTTTTGTCATAACCCATATTTTATCAAACTCATATCACAAACATAACTGGGCTTAACCCACTTTGTAATTTCCATAAAACCCATGTTCATGAATGTACATGTAATGAATGATGTGAGAATAACATGGGCGACATATATTCAATCTAAAATCAACATTTTTAAATATAAAATCTAGAAAATCCACGATAAAATCCATATGAAAATCGTAGTATAGATCACCCATGCATAATACCATCTTTAAGGGGACATGCATGTTCATAATTGCATAACTCAAGGTGATTCATCATAATAGAGCTTAACATAACTTAAAATCCGGAATAACACACAGCCCATGCATTGAGCGAAGTTAACAAGATCAAATAGTAAAAATTCACATTTAAGGTGACTAAAACTTCATGAAATCAATTGAAGGAATTTTGGGTATTCTTGGTAGAAAGGGACCAAGAATCAATCCCACATACCTGACTTGAAGAGTAGAAATCGGACTTGAACTGACCCTAATTGGAACTCTAGCTTGAAACCTTGAAAGAGGAGTTGAGGGGAAATGGAGAAGTGACTTTAAGTGGAGTAGAGTGATCTTGGTGGAAGAGTGAAGGGGGGAGGGGTTTTCAGGTGAATTTAAGGGATTAGAATAGGTAGAATGTCGTGATTCATGTTCAAAACAACCGAAATTAAAAAAATGTCATTAATGAAACAGACTTGAATTTGGTCTGTCTAGGTCACACAGCTCGTTACACGGTCCGTGCAGCATCACACAGACAGTGAATAGTGTCGTGGCCCAGGACTTAGAACTCGCAGAAGAAAAATTTCATCGAACTAAGTGGCACCAACACGGACAAGCTCACGAATCATCTGATGTCACATGAGCCGTGACTTAGTCTGTGTAAAGTTAACTCTCCACACTGTAAGCCAAATGAAAGGCCACACTGGCTGTGTGGCGTTACACAGACCTTGTGAAGGTCCGTGTACCTTCACTTGGAAATTTTCCCACATCCCAAGTTTGCCCCTACGGGAACTGATCAAGTGTCACTCCACGTGAGGCCATACGGACCGTGTAGTTCCACACGGGTCGTATAGGCTCCTCCATAAAGTGATCAAATGTCACTCCACGGGAGGCCATACGGACCGTATGGCTCCACACGGGCCGTGTAGGCTCCTCCGTGAAGTGATGCCTGGCAGTTTTCCTGGGGAAAATTTTAGGACCTCAAGGTAATACCAGCGATAGAAAAATCTGGGTCTTTACATCATCTCCCCCTTGGGAACATTCGTCCCCGAATGTGCAAGAACAAGGCTTGAAAGGTTAGAGTTAGGGCAAGACACATCCGACACAAGATACAATGCATAATTCAAATCAAATAAATAAAAAGGTTTTGTACCAAAAGCATCATGCAAAAACTATAGTTCAAGACCCTTAAGCTCATATCAAGATTGTATCCAAATCACTCGAAACACTTGTAGAAAAAAATCATTTAGTGCACATGTATGCATGTCATGTCATGAGACTCAAAAAGGCAAGAAATGGCACCATTAGACAAGGAAGACACCTAGTACCTTATGCTTGAGTAGATTGGAAAAGATGAGGGTATCGTTTCACCATGTCCAGCTCCGCCTCCAAAGTAGCACTTTTCGCTTGTAGATTCCTCCAAAGTACTTTCACCGATGCCACATCCTTGTTATGAAGCCGTTTTACTTACTTATCCAAGATCTCCACTGGTACTTCCTCGTAAGACAAGTTTTCTTCAACCTCAATTCCTTACAAAGGCACAATGGTGCTAGGATCACCAATCAGCTTCCTCAACATAGATACATGGAAGACCGGATGAATGGAACTCAAATCCAGAGGTAACTCCAACTTGTAAGCCACACCTCCAATCCGCTTAACAATCTCGTAAGGACTAACATACCGGGGGCTTAGCTTGCCCTTCTTACTGAAACGCATCACACCCTTCATAAGAGAAACTTTCACATACACCCAATCACCGATATGAAATTCAAGGTCCCTCCTCCTAATATCCGAATAGGACTTTTGATGACTTTGGGCCTCTTTCAATCTTTCTCTAATCACCTTTACCTTCTCCATAGCATCCGACACCAAATTCGGGCCAACTAAATCCATCTCTCCGAACTCAAACCATCCCACTGGTGACCTACACCTTCTCCCATACAATGCTTCAAACGGCGCCATACCAATGTTAGCATGGAAGCTATTATTGTAAGCAAACTCGATGAGTGGAAGATGGTCATCCCAATTCTCCTTAAACTCCAACACACATGCCCTCAATATATCCTCCAAGGTTTGAATAGTCCTCTCACCTTGGCCATCGATTTGAGGGTGAAAAGCGGTGCCCAACTTAATTTTAGTCCCAAGGCCCTTCAGAAAAGACCTCCAAAAGTGGGAAGTGAATTGAGCACCACGATCCGATATAATGGACCTAGGTACACCGTGCAGCCTCACCAACTCCTGGATATATAACCTTGCATAGTCCTCGGCACTGAAGGTAGCCTTGACTAGTAGAAAATGAGCCGACTTCATCATCTGATCCACAACAACCTAGATGGAGTCGAATTGCCTTCGAGTCCGAGGCAATCCAACCACAAAGTCCATGTTCACATCCTCCCATTTCCATGTGGGAAACTCTATGTCCTGCACTAGACCGCCAGGCCTTTGGTGTTCGACCTTCACTTGCTGACAACTCGGGTATTCAGACACAAAGTTAGCAATGTCCCTCTTCATACCATGCCACCAATACACCTCCTTCAGATCCCGATACATCTTGGTAGACCCTGGGTGAATAGAGTAACGAGCGTTGTGAGCCTCACTCATAATTACTCTTCTAAGGTCATCCACATCAGGAACACAAAGCCGATCTTAGTACCAAAGTACACCATCTCCCCCTTGGGAGAATACCTCAATCTCCTTTGCAGCAACCAACTTCTTCAGCTCAAGTAACGAGGGGTCTAAATCTTGCTTAGCTCTTACCTCGTTCACCACGGAAGATTCCGCCCCATTTTGAACCCAAAGACCGCCCTCGCTGGAATCAGTCAACCTGACACCCAACCTAGCCAACCGGTGAACATCCCGCACCAATTCCTTCTTTCTATTCCTAATATGCGCCACACTTCCCATAGACAACCTGCTGAGAGCGTCGGCTACAACATTGGTCTTGCCCGGATGATATATAACGCTCATATCGTAATCCTTCAGAAGCGCCAACCACCTCATTTGCCTTAGGTTAAGATCCCTCTGGGTGAAAACATATTGCAAACTCTTGTGATCAGTGAACACATCAACATGAACCCCGTATGAATAATGTCTCCAAATCTTCAAAGCAAAGACAACCGCTGCCAATTCAAGGTCATGCGTTGGCTAGTTATGTTCATGCACGTTCAACTGTCTTGATGCATACGCTATCACCTTACCATTCTGCATAAGCACACAACCTAGTTCAATACGCGAGGCATCACAATACATTACGAACCCCTCTAAACCATTTGGCAAGGTCAGGACGGGAGCCGACGTAAGCTAATCCTTTAGAGTTTGAAAACTTCTCTCGCATTCATCCGACCATACAAACTTAGCCTGCTTCTTGGTCAACTTGGTCAATAGAGATGCAATAGATTAGAAACCCTCCACAAACCTTCTGTAGTACCCGGCCAACCCAAGGAAACTGCGGATATCCAAAGGAGTCAGCAGTCTAGGCCAATTCCTCATGGCCTCGATTTTCCTCGGATCCACCTTGATACAGTCTTCGGACACCACATGACCGAGGAAAGCCACTTCGCCTAACTAGGATTCATACTTGCTAAACTTGGCATACAATTTCTTTTCCCTTAGAGTTTGGAGGACCATCCTCGAGTGATTCCCATGCTCATGTTCACTTCGGGAGTAAATGAGAATATCGCCAATGAAGACCACCACAGAGTTGTCGAGAAATGGTTTAAACACTCAGTTCATCAAGTCCATAAATATGGCCGGAGCCTTAGTTAGGCCAAACGACATAACCATAAATTTGAAATGCCCATACCTTGTTCGAAAAGCTATTTTGGGGATATCACATTCCCTAACTTTCAACTGATGGTACACGGAATTGAGATCAATTTTTTAGAAGTGAGTGGCACCTTGAAGCTGATTAAACAAGTCATAAATCTTGGGCAACAGGTACTTGTTCTTAATAGTCACCTTTTTCAGCTGCCTGTAGTCAATACACATATGGAGGGACCCGTCCTTCTTCCTTACAAACAACACGGGAGCACCCCACGGTGATGTACTAGGCCGAATGAAACCCTTCTCCAATAGGTCCTTTAACTACTCCTTTAATTGCTCCTTTAACTCCTTCAATTCTGTCGGTGCCATCTGATACAGAGGAATAAAAATAGGTTGAGTATCTGGAAGAAGATCTATGCCAAAGTCTATCTCTCTATTAGGAGGAATGCCCGGTAAGTCTTCAGGAAACAAATCCAAAAATTCATTCACCACAGCGACCGACTTGAGAGTAGGCACTTCGGAATCCATATCCTTGACCCTTACAATATGATAGATGCATCCCTTAGAAATCATCTTCCACGCCTTGAGGTAGGAAATAAACCGACCTTTAATAAAGGAGTCACCACCTTTCAATTTAAGCACTAGCTCACCGGGAGGTTGGAATTGGACCTTCCGGGTTCTACAATCTATTGAAGCATATGATGCATGCAGCCAATCCATTCCAAGAATCACATCAAAATCAACATCTCAAGTTCCACAAGATCACATGGAAAAAGTTTATGCAACACAACAATAGGGCATCCTTGATAGACTCTATGAGCAACAATAGATTCACCCACAGGGGTGTAGACCGAGAAAGGCTCCCTTAAAATCTGGGGGCATAAACCGAACTTAACAGCCAACAGCGGAGTCACAAAAGACAAATTTGCACCCATGTCAAGCAAAACATAAGCATCAAAATCAAAGACTTTTAACATACCAGTCATGACATCTGGAGCTTCCTCGACATCCTGGAGAGCATGGAGTGCGTAGAACCTATTGTTCCTTGGGGAAATACCTTAGGGACCCCTTTGTTGGCCCTGCTCTCCTTAGGCTACCTGACCTTGGCCTTTGTGCGCATTCCTTGGGCAATCAGCAACCTTATGATCCTTACTTCCGCATCCGAAGCAAAGTCCCAAATCCCTCAGGCAGGCACCTGTGTAGGGTCTCCCACACTTTTCACACATAGGATATCCTGATTCGCCACCCACCGGTACCTCAGGAGGGGGTGCCCGAGCATTGGCCACCTGAGCTCCCGAACCTTGGCCCTATTAAAAGCGACCAAAACTAACATTTCTAGCGCTGGAGAACCTACCGTCAAAGCGGGCTCTCTTGGGATCGTGTTTCCTTTTCTTTTTGAGTTTCTCCCCTTCGATCTACTCAGCATACACCATGAGTCTGGCAATATCCATATCCCAAATCAGTATGGCAGTACGACATTCCTTCACAAGCAAGTTAGAAATACCCGAAACAAATTTGTGCATCCTTGCACGGGGATCGGCCACCAAGGACGGAGCATATTTGGAATGCTTGGTGAACTTGATGGCATAATCCCTCACACTTATACTCCCCTGCTTGAGGTTGATAAACTCAGTCATTCTGGCCTCTCTCAGCTCAAGTGGGAAGAAGCGATCAAGGAAGGCAGATTTGAACTCCCCCTATCTAAAATCACCACTACAGACCATCTCCAAAGCCCACTGAGTATACCACACTTGAGCTACATCCTTTAGCTGGTAAGCATCCAATCCAGCTTTTTTCTCAAAAAAGATGCCCATAATATTCAGTATCTTTGAGAGCTCATCAATGAACTCTTGAGCATCCTCATCGGCCCTCGACCCGTAGAACTCCAGAGGATTCATCCGGGTGAAATCCCTCACCCTAGATGCAGGTGTAGGGTCCCGTGGCAAGTTAGCTTGCCTCGCCTGAGTAGTCACCACCTGAGCAAGCATGGCGAAAGTGGTGCGGAATTTACAGTTAGAGATAGGCTCCTCCATAGGCTCGTGAGGAGTCGGATATTCATCAGCCAAAGCCGGCCTAGGAAGAGGGGGTCTTCCTCGAGGCATCTACTGAAATGGATCAACGACATCGGTAAGTAAGGGAATTTCATAAACAAGTCACATCATAATACAATACATGAAGAAGTGAGGAATTTTCTAATACGTCTCTGTAGCCTCCCACTCATAAGTATAGTGCACTTCACACCCATGAATAAGACTCTACTCAACGCAGCATGTTGGGCTTCGAGGACCATTATAAACCTAGGGCTCTAATACGATCTTTTGTCATGACCCAGGGTTAGGGCCTAGATGTGACACGGCGAATGGGGACCCGAGAGTCCCCAAACAAGCCACAATTATTAGTATCCACATCATCCTTTCAAATAACATCTAATCACATATAACTAAATAGCAGAAATCAAATCTCATAAATCCATTCATTTATAGATAAGCAATACGATAGACGAAATAGCCTTGTCTAAGAAAGATTTACAAAGTGCCCAACATTGCCTCTAGTCAAGGAATGGGGGCCAGGACAAGTTCCGGGCTCACCCTCAACAAAAGAACATACATAATAAACATTAGAAATAACTAGCTCGCCCTTGGAAGACGGGGCTCACCGCAAAAATCTTCAAGAACAGACTATTCGTCTAGTGGCTGGTACCCAAAATGCTCGGTCCCTACATGGTAAAATCATGTAGGCATAGATTATGCGTTAGTATGTTTGAATGTACTAAGTATGCAGGCATGCAATGCATATGACTTACCGGACCTGCATACCAATGTTAGATGACAAGGGCACATAATATACAAAGATCATATAAGCAATGGAATTTAGCATAAAGATGCCATCAAATTCATGATGCGTCCAATGCGATAATGCTCCTATATAACGGGGATGGAATATAACGGACAAACCAAATTCATGCAAGCTATTACATGAATTAGACCGATTTGGACCTCCGATCGGTAGGGAGAAGATTACTTGCCAAAGTTAATCTACATCACACCTTACAACCACGCATTTCGGTGGATGGTCACCTTTCTTACAACCACGCTTTTCGAAAGGATTTACAAGAATCATATCATACATGTCATGGCATAAGCAAGATAGATGAATATCATCCGTCCCTATGTTGGCACATAGTTCAAGAAAAGGGGGGGCCAATCCGTCGGTACTAAGTCAACCACATCCCACAAGAATACTTATATGTATATGTATATACGTGCTTTCAAGAGAATCAAGTACCCATTTCAAAATGTTCAATGCATATTTAGGCTCAATGCCAAATCACAAGATCATAATCATAATGCTCATGCAAGGAATAGTTCATCTATATGTACAAGATGGTGCAAGCACCCAAGATGCTCAAAGAGCCAAAGCATAAGACATATATGTGATCACATTTTTTCATAACCCATATTTTATCAATATCATATCACAAAAAATAATTGCGCTTAACCCACTTTGTAATTTTCATAAAGTCGATGTTCATGAATGCACATGTAATGAATGATGTGAGAATAACATGGGTGATATAGATTAAATCTAAAATCAACATTTTTAAATATGAAATCTAGAAAATCAACAATAAAATCCATATGAAAATCGTAGTATAAATCACCCATGCATAATACCATCTTTAAGGGAACATGCATGTTCATAATTGCATAACTCAAGGTGAATCATCATAATAGAGCTTCACATAACTTAAAATCCGAAATAATGTACAACCCATGCATTGATCGAAGTTAACAAGATCAAATAGTAAAAATTCACACTTAAGATGACTAAAACTTCATGAAATCAATTGAAGGAATTTTGGGTCTTCTCGCTAGAAAGGGACCAAGAATCAATCCCACATACCTGACTTGAAGAGTAGAAATCGGATTTGAACTGACCCTAATTGGAACTCTAGCTTGAAACCTTGAAAGAGGAGTTGAGGGGAAATGGAGAAGTGACTTTAAGAGGAGTATAGTGATCTGGGTGGAAGAGTGAAGGGGGGAGGGGTTTTCATGTGAATTTAAGGGATTAAAATAGGTAGAAAGTCATAATTCATGTTCAAAACAATCAAAATTTTAAAAATTCCATTAATGAAATGGACCTGAATGTGGTCCGTCTGGGTCACATGGTTTGTTACATGGTCTGTGTGATGTGGCCCAGGACATAGAACTCACAGAAGAAAAATTTCACTGAACTAAGTGGCACCACATAGACAAGCTCATGAACCATCTGATGTCACATGGGTCGTGAATTACTTTGTGTAAAGGTAAATATCCACAAAGTAAGCCAAATGAAAGGCCACACGGGCCGTGTGGCATCACACGGACCGTGTGAAGGTCCGTGTACCTTCCCTTGGAAATTTTCCCACGTCCCAAGTTTGCCCCTATGGGGAACTGATCAAGTGTCACTCCACGGGAGGCCACACGGATTGTGTGGTTCCACACGGGCCATGTAGGCTCCTCCGTGAAGTGACCAAATGTCACTCCACGGGAGGCCATACAGACCGTGTGGCTCCACACGGGCCGTGTACGCTCCTCCGTGAAGTGATGCCTGGTAGTTTTCTTGGGGAAAATTTTAGGACCTCAAGGTAATGCCAGCGAGAGAAAAATCTGGGTCTTTACACCATGTATGTAAGGCTAAACAAAAACATGAAATTTTCCTTCTATGTGCCCCTGTTGATGATAATAGAAAGATTGTGAATGTACTGAGTCCCCATGTATGTTTCTTGGATTCTTTCTTGTATATATACACATTCTATGTATTTTCATATGTTGATGATCATCATAAATTAGATTTTACTGATTAAATACTTTTCATGACTTACTTTACAAAACATACATATTACTTTGTAGAAGAATGCATGAATAAACTTGATATTAAGTCTAGAACCTTGATTGAGAATGATGATTGTGATTGTGATGTGAGCATGATGATAGGTTGATAGAACTTAGTGGTCCTAAGAGTCCCCATAATTGAACTCTAAACATTGGTCTAATTGATGGTCCTCCTAATGATTGGTCTAAGCTATTTGAAATATACGATTCAGAACTGAGTTGATTTGATCCTGGCTAGACCTAAAGGCCCGATTGTGATGATGGATTGATGAGAGTCCTTATGAGACTAATTGATCTGATTGAGTAAGATGGATTGTCTTATGAGAATTAAGTCTTGGGAGGAGTATTGAGCATCAAAATGAGTAAGAGTAAGCCCAACTCAAACTCATTAACTACGTTGCCAAGCATAGGTGAGGATTGAACTGTTAAGTCACATATTTCCTCTTAATTGGAAGTCCTTAAACAATAGCAGACTTGATTGAACAGATCCATACCGATTTGTTCTTTACTTGGAAAGTACAGAACAGTTGTGGCAACATCAGCGAGATTTTTGTACAATCATTGGCTCATAGGTGGTTGTTGTCGGATAAGAGTAACTCCCAAATAAGTTCTAGACTGATAGTACTCTGATTGGATTTGTTCAGATTGGATGGGATTAGATTAGTAATGATTGGTCATTGTCTACTTTTTATTCTTGCTTTAGATAGACATTTGACATTTTGATTGAGTATCTTCTGAGTTGATATTATTCTACATTATTCTGCCTATATCTATTTGATTCAACCATTTTACATACTCGTGCATTCCACGTATTGACGTTCATTTGGACTGCATCATTTCATAATGCAAAGATAGGTACTAGAGATCATCAATAAGTGCACTGTTGAGGATCTGTTGCAGTCAGCTGGGTTGGTGAGCCCTCCCTTACTCCGAAGGATTCTCATTTGGATTTTCATCTAGCTTTTAGAGTCAGACTTTAGACTAGCTTTATTTTGATTTGAGGTAGCCATGGGTATGTCATTGGCACCATTGAATAGTTGATAGAGGCTTCATAGACTAGAAAGTGATTTGTCTTGAGTTGAATATTTATTTTGGACTAGTTTCTTTCATACTAGTCTTGTTGAGTTGACTTGACTCTTATATATTTTGGTTGTCCACCTTCTATTATCATAGTATGCCGCTGATTTGTTAAATATATGGATTGAGTGAGTTTGATGCAGCCAAGCAGTTCACTTGGGGACTAGCAATAGTCTCTGAGTGTTGTCCATGTTTAAGGTACCCTCTTAGGGCATGATAAATTCGATATCAGAGCACAAAGTTCAAGAGTCTTAGGGAGTCTATGAAGCTGTGTATAATAGAGTCTTGTTAATGGGTGTGTTGTACACCACACTTTATAAGCATGAGGCTATTGGACATTAGGAATTGTTACACTTTTTCACAATCTGATTAATGTAATAGAATTAAACTCTATGGAAAGTCTCTTCTAACTCATGAGTTTCACGTTTGCAAAATTATGATCATGCCTTCGAGAAGAGTTGTTAGAATAAGAGGGAATCCTGCTAGACAGAATGTTAACCAACCTGAGCTCCAGGATCATGACAAACCCATAGGCATAACTATCCCTGCTGAGCAGCCATCATAACTTGAAACCTCGAATGCTGAGCTTCGCCAGGCTATCCAGACTTTAGCCCAGGCTGTGATTGCACCTACTGCTAGACTAGGAGAAGTTAGATAGGATGCACATGACACATTTAGAGTCCGTCAGTTCTTGAGGATTAACCTGCCTGAGTTCACAGGGTCTACACCCAATGAGGATCCTGAGAACTATATTGATGAGCTTCAGAAAGTGTTTCAGGTGATGCATGTGGCTGATGTTGATTGAGTTGTGTTGGGTGCCTACCATCTCAAAGGTGTTTCCAGACTGTGGTTTGACCAATGAAAGAAGGGTAGAGGAAAAGAAGCCCCAGTGCTGACTTGGACAGTGTTCAAGGAAGTTTTCTTGGGGTGTTTCTTTCCAAGAGAACTGAGGGAGGCCAAAGTAAGAGAGTTCTTGAATTTGAAATAGGTCCCTATGACTGTGCAGGAGTATGGGTTCAAGTTTATCCAGCTATCCCGCTATGCTCCGGACATGGTTGTAGATATTAAAGGGAGAATGGGGTTGTATATTGATGGGTTGAACAAAGGCCCGAAGAAGTGGGGACGGGAGCTATGCTTGTGAGTAATATGGATATTGGGAGGTTGATGACTTATTTACAACAAGCGGATGAGGAGAGGTAGCAAGACAGGGAAGAGTACAGAAATAAGAGGGCTAAAGCATTCAGCCATGATGTTGGGAAGAGAGGTAATACAAATGGTAACAAGTTTCAGTCAGGGCCAGCAACATCATCTGCTAGTGCACCTATGCCCAGAAACAGGAATGAACAGAGGTCTCAGAATTTGAAGCCCAGGGATTTCAGACACATGCTAGTGTGGCTCAAGGTTCACGAGCTAATCCACCATGTGGTAAGTGCAGAAAGTTGCACTTGGGAAAATGCCATGAAGGAAGTGATGCATGTTACAAGTGTGGCCAACTGGATCATTTTAAGAAGGAATTTCCAAGGTAGGCCGATAAGGCTCAGTCTTCTGCACCAACACAGCAACTAGATGAAACCAGAAAGGTGCTACGTCAGGTGCAACCAAAGCTACAAACAATTTATATGACATGGGTAGTTGCCAAGATCAGGAGAACTCCCCAGATGTTTTGATGGGTATGATTCGAGTCTTTACTCTTGATTGCTATATTTTGATGGATCCTGGTGCCACATTGTTGTTTGTGTCTCCTTATGTGGCTAATAATTTTGACAGAACTGTTGAGTGTCTTCTTAGACCCTTTGATGTTTCCACTCCAGTTGGTGAATCTATTCTAGCGGAAAGAATCTATAGAGATTGTGTAGTGTCTGTCCATCATAGGGCTACTCTTGCTGATTTGATTGAGTTAGAGATGATTGATTTTGATGTGATTCTTGGCATGGATTGGCTTCACCTCTGCTATGCCTAAATTTATTATAGGACCCAAACCATTAAGTTCAAATTCCCAAACGAACAAGTCCTAGAGTGGGAGGGTGATTCTAATACACCTAAGAGTAAGTTTATTTCCTACCTTAGGGCCAGGAAGTTGATCTCTAAAGGTTGTATCTATCACCTCGTGCAAGTTAAATCTGATGATGTTTAGAGTCAGTCCCGATTGTGAATGAGTTTCCTGAAGTATTTCCTGAGGATCTTCCTAGAGTCCCTTCTAATAGGGAGATTGACTTTGGGATTGATGTTCTTTCCGACACCCAACCTATCTCAATTCGATCTTATAGGATGGCCCCCGCTAAGTTGAAAGAATTGAAAGAACAATTAAGAGATTTGTTAGAGACGGGCTTTATTAGACGGAGTGTTTCTCCTTGGGGTTCTCCTATCCTATTCATGTGAAAAAAACATAGGTTTCTCAGGATGTGTATTGATTATAGGCAACTGAACAAGGTCACGATGAAGAATAAATATCCTTTCCCCAAGATAGATAATCTGTTTGACTAACTTTAGGGTGTCGCTTTCTTCTCAAAGATAGACCTCAGATCTGGTTACCATCAGTTGAAGGTAAGGGAATGTGACATCCCAAAGACAACCTTTAGGACTTGATATGGCCATTTTGAATTCTTGGTCATGTCCTTTGGTTTGACTAATGCACCTGATGCCTTAATGGATTTGATTAATAGGGTATTCAGATAGTACCTTGATATGTTTATGATCGTGTTCATCGACGACATTTTGGTGTACTCTAGAGATAAGGACGAACATGCAAATCATCTCAGAATTGTCCTCCAAAATCTCAAAGACTATGAGTTATATGCAAAACTTTTGAAGTTTGAATTTTTGCTTAAGTTAGTGGTTTTTCTAGGCCATATTGTCTCAGGTGATGGTATTCGAGTAGACGCCCAAAAGATTGAAGCGGTTAAAAACTGGCCCAGACCAATCTCTTCAACTGATATAAGAAGTTTGTTAGGGTTGGCAAGCTATTATCACAGATTTATTGAAGGATTTTCTTCCATATCCTCACCATTGAAACAATCGACTCAGAATAAGGTCACGTTTTAGTGGTCCGATGAATGTGAGAAGAGTTTCCAAGAGTTGTGAACAAGATTGACTACTGCACCAGTTTTAACCTCGCCTAATAGGACAGAGGAATTTGTGATATATTCTGACGCGTCTAGAGTCGAACTGGGTTGTGTGTTGATGCATAGGGGAAAAGTGACAACCTATGCTTCTATACAACTTAAAGTTCATGAAAGGAACTATCCAACCCATGACCTTGAGTTGGAAGCGGTGGTGTTTGCACTTGAGATTTGGCGCCCCTACTTATTCGGAGTACATGGGGATGTGTTCACTAACCACAAGAGCCTACAATATGTGTTTCGTGCAAAATGAGCTTAACTTGCGGCAGAGGAGATGGTTGGAGTTGCTCAAGGACTATGACATGAGCATTCTCTACCACCCAGGTAAAGCTAACATTGTTGCGAATGCTCTTAGCAGGTTGTCAACAGTTAGTACGACCTATGTTGAGGAAGGGAAGAAAGAGTTAGCCAAGGAAGTGAATAGATTGACCCAATTGGGAGTTCAATTCAAAGAGAATAAAGGAGGACTCAATGTCCAGAATGGATCTGCTTCATCTCTAGTGGCAGAGGTGAAAGAAAAGCAAGACTAAGATCTTGTTTTACTTTAGTTGAAAGAAGTTGTCCATAAACAGAAGCTGGTGGTTTTCTCCAAAGGGGGAGATGGGGTGTTAAGGTACCATAGTAGATTGTGTGTTCCGAATGTTTATGGTGTTCGAGATAGAATTATGGATGAAGCCCACATCTCTAGATACTCTATTCATCTTGGCTCTACCAAGTTGTACCACGATATGAAGGAAGTCTATTGGTGGAGTGGAATAACGAGGGATATTGCTGAGTTTGTTTTCACGTGCCTGAATTGTCAACAAGTTAAAGTCGAGATCAAAGGCCATGTGGATTGGCTCAGAACTTTGAAATTCCTGAATAGAAATGAGAGATGATTAATATGGACTTCATTACCAGTCTATCAGGATTTCGAAGGCAACATGACTCGATATGGGTGATTGTGGATAGGATGAGTAAATCAGCTCACTTTTTAGCTGTCAAAACGACCGACACTGCAGAAGAGTATGCCAAGTTGTACATCCGCGAGATTGTGAGGTTGCATGGAGTTCCCTTATCCATCATCTGGGATAGGGGAGATAAATTCACATCCTAATTTTTGAGATCTTTTCAGAAAGTATTGGGTATTAAGGTAAAACTGAGCACTGGGTTTCATCCTCAGATAGATAGCCAAGCAGAGCGTACCATTTAGACCTTGGAGGATATGTTGAGGGCTTGTGTACTTGACTTTAAGGGAAATTGGTATGGCCATTTATCTCTAATCGAATTTGCATATAACAATAGTTATCATGCAAGTGTTTAGATGGCTCCCTATGAGGCTTTGCATGGGAGGAGATGCAGATCAGCAATTGGGTGGTCTAAAATTGCTGAAGCTGAGTTAATTGGTCTAAACTTGGTCCATCAATCTATGGAAAAAGGTGAAAGTTATTAGAGAGAGGTTGAAGACTGCACAAAGCCACCAAAAATCTTACACTAACATGAGAAGAAGAGACTTGGAGTTTGAGGTGAATGATTGTGTATACTTGAAACACCCATGAAGGGTGTCATGAGATTCGGGAAAAGGTTAAGCTAAGTCCTTGCTACATTTGGCCCATATCAGATTGTGAGGAGGATTGGGAAGGTTGCTTATGAGTTAGAGTTACCTTCTGAGCTAGACGCGATTCATCCAGTTTTTCACGTCTCGATGTTGAAGAAATGTTTAGGAGATCCTTCATTGGTAGTCCCCATTGATAGTGTTGGAGTGAAGGATAACTTATCCTATGAAGAGGTTCCCATCCGAATTCTTGATCGTCAGATTCATAAATTGAGAGCCAAAGAGATAGCCTTAGTAAAAGTCTTGTGAAGGAATCAATTTGTTGAGGAAGCCACGTCTGAAACTGAGGAATATATGAAAGCTAAATACCCGCGTCTATTCATTCCTGATGACAAAAATGTTGAAGGTATTGTTCGTACTCATGATTTGAATTGATTTGTCTATTCTAGAGTTTGAACTGTGATTGTTTAGATTGTTGACTGGTTGATAGTCTAATTGGTTGAATGATTTTCGAGAGGAGTATTGATTGTTAGTCATGCCTTGATGTCTGTCTTTACTCTTCATTTGAGGATGGATGATTCCAAAGGGGAGATAATATAACACCCGGTAAAATTACAAAAATACACCAAGATGAGAACACTTGCATAACACGTCTTCCCAAACTCTTATGGCAAATCTGAGGCAAGAAATGCAATCAACGTGAAAAATTGGGTGGGAAAATGGTCTTGGTTGATTTTTAGAGCAACCGGATCAAAAAGTAATTTTTTGATGCGAACACACAATTCCAAAAAAGTGCGCAACATGTCCGCGTCGTGGTCTTGTCGTGGACTTACACTTGGATGTGATCCCAATATTTTCTATGGGATTAGAGAACTCGATCGGAAATTTTTTTATGAAAAGCCCCCAAAACTAACCAAGTCCAGGACGCAGACTTGGTACGCCGAGGGGAAAATTATAAGTTTTTCATGAGGGGCATTCCAGACTTTTTCCAACCCCTCCTAAACTTTAAACACAATCAAAGTAGTTTGTTTTGAGTATTAAAAGGGTTTTAACACTCATTCTTAAGTTTTTCCAAACTTCTAACGAAGACTAGGGTAAGGAGAAGAGAGAGCAAGGGTTCAACGAAATCGAGGGCAAATTATTGCAAAGTTGATTGTCAAATCCCATACTAGATATGTAAGGCTAAACAAAAACATAGAATTGTCCTTCCATGTGCCCCTATTGATGATAATAGAAAGAATGTGAATGTATTGAGTCTCCATGCATGTTTCTTGAATGTTTTCTTGTAAATTATATACATTCTATGTATATTCATATGTTGATGATAATCATAAACTGGATTTTACTGATTAAATACTTTTCATGAGTTATTTCACAAAACCAACATATTTCTTTGTAAAAGAATGCATGAACAAACTTAGGAATTAAGTCTAGAACCTTGATTGAGAATGATGATTGTGATTCAGATGTGAGCATGATGATAGGTTGATAGAACTTGATGGTCCTAAGAGTTCCCATAATTGAACTCTATAGATTGGGCTAATTGATGGTCCTCCTAATGATTGGTCTAAGCTCTTTTGAGAGATATGATTGAGAATTGAGTTGATTTGATGATTGATAGGCCTAAAGGCCCGATTGTGAAGAACTGATGGATTGATGAGAGTCCTTATGAGACTAATTGATCTGATTGAGTGAGATGGATTGTCTTATGAGCATTGAATCTTGGGAGAAGTATCGAGCATCAAAATGAGTAAGAGTAGGCCCAACTCGAACTCATCAATTACGTCGCCAAGTGTAGGTGAGTATTAAACCGTTAAATCAGATGTTTTCTCTTGATTGGAAGTCCCTAAAACAATAGCAGACTTGATTGACCAGATCCATTATGGATCCGATTCGTTCTTTACCTAGCAAGTACGGAACGACTGCAGCAACATTAGCGGTATTGTTGTATAAATCACTGGGCTCATAAGTGGTTGTTGTCGGATAAGAGTAACTCTCAAACAGGTTTTACACTGATAGTACTCTGATTGGATTTGATTCAGATTGGATGGGATTGGATTGGTAGTGATTGGTCATTGTCTACTCTTTATTTTTGTTTAGATAGTATTTTGACATTTTGATTGAATATCTTCTTAGTTGATATTATTTTATATTATTCTACCTATATCTGTTTCGTTCAGTCAATTTACATACTCGTACAGTCCTCATACTGATGTCCATTTGGATTGCAATCATTTCATGATGCAGAGACAGGTATTAGAGATCATCAACAGGTGCACTGTTGAGGATCTATTGCAGTCAATTGAGTTGGTGAGCCCTCTCTTACTCCGAATGATTCTCATTTATATTTCCATCTAGGTTTTAGAGTTAGAATTTAGACTAGCTTTATTTTGATTTGAGGTAGCCATGGGTCTGCCATTGGCATTATTGAACATTTGATAGAGGCTTCATAGATTAGAGAGTGATTTTTCTTGAGTTGAATATTTATTTTGGACTAATTTCTTTCATACTAGTCTTATTGAGTAGACTTGACATGACTTTTATATATTTAGATTGTCCACCTTCTATTATCATAATGTTGCACTGATTTGTTAAATATGTGGATTGAGTGAGTTTAATGTGGCCAAGTAATTCGCTTGGGGACTAGTAATAGTCTCTGAGTGCCGTGCATGTTTAGGGTACTCTCCTGGTGCGTGACACCACCATCCGCGTTTGTGGAGAGTAAAAAAGCCAAACCTCCGTGTTTGCAAACCCCTATCCGCGTTCGCAAACCCCTTTCACCATTTTCTCCATTTTCATATTTTGAAATCAATTTTAGTGGGATTTTTCAAATATTTTTAAGACAAGAACATTCGGTAACATGTTTCTAACTCAATTTTTCATTTTCCCTTGACTAATTTTTAAAATGAAATTGGAGACTTGTAATTGGAGAATGTGGGGTTTCCTCGAATATTAATTTTCAATCAAAAATGTCAATTAAGGCCTTATTTTAACTTCTTTTTCGAAATGGATTTCACCGTTGAATTCCTTATTACTTGGGAAACATTTTTGTGTATTAATTTGCAAATCTTGGAAAAACTTTCGACATGAGATTTTTGTCATTTTACCCTTTTCAATCAAATTTCGTGATTTTAGTGTCATTGGCATCGTATTGAGATTGTGAATACATATTTTGACTAGATTGTGACGTTTTGGGTGCTAAAGCAAGGCAGAAAACTTTGATTGTTGCTTGATTTGGCTTTTTATTGAGGCAAGTGGATTCCTAAACCTTGTTAAACTTACTTGAACACTATATTTCCTTTGCTCGTGACTTACAATGATTGGGTAATTGTTGTTGAAGGTGTTGAACTTGGTTTATTGTGAAAATTTTATGTAAGTGTAGATTTCCCATAAGATGAGAAAGTAAATATTAAAGATTGATATGTATTGACTTGTACTTTGATGTTGAGCATCCATTGTTATATATGAATATGAAATTGTGGATCATGTTGTGCCTATTTGTGGAAAATATTGGAGATATTGTTGTTAAGTTCCACTTGTGGGGTTAGAGAATTGACTACAAGCTTGGAATGTGACCCATCATCATACCTTGTATATTGTGATATTGACTTGAATTAATGTATATGTTATATTGTGGACTCTTGCATCCACTTCTTATTATTGCATCATATGATTATGTTCCTGATATACATTCTTTACTGAGTTCTATTGATAAAACACGTATGAGACATTGAAAGAGAAATAACGTTTGGACCACAAGTCCATAACGAAAAACATTGAAAGAGAAATCAGGATCGGGCCACATGTCCGTAGCGAGAAATATAGAAAAATGAAATATGAATTCAGCCACATGTCCATGGCGGGAATCATTGAAACATAAATAGAGATCGGGCCATACATCCATGGAGAGAAACACAAATATGAGATATTGAAACACCAAGAACGGGCCTCATAAACCAAGGCAGGTACAATGCGCCCCATGGGTCTTGGATTGATGACATCAGCAGATGTGTATCGTAGGACAGACATACATTACAATTACTTGATATTGCATTGATTCATTTCATTCATATCATTTCATTTCATTATACAATATGCTTATAACTTGTTTCAGTTATTGAGATTGGATTATGAGATGATTATGCCTGGACTATATTTGTTAAATATCTAAAACTGTTTTGAGATATTTGATGTATGATCGAGTTGTATATATATTGAGACATTATTGTATATCTTAGCTATTCCTTGTAAAAGTCGTTGAGGTTAATTATTGTGTGGTTCTTGAGTACATATATGTTGTTGTCATTGTGCTTGGACTTTTTTTGAGTGCAGGCGTATAGTTTGGCGGTATGTGATTAGTCTGAAAGGAGTATTTTATTCCATGTTCATTACTTGTATTTAGATCCTCTTGCTGAGTGCTTGTTGTTTTGTACTCACCCTTGCTTCTACACTCCTATATAGGTTGTGAGACTGGTTCCACCTAAGTAACTACCTTCTTTGACGGACCAGGCTTCTGGATATTCAAGAGGTAGCCACTTGTCTATCTTGGCAAACTCTTAATGTCTTTTATCTTATCTATGTTCTATTTGAGAACAGAGACATCAGACTTGTATTTTCATTTCTTCTGTACTCTTTACATCAGAGGCTTATACATATGACAACAACCTTGGGATGGTTTATGGACTTGATCTTTTAGATTTTATTTTCTTCCACTTTTAGTATTATGTCTTGAATTGAGCACGTTAAGGCTTACTTATCTTGGTGGGTTAGGCAAGTTCCATCACACCTATTTTTGGATCATGATAATTTGGTATCAAAGCCCCAAATTCATAGGTCTCATATGTGTACAATCCAAGTCGAGTAAAGTCTTAAGGATCAGTATGAGATGTCCTTACTTATCTTTGAGAGGCTATAGACGATAATAGAAAATTTCCTTTTGTTCTTCCAATTCCTTTCATGCGTGCTTGTGGTGAGGTTGCCCAGTATTGTGCATTCTTTATGGTAGATAACTAGGACAAGATAAAGGACAGAGCTGAGGAGCAAACTCATAAGGTAATTATTGAGGCCCCAACTTGGGGAAGACGTAAAGGTAGAGCTAGAGGACATGGTAGGAGCCAAGGATGTGCCTGTGGTGCAGCTCCCACGAGATATTATGACAGAGCTGTCTCACCTAAGCCTTCAATCGAGCCTAGGCAGCAACAAGCTCCTCTAGAGATCGAGGATCCTATTACTCTTCAGGGAACACTTCACAGGATGATGGGCATGCTTGAGACTATCGCCTGAGGTGTACCGTAAGGATCAGCTAGGGGAGAGGTTCTCCCCCCTCAAGTGCCGGAGCAATATCATGATTTTGATGAGTATTTAGCAGATCATTCAGATTCGATGGGCCAACAACCTTATATGCCTCCTTATATGTCATTTGATACACCGGCATAGATGGTTCTGTCAACCTAAGTTGCTCATGAGCTGGCATGGTAGCAAATGATCAGTAAAGATATGAGCGGTTTTAGAGTATGAAACCATCCTAGTTCCAAAGTGGTAAGGGAGAGGAACAATACGAGTTCCTTACCTTGAGTTATGAGAAATTGGAGGTCGTGGGCCTAATGGATTCACTGGGAGTCAGTTTTGTTGCATTACAGTTGTGAGGGACAGCTTGGGAGTGGAGATAGTCTTATATGCGCTCCAAACTAGCAGGTCCCCACTAGTCGAGTGGAAGGTATTTTCAAAGGCTTTCCAGGAGAGGTTCATTCCTTGGAGTATTCATGAGGAAAGCAGGACCAGATTTGAGACTTTGATCTAGGGAGGCATGACAGTAGTTGAGTATTAGACTAGAGTTGACCAGTTATCTCAACATGCCTTGTTGTTGATACCTAACAAAGGTAGAGAGAGTTTGCGGATTTGTAAAAAAAATTGGCATTCTCCATTCGCTTTTATGTGTTCAGGTCTTTGCGCGAGGGTGCTTCTTTTCAGACTATAGTGGGTACTGCCAAGGAGGTGGATTTGTTGCTTAGGGAGGAGTTTGGAGACCTTAAGAGGGTTAGAGCATTGGGTCACTTCACAAGTACCTCATTAGGGGATAAAGGTTTCCATCAAAGGGGGGTGGTAGTTCTCGACACGAGGTCTAGTTCATGCTTCCTTGTTAGATTCAGAGGGTGTTCAAGGGCTTCGTGGTTATGGTTAGAGACCATCTAGCTCTCAGCATAGGTCTACAGGTCAAGGTGGTTATAGTATTCCTTCTCCATCTTCTCAGTCCTCTCCTTACCCATGATCCTGTTATGGGTGTGTCTCTCCAGACTATGTGCTTATACATGCCCTCATCAGACTCATGTGGGACCATACTTCTCTTATTCAGCAGCACCCATCAGGGACTAGGCTTCTCCAGCCCAAGATGCAACACCTCAAATTAAGGGTCGTGGTAGAGGGAAGCCAGGTAGAGGCGACTGTACTATAGGTAGGAGTACAGGTAATGCATTGGGATAGCAGGGAGGTAGAGGTTCACTCAGGCAGCCAGTGGTAGAGACAGTCATTTCTATGCTTTTTTTAAGAGGCTCGAGGCTGAGGCATTTGATGTAGCTATTACAGGTATTGTACTAGTTTGGCAAAGGCCTGTATCAGTATTATTTGATCTTGGATCCACTTATTCTTATGTAGTTGTATACTTCTCTATTGAGTTTGATTTGTTATGTGAACGCATGCCTATGCCCATGCATATGTCTACCCCAGTAGGTGATCCCTTAGTGGTGGATCAGGTTTACCTATCTCATCTTGTCTATTGGATGGTTATGACACTTGGATTGATACAATTATTCTTGATATAGTTAATTTTGGTATTATATTGGGGATGGATTGGTTCTCTCCTCATTGGGCTATTCTTGATTGTTATGCTAAGACTGTGACATTAGCTATTCTAGATAGATCGAGGGTCGTATGGTAGGGTTCAAGTGGTTCCTACCCTAAAAACGTCATTTCTTATATTCGGGCACGGAAGCTAGTGATCGAGGTTGTCTTGCTTATTTGGCGTTCATTCATAATACCGATGTTAAGCCACCACTGATGGAATCTATTTCTATTGTTTGAGAGTTTGTCGATGTGTTTCTTATAGATCTTCCTAGAGTTCCTCCTAACAGGGATATTGACTTTGACACGACATTTTAGAGAAGTGTATTTTCATCCTTTCCTACCCTTTTAATTAAAACCTTTGGACTTGTTTTGGACCCCTTAGTAGTTCCCTAAGGGTATTACCCCTCTGCATTAATACACATCCCAACCCAACTCTTGATGCATCACAGTATATTACAAAACCTTCCGTCCCGTCGGGCAAAGTCAAGACAGGTACGGTGATCAATCTAGTCTTTAACTCTTGGATACTCCTCTCACATTCCTCAGACCACTGAAACCTGACCTTTTTCTGAGTCAGTTTGGTCAATGGCGCGGATAGGGAAGAAAAAACCCTCAACAAATCTGTGGTAGTAGCCTGCCTACCCCAAGAAATGCCTTATGTAAGTTGGAGAGGTCGGTCTTGGCCAGTTTGCAACCTCTTCGATCTTCTGGCCATCTACTCGAATTCCATCACTCGAAATAACATGGCCTAGGAAAGCCACTGACTTAAGCCAAAACTCACATTTTGAGAACTTCGCATACAATTCATGGTCCTTAAGAGTCTGAAGGACAACTCTAAGATGTTTAGCATGCTCCTCCTCGTTCCTCAAATACACCAAGATATCATCAATGAATACGATTACAAACATGTCAAGGTAGGGCCTGAACACTCTATTCATCAAATCCATGAAAGTTGTCGGTGCATTCGTCAACCTAAAGGACATAACCAAGAACTCAAAGTGGCCATATCTTGTTCTGAAGGTTGTCTTTGGAACATCACATTCTCTCACTTTCAACTGGTGGTAGCCCGATCTAAGGTCTATCATTGAAAAGCAGGAGGCACCCTGAAGTTGGTCAAACAAGTCATCTACCTTGGGAAGAGGATATTTGTTCTTGATCGTGATCTTGTTCAGTTGCCTATACTCTATGCACATTCTGAGAGACCCATCCTTCTTTCGTACAAACAGAACGGGAGCATCCCAAGGAGAAACACTAGGTCTAATAAAATCCTTCTCTAACAAATCCTTCAACTGCTCCCTCAACTCTTTCAACTCAGTGGGAGCCATCGTATATGGTGGAATTAAAATAGGCTGCGTGTTAGAAAGTACATCAATACCGAAGTCGATCTCCCTATCTAGAGGGACTCCAGGTAAATCCTCAGGGAATACCTCAGGGAACTCATTTACAATCGGGACCGACTTAGGAGTAGGGGACTCAATATCATCACATTTAACTCATACAAGGTGATAAATACAACCCTTAGAGATTAACTTTCTCACCCTCAGGTAGGAAATAAATCTACGCTTGGGTGCAACATAACTTCCCTTCCACTCTAGGACCAGGTCATTTGAAAATTGGAATTTAACAACATGGGTTCTACAATCAATGGATGCATGGAAGACATCGAGCCAATCCATACCAAGAATTACATCAAAATCAACCATCTCCAACTCTACTAAGTTGGCCAAAGTATCCCTATGATAGATGGGTACTACACAGTCTCTATAGACCCTCTTAGCCAGGATAGACTCACCAGTAGGAGTCGAAACAGTATAAGTCTCAAGCAAACACTCTGGAAGAATCTCAAACTTATTGGCCACATTGGGCATCACAAAGGATAAAGTGGCATCCGGGTCAAGCAATGCATAACAATTATAAGAATAGATTCGGAGCATACCCGTAACAACATCTGGAGCAACCTCTTTGTCCTGTCGATTACCCATTGCATATAGATGGTTTGTCCCGCCTCCTGCATTCGCAGTAGTAGCCTTCTGATGACTGTCTGCAGAGGGCACTGTAGAAGACTGAGCTCTATTACCTCTCTCACCCCATCTCCTCGAAGGGCACTCACCCTGAAAATGGCCAGGCTGTCCGCATGAAAAGCAAGTATTTGTGCCCTCACGGCACGCACCAAGATGCAGCCTGCCACATCTGCCACAAGGTGGCTTTCCTCTCGGACCTTAGGCAATGCTAGCTTGGGACTGAGGTCCCTGAGCTCTGAAATTTTGGTGACCATAGGATTTTTGATCATACCTGTTTTGCTGAACAGGCGAACTCATCATACTGGGTGCATATCTAGAAGACTTCTTCTGAAAAAAAGTTCTATCACCCTTATTCTTCTTCTGTTGGTTAGGCTCATGCCGTGCCGAATTGGCCTTCTTACTCTGTTGCTCTTCCCTGTCCCTTTTCTTGTCCCTCCTCAGTCTGCTGGACATAGACCATAAGTCTAGAGATATCCGTACCTGGAATCAGCAATGCTGCCTTACACTCCCTCTTTATATGCCTGCCCAACCCAAACACGAACTTCCTTATCCTCTCCCTCATATCAAGGACCATCTCGGGTGCATATCAGGACAACTGGATGAACTTCAGGTTGTACTCATTGACAGTCAATCCCTCTTGCCTCAAGTACACGAACTCCTCAACCTTCGCCTCCCTCAACTCTTGGGGAAAGAAGTGATCGAGAAAGGCACTCTCAACTCCTCCCACTCAGCAGACTCAGCATTCTCACCTCTACCATCTTCCCGCTCGTTATACCAAACGTTGGCAACATCTTTAATCTGATACGAGACTAGCTCAACTCTATCAACCCCATTTGCATGCATAGCCCTCAAGATATTGTGCATCTCATCAATGAAGTTTCGCGGGTCTTCCTCAACCTTGGACCCCGTATAGACTTGCGGTTTCATCCTCAGGAAATATCTGAGCCTAGCTGTAGCTATGGACTCTTGGGAGCTGGAGCTAGGGGCCTGGGGACCGCAGCTATTACTCTAAGATGCCCCAACTGAGTGAGCATAGCGATGGCTCCCCTAAAGTCTGCTTCCGAAGTGGAAGCTGACTGAGCAAGAGGTGCCGATGGAGCCTCAATAGCTCTGGTAGATTGACCCCGTCTCCTTGTCTCATTCTAGGTAGGGGCCTCTTGTAAGGGATTCTCAGTGTTAGGAACAGAGGCATCTCTTTGGGCAGCAGTGCGTTTTGGAGGCATGGTCTGCAAACGCGTAGCGCACGAATTAGAAGAGAGTTTCATAGAGTCAAACTCTATTGCACGAACTCAGAACATCAAAGAAGTGTAACCATTCCTAATATCCTATAGCCTCCTATTTATGAAGTGTGGTGCACAACACACACATAAACAAGCCTCTACTAGACGGCTTCATAGACTCCCTAGGACTCTTGAACTCTGTGCTCTGATACCAAGTTTGTCACGCCCCATGAGGGTACCCTACGCGTGGCCCGCACCCAGAGACTATTGCTAGTCCCCAAGCGAACCACTCGTTCTCAGGACAATCACTTAACATCAGTATAGCGGAATAATGGAAGTAGTGCAGTGAGCTACCTCAAATAAAGGGGCCCAAATGCCAACATCAATTTCAAAATCAAAATAAGCAAGTGTAAACGATACCCAATCCATGAGGGAAAAACCTCAACATCAAACCTACTCATGTCTATGAAGCCTCTAACTTGACTCAACTGTCTAAGATGGTACCATGGCAGGCCATGGCTACCCGACTCAATAAACAATGAAACAAACAAATAAAGGGTCTCCTCCGGATAACAAGGAGGTGGCTCACCAATGACTGAATCTCAAAATCTCTAACCTCAATGATGTATTTGCTGAAGTCCTCTAACTCCTATATCTGCATCATGAAATAATGCAGCGTCGAGTGGGGTCAGTACGTGGAATGTACTAGTATGTAAAATAGCCGAATACAACAATATAAGTACAATAGCATAGTGAAACATCAACTCAGCATCATACTCCATCAAAATATCAAGCGTCTATCTAAGGAAAGAGATTAGAGTAGACAAATGACTCCTCAACCTCTCATCTCAACATCATCAATACATCAGACTCATCTCAAGGAAACTCGACTCAACTCAACTCAACTCAACTCAGGGAACTTGACTCAAGGAACTCGACTCCAAATATCACATCAACATCAACATCAGAGTACTAACGAAGTAATACCTCACTAGGAGTTTCTCTAATCGACAACCATCACCTATAAGCCAGTGATGATACAACAAAGCAATGTCGTTACCACATCCATCCAGTACCCTACCCGGGGTAAAGGACATCAACCTCAGTGGATCCATAGGAAAAAACCTCAGTCCTCTATTGGGACAAGAAAGGAGCCATCCGCAATTGCGGTTCAATCCTCTCTTCCTACGCGGGCCACGTAGTTAATGGGTTCGAGTGGGACTCACTCTCACCCATTTTGGTGCTCAATACTCCTCCCAGAATTTGACATGCTCATAAAACATCAACATCAACCTCACCAGTCCTATGGGGACATAATACATCATCATCAGTCCCAAAGGGATATAATATAATACTTCAACATCAACATCAGTCCCGTAGGGACATAATACCTCAACATCAACATCACCTCGCCCCATCAATATCAACATCAACATCAGGGACTCAAAAGACTCTTTTAGAAATTAAATTTCCGGTTTTAAGACATCATGAAACATCATTCTCATCAACACCATCATCAAGACTCTCATCATATGTAAAACACAATCACAACATCACAAACATCATCCTCATTAAGGCTCTAGACTCATCCCCTAGTTCATTCTTACACTTTTTAATAAAATAATCATAGGGTTTTGTTAAAAACACTCATAAAACTAATTATGCAATAAACCAAGTCTATGATGATCATCAATTCGTGCAAAATATATGCATTAAGTAAAACTCAGTGTAATGCTCAACAATCTTCACATCAACCTCATTATATTCAATACACAACTCAATTTACTCAAAAGGGGCACATGGGAGGATGGTCCCATGCTTTAAGTTAGCCTTACATACATGGGACAATTGCTAACACAATTTCTTGTACAAACTCCTCTTGAATTCCTCAATCTCAAGTCTCCTCAAGCCCTGGCTTAGTGACTTTTCTAGAGAGCATGTTTTTGGATGGATTTTTGGAACCCTTTTCTCAGAAATCGACCTTTATTCGTCGTATAGGATGTTTATAGGAATGGACTAGAATGCCCCTCAAAATTTTAAAGAAATGTTTCCCAAATTTGAAATAACACAGTCTGTGACGTGGACCTGTCGCGGATAGTGCAATTTTGGAAAACTCAACTTCGTCAGAAAATCACAGAAAAACATAAGTATGCCTCTGCGATAGGTCTGTGACGCGACCCTGTCGCGAAGACACACTATTTTTCATTTTGGAACGAAAAATTATCTTTTGACTCGGTCGCTCTAAAAATCCACTGAGACCCTTCCCCCACTCAATTTTTCGTGCTGATAATGTATTCGTTCTTGAATTTTCAATCCGAGCATCGGAAGACGCATTTTGTGCACACCTCTCCTTTAGGGGTATTTTAGTAATTTTATCGGGCACGGGAAGAACATCAATCCCAAAGTTGATCTCCCTATCAGGAGGGACTCCAGGCATATCATCTGGAAACACTTCGAGAAACTCATTAATGATCGGGACTGACTCAGGAGTAAGAGACTCAATATCATCTGATTTAACTCGCACAAGGTGAAAGATACAACCTTTGAAAATTAACTTTCTGGCTCTAAGATATGAGATAAACGTTCCTCTAGGTGCAACAGAATCACCCATCCACTCTATAACTGGTTCATTAGGAAATTGGAACTTAACGATTTGGGTTCTACAATCAACAGAGGCATAACAGGCATGAAGCCAATCTATGCCAAGAATCAAATCAAAATCAACCATTTCCAACTCAATCAAATCAACAAGAGTATCCCTATGATGGATGGACACTACACAAGCTCTATAGATTCTCTCAGCTTGAATAGACTCATCCACTAGAGTAGAAACATCAAAGGGTTCAAGAAGACTCTCTAGGGTTTTATCAAATCTATTGGCCACATTAGGAGTTACAAATAACAATGTGGCACCCGGATCCATCAAAACATAACAATCAAAAGTAAAGACTCGAATCATACCCGTCACAACATCTGGGGAGTTCTCCTGATCTTGGCGACTACACATGGCATACAAGCGGATTATTGCTCCGTCTACGCCTGACATAGTGGCCCTATGTTTTCCCCTAACAGGTGGGATTGGCGTAGTAGACTGAGCCTGATCAGCCCTCTTTGGACAATCCTTCTTGTAGCGACCCACCTGGCCACATCCATAGCACACATCATTCCTGTCGCGACATCTCCCCAAGTGCATTTTTCCACACTTATCGCACGGTGGCTTACCCTGCGAACCTTAAGCCATACTAGCTTGCGACTGGGATCCATGGGTTCCAACATTCTGAACCTTTGATCATACCTACCTCTATGCACAGGTGCACTAGCAGATGATGGTGATGGAAATCGGTTACCATTGCCTTTCCTTCCAACCTCATGCTTGGATGTCTTAGCTTTCTTACGCTTGAACTCTTCCTTGTCATGTTGTCTCTCCTCATCAGCTTATTGCACAAATGTCATCAGTCTCCTAATGTCCATATCACTCACGAGCATGACTCATCTCCCATCTCTCTTCGGTCCTCTATTAAACCCATCAACATACATCCCTATCCTTCCCTTCATGTTAGCAACCATGTCCAGAGCATAGCGAGATAGTTGCGTGAACTTTAAGCCATACACTTCCACGGTCATAGAGTCCTATTTCAGATTTAGGAACTCTCTCACCTTAGCTTCTCTTTTCTCTCTTAGGAAGAAGCGTCCCAAGAAGGCGTCCTGGAACACTGCCCAAGTCAAACATGGAGCATCATCCATTCTACCTTTCTTCCACTGGTCGAACCACAGTCTTGCCACGCCCTTGAGGTTGTAAGCAGCCAGTTCAACCCTATCAACATCAGCCACATGCATCACCTGGAATACCTTCTCAAGTTCCTCCACATAGTTCTCAGGATCTTCAGTGGATGCAGACCCCGCGAACTCAGGCGGATTCAGTGGATCCTTCGGAGTAAGAGAGGCTCACCAAATCATCTTTGAAATCTCAGATCTTCAATGGAGCGCCTGTTGACAATCTCTAGAACCTGCCTCTGCATCATCAAATGATGCAGTCCAGAGTGGACATCAGTTGTTGGAATGTACTAGTATGTAAAACAGCTGAGTGAAACAGAAATAGGTAGAGTAATATGGAAATAACATCGGCTCAAAATCAACAACAAATAACATCAAATATTCAAATGTCTATCTATGCAAGGACAAAGAGTAGACAAGTGACACATCAACAACTCAAACTCATCTATCATCTCAGACTCATCTCGAAGGAGCTCACCTCCTCTCATCTCATCTCAGAAGAGCTCACCCCCTCTTATTTCATGTCAACTCGGAGTACTCAAGGTAGGAATTTTATGGGAGTTTCTCTTATCTGACAAAACTCACTCATGAGCCAGTGAATGTACAACAATCACCCTGATATTCCACAGTGGTTCCAAACTTGCCAGGTAAGAAACGCTCAAAAACCATATCAGCTCACCCAATATGGAGTCAAACTCAATAGGTCCTCTATTTCTTTCAGGGACTGTTACTCTCGTGGGAACCATAATCTATGTGATGGTTCTATGCCTCTCCTACGTTTGGGGATGTAGTTTGACGAGTTCGAGTCGGACTAACTCTCACTCTTTTGGTGCTCGATACTCCTCCCATGACTCAATGTTCATAAATTGTCCACCTAAACCAATCTCATAGGGACTCAAACCCCGTCAACGACCGGTATCTCATAGGGCCTTTAACCCTCTCATCAATCAATCTCATCAGTGACTCAAGATTTAAAACAATCATTAGGAATCAATTGAATGGACACATCGGTAGAGTTCATTTGTAGAGACTCATAAGACAGTCAAACTCTATTGACTCATCATCGTCCTCTCATCACACTCAACAATCTCAACTCAAGGCTCTAAACTCAATTCTCAAGTTCATTATGCATGCTTCTCGAATTAGTCATGTAGGGTTATGAAAATTCTCATGAAAATGTCCAATTCAAGAAAATAATTAGTATGATGATCATCAATGTAAAATACATGTAATTTAAAATCAATATTTCAAGAAAAACCATCAAGTATTCATGCATGTAGACTCTTGAACCATCAACTCATCTATGACCATTTATGGGGCACATGAGAGAACAATCTCATGCTTTTAGTTTAGCCTTACATACCTAGGATGCAGCTATCAACCAAGCACCTCGAGGATCTCTTCTTGAATCTCTCAAATTCAAGCTCTTATCCTCTTTCCTCAAACCCTAGCCTTAGTCGAATATTGGAATAGGACTTATAATGGGGTTTTAGACCATTTTTTATGTCAAAATGGCCATATTAGATCATGTATAGAGTGTAGGAGGGATGGAAAATTGACCAGAATGCCCCTCGTAATAATTTAGAAATTTTTAACTCAGAAAGGACCCTGACGCGAACTGATCGCGTACTGTGTATTTTCTGAAAAAAGTTTCTGAACAAGTTTTCTCAATCCCGTCAAAAATCTTAAAAAGAACATAAGTGTTGATCCGCGATGGGTGTGCGACGCACTCCTGTCATGTACTAACACTGTTTTGTTTTTCGAATCAAAAAATTATCTTTTGATCGGGTCGCTCTAAATCGGCCGAGACCATTTTCCCACTCAATATTTTGTGCTGATCACAAATCCGACCTCAGATTTGCTGTACAAGCATCGAAAGATATGTTACGTGCATACCCTCTCTCTAGGGATATTTTGATAATTTTATCGGGCGTTACATTTTATTTCTCCGATTGGGATAGCCATGGCCTTCCATGATATTATCTAGACTGTTAGATAGAGGTATCATTGACAAAGAGTAGAAAATTGTCGATTGTTACTTATTTTTCAACTTTGTTCATTAGAAACTATTATTGATAGAGATTTATTTATTTAATTGATAGTCTTTCTTGAGTATTTTTCCGTTGTTGAGTATGATGTGACAATGAGGCCAGGTGGTTCTCTTGAGGAATCAACAATGGGTCTTCAAGTGCCAGCCACGCCAAGGATACCCTCCTGGGGCATGACAGTAACTACCAAGACATATTGTTATACTTAGTAAAGTTTCATAGATAAAGGTGCAAATGATCTCCAACAACTTCTATTCTTTTGTGCTTATAGTAGGGGTTGGGTCTTATCTCTTATAAGTATACTCTTAGTAGCTCTTATACTTGTTTAGACTAGTTCCATAGGAGGTTTGTATTGGTGATTTTAAAAGTGTTTTGTTTTTAATCAAGGTTGAAATCTTTTCTTATTTATAAATAAAAAAATATTGCATTTTTGTTTATTCAGCATTGTCTATTTTAAAAATGGGCGGTTAGAATTCTTCTACCTAGGTGTTAAAGCAGAAGCACACACGATTTGGTGTATTGTATCATGGCATTTTCATTTTCACATTGTTATCGTATTTGTGATACAACTTCATATCTATCAATGCTGATTTGAAATTTCGTGCATTTTTGCTTTTCACTTGTCTTGATTAATTAATAATAAATGATATTCAAATTACATGAAATGATGAATTCCCTCATGGATTGAATGAAATTTTGGATCGTGACATAATTAATATACTTTTTATTATAACAAATTACAAATATCTTTTCGAAAAAATATGGTTACATAAGTAAACATCAAAAAAATTATTTTATCAAGACAACATTTTCCTACATAATAAATCTCTAGAATGAGGAGAAAAAAAGTATACCCTTTTACCGGCTCAAGAAAGACAAAAAAGTTAGTCAAATAAAAATTATCTATAATGGTCAACACTTAATATGCACACTGGCCAATAGAGGATACTATATAAGCAACCTTGAAGGAAAAAATCATTCCACATTAGAACTTCTATTAGAAAACCTAGAAATCCAGTTAGGCGTCTCACTGATAAATTCAACCTTTTATTATATATATATTTTTAATTTTCTGTATCTCCTCCTCGTAATGGCTAAAGAAGAAATTCCTGAAGAAACATATAAACCAATGCCATCTCCTTATCAGGATACGATACAAGATGCTGGTGTGGTGTTGATTCATCATGGCAACGAGTTTATTTATAAGATGGTTGATTTGCTAAAATGCTATGAATATAAAGGTAAAAATTTTGACATCTCTCAATATATATAGTGAATTTATAACTTTTTTTTTTTATCTTTGATGTAACTAAATTCCATGCGATTTATTTTTATGAAGATTTAAATGTTAAGATCCGTGTATCTTGTTTGTGATTCCAATATCAATCTTTTTCTTAGATTTAATTTATCTCATAAATCTTGAATTTCTCTCTTTCTTGTTGTCATAACACTATTCCCATGCTTATTTTTGTTATTTTTCTAATTAATAAATGAGTTTCTAGTGATAATTAAAAAATAGGATCAGAATTTCTACTTTTGATCCTTGCTATACGCATACAAAATTTGCTTTCTCCAAAAAGATGTATATCATTTTTCAGTGAAAATAGATAGTTTTATGTTAATTTTTATGTCGGTCTAATTTTATCTAATATTTTGATAAAATATAGTCTATTTTAATTATTTTATTATTTAATCAACTCGCATGTGCATTTGACCCATGGTCTTTTAGTCAAAAAAGGGGGAGAAATGTTCTTTGCCTAAGCTTAGAGTGAGCGACATAGAATTGCAGAAAAATTTTAAATCCCTCAAAAATTATTTTTCAAGACGTAGATCTTTGATTTTACAAATCGATCTATTCATTTAGAAAAAATCCTTATTTTTTTTCCTGCACAGTGGAGGCACAGAATTAGGGAAACGAAACGGAAGAGAAAGAACAAAGAAAGGACTTGATAAGAACTGATCTGGCTATTATTATTGTTATCTTGAAGTTAATTTTTTTTTATCTTTTATTGATGTATTAAATAAACTATACCCAACCTTTAAAGCAAGAAAATAAAACTAAATCCGTTATGTCAACGTTTGTTGTGCTTTTCATTTGGAATTTTTTTTACTTTGATTTTATAGAAATTTATTATTTCTATTCTTTTGTATATACTTATTATTTCATTTTATCGACCATGCACGTCAGGATACAAAGATATTTTAATTTATGAATTTTTTTTTTTAATTTGAAAGAAATAAATTTGGTTTTACTTTTTAAAAAAAAAAAAAAAAGTTTGGCTCAACCTTAATAGTCATTCAATCTCTTTTTATACTTTTATTTGTGAGGTCATTAAAGAATTTTCATAATATTTATAAAAATAAAGTAAATGCTACAATGATTATGTAAACACTATCATAAAATGATATTCTTTTTAAATTATTTTATCCCCCTAAGAAAAACTGTGTAATTAAGGGACAATTCCAATATAACTCAATGTGTCTTTTTATTTCTATTATTTGTTTCTTTATTTACTGACTTACTTTGTTAGTATCTAATAATTATTAAGAGAATTTTTTGGACTTAAATTGCTTTGCTAGTTATTTTTGCATGTACCATGTAGTACATATTTATAGCAAGTAATTTTTTGAAAGTAACAAAAGATCTTGTTGCCATTATAAAATTTAATTAGTCAATACTCAATCAATTGATGTTGATCATGTATAAATTAAGTGTAACAATATAAGATGAAAATTTATAATTTAATTTGAATGATAAGTAGTAAAACATATTATTGTAATAATTTTGTGTTTTTCACTTACTTTCAAAATGTATTGATGTAGTTATGACTGTTGATATGGCTTCCACATCCATGAGAATGCTCTCCAATGAAAAAGAAAAAATCGATGCGATAATGATCAATCGCCATTCACTTGATTTTCCTTCCTTGCGGCTTTTGGGTCAAGCTGTTACCTTGAAGATCATTTCACTTGGTAAGCATTTATTCTAATACTATTCGGCCTATGATATTAGCTGCAGTGGATTAAGTGAATTTTTAATCAAAATATTTTTAATAAAAAGATTAGCTACAATATTTATCACTATTTTATTACCAAGTATTAAATATCTCGTAGGAAAATAATAATTTTTATAAAATGTTGTTAAATAAAATTAACAAAGAATTTTTGTTATTTAGCTACATAAGCTACTTGTTATTGATTCTTATTTTTTCAATATATGATAACTAGTTATTTTGTGTTGCTACTATCATAATGAATAAAATTCAATTGATATATAGTTCATCTTAACTAGTCATGTTATGTTTATAGTATTACATGGATATAATTATGACTTTATTATTATAACTGATAAAAAACAATTATTTTAACCAATGTCTTATAAAAACAATTAGCTATGAAATTTATCTCTAACAAGCCTCTAGCTAACTTGATTCTTTGATAGTATATTCATAATGGATTTTTACTTTATAGCAACAAAAGTTATTTGTAGCGGGGTGAACAAAATTGAATTGAAAATCACAATTCGAGACAAATCGAAAAAAAATCTGACTAATGCAAGTATTTTAATATCATCACTCATATCACATTTTGTGTTATTTTCTTTTGAAATACCTAAGATAGTTTTATTTTGGTTGCATTAGAAAAATATTTGAAGCACAAGTTAATATATTTTTGTATGAATACTTTACCAATAACATTCAAAAACTTGAGAAATTTGAAAAAAAAAATCAAAAACTCACCCCAAGGTTGAAAACTCGAATTTTATTAGTTTGATTTGATTTATAAATTTAAAAATCCAATATAAATAATTTGATTTGATATTTAAAAATTTTGAATCAAATCGATCCATATACACCCCTATTTGCAGCTAATACCTTTTATTTTGCAATGCTATGATAAGTAGTTACTTTGCACCATACTGTTATAGTAGATGAAATTAAGTAAATATACATGGAATTTACTCTTCATATAACGTTGACAATATAATTCAATTCTAATGTTAGCTTTTCAAAATAATTATGCAGCTGTATGTGATGAACACAACAAACAACACTCAATAATGAAGTCCTTAAACATTGGGACATACATTGTTGTAGAGAAGCCCCTCGATGACAAAATTGTAGATGATTTGTGGCAATTTGTTTTGAGGAAGAAAATAAAAAAAGAAAAGGTTGTAGAAGGATTAGAAGAAAATGGAGTTGACAAGAATGTCGATGATAATGGTAAAAACAATATTGTTGGAAATACTGAAGAACAAAATGGAAGGAAGAATAATGTGCCTAAGATTGAGGAACAAAGCAACGATATACATGAGGTTGAAAATGTTATTGTATCCAATGAAAGACGTAAGCAGAGGACAAAAAGTGGCAAGGAAAATATGAAAGAGATTAATATGAAGGCTATTAATGAGAACATTCGAAAAAAATCCCGCACATTATGGACTGATGATCTTCATGCCAAATTCATGAAAGCTGTGGAACATCTTGGTGAAGGGAGTAAGTTTACTTCACAATTTATTTTAAATTTTTTGAGGATTCATTTTTATGGAGCATCTGATTGTTGTAATCAATTACATTAACTTATTGAAATCAAGATGTAGTGATTATTGTATTTAATTATGTGTACTTCGACTTAATCTGGATACATTAACTTGTAGAATGTTTTCCTAAGCAAATTTTGGAAATCATGGACGTGCCCGGTCTTACAAGGTTGCAGGTTTCAAGCCATCTACAGGTACTTTACTAAAAATTTCTAAATCATATATTATATATTAATTTGTGCTCTTTTGTTAGGAAATAAGTTTCATATGATGTTGTAATTATGATTTTATATAACTTTAGCCAACAATCGTTTAGACTTTCATCAATATTTTGTACTCAAAATTATCTAAACACTATTGAATTTAGTCATATTACTATCAACAAGTCAATCTGTTGCACTTCGTGCAATAACAAAAATATATGAATTAGTTTAGGTGATCATTTTATATAGCTTAGTCCTATAAAAAAAGTTGAACTGAATTTCATCTATCTAAAATATGTCTAAACTGTCAAATCTCCTTTTAAATAAAACTTAAAAGTGTTATTAAATAATAATGCCCAACTTAAAGAGCTTTCAACAATTATGTAAATTTGTCATGATCCAATCTATCGGGCCGTGTCGGCACCTACTCTAATATCTAGATACAAGAACTCTTATCATCTATCACGATTCAAATATGGGTGAGATGACACTTGTCTTATCCCATCAAGATAAGTCAGCCTAAACTTGATTATGCATACAAAAGCGGAATTATAGAGGAAATGAACTCTCAAACTAATGAAATATGCTAAAACTAAATTACACTTATATTATCCTCAAAATCTAGTTGTCATGTGTACAAGTCATTAATGTATTACAATATAACTGAAAGAAATTATTAGTCTCCATGTCATTGTTTCTCTAATAGAACAAAAACATAATAGTGAAACATGAGATCCTGCTGAAATGATTAACAACTACTTCTCAAGTCTCGATAGAAAAACCTCAAACTGAATATAGAAGATAGGCAATTAAGAAGAATTTTATAGAAGAAAAAAATACCCTCAAGGTCCTAAAAGTTTTATTTTTTTTTTAGCGTCAGACCTGAAAAAATCTCTGAACACTTGTATATGCTATAAAATAGTAAAACAAGTTAATCCAGCCAAGAAAAATCCAAAAGTACCTAACGAATCAACAAAAAATGAAGATGACAAAATATACGCACAAAATTCTAAGGCCTGTGAAGGCGGACTGGTCGCGAACCAGCACTTTATGGCAGATGACTTTTTTCAATGAGATTTTTTAATAAAAATATGAAAAATAAAAATAATGATACCTCACCACGGCTTGCCTCCCGTGCAGCGCTTGATTTATCATCGTGGCACGACTCAGTATGTTTGCTATTTATCATTGGCTAACTCAATGGCCTCCTCTTCACGATCTGTGTCAAAACCATAGTAGTGTTTGACCCTTTGTCCATTCGCCAAGAAAGATTGATTCGCGGCCTCATCACAGAGTTCAATCGCATCATCTGGCATCATACGCACTAATGTGTGTGTTACACCCCACTTGGACCTCAACTTACCTAGAAAATATTTTACGGGAGAGTTAAAGAGAAGTACCTTTTTCCCAGGTTCAAAAGTTCGTTTAATGATGTGACAATCATGTCATTTCTGGGTCTTTTCATGGAGTCAAAATTCATCTAACAACTCTAGTTGTTGTAGGTGCTTCCACCCTGCAAGCTCTAGATCGAGATTGAGCGTTTTGATAGCCCAATATGCTTGGTGTTCTAGCTCGACAGGGAGGTGGCAAGCCTTCCCTTAAACCATCTTGTAAGGGGATGTGCCAATCGGAGTTTTGTACACTATCATGCACGCCCACAAGGCTTTATCCAGCCTCATAGCCTAATCATTCCTCGTAGCATTGATAGTCATTTGCAGGATTTGCTTAACCTCGCAATTTGACACCTTACTTGTCCGTTTGTCTGCACATGATATGATGCAGCTACCTTGTGTCTGACCGCATACTTAGCAAACAAGTTCTTCATAGTCTAATTGATGAAGTGTGCCCCTTCATCACTTATGATAGCTCGTGGAGTTCTGAATCTTGTGAAGATATGCTTCTTCAAGAATTTGCTCACCATTTTGGAGTCGTTAGTGAGCAGAACTATTGGTTTGATTCATTTGAACACATAGTCAACCGCCACAAATATGTAATGATTGCCAAAAGATGGCGGGAATGGTCCCAAGAAATCTATCCCCAGACATCAAATATTTCTACTTCCACTATGTTGTTGAGAGGCATCTCATGCCTCTTAGATATGGCTCCTGTCCTCTGGCATGCATCACACTTCCTTATGTAATCTATAGCATTTAAACAGAGTAGGCCAAAAAAACCATATTGCAATACCTTGTGGGCTGTTATCTCCCCTCTATGATTCCCTTCATATGGTGAGGCATGACAACGCTCAAGTACTTAACACGTCTCCACTTCTGGTACACATCTTCTCACCATTCTGTCTGCACCCTGCTCGAAGAGGTAAGGCTCATCCCATATGTAGGACTTAGCATCATGAGCCAGTAGCTTCTTTTGCTGAATTTATTTGCATCGGGAGGAAATACCCCACTCACAAGATAGTTGACAATATCCACAAACCATGTTAACTCCTCAACCCTCAAAGCCAAGAGTTGCTCATCAGGAAAATGTTCCTTGATTTGTCCTTGCTCCCCTATGTGAGTATCATCCTCTAACCTAGACAAGTGATTTGCAATTTGGTTCTCATATCCTTTTTAGTCTTTTATCTCAATGTCAAACTCTTGTAACAAAAGGATCCACCCGATTTGTCTAGGTCTAGCATCTCTATTATGGAACAGGTACCTCAGAGCTTCATGATCAGTAAACACTATGACCTTGGTACCCACTAAGACTGAAACTTTTCGAAAGCATACACCTACGCAACATCTCCTTCTCTGTAATAGTATAGTTGTAATGTGATGGGTATGAGGTCTTGCTGGCATAGTATATTGAATGGAAAACTTGTCCTTATATTGACCCAGAACCGCACCCACTGCCGTATCACTGGCATCACACATCAGCTCAATTGGGAGCTCCCAATTCGAAGCCATCAAGATGGGCGCTTCAATCAACCTCTTCTTCAAGGTCTCAAAAGCCTGCACACATGCAGCATCAAAGTTAAACTGTACCTCCATTTCTAGTATAGTGCACAACAACTTCGAGATCTTAGAGAATTCCTTGATAAATTGGCGGTAGAAGCCTGCATGCCCCAGAAAACTTCAAACTCCTTTGATTGTAATGGGTAGAGGCAGCTTTTTTATCACTTCTATCTTAGCTCTGTCGATCTGCAAGACTTTCTTGGAGACCTTATGACCCAAGACTATCCTTTCCTTTACTAAAATTGACACTGTTAAGGATGAAATTTATCTCCTCGCATTGAGCTAACACCTTGTCCAAGTCTTCAAACACACATCAAATGATTCTCCAAACATAGAGACGTCATCCATGAAGACTTCCACAAAGTCTTCCACCATGTCATGAAAATAGCCATCATGCACCTTTGGATTGTGGTGGGTGCATTGCACAAACTAAAGGGCATGCGCTTGTAAGTATACATACCATGAGGACACGTGAATGTGGTCTTCTCTTGGTCTTCGGGAGCAATAGTGATCTGATTATACCTAGAGTAACCATTAAGAAACAATAATACTCCTGCCCTGTCCAGCATTTCATCAATGAACGACATTGGATAGAGGGCTTGGGTGGGGGACCCATCACTCTGTTCAATGTTTTAGCCACCTTCTTCAGCATGCTGACATTGTGATTGTTTAACACACTTTCAATCTCTCTAGCTTCAAGGTCATCCACTAGCCCTTGATTTAGTAGCAGTTTTGTTAGAGGATCCTTGATTTCAATCTGACTGACTGTAGCCTCTGTATCTAATAGTGTAATGGCTTTCGAATCCTTATATATAGTGGGCAGCTTCAACACTTGGTAGACATCATAAAAGACCTCTACATTGTCATGAGCTTGCATGGTTAATCGCTCGGCCGCAACATTTATCAATGACCCTCCCCTTATCAAGAATGGGCACCCCAAAATGAAAGGAACTTCTGGGCCAGGCTCAAAGTCAAGGATGACAAAGTCAACTGGGAATATGAGAGACCCCACTTAGACCAAGACATCCTCTGTAATCTCATCTGGTCTCGCTATGGAACGATCTGTAAGCTGGAGTAGGATCATGGTTGGCTTAGGGTCTCTAAGACCCAACTTTCAGAACATCGAACCGGGCATGAGATTGATGCTCGCACCTAGATCACACAATCCTCTTGCATTTAAACAGCTTCCAATCGCCACTTGGACAATGAAGCTTGCAGGATCCTTCAATTTAGTTGGCAACTTTGTCTTATTCAGGATCCTGGAACTACACTCCTCAGTAAGCGCCACAGTTTCAAACTCAGCCAGTCTACTCTTATTGGCTACAATGTCTTTTATATACTTGGGATATTTCGGGATCTCTTATAAAACATTAATAAGAGGTAAGTTAATTTGTACCTATTTTAGGAGCCCAATAAACTTTTGGAAGCACTCATCCTCCTTTTTCTTTTTAAACTTTTGAGGGAAAGGAGGAGGATGAGGCTTTGGCTTGGGATCGACTTTAACAATTGAGATTGGGAATGCCAGCTCATTATCATTCTCTATACTTGGGTCGTCCACATCCCTCTGTTTTGGGACCAACTCTGTCATATGCTTCCCACTTCTTGTGCTGACAACATTTACTTGCTTTGGGTTTGAGTTTGTATTACCTGGCAAGCCACCTTGAGATCTAGCATTCATTGTGCTTGCCAATTGCCTAACCTATTTTTCAAGATTTTGAAGGCCTTGCTTATTCTAGAGAATCTAATCCTTTTGCCTCTGTTGATTGGCTAAAATCTTTCCCAGCACTTCACTATCACTCATGTTTCCCACATTTTCTTCTTTTGCAAGCTGTTGTATCTGCTAATTGTAAAATAGGCCACCACCTAGTGATCGATGCTGAGGTGGTCCTTGGTTTTGCTGATTACCTCCCCAAGAAAAATTTGTATGGTTTATCCAATTGGGGTTGTAATTGTTCTCGAAGCCTTGTTGGCCACCTCTGTTTGCATTTCCTACAAAGTTGACAACCTCTGGATTTTCCCCACAGTACTCTGTTGTGTGGTCTCCACTGCCATAAATATCACACCAAGTATTCTGCTATTGTTGGATCATGTTTACTGGAGCTTGTTGCAGGCCCAAAGACAGCTAGTTGAAATATGTGTTCAACATATTTTGCATAACTGACACTTAGGCTTATAGGGCAGTCATGCGCTACCTCTAACATATCTTCTTGTTTTTGGACTGCCGATCCACTAGGTTTACCATTCCACTTGGGGTTTCCTTGTGCAATGCGATTTAGTAAAGCGTATAGCTCATCATATGTCTTCTCTAAGGCCTATCCACCTGCAGCAGAATCAAGTGAAACCTTGGTCTTGGGTTCCAACCCTTCAATGAAGGTATGGACCAACACCTTGCTAGCTTGGCAATGATGAGGTCAGTTAATAAGGAGAGTTTTGAACATGTCCTAAGCTTGGTACATATTCTCTCCTGGCCTTTGTCAAAACTCAGGATCTCACTCCTAAGCTTGGTTATCTTTCCAAATGAGATGAATCTTGTTAAGAATATTCTAGCTAGCTCATCCTATGAAGTATTGGAGTTGGGTGGCTCAAATTGTAACCACCTCCTTGTTTCCCCAAGTAGTGTGAAGGGAAACATGGTCATCCTTACATAATCAGTATTCACTCCGTTAAGAATGAAAGTGTCAACAATCTCCAAGAAATTCTAGAGATGAACTTAGGGATCCTCATGCGGCAATCTCGTGAACTACCTGGTGGAATGCAAAAGTTGTACCATGTTCTGCTTAAGCTCCCATTGTCTACCGGGTTTTGGCGTCCGAAAACACCTTGTGACATTTGTCATTCATGGGATTGCCACATCCAGGACTAGTCTTGCCACCATTGGTTCAGGAATAGGATTTACTACTGGGTATACCTCTTCCTTATCTCCTTCTTTGATGAAGTCTATTGGTAGGATCAGGTATAGGATACCTTCCCTCCTCCTTCTCTGCCAAAAATAAGTATCTAGTTCTGCCACTGATTCAAACCATATTCCTTCAACGGAACACGACTACGATCAAGTGCAGTCACCATGACCAAATAAAACACCTCTGATAAACAACCAATTTCTAACTTTAAGTCTTCGGCAATGGCGCCAAACACTTGTTGCTTCCCTAGCACATGCAAGTGTATGTGGTAAACTCAAGTAATACAGTGGCTCTAAAAGAGCTGCGATATCGAACCCAAAGGACTTAAGCTAGACTCCAATTATTAATCAAGGGGGAGTTTCTAATGTGTGTCTTTTTGAGAGAAATGATGAAAAGTTATTGTTACTACTAAAATAAGAAAATTAAACTAAACTACGGTCAAATGATTTTAAGGGGATTACCAAATTGAGCAAGATTCCGGGATTATAACCATTTCGACACATATCTTAGCCTCAATAATTATGATTATTCCTGGGTTTTCCAATTACTTATTCACAGGGTTTAATTTGCCTAAGCAAGGTTGCACACCTCTACCGGCCTACTCTCATTGACAATCTAACTACATCGTTGAGTGGGGATAGACATGATCAAGGAAAGTGCATTACAACTATCTTCCTATATATAAACCAAGATAAGTGGGTGGATAGGTCTCACAAGTCTCCCATACACGAATCATCTAGTCTCCTAGACAAACAAGCTCCCTATACCCTGTGTTCTATCCACTCCAACATGTCCCCAATCTAGAGCAGACAACAGATTTATTCCACAATTGGCCAGACTATGAAATATAGATTAAAGGAATATAGAAGTAATAGTGCAAAAACCTATTCATAAATCATAAAAATTAAAGTTTAGAACATTGTCTATGGCTATATTCCCAAATTATGGGAAGTTTAGCACTCATGATCTTTTTCAAACACAACAATTGTCTAAAAACATTCAAGAATAGATTTTTAAAAGAGAAGCTAACCAAATCAACCCTAGAATAGAGTTGTTCGTCATCTCTCTTTGTTCCCTATAAAACCATATACTGAAAATAATTTTTAAAACTATATTTAAGTCTAGAAACCCTATTTCTTAATTTTGCCCTCATGTCTTCAAAGTCCGCAATGCGGACTTTCCATCCCGATGTGCATTTTTGTATTTCCTGCTAACTTGGCCAATTTTGACACTTCTGCTCTCTAGTCCACGACGCGGACTTATGCTCCTTATGTGTTTTTTGCTTTTCTCTCTCTTTTTAAAATGGTCAACTTCCTGCATTGGTCCGCGATGCGGACCTCTATACTTTTCCTGGACTGACTAACTTTTTAACTCTGTTGTGCGGTGGCATCCTTCCCCAATTCCTAGTTATGAACCCGGGCATACATATCTGCTTAAAAACATCAAAAAAAACAACCAAGAAGTGCTCTCGGCAAAGAATTAGCAAGGTAGAGCAAAATTATACTAAAACACCTAAACTCTATGAATTTATCCTCTGATTAGGCTTTATACATGGGCAATTTTGGCTACTTGGGTGTATATATACGCCTAATATCAGGGACCTATGTTCATATCTGACCCTTCGTGCAAGTGCACTAGCAGATGATAAAGTTAGACTAGATGACCCTGACTAAAAAGGTGCGCGACTCTCATTCCCATCCCCTCTTTTGCCTGTCTCGTGGCTGAATGTCTTAGCCCTTTTGTTGCGAAACTCCTCCCTATCCTTCAGGTTCTCCTTCTCAACTTGCTGCATATAGGTCATCAGTCTAGCTATATCCATGTCCCTTGTTAGCATAGCTGTCTTTCCCTCCTTGTAAGTCATGCGAGAGAGCCAGCTACAAACAAACTCATCTTACTTCTCATATCAGCTACCATATTAAGAGCATAGCGGGACAACTGAGTGAACTTAAGGTTTTACCCCTGCACACTCATAGACTCCCATTTCAAATTTATAAATTCTCTTACCTTTGCTTCCCTCAGCTCTCACGAGAAGAAACGGCCCAAGAAGGCCTCCTCAAATGCAACCCAACATACGAGTGGAGCACCTTCTCCCTCAGCTTTCTTCCACTGGTGATACCACACCCTTAAGATGGTAAACAACTAACTCCACACACACAACACCAGCAACATGCATAACCTGGAACACCTTCTGTAGCTTAATATATGAAATTCTTAGGATTATCACCAAGTACTGACCCCATAAACCTTGGCGGGTTCATTTTCAGATACTCATGAATCTTTATAATGTCTGGGGCATCCTGTCTACTTGTACCCTATTGACCTCCCTAGGTTGTTACTACTTGAGCTAAAGTCTGAATAGTTTGACAGGGCCCAGGATTAGAGATATTAGACTGTGGTAGATGCTCAACAGACATAGCTGGGCCTCTTGGCCCCTCATGAACTTTTGGTTCAGCCTGATTCACATTCTATCGAGCAGGGCATCCTCTACCCCTAGCTTGTATCAGACATCCTACTTCTCTTCTAGAAGGCAAGATCTAAAAACAACGCGTGATCGCACGAGTTAGAGGAGGTTCAAAAGAGTTAAACTCTGAAGGACAAAATAGAATCCAAAAGAAGGTCAACACTTCCTAAGTCATGTGGCCTCCTTTTTATAGATGTGGTGTGCTTCACACCAATAATAATGACTCTACTAGAAACTGCTTCATAAACACCCTACGTCACTTGAACTCTGTTCTCATCCCTGAATATATATCATGGATGTAGCTAGCACTTGGAAACCATTTCTGGCCCCATTCGAACCACTTGGACTGGCTACTTTACTCTACGAAAGACTTCAACAATAAATGATAGGTTAAAATTAAACACATCTACTATATCAATGTCTAAAGTCACAATAAGCAATCCAATTGAGAAGTTAACAATCTAAAAGAGATAGTGAAATATTGTCTACTAGTCTATGAAGCCTCTACCAGTCATAACTAAAGAATGAGTATAGTGACAGGCCACAACTATCATAAACTAAAAGGGAATAACTAAAACTGAAAAGAATAGCATCAAGGAGATTCTGACTACAAAGAAGTCTCACCCTGGCTAAGTAGAAGTGTTGGATTGTTTGATGATACTCCTACTGAGGGGCTCTGCCACCTATATCTGCATCGAAAGAATGTTAGTACATAAAATGTACGAATATGTAAAATATCCAAAACAGAAAAACTCAGGATACAATGCTAAAATCATAGGCTTAATGTAGAAAATAATTTAGTAGCATAAGCAATGCAATATAGTAAAATATCTGATTTAATGCATAAATAAGTGCAAATCAGTTTGTATCTGAAAATCATATTTACTTTGCTTGGGAAGTTTATCTGATCGAAAACCATCATTCTGAGCATCATGATAATACAACATCTTGCTCACGTTATCAGAGTCATCCAATACCTTACCAGGGTAAGAACGAAACTTTAACTCATGGATCAATCTAAATTGGGTCATCTCAGTGGCATATGAGGAGTCGTACCTTATAGGTACGATCCTATCCTACGTTGGCTACGTAGTTTATGAGTTCGAGTTATTATTACTCTTACTCATATCGGTTCTCAATATTACTCCCAAAGTATTTTATCATATGCTCATAACTGTAAGATTGTTGTTATTCGTAATACTTCTTTAATCTTTTGGGACTTAGCCCAACTTTAACCTTTTTCAACTTACTGCTTCTTACTTAGGACTATAAACTTCATTCAAGAATGCATAGAACTTGTATCTTTTGCTCAACTCTAACTCAAGTTAAACATTGAATACATATGCTTAGTCTTAAACCCATTTAATTCAAGGTACACTCAAACTCTCTCTAAACACGGTAAGAAAATAGCCAGTCTTCAGTTCAAATAAAGCATAATAGAGGAAATAATTCTCAACTCAATTGGGGTTCTTGTAATTGTAGTAAACTTAAAGAATTTAAAGAGATATACTCAATAATAAAGTTCGTAGCATAATAGTAATAAACCAACAAAGATTTCATGATAAGGTTCTAGAATTTCTCCATAAGATTATAGGAATGAAATTGACTAGAATGCTTGATGAGAAATATAGATTAGGCACGAAAATAGAATTTTACGTGGCCTTACATACCTAGACACAGATTCTTGGAGAATTCACAAGATTTTCTCAAGCCCTAGCTCTTCTCTTTTCTCCCTAATTGTTTTTCTCTAAATAAAGTACATGAAAGTGAAAGAGGATGAGCATAGGTTTCTAATTTTAGGGCGAAACAACCTCAAAACGATGGGATTTAGTCTAGGGTGGGTGAAGAAAAGACTAGAATGCCCTTGCTTTTAAAATTCAAGATTTGTGATGGAGCAAGTCCGCGACGTGGACTTGTTCCATTTCAGTTTTTTTTGACAGAAAATATAAAACACATCCAGAATCTCTATTTTTATAAAATAAGGCATAAATTGCACTCATTGAGTGTGTCTTATGAATATCTATGTAAATGGCACTTGTTCGGTGTGTTTCATGAGTAAAATACAAAAATGAACTATGACAGAGCAGGTCCACGATGCGGACCTATCGTGTAACCTTCTGGTTGTGCAATTTTGCTCTAAAAAATTCATCTTTCGATTTGGTTGATCTAAAATTCAACCAAGATCACTTTCCAACATAAGTTTTTGCCTTGATTGCTATTGTGGCTCAAGTTTGCCAAAAGAGTTCGGGGATGATGTGTTATGTGCGCAATCTTTTGTCTAAGGGTATTTTGATAATTTCCAAGGTGTAACAGTAAATATTTTGATGCCTTTTTCCTGTAAGAACTAGTTTCTTAGAGTTGGAGCTTGTTACTTGACATTAATCTAAGGTGAAGAGTACATCATTTCCATTGTCACACATTTAAGACACTAAAGAGATTATGCTTGAGGCTCTCAATGTAGTACACATTGTCTATTGCATGAGAGTATGAAGATCCTACTTTTCCAATTTGCATGCTTTCTTTCTATTTTTAAAGGTTACACATCTGCCATGAAAACCACTTTTTAGAAGGAAGTTGTCTTTGTTATCTGTCATGAGTCTGGAGCAAGTGTTGTTTAGATACTAGATGCTTCAGTTTACCTCCAATTGGTTCCCGCACAAGTAATTAAAGATTATTTTTGGGTACCTAGATCTACTCAGTCCCTGTTTATAAGTTAAAGGATTAATCAAGTCTTTCATGAACTATCTTAGTAGGTGCTTATTTATAGGAACCAATTTCCTAATTCTCTTATCATAAGTCCTTTTTAAATAAGTTAGGTTAGCTTTTATGATCGCATTTTTCTTTTTCAATACATTATTTTGATGGACTGATTGTCCATAACGAGTACATAGCATGTATGAGCTAGCAATTTTCATCTATTTTTAGCATATTTTCATTATAGTCGATTCCATGTCCGGTGGAGGATTAACCTTTTTGAATGTCATCGAGCAGTAAACTTGAATTCCTTAAGAAAGGCTTCATTTTTTGTGATCATGGAGTTTAGCTTGTTGCTTAATATTTTTAATTTTCTTTCAGTACCATGCGAACATGATTTTTAACATTATTTTGTCTTCTGAGAGAATTCAGATTGTTTATCTCTCTTTGAAGATTTTGATTAAGATTTTCTAGATTCTCATTCTCAGTTCTCAATGATGCATATTTTTCAATATTTCTTTCCTACAAGTAGAGAAATATGCATCGATAAGGATGTAAGACAAAGATTCTAGTTTCTTCTTTGAGTACAGACGGAGATTTTTTTAACTGGATTGAAACTTACCTTGAATTTCTTATGCTACTATCTTCATTGTCCTCTAAATCGGTTCCAACCATTAGCGTCATGATGTTTTCTCTAGATTGACCAGCCTCTCCTTCATCTTCCTCTGAATCAGTGCCATCTATTAGTTCCTCGATGGTGTCTTTAGCTTGACAAATATCCTCATCATAATCTGACTCAGACAACGCTACAGAGGCTAAGAATTCAATTTTTTTTGTCTCTTCTATTGCTAGCAATGATTGATTTTCAGGTCTTTCTTCATCAGACTCTTCACTGGAGAGCTTCCCATTGCAACAAGTGCCTTTTCCACACTAAGATCAACCTTTTAATTCTTCATCCTTGAATTTTTTGGAATGCACAACTCTTCCCGGTCTCTTTTTCCTTTATTATTCTTCTTATACTCAAATGTCCACTGGGGGCCAAATTTTATGAAGTGAATTGGGCTCCCACACTTGTGACATAATTGTTCTTTCAAGTTCTTGTCCGATAATTTTTGGGAGTTCTTCCTTTGGCTAGCCTATCCCCTTTAAGCATTCTTTGAAACCCTCTTAATCATTAAGGCAATGTTCTCTTTCTTAAAATCATCTCTTTCAGTTGCCTTGAGAACTAGGTTCTTCTCTTTTGTCTTTTCCTCAGTTTTCAATTTATAAATTGTGAGATTTCCAATGAGCTTATCCATCATCAACTTGTCAAGATCAAGTGCTTCTATAATTATCTCTCTTTTGTTTTTCCATGATTCAGGCAAAACACTCAAAAGCTTTCTGATTGCCTTTTCAGTTGGGATTATTATCTCCCATTAAGTAGATCTAAATTACTAATTGTCATGAATCCGATGTGCATGTCCTAGATTGTCTCACCTTTCATTATCCGGAATAGCTTATACTGCCTATTCATAAGACTTGAAAATCATACTATCAAAGACAACTAAATGAGTATGAATATATCAATTGAAGTACATATTTAGATACCATAACTACAAAAATATAATCCTTTATCTCATATTTATGTGTCATCATTTACCTTGGCACAACATTTAAGGGGAAAAAAAGAAATACTTTTGAAAATTGTGATCCAAATTAAACAATTCTTGGATATACTTAACTGTTAAATTTAGTGTTCGCCAAAAAGGTAAGAAAACTTATACACATTCTGAAATCGAAACAAATATTCAAAGGGATCACAGTTAGAAGGATGATTATTAACTATCTTCTATGTTTTCTATTAGTACGACAAAAAAAATTATTAAGATATTTATGTAGAGGAACAATTTACTAAAATCTACCTTTCATTTTCTTTTACCCATTTGCCAAGTAAAAACATATGCTTCTTCAAATAAGGAGCAACATCATTACCAGTATCAAAGTTATTTACCTCCAATATATATATCAAATAAATCTGTATTATCTATTATCTATTTAAACAAACAAACAAAAAACTCATAGTCAATGATTAGATCCTGCAAACTAGAAATAGTATATATATTGAAAATTCACAGTCAATTGTATTATCTATTATTGATAGGATGGCTCTTCTCCTACCAAAAATTGTATTATATATGTTAGACCATAGTCTATTATCTTTTAGATGAATATCTCCTAATTTAGTCCAACTCTTTTCATTTTTTTTCCAGAAATGTCGTCATAACAATTGGAAGGCTCCAAAAGCATTAAAATACAAGCACCCCTCATCAAGCCAAGGAAGCTCAATTGGTTCTCCACAAACATGTACGTTTAAAAAGTTTGGGAGAATGCCTCCTCTTCAAACAAATGTTTCAAATGAAATTCAAAGAGGTCCTGAGTTTCTATTTCCAACTCTCAATAACGACAACATTCATGCTAGAAGTGAGAGTTCAGTTCAGCATGTTCAGTTCAGCACTACAAATCCAATTAACAACCCACATGTTTACATCCAACAACAAGATGGGTCATATTTTACAATGCCACACACAGAAATTAATAATAACCATGAGGTGGTGCCCAATGTCATGGTTGATCCTGCTAAAAATGTGGGTGATTCAAATGACAAGAAACCACATGATGAGCATTTTGATTTCGATGATGTGCATTTCAGTTCAGATGACATGGATTTTCTCCGCCAGTTTCTTGAATCAAGTTCTAACTTACCTAATGAGCAGAATAGTGAGTTTGATCAAGTTTACTCTGATGATCAGGTTAGTACATCTATTTTACTTTGTTGAGTATTACAGAAGTTAATTTTGAAAAATATATTTTTAGTATATTTAATATGACTTAATTATCAAGTATAATCAAACCTTTAACTTTTTTAGATAGTTGGGCATGAGAGAAGTAAATGGTTTGTTGTGGTTCTTGACACAGTGTCTAATTTTATTTAGTTTCTTGTTGCTCTTTGCAGATAATGATAGTTTGAATAAGACATGTTTTCATTTTGGGTTGCTCTTGGCATATAATAAAAGGAACTTTATTGTCTTTCCTTCGTGTAAAACATTTTCTTGAAAATATTTTCTGACAATCAAACAAGAAAAATAGATTACTTCTTCAATATTTTTTTGTCAAATCAACACATTCATAATCTCTAATAGGTTTTATCTTAAAGGCACGTATGCAGGTTGCAGCGCCTCAGAATGTCCAATTTTCAGAAGTAGCAAATTTTCCTAATCATCAGGTTAGTGATTCTATTTAACTTGCATATCTTTCAAGATTGCTTTTTTTTTTTTAATTATTAGTACAATAGGATGGAATTAAATTTTTCCAAAAATATTTTTCAAAAAATGACATATACATTTTTTGAAAAATATAATTGTCCAAACAAATTAATATATTTTGTTTGTTTGTAGGATGAAAAATATTAACAGAAAAGATAGTTATATTGATTAATAATAATCTTAGAGGCTGATTCTTTATCAGTTAGAATATTAATCCCGATATAAAACTTTGTATTACATTCCTTCCATGTTTGGTTATTCTTATGAGGCAAAAGTAATATAAGTTCTAAACCAATTTTGTAATAATATAGCATATTTATGAATATAGTATACATAAATTAAATCTCTTTTTTTTTATGTTTGATTAGGATTATAATCTTTAATATCATTATTTTGAATCAAACTAGCCCTTAGCAAATCGGATAGTATTTCGATGATGAAGTATATATTTATATTATCAAAATTTTGGTTAACACTCAAGACAGTCATATGAAATTAACAACCAATAAAATTTTGAAAGAAATTAACATTTGCCTAAAAGTGAAAGAAGACATTGCCTAAAAGTGAAAGAAGACATTTTCTTCCTTTTAATAAAAATTAATTTCTCCTTACTTACTTTTTTTCAAGAAAAATTCTTCTTCAGACTCTTAATCTCTTGTAGATTTACCTTATTAAAAATAAAATATGCAGGTGACAACGATATCAAGTGCCCAGTTTGAAGAAACAACAAATTTTTATGACTAAACTCAACATGATCCAACTACGTGAGATAATCAGTTACAATTCTTACAAAAGCTTTGCGTAGTGACAAATTTATTCTCTCAAGTGAAATGGCATTTGTCATTTTTCTGAAAAAGACTAGTTTATGTCATATGACTTGGATTATTCGTTTGTTTTTGTTTTTTCGTTTGAAATTAAAGACCAATATTAGATTCTCTAGTGAAATGGCATTTGTCATATTTCTGAAGACTATTTTATGTCATATGACATGGATTATTGATTTGTTTTAGTTTTTTTGTCTGCATATATTTTATCCTCCCCAAAGCCCACTTGTAAGATTTCACTGGGTAAATCGTTGTTTGCATATTGCGAATCTTTTCTTATGATGAATTAAGGCATGCTCATTATATTCAATTTTGACGTGATTATTTAATTTGTGTATGTCTTAAAACACTTTCTTTCACGTGTACATATTTTGGAATAAACTTTACATATAGAGTCCGGAGTTAGTTTTGAAAAAATTTAGCCATTTTTGTCTTGTAGTTAGTCTTAACAAAATTTTACTTTTTTTGTCAAAAATTGGTAATTTTCAGTCATATGTGACTAGAATTTAGTCATCTTTGTCTAACTTCATCTATTGAATTTAATATTCATGTGTATATTATTGAAGTTCGAAGAAACATAGTTAAAATTGAGCAAAAATAACCAAACTTCATTTATATATAGCTGAAGTAAAAGCAAAAATAACTTTTAAAAAAAGATGAAAAAAACTCAAATATATCACTAAACTTTGAGATAGAGCTCAAGTAAGTCATTCGTTAAAAGTTTAGATCATTTATGTTATTTTCGTTTGAAATAGGCTCATGCATGCCATTATTTGTTAACTGAAATGGCATTGATAAGCCTTAATTTTAATAGATGCACAAATAAGTCTTTTTTCAATATTCGATGTCATATTTGAACCTTTATCATTTTAAAAAATAATTAAATTAATGACGTGATCGAATCATAATTGACGAGGTGTACAAAATAATTTTGTAAAAATAAAAAATATTTTTAGTTTATATATAATGGCATAGAGGAGTCTTTTTTCCAACGAAAATGGCATAGATGAGTCAAACTTATGACAGATGGTATAAATATTTTTTTTCTTGAAGTTTGACGCATATAGAGCCTAAGAAAAGATATTTTTCACACAACTCCCAATCCCCTGTCCTCCGACACCAAAAAAAGTGACTTTGAAAGTATCATTCTTCAAAACATTTCCAAAAATAAATTTCAACACATCTTTAAAATCGTCCAAATTTAGACACTTGAGTGGTATTTCTTCTCTATCAAATTAAATTTTCAGTTATTAAATTACTTTAGTAATTTCTGGCTATCACTAATACATTACATGAATTAACACTAACAACTCAAAAGTTTGTAGTGTCACAAAATAAATTGAATTACATATAGTAAATATATGGAACTTCTAACAAGTTACTTCGATTACTCTTCTTTACATATAGTATTAACCGTGTGGTTTAAATTACAATATTATGTTTTCATTTCACTGCAAGGACAATTTATTTTACTTACTTAATATTTTTATTTAAATTCTTCACCTTGAAAAGATTGTTCTGCTAATATGTATGTCCTTTATTCGTGTAGTAGTATAATTTTTATGTATGGAATTCTTTAACTCATACACGAGATATTAAAATTATTGCATTTTATAAGTGTTGATATCCAATTTTAGCCTAAGAATTTTTTTATTCATACTTTTAAGTTTATTCTTTAATAGTAAAATACATTTTATCACGCCCCAGGAGGGTACCCTAGACGTGGCCGATGCTCAGAGACTATTGCTAGTCCCCAAGCGAACCACTTGGCCTCATCACATTTGTTCATTTGATAAGCTCTATAAAATCAGCGGAAGACTAAAGATAACAATGGGCAATCTCGTCTCAAATGTCATGATAAATAAATGGGCTAGTAGGAAGGAAATTAGCTCAACAAGTCTCAACATCAATATTCAACTCTAGTCTATAAAGCCTCTATCACTATCAAATGGTGCCAATGACAGACTCATGGCTACCTCAAAACAAAGGTAAAACTAACTCAAGTTTAACTCTAATAAGCTAGATGAAAATAAAGCAATGATTCTCCGAAGTAAAGGAGGCTCACCAACTCAGCTGAATGCTTGGATCCTCAACGATGCGCCTGTTGACGATATCTAGTACCTACCTTTGCATCATAAAATGATGCATTCCAAAGGGGACGTCAGTATATGGAATGTACGAGTATGTAAAATGGCTGAATGAAACAGATGCAGGTAGAATAATATAGAATAACATCAACTCAGATGATACTCAATCAAAATGTCAAATGTGTATCTAAAGCAACAGTAAAGAGTAGACAAGTGACCCATCAACCAGTCAAACATCATCAATCAACTCAACTCGACTCAGAGTACTCAATATGGGATCTTATTAGGGAGTTTCTCTTAACCAAAAACAATCACTTATGAGCCAGTGATTGTACAACAATCCCGCTGATATTGCCATAGTTGTTCCGTACTTGCCAGGTAAAGAACGCCTCTGATCCACTAGGGATCTAGCCTCAACAAGTCCTGTATTGCTTTCAGGGACTTTAACTCAAGAGGGAACCTCAATGTAATAGTTCTAATCCTCACATACGCTTGGCAACGTAGTTAATGAGTGCGAGTGAGACTTACTTTTACTCATTTTGGTACTCGATACTCCTCTAAAGACTCGATACCTATAAGACTCCTCAACTCAATCAAATCATCTTAATTAGTCTTGTGAAGACACTTATCATCTCAATTAGTCTCATAGAGACTCTTATTAACTCATTAACTCAAATAGGGCCTTTTGGCCTAACATCTCAATCAACTCATCAATTCAGTGCTCATTGAATAACTCAAGAACTCAGATCATCATTAAGAGGAAGTCATCTAGACAAGACTCTAGAACTCAATTATTAATAGTTATGGGATCATCAAGCTCAATTAACTCTACCTCATACTCAAATCAAGATTACAATCAACATACTCAAGTCAATGCTCTAGACTCCATCCCTAGGTTCATTCATGGATGCTTCCACAAAATAACATATATGATTATACAATAACTCACGAAAAGTATATAATTCAGGAAATCAAGTTTATGATGATCATCAACATATGAAAATACATGTAATTAATGTGTATATAGTTTTCAAGAAAATAATCAAGAATCATGTATGTAGACTCATTAGACTCTTTGTCACGCCCCGGGAGGGTACCCTTGGCGTGGCCGGCACTCAGAGACTATTGCTAGTCCCCAAGCGAACCACTTAGCCTCAACACATTATTCAATCAAATAAACTCTACTGAACAGCGAAAAATATAAGTATGTAATGGACACATTTCATCTAAAGTCTCAAAAGAATATATATAATACAACGAAGGCTAGTAGAAAGAACTAGCTCACAATCTCAACATCAACACTCGACCATCGTCTATGAAGCCTCTATTACTAATCATGTGGTGCCAATGACAAATCCATGGCTACCCAAATCAAAATAAAAGTAGTAATCCAATCTAACTCTAAAGCATGATGAAATAAAAGTAGTGGATCCTCCGGAGTAGGGGAGGCTCACCAAATCAGCTTCGAATCTCAGATCTTCAACGGAGCGCATGTCGATGATCTCTAGTACCTGCCTCTACATCATAAAACGATGCAGTCCAGAGTGGACGTCAGTACTTGGAATGTACTGGTATGTAAAATAGCTGAATGAAACCGAAACAGGTAGAATAATATGGAAAACAACATCAACTCAAAATAAACATCATAATCACATCAAAACAGTCAATTGTCTATCTATGAAAGAATAAAGAGTAGACAAGTGACACATCATTAACTCAGACTCATCATTAGTCTCAACTCATCTCATGGATCATCTCAGAGGAGCTCACCCCCTCTCATCTCATCTCAAGACTCAACCCAGAGGAGCTCACCCCCTCTCATCTCATCTAGACTCGGAGTACGGTAAGAATTTTCCCGGGAGTTTCTCTTAACCGACAACACTCACTTATGAGCCAGTGAATGTACAACAATCACCCTGATGTTGCCACAGTGGTCCCAAACTTGCCAGGTAAGGAACACTGGATCCCATATCAATATACCCGACATGGAATCAAACTGAACAGATCCTCTATTGCTTTCAGGGACTGTTAAACCTCGAGGGAAACCATATGTATGTATGTGATGGTTTAAGCCTCTCCTACGTTTGGCGACGTAGTTAATGAGTTCGAGTGGGACTCACTCCTGCTCATTTCGGTGCTCAATACTCCTCCCGACTCAATGCTCATAAAATCAACCTCCACCAGTCTCATAGGGATTCACTCCCCGTCAACGACTGCCAGTCTCATAGGGACCCACTCCCCGTCCACGACTGATATTTCACCGGGACCTTGGCCCTTTCATCAATTATCTCATAGGGACTTTCACCCTATCATCAAACATCTCATAGGGATTTTAACCCTATCATCAACATCTCATAGGGACTTTAACCCTATCATCAATATCTCATAGGGACTTTAACCCTATCATCAACATCTCATCAATGACTCAGGATTGTATAACAATCATTAGGAAACAAGTGAATATACACATCGGTAGAGTTCATTTATGGAGACTCATAAAACAAACAAAATTTCATAAACTCATCATCATAATCAACAATCTGAGTTCAAGGCTCTAGACTCAAGTCTCAAGTACATTATGCATGCATTTTCAAATTAATCATCAAGATTCCATCAACTCATCATTACAATCAACAATCTCAATTCAAGGCTCTAGACTCAAGTCTCAAGTGCAATGTGCATGCTTTGCAAATTAGTCATGAAGGGTTACGCAAATTCCATGAAAGTATTCAATTTAAGAAAACAAATAGTATGATGATCATCAACCTAGAAAACATGTAATTTCAAATATAATTTTCAAGAAAATCCATCAAAGAAATCATGCATGTAGACTCTTCAATCATCAATTCATCTATGACCTCTATGGGGCACATGAGAGAACAATCCCATGTTTTAGTTTAGCCTTACATACCTGGAAATTTGATATTACAAATCAAAACTTGATGAATACTCGTTTCTTGGAGAAAATCCTCGATCTCGGTAGTTCTTTTAGAGTGGAAGAACTTGGAAAGACATTGCTTGAAGGGATCATCTTTGATTCTTGGATTCTTGACTTAGAATCTTTAGAGTTCTTGATGAAGAACCCTAATTCTTGAAAAAGAAGAATCAATGAATCCTCTCTTAGGATTCTTGAATTCGTTTTCTTGAAACCCTAGGTTATGATTTGAGATTCTACTAGGGATTCATGAATAGATGAAGAAATTTGGATTGGATAGATTGAAATTCATGAATAGTAGCTTACCTAGATGATGAATCTTGGAAGCTATCCTTAACTTGATGATTTTCTTGATGATTCTTGAGCAATTATGTTTAGGAGTGAAGGAGAGGGTTTTAATTATGAAAACTGACGTTTTATGCGTTTTTAGTCCTTAAATAGACCCCCAAAGGGTTTAGGATAAAAGTACCCTCAAAATAAAATAAAAGGACCTCGTTTAGCTTATCCAGAGAGGGTCCGCGATATGTCCGCGACGCGGAGCGGTCGCGGATCTCAGACAGCTCTGCAAGTCTTGAATAAAATGGTCATAACTCTCTACTCCGAACTCTGATTAAGGCGAAATAAGATGCGTTGGAAAGCTAATTCAAAGATCTTTAATTTGGTATATTATGGGTCACCTAACTCATTATACTTTAAGAGATATGGTCATTTGAAGTTGACCCTTCTATCACTCACACAAAAACTTAGTCGGTAGAAATTCTTTGGACTCGACTTGATGTAAAAGATCATTTATCAACTCCAATTTTATTCTCACTCTAGGAAATTAACTTTAACATCTATGCTCAATTAAGAATGATCAATTAAATCCTATATCATATGAAGGATGACTCGGTCTTAGCTTAGAAAAAAAAATTGGGGTGTTACATTATCCCCCCCTTGGGATCATTCGTCCTCGAATGATGAGCAAGGTTAGATATCAAGGCACGAATAATAATCAGAACTCTTCTCAAAACTTAGTCAATCAATCAATCTATTGACTCCTCATCAATCTTTAACCATCTCCATTCAGACTCAGGAATGGACACATCAACTCAAATAGACAAATTGGTTCAGATCAAGAGTAAAGATATTATCTTAGACATTCTCACCACCAGGCAAGAATGAAACGTCGGAACTCAATCAATTTCAATCATTTGAACACCTCGACAATCAGGCTTTTGGAACTCAGAAAAGAAGTGATTAACTCAATCGAGAATAGGATTATCGTATAAACAAGACTCAGAGGATACTCTCATGCTCAAGTCTCCATCTCAATTGTGCTCCTTTTCATGGCACTCTATTCGATCAATTCAAGCTCATAGCTCTTATTCAATTGTTTGAAAAGAACTTAGAATGGGGTCTTAGACCCTTTTTACGTTCAAACAACTTGTATTGATCGTGTATTGAGTTTAGGAGGTGTTTGGAATAGACCAAAATGCCTCTCGAAAATTTTAGAAATTTCCAGCCTCGAAGTGACTCAGTTCGCGACGCGGACTAGTCGCGTACAACACATTTTCTGCAAAAATTTCTGAATGAGTTTTTCCCAATCCCGTCGAAAAGTTTTAGAAGAATGTAAGTGTCTCTTCGCGACAGGTGCGCGACGCGCCTCTGTCGCGCACCGCCACTGTTTTTCGTTTGGATCGAAAAATTATCTTTTGATCCGGTCACTCTAAAAATCGACCGAGATTATTTTCCCTCTCAATTTATTGTGCCGATCACAAATCCGGCCTCAGATTTGCCATACGAGCCTTGGAAGATGCATTACGCGCATACCCTCCCTCTAGGGGTGTTTTGGTAATTTTACTGGGCGTTACATCATCTCCCCCTTAGCTCTCAAGGTCCTCTCTCTAAATTTTTAAATCAATTTCCTCTACTAGGCTATAAGCATATACCTCCACACGGTCAAGGAATCACTATCCACAAGAATATCTTAAACTCTTCTGTTATGCTATGGTCGCATACATATAACTAGCCACACAGACTCTTTTCAATGTTATCACTCTTAGCTCCTTCTAGTCTCTATGGAAATCTCTATATATTTGTTATTCTTATAGCGTACATAACCACTTCCCACAACTCTTACAATCTAACCTCTTCTTTTGCCTGCTAGAAGTGTTTTCATAAATTTAATTGCATAAGGATTAGTCTATCATGAAAAACTCATCATCTATCCATAAGCCCCAATCAACTTAGTTACTAGGAATGATAAAGAATGCCTACATCAGCCTACTCCACATCGACAACTCAAATATACTCTAGATTCTTATAGCAGTCATAACTTAGAGCGTCACACATCTTTACACAATCATAGATACATATCTCAAGCCTCTTCTCATCTATTGAGCTATCCTCGTCTCACTCGTCTTACCTAAGGGGCACTTGTACCCTGCCCATAGCCTCACTTTCTCACAAATCACTTTATCTTCGAACATACACTATGGCAAGCCTCTTAGAGAAAATCTCCAATTAAGACTATCACTCTCATGATGCTATCTCTTCCTTAACACTACCCCATCAAAATTCAAGCTTAGGGTCTAGTACTAATATGTGAAGCTATCACACACCTCTCTAATGCCAACTTACCACTACTAGGTAAAAATAATCCCACTACAAATTCATGCCGAATATTCAATCAACATATCCCTTCCTTATAACTCAATACCACTCACCTATTCAATCATATCTTCTTATCTGATTAAGCTCATAACTCGATGATTCTCATGAACTCTAAATTAAAAATCATAAGCTTAATTTAGATCTACCACATTGAAAACACTCTTATCCCCTATTCCACATCTACACTTCACCCTTAGTAGTATGAATACTACACCACATCAACATAATTTCCTCCTAGTTTGGGCGCGCTCTACCACATTCTAAAAACAACTCTTCATTTATACTTGATCATGAAAATCGTAGGGTACTCACGACTCTTTCATCAAACTTATGGCAATCGATTCACCACCTCATTACTTATCTAATAAATACGTAACTCTAATTACAAGCCTCAACTCAGCCATCTCTCTTGCTATCTCGTCCCTTTCTTTCCATCATCATCCTTCTAACTCTAGGATGATTCGATTCTACTCAGGGTTTATAAGACCTCATATCATACTCTTAGGTGGTAGCAACTAACACGTTAGAGATATAAGTTCCTCTCTCATGGGTCATCTCAGAAGCAAATTTTGAAAGAAAATGGTCTGGGTACATATAGAGCTAACTCAAATGCACGATTTATATGAGTAATAGTGCACTCTTTCTCGTCAACCAACTCCACACACTAATTGGCTTCTCTCTAGCCCGGTGCGGTATCTCTATCATTCGGATTACTTCATCTCATAGGATCTCATTCTGTATGAGTTTGAACATTACCGTCTCTGTCGCCTCGTGGATAAGGCATAGTCGAAAGGTTTAGAGCAAAGCACGAATCATCGCAGATTTCTTAGGAAATAGCTCTATCGCACGATTCAGAATCTGAAAGAAAGGAAACTTTTTCTAAATGTCCTATAGCCTCCTGCTTATGTAGTGTGGTGCACAACACACCCATAAACAAGACTCTACTAGACACGGCTTCATAGACTCCCTAGGACACTTGAACTCTGTGCTCTGATACCAAGTTTAATGACCTGGCCCAACACTGTGAAGTATTGTCCGCTCTTGGGCCTAGCCCATCACGGATTTGTCCCTTTGGGCTCACCCCAAAAGGCGCCTCACAGTATTAGGTTCAAGCCTTTACTTAAATACCCCAAGACTCTCCCTCTCTCTTCCGATGTGGGATTTGCCTAAGTGAGCCAGGCGTTACGTAAGTGCAGGGACGGCGATACGTAACGCCTGGCTCACTTAGGCAAATCCCACATCGGAAGAGAGAGGGAGAGTCTTGGGGTATTTAAGTAAAGGCTTGAACCTAATACTGTGAGGCGCCTTTTGGGGTGAGCCCAAAGGGACAAATCCGTGATGGGCTAGGCCCAAGAGCGGACAATACTTCACAGTGTTGGGCCAGGTCGTTACAGGTGGTATCAGAGCCGACTCTCGACTAGTACGGTGGTGGGGCAAACCTCAGCGAGGACGCTGAGTCCCAACGGGGGGTGAGTGCAGGGACGGCGATACGTAACGCCTGGCTCACTTAGGCAAATCCCACATCGGAAGAGAGAGGGAGAGTCTTGGGGTATTTAAGTAAAGGCTTGAACCTAATACTGTGAGGCGCCTTTTGGGGTGAGCCCAAAGGGACAAATCCGTGATGGGCTAGGCCCAAGAGCGGACAATACTTCACAGTGTTGGGCCAGGTCATTACACTCTTAGCTCCTCTATTACCATCAATGGGAGCACATGGGAGAACAATCTCATGCTTTATTTTGGCCTTACATACCTGGTGTGTAGCTTTTGACAATCAGTCCTCGAATTCCTCAAACTCCTCAAATTACGTGCTTCTTCTCTTCTCTTTAGCCCTAGTCTTTTCCAAGAATTTAGAATGGCTTAGGAATGGGGATTAAAACCCTTTTAACACTCAAAATGACTCATTTAGATCATGTTATGAGTGTAGGAGGGGTTGGAAAAAAGTCTAGAATGCCCTCACAAAATTGAAAAAAAAAAAGGCCAAATACATAAACAGACACCTAAACTTGTCCTCATTTTCCACTTAGATACCTAAACTAAGACAAGTTCCTAATAGACACCTCAACTGCTCAGATTTGATCCCATTAAACACTTTTATCCTACTTGGCACTCTTCGGTACTATTTTTTTAATTTTTCAGCCAAAAATAAATAGTTACGGTCCAAAAAAATTTTTTTTCATAAAAGTAAATTCTCAAAATTCTTAGTTAACCATGTGCAAAAAGTTTTTATTTAAAATTGTAATATTTTTTTTCGCATATGGTTAACGGAGAATTTTGAGAACCTACTTTTATGGAATTTTTTTTTTTGGATAACTGAGAATTTTGAAAACCTACTTTTATGAAAAATTTTTTTTTTGGACCGCAACTATTTATTTTTGGCTGAAAAATTAAAAAAAAGGTACCGGAGAGTGCCAAGTAGGATAAAAGTGTTTAATGGGATCAAATCCGAGCAGTTAAGGTGTCTATTAGGAACTTGTCTTAGTTTAGGTGTCTAAGTGAAAAATGAGGACAAGTTTAGGTGTCTCTTTATGAGTGAAGCCAAAAAAATTGTCTCGGGAACACATGGTCCGCGATGCGGACTTGTGCGAATTTCGGGGGTTTTCGCCGAAAATTCTTCGATCGGATTTTTTAATCCCGTAGAAAATATTTAGACCAGATTTAAGTGTAAGTTCGCGGCAGGTGCATGTCACACACCTGTCCTGCACTCTCACTGGAAATCATTTTCGCATCGAAAATTTATTTTTTGATCCGGTTGCTCTAAAAATCAACCAAGACCATTTTCTCACTCAATTTTTTATGTTGATCGCATATCCGGCCTCGGATTTGCCATCGGAGCATGGGAAGACACGTTATGCGCACATCTCTCTTCTAGAGGTATTTTGGTAATTTTACCTGATGTTACACATTTATACAATTCTAGAATAATTTATCGAGAATTATTCTTATTTTTCAAATATTCATAATTTAATTAGTTTATTTTGAATTATAATTATTAAACATTTCTACGATAGTCTCTTGAATATAAAATATTATTTTTAATTGCATTTTATATGTTATTAATTATATTTATTTGTATTTATTTTAGTATTTTTAGCATAGTCTAATAATTCATTTTTTACAATTTTGCATACATAGATAATTTCGAGAATTTTTGAAAAAGAGCAAACATTTGAAACATAATAAGACAAATCTTTTTTTTTAGCTAAAATAGTTATATTTTGCTAAAATTGTGATTTATAGTTGCATATTATAGGAGGGAAGCGAGTCAAGTTAAAGAGAGGGAGGAGAGAGTCAAGCGAGATCGAGAGAGAGACGAATTGTATATTTATATTTGTCAAATTGTATGTGTATATCTATCAAATAATTGTATATGTGTAACTGATAGACATATGTATTTCTTTATAACCGGCAAGTGAGATTGAGAGAGGGAGAAGAGAGGCAAGTGATATGGGGTAGAGAGTGGAGAGAGGTGAACTGTATATGTATATTTGTTGATATGAATATGTATATCTGTCAAATACTTGTATATATGCAAATTGTATAAATATGTATTTGTATATCTGACAAGAGATTAAAGAGAGAGATGAGAGAGGTGAGAGTCGAAGATAGGAGATAGAAAATAACACTAGAACCCTAATTGTAGTTATAAATTGTATTTTTTCATATTATAATGGTATAATACAAATACATATCATATGTTTTCCTAGTTATAATTTATCCTGTTTAATTAGCTCATGATTTTGGGCTCTGAATTTTGAGTTCATTATATTTTAGATTTTCGATATAACTCTCATTTTCGATATAACTCTCACAATGATGAAAGGGGAATGGAAAATTTTTAGATTGGATGAGAAAATAAATTTTCTGTTGGTGTAATATACCGCAAATACAATAAATTATAGTTGAAACAAAAATGATAAGATTGAATAAAATTTCATTCAGGCTGAGGCGCGGATATCTTGCTCTCTTTAAGGGGATTCAAGCACACTGCGACATAATCAACACCAATCCAGCAGTAATACACTTGACTTATCTCCTCAAGGATACAACAACTCAACAACGTTGTATGACTCAAACAACTCTGGATTAGTTGAAGAGTCCAAAACTCCACAAAAGGAACACCTCCCTTCAATATATAATTAATCTTTTTTTTGTATAGTGAATATAGTTAAAGACTTAAAATATTTTCTTTGTCTCAACTTTTTCTTTCACTATTGCTCCTTTCACTATATAGTACAATATTTTATCCACACTTCACATTTTCCCCTCCTCTTGCACCCTTCACAAAAGAAGAAACATCACTATTTATAGGTGAGAATTCATCATTGTTTTGAATAGGATTAATGTGGATAGTAATGTAGGTAAATGCATGGAGGAATTATGCCTTGTAGGTTACTGAGTTACAAGACATAATGATATAGAACATGCCTTAGTGGTTACATGAGTTACAAGAATAATAAGGTAGAATAATGGAAAAATGAAGAGTTAGAGGTATAGGAGTTATATAGAAACTTATTGCCACATTCTCCACTAAGAGGGTGTTTGGATGAGCTTAAAAGTTGGTCAAAAACCTGCTTTTAAGCGCTTTTTAGCTTTTGGATGTGTTTGACAAATTCTAAAATGGCTTACAATAATTTAAAAATAGCTTAAAATAAGCCAAAAGTTAAAAGTTGATTCCCCTTACTGTAACACCTGATAAATTACCAAAATACCCCTAGGGAAGAGGTGTGCGTAGAACGCGTCATCCGATGCTCGGATTGAAAATTTGAGAGCGGATTCGTGATCAGCACTGAAAATTGAGTGGGAGGAGGGTCTCGGTCGATTTTTAGAGCGATCGAGTCGAAAGATAATTTTTCGTTTCAAAACGAAAAACAGTGTGCCTGCGCGATATAACCACATCGCGGACCTATCGTGGAGCCACACTTATGTTTTCTATGATTTTTTGACGGAGTTGAATTTTTCAAAAATACACTGTCCGCGATAGGTCTGCGTCGCGGACTGTGTTATTTCAGGTTGGAGAAAAATTCTTTTAAATTATGGAGGACATTTTAGTCCATTCCTAGCAATCCTAAACGTATCCCTACGACCAACAAAGGCCGGTTTCTAAGAAAAGGGTTTCAAAAACCCCCATTCTAAAGCGTTCTTCCTAGAAGTCACTAAGTCAGGGCTTGAGGGGAGTTGAGGTGGAGGAGATCAAGAGAAGGATTGTGCAAATTCGTGTTAGCAAATCTTTTCAGGTATGTAAGGCTAACCTAAAGCATGGGAATGTTCTCCCATGTGCCCTCTTGAGTATATTAAATTGTGTATTGAACATAATGAGGTTGATGTGAAGGGGTTTGAGCATGTATTGTGTATTTTACTTTATGTATATACTTTCCTTAAACTAATGATCATCATAAAAACTGAATTTACATTCATAATTTATTTCATGAGTGTTTTTCTTTTAAAACCCTATGACTATTTTATTAAAAAGGTGTAAGAATGAACTAAGAGATGAGTCTAGAGCCTAAATGAGGACGATGTAATGATGTTGTGATCGTGTTTCACATTTGATGAGAGTCTTGATGATGATGTTGATGAGCATGATGTATTATGATGTCTTAAACTTGAAAGTTTAATTTCTAAACGAGTATTTTGAGTACATGATGTTGATGTTGAGGTATTCTATTCTGTCCCTACGGGACTGATGTTGATGTTGAGGTATTATATTATGTCCCTACGGGACTGATGTTGATGTTGAGGTATTATGTTATGTCCCTATGGGACGGACGATGAGGTATTATGTCCCTATGGGACCGATGAGGTTGAGGTTTTATGAGCATGTCGAGTTCTGGGAGGAGTATTGAGCACCAAAATGGGTATGAGTGAGTCCCACTCGAATCCATTAACTACGTGGCCCGCGTAAGAAGAGGGGATTGAACCGCAATGCGGATGGCTCCTTTCTTGTCCCAAATGAGGACTGAGGTTTTTCTTGTGGATCCACTGAGGTTGATGTCCTTTACCCCGGGCAAGGTACTAGATGGATGAGGCAATGACATCGCTTCGTTGTATCATCACTAGCTCATAGGTGATGGTTGTCGGTTAGAGAAACTCCCAATTAGGTTCCTTTTGATAGGACTCTGATGTTGAAGTTTATGTGATGTTCTGAGTCAATGTTTCCTGAGTTGAGTCGATGTTGATGTCCCATGAGTTGAGTTGACGTTGAGGTTCCTTGAGTGAGTTGGGTCGAGTTTCCTTGAGATGAGTTTGATGTGATGATGATGTTGAGATGAGAGGTTGATGGGTCAATTGTCTATTCTAATCTCTTGCCTTAGATAGACGCTTGACGCTCCGATGGAGTATGATGATTGAGTTGATGTTTTCCTATGCTGTTGTACTTATATTGTTATTCAGCTATTTTACATGCCAGTATATTTCATGTACTGACGTCATTTGGCGCTGCATCGTTTTATGATGCAGATACAGGAGTTAGAGGACTTCAGCAGACGCACCATTGAGGTCAGAGATCGCGAGTTCCATCATTGGTGAGCCTCCTTGCTATTGGGAGGAAACCCTTTATTTGATGCTTCCTTTATTCATTGAGTCCAGTAGCCATGGCATGTCATGGCACCATTTCTTAGACAATTGAGTTAGGTTAGAGGCTTCGTAGATATAATGTCGAGGTTGATGTTGATGTTGTTCTTATGAACTAAGTAGTATTTTTACTCACTTGACTTGATGTTGAGACTGATGTTGGCCTTTGGCCTTTTATTGAGGTAGTTCCCTATTTACTTGCGCTATTATGATGTTAAACTGACTGTCCTGAGAACAAGTGGTTCGCTTAGGGGCTAGCAATAGTCTCTAAGTGCCGGCCACGCCTAGGGTACATCCCGGGGCGTGACACCTACCTTTTTTTTAGCTTAAAAGTTATTTATATTTGACCAACCTTTTTATCCCTAATGTTTGCTTATAATTTCTATATTATTTTGCTCCTTCTTTTGTTCTATTTTTTTTTTTAATTTTGCTCTATCGTTTTTTCTTGCTCTTTCTTTCTTCCATATTTTTCCTTCTTCCTGTTTTTTCTTCTTTTTCTTGCTCTTTTTCTTTCTCCTTATTTTATTTTTTTATAAATTATTAATGGTAAAGAAGAAATATAGTCATTACTTATTACAAATATAATTAAAAAATACTCAAATGTTTTATGTATTTTATTAAAATTATATATTTTAAAGTAACTTAGACATATAAATTAACTTATATAATCAATTTATATTGAAGATGAATTAAAATAAATTAATTCTAATTTAATCTAATTTAGAGTAATAATTAACATTTTATAATGTGTAATAGTTTAAGGGTATTTTAGACATTTTGATCAAAAAAATGCTTAATAACACTTTGGTACCAAACACATAAACAACTTTTTTTTAGCTTAAACATTTTTATCCAAACACATAACTGCTTATTTTTAAAATAAGTTTCAACACTTTAAAGAGTGTTTTTAAAGAACCTTTTAAAAGCCATTTTTTAAGCTAATCCAAATGAACTCTAAGTCATAATGCAAATTAATATTATTACTGTAATATTAAATGTATTTTGCACCAACATTCCCCCCATTCATTTTACTATTAAAATAAGAGAGTTATTCACCAATTTAGTTGAAGATAGACTCTGCATTGAACCTCCACTTAGTAAAACAGTAATCTTTACTCCAGAGTCAATGGTGGTTTCAGACTTGAACTATGACTGCTTAAGGGAAATTGTCGCGACCCAGACCTAGGGCCTAGAAGTTACACGGCAAATGGGAACCCGAGAGTCCCCAAACAAGCCTCAAAGTATCCAAATTCACATGATCGGTTTGGAAGCGCATTCAAATAGTAAACACATAGTTTTAAAGGATGGGAAAGTAGGACTCACTCTATAGGGATATCGAAGGAAAGAGATTTACATGGATTCACATAACACATAAGAGCTAAGGGGCGGGTAAGTATGACTCACTCTATGGGAGAAATTTGGGACTTAGGATCTTCCACATTTCTATATCAAACATACATACATATCATAATTCTCATAACAACCATATCAAATAGATAACCATAATCATAAGCTCCAAATACAACACATAACATATAGATCTGACAAGAGTCTACAAGATGTCCAACAATACCTCTAGTCATAAGATAGGACGGGGGCCAAGACATATCCCAGCTCACTCTCAATCAAGAAGATAGACAGAAAACAACATAGGTAGAAGGGAGGTGGTTTGACCTTTGAAGATAGGACTCACCACAATATCGACTCTCCGAATTCGAGCTACCCGTCAAGCAGTAGATGATCGTAACACACAGTCCCTACATGGTAAAATCATGTAGGCATAGAGTATGCGTTAGCATGTTTGAATATACTAGTATGCGGGCATGCAACATGAAAGAAAGATGATGTTAACCTGCAGAATATGCCATATGAAAACCATAGAGTAGCCATAACCCACATATACTAGCACTCAAAGACTCACTCCTTGCTTGAATTGTGTAAAGGAAGGGTTGTACTGTCACACCCCGGGGGGGGGGGGGGGTACCCTAGGCGTGGCCGGCACCTAGAGACTATTGCTAGTCCCCAAGCGAACCACTCGTTCTTAGGATAGTCACTCAACATCAATATAGAAGAAATAGTAGAAGTAGTGTAGTGAGCTACCTCAATAAAAGGTCCAATGGCCAACATCAGTCTCAACATCAGAATAAACAAGTGTAAGTGCTACTCAATTCATAAGGGAAAAACCTCAACGTCAAACCTCGACTCATGTCTAAGAAGCCTCTAACTTGACTCAACTGTCTAAGATGGTACCATGACAGGCCATGGCTACCCAACTCAATTAATAACGGAAACAAACAAAATAAAGGGTTACCTCCGGATAGCAAAGAAGCTCACTAATGACTGAACTCAGAATCTCTGACCTCAACGATGCGTCTGCTGAAGTCCTCTAACTCCTGTATCTGCATCATGAAATGATGGAGCGCCGGGTGGCGTCAGTTGTGGAATGTATAGGTATGTAAAATGGCTGAATGTAATAGTACAAGTACAACAGTATAGGAATAACATCAACTCAACATCATACTCCATTAAAACATCAAATGTCTATCTAAGGCAAGAAATTAGGGCAGACATATGGCTCATCAACATCTCATCTCCACATCATAAATATATCAGACTCATCTCAAGGAACCTCAATTCAACTCGACTCAACTCAACTCAAGGGACTCGACTCACCTCAAGGGAACTTGACTTATACTATCACATCAACATCAACATCAGAGTACTATCAAGTAAGACCTCACTGGGAGTTTCTCTAACCGACACCCATTATCTATGAGCCAGTGATGATACAATGAAGTGATGCCGTTGCCATATCTATCCAGTACCCTGCCCGGGGTAAAGGACATCAACCTCAGTGGATCCACAAGAAAAACCTCAGTCCTCTTTTGGGACAAGAAAGGAGCCATCCGCATTGCGGTTCAGTCCTCTCTTCCTACGCGGGCTACATAGTTAATGGGTCTGAGTGGGACTCAATCTCACTTATTTCGGTGCTCAATACTCCTCCCAGGACTCGACATGCTCATAAAACATCAAGCTCATCAGTCCCATGGGGACATAAGACATCATCATTAGTCCAATAGGGACATAGTACATCATCATCAGTCTCATAGGGACATAATACCTCAACATCAACATCAACTCGTCTCATCAACATCAACATCAACATCAAGAACACAAAATACTCTTTTAGAATTTAGTTTCAGGTGTTAAGACATCATGAAACATCATTCTCATTAACATAGTCATCAAGACTCTCATCAAATGTGAAACACAATCACAACATCACAAACATCATCATCGTCAAGGCTCTAGACTCATCCCCTAAGTTCATTATTACACATTTTAATAAAATAATCATAGGGTTTTGTGAAAAACACTCATGAAAATAAATTATTCAATAAATCGAGTTTATGATGATCATCAATTCATGTAAAACATATTAATTAAGTAAAACTCAGTATAATACTTAACAATCTTCACATCAATGTCATTATATTCCATAATTAACTCAATTTATTCAAAAGGGCACATGGGAGAACAATCACATGCTTTAAGTTAGCCTTACATACCTAGGATGATTGCTAACAACAACTCCTTGAACAATCTCCTCTTGAATTCCTCAACCTCAACTCCCCTCAAGCCTTGGCTTAGTGACTTTGCTAGGAAGAATGTTTTTGGATGGGTTTTTGGAACCCTTTCTCAAAGAAAATGACCTATATTCGTCGTATGAGAAGTTTAGAAAGTATTAAGAATGGACTAGAATGCCCCTAAAAATTTTAAAGAAAATTTTCCGACTTGAAATAACACAATCCGCGATGTAGACCTGTCGCGGACAATGCATTTCGGAAAAACTCAACTCCGTCGAAAAATCACAGAAAAATATAAGTGCGTCTCTGCGATAGGTCCGCGATGCGGCTCTGTCGCGGACTCACCCTGTTTTTTGTTTTAGAGCGAAATATTATCTTTTGACTTGGTCGCTCTAAAAATCGATCGAGACCCTTCTCCCCCTCAATATTTCGTGCTGATCATGAATCCGCTCTCGGATTTTTAATCTGAGCATAGGAAGACACATTTTGCGCACACCTCTCCTCTAAGGGTGTTTTAGTAATTTTACTAGGCGTTACATCATCTTCTCCTTGGGATCATTCGTCCTTGAATGATAAGTAGGAATGGTATTATGGCACGAATAGACTCAAGTGTCACCTCGATACTCACTCAACAACTCAACTCTTCATCGACCTCAATAACATCTACTCAGACATCAGGAATATACACATCAACTCATGATAGGAACATTAATTTACATTAAAGGTAAGAATATTACCTCCGATACTTTTATCAACATCAGGCACGAACAGGTGCAGGTATTTTGTTCTCATCTCTTCCTCAACTTCCCATGTGGCTTCCTCAACAAATTGGTTCCTCCACAGAATTTTGACGGAGGCTATCTCTTTGTTTCTCAGTCTGCGAACCTGTCAATCAAGAATTTGAACTAGAATTTCCTCATAGGACAAACTATCTCTAACTCCCGTGCTCTCAACAGGGATTACCAAGGCAGGATCTCCCAAACACTTCTTCAACATCGAAATGTGGAACACCAGATAGATTCCGTCTAACTCAAAAGGTAACTCTAGCTCATAAACAACCTGCCCCAATTATTCACAAAATCTGATGAGGGCCATACGAGGACTTAATTTCCCCTTCTTCCCAAACCTCATGACATCCTTCATGGGTGATACCTTCAGGTATACCTAATCGCTCACTTCAAACTCTAGGTCTCTTCTCCTCACATTTGTGTAAGATTTCTAACGGCTTTGGGCAGTCTTCAATCTTTCTCTAATAATCTTCACCTTCTCCATGGACTGGTAGACAAGGTCAGGCCCAATCAACTCAGCTTCTCCAACTTCAAACCAACCAATGGGTGATCTACATCTCCTCCCATACAAGGCCTCATACGGGGCCATTTGAATGCTTGCATGATAACTATTGTCATATGCAAATTCAATCAATGGTAAGTGATCATCCCAATTTCCTTTGAAGTAAAGGACGCATGCTCTCAACATATCTTCTACCGTCTGAGTAGTGCGCTCTGCCTGACCATCTATCTATGGATGAAAGGCCGTGCTCAAGTTTACTTTGGTACCCAGTCCTTTTTGGAAGGACTTCCACCAAAGAGAGGTAAATTGGGCTCCTCTGTCCGAGATGATGGACAAGGGAACTCCATGCAACCTCACAATCTCTTGGATATATATCTTGGCATACTCCTCCACAGTGTTAGTCATCTTGACTGCCAAGAAGTGCGCTGACGTAGTCATCCTGTCTACAATCACCCATATGGAATCATGCTGCCTCTGGGATCTCGGTAGGCCAGTGATGAAATCTATGTTAAACATCTGCTACTTCCATTCTGGAATCTCAAAGTTTTGAGCCAAGCCACTTGGCCTTTGATGCTCAACCTTCACTTGTTGGCAATTTGGGCACTTTGAAACAGACTCAGCGATGTCCCTCTTCATTCCACCCCACCAATAGACTTCTCTCAAGTTATGATACATCTTGGTGGAGCCCGGACGAATAGAGTATCTAGTGTTGTGGGCCTCAGCCATAATCCTCTCTCGAACACCATCAACATCAGGAACACATAACCTACTCTGGTATCTCAATACCCCACTCCCCCTTTGGAGAAGACCATCACTTTTTGTTTGTGGACAGCCTCCTTCAATTGGAGTATAATAGGATCTCTATCCTGCTTCTCTTTTACCTTAGTCACTAGGGACTATGATGACCTACTCTGAACATTCACTCCTCTCTCGTTATTCTCCTCAAGTTGGACTCCCAATTGAGCCAACCTATGCACTTCCTTCACTAGCTCTTTCTTCTTTTTCTCAACATGGGCTGTGCTACCCATAGATAACCTGCTAAGAGCATCAGCAACAACGTTAGCTTTACTTGGGTGGTGCATGATGCTCATGTCATAATCTTTGAGCAATTCCAACCATCTCCTCTGTCGCAGGTTAAGCTCTCTCTAACTGAAGACATATTGTAAGCTCTTGTGATCAGTGAACACGTCCACATGCACTCCATACAAGCAGTGGCGCCAGATTTTAAGTGTGAACACTACCACCGCCAACTCAAGATCATGGGTCGGATAGTTCCTCTCATGAACTTTAAGCTACCTGGAAGTATAGGTTATCATCTTCCCTCTCTGCATCAATACACATCCCAACCCAACTCTTGATGCGTCACAGTATATTACAAAATCTTCCATCCCATCAGGAAAGGTCAAGACAGGTGCGGTGGTCAATCTAGTCTTCAATTCTTGGAAACTCTTCTCACATTCCTCAGACGATTGAAACCTGACCTTTTTCTGAGTTAGTTTGGTCAATGGTGCGGATAGGGACGAAAATCCCTCAACAAATCTGTGATAGTAGCCTGCCAACTCCAAGAAACTTTTTATGTCAGTTGGAGAGTCGGTCTTGGCCAGTTCGTAACCGCTTCAATTTTCTGGCCATCTACTTGAATTCTATCACCCGAAACAACACGGCCTAGGAAAGCCACTGACTTAAGCCAAAACTCACACTTAGAGAACTTCGCATACAATTCATGGTCCTTAAGAGTCTGAAGGACAACTCTAAGATGTTTAGCATGCTCCTCCTCATTCCTCGAATATAACAAGATATCATCAATGAATACGATTACAAACATGTCAAGGTAGGGCCTGAACACCCAATTCATCGACTCCATGAAAGCTGCCAGTGCGTTCGTCAACCCAAAGGAAATAACTAAGAACTCGAAGTGGCCATATCTTGTCCTGAAGGTTATCTTTAGAACATCACATTCTCTCACTTTCAACTGGTAGTAAACCGATCTGAGGTCTATCTTTGAAAAGCATGAGGCACCCTGAAGTTGGTCAAACAGGTCATCTATCCAGGGAAGAGGATATTTATTTTTGATCGTGACCTTGTTCAGTTGCCTATAATGTATGCACAGTCTGAGAGACCCATCCTTCTTTCGTACAAATAGAACAGGAGCACCCCAAGGAGAAACACTTGGTCTAATAAAGCCCTTCTCTAACAAATCCTTCAACTGCTCTTTCAACTCTTTCAACTCAGTGGGGGCCATCCTATATGGTGGAATTGAAATAGGCTGTGTGTTGGGAAGTACATCAATACCGAAGTCGATCTCCCTATCAGGATGGACTCCAAGTAAATCCTCAGGGAACTCATTTACAATCGGGATCGACTCAGGAGTAGGGGACTCAATATCACCAGATTTAACTCGCACAAGGTGATAAATACAACCCTTAGAGATTAACTTCCTCGCCCTCAGGTAGGAAATAAATCTACCCTTGGGTGCAACATAACTTCCTTTCCACTCTAGGACTGGTTCATTCAGAAATCAAAATTTAACAACTTGAGTCCTACAATCTATGGATGCATGGCAGGCATGGAGCCAATCCATACCAAGAATTACATCAAAATCAACCATCTCCAACTCTACCAAGTTGGCCAAAGTATCCCTATGATAGATGGATACTACACAGCCTTTATAGACCCCGTTAGCTAGGATAGACTCATCAGTAGGAGTAGAAACAATATAAGGCTCAAGCAAACACTCTGGAAGAATCTCAAACTTATTGGTTACATAGGGCGTCACAAATAATAAAGTGGCACCCAGGTCATGCAATGCATAACAATTATAAGAAAAGATTCAGAGCATACCCGTAACAACATCTGGTGCAATCTCTTGGTCCTGTCGATTACCCATCGCATACAAATAGTTCGTCCTATATTCACAGTAGTAGCCTTCTGATGACTACCCACAGGGGGCACTGTAGAGGACTGAGCTCTATTAGCTCTATCACCCCATCTCCTCGAAGGGCACTCACCCTGGAAATGGCCAAGCTGTCCGCATGAAAAGCAAGTATTTGTGCCCTCACGACATGCACCAAGATGTAGCCTGCCACATCTGCCATAAGGTGGCTTTCCTCCCAGGCCTTGGGCAATGCTAGCTTGGGACTAAGGTCCCTGAGCTCTGAAATTTTGGTGACCATAGGATTTCTAATCACACCTGTTTTGCTGAATAAGCGCACTCGCCTTAAGGGGTGCATAACTAGAAGACTTCTTCTGAAAGAAAGTTCTATCACCCTTATTCCGCTTCTGTTGGCTAGGCTCATGCCCTGCCGATTTGGCCTTCTTACTCTGCTGCTCTTCCCTGTCCTTCTTCTTGTCCTCGTTAGTCTGCTGGGCATAGACCATAAGTCTAGAGATATCCATACCTGGGATCAACAGTGTTGCCTTACACTTCTGCTTTACATATCTGCCCAACCCAGACACGAACTTTCTCATCCCAGCCCTCATATCAAGGACCATCTCTAGAGCATATCTAGACAGTTGGAAGAACTTGAGGCTATACTCTTTGACAGTTAACCCCTCTTGCTTTCGATTCACGAACTCCTTAACCTTCGCCTCTCTCAACTCTCGGGGAAAGAAATGATCTAGAAAAGCACTCTTAAACTCCTCCTACTCAGCAGGCTCAGCATCCTCACATCTACCATCTTCCCACTTGTTATACCAGACATTGGCAACATTCTTAAGTTGATACGAGACCAACTCGACTCCCTCAACCCCATTTGCATGCATAGCCCTCAGGATCTTACGTATCCCATCAATAAAGTTTCGCGGGTCCTCCTCAACCTTAGACCCTGTATAGACTGGCAGGTTCATACATAGAAAATATCTGAGCCTGGTCGCAGCTGTAGGCTCTTGGGAGCTGGAGCTAGGGGCTTGGGGACCGCGGCTATTACTCTGAGAGGCCACCAACTGAGTTAGCATAGCGATGGCTCCCCTGAAATTTGCTTCTGAAGCAGAGGCTGACTTAGCAGAAGGTGCCGGTGGAGCCTCAGTAGCTCTGGCAGGTCGACCCCGTCTCCTTGTCTCATTCTGGGGAGAGAGCTCTGGTAAAAGATTCTCAGTGTTAGGGACCAAGGCATCTCTTTGGGTAGCAGTGCGTTTTGGAGGCATGATCTACAAACGCGTAGCGCGCGAATTAGAAGAGAGTTTCATAGAGTCAAACTCTATCGCACGAACTCAGAACTTCAAATGAGTGTAACTATTCCTAATGTCCTATAGCCTCCTTTTTATGAAGTGTGGTGTGCGACACACATATAAACAAGACTCTACTAGACACGACTTCATAGACTCCCTAGGACTCTTGAACTCTGTGCTCTAATACCTTGTTTGTCACGCCCCGGGGGGGAGGGAAGTACCCTAGGCATGGCCGGCATCCAAAGACTATTTCTAGTCCCCAAGGGAACCACTCGTTCTCAGGACGATCACTCAATATCAATATAGCGGAAATACTTGGAAGTAGTGTAGTGAGCTATCTCAATAAAAGGGTCAATGGACACCATAAATTCGGATAGTATTCTCATAACCCATGCTAGGCACATAGTTCGAGGAAAGGGAGAGGGCCTTTGAGATAACCCCATCACTCGCAATCTATCGGTGCTAAGTCGGTATCCCACGAAAATACTTATACATGTACGTGCTTTCAGGAGATACAATACTCATTTCAAACGTAATTTATTTCATAACCCTTCAATGCACATTTAGGCTTAAATGCCAAATCATAAGTCATAATCGTGATACTCATGCAAGGAATAGCTCATTCACATATACAAGATGGTGCAAAGCACCCGAGATGCTCAATGAGACATAATCATAGGACATGTTTGTGATCACATTCTAGTCATAACCAATATTTTATCAAAATCCTATCATGATCATTTCATAAACCATAATTGGGCTTAACCCACTTCATAATTTCCATAGAGACCAATGTTCATGAATGCAAATGCAATGCATGATGTGAGAATAGCATGGGTAACATAGAGTCGAGTTAAAACCAATATCATAATATGAAATTGAGTAAATCCATAATTAAATCAACGCCTAAATCATAATATAAATCACCCATGCATAAATCAACTTTAAAGGGAACATGCATGTTCATAACTTTATATCTCAATGTAAATCATCATAATACTAAGCAAAGTAAATTAAGGTAAAGTACAACCCATACACCAATTGGATTTAACAAAATCAAATAGTGAAAACCCACATTTAAAGTAAACAAAAGTTCATGAAATCAATTGAAAGGAATTTTGGGTCTTCTCGGTTGAAAGGGACAAAGAATCAATCCCACATACCTTGATTGAGGAGCTGGAATTTGGGGAAAAGAACCTAGCTTGAAGTTGAGCTTCAATTAAACCCTAGCTTTGAGTCTTGAGAGGGGAGAGTAGAGAGTATTTGGGAGTGATCTTTTGAGGGGAAGAGGGTTCAAAGAGAGTGAATTAAAAGGGGAGGGATATTTGCTGAGTTTAGGGATTTTGGACAAGTAAAAAGTCACAATTCATAATTAAAATAAACCGTAATTACATAAACGCCATTAATGAAACGGGTAAGATTTGAACTAGCAGGTCTATACAGCCTTCTACACGGTCCATGAGTTGTTACACGGCCCGTGAACAGTGCTCGTGAACCAGGACTTAGGTAAATTTCGCAGTGCCAACACTTAGAATTTATCCGAGGCTAAGGGGTTCTACACAGGCAACCACACGGCCCGTGTGAAACTGCACAGGTCATGCCAAGAGCCATGAAACATCACTTAGAAAACTTCCGCACGAAAAAGTCACGAGAAAGTGATTTCATACTTAGAAAGAATTTTAAGTCGCGAGCCTCACGGTGGGCTACACAGCCTGTGACACGCCACACGAACCATGTGTGTGGTCGTGTGGCCACACTTGGCTTGAAATTTCTCGTTGAGTCCACGCCGTCAAAATCTTGGTCAAGTACCCCTCCATGGGAGGCCACAAGGTCCGTGTGGCTTCACGGACTATGTGGGCCTTCCATGGAGCGACACTTGGCAATTTTGTTGCTCGGGATGATACTAAGAGGTCAGAAAAAGCCTTTTAGAAATCTGGGTCCTTACATCATCTCCTCGTGGGAAAATTCGTCCCCGAATGTGCAACAACAAGGCTTGCAAGCTTGACTTGGGACATGAAACATCCGAACACAAGGTACAACACATAGTTTACCATTCAAAAATCATAGAATCTTTAAAAATTCATTTTAAAATGTATTCAAATCATTCCATCATCACAAAGAAAATCATTTCTGTGCACATGTATGCATGCCATGCCATGAGACTCAAGAGTGAAGGAATTAGGACTATTTAGAAAAGGGAGGACCTAGTACCTTAGGCTTGAATAGATCGGAAAATATGAGGATATCCTTCATCATGTCCAGGCCCGCCTCTCATATAGCACTCTCCGCATGTTGATTTCTCCATAGTACCTTCACCGAAGCCATATCCTTGTTACGAAGCCGCTTCACTTGTCTATCCAAGATCTCCACCGGGATTTTCTCATAAGATAAGTTTTCTTCAACCTCAATTCCTTCTAAAGGCACAATGGTGCTAGGATCAATAACTAGCTTCCTCAATATAGACACATGAAAGACTGGGTGAATGGAACTCATGTCCGGAGGCAACTCCAACCTATAAGCCACGCTCCTAATATGTTTAACAATCTCATAAGGGCAAACATACCAGGAGCTTAGCTTACCCCTCTTGCCAAATCACATCACACCCGTCATGGGTGAAACCTTCACATACACCCAATCACCAACATGAAATTCAAGATCCCTCCTCCTAGTATTCGAATAGGAATTTTGGCGACTTTGGGCCGTTTTCAACCTTTCTCTAATCACCTTCACCTTTTCTATTGCCTCCAACACCAAATCCGGACCAATCATTGCCATTTCTCCTAATTCAAGCCACCCAAATGGTGACCTACACCTTCTCCCATACAGGGCCTCTAAAGGTGCCATACCAATGCTAGCATGGACAATATTATTAGAAGCAAACTCAATGAGTGGAAGGTGATCATCCCAGTTACCCTTAAACTCCAACACATAAGCCCTCAACATATCCTCCAAGGTTTGAATAGTTCTCTCAGTTTGCCCATCAGTTTGAGGATGAAAAGCGGTGCTCAACTTAATCTTAGTTCCAAGTCCCCTCTGAAATGATTTCCAAAAGTGGGAGGTGAATTGGGTGCCACGATCCGATATGATGGACCTCGGCATACCATGGAACCTCACCAATTTTTGGATGTATAACCTTGTATAATCCTCAGCGGTGAAAGTAGTCTTGACCGGTAGGAAGTGAGTCGACTTAGTCATCTGATCAACAACAACCCAAATGGAGTCAAATTCCCTTCGGGTCCGAGGCAAACCAACCACAAAGTCTATGTTTATATCTTCCCATTTCCATGTAGGAATCTCAATGTCTTGAGCCAAGTCACCAGGCCTTTGATGCTCTGCCTTCACTTGTTGACAATTTGGACATTCAGACACGAACTTAGCTATGTCCTTCTTCATACCATGCAACCAATACATCTCCTTCAAATCCCAATACATCTTAGTGGATCCCGGGTGAATAGAGTAATGGGAGTTGTGAGCCTCCCTCATGGTCACCCTTTCTAAGATCATCCACATCTGGAATCACAAAGTCGGTCTTGATATCAGAGCACACTATCTCCCCCTTGGGAGAACACCTCTATCTCTTTTTCAGCAACTAACTTCTTCAATTCAACCAACGAGGGGTCCAAATCTTGCGTAGCTTTCACATCAATCACCATGGAAGACTCTGCCCTGCTTTGAACATGGATACCACTATTATCCGAATCGGCCAACCTAGCACCCAAACTAGCCAACCGGTGAACATCCTTCACCAACTCCTTCCTTTCTTCTCCAACATGAGTCACATTACCCATGGACAACCTACTGAGAGCATCAGCTACAATGTTGGCCTTGCCAGGGTGATATTGAACACTCATGTGGTAGTCCTTTAGGAGCTCCAACCATCTCCTCTATCTCAAGTTGAGATCTCTTTGAGTGAATACGTATTGCAAACTCTTTTGATCGGTGAAAACATCAACATGCACCCCATACAAATAGTGCCTCCAAATTTTCAAGGCAAAAACCCCCACCGCTAACTCAAGATCATGCGTTGGTAATTACGCTCATGCACCTTCAACTGCCTTGATGTATATGCTATTACCTTTTTGTGCTGCATAAGCACACATCCCAAACTGATGCGTGAGGCATCACAATACACAACGAATCCCTCTAAGCCATTTGGTAAGGTCAAGACGGGGGCCAATGTAAGCCAATCCTTTAAAGTTTGGAAACTCTTCTTGCATTTATCTGACAATGCAAACTTAACCTTCTTTTGGTCAATTTAGTCAATGGAGACGCAATAGGTGAGAACCCTTCAACGGACCTCCTATAATAGCCAGCCAATCCCAGAAATCTTCGAATATCCGAAGGAGTCAACGGTCTAGGACAATTCTCCACCGCTTTGGTCTTCTTTGGTCCACCTTAATTCCATCACCAGACAACACAGTACTAAGAAAAGCCACTTCACCCAACCAAAATTCACATTTGCTAAACTTGGCATACAAATTCTTCTCCCTCAAAGTTTGTAGGATCAACCTCAAATGACCCCCATGCTCCTGCTCACTTCAGGAGTAAATAAGGACATCGTCGATAAAGACTACTACAAAACTGTCAAGAAACGGCTAGAACACCTTATTCATAAGATCAATGAACACGGCCGGAGCATTGATTAAACCGAACGACATCACCACAAGCTCATAGTGCCCATATCTTGTTTGAAAGGCCGTCTTAGGAATGTGACACTCCCTAACCTTCAATTGATGATACTCGGAACGAAGGTGAATCTTTGAGAAGTGAGTAGCTCCTTGCAGCTGGTTGAACAAGTCATCAATCCTAGGCAACAGATATTTATTTTTAATGGTCACCTTATTCAATTTCCTATAATCAATACACATTCGGAGGGTCCTATCTGTCTACCTCACAAATAATACTGGAGCACCCCACGGTGATATACTTGGCCTAATGAATCCTTTTTCCAACAAATCCTTTAATTGATCTTTGAACTCTTTTACTCTGTTGGTGCCATATGATAAGGAGGAATAGAGATAGGTTAAGTACCCAAAAGAAGATCTATGCCAAAATCTACTTCCCTCTGGGGAGGAATATAGGGCAAGTCTTTGGGAAATACATCTGAGAACTCATTTACCACCAGAAATGACTCAATAGTAGGTGTCTCGGACTCCATATCCTTGACCCTCACAATATGATAAATGCACCCTTTGGAAATTATTTTTCGGGCCTTGAGGTAGGAAATAAACTGACCCTTAATAGAGGAGTCACTACCCTTCTATTCAAGAACGGGCTCATTGGGAGGTTGGAACTTAACCTTCCGGGTTCTACAATCTATAGAAATATATGATGCATGCAACTAATCCATCCCATGAATCACATCAAAATCAAACATCTCAAGTTCCACAAGGTCACACGGGAAAACCTTGTGCAACAAAGAAACAGGGCAACCATGATAGACCCTTTGTGCAACAATAGATTCACCCACGGGAGTATAGAGTGAAAATGGATCCCTCAGAATCTTGGGACTCAAACCAAATTTAACAGCCAACATAGGAGTCACAAAAAATAAATTTGCACCTGGGTCAAGCAAAACATAAGCATCAAAATCAAAGACTTTTAACATACTAGTCACGACATCTGGAGCTTCCTCAACCTCTTGACGAGCATGGAGTGCATAAATTCGGTTGTTCCTTGGGGAAACACCTTGGGGAGCTCTTTGTTGGCCCTACACGCCTTGAGCCACCTGACCTTGACCTCTATGTCCATATCTATGACAATCAGCAACCTTGTGGTTCTTATCGCCACAGCCAAAGCAAGCTCCCATATCCTTCTAACAAGCACCCATATCCTTCTAACAAGCACCCGTGTGGGGTTTTCTACACTTGCCACATAAGAGGATGCCCTTGCCCACCACCAGCTGGTGGCCAAGGAGGAGGTACCCGAACATTAGCGACCCGAGTTCCAGAACCTTGGCCTTACTGGAAACAACCAAAGCCGACACCTCGAGAGCCAAAAAATCCACCATCAAAATGGGTCCTCTTAGGATCTTGCATCCTTTTCTCCCTGAGTTTCTCCCCTTCGATCTATTCAGCATACTCCATGAGTCTAGAGATATCCATATCCCATATGAGCATAGCAGTATGACATTCTGTCACAAGAAAATCAGAGATACCAGAAATCAACTTATGTATTCTTGCACGGGGGTCACCCACGAGTGATGGAGCATACTTGGAGAGCTTTGTGAATTTGAGGGCATAGTCCCTCACACTCATACTCCATTGCTTGAGGTTGATGAATTCAGTTATCTTGGCCTCCCTGAGCTCAAGTGGAAAGAAACGATCCAGGAAAGCAAGTTTGAAGTCTTCCCAATTGACATCACCACCACAGATTCTCTCCATAGCCCATTGGGTGTACCATACCTGAGCCACATCTTTCAATTGATAGGCATCCAACTCTACCTTCTCCTCATAGGTGACACCCATAACGTTTAATACCTTGGTGAACTCATTAATGAACTCCTGAGCATCCTCGTCAGCCTTTGACCCATAGAATTTTGGAGGATTCATCTGGGTAAAATCCCTTACCCTAGAAACTGGTGTAGGATCTCGTGGGAGGTTAGCCTACTTAGTCTACGAGGTCACCACCTGGCCAAGCATGGCAAATGCTTTACAGAATTCACCATTAGAGATGGGTTCATCCATAGGCACTTGGGGTGCCTGATCCTTATCAGCCGAAGTCGGCCTTGGGTGGGATCTTCTTCGAGGCATCTTCTGAAATGGAGCAACGATGTCGTCAAGATAAGAAAGCCAATTACACAAGTCTTAGCACGACATAGGGCATGAAGAAGTGAGGCAATTCCTAGAACGTCTCTGTAGTCTCTCACTCATAGGTAAGGTGCAGTTCACACCCATGAATAGGACTCTACTTGACACGACATGTTGGACTCCAAGGACCATTTATAAACCTAGTGCTCTAATACCATATTTAGTCATGACCTGGGTATATGGCATAGAAGTGACACGGCGAATGGGAATCCGAGAGTCCCCAAACAAGCCTCAAGTATCCAAGTCCACATCAGTGGTTCGGAAGTGCATTACAATAGTAAACACATAGTTCTAAGGGATGGGAATGTAGGACTCATGCTATGGGGATATTGAAGGGAAAGGGGTTTACATGGATCCACATAAGACGTAGAACATATAAATTAAGGGGCGGTTAAGTATGTCTCACTCTATGGGGGCAATTCGGGGCTTAGGATTTTCCACATTTTCACACCCAACAAGCATATAAGAAATACGAAATTCCATGATCAATTCATATGAATACATAAACCATATATCACGCATAGCATAAAGATTTTTAAGTGTCTACATGCTATCCAACAATTCCTCTAATCAAGATGGAACGAGGGCCAGGATATGTACCGGGCTCACCCTCAAACAAAAAGGAAATTTGGAATAACATAAGTAGAGGGAAGGTGGCCTGTCCTTGGAGGATGGGACTCACCACAAGTACTCTTCTGGAATGGACTATTCGTCAAACGATTGATAATCGTAGTGCTAGGCCCCTGCATGATAAAATCATGTAGGCATAGAGTATGCGTTAGTATGTTTGAATGTACTAAGTATGCGGGCATGCAATACATATGACTTGTTAAACCTACACTTAAATGTTAGATGGAAAAGGCACATAACATAGAAAGAATCATATAATCAAGGGAGAAATATATACAAGATGCCATGAAATTCATGATGCATGCATGAAATGATGCTCATATATAATAGGGATGTGACCTCAACCGTCATGCGTAAGACCAAACAAGCTATTACTTGGAATCCCGATGAAAACCCATCACCGGTACAGAGGTGGTCTACTTGCCAAAGGTAAACCATACTTCACCTTATGAGAACTTATCCCATTTCGTATGAAGCAACCCCCTTACAGGAACCCGTCCCATTTCGGTAAGGATTTTTCATATAGCATATCATATCACATAACACTTCAACTTACGGGAATCCATCCCATTTCGGATAGGATTCTCATAACCCATGCTAGGCACATAGTTCAAGGAAAGGGAGAGGGCCCTTGGGGATAACCCTGACACCCTCAATCTATCGGTGCTAAGTCGGCATCCCACGAGAATACTTATACATGTATGTGCTTTCAAGAGATACAATATTAATTTCAAACCGTAATTCATTTCATAACCGTGCAATGCACATTTAGGCTTAAATGCCAAATCATAAGTCATAATCATGATACTCATGCAAGGAATAACTCATTCAGATATACAAGATGCTGCAAGCACCCGAGATGCTCAATGAGACATAATCATAAGATACTTCTGTGATCACATTCGTGTCATAACCAATTTCTTATCAAAATCCTATCGTGATTGTTTCATAAACCATAATTGGGCTTAACCCACTTCATAATTTCCATAGAGACCAATGTTCGTGAATGCAAGTGCAATGCATGATGTGAGAATAGCATGGGTAAAACCAACATCATAATATGAAATTGAGTAAATCCATAATTAAATCAACACCTAAATAATAATATAAATCACCCATGCATAAATCAACTTTAAAGGGAACATGAATGTTCATAACTTCATATTTCATTGTAAATCATCATAATAATAATCAAAGTAAATTAAATTAAAGTAAAGTACAACCCATACACCAATTGGATTTAATAAAATCAAATGGTGAAAATCCACATTTAAAGTAAACAAAAATTTATGAAATCAATTGAAAGGAATTTTGGGTCTTCTGGGTTGAAAGGGATCAAGAATTAATCCCACATACCTTGATTAGGGAGCTGGAATTTGGGGAAGAACCTAGCTTGAAGTTGAACTCCAATTAAACCCTAGCTTTGAGTCTTGAGAGGGGAGAGTAGAGAGTATTTAGGAGTGATCTTTTGAGGGGAAGAGAGTTCAAATATCGGTTGAGTTTAGGGGTTTTGGATAGGTAAAAGGTTACAATTCATAATTAAAATAAACGGTAATTATGTAAACGCCATTAATGAAATGGGTAAGATTTGAACTAGTAGGTCTATACAGCCTTCTACACGGTCCGTGAGTCGTTACACGAACCATGAACAGTGCTCGTGAACTAGGACTTAGGTATATTTCACAATGCCAACACTTAGAATTTATCCGAGACTAAGGGGTTCTATACGGGCAACCACACGGCCCGTGTGACACTACACGGGTCGTGCCAAGAGCCGTGAAATATCACTTAAAAAATTTCCGCACGAAGAGTTACGAGATGGTAATTTCATACTTAGAAACATTTTCGCATCATGATCCCCACGATGTGCCACACGGCCCGTAACACGCCACACGACTCGTGTAGGTGGCCGTGTGCCCACACTTGGCCTGAAATTTCTTGTCGAGTCCACGCCATCGAAATCTTTGCCACGTTTTGCTCCACGGGAGGCCACCGGTCCGTTTGGCCTTCCATGAAGTGAAACTTGGCAAATGTTTCGCTCGAGATGATACTAAGAGGTCCGACAAAGCCGTTCGAAAATCTGGGTCCTTATAGAGTTATTATTACTTTTACCCATATCGATGCTCAATACAACTCCCAAAAAATAACTTTTATAATGCTCATAACTTTAAGAGTAACTTTAAGAGTAAGAGTCCTCAAAATGCCTATTTAATCTTTTGGGACTAGCCCAACTTTAACTTTTCTAAAAAGTTTCTTCACTTGTCTCTTTTCTTTGACTGAAAGCTGTATCAATGCAAAGTGTATCAAAACACAATCTTTATCACTCAACTATCTTGTTGGTATAAAAGCTTTAAGTACTTTTTAAACTTAACTCAAAAGTGTGGACATAATAGTTCTTCACAAAATATATATGGGGTTCTCACAAGTACAACAATAACTGTAAATCTTATCTCAATAACTTAATTTAGTAGTCAAATTAGTAAAGGCCATGATTTTTATCAATAAAAAATGCACAACAACAACAACAACAACATACCCAGTAGAATCCCACAAGTGGGGTCTGGGGAGGGTAAGATGTACGCAGACCTTACCACTACCACATAGTGGTAGAGAGGTTGTTTCCTGGGAACCCTCGTCACAAAAATCCATCAGCAGAATAAGCTAGATATAGAAGGAGAAAGTGCACAAGAAGAACAATTAATAATGAAAAAGCACATGATATTAAGTAAATACAGAAAAATTAACATATAAAGGCATATAAATAACATATAAAAGGTATACAATTAACAACTCCTTCCTTTCTACCCTATTAGCCTACTACGCTAATTCTCGACCTCCACTCCTTCCTATCTAAGGTCATGTCCTCGGTGAGATCAAGTTTCACCATATCATGTCTAATCACCTCCCCCCAATATTTCTTAGGTCTACCTCTACCCCTCTGTGTAGCTCCCAAATCTATCCTCTCACACCTCCTAACAGGGGCATCGGTACTCCTTCTCTGCACATATCCGAACCATCGTAATCTCATTTCCCTCATCTTGTCAGCTGCAGGGGCCACCTCTAGCTTCTCTCGAATGGCCTCATTTCTAATCTTATCACTCCTGGTGTGACCACACATCTATCTTAACATCCTCATTTTTGCGACCTGCATCTTCTGAACATGTGCATTTTTTATTGGCCAACACTCCACCCCATACAACAAAGATGGTCTAACCACCATTCTGTAGAACTTACCTTTGAGTTTAGGTAGTATCTTCTCATCACACAATACTCTAGAGACCAACCTCCATTTTGTCCAAGCCGTCCCAATACGATGTGTGACATCATCGTTGATATCCCCACTAATCTGGATGATAGACCCAGATACTTAAAGCTTCCTTTCTTGGGGATAGGGTGGGCCGCAAGTCTCACATCAATGTGTGCTTCATCCTTCGCAACACTGAATTTGCACTCCAAGTATTCTGTTTTGGTCCTGCTCAGTTTAAATCCTTTGGACTCCAAAGTGTGTCTCCAGACTTTCAACCTATCATTAACTCCAGTTCGGGTCTTATCAATCAGTACTATGTCATATGCAAACAGCATACACCATGGGACTTCCTCCTAGATAGATTGCGTTAGCTCATCCATCACCAACGCAAATAAAAAAGGGCTCAACACAGATCCTTGATGAAGTCCCATCTTAATAGGAAAATATCCTGAGTCTCCTCCCACCGTTCTTACCCGAGTTTTGGCTCCATCATACATGTCCTTAACTCTAATATATGCCATTGGGATGCCTTTCACCTCCAAACATCTCCATAGGACATCCCTCGGGACTTTGTCATAAGTCTTCTCAAGATCAATGAACACCACATGAAGGTCCTTCTTACTTTCCCTGTATTTTTCCACTAATCTCCGAAGAAGGTGAATCGCTTCAGTAGTCGATCGTCCTGGCATGAATCCAAACTGGTTTTCTGAAATAGACATAACTTTTCTTACCCTCATCTCCACCACTCTCTCTCATGCCTTCATAGTGTGACTCAATAACTTGATACCCCTGTAATTATTACAGTTTCGAATATCACCCTTGTTCTTATACAGTGGAACCATTGTACTCCTCCTCCATTCATCCGGCATCTTGGCCGTCTTCGTGATAGCATTGAAAAGACTAGTCAGCCACTCTATGCCATCTTTGACCATGTTCTTCCAAAAATCTACCGGAATCTCATCTGGTCTGATCGCCCTCCCTCTCTTCATCCTACTAATAGCCCTTCTAACCTCCTTAACTCTGAACCGCCTGCAATAACCAAAATCTCGATGACTTTCGGAGTGTGCCAACTTGCCTAACTCAATATCTTTATCTCCTTTTTCATTTAAGAGTTTATAAAAGTAAGCTTGCCACCTTTGTTTAATGGAAGTCACATCCACTAGCACCTCACCCTCCTCACCCTTGATGCACTTCACTTGATCCAAGTCGCGACCTTTCCTTTCTCTCTCTTTAGTAAGCTTGTACGTTCGCTTGTCTACGCCATTATCACTTAGTTCCTCATATAGGCGCTCAAACGCTGCTGTCTTAGCACTCGTCACCGCCCTTTTTGCTTCTGACTTAGCCGTCTTATAAATCTCCTTAAGCCTTTGTTTTTCATCCTTATCACTACACTCTAACCACTTTGCATAGGCCACCTTCTTAGTTTTTACTTTGTCTTGAACTTATTCATTCCACCACCAATCACCCTGACATCCATCGAAGGTTCCTCTCGAAACCCCTAGTACCTCAGAGGCTACCTTTCTAGTGCAACCAACAGTCTTGTCCCATATATTATTCACATCTCCGCCATTACTCCAGGCTTCTATGTTTCTCAGCTTTTCTTCCATCTCATGAGAGAGGGCGGGAATCATTCCCCCCATCTAATCTTTGGTTGGGCGTAGACAATCTTCCTCTTCTTTTCTCTCTTAATCTCAAAGTCCATCACTAGAAGCCTATGTTGAGTGGAAATACTTTCGCTCGGAATAACTTTGCAATAAAAAATGCATGAGCAAGTATTTTGATAAAATTGACTAGAAACGGAGAAAACCTGATCTCAACTCATAACCTTGAGCTTGGTTAGAGACTAGTAGTTAAAGATACTAAAACATATGTAGAATAACTTTTGGAGGGGCTTACATACCTGGGAAATTAGTTTCTTGAAGGAATTGAAGAAGGTGTTTGAAAGCCCTAGGTCTTTTCCTTTTGAAATTACATTGTGAGTTTGGAGAGTGTTTGAATGTTAATGATATGAGAATTACATTTTTGGGGTTTATTTAAGTGAAAACTAACAAGTTTAGGTTTAAAGGGTGAGAAAAAACAAAAATACCTCTCTTTGAAAATGCCAATCAGGTCAACTACGAGACCCTCTATGGCTCGTAGGGACCCTTCCGTAAACTCTGGGCAAATTTTGGGGTCTTTGGATCACTTTTACGAGCCCATTCTATGACCTGTAGAATGGTCGGTAAAGTCTAAGGCCAAAAATGTGAAGTTTCTGGACTTTTTCTATGAGTTAGCAGACGGGCTGTACTTTGATTTTTGGTATCTGTAAAGAGGTTTTGTAATTTTCTTTTGCTCTGGCAGTCTTCAGTAAAATAGTCATAAATTTTGACTTTGAACTCCAAATGAGGTGAAACCAATTGTATTAGAAAGCTAATTCAAAATTCTTTCATTTGGTAGGTCATGTGACATCTAATTCTTTATTCTATGAGTTATGATCCTTTAAAGTGGACCGTTGCATAATTTAAGACTAGAAACTCAATTTATAGGGAAGTTTTGAACTCGACTAAGTACTAGAGGTCTCTTATGACCTTGATACACTTCCTGCATGTAAGAGTGAGGCTTGAAACATATTTAAATGTGAGGGTAGAGTTATGGGATGTCATAGAGCTGTCCTTTAACAGAGATTATACTTGGATTGAACAAGAATATCCTTTCGAAATTTCGTCATGTTTGGAATTAGAACAATTATTCTCTTCCAAAAAGGCATTGTAGCTCAAAACAAAAGCAAATAGAAAACCACCCAATCCAAGCTAAATATCAAAATGGAGAATCCACCAATCAATTTCAAAATTACCACATCATTTTCTTCAATAACATAAGACTTTAATTCTCCTAAAGAATCATCAGTCTTTGTGGAAATAAGCACAACAGATGATCCTTGAAATATTGTCATTGAAACGGTAGCTACCATATGAAGCACATACCAATTATTGGACCCCGCTAGTGTTGCAGTGTCTGTGCAACCGAGCACTGCACCCGTGATTGTGAGAACATGGAGGAGGATGAAAAGCCCACAGTATAACGATGTGGTTAGGTGTAAAGAGTGAGTAAGGAAGATACAACTCGAAGATGCACCTAAGAGAATGTAATTGCTTAAATGAAATATTTGGTAAGATCGATGATAGTGAGACTTGAATTCAGTTGAAGTGATGTGGGAAAGAGTACCCATTGGATTGAATTTGATGAATAGATTTGAATTTTTTTGAATGGATTTTAAAAATTGTTGGTGAGTTTGTAGAGAAAAAATTTAGAAAGTTGAGGTATTTGAAGAAATGATTTGATCATGTATTTAGCTATTTAATTAGTGATTAATGGCTAATTGAAATGTTGGAAGAGAATAAAATCTAACGGCACAAAAGCAGCAATAGATCTAGATCTAATTATTATTTGAAAAAGTAACAAAATGGTACGACAATTCTAGTATGAGTTAATTAATTGTATGAATGATCCTTGTGTAGCATAAATATTAAGGTTTAAGATCATCAACTTGATGTAAAATAAGAGCAATGTGGAATAAGAGGTAGACAAGACATATAGAGATGAAGAGAGATTTTTATTTTCAAGTAGAGAAAAGTGCCTGATAGACTCCTCAACTTTGTCATTTAGAGATGGAGTTGATATACCTTTTATATAAAAGTGACTCACATATATCCTGTCATTACAAAAGTGGCTCACATGTACTATTTTCATCTAACAAAAGTATAAAGGACAAAGGAAAAATTCATCGAAGGATAAGGCGGAATGAGATCCTTCGATTTAGATCCTTTAGTTAAGGCACCAAAAATTTATTTTAATTTGTACTTTTATTTTTTAATTTGAAAAAAAATTCATCTAGAGGTATACATAATGCTTTTCACACGTAATTTTTTTATTTCACTAATTATCATTATTTGAGTTTCTTATTGTTATTTCAAAATTTTCATTATTTAGAGTAAAAATATGAGAAATAGGAAAGGAAGTGTGAATATAGAAAGAGAAAAAAGTAAGAAAAAATTAACTTTTTTTGACAGACCAGTCACTTTCAGAATGAGTGTCCTATGAGGAGATGGGGTGCAGGAAGTAGCAAAGCACAGTCCTCCGTAGCACCCCCAGCCAGTAGTTATCAAAGGGGTACCACAGCGGGTACAAGAGGCAAAACAAACAATCTCTATGTAATGGGTAACCGACAGGATCAGGAAGTTACACCAGATGTTGTCACGGGTATGTTCGAGTCTTTACTTTTGATTGCTATGCATTACTGATCTGGGTGCCGCTCTATCTTTTGTGACTCCCTGTGTGGTTAATATATTTAGGACAGTTTTGGAGTGTTTGCTTGAACCTTTTACAGTTTCCACTCCTATTGGTGAGTCTATCCTAGCCGAGAAAGTCTATAGGGATTGTGTAGTATTTGTCTATCATAGAGATACCTTGGCTGACTTAATAGAGTTGGAGATGATTGACTTTGATGTGATTCTTGACATGGATTGGCATCACACCTTTAATGTCTCCATTGATTGTAGGACCCAAATTGTCAAGTTCCAATTTCCTAATGAACCGTTCCTAGAGTGGAAGGTGAGTTCTGTTGCACCTAAGGGCAAGTTTATTACCTACCTTAGAGCTAGAAAGCTAATCTCTAAAGGTTGTATCTACCATATCGTGCGATTAAGTCTGATGATGCTGAGCCTCCTACTCTAGAGTCAGTCCCGATTGTAAATGAGTTTCATTATGTATTCCTTGAGGATCTGCCTGGAGTCCCTCCTGACTGGGAGATTGACTTTGGGATTGATGTTCTTCCCGATACCCAGCCTATCTCAATTCCACCTTATAGGATGGCCCCCCGCTGAGTTGAAAGAGTTGAAAGAGAAATTGAGGGATTTGTTAGAGAAGGGATTTATCAGGCCAAGTGATTCTCCTTAGGGTGCTCCCATTTTATTCTTGCGAAAAAAGATGGGTCTCTAAGAATATGCATTGATTATAGACAACTGAACAAGGTCATGATAAAGAATAAATATCCCTTTCCAGGATAGATGATCTATTTGACCAGTTCCAGGGTGCCTCTTGCTTCTCGAAGATAGACCTTAGATCTAGCTACCATCAGTTGAAAGTGAGGGAATATGACATTCCAAAGACAACCTTTAGAACTAGATATGGCCATTTTGAGTTCTTTGTCATGTCCTTTGGGTTGACGAATGCACCTGCAACCTTTATGGACTTGATGAACACATATGTTCATGATTGATTTATCGACGATATCTAGGTATATTCTAAGGATGAAGAGGAGCATGCCAATCACCTTAGAATAGTCTTGCAGACTCTCAAAGACTAGGGGTTGTATGCAAAGTTCTGGAACTGTGAAGTTTGTCTTCAATTAGTGGCTTTCCTAGGCCATGTTGTTTCGAGTGATGGTATTTGAGTAGACGCCCAAAAGATTGAAGCAGTTAAGAACTAGCCTAGGCCGACCGCTCTAATTTACATAAGAAGTTTCTTAGGTTTGGCAGGCTATTACCACAGATTTATTGATGGATTTTCTTCCCCATCCGCACTATTGACCAAATTGACTCAGAAGAAGGTCAAATTTCAGTGGTTCGATGAATGTGAGAGGAGTTTCGAAGAGTTCAAAACTAGATTGACTACTGCCCCAGTTTTGACTTTGCCTGATGGGACAAAAGACTTTGTAATGTATTGTGAGGCGCCAAGAGTTGGATTGAGATGTGTGCTGATGTAGAGGGGAAAAGTGATAGTTTATGCTTCCAGACAACTTAAAGTTCATGAGAGGAACTATCCAACCCATGATCTTGAGTTAGCAGCAGTGGTGTTCGCGCTTAAGATTTGGCCCTACTACTTATATGGAATGCATGTAGATATGTTCATTGACCAGAAGAGCCTGTAACATGTCTTCAGTCAGAAAGAGCTCATCCTGCGGCAGAGGAGATGGTTGGAATTGCTCAAGGATTATGACATGAGCATTCTCTAACACCCAGGTAAGGATAACATTGTTGTTGATGCTCTTAACAGGTTATCTATGGGTAACACTGCCCATATGGAGGAAGGAAAGAAAGAGCTGGCTAAGGAAGAGCATAGATTGGCCCGACCGAAAGTGCAACGTGAAGAGAATGATGAAGGCAGAATTAATGTTCTGAATGGGTCTGCTTCATCTTTAGTGATAGAAGTTAAAGAAAAGCAAGACCAAGATCCTGTCCTACTTCAATTGAAAGAGGTTGTCCACAAACAAAAGGTGATGGTCTTCTCTAAAGGGGGAGATGAAGTGTTGAGATACCAAAGTAGGTTGTGCATTCCAAATGTTGACAGAGTACGAGATATAATTATGGCTGAAGCACACAGCTCTAGGTATTCCATTCATCCTAGCTCCACCAAGATGTACCATGACTTGAGAGAAGTCTATTGGTGGAATGGGATGAAGAGGGATATTGTTGAGTTTATTTCTAAGTGCCCAAATTGTCAACAGGTCAAGGTTGAGCATCAAAGACCATGTAGATTGGCTCAGAACTTTGAGATTCATGAATGGAAGTGAGAGATGATCAACATGGACTTCACTATTGATCTACTGAGGTCCCGAAAGTAGCATGATTTGATATGAGTGATTGTGGATAGGATGACCAAATTGGATCACTTCTTAGCGGTTAAGACAACTAACACTGTAGAGGAGTATGCCAGGCTATACATCCGTGAGATTGTGAGGTTGTATGGAGTTCTCTTGTCCATCATCTCAGACAGAGGAGCCCAATTCACCTCCAAATCTTGGAAATCTTTTTAGAATGGATTGGGTACTAAAGTGAATCTGAGTACAACCTTTCACCCTCCGACAGATGGTCAAGCAGAGCGCACCATTCAAACTTTGGAGGATATGTTAAGGGCTTGTGTCCTCGACTTCAAAGAAAATTAGGATGACCACGTACCATTGATCTAATTTGCATATTACAATAGTTATTATGGAAGCATCCAGATGGCTCCCTATGAAGCTTTGTACAAAAGAAGATGTAGATCACCAATTGGGTGGTTTGAGGTTGGAGAAGCCGAGTTGATTGGGCCTGATCTTGTTCACCAGTCCATGGAGAAGGTGAATGTCATTAGATAGAGTTTGAAGACTGCACAGAGCCGCCAAAGATCATACACCAATGTGGTGATCGATTAGGTGTACTTGAAAGTGTCACCTATGAAGGGCGTCATGAGATTTGGGAAAAGGGGAAATTGAGTCCTCACTATATTGGCCCCTATCAGATTGTAAGAAAGATTGGGAAGGTTGTGTATGAGTTAGATTTGCCTTCCGAGTTAGATGCAAATCATCTTTTGTTCCACGTTTCGATGTTGAAGGAATGATTATGAGATCCTACCTTAATGATTCCTGTTGAGAGCGTTGGAGTGAATGATAGCTTGTCCCTCGAAGAGATTCCAGTCCAAATCCTTGATCATCAAATTCGCAAGTTAAGAACCAAAGAGATGGCCTCTGTCAAAGTCTTATGGAGGAATCATTTTGTTGCGGAAGCCACATGGGAAGCTGAGGAAGATATGGGAACCAAATGCCCGTATCTATTCATGCCCGATGATGAGAATGTTGAAAGTAATGTTCCTACCCTTAACTTAAATTGATTTATCTATTCTTAAGTTGATGTGTCTATTCTTGAGTCTGAATAGAGTTTGTTGAGGTGGATGAGGAGTCGATAGTTTGCGTTATTGAGATGAGTCTTGAGTATATTCGTGCCTTGATGTCCACCTTTACTCATCATTCGAGGATGAATGATTCCGAGGGGAAGATGATGTAACTCATTGTAAAATGACCTAAAATATCCCTAGAGGAAAGATATGTGCATAATGCGTCTTTCCATGCTTCGATGGCAAATCTGAGGCCAGATATGCGATCAACATGAAAAATCGAGTGGGAAAGTGGTCTCGATTGATTTATAGAGCAACTGGATCAAAATAGAATTTTTTGATACGAAAACGATTTCGAGTGAGGTTGCACGATAGGTGTACAACGCGCACTTGCTGCAGACTTGCACTTAGTTTTGGTCCAAATACTTTCTACGGGGTTAGATAACTCGTTCGGAGAATTTTCCATGAAAAACACCAAAAATGAACCATGTCCACATTGCAGACCCCCATGCACGAGGCGAACATTTTTTCAGGTTTTTGTGAGGGGCATTCTAGACCTTACCCAACCCCTTCCAAACTCAAAATGCGATTAAAATAGGTCATTTTCGGCCAAAAAGGGGTTTCTTAACCCATTCTAAGTCTTTTTACGTTAAAGATAAGTTAGAGTTTTTGAGAGAAGAAGTGAAAGAAGCTAGGGTTCTAGAGGTTGGAGTCAAATCCTTGGGAATATTGGTGTCATTCTTCATTCTAGGTATGTAAGGCAACCTAAAGCATGAAATTGTTCTTCCATGTTCCCTTTGATTGAGGTAGATTTATAGATGAACATACTGAATCTTTATGCATGTATTTTCTTCAATACTTTCTTGTAAATTATACCTATCATACGTATTTTCCCATATTGATGATTATGATAAACGTGAATAAATGTTTTCACATGAGTTATTTCATAAAACCCTCTATGTTATTTTACTAAAGATTGCAAGAATGAACATAGAAGATGAGTCTAGAGCCTTGCTAGTTTGAATGTGCATGTAACTAAGATTTTGATCCTGAGATGAGGGTGTTGATGAAATTGATGTTCCTAGAGTCTTAACGAGTATAAAACTAATCCTAAAATGATGATCCTAATCCTAGAGTTGATGGTTGATGTAATGAATTGAGTTATCAATGTCCAATGAAACGGTTTAAAAGAGTAATCCTAATGATTGATGTCTTATAAGCATGTCGAGTCCTGAGAGGAGTATTGAGCATCGAATTGAGTAAGAGTAGATAGCAACTCAAACTCAATAACTACATGGTCAACGTAGAAAAGGATTGAACCGTAAAATCGGATGTTTTCTTAGTCCCAAAAGAGGATTTAATGTTCTTTATTTGGATCCACCGATGTGATGTTCTTTACCCTGGCAAGGTATTGAATGAATGTGGCAACGACATCGCTTATTTGTACATCACAGGCTCATAAGTGATAGTTGTCAGTTAGAGAAACTCCCAAATAGGTCCCGCACTGATAGTGTTCTGAGTTGAGTTGATTGTATGAGTTTAAATATATATTGATGAGTCATTTGTCTACTCTTTATTCTTGCTTTAGATAGAAACTTGACATTTTGGTTGAGTATCATATGAGTTGAGGTTATTCCATATTATTCTGCCTGTATTTTGTTTCATTCAACCATCTTACATGCTCATACATTTCATGTACTGACGTCCATTTGGCCCTGCATCTTTTCATGATGCAGAGATAGGTACTCGAAATCCTTAACAGGAGCTCCATTGAAGGTCTATTCTCTCTACTGCTAATTCGTGAATCTTCCCCTGCATTCCGAGGATATCATTTTATATTTCTTTGCTTTGAGTTAGTTTCATTTTGAGTTTGTGGTAGCCATGGCCTATCATGGTACCATTTTAGACTGTAGAGGTAGAGACTTCATAGACTAGAAGATGATGACTTGATGTTGAGGTCTTTCCTTCTTTCTTGAATTTACTTTCCTTCAAAATTGCTACCTTGTCTTAGATATTGAGTTTAACCTTGTTGGCCTATGGCCCTTATTCATTAAGCTAGAAGTAAAAACTGAGTTGCTCACTATTATGTTTTCCTTATTTTAATGTCTTTTCCTAAATTAGATGATTGGATGACTGTCTTGAGATCGATTGGTTCGCTTGGGGACTACCAATAGTCTCTGAGTGCCGACCATGTCTAGGGTACCCTCCCGAGGCATGATAGATAACTTACGGAACTGAATTTGGAGTTAAAATGAAGATTTGGACCCAAAGTTGTGATTTCCAATTGAATTCAAAGTGTCTTTTGACTTTGGTCAACATTCAGAGTTTGGAAGCTAAAATCAAAATTCTGAAAGTTCCAGTGATTCCAAATGGTGAAACTAATGCTAGAAATGGTCTCGTTATAATTTTTAAAAATTTTGAGGTTATTTTGGGTATTTGAGTTTCTATCTAGTTTTATTGAGATTTATCAGGTTCCAGATTGAGGAGACCTCGAAATCAAATTCGGATAGTTCTATTGAGTTCGGAACGTCATTTTTGATAGAGTTACATGTTTGGTTTGTGTGTATCGGGTTCCGAACGAACCCTGGGGGTCCGTTCTGAATTTTGAAATAGAGTTGATTCTTCAAATCTGGTGCAACTTAAATTTGAACTACGTGTCCAATGGATTAGGGCCCGCGTTCGTAGAGCTTGTGAAAGCCAGGCCTCCGCATTCACGGATCCACCCGTAACACCCGATACCAAAATATCCTTAGATGAGAGACGCTCGCATAACATGTCTTTCGAATATCTGATGGAAAATTCGAGGTAGAAAATGCGACCAACACGAGAAATTGGGTGGGGGAATGGCCTTGGTTAATTTTAGAGCAATCAGATCAAAAGATAATTTTTCGAGGCGAAAATGCAATTCCAAAAAAGTGCATGACATGTCCGCATCACAAACTTACACTTGGATGTATTCCTCATATTTTCTTTGGGATTAGCAAACTCTATTGGAAAATTTACGAGGAAAAATCCCAAAAATTGACCAAGTCCACAATGCAGACTTGGTACGCTAAAGGGGAAATTTTCAATTTTTTACGAGGGGCATTCCAGACTTTTCCCAACCCCTTCTAAACATAAAATATGATCGAAATAGTCTCTATAAAAAGGATTTTAACACTCATTCTTAAGTCTTTGCAAACTTCTAACTATGATTAGAGTTAAGGAGAAGAGAGAAGAGCGAGGGTTTAAGGAAATTGAGGGTGAATTCTTGTGAAGTTGATTGTCAAACCCCATACAATGTGTCACGACCGGGGTTAGGGCCTAGATGTGACACGGCGAATGGGGACCCGAGAGTCCCCAAACAAGCCTCAATTATTAGTATCCACATCATCGGTTCAAATAGCATCTAAACACATATAACTAAATAGCAGAAATCAAATCTCAGGAATCCATTCATTTATAGATAAGCAATACGACAATCGGAATAGCCTTGTCTAAGAAAGATTTACAGAGTGCCCAACATTGCCTCTAGTCAAGGAACGGGGGCCAGGACAAGTTCTGGACTCACCCTCAACAAAAGAACATACATAATAAACATAAGAAATAACTAGCTCGCCCTCGGAAGTCGGGGCTCACCACAAAAATCTTCAAGAACGAACTATTCGTCCAGTAGCTGGTACCCAAACTGCTCGGTCCCTACATGGTAAAATCATGTAGGCATAGATTATAGATTAGTACATTTGAATGTACTAAGTATGCGGGCATGCAATGCATATGACTTACCGAACCTGCATACCAATAATAGATGACAAGGGCACATAATATACAAATATCATATAAGCAATGGAATAAGTATACAAGATTCCATGGAATTCATGATGCGTGCAATGCGATAATGCTCTTATATAACGGGGATGGACTATAACTAACAAAACAAATCCACGCGAGCTATTACATGAATTAGACCGATTTGGACCTCCCACCAGTAGGGAGAAGATTACATGCCAAAGGTAATCTACATCACACCTTACGACCATGCTTTTCGATGGATGGTCACCTTCCTTACGACCACGCTTTTCGGAAGGATTTACAAGAATCATATCAAATATGTCATGGCATAAGCAAGATAGACGAATATCATCCGTCCCTATGTTAGCACATAGTTCAAGGAAAGGGAAGGTCGATCCATCAGTGCTAAGTCAACCATATCCCACAATATATATATATATATATATATATATATATATATATGTATGTATGTATGTATGTATATACGTGCTTTCAAGAGAGTCAAGTACCCATTTAAATATGTTCAATGCACATTTAGGCTCAATGCCAAATCACAAGATCATAATCATAATGCTCATGCAAGGAATAGCTCATCTACATGTACAAGATGGTGCAAGCACCCAAGATGCCCAAAGAGCCAAAGCATAAGACATATATGTGATCACATTTTTGTCATAACCCATATTTTATCAAACTCATATCACAAACATAACTGGGCTTAACCCACTTTGTAATTTCCATAAAACCCATGTTCATGAATGTACATGTAATGAATGATGTGAGAATAACATGGGCGACATATATTCAATATAAAATCAACATTTTTAAATATAAAATCTAGAAAATCCACGATAAAATCCATATGAAAATCGTAGTATAGATCACCCATGCATAATACCATCTTTAAGGGGACATGCATGTTCATAATTGCATAACTCAAGGTGATTCATCATAATAGAGCTTAGCATAACTTAAAATCCGGAATAACATACAGCCCATGCATTGAGCGAAGTTAACAAGATCAAATAGTAAAAATTCACATTTAAGGTGACTAAAACTTCATGAAATCAATTGAAGGAATTTTGGGTCTTCTTGGTAGAAAGGGACCAAGAATCAATCCCACATACCTGACTTGAAGAGTAGAAATTGGACTTGGACTGACCCTAATTGGAACTCTAGCTTGAAACCTTGAAAGAGGAGTTGAGGGGAAATGGAGAAGTGACTTTAAGCGGAGTAGAGTGATCTTGGTGGAAGAGTGAAGGGGGGAGGGGTTTTTAGGTGAATTTAAGGGATTAGAATAGGTAGAAAGTCGTGATTCATGTTCAAAACAACCGAAATTAAAAAAATGTCATTAATGAAACAGACTTGAATTTGGTCTGTCTAGGTCACACGGTTCGTTACACGATCCGTGTAGCATCACACAGACCGTGAATAGTGTCGTGGCCCAGGACTTAGAACTCGCAGAAGAAAAATTTCATCGAACTAAGTAGCACCAACACGGACAAGCTCACGAATCATCTGATGTCACATGAGCCGTGACTTAGTCTGTGTAAAGTTAACTCTCCACACTGTAAGCCAAATGAAAGGCCACACGGGCTGTATGGCGTCACACAGACCTTGTGAAGGTCCGTGTACCTTCACTTAGAAATTTTCCCACATCCCAAGTTTGCCCCTACAGGAACTGATCAAGTGTCACTCCACGTGAGGCCATACGGACCGTGTGGTTCCACACGGGTCGTATAGGCTCCTCCATGAAGTGATCAAATGTCACTCCATGGGAGGCCATACGGACCGTATGGCTCCACACGGGCCGTGTAGGCTCCTCCGTGAAGTGATGCCTGGCAGTTTTCCTGGGGAAAATTTTAGGACCTCAAGGTAATACCAGCGATAGAAAAATCTGGGTCTTTACATCATCTCCCCCTTGGGAACATTCGTCCCCGAATGTGCAAGAACAAGGCTTGAAAGGTTAGAGTTAGGGCAAGACACATCCGACACAAGATACAATGCATAATTCAAATCAAATAAATAAAAAGGCTTTGTACCAAAAGCATCATGCAAAAACTATAGTTCAAGACCCTTAAGTTCATATCAAGATTGTATCCAAATCACTCGAAACACTTGTAGAAAAAAATCATTTAGTGCACATGTATGCATGTCATGTCATGAGACTCAAAAAGGCAAGAAATGGCACCATTAGACAAGGAAGATCCCTAGTACCTTATGCTTGAGTAGATTGGAAAAGATGAGGGTATCGTTTCACCATGTCCAGCTCCGCCTCCAAAGTAGCACTTTTCGCTTGTTGATTCCTCCAAAGTACTTTCACCGATGCCACATCCTTGTTATGAAGCCATTTTACTTACTTATCCAAGATCTCCACTGGTACTTCCTCGTAAGACAAGTTTTCTTCAACCTCAATTCCTTACAAAGGCACAATGGTGCTAGGATCACCAATCAGCTTCCTCAACATAGACACATGGAAGACCGGATGAATGGAACTCAAATCCAGAGGTAACTCCAACTTGTAAGCCACACCTCCAATCCGCTTAACAATCTCGTAAGGACCAACATACCGGGGGCTTAGCTTGCCCTTCTTACTGAAACGCATCACACCCTTCATAAGAGAAACTTTCACATATACCCAATCACCGATATAAAATTCAAGGTCCCTCTTCCTAATATCCGAATAGGACTTTTGATGACTTTGGGCCTCTTTCAATCTTTCTCTAATCACCTTTACCTTCTCCATAGCATCCAACACTAAATCCGGGCCAACTAAATCCATCTCTCCCAACTCAAACCATCCCACTGGTGACCTACACCTTCTCCCATACAATGCTTCAAACGGCGCCATACCAATGATAGCATGGAAGCTATTATTGTAAGCAAACTCGATGAGTGGAAGATGGTCATCCCAATTCTCCTTAAACTCCAACACACATGCCCTCAATATATCCTCCAAGGTTTGAATAGTCCTCTCACCTTGGCCATCGATTTGAGGGTGAAAAGCGGTGCTCAACTTAATTTTAGTCCCAAGGCCCTTCAGAAAAGACCTCCAAAAGTGGGAAGTGAATTGAGCACCACGATCCGATATAATGGACCTAGGTACACCGTGCAGCCTCACCAACTCCTGGATATACAACCTTGCATAGTCCTCGGCACTGAAGGTAGCCTTGACTAGTAGAAAATGAGCCGACTTCATCATCTGATCCACAACAACCCAGATGGAGTCGAATTGCCTTCGAGTCCGAGGCAATTCAACCACAAAGTCCATGTTCACATCCTCCCATTTCCATGTGGGAAACTCTATGTCCTGCACTAGACCGCCAGGCCTTTGGCGTTCCACCTTCACTTGCTGACAATTCGGGTATTCATACACGAAGTTAGCAATGTCCCTCTTCATACCATGCCACCAATACACCTCCTTCAGATCCCGATACATCTTGGTAGACCCCGAGTGAATAGAGTAACGAGAGTTGTGAGCCTCACTCATAATTACTCTTCTAAGGTCATCCACATCAGGAACACAAAGCCGATCTTAGTACCAAAGTACACCATCTCCCCCTTGGGAGAATACCTCAATCTCCTTTGCAGCAACCAACTTCTTCAGCTCAAGTAACGAGGGGTCTAAATCTTGCTTAGCTCTTACCTCGTTCACCACGGAAGATTCCGCCCCATTTTGAACCCAAAGACCGCCCTTGCTGGAATCAGTCAACCTGACACCCAACCTAGTCAACCGGTGAACATCCCGCACCAATTCCTTCTTTCTACTCCTAATATGCGCCACACTTCCCATAGACAACCTGTTGAGAGCGTCGGCTACAACATTGGCCTTGCCCGGATGATATATAACGCTCATATCGTAATCCTTCAGAAGCGCCAACCACCTCCTTTGCCTTTGGTTAAGATCCCTCTGGGTGAAAACATATTGCAAACTCTTGTGATCAGTGAACACATCAACATGAACCCCGTATGAATAATGTCTCCAAATCTTCAAAGCAAAGACAACCGCTGCCAATTCAAGGTCATGCGTGGGGTAGTTATGTTCATGCACATTCAACTGTCTTGATGCATACGCTATCACCTTACCATTCTGCATAAGCACACAACCCAGTTCAATACGCGAGGCATCACAATACATTACGAACCCCTCTGAACTATTTGGCAAGGTCAGGATGGGAGCCGACGTAAGCTAATCCTTTAGAGTTTGAAAACTTCTCTCACATTCATCCGACCATACAAACTTAGCCTGCTTCTTGGTCAACTTGGTCAATAGAGATGTAATAGATTAGAAACCCTCCACAAACCGTCTGTAGTACCCGGCCAACCCAAGGAAACTGCGGATATCCAAAGGAGTTAGCAGTTTAGGCCAATTCCTCACGGCCTCGGTTTTCCTTGGATCCACCTTGATACAGTCTCCGGACACCACATGACCGAGGAAGCCACTTTGCCTAACCAGAATTCATACTTGCTAAACTTAGCATACAATTTCTTTTCCGTTAGAGTTTGGAGGACCATCCTCAAGTGATTCCCATGCTCATGTTCACTTCGGGAGTAAATGAGAATATCGCCAATGAAGACCACCACAGAGTTGTCTAGAAATGGTTTAAACACTCAGTTCATCAAGTCCATAAATACGGCCGGAGCCTTAGTTAGGCCAAACGACATAACCATAAATTTGAAATGCCCATACCTTGTTCGAAAAGCTATTTTGGGGATATCACATTCCCTAACTTTTAACTGATGGTACCCGGAATTGAGATCAATTTTTTAGAAGTGAGTGGCACCTTGAAGCTGATTAAACAAGTCATAAATCTTGGGCAACGGGTACTCGTTCTTAATAGTCACCTTATTCAGCTGCCTGTAGTCAATACACATATGGAGGGACCCGTCCTTCTTCCTTACAAATAACACGGGAGCACCCCACGGTGATGTACTAGGCCGAATGAAACCCTTCTCCAATAGGTCCTTTAACTACTCCTTTAACTGCTCCTTTAACTCCTTCAATTCTGTCAGTGCCATCTGATACAGAGGAATAAAAATAGGTTGAGTATCTGGAAGAAGATCTATGCCAAAGTCTATCTCTCTATTCGGAGGAATGCCCGGTAAGTCTTCGGGAAACATCCAAAAATTCATTCACCACAGGGACCGACTTGAGAGTAGGCACTCCGGAATCCATATCCTTTACCCTTACAATATGATGGATGCATCCCTTAGAAATCATCTTCCACGCCTTGAGGTAGGAAATAAACCGACCTTTAATAAAGGAGTCACCACCTTTCAATTTAAGAACTAGCTCACCGGGAGGTTGGAATTGGACCTTCCGGGTTCTACAATCTATTCAAGCATATGATGCATGCAGCCAATCCATTCCAAGAATCACATCAAAATCAAACATCTAAAGTTCCACAAGATCACATGGAAAAAGTTTATGCAACACAACAACAGGGCATCCTTGATAGACTCTATGAGCAACAATAGATTCACCCACAGGGGTGTAGACCGAGAAAGGCTCCCTTAAAATCTGGGGGCACAAACCGAACTTAACAGCCAACAGCGGAGTCACAAAAGACAAATTTGCACCCATGTCAAGCAAAACATAAGCATCAAAATCAAAGACTTTTAATATACCAGTCATGACATCTGGAGCTTCCTCGACATCCTGGCGGGCATGGAGTGCGTAGAACCTATTGTTCCTTGGGGAAATACCTTAGGGGCCCCTTTATTGTCCCTGCTCTCCTTGGGCTACCTGACCTTGGCCTTCCTGTGCATTTCTTGGGCAATCAACAACCTTATGATCCTTACTTCCGCATCCGAAGCAAAGTCCCAAATCCCTCAGGCAGGCACCTGTGTAGGGTCTCCCACACTTTTCACACATAGGATATCCTGGTTCGCCACCCACCGGTACCTCAGGAGGGGGTGCCTGAGCATTGGCCACCCGAGCTCTCGAACCTTGGCCCTATTAAAAGCGACCAAAACTAACATTTCTAGCGCTGGAGAACCTACCGTTAAAGCGGGCTCTCACGGGATCGTGTTTCCTTTTCTTTTTGAGTTTCTCCCCTTCGATCTACTCAGCATACACCATGAGTCTGGCTATATCCATATTCCAAATCAGCATGGCAGTACGACATTCCTTCACAAGCAAGTTAGAAATACCCGAAACAAATTTGTGCATACTTGCACGGGGATTGGCCACCAAGGATGGAGCATATTTGGAATGCTTGGTGAACTTGATGGCATAATCCCTCACACTTATACTCCCCTGCTTGAGGTTGATAAACTCAGTCATTCTGGCTCTCTCAGCTCAAGTGGGAAGAAGCGATCAAGGAAGGCAGATTTGAACTCCCCCTATCTAAAATCACCACTACAGACCCTCTCCATAGCCCACTGAGTATACCACACTTGAGCTACATCCTTTAGCTGGTAAGCATCTAGTCCAGCTTTTTTCTCAAAAAAGACTCCCATAATATTCAGTATCTTTGAGAGCTCATCAATGAACTCTTGAGCATCCTCATCGGCCCTCGACCCGTAGAACTCCAGAGGATTCATCGAGGTGAAATCCCTCACCCTAGATGCAGGTGTAGGGTCCCGTGGCAAGTTAGCTTGCCTCGCCTGAGTAGTCACCACCTGAGCAAGCATGGCGAAAGCGGTGCGAAATTTACAATTAGAGATAGGCTCCTCCATAGGCTCGTGAGGAGTCGGATATTCATCAGCCGAAGCCGGCCTAGGTAGAGGGGGTCTTCCTCGAGGCATCTACTGAAATGGATCAACGACATCGGTATGTAAGGGAATTTCATAAACAAGTCACATCATGACACAATACATGAAGAAGTGAGGAATTTTCTAATACGTCTCTGTAGCCTCCCACTCATAGGTATAGTGCACTTCACACCCATGAATAAGACTCTACTCAACACGGCATGTTGGGCTTCGAGGACCATTATAAACCTAGGGCTCTAATATAATCTTTTGTCCCGACCCGGGGTTAGGGCCTAGATGTGACACGGCGAATGGGGACCCGAGAGTCCCCAAACAAGCCACAATTATTAGTATCCACATCATCTTTTCAAATAACATCTAATCACGTATAACTAAATAGCAGAAATCAAATCTCATGAATCCATCATTTATAGATAAGCAATACGATAGACGAAATAGCCTTGTCTAAGAAAGATTTACAAAGTTCCCAACATTGCCTCTAGTCAAGGAACGGGGGCCAGGACAAGTTCCGAGCTCACCCTCAACAAAAGAACATACATAATAAACATTAGAAATAACTAGCTCGCCCTTGGAAGACGGGGCTCACCGCAAAAATCTTCAAGAACAGACTATTCGTCTAGTGGTTGGTACCCAAAATGCTCGGTCCCTACATGGTAAAATCATGTAGGCATAGATTATGCGTTAGTACGTTTGAATGTACTAAGTATGCAGGCATGCAATGCATATGACTTACCGGACCTGCATACCAATGTTAGATGAAAAGGGCACATAATATACAAAGATCATATAAGCAATAGAATTCAGCATAAAGATGCCATCAAATTCATGATGCGTCTAATGCGATAATGCTCCTATATAACGGGGATGGAATATAACGGACAAACCAAATTCATGCAAGCTATTACATGAATTAGACCGATTTGGACCTCCGATCGGTAGGGAGAAGATTACTTGCCAAAGTTAATCTACATCTCACCTTACAACCACGCATTTCGGTGAATGGTCACCTTTCTTACAACCACTCTTTTCGAAAGGATTTACAAGAATCATATCAAACATATCATGGCATAAGCAAGATAGATGAATATCATCCGTCCCTATGTTGGCACATAGTTCAAGAAAAGGGGGGGCCAATCCATCGGTGCTAAGTCAACCACATCCCACAAGAATACTTATATGTATATGTATATACGTGCTTTCAAGAGAATCAAGTACCCATTTCAAAATGTTCAAATCATATTTAGGCTCAATGCTAAATCACAAGATCATAATCACAATGCTCATGCAAGGAATAGCTCATCTATATGTACAAGATGGTGCAAGCACCCAAGATGCTCAAAGAGCCAAAGCATAAGACATATATGTGATCACATTTTTTCATAACCCATATTTTATCAATATCATATCACAAAAAATAATTGCGCTTAACCCACTTTGTAATTTCCATAAAGTCGATGTTCATGAATGCACATGTAATGAATGATGTGAGAATAACATGGGCGATATATATTCAATCTAAAATCAACATTTTAAAATATGAAATCTAGAAAATCAACAATAAAATCAATATGAAAATCGTAGTATAGATCACCCATGCATAATACCATCTTTAAGGGAACATGAATGTTCATAATTGCATAACTCAAGGTGATTCATCATAATAGAGCTTCACATAACTTAAAATCCGGAATAATGTACAACTCATGCATTGATCGAAGTTAACAAGATCAAATAGTAAAAATTCACACTTAAGATGACTAAAACTTCATGAAATCAATTGAAGGAATTTTGGTCTTCTCGCTAGAAAGGGACCAAGAATCAATCCAACATACCTGACTTGAAGAGTAGAAATCGGACTTGAACTGACCCTAATTGGAACTCTAGCTTGAAACCTTGAAAGAGGAGTTGAGGGGAAATGGAGAAGTGACTTTAAGAGGAGTATAGTGATCTTGGTGGAAGAGTGAAGGGGGGAGGGGTTTTCATGTGAATTTAAGGGATTAAAATAGGTAGAAAGTCGTAATTCATGTTCAAAACAATCAAAATTTTAAAAATGCCATTAATGAAACGGACCTGAATTTGGTCCGTCTGGGTCACATGGTTTGTTACATGGTCTATGTGATATGGCCCAGGACTTAGAACTCACAGAAGAAAAATTTCATCGAACTAAGTGGCACCACATAGACAAGCTCATGAACCATCTGATGTCACATGGGTCGTGAATTACTTTGTGTAAAGGTAAATATCCACAAAGTAAGCCAAATGGAAGGCCACACGGGCCGTGTGGCATCACACGGACCGTGTGAAGGTCCGTGTACCTTCCCTTGGAAATTTTCCCACGTCCCAAGTTTGCCCCTATGGGGAACTGATCAAGTGTCACTCCACGGGAGGCCATACGGATTGTGTGGTTCCACACGGGCCATGTAGGCTCCTCCGTGAAGTGACCAAATGTCACTCCCCGGGAGGCCATACAGACCGTGTGGCTCCACATGGGCCGTGTAGGCTCCTCCGTGAAGTGATGCCTGGTAGTTTTCTTGGGGAAAATTTTAGGACCTCAAGGTAATGCCAGCGAGAGAAAAATCTGGGTCTTTACACCATATATGTAAGGCTAAACAAAAACATGAAATTTTCCTTCTATGTGCCCCTATTGATGATAATAGAAAGATTGTGAATGTACTGAGTCCCCATGTATGTTTCTTGAATTCTTTCTTGTATATTATATACATTCTATGTATTTTCATATGTTGATGATCATCATATATTAGATTTTACTGATTAAATACTTTTCATGACTTACTTTACAAAACATACATATTACTTTATAGGAGAATGCATGAATAAACTTGATATTGAGTCTAGAACCTTGATTGAGAATGATGATTGTGATTGTGATATGAGCATGATGATAGGTTGATAGAACTTGATGGTCCTAAGAGTCCCCATAATTGAGCTCTAAACATTGGTCTAATTGATAGTCCTCCTAATGATTGGTCTAAGCTATTTGAAATATACAATTCAGAACTAAGTTGATTTGATCCTGGCTAGACCTAAAGGCCCGATTGGGATGATGGATTGATGAGAGTCCTTATGAGCCTAATTGATCTGATTGAATAAGATGGATTGTCTTATGAGAATTAAGTCTTGGGAGGAGTATTGAGCATCAAAATGAGTAAGAGTAAGCCCAACTCAAACTCATTAACTACGTTGCCAAGCATAGGTGAGGATTGAACCGTTAAATCACATATTTCCTCTTAATTGGAAGTCCTTAAACAATAGTAGACTTGATTGACCAGATCCATACCGATTTGTTCTTTACTTGGCAAGTACAGAACAGTTGTGGCAACATCAGCAGGATTTTTGTACAATCATTGGCTCATAGGTGGTTGTTGTCGGATAAGAGTAACTCCCAAATAAGTTCTAGACTGATAATACTCTGATTGGATTTGTTTAGATTGGATGGGATTAGATTAGTAATGATTGGTCATTGTCTACTTTTTATTCTTGCTTTAGATAGACATTTGACATTTTGATTGAGTATCTTCTGAGTTGATATTATTCTACATTATTCTACCTATATCTATTTGATTCAACCATTTTACATACTCGTGCATTCCACGTATTGACGTCCATTTGGACTGCATCATTTCATGATGCAAAGATAGGTACTAGAGATCATCAATAAGTGCACTGTTGAGGATCTATTGCAGTCAGCTGGGTTGGTGAGCCCTCCCTTACTCCAAAGGATTCTCATTTGGATTTTCATCTAGCTTTTAGAGTCAGACTTTAGACTAGCTTTATTTTGATTTGAGGTAGCCATGGGTATGTCATTGGCACCATTGAATAGTTGATAGAGGCTTCATAGACTAGAAAGTGATTTGTCTTGAGTTGAATATTTATTTTGGACTAGTTTCTTTCATACTAGTCTTGTTGAGTTGACTTGACTCTTATATATTTTGGTTGTCCACCTTCTATTATCATAGTATTCCACTAATTTGTTAAATATATGGATTGAGTGAGTTTGATGCAGGCAAGCAGTTCACTTGGGGACTAGCAATAGTCTCTGAGTGTTGTCCATGTTTAAGGTACCCTCTTAGGGCATGATAAATTCGATATCAGAGCACAAAGTTCAAGAGTCTTAGGGAGTCTATGAAGCCGTGTATAATAGAGTCTTGTTAATGGGTGTGTTGTACACCACACTTTATAAGCATGAGGCTATTGGACATTAGGAATTGTTACACTTTTTCACAATCTGATTAATGTAATAGAATTAAACTCTATGGAAAGTCTCTTCTAACTCATGAGTTTCACGTTTGCAAAATTATGATCATGCCTTCGAGAAGAGTTGTTAGAATAAGAGGGAATCCTACTAGACAGAATGTTAACCAACCTGAGCCCCAAGATCATGAAAAACCCATAGGCATAACTATCCCTGCTGAGCAGCCAACATAACTTGAAACCACGAATGTTGAGCTTCGCCAGGCTATCCAGACTTTAGCCCAGGCTGTGATTGCACCTACTGCTAGACTAGGAGAGGTTAGATAGGATGCACATGACACATTTAGAGTCCGTCAGTTCTTGAGGATTAACCCGCCTGAGTTCACAGGGTCTACACCCAATGAGGATCCTGAGAACTATATTGATGAGCTTCAGAAAGTGTTTCAGGTGATGCATGTGGCTGATGTTGATTGAGTTGTATTGGGTGACTACCATCTCAAAGGTGTTTCCAGACTGTGGTTTGACCAATGAAAGAAGGGTAGAGGAGAGGAAGCCCCAGTGCTGACTTGGACAGTGTTTGAGGAAGTTTTCTTGGGGTGTTTCTTTCCAAGAGAACTGAGGGAGGCCAGAGTAAGAGAGTTCTTGAATTTGAAATAGGTCTCGATGACTGTGCAGGAGTATGGGTTCAAGTTTATCCAGCTATCCCGCTATGCTCCGGACATGGTTGTAGATATTAAAGGGAGAATGGGGTTGTATATTGATGGGTTGAACAGAGGCCCGAAGAAGTGGGGAAGGGAGCTATGCTTGTGAGTAATATGGATATTGGGAGGTTGATGACTTATTTACAACAAGCGGATGAGGAGAGGTAGCAAGACAGGGAAGAGTACAGAAATAAGAGGGCTAAAACATTCAGCCATGATGTTGGGAAGAGAGGTAATACAAATGGTAACAAGTTTCAGTCAGGGCCAGCAACATCATCTACTAGTGCACCTATGCCCAGAAACAGGAATGAACAGAGATCTCAGAATTTGAAGCCCAGGGATTTCAGACACATGCTAGTGTGGCTCAAGGTTCACGAGCTAAGCCACCATGTGGTAAGTGCAGAAAGTTGCACTTGGGAAAATGCCATGAAGGAAGTGATGCATGTTACAAGTGTGGCCAACTGGGTCATTTTAAGAAGGAATTTCCAAGGTGGCAGGCTCAGTCTTCTGCACCAACACACCAACTAGATGGAACCAGAAAGGTGCTACGTCAGGTGCAAGCAGAGCTACAAACAATTTATATGACATGGGTAGTTGCCAAGATCAGGAGAACTCCCCAGATGTTTTGATGGGTATGATTCGAGTCTTTACTCTTGATTGCTATATTTTGATGGATCCTGGTGCCACATTGTTGTTTGTGTCTCCTTATGTGGCTAATAATTTTGACAGAACTGTTGAGTGTCTTCTTAGACCCTTTGATGTTTCCACTCCAGTTGGTGAATCTATTCTAGCGGAAAGAATCTATAGAGATTGTGTAGTGTCTGTCCATCATAGGGCTACTCTTGCTGATTCGATTGAGTTAGAGATGATTGATTTTGATGTGATTCTTGGCATGGATTGGCTTCACCTCTGCTATGCCTAAATTTATTATAGGACCCAAACCATTAAGTTCAAATTCCCAAACGAACAAGTCCTAGAGTGGGAGGGTGATTCTAATACACCTAAGGGTAAGTTTATTTCCTACCTTAGGGCCAGGAAGTTGATCTCTAAAGGTTGTATCTATCACCTCGTGCAAGTTAAATCTGATGATGTTTAGAGTCAGTCCCCATTGTGAATGAGTTTCCTGAAGTATTTCCTGAGGATCTTCCTAGAGTCCCTTCTGATAGGGAGATTGACTTTGGGATTGATGTTCTTTCCAACACCCAACCTATCTCAATTCGATCTTATAGGATGGCCCCCGCTAAGTTGAAAGAATTGAAAGAACAATTAAGAGATTTGTTAGAGACGGACTTTATTAGGCGGAGTGTTTCTCCTTGGGGTTCTCCTATCCTATTCATGTGAAAGAAAAATAGGTTTCTCAGAATGTGTATTGATTATAGGCAACTGAACAAGGTCACGATGAAGAATAAATATCCTTTCCCCAGGATAGATAATCTGTTTGACTAACTTTAGGGTGTCTCTTTCTTCTCAAAGATAGACCTCAGATCTGGTTACCATCAGTTGAAGGTAAGGGAATGTGACATCCCAAAGACAACCTTTAGGACTTGATATGGCCATTTTGAATTCTTGGTCATGTCCTTTGGTTTGACTAATGCACCTGACGCCTTAATGGATTTGATGAATAGGGTATTCAGATAGTACCTTGATATGTTCATGATCATGTTCATCGATGACATTTTGGTGTACTCTAGAGATGAGGAGGAACATGCCAATCACCTCAGAATTGTCCTCCAAAATCTCAAAGACTATGAGTTATATGCAAAACTTTTGAAGTTTGAATTTTTGCTTAAGTTAGTGGTTTTTCTAGGCCATATTGTCTCAGGTGATGGTATTCGAGTAGACGCCCAAAAGATTGAAGCGGTTAAAAACTGGCCCAGACCGATCTCTTCAACTGATATAAGAAGTTTCTTAGGGTTGGCAAGCTATTATCACAGATTTATTGAAGGATTTCTTCCATATCCTCACCATTGACAAAATCGACTCAGAATAAGGTCACGTTTTAGTGGTCCGATGAATGTGAGGAGTTTCCAAGAGTTGAGAACAAGATTGACTACTGCACCAGTTTTAACCTCGCCTAATAGGACAGAGGAATTTGTGATATATTCTGACGCGTCTAGAGTCGAATTGGGTTGTGTGTTGATGCATAGGGGAAAAGTGACAACCTATGCTTCTATACAACTTAAGGTTCATGAAAGGAACTATCCAACCCATGACCTTGAGTTGGAAGCGGTGGTGTTTGCACTTGAGATTTGGCGCCCCTACTTATTCGGAGTACATAGGGATGTGTTCACTAACCACAAGAGCCTACAATATGTGTTTCGTGCAGAATGAGCTTAACTTGCGGCAGAGGAGATGGTTGGAGTTGCTCAAGGACTATGACATGAGCATTCTCTACCACCCAGGTAAAGCTAACATTGTTGCGAATGCTCTTAGCAGGTTGTCAACAGTTAGTACGACCTATGTTGAGGAAGGGAAGAAAGAGTTAGCCAAGGAAGTGATAGATTGACCCGATTGGGAGTTCAATTCGAAGAGAATAAAGGAGGACTCAATGTCCAGAATGGATCTGCTTCATCTCTAGTGGCAGAGGTGAAAGAAAAGCAAGACTAAGATCCTGTTTTACTTTAGTTGAAAGAAGTTGTCCATAAACAGAAGCTGGTGGTTTTCTCCAAAGGGGGAGATGGGGTGTTAAGGTACCATAGTAGATTGTGTGTTCCGAATGTTTATGGTGTTCGAGATAGAACTATGGCTGAAGCCCACATCTCTAGATACTCTATTCATCTTGGCTCTACCAAGTTGTACCACGGTTTGAAGGAAGTCTATTGGTGGAGTGGAATAAAGAGGGATATTGTTGAGTTTGTTTTCACGTGCCTGAATTGTCAACAAGTTAAAGTCGAGATCAAAGGCCATGTGGATTGGCTCAGAACTTTGAAATTCCTGAATAGAAATGAGAGATGATTAATATGGACTTTATTACCAGTCTATCAGGATTTCGAAGGCAACATGACTCGATATGGGTGATTATGGATAGGATGAGTAAATCAGCTCACTTCTTAGCTGTCAAAACGACCGACACTGCAGAAGAGTATGCCAAGTTGTACATCCGCGAGATTGTGAGGTTGCATGGAGTTCCCTTATCCATCATCTGGCATAGGGGAGATAAATTCACATCCTAATTTTGGAGTTCTTTTCAGAAAGTATTGGGTATTAAGGTAAAACTGAGCACTGGGTTTCATCCTCAGACAGATGGCCAAGCAGAGCATACCATTTAGACCTTGGAGGATATGTTGAGGGCTTGTATACTTGACTTTAAGGGAAATTGGTATGGACATTTATCTCTAATCAAATTTGCATAAAATAGTTATCATGCAAGTGTTTAGATGGCTCCCTATGAGGCTTTGCATGGGAGGAGATGCAGATCAGCAATTGGGTGGTCTAAAATTGCTGAAGCTGAGTTAATTGGTCTAAACTTGGTCCATCAATCTATGGAAAAAGGTGAAAGTTATTAGAGAGAGGTTGAAAACTGCACAAAGCCACCAAAAATCTTACACTAACATGAGAAGAAAAGACTTGGAGTTTGAGGTGAATGATTGTGTATACTTGAAACACCCATGAAGGGTGTCATGATATTCGGGAAAAGGGTAAGCTAAGTCCTTGCTACATTGGCCCTTATCAGATTGTGAGGAGGATTGGGAAGGTTGCTTATGAGTTAGAGTTACCTTCTGAGCTAGACGCGATTCATCCAGTTTTTCACGTCTCGATGTTGAAGAAATGTTTAGGAGATCCTTCATTGGTAGTCCCCATTGATAGTGTTGGAGTGAAGGATAACTTATCCTATGAAGAGGTTCCCATCCGAATTCTTGATCGTCAGATTTATAAATTGAGAGCCAAAGAGATAGCCTTAGTAAAGTCTTGCGAAGGAATCAATTTGTTGAGGAAGCCACGTGTGAAGCTGAGGAATATATGAAAGCTAAATACCCGCGTCTATTCATACCTGATGACAAAAATGTTAAAGGTATTGTTCGTACTCATTATTTGAATTGATTTGTCTATTCTAGAGTTTGAACTGTGATTGTCTAGATTGTTGACTGGTTGATAGTTTAATTGATTGAATGATTTTCGAGAGGAGTCTTGATTGTTAGTCATGCCTTGATGTTTGTCTTTACTCTTCATTTGAGGATGGATGATTCCAAGGGGGAGATAATATAACACCCGGTAAAATTACAAAAATACACCAAGATGAGAACACTTGCATAACACGTCTTCCCAAACTCTGATGGCAAATCTGAGGCAAGAAATGCAATCAACGTGAAAAATTTGGTGGGAAAATGGTCTTGGTTGATTTTTAGAGCAACCGGATCAAAAAGTAATATTTTGATGCGAACACACAATTCCAAAAAAGTGCGCAACATGTCCGCGTCGTGGTCTTGTCGTGGACTTACACTTGGATGTGATCCCAATATTTTCTATGGGATTAGAGAACTCGATCGGAAAATTTTTTATGAAAAGCCCCCAAAACTAACCAAGTCCAGGACGCAGACTTGGTACACCGAGGGGAAAATTTTCAGTTTTTCATGAGGGGCATTCCAGACTTTTTCCAACCCCTCCTAAACTTTAAACACAATCAAAGTAGTTTGTTTTGAGTACTAAAAGGGTTTTAACACTCATTCTTAAGTTTTTCCAAACTTCTAACGAAGACTAGGGTAAGGAGAAGACAGAGCAAGGGTTCAACGAAATCGAAAGCAAATTATTGCAAAGTTGATTGTCAAATCCCATACTAGGTATGTAAGGCTAAACAAAAACATAGAATTGTCCTTCCATGTGCCTATATTGATGATAATAGAAAGAATGTGAATGTATTGAATCTCCATGCATGTTTCTTGAATGTTTTCTTGTAAATTATATACATTCTATGTATTTTCATATGTTGATGATAATCATAAACTGGATTTTACTGATTAAATACTTTTCATGAGTTATTTCACAAAACCAACATATTTCTTTGTAAAAGAATGCATGAACAAACTTAGGAATTAAGTCTAGAACCTTGATTGAGAATGATGATTGTGATTCAGATGTGAGCATGATGATAGGTTGATAGAACTTGATGGTCCTAAGAGTCCCCATAATTGAACTCTATAGATTGGCTTAATTGATGGTCCTCCTAATGATTGGTCTAAGCTCTTTTGAGAGATATGATTGAGAATTGAGTTGATTTGATGATTGATAGGCCTAAAGGCCCGATTGTGAAGAACTGATGGATTGATGAGAGTCCTTATGAGACTAATTGATCTGATTGAGTGAGATGGATTATCTTATGAGCATTGAATCTTGGGAGAAGTATCGAGCATCAAAATGAGTAAGAGTAGGCCCAACTCGAACTCATCAATTACGTCGCCAAGTGTAGGTGAGTATTGAACCGTTAAATCAGATGTTTTCTCTTGATTGGAAGTCCCTGAAACAATAGCAGACTTGATTGACCAGATCCATTATGGATCCGATTCCTTCTTTACCTAGCAAGTACGGAACGACTGCAGCAATATTAGCGGTATTGTTGTATAAATCACTGGGCTCATAAGTGGTTGTTGTCGGATAAGAGTAACTCTCAAATAGGTTTTACACTGATAGTACTCTGATTGGATTTGATTCAGATTGGATGGGATTGGATTGGTAGTGATTGGTCATTGTCTACTCTTTATTTTTGTTTAGATAGTATTTTGACATTTTGATTGAGTATCTTCTTAGTTGATATTATTCTATATTATTCTACCTATATCTGTTTCATTCAGTCAATTTACATACTCGTACAGTCCTCATACTGATGTCTATTTGGTTTGCAATCATTTCATGATGCAGAGACAGGTATTAGAGATCATCAACAGGCACACTGTTGAGGATCTATTGCAGTCAACTGAGTTGGTGAGCCCTCTCCTACTCCGAATGATTCTCATTTATATTTCCATCTAGCTTTTAGAGTTAGAATTTAGACTAGCTTTATTTTGATTTGAGGTAGCCATGGGTCTGCCATTGGCATTATTGAACATTTGATAGAGGCTTCATAGATTAGAGAGTGATTTTTCTTGAGTTGAATGTTTATTTTGGACTAATTTCTTTCATACTAGTCTTATTGAGTAGACTTGACATGATTTTTATATATTTAGATTGTCCACCTTCTATTATCATAATGTTGCACTGATTTGTTAAATATGTGGATTGAGTGAGTTTGATGTGGCCAAGTAATTCGCTTGGGGACTAGTAATAGTCTTTGAGTGCCGTGCATGTTTAGGGTACTCTCCTGGTGCGTGACACCACCATCCGCGTTTGTGGAGAGTAAGAAAGCCAAACCTCCGTGTTTGCAAACCCCTATCCGCGTTCGCAAACCCCTTTCACTATTTTCTCCATTTTCATATTTCGAAATCAATTTTAGTGGGATTTTTCAAAGATTTTCAAGACAAGAATATTCGGTAACATGTTTCTAACTCAATTTTTCATTTTCCCTTGACTAATTTTTAACATGAAATTGGAGACTTGTAATTGGAGAATGTGGGGTTTTCTCGAATATTAATTTTCAATCAAAAATGTCAATTAAGGCCTTATTTTAACTTCTTTTTCGAAATGGATTTCACCGTTGAATTCCTTATTACTTGAGGAACATTTTTGTGTATTAATTTGCAAATCTTGGAAAAAATTTCGACATGAGATTTTTGTCATTTTACCCTTTTTAATCAAATTTCGTGATTTTAGTGTCATTGGCATCGTATTGAGATTGTGAATACTTATTTTGACTAGATTGTGACGTTTTGGGTGCTAAAGCAAGGCAGAAAACTTTGATTGTTGCTTGATTTGGCTTTTTATTGAGGCAAGTGGATTCCTAAACCTTGTTAAACTTACTGGAACACTATATCTCCTTTGCTCGTGAATTACAATGATTGGGTAATTGCTGTTGAAGGTGTTGAACTTGGTTTATTGTGAAAATTTTATGTAAGTGTAGATTTCCCATAAGATGAGAAAGTAAATATTAAAGATTGATATATATTGACTTGTACTTTGATATTGAGCATCCATTGTTATATATGAATATGAAATTGTGGATCATGTTATGCCTATTTGTGGAAAATATTGGAGATATTGTTGTTAAGTTCCACTTGTGGGGTTAGAGAATTGACTACAAGCTTGGAATGTGACCCATCATCATACCTTGTATATTGTGATATTGACTTGAATTAATGTATATGTTATATTATGGACTCTTGCATCCACTTCTTATTATTGCATCATATGATTATGTTCCTGATGTACATTCTTTACTGAGTTCTATTGATAAAACACTGATGAGACATTAAAAGAGAAATAACGTTTGGACCACAAGTCCATAACGAAAAACATTGAAAGAGAAATCAGGATCGAGCCACATGTCCGTAGCGAGAAATATAGAAAAATGAAATATGAATTCAGCCACATGTCCATGGGGGGAATCATTGAAAGATAAATAGAGATCGGGCCATACATCCATGGAGAGAAACACAAATATGAGATATTGAAACACCAAGAACGGGCCTCATAAACCAAGGCAGGTATAATGCCCCCCCATGGGTTTTGGATTGATGACATCAGCAGATGTGTATCGTAGGACAGACATACATTACAATTACTTGATATTGCATTGATTCATTTCATTCATATCATTTCATTTCATTATACAATATGCCTATAACTTGTTTCAGTTATTGAGATTGGATTATGAGATGATTATGCCTGGACTATATTTGTTAAATATCTAAAACTGTTTTGAGATATTTGATGTATGATCGAGTTGTATACATATTGAGACATTATTGTATATCTTAGCTATTCCTTGTAAAAGTCGTTGAGGTTAATTATTGTGTGGTTCTTGAGTACATATATGTTGTTGTCATTGTGCTTGGACGTTTTTTGAGTGCAGGTGTGTAGTTTGGCGGTATGTGATTAATCTGAAAGGAGTATTTTATTCCATGTTCTTTACTTGTATTTAGATCCTCTTGCTGAGTGCTTGTTGTTTTGTACTCACCCTTGCTTCTACACTCCTATATAGGTTTTGAGCCCGGTTCCACCTAAGTAGCTGCCTTCTTTAACGGACCAGGCTTCTGGATATTCAAGAGGTAGCCACTTGTCTATCTTGGCAAACTCTTAAAGTCTTTTATCTTATCTATGTTCTATTTGAGAACAGAGACATCAGACTTGTATTTTCATTTCTTCTGTACTCTTTACATCAGAGGCTTATACATATGACAACAACCTTGGGATGGTTTATGGACTTGATCTTTTAGATTTTATTTTCTTCCACTTTTAGTATTATGTCTTGAATTGAGCACGTTAAGGCTTACTTATCTTGGTGGGTTAGGCAAGTTCCATCACACCTATTTTTGGATCATGATAATTTGGTATCAAAGCCCCAAATTCATAGGTCTCATATGTGTACAAACCTAGTTGAGTAAAGTCTTAAGGATCAGTATGGAGATGTCCTTACTTATCTTTGAGAGGCTATAGACGATAATAGAAAATTTCCTTTTTGTTCTTCCAATTCCTTTCATACGTGCTTGTGGTGAGGTTGCCCAGTATTGTGCATTCTTTATGGTAGATAACTAGGACCAGATAAAGGACAGAGCTGAGGAGCCAACTCATAATGTAATTATTGAGGCCCCAACTTGGGGAAGACGTAAAGGTAGAGCTAGAGGACATGGTAGGAGCCAAGGATGTGCCTGTGATGCAGCTCCCACGAGATATTATGACAGAGCTGTCTCACCTAAGCCTTCAATCGAGCCTAGGCAGCAACAAGCTCCTCTAGAGATCGAGGATCCTATTGCTCTTCAGGATACACTTCACAGGATGATGGGCATGCTTGAGACTATCGCCTGAGGTGTACCGTAAGGATCAGCTAGGGGAGAGGTTCTCCCCCGTCAAGTGCCGGAGCAACATCATGATTTTGATGAGTATTTAGCAGATCATTCAGATTCGATAGGCCAATAACCTTATATGCCTCCTTATATGTCAGTTGATACACCAGCATAGATGGTTCTGTCAACCTAAGTTGCTCATGAGTTGGTATGGTAGCAAATGATCAGTAAAGATATGAGCGTTTTTAGAGTATGAAACCATCCTAGTTCCAAAGTGGTAAGGGAGAGGAACAATACGAGTTCCTTACCTTGAGTTATGAGAAATTGGAGGTCATGGGCCTAATGGATTCACTGGGAGTCAGATTTGTTGCATTACAGTTGTGAGGGACAGCTTAGGAGTGGAGATAGTCTTATATGCGCTCTAAACTAGCAGGTCCCCACTAGTCGAGTGGAAGGTATTTTCAGAGGCTTTCCAGGAGAGGTTCATTCCTTGGAGTATTCATGAGGAAAGCAGGACCAGATTTGAGACTTTGATCTAGGGAGGCATGACAGTAGTTGAGTATTAGACTAGAGTTGACCAGTTATCTCAACATGCCTTGTTGTTGATACCTAACAAAGGTAGAGAGAGTTTGCGGATTTGTAAAAAAAATTGACGTTCTCCATTCGCTTTTATGTGTTTAGGTCTTTGCGCGTGGGTGCTTCTTTTCAGACTATAGTGGGTACTGCCAAGGAGGTGGATTTGTTGCTTAGGGAGGAGTTTGGAGACCTTAAGAGGGTTAGAGCATTGGGTCACTTCACAAGTACCTCGTTAGGGGATAAAGGTTTCCATCAAAGGGGGTGGTAGTTCTCGACACGAGGTCCAGTTCATGCTTCCTTGTTAGATTCAGAGGGTGGTCAAGGGCTTCGTGGTTATGATTAGAGACCATCTAGCTCTCAGCATAGGTCTACGGGTCAAGGTGGTTATAGTATTCCTTCTCCATCTTCTCAGTCCTCTCCTTACCCATGATCCTGTTATGGGTGTGTCTCTCCAGACTATGTGCTTATACATGCCCTCATCAGACTCATGTGGGACCACACTTCTCTTATTCAGCAGCACCCATCAGGGACTAGGCTTCTCCAGCCCAAGATGCAACACCTCAAATTAAGGGTCGTGGTAGAGGGCAGCCAGGTAGAGGCGACTGTACTATAGGTAGGAGTACAGGTAATGCATTGGGATAGCAGGGAGGTAGAGGTTCACTCAGGCAGCCAGTGGTAGAGACAGTCATTTCTATGCTTTTTTTAAGAGGCTCGAGGCTGAGGCATTTGATGTAGTTATTACAGGTATTGTACTAGTTTGTCAAAGGCCTGTATCAGTATTATTTGATCTTGGATCCACTTATTCTTATGTATTTGTATACTTCTCTATTGAGTTTGATTTGTTATGTGAACGCATGCCTATGCCCATGCATATGTCTACCCCAGTAGGTGATCCCTTAGTGGTGGATCAGGTTTACCTATCTCATCTTGTCTATTGGATGGTTATGACACTTGGATTGATACAATTATTCTTGATATAGTTAATTTTGGTATTATATTGGGGATGGATTGGTTCTCTCCTCATTGGGCTATTCTTGATTGTTATGCTAAGACTGTGACATTAGCTATTCTAGTAGATCGAGGGTCGTATGGTAGGGTTCAAGTGGTTCCTACCATAAAAACGTCATTTCTTATATTCGGGCACGGAAGCTAGTGATCGAGGTTGTCTTGCTTATTTGGCGTTCATTCATGATACCGATGTTGAGCCACCACTGATGGAATCTATTTCTATTGTTTGAGAGTTTGTCGATGTGTTTCTTATAGATCTTCCTAGAGTTCCTCCTAACAGGGATATTGACTTTGACACGACATTTTAGAGAAGGGTATTTTCATCCTTTCCTACCCCTTTAATTAAAACCCACAACACTTTGGACTTGTTTTGGACCCCTTAGTAGTTCCCTAAGGGTATTACCCCTCTGCATTAATACACATCCCAACCCAACTCTTGATGCATCACAGTATATTACAAAACCTTCCGTCCCGTCGGGCAAAGTCAAGACAGGTACGGTGGTCGATCTAGTCTTTAACTCTTGGATACTCCTCTCACATTCCTCAGACCACTGAAACCTGACCTTTTTCTGAGTCAGTTTGGTCAATGGCGCAGATAGGGAAGAAAAAACCCTCAACAAATTTGTGGTAGTAGCCTGCCAACCCCAAGAAACGCCTTATGTCAGTTGGAGAGGTCGGTCTTGGCCAGTTTGCAACCTCTTCGATCTTCAAGCCATCTACTCGAATTCCATCACCCGAAATAACATGGCCTAGGAAAGCCACTGACTTAAGCCAAAACTCACATTTTGAGAACTTCGCATACAATTCATGGTCCTTAAGAGTCTGAAGGACAACTCTAAGATGTTTAGCATGCTCCTCCTCGTTCCTCAAATACACCAAGATATCATCAATGAATACGATTACAAACATGTCAAGGTAGGGCCTGAACACTCTATTCATCAAATCCATGAAAGTTGTCGGTGCATTCGTCAACCTAAAGGACATAACCAAGAACTCAAAGTGGCCATATCTTGTCCTGAAGGTTGTCTTTGGAACATCACATTCTCTCACTTTAAACTGGTGGTAGCCCGATCTAAGGTCTATCTTTGAAAAGCAGGAGGCACCCTGAAGTTGGTCAAACAAGTCATCTACCTTGGGAAGAGGATATTTGTTCTTGATCGTGACCTTGTTCAATTGCATATAGTCTATGCACATTCTGAGAGACCCATCCTTCTTTCGTACAAACAGAACGGGAGCATCCTAAGGAGAAACACTAGGTCTAATAAAATCCTTCTCTAACAAATCCTTCAACTGCTCCCTCAACTCTTTCAACTCAGTGGGAGCAATCCTATATGGTGGAATTAAAATAGGTTGTGTGTCAGAAAGTACATCAATACCGAAGTCGATCTCCCTATCTAGAGGGACTCCAGGTAAATCCTCAGGGAATACCTCAGGGAATTCATTTACAATCGGGACCGACTTTAGGAGTAGGGGACTCAATATCATCAGATTTAACTCATACAAGGTGATAAATACAACCCTTAGAGATTAACTTTCTCACCCTCAGGTAGGAAATAAATCTACGCTTGGGTGCAACATAACTTCCCTTCCACTCTAGGACCGGTTCATTTGAAAATTGGAATTTAACAACATGGGTTCTACAATCAATGGATGCATGGAAGACATCGAGCCAATCCATACCAAGAATTACATCAAAATCAACCATCTCCAACTCTACTAAGTTGGCCAAACTATCCCTATGATAGATGGGTACTACACAGTCTCCATAGATCCTCTTAGCCAGGATAGACTCACCAGTAGGAGTCAAAACAGTATAAAGCTCAAGCAAACACTCTGGAAGAATCTCAAACTTATTGGCCACATAGGGCGTCACAAAGGATAAAGTGGCATCCGGGTCAAGCAATGCATAACAATTATAAGAATAGATTCGGAGCATACCCGTAACAACATCTGGAGCAACCTCTTTGTCCTGTCGATTACCCATTGCATACAGATGGTTTGTCCCGCCTCCTGCATTCGCAGTAGTAGCCTTCTGATAACTGTCCGCAGGGGGCACTATAGAAGACTGAGCTCTATTACCTCTCTCACCCCATCTCCTCGAAGGGCACTCACCCTGAAAATGGGCAGGCTGTCCGCATGAAAAGCAAGTATTTGTGCCCTCACGGCACGCACTAAGATGCAGCCTGCCACATCTGCCACAAGGTGGCTTTCCTCTCGGACCTTAGGCAATGCTAGCTTGGGACTGAGGTCCCTGAGCTTTGAAATTTTGGTGACCATAGGATTTTTGATCATACCTGTTTTGCTGAACAGGCGAACTCATCATAGGGGGTGCATAGCTAGAAGACTTCTTCTGAAAAAAAGTTCTATCACCCTTATTCTTCTTCTGTTGGTTAGGCTCATGTCGTGCCGAATTGGCCTTCTTACTCTGTTGCTCTTCCCTATCCCTTTTCTTGTCCCTCCTCAGTCTGCTGGACATAGACCATAAGTCTAGAGATATCAGTACCTGGAATTAGCAATGCTGCCTTACACTCCCTCTTTATATGCTTGCCCAACCCAAACACGAACTTCCTTATCCTCTCCCTCATATCAAGGACCATCTCAGGTGCACATCAGGACAGCTGGATGAACTTCAGGTTGTACTCATTGACAGTCAACCCCTCTTGCCTCAAGTACACGAACTCCTCAACCTTCGCCTCCCTCAACTCTTGGGGAAAGAAGTGATCGAGAAAGGCACTCTCAAACTCCTCCCACTCAGCAGGCTCAGCATTCTCACCTCTACCATCTTCCCGCTGGTTATACCAAACGTTGGCAACATATTTAACCTGATACGAGACTAGCTCAACTCCATCAACCCCATTTGCATGCATAGCCCTCAAGATCTTGCGCATCTCATCAATGAAGTTTCGCGGGTCTTCCTCAACCTTGGACCCCGTATTGACTTGCGGGTTCATCCTCAGGAAATCTCTGAGCCTAGCTGTAGCTATGGACTCTTGCGAATTGGAGCTAGGGGCCTGGGGACCGCAGCAATTACTCTAAGAGGCCACCAACTGAGTGACCATAGCGATGGCTCCCCTAAAGTCTGCTTCCGAAGTGGAGGCTGACTGAGCAAGAGGTGCCGATGGAGCCTCAATAGCTCTGGTAGATCGACCCCGTCTCCTTGTCTCATTCTAGGTAGGGGCCTCTTGTAAGGGATTCTCAGTGTTAGGAACAGAGGCATCTCTTTGGGCAGCAGTGCATTTTGGAGGCATGGTCTGCAAACGCGTAGCGCACGAATTAGAAGAGAGTTTCATAGAGTCAAACTCTATTGCACGAACTCAGAACATCAAAGAAGTGTAACCATTCCTAATGTCCTATAGCCTCCTGTTTATGAAGTGTGGTGCACAACACACACATAAACAAGACTCTACTAGACACGGCTTCATAGACTCCCTAGGACTCTTGAACTCTGTGATTTGATACCAAGTTTGTCACTCCCCGTGAGGGTACCCTAGGCGTGGCCCGCACCCAGAGACTATTGCTAGTCCCCAAGCGAACCACTCGTTCTCAGGACAGTCACTTAACATCAGTATAGCAGAATAATGGAAGTAGTGCAGTGAGCTACCTCAAATAAAGGGGGCCAAATGCCAACATCAATTTCAAAATCAAAATAAGCAAGTGTAAACGATACCCAATCCATGACGGAAAAACCTCAACATTAAACCTCTACTCATGTCTATGAAGCCTCTAACTTGACTCAACTGTCTAAGATGGTACCATGACAGGCCATGGCTACCCGACTCAATAAACAATGAAACAAACAAATAAAGGGTCTCCTCCAGATAGCAAGGAGGCGGCTCACCAATGACTGAATCTCGAAATCTCTAACCTCAATGATGTATTTGCTGAAGTCCTCTAACTCCTATATCTGCATCATGAAATAATGCAGCGTCGAGTGGCGTCAGTACGTGGAATGTACTAGCATGTAAAATAGCCGAATACAACAATATAAGTACAATAGCATAGTGAAACATCAACTCAACATCATACTCCATCAAAATATCAAGCGTCTATCTAAGGAAAGAGATTAGAGTAGACAAATGACTCCTCAACCTCTCATCTCAACATCATCAATACATCAGACTCATCTCAAGGAAACTCGACTCAACTCAACTCAACTCAACTCAGGGAACTTGACTCAAGGAACTCGACTCCAAATATCACATCAACATCAACATCAGAGTACTATCGAAGTAATACCTCACTAGAAGTTTCTCTAATCGACAACCATCACCTATAAGCCAGTGATGATACAACAAAGCAATGTCGTTACCACATCCATCCAGTACCCTACCCGGGGTAAAGGACATCAACCTCAGTAGATCCATAGGAAAAAACCTCAGTCCTCTATTGGGACAAGAAAGGAGTCATCCGCAATTGCGGTTCAATCCTCTCTTCCTACGCGGGCCACGTAGTTAATGGGTTCGAGTGGGACGCATTCTCACCCATTTTGGTGCTCAATACTCCTCCCAGAATTTGACATGCTCATAAAACATCAACATCAACCTCACCAGTCTTATGGGGACATAATACATTATCATCAGTCCCAAAGGGATATAATATAATACTTCAACATCAACATCAGTCCCGTAGGGACATAATACCTCAACATCAACATCACCTCGCCCCATCAACATCAAAATCAACATCAGGGACTCAAAAGACTCTTTTAGAAATTAAATTTCCGGTTTTAAGACATCATGAAACATCATTCTCATCAACATCATCATCAAGACTCTCATCATATGTAAAACACAATCACAACATCACAAACATCATCCTCATTAAGGCTCTAGACTCATCCCCTAGTTCATTCTTACACTTTTTAATAAAATAATCATAGGGTTTTGTTAAAAACACTCATGAAAACTAATTATGCAATAAACCAAGTCGATGATGATCATCAATTCATGTAAAATATATGCATTAAGTAAAACTCAGTGTAATGCTCAACAATCTTCACATCAACCTCATTATATTCAATACACAACTCAATTTACTCAAAAGGGGCACATGGGAGGATGGTCCCATGCTTTAAGTTAGCCTTACATACATGGGACAATTGCTAACACAATTTCTTGTACAAACTCCTCTTGAATTCCTCAATCTCAACTCTCCTCAAGCCCTGGCTTAGTAACCTTTCTAGAGAGCATGTTTTTGGATGGGTTTTTGGAACCCTTTTCTCATAAACCGACCTTTATTCGTTGTATGGGAAGTTTATAGGAATGGACTGAAATGCCCCTCAAAATTTTAAAGAAATGTTTCCCAAATTTGAAATAACACAGTCTGTGGCGTGGACCTGTCGCGGATAGTGCAATTTTGGAAAACTCAACTTCGTCAGAAAACCACAGAAAAACATAAGTATGCCTTTGCGATAGGTCCGCAACGTGACCCTGTCGCGAAGACACACTATTTTTCATTTTGGAACGAAAAATTATCTTTTGACTCGGTCACTCTAAAAATCTACCGAGACCCTTCCCCCACTCAATTTTTCGTGCTGATAATGTATTCGTTCTCGAATTTTCAATTCGAGCATTGAAAGACGCATTTTGCGCACATCTCTCCTCTAGGGGTATTTTAGTAATTTTATCGGGCGTTACACGGGAAGAACATCAAGCCCAAAGTTGATCTCCCTATCAGGAGGGACTCCAGGCAGATCATCTGGAAACACTTCGAGAAACTCATTAATGATCAGGACTGACTCAGGAGTAAGAGACTCAACATCATCAGATTTAACTCGCACAAGGTGAAAGATACAACCTTTGAAAATTAACTTTCTAGCTCTAAGATATGAGATAAACGTTCCTCTAGGTGCAACAGAATCACCTATCCACTCTATAACCGGTTCATTAGGAAATTGGAACTTAACGATTTGGGTTCTACAATCAACAGAGGCATAACAGGCATGAAGCCAATCCATGCCAAGAATCAAATCAAAATCAACCATTTCCAACTCAATCAAATCAACAAGAGTATCCCTATGATGGATGGACACTACACAAGCTCTATAGATTCTCTCAGCTCGAATAGACTCATCTACTGGAGTAGAAACATCAAAGGGTTCAAGAAGACTCTCTAGGGTTTTATCAAATCTATTGGCCACATTAGGAGTTACAAATAACAATGTGGCACCCGGATCCATCAAAACATAACAATCAAAAGTAAAGACTCGAATCATACCCGTCACAACATCTGGGGAGTTCTCCTGATCTTGGCGACTACACATGGCATACAAGCGGATTGTTGCTCTGCCTGCGCCTGACATAGTGGCCCTATGTTTTCTCCTAACTGGTGGGATTGGTGTAGTAGACTGAGCTTGATCAGCCCTCTTTGGACAATCCTTCTTGTAGCGACACACCTGGCCACATCCATAGCACACATCATTCCCGTCGCGATATCTCCCCAAGTGCATTTTTCCACACTTATCGCACGGTGGCTTACCCTACGAACCTTAAGCCACACTAGCTTGCGACTAGGATCCATGGGTTCCAGCATTCTGAACCTTTGATCATACCTACCTCTAGGCACAGGTGCACTAGCAGATGATGGTGCTGGAAATCGGTTACCATTGCCTTTCCTTCCAACCTCATGCTTGGATGTCTTAGCTTTCTTACGCTTGAACTCTTCCTTGTCATGTTGTCTAAATGTCATCAGTCTCCTAATGTCCATATCACTCACGAGCATGACTCATCTCCCATCTCTCTTCGGTCCTCTATTAAACCCATCAACATACATCCCTATCCTTCCCTTCATGTTAGCAACCATGTCCAGAGCATAGAGAGATAGTTGCGTGAACTTTAATCCATACACTTCCACGGTCATAGAGTCCTAGTCCTATTTCAGATTTAGGAACTCTCTCACCTTAGCTTCTCTTTTCTCTCTTAGGACGAAGCATCCTAAGAAGGCTTCCTGGAACACTTCCCAAGTCAAACATGGAGCATCATCCATTCTACCTTTCTTCCACTGGTCGAACCATAGTCTCGCCACACCCTTGAGTTGGTAAGCAGCCAGTTCAACCCTATCAACATCAGCCACATGCATCACCTGGAACACCTTCTCAAGTTCCTCCACATAGTTCTCAGGATCTTCAGTGGATGCAGACCCCGCGAACTCAGGCGGATTCAGTGGATCCTTCGGAGTAAGAGAGGCTCACCAAATCATCTTTGAAATCTCAGATCTTCAATGGAGCGCCTGTTGACAATCTCTAGAACCTGCCTCTGCATCATCAAATGATGCAGTCTAGAGTGGACATCAGTTGTTGGAATGTACTAGTATGCAAAACAGCTGAGTGAAACAGAAATAGGTAGAGTAATATGGAAACAACATCGGCTCAAAATCAACAACAAATAACATCAACTCGTCAAATGTCTATCTATGCAAGGACAAAGAGTAGACAAGTGACACATCAACAACTCAAACTCATCCATCATCTCAGACTCATCTCAAAGGAGCTCACCTCCTCTCATCTCATCTCATCTCATCTCAGAAGAGCTCACCCCCTCTTATTTCATGTCAACTCGGAGTACTCAAGGTAGGAATTTTATGGGAGTTTCTCTTATCTGACAAAACTCATTCATGAGCCAGTGAATGTACAACAATCACCCTGATATTCCACAGTGGTTCCAAACTTGCCAGGTAAGAAACGCTCAAAAACCATATCAGCTCACCCAATATGGAGTCAAACTCAATAGGTCCTCTATTTCTTTCAGGGACTGTTACTCTCGTGGGAACCATAATCTATGTGATGGTTCTATGCCTCTCCTACGTTTGGGGATGTAGTTTGACGAGTTCGAGTCGGACTAACTCTCACTCTTTTGGTGCTCGATACTCCTCCCATGACTCAATGCTCATAAAATGTCCACCTAAACCAATCTCATAGGGACTCAAACCCCGTCAACGACCGGTATCTCATAGGGCCTTTAACCCTCTCATCAATCAATCTCATCAGTGACTCAAGATTTAAAACAATCATTAGGAATCAATTGAATGGACACATCGGTAGAGTTCATTTGTAGAGACTCATAAGACAGTCAAACTCTATTGACTCATCATCGTCCTCTCATCACACTCAACAATCTCAACTCAAGGCTCTAAACTCAATTCTCAAGTTCATTATGCATGCTTCTCGAATTAGTCATGTAGGGTTATGAAAATTCTCATGAAAATGTCCAATTCAAGAAAATAATTAGTATGATGATCATCAATGTAAAATACATGTAATTTAAAATCAATATTTCAAGAAAAACCATCAAGTATTCATGCATGTAGACTCTTGAACCATCAACTCATCTATGACCATTTATGGGGCACATGAGAGAACAATCTCATGCTTTTAGTTTAGCCTTACATACCTAGGATGCAGCTATCAACCAAGCACCTCGAGGATCTCTTCTTGAATCTCTCAAATTCAAGCTCTTATCCTCTTTCCTCAAACCCTAGCCTTAGTCGAATATTGGAATAGGACTTATAATGGGGTTTTAGACCATTTTTTATGTCAAAATGGCCATATTAGATCATGTATAGAGTGTAGGAGGGATGGAAAATTGACCAGAATGCCCCTCGTAATAATTTAGAAATTTTTAACTCAGAAAGGACCCTGACGCAAACTGATCGCGTACTGTGTATTTTCTGAAAAAAGTTTCTGAACAAGTTTTCTCAATCCCGTCAAAAATCTTAAAAAGAACATAAGTGTTGATCCGCGATGGGTGTGCGACGCACTCCTGTCATGTACTAACACTGTTTTGTTTTTCGAATCAAAAAATTATCTTTTGATCGGGTCGCTCTAAATCGGCCGAGACCATTTTCCCACTCAATATTTTGTGCTGATCACAAATCCGACCTCAGATTTGCCGTACAAGCATCGAAAGATGTGTTACGTGCATACCCTCTCTCTAGGGATATTTTGGTAATTTTATCGGGCGTTGCATTTTATTTCTCCGATTGGGATAGCCATGGCCTTCCATGATATTATCTAGACTGTTAGATAGAGGTATCATTGACAAAGAGTAGAAAATTGTCGATTGTTACTTATTTTTCAACTTTGTTCATTAGAAACTATTATTGATAGAGATTTATTTATTTAATTGATAGTCTTTCTTGAGTATTTTTCCGTTGTTGAGTATGATGTGACAATGAGGCCAGGTGGTTCTCTTGAGGAATCAACAATGGTTCTTCAAGTGCCAGCCACGTCAAGGATACCCTCCTGGGGCATGACAGTAACTACCAAGACATATTGTTATACTTAGTAAAGTTTCATAGATAAAGGTGCAAATGATCTCCAACAACTTCTATTCTTTTGTGCTTATAGTAGGGGTTGGGTCTTATCTCTTATAAGTATACTCTTAGTAGCTCTTATACTTGTTTAGACTAGTTCCATAGGAGGATTGTATTGGTGATTTTAAAAGTGTTTTGTTTTTAATCAAGGTTGAAATCTTTTCTTATTTATAAATAAAAAAATATTGCATTTTTGTTTATTCAGCATTGTCTATTTTAAAAATGGGCGGTTAGAATTCTTCTACCTAGGTGTTAAAGTAGAAGCACACACGATTTGGTGTATTGTATCATGGCATTTTCATTTTCACATTGTTATCGTATTTGTGATACAACTTCATATCTATCAATGCTGATTTGAAATTTCGTGCATTTTTGCTTTTCACTTGTCTGGATTAATTAATAATAAATGATATTCAAATTACATGAAATGATGAATTCCCTCATGGATTGAATGAAATTTTGGATCGTGACATAATTAATATACTTTTTATTATAACAAATTAAAAATATCTTTTCGAAAAAATATGGTTACATAAGTAAACATCAAAAAAATTATTTTATCAAGACAACATTTTCCTACATAATAAATCTCTAGAATGAGGAGAAAAAAAAGTATACCCTTTTACCGGCTCAAGAAAGACAAAAAAGTTAGTCAAATAAAAATTATCTATAATGGTCAACACTTAATATGCACACTGGCCAATAGAGGATACTATATAAGCAACCTTGAAGGAAAAATTCATTCCACATTAGAACTTCTATTAGAAAACCTAGAAATCCAGTTAGGCGTCTCACTAATAAATTCAACCTTTTATTATATATATATTTTTAATTTTCTGTATCTCCTCCTCGTAATGGCTAAAGAAGAAATTCCTGAAGAAACATATAAACCAATGCCATCTCCTTATCAGGATACGATACAAGATGCTGGTGTGGTGTTGATTCATCATGGCAACGAGTTTATTTATAAGATGGTTGATTTGCTAAAATGCTATGAATATAAAGGTAAAAATTTTGACATCTCTCAATATATATAGTGAATTTATAACTTTTTTTTTAATCTTTGATGTAACTAAATTCCATGCGATTTATTTTTATGAAGATTTAAATGTTAAGATCCGTGTATCTTGTTTGTGATTCCAATATCAATCTTTTTCTTAGATTTAATTTATCTCATAAATCTTGAATTTCTCTCTTTCTTGTTGTCATAACACTATTCCCATGCTTATTTTTGTTATTTTTCTAATTAATAAATGAGTTTCTAGTGATAATTAAAAAATAGGATCAGAATTTCTACTTTTGATCCTTGCTATACGCATACAAAATTTGCTTTCTCCAAAGAGATGTATATGATTTTTCAGTGAAAATAGATAGTTTTATGTTAATTTTTATGTCGGTCTAATTTTATCTAATATTTTGATAAAATATAGTCTATTTTAATTATTTTATTATTTAATCAACTCGCATGTGCATTTGACCCATGGTCTTTTAGTCAAAAAAGGGGGAGAAATGTTCTTTGCGTAAGCTTAGAGTGAGCGACATAGAATTGCAGAAAAATTTTAAATCCCTCAAAAATTATTTTTCAAGACGTAGATCTTTGATTTTACAAATCGATCTATTCATTTAGAAAAAATCCTTATTTTTTTTCCTGCACAGTGGAGGCACGGAATTAGGGAAACGAAACGGAAGAGAAAGAACAAAGAAAGGACTTGATAAGAACTGATCTGGCTATTATTATTGTTATCTTGAAGTTAATTTTTTTTTTTTATCTTTTATTGATGTATTAAATAAACTATACCCAACCTTTAAAGCAAGAAAATAAAACTAAATCCGTGATGTCAACGTTTGTTGTGCTTTTCATTTGGAATTTTTTTTACTTTGATTTTATAGAAATTTATTATTTCTATTCTTTTGTATATACTTATTATTTCATTTTATCGACCATGCACGTCAGGATACAAAGATATTTTAATTTATGAATTTTTTTTTTAATTTGAAAGAAATAAATTTGGTTTTACTTTTTTTTTTAAAAAAAAAAAAAAGTTTGGCTCAACCTTAATAGTCATTCAATCTCTTTTTATACTTTTATTTGTGAGGTCATTAAAGAATTTTCATAATATTTATAAAAATAAAGTAAATGCTACAATGATTATGTAAACACTATCATAAAATGATATTCTTTTTAAATTATTTTATCCCCCTAAGAAAAACTGTGTAAGGGACAATTCCAATATAACTCAATGTGTCTTTTTATTTCTATTATTTGTTTCTTTATTTACTGACTTACTTTGTTAGTATCTAATAATTATTAAGAGAATTTTTTGGACTTAAATTGCTTTGCTAGTTATTTTTGCATGTACCATGTAGTACATATTTATAGCAAGTAATTTTTTGAAAGTAACAAAAGATCTTGTTGCCATTATAAAATTTAATTAGTCAATACTCAATCAATTGATGTTGATCATGTATAAATTAAGTGTAACAATATAAGATGAAAATTTATAATTTAATTTGAATGATAAGTAGTAAAACATATTATTGTAATAATTTTGTGTTTTTCACTTACTTTCAAAATGTATTGATGTAGTTATGACTGTTGATATGGCTTCCACATCCATGAGAATGCTCTCCAATGAAAAAGAAAAAATTGATGCGATAATGATCAATCGCCATTCACTTGATTTTCCTTCCTTGCGGCTTTTGGGTCAAGCTGTTACCTTGAAGATCATTTCACTTGGTAAGCATTTATTCTAATACTATTCGGCCTATGATATTAGCTGCAGTGGATTAAGTGAATTTTTAATCAAAATATTTTTAATAAAAAGATTAGCTACAATATTTATCACTATTTTATTACCAAGTATTAAATATCTCGTAGGAAAATAATAATTTTTATAAAATGTTGTTAAATAAAATTAACAAAGAATTTTTGTTATTTAGCTACATAAGCTACTTGTTATTGATTCTTATTTTTTCAATATATGATAACTAGTTATTTTGTGTTGCTACTATCATAATGAATAAAATTCAATTGATATATAGTTCATCTTAACTAGTCATGTTATGTTTATAGTATTACATGGATATAATTATGACTTTATTATTATAACTGATAAAAAACAATTATTTTAACCAATGTCTTATAAAAACAATTAGCTATGAAATTTATCTCTAACAAGCCTCTAGCTAACTTGATTCTTTGATAGTATATTAATAATGGATTTTTACTTTATAGCAACAAAAGTTATTTGTAGCGGGGTGAACAAAATTGAATCGAAAATCACAATTCGAGACAAATCGAAAAAAAATCTGACTAATGCAAGTATTTTAATGTCATCACTCATATCACATTTTGTGTTATTTTCTTTTGAAATACCTAAGATAGTTTTATTTTGGTTGCATTAGAAAAATATTTGAAGCACAAGTTAATATATTTTTGTATGAATACTTTACCAATAACATTCAAAAACTTGAGAAATTTGAAAAAAAAAATCAAAAACTCACCCCAAGGTTGAAAACTCGAATTTTATTAGTTTGATTTGATTTATAAATTTAAAAATCCAATATAAATAATTTGATTTGATATTTAAAAATTTTGAATCAAATCGATCCATATACACCCCTATTTGCAGCTAATACCTTTTATTTTGCAATGCTATGATAAGTAGTTACTTTGCACCATACTGTTATAGTAGATGAAATTAAGTAAATATACATGGAATTTACTCTTCATATAACGTTGACAATATAATTCAATTCTAATGTTAGCTTTTCAAAATAATTATGCAGCTGTATGTGATGAACACAACAAACAACACTCAATAATGAAGTCCTTAAACATTAGGACATACATTGTTGTAGAGAAGCCCCTCGATGACAAAATTGTGGATGATTTGTGGCAATTTGTTTTGAGGAAGAAAATAAAAAAAGAAAAGGTTGTAGAAGGATTAGAAGAAAATGGAGTTGACAAGAATGTCGATGATAATGGTAACAACAATATTGTTGGAAATACTGAAGAACAAAATGGAAGGAAGAATAATGTGCCTAAGATTGAGGAACAAAGCAACGATATACATGAGGTTGAAAATGTTATTGTATCCAATGAAAGACGTAAGCAGAGGACAAAAAGTGGCAAGGAAAATATGAAAGAGATTAATATGAAGGCTATTAATGAGAACATTCGAAAAAAATCCCGCACATTATGGACTGATGATCTTCATGCCAAATTCATGAAAGCTGTAAAACATCTTGGTGAAGGGAGTAAGTTTACTTCACAATTTATTTTAAATTTTTTGAGGATTCATTTTTATGGAGCATCTGATTGTTGTAATCAATTACATTAACTTATTGAAATCAAGATGTAGTGATTATTGTATTTAATTATGTGTACTTCGACTTAATCTGGATACATTAACTTGTAGAATGTTTTCCTAAGCAAATTTTGGAAATCATGGACGTGCCCGGTCTTACAAGGTTGCAGGTTTCAAGCCATCTACAGGTACTTTACTAAAAATTTCTAAATCATATATTATATATTAATTTGTGCTCTTTTGTTAGGAAATAAGTTTCATATGATGTTGTAATTTTGATTTTATATAACTTTAGCCAACAATCGTTTAGACTTTCATCAATATTTTGTACTCAAAATTATCTAAACACTATTGAATTTAGTCATATTACTATCAACAAGTCAATCTGTTGCACTTCGTGCAATAACAAAAATATATGAATTAGTTTAGGTGATCATTTTATATAGCTTATTCCTATAAAAAAAGTTGAACTGAATTTCATCTATCTAAAATATGTCTAAACTGTCAAATCTCCTTTAAATAAAACTTAAAAGTGTTATTAAATAATAATGCCCAACTTAAAGAGCTTTCAACAATTATGTAAATTTGTCATGATCCAATCTATCGGGCCGTGTCGGCACCTACTCTAATATCTAGATACAAGAACTCTTATCATCTATCACGATTCAAATATGGGTGAGATGACACTTGTCTTATCCCATCAAGATAAGTCAGCCTAAACTTGATTATGCATACAAAAGCGGAATTATAGAGGAAATGAACTCTCAAACTAATGAAATATGCTAAAACTAAATTACACTTATATTATCCTCAAAATCTAGTTGTCATGTGTACAAGTCATTAATGTATTACAATATAACTGAAAGAAATTATTAGTCTCCATGTCATTGTATCTCTAATAGAACAAAAACATAATAGTGAAACATGAGATCCTGCTGAAATGATTAACAACTACTTCTCAAGTCTCGATAGAAAAACCTCAAACTGAATATAGAAGATAGGCAATTAAGAAGAATTTTATAGAAGAAAAAAATACCCTCAAGGTCCTAAAAGTTTTATTTTTTTTTTAGCGTCAGACCTGAAAAAATCTCTGAACACTTGTATATGCTATAAAATAGTAAAACAAGTTAATCCAGCCAAGAAAAATCCAAAAGTACCTAACGAATCAACAAAAAATGAAGATGACAAAATATACGCACAAAATTCTAAGGCCTGTGAAGGCGGACTGGTCGCGAACCAGCACTTTATGGCAGATGACTTTTTTCAATGAGATTTTTTAATAAAAATATGAAAAATAAAAATAATGATACCTCACCACGGCTTGCCTCCCGTGCAGCGCTTGATTTATCATCGTGGCACGACTCAGTATGTTTGCTATTTATCATTGGCTAACTCAATGGCCTCCTCTTCACGATCTGTGTCAAAACCATAGTAGTGTTTGACCCTTTGTCCATTCGCCAAGAAAGATTGATTCGCGGCCTCATCACAGAGTTCAATCGCATCATCTGGCATCATACGCACTAATGTGTGTGTTACACCCCACTTGGACCTCAACTTACCTAGAAAATATTTTACGGGAGAGTTAAAGAGAAGTACCTTTTTCCCAGGTTCAAAAGTTCGTTTAATGATGTGACAATCATGTCATTTCTGGGCCTTTTCCTTGTTAAGCTTGGGGTATGCATGGAATCGAAATTCATCTAACAACTCTAGTTGTTGTAGGTGCTTCCGCCCTGCAAGCTCTAGATCGAGATTGAGCGTTTTGATAGCCCAATATGCTTGGTGTTCTAGCTCGACAGGGAGGTGGCAAGCCTTCCCTTAAACCATCTTGTAAGGGGATGTGCCAATCGGAGTTTTGTACACTATCATGTACGCCCACAAGACTTTATCCAGCCTCATAGCCTAATCATTCCTCGTAGCATTGATAGTCATTTGCAGGATTTGCTTAACCTCGCAATTTGACACCTTACTTGTCCGTTTGTCTGCACATGATATGATGCAGCTACCTTGTGTCTGACCGCATACTTAGCAAACAAGTTCTTCATAGTCTAATTGATGAAGTGTGCCCCTTCATCACTTACGATAGCTCGTGGAGTTCTGAATCTTGTGAAGATATGCTTCTTCAAGAATTTGCTCACCATTTTGGAGTCGTTAGTGAGCAAAACTATTGGTTTGATTCATTTGAACACATAGTCAACCGCCACAAATATGTAATGATTGCCAAAAGATGGCAGGAATGGTCCCAAGAAATCTATCCCCAGACATCAAATATTTCTACTTCCACTATGTTGTTGAGAGGCATCTCATGCCTCTTAGATATGGCTCCTGTCCTCTGGCATGCATCACACTTCCTTATGTAATCTATAGCATTTAAATAGAGTAGGCCAAAAAAACCATATTGCAATACCTTGTGGGCTGTTATCTCCCCTCTATGATTCCCTTCATATGGTGAGGCATGACAACGCTCAAGTACTTAACACGTCTCCACTTCTGGTACACATCTTCTCACCATTCTGTCTGCACCCTGCTCGAAGAGGTAAGGCTCATCCCATATGTAGGACTTAGCATCATGAGCCAGTAGCTTCTTTTGCTGAATTTATTTGCATCGGGAGGAAATACCCCACTCACAAGATAGTTGACAATATCCACAAACCATGTTAACTCCTCAACCCTCAAAGCCAAGAGTTGCTCATCAGGAAAATATTCCTTGATTTGTCCCTGCTCCCCTATGTGAGTATCATCCTCTAACCTAGACAAGTGATTTGCAATTTGGTTCTCATATCCTTTTTAGTCTTTTATCTCAATGTCAAACTCTTGTAACAAAAGGATCCACCCGATTTGTCTAGGTCTAGCATCTTTATTATGGAACAGGTACCTCAGAGCTTCATGATCAGTAAACACTATGACCTTGGTACCCACTAAGTAAGACTGAAACTTTTCGAAAGCATACACCTACGCAACATCTCCTTCTCTGTAATAGTATAGTTGTAATGTGATGGGTATGAGGTCTTGCTGGCATAGTATATTGAATGGAAAACTTGTCCTTATATTGACCCAGAACCGCACCCACTGCCGTATCACTGGCATCACACATCAGCTCAATTGGGAGCTCCCAATTCGAAGCCATCAAGATGGGCGCTTCAATCAACCTCTTCTTCAAGGTCTCAAAAGCCTGCACACATGCAGCATCAAAGTTAAACTGTACCTCCATTTCTAGTATAGTGCACAACAACTTCGAGATCTTAGAGAATTCCTTGATAAATTGGCGGTAGAAGCCTGCATGCCCCAGAAAACTTCAAACTCCTTTGATTGTAATGGGTAGAGGCAGCTTTTTGATCACTTCTATCTTAGCTCTGTCGATCTGCAAGACTTTCTTGGAGACCTTATGACCCAAGACTATCCTTTCCTTTACTAAAATTGACACTGTTAAGGATGAAATTTGTCTCCTCGCATTGAGCTAACACCTTGTCCAAGTCTTCAAACACACATCAAATGATTCTCCAAACATAGAGAAGTCATCCATGAAGACTTCCACAAAGTCTTCCACCATGTCATGAAAATAGCCATCATGCACCTTTGGATTGTGGGGGGTGCATTGCACAAACTAAATGGCATGCGCTTGTAAGTATACATACCATGAGGACACGTGAATGTGGTCTTCTCTTGGTCTTCGGGAGCAATAGTGATCTGATTATACCTAGAGTAACCATTAAGAAACAATAATACTCCTGCCCTGTCCAGCATTTCATCAATGAACGACATTGGATAGAGGGCTTGGGTGGGGGACCCATCACTCTGTTCAATGGTTTAGCCACCTTCTTAAGCATGCTGACATTGTGATTGTTTAACACACTTTCAATCTCTCTAGCTTCAAGGTCATCCACTAGCCCTTGATTTAGTAGCAGTTTTGTTAGATGATCCTTGATTTCAATCTAACTGACTATAGCCTCTGTATCTAACAGTGTAATGGCTTTCAAATCCTTATATATGGTGGGCAGCTTCAACACTTGGTAGACATCATAAAAGACCTCTACATTGTCATGAACTTGCATGGTTAATCGCTCGGCCGCAACATTTATCAATGACCCTCCCCTTATCAAGAATGGGCACCCCAAAATGAAAGGAACTTCTGGGCCAGGCTCAAAGTCAAGGATGACAAAGTCAACTGGGAATATGAGAGACCCCACTTAGACCAAGACATCCTCTGTAATCTCATCTGGTCTCGCTATGGAACGATCTGTAAGCTGGAGTGGGATCATGGTTGGCTTAGGGTCTCTAAGACCCAACTTTCAGAACATCGAACCGGGCTTGAGATTGACGCTCGCACCTAGATCACACAATCCTCTTGCATTTAAACAGCTTCCAATCGCCACTTGGACAATGAAGCTTGCAGGATCCTTCAATTTTGTTGGCAACTTTGTCTTATTCAGGATCCTGGAACTACACTCCTCAGTAAGCGCCACAGTTTCAAACTCAGCCAGTCTACTCTTATTGGCTACAATGTCTTTTATATACTTGGGATATTTCGGGATCTCTTATAAAACATCAATAAGAGGTAAGTTAATTTGTACCTATTTTAGGAGCCCAATAAACTTTTGGAAGCACTCATCCTCCTTTTTCTTTTTAAACTTTTGAGGGAAAGGAGGAGGATGAGGCTTTGGCTTGGGATCGACTTTAACAATTGAGATTGGGAATGCCAGCTCATTATCATTCTCTATACTTGGGTCATCCACATCCCTCTGTTTTGGGACCAACTCTGTCATATGCTTCCCACTTCTTGTGTTGACAACATTTACTTGCTTTGGGTTTAAGTTTGTATTACCTGGCAAGCCACCTCGAGATCTAGCATTCATTGTGCTTGCCAATTGCCTAACCTATTTTTCAAGATTTTGAAGGCCTTGCTTATTCTAGAGAATCTAATCCTTTTGCCTCTGTTGATTGGCTAAAATCTTTCCCAGCACTTCACTATCACTCATGTTTCCCACATTTCTTGTTTTGCAAGCTGTTGTATCTGCTGATTGTAAAGTAGGCCACCACCTAATGATCGATGCTGAGGTGGTCCTTGGTTTTGCTGATTACCTCCCCAAGAAAAATTTGTATGGTTTATCCAATTGGGGTTGTAATTGTTCTCGAAGCCTTGTTGGCCACCTCTGTTCGCATTTCCTACAAAGTTGACAGCCTCTGGATTTTCCCCACAGTACTCTGTTGTGTGGTCTCCACTGCCATAAACATCACACAAGTATTCTGCTATTGTTGGATCATGTTTACTGGAGCTTGTTGCACGCCCAAAGACAGCTAGTAGAAATATGTGTTCAACATATTTTGCATAACTGACACTTAAGCTTGTAGGGCAGTCATGCGCTACCTCTAACATATCTTCTTGTTTTTGGACTGCCGATCCACTAGGTTTACCATTCCACTTGGGGTTTCCTTGTGCAATGCGATTTAGTAAAGCGTATAGCTCATCATATGTCTTCTCTTAGGCCTGTCCACCTACAGCAGAATCAAGTAAAACCTTGGTCTTGGTTTCCAACCCTTCAATGAAGGTATGGATCAACACCTTGCTAGCTTGGCAATGATGAGGTCAGTTAATAAGGAGAGTTTTGAACATGTCCTAAGCTTGGTACATATTCTCTCCTGGCCTTTATCAAAACTCAGGATCTCACTCCTAAGCTTGGTTATCTTTCCAAATGAGATGAATCTTGTTAAGAATATTCTAGCTAGCTCATCCTATGAAGTATTGGAGTTGGGTGGCTCAAATTGTAACCACCTCCTTGTTTCCCCAAGTAGTGTGAAGGGAAACATGGTCATCCTTACATAATCAGTATTCACTCCGTTAAGAATGAAAGTGTCATGAATCTCCAAGAAATTCTGGAGATGAACTTAGGGATCCTCATGCGGCAATCTCGTGAACTACTTGGTGGAATGCAAACGTTGTACCATGTTCTGCTTAAGCTCCCATTTTCTACCGGGTTTTGGCGTCCGAAAACACCTTGTGACATTTGTCATTCATGGGATTGCCACATCCAGGACTAGTCTTGCCGCCATTGGTTCAGGAATAGGATTTACTACTGGGTCTACCTCTTCCTTATCTCCTTCTTTGATGAAGTCTATTGGTAGGATCAGGTATAGGATACCTTCCCTCCTCCTTCTCTGCCAAAAATAAGTATCTAGTTCTGCCACTGATTCAAACCATATTCCTTCAACGGAACACGACTACGATCAAGTGCAGTCACCATGACCAAATAAAACACCTCTGATAAACAACCAATTTCTAACTTTAAGTCTTCGGCAATGGCGCCAAACACTTGTTGCTTCCCTAGCACACGCAAGTGTATGTGGTAAACTCAAGTAATACAGTGGCTCTAAAAGAGCTGCGATATCGAACCCAAAGGACTTAAGCTAGACTCCAATTATTAATCAAGGGGGAGTTTCTAATGTGTGTCTTTTTGAGAGAAATGATGAAAAGTTATTGTTACTACTAAAATAAGAAAATTAAACTAAATTACGGGTCAAATGATTTTAAGGGGATTACCAAATTGAGCAAGATTCCGGGACTATAACCATTTCGACACATATCCTAGCCACAATAATTATGATTATTCCTGGGTTTTCCAATTACTTATTCACAGGGTTTAATTTGCCTAAGCAAGGTTGCACACCTCTACCGGCTACTCTCATTGACAATCTAACTACATCGTTGAGTGGGGATAGACATGATCAAGGAAAGTGCATTACAACTATCTTCCTATATATAAACCAAGATAAGTGGGTGGATAGGTCTCACAAGTCTCCCATACACGAATCATCTAGTCTCCTAGACAAACAAGCTCCCTATACCCTGTGTTCTATCCACTCCAACATCTCAACAGATTTATTCCACAATTGGTCAGACTATGAAATATAGATTAAAGGAATATAGAAGTAATAGTACAAAAACCTATTCATAAATCATAAAAATTAAAGTCTAGAACATTGTCTATGGCTACAATCCCAAATTATGGGAAGTTTAGCCACTCATGATCTTTCTCAATCACAACAATTGTCTAAAAACATTCAAGAATAGATTTAAAAGAGAAGCTAACCAAATCAACCCTAGAATAGAGTTGTTCGTCGTCTCTCTTTGTTCCCTCTAAAACCATATACTGACAATAATTTTTAAAACTATATTTAAGTCTAGAAACCCTATTTCTTAATTTTGCCCTCATGTCTTCAAAGTCTGCAATGCGGACTTTCCATCCCGATGTGCATTTTTGTATTTCCTGCTAACTTGGCCAATTTTGACACTTTTGCTCTCTAGTCCACGACGCGGACTTATGCTCCTTATGTGTTTTTTGCTTTTCTCTCTCTTTTTAAAATGGTCAACTTCCTGCATTGGTCCGCGATGCAGACCTCTATACTTTTCCTGGACTGACTAACTTTTTAACTCTTTTGTGCGGTGGCATCCTTCCCTAATTCCTGGTTATGAACCCGGGCGTACATATCTGCTTAAGAACATCAAAAAAACAACCAAGAAGTGCTCTCGGCAAAGAATTAGCAAGGTAGAGCAAAATTATACTAAAACACCTAAACTCTATGAATTTATCCTCTGACTAGGCTTTATACATGGGCAATTTTGGCTACTTGGGTGTATATATACACCTAATATCAGGGACCTATGTTCATATCTGACCCTTCGTGCAAGTGCACTGGCAGATGATAAAGTTAGACTAGATGACCCTGACTAAAAAGGTGCGCGACTCTCATTCCCATCCCCTCTTTTGCTTGTCTCGTGGCTGGATGGCTTAGTCCTTTTATTGCGAAACTCCTCCCTATCCTTCAGGTTCTCCTTCTCAACTTGCTGCATATAGGTCATCAGTCTAGCTATATCCATGTCCCTTGTTAGCGTAGCTGTCTTTCCCTCCTTGTAAGTCATGCGAGAGAGCCAGCTACAAACAAACTCATCTTACTTCTCATATCAGCTACCATATCAAGAGCATAGCGGGACAACTGAGTGAACTTAAGGTTTTACTCCTGCACACTCATAGACTCCCATTTCAAATTTATAAATTCTCTTACCTTTGCTTCCCTCAGCTCTCACGAGAAGAAACGGCCCAAGAAGGCCTCCTCAAATGCAACCCAACATACGAGTGGAGCACCTTCTCCCTCAGCTTTCTTCCACTGGTGGTACCACACCCTTAAGATGGTAAGCAACTAACTCCACACACACAACACCAGCAACATGCATAACCTGGAACACTTTCTGTAGCTTATATATGAAATTCTTAGGATTATCACCAAGTACTGACCCCATAAACTCTGGTGGGTTCATTTTCAGATACTCATGAATCTTTATAATGTCTAGGGCATCCTGTCTACTTGTACCCTATTGACCTCCCTAGGTTGTTACTACTTGAGCTAAAGTCTGAATAGTTTGACAGGGCCCAGGATTAGAGATATTAGACTGTGGTAGATGCTCAACAGACATAGCTGGGCCTCTTGGCCCCTCATGAACTTTTGGTTCAGCCTGATTCACATTCTATCGAGCAGGGCATCCTCTACCCCTAGCTTGTATCAGACATCCTACTTCTCTGGCAAGATCTAAAAACAACGAGTGAACGCACGAGTTAGAGGAGGTTCAAAGAGTTAAACTCTGAAGGACAAAATAGAATCCAAAAGAAGGTCAACACTTCCTAAGTCATGTAGCCTCCTTTTTATAGATGTGACGCGCTTCACACCAATAATAATGACTCTACTAGACACTGCTTCATAAACACCCTAGGTCACTTGAACTCTGTTCTCTGATACTAAGTTTTTCATCCCTGAGTATATATCTTGGATGTAGCTAGCACTTGGAAACCATTTCTTGCCCCATGCGAACCACTTGGACTGGCTACTTTACTCTACGAAAGACTTCAAGAATAAATGATAGGTTAGAATTAAACACATCTACTATATCAATGTCTGAAGTCACAATAAGCAATCCAACTGAGAAGTTAACAATCTAAAAGAGATAGTGAAATATTGTCTACTAGTCTATGAAGCCTCTACCAGTCATAACTAAAGAATGAGTATAGTGACAGGCCACAACTATCATAAACTAAAAGGGAATAACTAAAACTGAAAAGAATAGCATCAAGGAGATTCTGACTACAAAGAAGTCTCACCCTGGCTAAGTAGAAGTGTTGGATTGTTTGATGATACTCCTACTGAGGGGCTCTGCCACCTATATCTGCATCGAAAGAATGTTAGTACATAAAATGTACGAATATGTAAAATATCCAAAACAGAAAAACTCAGGATACAATGCTAAAATCATAGGCTTAATGTAGAAAATAATTTAGTAGCATAAGCAATGCAATATAGTAAAATATCTGATTTAATGCATAAATAAGTGCAAATCAGTTTGTATCTGAAAATCATATTTACTTTGCTTGGGAAGTTTATCTGATCGAAAACCATCATTCTGAGCATCATGATAATACAACATCTTGCTCACGTTATCAGAGTCATCCAATACCTTACCAGGGTAAGAACGAAACTTTAACTCATGGATCAATCTAAATTGGGTCATCTCAGTGGCATATGAGGAGTCGTACCTTATAGGTACGATCCTATCCTACGTTGGCTACGTAGTTTATGAGTTCGAGTTATTATTACTCTTACTCATATCGGTTCTCAATATTACTCCCAAAGTATTTTATCATATGCTCATAACTGTAAGATTGTTGTTATTCGTAATACTTCTTTAATCTTTTGGGACTTAGCCCAACTTTAACCTTTTTCAACTTACTGCTTCTTACTTAGGACTATAAACTTCATTCAAGAATGCATAGAACTTGTATCTTTTGCTCAACTCTAACTCAAGTTAAACATTGAATACATATGCTTAGTCTTAAACCCATTTAATTCAAGGTACACTCAAACTCTCTCTAAACACGGTAAGAAAATAGCCAGTCTTCAGTTCAAATAAAGCATAATAGAGGAAATAATTCTCAACTCAATTGGGGTTCTTGTAATTGTAGTAAACTTAAAGAATTTAAAGAGATATACTCAATAATAAAGTTCGTAGCATAATAGTAATAAACCAACAAAGATTTCATGATAAGGTTCTAGAATTTCTCCATAAGATTATAGGAATGAAATTGACTAGAATGCTTGATAAGAAATATAGATTAGGCACGAAAATAGAATTTTACGTGGCCATACATACCTAGACACAGATTCTTGGAGAATTCACAAGATTTTCTCAAGCCCTAGCTCTTCTCTTTTCTCCCTAATTGCTTTTCTCTAAGTAAAGTACATGAAAGTGAAAGGGGATGAGCATAGGTTTCTAATTTAAGGGTGAAACAACCTCAAAACGATGGGATTTAGTCTAGGGTGGGTGAAGAAAAGACCAGAATGCCCTTGCTTTTAAAATTCAAGATTTGTGATGGAGCAAGTCCGCGATGTCGACTTGTTCCATTTCAGTTTTTTTTTGACAGAAAATATAAAACACATCCAGAATCTCTATTTTTATAAAATAAGGCATAAATTGCACTCATTGAGTGTGTCTTATGAATATCTATGTAAATGGCACTTGTTCAGTGTGTTTCATGAGTAAAATACAAAAATGAACTATGACAGAGCAGGTCCACGATGCGGACCTATCGTGTAACCTTCTGGTTGTGCAATTTTGCTCTGAAAAATTCATCTTTCGATTTGGTTGATCTAAAATTCAACCAAGATCACTTTCCCACATAAGTTTTTGCCTTGATTGCTATTGTGGCTCAAGTTTTCCAAAAGAGTTCGGGGATGATGTGTTATGTGCGCAATCTTTTGTCTAAGGGTATTTTGATAATTTCCAAGGTGTAACAGTAAATATTTTGATGCCTTTTTCCTGTAAGAACTAGTTTCTTAGAGTTGGTGCTTGTTACTTGACATTAATCTAAGGTGAAGAGTACATCATTTCCATTGTCACACATTTAAGACACTAAAGAGATTATGCTTGAGGCTCTTAATGTAGTACACATTGTCTATTGCATGAGAGTATGAAGATCCTACTTTTCCAATTTGCATGCTTTCTTTCTATTTTTAAAGGTTAGACATCTGCCATGAAAACCACTCTTTAGAAGGAAGTTGTCTTTGTTGTCTGTCATGAGTCTGGAGCAAGTGTTGTTTAGATACTAGATGCTTCAGTTTACCTCCTATTGGTTCCCGCACAAGTAATTAAAGATTATTATTGGGTACCTAGATCTACTCCCTGTTTATAAGTTAAAGGATTAATCAAGTCTTTCATGAACTATCTTAGTAGGTGCTTATTTATAGGAACCCATTTCCTAATTCTCTTATCATAAGTCCTTTTTAAATAAGTTAGGTTAGCTTTTATGATCGCATTTTTCTTTTTCAATACATTATTTTGATGGACTGATTGTCCATAACGAGTACATAGCATGTATGAGCTAGCAATTTTCATCTATTTTTAGCATATTTTCATTATAGTCGATTCCATGTCTGGTGGAGGATTAACCTTTTTGAATGTCATCGAGCAGTAAGAAGGATTTTTTTCACCTCATATTATGCTCTAATTTCATTTTAGTCTACTTGAATTCCTTAAGAAAGGCTTCATTTTTTGTGATCATGGAGTTTAGCTTGTTGCTTAATATTTTTAATTTTCTTTCAGTACCATGCGAACATGATTTTTAACATTATTTTGTCTTCTGAGAGAATTCAGATTGTTTATCTCTCTTTGAAGATTTTGATTAAGATTTTCTAGATTCTCATTCTCAGTTCTCAATGATGCATATTTTTCAATATTTCTTTCCTCACAAGTAGAGAAATATGCATCGATAAGGATGTAAGAAAAAGATTCTAGTTTCTTCTTTGAGTACAGACGGAGATTTTTTTAACTTGATTGAAACTTACCTTGAATTTCTTATGCTACTATCTTCATTGTCCTCTAAATCGGTTCCAACCATTAGCGTCATGATGTTTTCTCTAGATTGACCAGCCTCTCCTTCATCTTCCTCTGAATCAGTGCCATCTATTAGTTCCTCGATGGTGTCTTTAGCTTGACAAATATCCTCATCATAATCTGACTCAGACAACGCTATAGAGGCCAAGAATTCAATTTTTTTTGTCTCTTCCATTGCTAGCAATGATTGATTTTCAGGTCTTTCTTCATCAGACTCTTCACTGGAGAGCTTCCCATTGCAACAAGTGTCTTTTCCACACTAAGATCAACCTTTTAATTCGTCATCCTTGAATTTTTTGGAATGCACAACTCTTCCCGGTCTCTTTTTCCTTTATTATTCTTCTTATACTCAAATGTCCACTGGGGGCCGAATTTTATGAAGTGAATTGGGCTCCCACACTTGTGACATAATTGTTCTTTCAAGTTCTTGTCCGATAATTTTTGGGAGTTCTTCCTTTGGCTAGCCTATCCCCTTTTAAGCGTTCTTTGAAACCCTCTTAATCATTAAGGCAATGTTCTCTTTCATAAAATCATCTCTTTCAGTTGCCTTGAGAACTAGGTTCTTCTCTTTTGTCTTTTCCTCAGTTTTCAATTTATAAATTGTGAGATTTCCAATGAGCTTATCCATCATCAACTTGTCAAGATCAAGTGCTTCTATAATTATCTCTCTTTTGTTTTTCCATGATTCAGGCAGAACACTCAAAAGCTTTCTGATTGTCTTTTCAGTTGGGATTATTATCTCCCATTAAGTAGATCTAATTACTAATTGTCATGAATCCGATGTGCATGTCCTAGATTGTCTCACCTTTTATTATCTGGAATAGCTTATACTGCCTATTCATAAGACTTGAAAATCATACTATCAAAGACAACTAAATGAGTATGAATTTATCAATTGAAGTATAGATACCATAACTACAAAAATATAATCCTTTATCTCATATTTATGTGTCATCATTTACCTTGGCACAACATTTAAGGGGGAAAAAGAAATACTTTTGAAAATTTTGATCCAAATTAAATAATTCTTGGATATACTTAACTGTTAAATTTAGTGTTCGCCAAAAAGGTAAGAAAACTTATACACATTCTGAAATCGAAACAAATATTCAAAGGGATCACAGTTAGAAGGATGATTATTAACTATCTTCTATGTTTTCTACTAGTACGACAAAAAAAAATATTAAGATATCTATGTAGAGGAACAATTTACTAAAATCTACCTTTCATTTTCTTTTACCCATTTGCCAAGTAAAAACATATGCTTCTTCAAATAAGGAGCAACATCATTACCAGTATCAATGTTATTTACCTCCAATATGTATATCAAATAAATCTGTATTATCTTTTATCTATTTAAACAAACAAACAAAAAACTAATAGTCAATGATTAGATCCTGCAAACTAGAAATAGTATATATATTGAAAATTCACAGTCAATTGTATTATCTATTGTTGATAGGATGGCTCTTCTCCTATCAAAAATTGTATTATATATGTTAGACCATAGTCTATTATCTTTTAGATGAATATCTCCTAATTTAGTCCAACTCTTTTCATTTTTTTTTCAGAAATGTCGTTATAACAATTGGAAGGCTCCAAAAGCATTAAAATACAAGCACCCCTCATCAAGCCAAGGAAGCTCAATTGGTTCTCCACAAACATGTACGTTTAAAAAGTTTGGGAGAATGCCTCCTCTTCAAACAAATGTTTCAAATGAAATTCAAAGAGGTACTGAGTTTCTATTTCCAACTCTCAATAACGACAACATTCATGCTAGAAGTGAGAGTTCAGTTCAGCATGTTCAGTTCAGCACTACAAATCCAATTAACAACCCACATGTTTACATCCAACAACAAGATGGGTCATATTTTACAATGCCACACACAGAAGCTAATAATAACCATGAGGTGGTGCCCAATGTCATGGTTGATCCTGCTAAAAATGTGGGTGATTCAAATGACAAGAAACCACATGATGAGTATTTTGATTTCGATGATGTGCATTTCAGTTCAGATGACATGGATTTTCTCCGCCAGTTTCTTGAATCAAGTTCTAACTTACCTAATGAGCAGAATAGTGAGTTTGATCAAGTTTACTCTGATGATCAGGTTAGTACATCTATTTTACTTTGTTGAGTATTACAGAAGTTAATTTTGAAAAATATCTTTTAAGTATATTTAATATGACTTAATTATCAAGTAGAATCAAACCTTTAACTTTTTTAGATAGTTGGGCATGAAAGAAGTAAATGGTTTGTTGTGGTTCTTGACACAGTGTCTAATTTTATTTAGTTGCTTGTTGCTCTTTGCAGATAATGATAGTTTGAATAAGACATATTTTCATTTTGGGTTGCTCTTGGCATATAATAAAAGGAACTTTATTGTCTTTCCTTTGTGTAAAACATTTTCTTGAAAATATTTTCTGACAATCAAACAAGAAAAATGGATTATTTCTTCAATATTTTTTGTCAAATCAACACATTCATAATCTCTAATAGGTTTTATCTTAAAGGCACGTATGCAGGTTGCAGCGACTCAGAATGTCCAATTTTCAGAAGTAGCAAATTTTCCTAATCATCAGGTTAGTGATTCTATTTAACTTGCATATCTTGCAAGATTACTTTTTCTTTTTTTAATTATTAGTACAATAGGATGGAATTCAATTTTTCCAAAAATATTTTTCAAAATATGACATATACATTTTTTGAAAAATATAATTGTCCAAACAAATTAATATATTTTGTTTGTTTGTAGGATGAAAAATATTAACAAAAAAGATAGTTATATTGATTAATAATAATCTTAGAGGCTGATTCTTTATCAGTTAGAATATTAATCTCGATATAAAACTTTGTATGACATTCCTTCCATGGTTGGTTATTTATATGAGTTAAAAGTAATATAAGTTTTAAACCAATTTTGTAATAATATAGCATATTTATGAATATAGGATACATAAATTAAATCTCTTTTTTTTTTTAATGTTTGATTAGGATTATAATTTTTAATATCTTTATTTTGAATCAAACTAGCCCTTAGCAAATTGGATAGTATTTCGATGATGAAGGATATATTTATATTATCTAAATTTTGGTTAACACTCAAGACAGTCATATGAAATTAACAACCAATAAAAATTTGAAAGAAATTAACATTTGCCTAAAAGTGAAAGAAGACATTTTCCTCCTTTTAATAAAAATTAATTTCTCCATACTTAATTTTTTTCAAGAAAAAATCTTCTTCGGACTCTTAATCTCATGTAGATTTACCTTATTAAAAATAAATATGCAGGTGACAACGATATCAAGTGCCCAGTTTGAAGAAACAACAAATTTTTATGACTAAACTCAACATGATCCAACTATGTGAGATAATCAGTTACAATTCTTACAAAAGCTTTGCGTAGTGACAAATTTATTCTCGCAAGTGAAATGGCATTTGTTATTTTTCTGAAAAAGACTAGTTTATTTCATATGACTTGGATTGTTCGTTTGTTTTTGTTTTTTCTTTTGAAATTAAAGACCAATATTAGATTCTCAAGTGAAATGGCATTTGTCATTTTTCTGAAGACTATTTTATTTCATATGACTTGGATTATTGATTTGTTTTAGTTTTTTTGTCTGCGTACATTTTATCCTCCCCAAAGCCCACTTGTAAGATTTCACTGGGTAAATTATTGTTTGCATATTACAAAAATGTCTTCTTATGATGAATTAAGGCATGCACAAATATATTCAATTTTGACGTGATTATTTAATTTGTGTATGTCTTAAAACACTTTCTTTCACGTGTATATATTTTGGAATAAACTTTAAATATATAGAGTTTGAAGTTAGTTTTGAAAAACTTTAGCCATTTTTGTCTTGTAGTTGGTCTTAACAAAATTTTACTTTTTTGTCAAAAATTGGTAATGTTTAGTCATACGTGACTAGAATTTAGTCATCTTTGTCTAACTTCATCTATTGAATTTAATATTCATGTGTATATTATTGAAGTTCGAAAAAACATAGTTAAAATTGAGCAAAAATAACCAAACTTCATTTATATATAGCTGAAGTAAAAGCAAAAATAACTTTTGAAAAAAGGTGAAAAGAACTCAAATATATCACTAAACTTTGAGATAGAGCTCAAGTAAGTCATTCGTTAAAAGTTTAGATCATTTATGTTATTTCGTCTGAAATAGGCTCATGCATGCCATTATTTGTTAACTGAAATGGCATCGATAAGCCTTAATTTTAATAGATGCATAAATAAGTCTTTTCTCAATATTCGCTGTCATATTTGAACCTTTATCATTTTAAAAAATAATTAAATTAATGACGTGATCGAATCATAATTGACGAGGTGTACAAAATAATTTTGTAAAAATCAAAAATATTTTTAGTTTATATATAATGGCATAGAGGAGTCCTTTTTCCAACGAAAAATGGCATAGATGAGTCAAACTTATGACAGATGGTATAAATATTTTTTTTCTTGAAGTTTGACGCATATTGAGCCTAAGAAAAGATATTTTTCACACAACTCCCAATCCCCTATCCTCCGACACCAAAAAAATAAATAAAAATACATTTAAATTGCGACTTTGAAAGTATCATTCTTCAAAACATTTCCAAAAATAAATTTCAACACATCTTTAAAATCGTCCAAATTTAGACACTTGAGTGGTATTTCTTCTCTATCAAATTAAATTTTCAGTTATTAAATTACTTTAGTAATTTCTGGCTATCACTAATACATTACATGAATTAACACTAACAACTCAAAAGTTTGTAGTGTCACAAAATAAATTGAATTACATATAGTAAATATATGGAACTTCTAACAAGTTACTTCGATTACTCTTCTTTACATATAGTATTAACCGTGTGGTTTAAATTACAATATTATGTTTTCATTTCACTGCAAGGACAATTTATTTTATTTACTTAATATTTTTATTTAACTTCTTCACCTTGAAAAGATTGTTCTGCTAATATGTATGTCCTTTATTCGTGTAGTAGTATAATTTTTATGTATGGAATTCTTTAACTCATACACGAGATATTAAAATTCTTGCATTTTATAAGTGTTGATATCCAATTTTAGCCTAAGAATTTTTTTATTCATACTTTTAAGTTTATTCTTTAATAGTAAAATACATTTTATCATGCCCCAGGAGGGAACCCTAGACGTGGCCGATGCTCAGAGACTATTGCTAGTCCCCAAGCGAACCACTTGGCCTCATCACATTCGTTCATTTGATAAACTCTATAAAATCAGCGGAAGACTAAAGATAACAATGGGCAATCTCATCTCAAATGTCATGATAAATAAATGGGCTAGTAGGAAGGAAATTAGCTCAACAAGTCTCAACATCAATATTCAACTCTAGTCTATAAAGCCTCTATCACTATCAAATGGTGCCAATGACAGACCCATGGCTACCTCAAAGCAAAGGTAAAACTAACTCAAGTTTAACTCTAATAAGCTAGATGAAAATAAAGCAATGATCCTCCGAAGTAAAGGAGGCTCACCAACTCAGCTGAATGCTTGGATCCTCAATGATGCGTCTGTTGACGATATCTAGTACCTACCTTTGCATCATAAAATGATGCATTCCAAAGGGGACGTCAGTACATGGAATGTACGAGTATGTAAAATGGCTGAATGAAACAGATGCAGGTAGAATAATATAGAATAACATCAACTCAGATGATACTCAATCAAAATGTCAAATGTCTATCTAAAGCAAGAGTAAAGAGTAGACAAGTGACCCATCAACCAGTCAAACATCATCAATCAACTCAACTCGACTCAGAGTACTCAATATGGGATCCTATTAGGGAGTTTCTCTTAACCAAAAACAATCACTTATGAGCCAGTGATTGTACAACAATCCCGCTGATGTTGCCATAGTTGTTTCGTACTTGCCAGGTAAAGAACGCCTCTGATCCACTAGGGATCTAGCCTCAACAAGTCCTCTATTGCTTTAAGAGACTTTAACTCAAGAGGGAACCTCAATTTAATGGTTCTAATCCTCACATACGCTTGGCAACGTAGTTAATGAGTGCGAGTGGGACTTACTCTTACTCATTTTGGTGCTCGATACTCCTCCAAAGACTCAATACCCATAAGACTCCTTAACTCAATCAATACCCATAAGACTCCTCCAACGGTCTAGGCCAATTTTTCACAGCCTCCGTCTTCCTTAGATCTACCTTGATACCATCCCCGGATACCACATGCCCGAGGAAAGCCACTTCGCCCAACCAAAACTCGCACTTGCTAAATTTGGCATATAATTTCTTCTCTCTCAGAGTTTGGAGGGCCATCCTTAAATGATTCCCGTGCTCTTGCTTACTTCGGGAGTAAATGAGGATATCATCAATAAATACCACCACAAAGTTGTCCAAGAACGGCTTAAACACCCTGTTCATTAAATCCATAAATGCGGCCGGAGCATTAGTTAGACCAAATGACATCACCACAAATTCAAAGTGCCCGTACCTTGTTCGAAAAGCTGTTTTAGGGATGTCACACTCTCTAACCTTCAACTGATGGTATCCGGAACGGAGATCAATTTTTGAGAAGTGAGTGGCACCTTGTAGCTGATCAAACAAATCATCAATCCTCGGCAATGGGTACTTGTTCTTAACTGTCACTTTATTCAACTGCCTGTAATCAATACACATACGGAGAGACCCATCCTTCTTCCTCACGAACAACACGGGAGCACCCCACGGTGATGTACTAGGCCGAATAAAGCCCTTCTCTAATAAGTCCCTTAACTGCTCTTTCAATTCCTTCAATTCTGCCGGGGCCATCCGATACGGAGGGATAGAAATAGGCTGAGTATCTGGAAGAAAGATCTATGCCGAAATCTATCTCTCTATCCGGAGGAATGCCCGGTAAGTCCTCGGGGAACACATCCGAAAATTCATTCACCACAGGGACTGACTCGAGAGCAGGCACCTCAGAATTTGCATCTCGGACCCTTACCATATGGTAGATACACCCCTTAGAAATCATTTTCTGCGCCTTGAGGTAGGAAATAAACCTACCCTTAATAGAGGAATCACTACCTTTCCATTCAAGAACTGGCTCACTGGGAGGTTGGAACTGGACTTTTCGGGTTCTACAATCTATGGAAGCATAGGACGCACGCAGCCAATCCATTCCAAGAATCACATCAAAATCAAACATTTCAAGTTCCACAAGATCACATGGAAAGATTTTATGCAACACCGCAACAGGACACCCATGATAAACCCTATGAGCAATAATAGATTCACCCACGGGGGTATAGACCGAGAAAGGCTCTCTTAGAATTTGGGGTTTCAAACCGAACTTAACAGCTAATAACGGAGTCACAAAAGACAAGTTTGCACCTGGGTCAAGCAAATCATAAGCATCAAAGTCAAAAACTCTTAACATACCCGTCACAACATCTGGGGCCTCCTCGACATCCTGGCGAGCATGGAGTGCGTAGAACCTGTTATTTCTCGGGGCAGCACCTGGAGGACCCCTCTGTTGACCCTGCCCGCCTCGGGCTACCTGACCTCGGTCTCCGCGCGCATTCCTTGGACAGTCAGCAACTTTATGGTCCTTGCTTCCACATCCGAAGCAAAGTCCCAAATCCCTCCGGCAGGCACCTGTGTGAGGCCTCCCGCACTTGTCACACATCAAATATCCGGGTCGGCCACCCGCCTGAACCCCGGGAGGGGGTGCCCGAGCATTAGCCACACGAGCTCCCGAGCCTTGGCCCTGCTGGAAGCGACCAAAACCAACATTCTTAGCCCCGGAGAACTTACCATCAACACGGGCTCTCTTGGGATCATATGCTCTCTTCTCCTTGAGTTTCTCTCCCTCAATCTGCTCAGCGTACACCATGAGCCGGGCAATATCCATGTCCCCAATCAGCATAGTAGTTCGGCATTCTTTCACCAGCAAGTCAGAAATACCTGAAACAAATTTGTGCATTCTGGCACGGGGATCAGCCACCAGGGACGGAGCATATTTAGACAATTTGGTGAATTTGAGGGCATAATCCCTCACACTCATACTTCCCTGCTTAAGATTAATAAACTCGGTCATTTTGGCCTCCCTCAGCTCAAGTGGGAAGAAGCGGTCCAGGAAGGCAGTTCTGAACTCTCCCCATGTAACATCACTATCATCAACCCGCTCCATAGCCCACTGCGTATACCATACCTGGGCCACATCTTTCAACTGATAAGCAGCCAACCCAGCTTTCTCTTCAGACGAGACGCCCATAATATTCAATATTTTTGAGAGCTCATCAATGAACTCCCGAGCATCTTCATCAGCCCTAGACTCGTAGAACTCCAGGGGATTCATCCGGATAAAATCCCTCACGATAAAAGCGGGTGCAGGGTCCCGTGGCAAGTTGGCCTGCCTTGCCTGAGCTTTCATGGCCTGTGCGAGCATGGCGAAAGCAGCACGAAATTCGCCATTTGATATAGGCTCCTCCATAGGCTCGGGAGGGGCCTGATCCTCGGCAGCAGGAGCTGGCCTAGGGAGTGGAGGTCTTCCTCGAGGCATTTCTGAAAAAAGATTAACGACACCAATAAGCAAGGAAATTCATAAGCTAGCTATAGCACGATATAAGACACAAAGAAGGGAGAATTTCCTAAAGCGTCTTCGCAGCCTCCCATTCATAGGTATGGTGCACTTCACACCCATGAATAGGACTCTACTCAACGCGGCACGTTGGACTCCGAGGACCATTGAAAACCCAAGGCTCTGATACCACCATTTGTCACGACCCGGGGTCGGGGTCTAGATGTGACACGGCGAATGGGGACCCGAAAGCCCCCAATCAAGCCTCAAATTTGTAGAAAATTTAAAGACAAGATTAAAGAGAACATTTTTAAAACCAAAAAGGGAGGACATATTCCATAGATAACGAAATAATAAGTTTATACAATTGTCCAATAAGTGCCTCTAATCATGGAACGGGGGCCGGGACAAGTTCCGGGCTCACCCTCAGTCAAAATACATACATAGATGAGGTGTACAAAAATCAAAAGTATGCCCTCGAAAGACGGGGCTCACCACAAAATATCTAGATAGGGATAAGCTACGTGTCCGGCGGATACTGCTCAAACTGCTCGGTCCCTGCATGGTAAAATCATGCAGGCATAGAGAATGCGTTAGTACTTTTGAATGTACTAAGTATGAGGGTATGCAATGCACGTGATTTACCAAACCTGCGTAACCATGTTAAGTGGCAAGGGCACATAATATACAAGGAATACATATACAATAGAAATTATATATACAAGATGCCATGAAACACGTGATGCGTGCAATGCGATAGTGCTCCTATATAACGGGGATGGACTATAACCGACAAACCAAATTCATGCGAGCTATTACACGAATTGGACCGATTGGGACCTCCCATCGGTAGGGAGAAGATTACTTGCCAAGGGTAATCTACATCACACCTTACGACACGCTTTTCGGTGGATGGACACCTTCCTTACGACCCGCTTTTCGGAAGGATTTACAAGATCAAGACAAATCATAGTCATGTACAAATAGACGAATTACATCCGTCCCTATGTAGGCACATAGTTCGAGGAAAAGGGGGAGGACCCCCAATTCCATCGGTGCTAAGTCTTACACATCCCACAAGAATACTTATATATATATACTTATGCTTTCAAGAGAGTCAAGTGCAAGTTCATAACGTTCAAGACATAATTGGGCTCAACGCCGATTTACAAGATCATATTCAAGATGTCAATGCAAGGAATAGCTCATCTACAAGTACAAGATGGTGCAAGCACCCAAGATGCTCAAAGAGCCAAGATTATAGACATACCGTTGATCACCTTATTGTCATATCCCATGTCTTACCAAAATTCACATTATAGTTCCCTTTCCGGACAATTTCGGCTTAACCCACATTTCCAAACTTTTCATATACCAATGCCGTGAGTATGATGCAAATGTAAAAATGTAGGAATGGCATGGGTGATGTAGAGTATATTCAAATGTAGCAACAAGAGGTAAAAACTAGAAAATCCATAATAAAATTAGTAAAAATGGTAGTAACATCACCCATACATAAAACATAGTTAGAGGGACATGCAAGTGCATAATTCCATAATCCAAATAGTTCATTTCCATAAAACTAACATAAATCATGGTAGGGAGCCTAAACTAACACATGCATGGTTCAAAGTACCAAGAACAAGTAGTAATACTAACATTTTAAGTAGACAAGTGTATGAAATAATTTAAGAAGAACTTGGGTCTTCTTGGTTGAAAGGAACCAAGAATCAAACCCCACATACCCGGTAGAAGACCAATTGAGGAGGAAGTGATCTCAAATGTGAACCTTAGCTTGAAGAATCCTAGAGAGATGTAGGAGAGTCTTGAGAAAGAACTTTTAGAGAGAGAGTTGAAGTGTAGAAATGCTTCAAAATGGTGAAGTATGGAATATATAGGAAGCTCAAGAAAGGGTGGAAAAGACCATATTTGCACCGGAATAACCCAAAATTACGAAATTGCCATTAATGAAACGGATCAAGAATTGGCCCGTCTGGGGCATACGGTCCGCTAAACGGACCGTCTGGGCTCACACGGACCGTCTACCGGTCCGTGGCCCTACCCTTAGAAAATTTTCAGGCGGAAAACTGCCACGAGACGGTCCGGTAAACGGACCGTCTGGCTCCACACGGATCATCTACTGGTCCGTGGCACCGGACTTAGAATTTTCGGATTTTTTTTTTCGGAGGCAATATATTTTTTTTTTGACCAAGTCAATCCACACTGTCAAGTAAACGGACCATCTCACTCCACACGGCCCGTGTCTCTGGTCCGTTCATTCTCCACACGGACCGTGTAGCTTCATACGGGCAGTGTGGTGGCCCGTTTGCCTCCACATCCGCCAAGTGCCACCCCACGAGAGGCCACACGGACCGTGTGGCTTAACACGGGCCGTGTGGGTCCTTCCGTGGAAAGGTACCTGGCAGATTTCCAGGCCAACCTGGGGGTCTCGAGGCGACGTCATGATCCGGGGTCTTTCAAAACATTTCTACGATAGTCTCTTGAATATAAAATATTATTTTTAATTGCATTTTGTATGTCATTAGTTATATTTATATGTATTTATTTTAGTATATTTAGCATAGACTAATAATTCATTTTTTATAATTTTGTGTACATAGATAATTTCGAGAATTTTCCAAAAACAGCAAACATTTGAAACATAATAAGGCAAAAAAAATAGCTAAAATAGTTATATTTTTCTAAAATTGTGATTTATAGTTACATATTATAGGAGAGAAGCGAGCAAGATCAAGAGAAGGAGGAGAGAGGCGAGCGAGATCAAGAGAGGGAGGAGAGAGGTGAGTAAGATCGAGAGAGAGGAAAATTGTTTATTTATATGTGTCAAATTGTATGTGTATATCTATCAAATAATTGTATATGTGTAACTGATAGACATATGTATTTGTATATCCCGCAAGTGAGATTGAGAGTGGGAGAAGAGAGGCAAGTGAGAGAGGGTAGAGAGTGGAGAGAGGTGAACTGTATATGTATATTTGTTGAATTGAATATGTATATCTGTCAAATACTTGTATATATGCAAGTTGTATACATATGTATTTGTATATCTGACAAGAGATTAAAGGGAGAGGTGAGAGAGGTGAGAGAGACGAAGAGAGGAGAGAGAAAATAACAATAGAACCCTAATTGTAGTTATAAATTGTATTTTTTTCATATTATAATGGTATAATATAAAATACATATCATATGTTTTCCCAGTTATAATTTACCCTGCTTATTTAGCTCATGATTTTGGGCTCTGAATTTTGAGTTCATTATATTTTAGATTTTCTATATAACTCTCACAATGATGAAAGGGGAATGGATAATTTTTAGATTGGATGAGAAAATAAATTTTCCAGTTGGTGTAATATACCGCAAATACAATAAATTATAGTTGAAAATAAAATGATAAAATTAAATAAAAATTCATTCAGGTTGAGGCGCAGATATCTCGCTCTCTTTAAGGAGATTCAAACATACTACAGCATAATCAACACCAATCCAGCAGTAATACACTTGACTTACCCTCTCTAGGATTCAACAGCTCAACAACGTTGTATGACTCAAACAACTCCGGATTAGTTGAAGAGTCCAAAGCTCCACAAAAGGAACACGTCCCTTTAACATATAATTACTCTTTTTTTTTTGTATAGTGAATATAGTTAAAGACTTAGAATATTTTCTTTGTCTCAACTTTTTCTTTCACTATTGTTCCCTTCACTATACACTACAATATTTCATCCATACTTCATATTTTTCCCTCCTCTTGCACCCTTCACAAAGAAAGAAACATCACTATTTATAGGTGAGAACTCATCATTGTTTTTAATAGGATTAATGTGGATAGTAATGTAGGTAAATGCATGGAGGAATTATGCCTTGTAGGTTACATGAGTTACAAGACACAATGATATAGCATGCCTTAGTGGTTACATGAGTTACAAGAATAATAAGGAAGAATAATGGACAAATAAAGAGTTAGAGGTTATAGGAATTATATAAAAACTTATTGCCACATTCTCCACTAAGAGGGTGTTTGGATGTGGTTAAACTTGCTTTTAAGCGCTTTTTAGCTTTTGGGTGTGTTTGGCAAGTTCTAAAATGGCTTACAATAATTTAAAAATAGCTTGAAATAAGCCAAAAGTTAAAAGTTGACCCCCTCCCCCCCCCCCCCCCCTCACTTTTTTCTTTTTAGCTTAAAAGTTATTTATATTTGACCAACAAATTTACCTTTTTATCCCTAATGTTTGCTTATAATTTCTATATTATTTTGCTCCTTCTTTTGTTCTATTTTTTTAATTTTGCTCTATCTTTTTTTCTTGCTCTTTCTTTCTTCCATTTTTTTCCTTCTTCCTGTTTTTTCTTCTTTTTTTTCCTTTTTGTCTTCTTTTTCTTGCTCTTTTTTTTCTCCTTATTTTATTTTTAATAAATTATTAATAGTAAAGAAGAAATATAGTCATTACTTATTACAAATATAATTAAAAAAATACTCAAATATTTTATGTATTTTATTTCTATTTTAAAATAACTTAGACATATAAATTAAGTTATATAATCAATTTATATTGAAGATGAATTAAAATAAATTAATTCTGATTTAATCTAATTTAGAGTAATAATTATCATTTTATAATGTGTAATAGTTTAAGGGTATTTCAGACATTTTGATAAAAAAAAATGCTTAACAGCACTTTGGTACCAAACACATAAACAACTTTTTTTTAGCTTAAGCATTTTTATCCAAACACATAACTGCTTATTTTTAAAATAAGTTTCAACATTTTAAAGACTGTTTTTGAAGAACTTTTTAAAAGCCAATTTTTAAGCTAATCCAAATGAGCTCTAAGTCATAATACAAATTAATATTACTATTGTAATATTAAAATGTAGTTTGCACCAACATTCCCCCCACTCATTTTACAATTAAAATAAGAGAGTTATTCACCAATTTAGTTGAAGATAGACTATTATGCATAACGAAGGTGTGCTCTGCATTGAACCTCCACTTAGTAAAACAGTAATCTTTACTCTAGAGTCAATAGTGGTCTCAAACTTGAACTATGACTGCTTAAGGGAAATTGTCACGAACCGGACCTAGGGCCTAGAAGTGACACGGCGAATGGGAACCCGAGAGTCCCCAAACAAGCCTCAAAGTATCCAAATCCACATGATCGGTTTGGAAGCGCATTCAAATAGTAAACACATAGTTCTAAGGGATGGGAAAGTAGGACTCACTCTATAGGGATATCGAAGGGAAAGGGATTTACATAGATTCACATAGCACATAAGAGCTAAGGGGCGGGTAAGTATGACTCACTCTATGGGAGAAATTCGGGTCTTAGGATCTTCCACATTTCCACATCAAACATACATACATATCATAATTCTCATAACCAATCCATGATAGCCATATCAAATAGATAACCATAATCATAAGCTCCAAATACAACATATAACAATCCATGATAGCCATATCAAATAGATAACCATAATCATAAGCACTAAATACAACACATAACATATAGATCTGACAAGAGTCTACAAGATGTCCAACAATGTCTCTAGTCATAAGATGGGACGGGGGCCAAGACATGTTCCGGTCTCACCCTCAATCAAGAAGATAGACAGAAAACAACATAGGTAGAAGGGAGGTGGTTTGACCTTGGAATATAGGACTCACCACAATATTAACTCTCCGAAATCGAGCTACCCGTCAAGCAGAAGATCATCGTAGCACACGATCCCTATATGATAAAATCATGTAGGCATAGAGTATGCTTTAGTATGTTTAAATGTACTAGTATGCGGGCATGCAACATGAAAGAAATATGATGTTGACCTGCACAATATGCCATATGAAAACTATAGAGTAGCCATAACCCACATATACTAGCACTCAAAGACTCACTCCTTGCTTGAATTGTGTAAAGGGAGGGTTGTACTCATCATCATCAATACACATGTAGCTCATGACATGACTTTGTATAGGGAAGGTTGTATCTGTCCTCATCTATACATTGTGTAAAGGGAGGTTTGTACCCATCCTCATCAATACACGCTAAACTCATATAACCATGTGCATAGGGAAAGTTGTACTTATCTTCATCTATGCCTTGTGTAAAGGGAGGGTTGTGCCCATCCTCATCAATACACACTTAGCTCATACATATATGTGCATAGGAAAGATTGTACCTATCCTAATCTATGCATTGTGTAAAGGGAGGGTTGTGCCCATTCTCATCAATACACACTTAGCTCATACATACATGTGCATAGGGAAGGTTGTACCTATCCTCATCTATGCATTGTGTAAAGGGAGGGTTGTGCCCGTCCTTATCAATAAACACTTAACTCTTACATACATGTGAATAGGGAAGGTTGTACCTATCCTCATTTATGCATTGTGTAAAGGGAGAGTTGTGCCCGTCCTCATCAATACATACTTAGCTAATACATACATGTGCATAGGGAAGGTTGTACCTATCCTCATCTACGCATTGTGTAAAGGGAGGGTTGTGCCCATCCTCATCAATACAGACTTAGCTCATACATACATGTGCATAGGGAAGGTTGTACCTATCCTCATCTATGCATGGTGTAAAGGGAGGGTTGTGCCTGTCTTCATCAATACATCCATGTGATTACATACTCATGCAAGATGTCATATCATATGCACACCCATATAATTCGTATTCATGTAGAAGTCAAGTTCATATTACTATCAATTCATATCATAATGGTGTTCAACTTATATCATGCTCTTGTTCATAGATTCTTACTCAATTCTTGTTCATAACCATAATTTCATCCAAATCATATACATAGACATATTTGGGCTTTAACCCACTTCATAATTTCCATAAAAACCAACATCCATGAATGTATATTCCATGAATGATGTGAGAATAGCATGGGTAATATAGATTCAATCTAAAATCATCAATGTAATATGACTTAAAGTAAATCCATAATTAAATTCACATTTAAATCATAATATAGATCACCCATGCATAAAACAAGCTTTAAAGGGGAAATGCGCATGCATAATTTCATTATCTCAATGCAACAATAATATAAAGGCTTAAATCAACTTAAAGTCATCAAATAAGCATAGTCCATACTTTAATTGAATTTATTAAATCAAAATAATGAAAACTCATATTTAAAGTAATCTATAATTCATGAAATTCAAGTGAAAAGAGTTTGGGTCTTCTTGGTTGAAAGGGACCAAGAATTAATCCCACATACCCTAGCTAATAGAGAAGATTCAAGAAGAAATTTGGTGAAGAAAGAGTTCTTCCTTGATCCCCAAGCTTAATTCCCACTAGAGTTCTTTGAGAGAGCCTTGAGTGAATTTTTAAATGTGAGGAATGAATTTTGAATGAGGGGGATGAAGTTTAGGTCATTAGGAGGTCTTTAGATAGCATAGAAAATCACAAAAGACTCTTAGAATAAACCGTAATTATGAAAATGTCATTAATGAAACGAGTGAAAAATTGACTTGTCACGACTTTACTAGCCCTTACACGGCCCGTGAAGCTCTTCACTGGCCGTGTAAATGCCTATGAAGCCATACTTAGACAAATTTCAGCAAGTTTTCTTTAAGGCAAGGGTGCTTCCAATGAAGGTTATATGGACCGTGTGAAGATTCACGGGTCGTACAAGAGTCCATATGAAGATACCAAGCTACAAGATGTGATTTCACACTTAGAATATAATTTTCCAAAGAAATTTCTTGATATACCACCCACACAGTTTGTGAGAAGCCACACGACCCGTATGGGTGCCTGTGTGGCTTGCCTTAGAAAAAAGAAAGGAACACAACACGAGAGGGCTTTACAAAAATGGGCATAACTTCTTGATCCGTACTCGAAATTAGGTGAAACCGGGTGTGTTGGAAAGCTAATTCAAAGGGCTTCAATTTGGTAGCTTTTAGGCCACCTAGTTCGTTTTGTGCTGAGAGATATCACCATTTAAAGTTGACCCTTCCACCGAATCATATGAAAAAAACTTAAAAATGGAACAAATTCGAACTTGGCTTGATGTAGGAGACTTATGATGACCCTAAAACACGTAAATAAGTTTGGATTGAAGGCTTGAAAGTGAACTTAGCTTGAGCTTGAAGGTTCTATTCTGAGGGCACAACTTGCTGGGTATTACAGAAATAAAGTACCATTGCTTACACACAATAATCAATGTGTTGACACAAGCTTTAATAGCCAGCACATTACGACCTTATGCTATCCCAGTGTTCATAAGTGTTTTCAGAACAAGCGCATTCTCATAGAAAGTGGCCTATTTTCACTCTCACATAGGTGAAATCTGTCAAGGTTACTCTTATAATTTAGCACCCCACTCATATGAGATATAGATTTTCATTAAGAGTTCATAGACTCAACCTCCACAAATCATTATAGGATAAATGTACTCACATTATAGGGATTGGATAAAAATTAATTTTAGTGCATTTCACAACAAGTCATCATATGATTCCTTTTTTCCATTGAACCTGGTTATATGGTCTCTAGTCCCCAGGTTGAGCTTCCTCATATATGACTCTGGATTTATAGGCTTCAATTTCATCCCCCTCGATGTGCTTCGGACTCTTATCTTTCTAAGGCCTTAATACATGTATGAATCTGCAAGATTTAACACAATTAGTAAATGGTATACCATTGATCAACATGATCTCACAATATTGTGTTTTCTTCTCATGAGTATGAAATTATCATTATGATAACATTTTTGTGCTCTACCAATAATATTGGCACTATCACAATTAATCAAAATGAGAAAGATTAACTTCTCAAAATAAAGTGTTTGATATAGTGAAATCAATTCACTTTTTCACTAGTTGAAGCCAATTAAAAAGTTTTTTACTCCAACCTCCATGATAGAGTTAGCAAATAATATAATTTGTTTTTCTCATTCCCACAAATATCACCAATGTTTTCTCATCTAGTTTGCTTGTACCTGTCAAGTACTTTTACTGCAAACATAATGTTAATTCCAACTGTCAGTCACATATCTTATATTTGTAATTAGATTAGCAAACTCCCTTTTTTCTTCGCCACACCATTTTCATACAATTGAAACAAAAGGAGCTACAAGTCCCACACAACCAACAAAGTTCTATTTCCCAATTTTTCAACATATTAAGACTGGCAAGGTATATTTCATTTCATGTTTTATGGTGTTTTTTCATTCAACGAATGAAATTTTCTCAACCAAATATTTCATATCAATATGGCTACTCAATATTTTTCTTATTATTTCTTTGATAACATGTTAAAGCGAAAACTCACCAAATTATATGCAAAAAATAATATGTGATTTATTTCAAAATAAATATATGCACCTACAATACTCTTATTTAGAGCATTTCTTAAAGATGCAAAAATAACAATTTCACAATGATTTTTTTTCATTTCATGAACCCCCATTATTTCTAAAATGTTAATATCACTTTATGTTCATGAAAAGAAATATCATTTTATTCACAAAAAATATTAGGTAACTTTTTTTCTTCTTTACCTTTCTCTTCTTGAATTGAGCAAGAATAAATATACTTTACCCCTTACATCTCTTCTCTTCCATCTCTTGAAAAGAGCGATACTGAAGCGGAATGATGTTGAATCTCCTATCTTGATATACACACTTTTCAAACTGTAACAAAAACATGAATCTCCTTAAAATTTTGGTGTAATATACCACAAACACAATAAATTATAGTTAAAACTAAATTGATAAAATTGAATAAAAATTCATTCAGGTTGAGGCGTGGATATCTCGCTCTCTTTAAGGAGATTCAATTCCACTACGGCATAATCAACACCAATCTGGCAGTAATACAGTTGACTTGTACCCTCCAGGATGCAGCAGTCCAACAACGTTGTATGACTCAAACAACTCAGGATTAGTTGAAGAGTCCAAAGCTCCACAAGAAGAACACCTTCCTTCAATATATAATTACTATCCTTTTTGTATAGTGAATATAGCTAAAGACTTAGAATATTTTCTTTCTCTCAACTCTTTCTTTCACTATTGCTCACTTCACTATATACTACAATAGTTTATCCATACTTCACATTTTTTATCTCCTTTGGCACCCTTCACAAAGGAAGAAACATCACTATTTATGAGTGATAATTCATCCTTGTCTTGAATGTAGGTAAATGCATGGAGGAATTATTCCTTGTAAGTTACATGAGTTACAAGGCATAACGATGTAGCACATGGCTTAGTGGTTACCTGAGTTACAAGAGTAATAAGGTAGAATAATGGGCAAATGAAAAGTTAGAGGTTATAGGAGTTATATAGAAACTTATTGCCTCATTCTCCACTAACTCATGATACAAATTAATATTATTATTTTAATATTAAAATGTATTTTGCACCAACATTTTTAAATTATGTTTTTTCACAAATAGTTTCACTACCCGAAATGTCATGGCTGCTCCTTCTCTCTTCCCACCAACCATTCCTTCTCTCCTTCACCATTTCTGGCGAGTTTAGAAGCTCAAAGCTCGCACATGCTCCAATCAGTATCCAAAAGAGCCCTAAATAGCCACCGAACGGGGTCCCCCACCACCACAAACCAATAGATACCAAACAACCATCAAATTTCCACCATAAGCCACCGTTAATGCACCCGACACAAAACAACCCAAATTTCCAACACCACTGCACCACCAAAACGCCCTTCGTTTATCCTCCTCACAACCAACAACAGCTAACCAGCGAATCCAAAACCCCATCGAAAAAAACACAATACCCCACCTGTTTCCCTCTTCTTCAACAAGGAACCATCTACAACAACATTGTTACCACAACGAACCCACCATCTCCCAACTTTCCAAAGTTGGAATCGGCAAGTGTGAAGATTGAGCTTTGAGCTTCAGATCTTAGCTCCGGAAGCTCATCAATGGAGTTTGCTATCTGGAGAGAGAAGCATAATAGAAGATATTTTGGGAAAAAAGAATTTTATTCAGTTGAGTTAATTGTTTACATGTTGTACATATTTATATATGAAAACTTCCAGTTGTATACCATTAGTGCTAATCTAACTATCTCTAACAATATTAACAACTTATTTTGCCGCGTGTTAATACTCCCACTCAAGCTGGAGGGTGTAAAATATTGAGCACTCCCAGCTTGTTCATCAGGTAGTTGTGTTGTGCTTTTCCTAGTCCTTTAGTTGATAAATCTGCTACCTGTTCCTCAGTCCTCTCATAGATTATTTCTATGACTCCTTCCTTGATCTTGTCTCGAATAAAATGACAATCTATCTCGATATGTTTTGTACGCTCATGAAAGATTAGATTTGAAGCAATCTGCAAGGCTTCCTTACTATCACTTTTGATCTTCACTGGTTGTGAAACCTTTACTCCTAGTTTTTGGAATAGTCCCTGCAACCATATTATTTCAGCTACTGCTGAGGCCATGTTTCTATACTCTGCTTCTGTAGAACTCCTTGAAACAGTCTGCTATTTTTTTGACTTCCATGATACTAATGAGCTTCCAAACTTGACCAAGTATCCTGTTACAGATCTTCTTGTGTTTGGGCATGCTGCCCAATCTGACTCACATCAACATACTAGTTCTTGATCAGGTGATGAGCTCATAAGTAAGCCCTATCCTGGTGCTAATTTCAAGTATCTTACCACTCTGATAGCAGCTTCCCAATGAGATTGTTTTGGCCTCTACATGAATTGACTCAAGGTTTGCACAGTATAACTAATATCTGGTCTTGTTGTGGTCAGGTATAATAGCTTTCCTATCGGTCTTTGATATGTACCAATGTCTGCCAATAAGGCATCATCCTGTCTTCTTGTTGCCTTATCAACTTCTGCATTTGTTAATTTTGCATTAGTCTCTAAAGGTGTGGCTGATGGCTTTGCTCCACTTAATCCCATCTCTGAAATCAACTCTAATACATGCTTCCTCTAATTCAATAGTATACCAGTTTTTTATCTCATCACTTCTACTCCCAGGAAATATCTGAGATCTCCCAGGTCTTTTACCTTGAATTATCTGTGCAGTGCTTCATTCGCATTGGTGATCATTTTCTTGCAGCTTCCTATGATTAACAGATCATCTACATACACCAATATTATGACAATATTTTCATCTTCCTTCTTTGTAAACAAGGAATAATCATGATTGCTTTGAGTGAACCCGTCTCCAATTAATGCTTCAGTCAGCTTTATGCTCCATTGCCTTGAGGCTTGTTTGAGCCCATACAGTGATTTTTGTAGCTTGCACACCTTAGTATCCCCCTGACTTCTGAAACCCTCAGGTATCTCCATGAAAACTTCCTTACATAAATCACCTTGAAGAAAGGCATTAGACACATCCATATGGAATAAGTTCCATCTTTTTTAAGCTGCTATGGCAATCACAGACCTGACTGTGACCATTTTTGCAACTAGGGAAAATGTCTCATAATAGTCGAGGCCTTCTCTTTGACTATAACCCTTTGCGACCAGTCTGGCCTTGAATCTCTCCACCTTCCCATTTGCCTGATATTTGATTTTATAAACCCATTTAGAGCCTATTGTGTTCTTTCCTTCTGGTAGATCAACAATCTCCCATGTCTTGTTGTCTTCTAGAGCTTTAATCTCCAGCTTCATGGTTTCAATCCATCGAGCATCCTTAGCAGCTTCTTTAAAGTTCTGTGGTTCAATTAACGAAGAAAATTTAGAGAGGAAGGTTTAATATTTAACACTAGTCCTGCAATATGATAGATAGTCAGACAATGAATATAAGCTGGTGCTAAAATTTGCCTTAGATGTTGGCTTCCCAACATAATCCTTCATCCATATGGGCTGCTTAGATGTTCTTCCTGAAGTCTTTGTACTTCTACTAGTCTCTATTATGTCTCTTGATTCTGTGGCAGAATTACAACAGGATCATTAGCCCTTGCAACTTCCTGTGTGTTATGGTGTAGTGTAGGACTGGTAATTTCATCTGGTATTGTAGAATCTGAGGGTGAAGAAGACACATTTTGAAATGGAATATCATCATTTGTGTGTGTGGAGATAGGTGCATCATCATTTGTACTATTACTCAGCATAGGTAGTGAAGATGGTGAGTGAAAAGGAAATATATTCTCTCTGAAAACAACATCCCCACTAACAAATATACTTCTCGAGATTATGTCAAGAAGTACATACCCCTTCTGTTCTTCTGAGAAACTAAGGAGTATGGCAGCTTTTGCTCTTGGGCCAAACTTGGCTCCTTTCAGTAGATTAGTGGCATAGCAAAGACATCCCACTACTCTTATATGACTAATTGATGGCCTTGTGTGGTGAAGTAGTTCATATGGTGTGCTTCCTCCTAGAGCTGTAGAAGGCAATCTGTTCATCAAATAGACATCAGCTTTGATGCACATTCCCCAATACCTGAGAGGGTTTGTTGCTTGGAATCTCAAGGCTCTAGCCATATTTAGAATCTGCCTATGTTTTCTCTCCACGGTACTATTCTGTTGTGGAGTATATGGACAGCTACTCTGATTTATTATCCCCAATGATGTTAATAATTCCTTGCAAGAAGAATTGAAAAACTCACTTCCATTGTCAGATCTTAACACCTTGATCATCTTTCCAAACTAATTTTTCACCATGTACAAATATTGTTTAAGCACAACAATTACTTCAGACTTTAATTGCAATAAGTAAACTCAAGTAAATCTGGAATGATCATCCATTATGGTCAAGAAATAGTACTTTTTATCATAAGTTGGTACCTTATAAGGGCCCCAAAGATCCATGTGTACTAGATGAAAAGGAAAACCAGCTCTAGAAGTACTTGTTGGAAATTGCAACCTAGTCTGTTTTGCCAATGGACATACTTGGCAATTATTATCTGTAGCATAACTAGTGTATTCATTCAACTTTGGAATTTTTTTCATGACTGTGACTGAAGGATGTCCTAATCTCTTGTGCCAAATACTGTGCTCTTCATTGCTCTTTGTCACATGTGTTGCATTCAGCTCAACTGTAACTAGATTTGGTTTTATTCTTGCATTGATAAGATATAGACCTCCTTGTTCTTTACCAATCCCCTTCACCATGCCATTGTAGAGGTCCTGAAACACACAAAAAACAGGAAAAAAAGTGACAAAGCAAGAGAGCTCTTTAGTCACCTTTGACACTGATAAAATATTAAATCTGAATTCAGGAACATATAACACACCCTTTATTGAATCCTGTCCAAACAGATTAGCACTTCCTGTGTGAGTAATCTCTGCCCTTTCTCCTGTAGGCAAATGTACCTCTTCCTTCTTAGAGATATTCACATTAACACTCGTTTTTAGTAAATTAGTAAAGTGATGTGTAGCTCCAGAATCAATAATCCAATCATCTAGTTGATTATGAGACATGGACATCAGACAAGTAATAATACCTGCCATGTTAGCATGGTGTTCTCCTGATCCTTTGTTCAACAAGCTCAGAATTTGCCTATATTGTTCATCAGTGAAAGGACTGTAGAATTGTCCCTACCTGTCATAGTGACCTTTTCCAATGCTCTTGGATGATGATGCAACATCAGCATGGTTGACAAATGGTTGTTCTCTTTTTCAGTTATTAGAGTTACATGTACCTTTTCTCCATTCTTCTGTGTTACTGTTATACTTCCAGCCTTCTGAATTATTTCCTCCTTCAAGTGGTTTTTTAGGTGGATAACCAATAAGTTTGGAGCAATTTTCTCTTGAGTGGCCTTTCAACTTGCAATAATCACATTGCTCAAATTGTTTTCTTCCTTTAAAGCCTCTACCTCTTCTAGCTTGTGTTGACACACTATTTGCTTGTGCTGCCAATGACTCTACCTTCTCAGTTGCTTTTGCCATCATATTTGCTGCTGCAACCTGCTGGCTTTCATCCTGAATGATCATAGCATATGCCTGAATCAAGGTTGGTGCTATAGACTTCATAAGGATTTGTCTCCTAGCTTGATCATATGATTCATTTAAGCCACTCAGTAAATGCAGCAGTCTTTGTTGATTCAGATGTTCAACATAGTTTTGACTTCTCACAACCACAGCTAGGTGAAGGAACCTGGACATCATATTTATGCCACAATTCTTTCAGTTTTGTAAAATATACTGATACGGAATTAGTACCTTGCATTAGAGTTGTAATTACCCTATGAAGTTGCCATATTCTCACCCTATTCACTTTGTCAAAGCTCTTCTTTAAGTCTTCCCAAACTAGATGTGCATTAGACGCGTAAACAATTCCACTTAGAAGATTTTCAGAAATAGTGTTCATAATCCATGATAGGACTATAGCGTTACAAGCTTCCCACTGCTCCTGCAACTCTGCATTATATGAACCCTTTTTGCATGTTCCATCTATGAACCCTAATTTTCGTTTTCCCAGCAATGCAATCCGCATCGATCTACTCCACAAACCATAATTTTTAGATCCAATAAGCTTAACTAGAACTAGAACAACTGCCGAAGTATCTGTTGGCCCTAAAAACAGAGGATGATCCGCATCCATTTTTGTTCCTGTCATTGTTTCAGCTTCAGAGGAGCAACGACATAATCAAACGAGATAGTAACACCAAAAATCGACCCGCTCTGATACCATGTGAAGATTGAGCTTTGAGCTTCAGATCTTAGCTCCGGAAGCTCATCAATGGAGTTAGCTATCTGGAGAGAGAAGCATAACAGAAGATAATTTAGGGAAAAAGAATTTTATTCAGTTGAGTTAATTGTTCACATGTTGTACATATTTATACATGAAAACTGCCAGCTGTACACCATTAGTGCTAATCTAACTATCTCTAACAATACTAACAACTTATTTTGCCACGTGTTAATAGCGAGCTACAGTCAACCAACACAACCCGTCGTGAATCTAGCTCTGATAAGCAGCTTCAGTTCTAAAATTTCGAGATCTGACTGGAAAATACCCCCCTTCGGTGACTCTTCTTCTTTTTATTTGCATTTTATGTATTTATACATTTGTGTCTATTTGCAGGGTTGTTATTTTAATAAATGTTTACTTACTATTTGGCGGATTGATATTATTCTCTTCTTGTTCCGGTTTTTGTATCAAAATCGAAAATATGCTATCTGTTTTCATTGAAAACACAGATGAAACAAATCAGCACAAAAAAATGACAAGCAACGGAAAATGAAAAAATCTTTGATGTATTTCAGTATACATAAATAACGAATTTGAAAGATCATGGGAGTGAAATAAGGAGTAAAAAAAAGGAACTAATTGATGTTCTATGCAACACATCATGGAAATTCAAATAAATGATAGGTTCCGCAATCCTAATTTAATGGAAAATTAAATCTAATCATTAATTTTAACAATTATTTATTATTTTTTCTCATTTTTTTATTGGAAAATTGTCCCTTTTTCCCCCCTTTAAAATGCTATAGGTTGCAACAAATCTGTTGCTATAACTTGTAACTCAATATTTAATGTTAAGACCCGCAATAACATATCTAATATTTGTTATTTCAAAAATTTATTCAAAAAGAAAAAGGCATAGGAACTCATATGATAAGCACTTGAAAGGAAAAAGAAAATCATATTAGATTGTTTCTCTCGTTCTTTACATTGTTATTCTTGCCACATATAGCAAATTAAAATAAATTTCTTTAAGCTTCTCGACTTGATGAGCTTAAAAGCTTACTAATAGATCCATTTTTTTAATTTACTCATGGTGGGAGACCTTCAATGGTGACATAAAATGGGATAGAATAACGTAGCTACAATTTGAAATTACTTTGGAATTTGTAACTCAAACCAAGACACATAAGAGATCTTTGTTCTTACAAGTAAATTGTTTTTGGACTCTTCCCTCGATATTTGATACTTATATAAAGATTTGACTAAATCCAAACTTATGTCAGAAAACTCGAAAAAGCCCTCACAATTTTAAAATATGCAAAGCAGACATATAACTTACAATAACAATTTCAAATAAGATGAACAAAGAAGCACCATTTCTTGAAACACTCTCTAAAGCCTTGAGGATTGGTGTGCAGCTACATTGAGGACAAATCGAAACTTAACATCATTCTTGACAAGCCTATCAAAGGCTTCATTAATTTTGTCAGTTGAAACAAGCTCTATGTCACACAAGATGTTGTGTTTGCCACAAAAATTCATCATCTCTTGTAACTCCTTCACACTTCCAATAATGCTACCCCTAACAACTCTCTTGCCTGAAAAATAAATATTCGATTGTGAACTCTATTATTATTGTAGTATATTAAATTGAGATCATTGTAGAAATCTACTGACTCTAAAATTTGAATTTTACCATATATCAGAGGCGTAGCTGGGACTTCAATTGGCTGAGCTGGTTCTCCCACAACTGATATAATTCCGTCCACTTTTAGCAGCTCAAGATAAGGCCCTAGAGAATGCTTTGCTGATACAGTGTCAATAATAAAATCTAGACTTCTTCTGTTCCTCTGCCAGCCACCATAAAAGGGAAAAAAAATAATTTATTCAGTATTTACTATTCATTTCGTTTTGATTTGTGTGTCGTCCTACTTTTTTTTTCAGGTTATTTAAGAAAATATTTTTTTGATCAATTCTTTATTTTTAACTTTTCATATGATCATTTGTTCTTTATCATAAGATCAAAAAATATTTTTGTTACATTTTATATATTTTTAATTTGAAATCACAAGATTTAAATATTCTTTTTACTTTTTTAAACTTTCGTGTCAAGGCGCCCCCCCACCACCGAAACAAAACACTCCCTCTTAATTTATATAACTTAGTTTTGTTTAAGTCAGTCTAAGAAAAGGATATCTTTCTTTATTAATTAGTAACAATCTAACTTTAAAATGCTCATTGTACTATTAGTGAAATAATTTATAATTACATAAATATTTATGGCTTATTTTAGATCACAAGTTTAAGATCAGTCTTTCTTTTTTTTTAACACCATATCGAGTCAAACTAATTCATATAAATTGAAACAGAGAATATATAGTATTTACAAACCTTCATTTGTTTGAGGTTGGTGCTCAAGATAAATGCATCAGCACCTAATTGGTCTTTTGCAACTTTTTGTTTGGAAGGAGAGGTGCTAATAACAGTGACATGATGACCAAAAGCCTTTCCAAATTTGACAGCCATATGGCCAACCCCACCTAACCCTATTACTGCCATATGTTTCCCTGCTGACTCAAATAAGTTGCTGTTTTTCATGGCAGTGTACACTGTCAGCCCTGCTCCCATCAGTGGTGCTGCTCTATCCATAGGCAAACTCTCTGGTATGTGCACTACATATCTACATTTTAATTTAAACAATTTATTAGAAAACAAGAATTAAGGATTGGAGAAAATTACAAGGAAAACAGATATTAGGCCCGTTTGGATATGACTGATTTGAAATGGAAATTTTGTTTGCTCTGTCGAGTAGAACTTTTACGAGATAAGTCATATTTCACTCAGGTTTCTTGGAGGTTATTTTATCCTAAATCTTTGGCATCCTAAATATTCCATAAATGAGGATATTTATCAAGAGATTAAAATATGGGTCAAGGAGATCAAAATCATCCTACGTTCGAGAAATACGCCACTAACGGCCCTTGAAGCATAGAGAAATCTAATGAGAGAAGAATCAAGGGAGTAACAGATTCGTACCTACATGCTTATCAATAAAATTTTGTTTCTTCATATTTTATTTGTTATTGCAATTTATTTTCTATCACTTTAAAAATGTGTTGCAAACATGGTTATATCGTTTAATTTTTTTATAAGTTTCATTTTGTTTTCATGAGCATAAAAGCCCCGTCAATTTGTGAAAACTATTAAGACTTTTCTCAATTTTTATATAATTTTATCAAATAAGTAAATCATGAATTAAAAAATAAGTTAACAAACTATCTTAAAGCGCTGCATTAGTCGCATATCTTTATGCTCTTTTTACTAATAGATGCTTCTGGTTACATGTTATTACAAACACTTTCAAACACAAGTAATATTGCAAAGATCGGTCTATCCTAATTTATATAACATAATTTATTTTTCTTAGTTAGTCGAAAATAATAACATATTTCATTATTTGACAAAATGCTGAATAACATCATTAATATTTGATTCATGTTCAACCCGACTTATTCTGTAAAACGTCTACAAAGTGTACTCTTTTATTTAAAAACTCATTTGATTTAAGAGTAACGTAATACTGAAACATATAAAAAACTTTTTATGTATCTTAAATTTTATACTCATCCAAACTATATTATATAAAATTAAAATGGAGAAAATATTATCTTTCATCACCACCCATTTAAAAATTGGACAAATAAAACTATATGACAGAATAAATTATGTCTCAATTAGACTAGTAGGTGCAATTCTCTTTGAAAGTAGTTCGATAATTTTTTATTCTTACAAGCAAAACTAATAATAATAGAGCCAAAATCTATTTTTTTTTAAAAAAAAATTTTAGATCTGTAACATCTTTTAAATAGTTATTTAAATACTACTTGTGCTATATGGATCCCAATCCAAAGATTCTTTCTTCTTATAGTCACAAGATTTAATAAAAGTTACTTTTTTTTTTAATTCCTTCGATATATATATACACACATATATTTAAATAAAAATATTCTTTAATCTTGAACGTCATATATAGTTCATTTTGTCTATGTAACTGGAAATTAGGGTGAAGCTACCAGAGATCTAGGTATGAACATTGTACTTTAGTCTGAATTGTATTCTTTAAAAAAATCTACTAAATATATACTTTCTCCGTCTTATTTTATGTGGCACCATTTAACTTAGCGTGATGTTTAAGGAAAGAGAGAAGACCTTTGAAACTTGTAGTTTAAAATCAATCATAAATATCTCTGCGGTTGGCAATCATTTTATAAAGGGTAAAAGGACTAATTTTAACTTAAAATTGTTTCTAATTCAAATAAGTTGATACTGTCTAACATTTGAACTGTAAACTTCAAATTTTGACTGTCTCGAAAATTACCTGTGATGTGCAACCAAAATTGTGGAGTAACCCCCATAGGTAGGAGTGTCATCCCAATGCATGCTATTATAGACAGGTCTCATTTGGTCACAGTAGTTCTCTTGGAAGCCATTGCAAAGCTCACAATCCAAACATGAAGCTGATACATATCCAACTCCAACTCTTTCCCCTACCTTGAACTTTGACACAACATTGCTTCCCACCTTAATTATTATTCCACTAATTTCATACCTAAAATTACAAACATAAAAAAGTTTTAAGTTTTATGTACTGATAATGAAACGAAAAGAGTAATATACGTATGTTATATGTAAAATAAAAGTAATTACCCAGGGACAATAGGATAGACAGTGTTGGCCCAATCATTCTTGGCAAAGTGCACATCAGTACGACACATCCCACAATACAAGATCTTGATTGTCACATCATCAACACCATTTTCCCTACAAGAATTCCATAATTTTATAATTTCAAGAAAAGATGGTGAACACAATTATTTGTTAGAAATTCCAAAAACTAGGAAAACAATATACTTATATAATACTTGTTGAAGTAATAAAGTGTGTGTAATAATTAAGATATATTATTAGAAACCTTCTCTTGAACATAAATGGTGTCAACTTGCCAGAGGAGTCATGAGCAGCCCAACCAAGAGCAGTTTGTGAGAATTTTGGAGTTGATTTGGCCATTGAAGTTGTTAGAGATTTGAGTATTGAGGGAGAGAGTGCCATTTTGGAAGACTAGGCTTTCTATTTTTGTAGTGTTAAGTTTGTTTTCCCAATGAAAAGGTCCATTTGTCTTTATAGACTTCTTAGTATTCCTTTTCGAGATAGAGTCAACATTTCAACTATATAATATATATTGAATTTCTTTACATAAATATATTTATTTGAGGAAAAGCTATTAAATTTGATTAGATCTGTAGCTTTGCAATTGATTTCCTTCTTCCTTGGCTTACAAAACAACGCTCCCTTTATATTATGTCATTAATTTTATATTTTCATTATTTGAACTCTTAAGCTGCTAGAAATTGAATATATCTATCAATAATATATTGTATTGTTTTGAGTTTAAGTTCTAAATACTAACCATATAAAAATGTTTTGCACAATGAAATACCTTGCTAGGTAATTACACACAAATTATTTTTAATAACTATTATAATTATATATAATAATCTCGTTAAAATGGTACCAAGCTTCTATCACATATTATAATTCACTAATATTTCCTCCATCTCATTCTATATGAGTTAGTTTGACTTGGCTTGAAGTTTAAGAAAAAAAGAAAAACTTTTAAAATGGCCGATCTAAAATAAGTAATAGATATTTTTATAATTGAAAATCATCATTTTATTAAAGATAAAAGCTACTTGCAATCTCATCTTATCTCCATATTTTGAATTTGTTAAGGTTAAAAAACAAATTCGAACAAAAACGATGCTTATAAGGAGACCACTATATGTCAACTAATTTTAATACCCTAATTTATTGGTTCGAGGGAATAATAGACATAGAAAATTGCGAAAAACTAGTCAGACAAAAGAATTAAAAATAAATTTTGTTAGTTTATAGTTGTTTAGACGGCTTAATGTCATATCCTATCCATATATTTACTATGTTTTAGTTACTCACTTATATTCATATCTTTGAAATTGGCCAATAATTCTACAGATTATTGTAATTTGTACACTAATACTATATTTGCTCTTTCTTTATTGAATGTAGGACATACTCAGACGACTATTATGAAACCTCAAATGTGAAAAGTGCGATATCTAAATCCAAAGATGAGCTACTTCTTTCGGACATCGTGGATTCCTCTTGTTTTTTCAGTCCATCTGTTCGGACTTGGACTCCTTAGTTCTTATATATTCTTCGTTCAGGATTGCATCCCCTTATTCTAGTAGATATTAAGAGTTTTGATGATACTCGTCTTTTCGTTTTTAGGGGAAATATTTTTACAGGTGTTTATGATAATGAATTTTGTTTATGGGAACTTAATCTTTTATTATTTTAAATGGTTATCTTAGTTGCTTAGCTAACAATGAATTTAGTTTAGTTATTTTGCTCATTGAAGATTTAGTGTGGGTGGCACTCACAACAGGTCGGAGTTATGAGAGAAATTTTGATGATAATTAAATATGATAATATAGGAGACATAGATTCTGTCAAGAAAGAACAAGGTAGCTCCAATGCATACAAGAAAACTAAAATGATATAATATAATATATTATTTTTTAATAAAACAAATAGAAAAGAAGTAGTGTTTCTTAGTTAATTCTATATGACATGATCCCTCAAACTTTATTTGTATAAAAAATAAGGGGAAAATGTGGGTATTCTGATTCAATTGTATGTCATTTTCCTTGTACCATTACTTGTCTTCCAGCATCATATCTATATTAAAACAGACATTGCTTTATATTATCCATCGTCAAATTTGTCTCCAACAACATATTCCAGCAATGCATAGCATTTCTTCTTCACCAAATACTCAAGTGGTATAGAAAAAAAAATTTTTTTTAAAAAAAAATTCAATAATTATAAATATAATATAAAAAATAAAGATAACTACATTTCAAAGCATGACCAAGAAATCTTACATTTTTCTGACTGTACTCAATGACGCTAAAAGTTACTTTCAAAATAATTAATTCACAATGTCATGTTTCAATTTTTAAGAAATTACTTTTTCATGTGAAATGATCATTTTGTCTTTCTCTTAGGGGTTTTATGTTTTGTTTCTATTTTGGGAATAGTTTGTGTTACTTGATGCAATTAGGGGATATTTTGATAATTTTGAAATTTTAGCGGGAATTTTATTGAGATAATTGACTTTGATCAACATTATGAGATCCAGGCATCAATTTTGTTGCATTTGAAACGTCAACTTTGTTTTAGTATGACTGTTGGGTAGAGCCCCGAGATATTAGAATTCGTTCCAAGTATATAGGCTAAAAGTTGAGTCTTAGGCCTAAGAGGTCCGTAGAGGTATTATTGTCATAAAAAATTCTTTTTAAAAAATTCAATGATTTCATGGCACCATAACATATTTTATGATCAATTTGACTATTGTTTCATATTTGTATGGCTTTAGAGGAATTCTAAGGGTCAAAAATATATTTTGAAGGGTGTTGGTGTAAGTTGATCGCAATCAACGCGCGGTCAATAGTTTTTTTTTTTTTTTTTTGATTATTTCACCATTTTCAACACCTTGAGAGTTTAGGTGGGAGATTTTGGGATAGATTTCTTGCGGGAATTCGTGTGGATAAGTTCTAACTCAATTCTAAATTATTTTCTACTAATTTTACTTTCTAAAATTCTTCAAAAAATCAAGATTTCAAAAGTGAATATTAGGTTTTTTTTTTTCCAAATTTCAAAATTTATAGTTTCCTAATTTCAAATTCATTTCTTGCTCGATTTTAATGGATTTTTCAAATGAACTCCTCTTGATATGTAGTAGGGGTGGGTTCGGTTTTTGCGGTTCGATTTTTCCCTAAAACCAAAGACAGAACGGAAGGTAATTTGGCGGTTCGGTTCGGTTAGGTTTTGCCCAAAAAAAAGTAAACCATTGGTTTTTCGGTTTGATTTTTTTCGGTTAAATCTTCGGTTTTTTTCGGGTTTTCGGTTTTTAAAAATAATTTTTTAAAGTAAAATATATGTTGGGTAAAGACATATCATTGTATAGATATACTAAACAATTTGTAAAAAGTAAAGTTTGGATTAGTACAATTATCACAATATAAGAACTACAATTATCACTAAGAAAATTGCAAACATATGTTCTAGAAAAACAAATATCAAATACTCCTTGGAAGGTTCAAGTCAATTGTGTGTAGCCAAAAGAAATTATCAAACAATTATCAAATACTCCTTGAAGTATCAATTAGTTGCAGGTGACAGTAGCCAAAAGACTTCTCCTTGGAAGCATCAAATCTATGTCTCTTTCGTACAACAAGAAAGACTTTCCTTCTTAGTCATGCAGCCTATAAAGTATAAATGACGTAGTATAGCAAAATTGATTTTTGACGGTTCAGTTCGGTTCTAGAAGACCAAAACCGAAACTGAAACCGCACAAAATCGGTTCGGTTCGGTTTTTTGTGTTCGGTTTTGATTTTTTACAGTGCGGTTTTTTTTGGTATTTTTTGATCGATTTCGGTTCGGTTTTCGGTTTTGCTTTTACAGACCCACCCCTAATATGTAGAACCTAATTATCAAATCAAATTCCAGTTTTGCCTGTGTCATTTTTGAGGTTATTTTTGGATAATTTTGACTCCAGATTTTAATCTTTGCAATATGAGTATCACTGGACTCCTTTTGTGAATTTTTTCTATTCTTGATAGTTGGAAATCATTTTGGAGTTGATATTTAAGGTTAAAGCTCTGATAGAGTGCTTGAGTGAATTTTTATCTTTAAAGTAGGTTTGACTATCCTTCTTGAGATTGAGACTGGGTAATTGTTTGTTCTTATATTATAACTTTGGAATGGAATCATAATATGATTTGAGACTATTGGTTTTATTGTAATTCCCTTATGGGGGCGTATTGTACAATTTAGCCTATATGGGGCCTTCTTTGTTCATGTGACACCCGGTAAATTTACCGAAATGCCCCTAGAGTGAGGTTACGCGCGTAATGCATCTTTCGGGGTTCGTATGGCAAATCCGAGACCGGATTCGTGATCAGCATGAAAAATGGAGTGAGAAAATGGCCCGGGTCGAATTTTAGGACGACCCGATCGAAAGATAAATTTTTGATCCAAGTCACAAAACAGTGACTGTCCGCGACAGAGGCGCGACGCGCACCTGCTGCGGAGGGACACTTATATATTTTTCCAGCTTTTCGACGGGATGGAGAAAACTCGTTTAAGAATACTTTTTCCAAAAATACACAGTGCGCGATAGGTCCGCGTCAAATTCCGAACTGAAAATTTCTAATTGATTTCGAGGGGCATTCCGGTCAATCCCTAACCTCTCCTAAACACTAATACACGGCTAGTAAGGTCGTTTCTACACGAAAAGAGCCTAACAAAACCTATTCTAAGTCCTATTCTAAAATCTAACAAGGCTAGGGCTTGAGGAGAGGAGAGAAAGGCTTGGGGTGAGGAACACGAGAAGAGAATCCTCGACATCACCCGGTTGAACAGTGCATCACAGGTATGTAAGGCTAAACTAAAACATGAAATTGTTCTTTCATGTGCCCCATAGAGGTCATAGACGAATTGATGATTGAAGAGTCTACATGCATGATTTCTTTGATGGATTTTCTTGAAAATTATATTTGAAATTACATGTTTTCTATGTTGATGATCATCATACTATTTGTTCTCTTAAATTGAACACTTTCATGGAATTTGCATAACCCTACATGACTATTTTGAAGAGCATGCATAATGAATTTAAGACTTGAACCTAGAGCCTTGCATTGGGATTGTTGACTGTGATGATGAGTTGATGAAATCTTGATTGTTGTATGAGTCTCTATAAATGAACTCTACCGGTGTGTTTATTCACTTGTTTCCTAATGACCGTTATATACTCTTGGGTCATTGAGAAGGTGTTGATGATAGGGTTAAAGTCCCTATGAGATATTGATGATAGGGTTAAAATCCCTATGAGAGGTTTGATGATAGGGTGGAAGTCCCTATGAGATAATTGATGAAAAGGGGCCAAGGTCCCGGTGAAATATCAGTCGTGGACGGGGAGTGGGTCCCTATGAGACTGGCAGTCGTGGACGGGGAGTGAATCCCTATGAGACTGGTTGAGGTTGATTTTATGAGCATTGAGTCGGGAGGAGTATTGAGCACCGAAATGAGCAGGAGTGAGTCCCACTCGAACTCATTAACTACGTCGCCAAACGTAGGAGAGGCTTAAACCATCGCATCCATACACATGGTTTCCCTCGAGGTTTAACAGTCCCTGAAAGCAATAGAGGATCTGTTCAGTTTGATTCCATGTCGGGTATATTGATATGGGATCCAGTGTTTCTTACCTGGCAAGTTTGGGACCACTGTGGCAACATCAAGGTGATTGTTGTACATTCACTGGCTCATAAGTGAGTGTTGTCGGTTATGAGAAACTCCCGGGAAAAATTCGTACCTTATTCTGAGTCTAGATGAGATGTGATGAGAGGGGGGGGTGAACTCCTCTGATGATCCATGTGATGAGTTGAGACTTTGATGAGTCTGAGATAATGATGTGTCACTTGCCCACTCTGTACTTTTTTCGCAGACAGGCAAGCTGGCGGTTAATGTGATTATGATGTATATTTTGACTTGATATTATTTTCCATATTTTCTACTGGTTTCTGTTTCATTCAGCTATTTTACATACCAGTACATTCCAAGTACTGACGTCCACTCTAGACTGCATCGTTTTATGATGTAGAGGCAGGTACTAGAGATCATCAACAGGCGCTCCGTTGAAGATCAGGGATCCGAAGTTGCTTTGGTGAGCCTCCCCTACTCCGGAGGAACCATTATTTTATTTCATCATGCTTTAGAGTTAGGATTGGACTATTATCTTATTTTGTTTTTGGGTAGCCATGGGTCTGTCATTGGCACCACATGATTTAGTGATAGAGGCTTCATAGATCGGTGTCGAGCATTGATGTTGATATTGTGAGCTAGTTCTTTCTACTAGCCTTCGTTATTTTGCTTATATTATATTGAGAACTTTAGATGAACTGCGTTCACTGCTTGCATATACTTTCCGCTGATCAGTAGAAGTATGATTGAATGATGTGATGAGACTAGGTGGTTCGCTTGGGGGCTAGCAATAGTCTTCGGGTGCCGGCCACGCCAAGGGTACCCTCCCGGGGCGTGACAAACTTGGTATCAGAGCACAGAGTTCAAGTGTCCTATGGAGTCTATGAAGCCGTGTCTAGTAGAGTCTTGTTTATGGGTGTGTTGTCGACCACACTTCATAAGCAGGAGGCTATGGGACATTAGGAATGGTTACACTTCTTTCTTATTCTAAATCGTGCGATAGAGTTGAACTCTATGAAAACTATCCTCTAATTCGTGCGTTACACGTGCAGAATCGATAACATGCCTCCCAGAAGAGCTGTCAGAGGAAGGGGACGTCCTGCCAGGCAAGCTGTTAACCCACCTGAGCCTCAAGTACCCGAGGGGCCCGTGGATCCAGCTGTCCCTGTTGGGCAACCTCCTCAAGCTGAGATCTCGAATGCTGAGCTACGCCAAGCCATTCAAACTTTGGCCCAGGCTATCGCAGCACCTGCGGTGAGGCAAGGTGCGGGTGGGACAGACTCTCATGGCACCTCTAGAGTCCGAGAATTTCTGAGGATGAACCCGCCCGAGTTCACGGGGTCGGCATCTACTGAAGACCCCGAGAACTATATGGAGGAACTTGAGAAGGTGTTCCAAGTGATGCACGTGGCTGATGCTGACAGGGTTGAATTGGCTGCCTATCAACTCAAAGGGGTGGCCAGGCTGTGGTTCGACCAATGGAAGAAGGGCCAAGGGGACGATGCTTCATATGTAACTTGGGCGGTATTTGAGGAGGCTTTCTTGGGACGCTTTTTCCCAAGGGAGAAAAGAGAGGCTAAGGTGAGGGAGTTCCTGAATTTGAAACAGGGCTCCATGACCGTGCAGGAGTATGGATTGAAATTTACGCAACTATCCCGCTATGCCCCAGACATGGTTGCTAACATGCGGGGAAGGATGGGAATGTATGTAGATGGGTTGAACAGAGGACCCAAGAGAGATGGAAGAGGAGCTATGCTTGTGAGTGACATGGACATCGGGCGACTGATGACATTCGTGCAGCAAGCTGACGAAGAAAGACAACAGGACAGGGAAGAGTTCAAGCGCAAGAGAGCTAAGACATCCAGCCACGAAGGTGGAAGGAGGGGTAATGGGAATCGATTTCCAGCACCCTCAGTTGCTAGCGCACCTGTGCCTAAAGGCCCGTATGATCAGAGGTTCCGGAATACAGGGAACCACAGACCTCAGTCCCAAGCTAGTGTGGCTCAAGGTTCTCAGAGTAGACCACAGTGTGATAACTGTGGGAAGGTGCATTGGGGGAGATGTCGTGATAAGAATGACGCATGCTTCGGGTGTGGCGAAGTAGGCCACTACAAGAAGGATTGTCCAAAACGGGCTAGCCAGGCTCAGTCTGCGGCATCGGCCCCACCGGTTAGAGGGAACCCAAGGGCCACTACGTCAGGTGCAGGCGGGGCCACAAACCGCTTGTATAATATGGGGAGTCGCCAAGACCAGGAAAATTCTCCAGACGTCGTGACGGGTATGATCCGAGTCTTTACTCTTGATTGTTATGTTTTGATGGATCCTGGTGCCACATTGTCGTTTGTAACTCCTTATGTGGCCAGTAAATTTGATAAAAGCCCCGAGAGTCTTCTCGAACCCTTTGATGTTTCTACTCCGGTGGGTGAGTCGATTCAAGCTGAAAGAGTCTATAGAGCTTGTGTAGTGTCCATCCATCATAGGGACACCATTATTGATTTGATAGAGTTAAAAATGGTTGACTTTGATTTGATCCTCGGCATGGATTGGCTTCACACCTGTTATGCCTCTGTGGATTGTAGATCCCGAACGGTTCAGTTCCAATTTCCAAATGAACCAGTTCTAGAGTGGAAGGGTGACTCAGTGACACCTAGGGGGAGGTTTATCTCATATCTTAAAGCCCGGAAGTTAATTTCCAAAGGCTGTATCTATCACTTGGTGAGAGTGAAATCTGATGATGTTGAGTCCCCAACTCTTGAGTCAGTTCCGGTTGTCAATGAGTTTCCAGAAGTCTTTCCTGATGATCTGCCCGGAGTCCCTCCTGATAGGGAGATTGACTTTGGGATTGATGTTCTTCCAGATACCCAGCCTATTTCGATCCCACCTTATAGAATGGCCCCCGTTGAGTTAAAAGAATTGAAAGAGCAATTAAAAGATTTGCTGGAAAAGGGCTTCATTAGGCCAAGTGTTTCACCATGGGGTGCCCCTGATTTATTCGTGAGGAAGAAAGATGGGTCTCTCAGAATGTGTATCGATTATAGGCAACTGAACAAGGTCACGATAAAGAACAAATATCCCCTCCCAAGGATAGATGATTTGTTTGACCAACTTCAGGGCGCCTCTTGCTTTTCTAAGATAGACCTTAGATCTGGCTACCATCAGTTGAAGGTGAGGGAACGTGACGTTCCAAAGACAGCCTTCAGGACTAGATATGGCCATTTTGAGTTCTTGGTCATGTCCTTCGGACTGACGAATGCACCTGCCGCCTTTATGGACTTGATGAATAGAGTGTTCAAGCCATATCTTGATTTGTTTGTGATTGTGTTCATCGATGACATTCTGGTGTATTCAAGGAGTGAGGAGGAGCATGCTAACCACCTCAGAGTGGTCCTCCAAACTCTTAAGGACCATGAGTTGTATGCGAAGTTCTCCAAATGTGAATTCTGGCGTGAGTCAGCGGCCTTCCTAGGCCACGTGGTTTCCGGTGACGGTATTCGAGTGGATGCCCAAAAGATTGAGGCGGTTAAGAACTGGCCCCGACCGACCACTCCAACTGATATCAGAAGTTTCTTGGGGCTGGCAGGCTACTACCGCAGGTTCGTGGAGGGATTTTCTTCCCTATCCGCGCCACTGACCAAATTGACTCAGAAAAAGGTCAAATTCCAGTGGTCCGAAAAATGTGAAAGGAGTTTCCAGGAATTGAAAACAAGGTTAACTACTGCACCGGTCCTAACTCTACCCGACGGGACCGAAGACTTCGTAATCTATTGTGATGCCTCGATGGTTGGATTGGGATGTGTATTAATGCAAAGGGGGAAAGTGATAGCTTATGCTTCCAGGCAGCTCAAGGTTCATGAGAGAAACTACCCAACCCACGACCTCGAGTTGGCAGCAGTGGTGTTTGCACTTAAAATTTGGCGGCACTACTTGTATGGAGTGCATGTGGATGTGTTCACTGACCACAAGAGCTTACAGTATGTTTTTAGCCAAAAGGAACTCAACTTGCGACAGAGGAGGTGGTTAGAATTGCTCAAGGATTACGACATGAGCATACTTTACCACCCAGGTAAAGCTAACGTCGTGGCTGATGCTCTTAGCAGGTTATCAATGGGTAGCACAGCCCATGTGGAGGAAGGAAAGAAGGAGTTAGCCAAGGACGTGCATCGGTTGGCTCGATTAGGAGTACGACTCGAGGAGAACAACGAAGGAGGAATTAATGTCCAGGACGGGTCTGCTTCCTCGTTAGTGGTGGAGGTGAAGGAAAAACAAGACCAAGACCCTGTCCTACTCCAATTGAAAATTGAAGGAGGATGTCCAAAATCAGAGGGTGATGGTCTTCTCCAAAGGGGGAGATGTAGTGTTGAGATATCAGAGTCGATTGTGTGTCCCAGATGTTGATGGCATACGAGACAGAATCATGGAAGAAGCTCATAACACTAGATATTCCATTCATCCTGGCTCCACCAAAATGTACCATGACTTAAGGGAGGTCTATTGGTGGAATGGAATGAAGAGAGACATCGCGGAGTTCGTTTCGAAATGCCCAAATTGCCAACAAGTGAAGGTTGAGCATCAAAGGCCATGTGGATTGGCTCAGAACTTTGAAATTCCGGAGTGGAAATGGGAGATGATTAATATGGACTTTATCACTGGGCTTCCAAAGTCTCGAAAGCAACATGATTCGATATGGGTGATAGTGGACAGAATGACTAAATCAGCTCACTTCCTGGCAGTCAAGACGACGAACACTGCCGAAGAGTATGCCAAGTTGTACATCCAGGAGATTGTGAGGTTGCACGGAGTCCCCTTGTCCATCATTACGGATAGAGGAGCTCAATTTACCTCCCAATTCTGGAGATCATTTCAGAAAAGCTTGGGTACTAAGGTGAACCTGAGTACGACTTTCCACCCACAGACGGATGGTCAGGCGGAGCGTACAATTCAAACACTAGAGGATATGTTGAGAGCTTGCGTCCTTGATTTCAAAGGAAATTGGGATGATCATTTGCCTCTGGCTGAATTTGCATATAACAATAGTTATCATGCGAGCATCCAAATGGCTCCTTATGAAGCCTTGTATGGAAGGAGGTGTAGATCGCCCATTGGGTGGTTTGAGGTTGGAGAAGTGGAGCTCATTGGACCTGATCTTGTTCACCAGTCGATGGAGAAGGTCAAGGTCATTAGAGAGAGGTTAAAGACTGCCCAGAGTCGCCAAAAATCTTACACTGACGTGAGAAGAAGGGATTTGGAGTTCGAAGTAGATGATTGGGTGTACTTGAAGGTGTCACCTATGAAGGGTGTCCTAAGGTTTGGGAAGAAGGGAAAGTTGAGTCCACGTTATGTTGGACCCTATCAAATCGTAAGGAGAATTGGGAAGGTGGCCTACGAGCTAGAGTTGCCTTCCGAGCTAGATGGGGTACACCCGGTGTTCCATGTGTCTATGCTAAAGAAATGCTTGGGAAACCCGGCCTTGGTGATCCCTGTTGATAGAATTAGGGTGAAGGATAACCTATCTTACGAAGAGGTTCCGGTTCAAATTCTTGATCGTCAGATTCGTAAACTAAGGAACAAAGAAATAGCCTCAGTCAAAGTCCTGTGGAGGAATCAATTCGTTGAAGAAGCCACATGGGAAGCTGAGGAGGAGATGAAGGCAAAGTATCCGCACCTGTTCGTGCCAACTGATGGTGAAAGCACTGAAGGTAAATCCTTGCTCTTCACTAAGCTAAGTATCGTATTCTTGTATCTGACTTACTATTATTGAATTGAGTGTGGGAATGAGTCGTAAGTCTATTTGTGCCTTAATGCCCACCTCCACTCCTCATTCGAGGACGAATGATCCCAAGGGGGAGATGATGTGACGCCCGATAAATTTACCGAAATGCCCCTAGAGTGAGGGTACGCGCGTAATGCATCTTCCGGGGTTCGTATGGCAAATCCAAGACCGGATTCGTGATCAGCATGAAAAATGGAGTGAGAAAATGGCCCGGGTCGAATTTTAGGACGACCCGATCGAAAGATAAATTTTCGATCCAAGTCACAAAACAGTGACTGTCCGCGACAGAGGCGCGACGCGCACCTGCCGCGGAGGGACACTTATATATTTTTCCAGCTTTTCGACGGGATGGAGAAAACTCGTTTAAGAATACTTTTTCCAAAAATACACAGTGCGCGATAGGTCCGCGTCAAATTCCAAACTGAAAATTTCTAATTGATTTCGAGGGGCATTCCGGTCAATCCCTAACCTCTCCTAAACACTAATACACGGCTAGTAAGGTCGTTTCTACACGAAAAGAGCCTAACAAAACCTATTCTAAGTCCTATTCTAAAATCTAACAAGGCTAGGGCTTGAGGAGAGGAGAGAAAGGCTTGGGGTGAGGAACACGAGAAGAGAATCCTCGACATCACCCGGTTGAACAGTGCATCACAGGTATGTAAGGCTAAACTAAAACATGAAATTGTTCTTTCATGTGCCCCATAGAGGTCATAGACGAATTGATGATTGAAGAGTCTACATGCATGATTTCTTTGATGGATTTTCTTGAAAATTATATTTGAAATTACATGTTTTCTATGTTGATGATCATCATACTATTTGTTCTCTTAAATTGAACACTTTCATGGAATTTGCATAACCCTACATGACTATTTTGAAGAGCATGCATAATGAATTTAAGACTTGAACCTAGAGCCTTGCATTGGGATTGTTGACTGTGATGATGAGTTGATGAAATCTTGATTGTTGTATGAGTCTCTATAAATGAACTCTACCGGTGTGTTTATTCACTTGTTTCCTAATGACCGTTATATACTCTTGGGTCATTGAGAAGGTGTTGATGATAGGGTTAAAGTCCCTATGAGATATTGATGATAGGGTTAAAATCCCTATGAGAGGTTTGATGATAGGGTGGAAGTCCCTATGAGATAATTGATGAAAAGGGGCCAAGGTCCCGGTGAAATATCAGTCGTGGACGGGGAGTGAATCCCTATGAGACTGGTTGAGGTTGATTTTATGAGCATTGAGTCGGGAGGAGTATTGAGCACCGAAATGAGCAGAAGTGAGTCCCACTCGAACTCATTAACTACGTCGCCAAACGTAGGAGAGGCTTAAACCATCGCATACATACACATGGTTTCCCTCGAGGTTTAACAGTCCCTGAAAGCAATAGAGGATTTGTTCAGTTTGATTCCATGTCGGGTATATTGATATGGGATCCAGTGTTCCTTACCTGGCAAGTTTGGGACCACTGTGGCAACATCAGGGTGATTGTTGTACATTCACTGGCTCATAAGTGAGTGTTGTCGATTAAGAGAAACTCCCGGGAAAAATTCGTACCTTATTCTGAGTCTAGATGAGATGTGATGAGAGGGGGGGGGGGTGAACTCCTCTGATGATCCATGTGATGAGTTGAGACTTTGATGAGTCTGAGATAATGATGTGTCACTTGCCCACTCTGTACTTTTTTCGCAGACAGGCAAGCTGGCGGTTAATGTGATTATGATGTATATTTTGACTTGATATTATTTTCCATATTTTCTACCGGTTTCTGTTTCATTCAGCTATTTTACATACCAGTACATTCCAAGTACTGACGTCCACTCTGGACTGCATCGTTTTATGATGTAGAGGCAGGTACTAGAGATCATCAACAGGCGCTCCGTTGAAGATCAGGGATCCGAAGTTGCTTTGGTGAGCCTCCCCTACTCCGGAGAAACCATTATTTTATTTCATCATGCTTTAGAGTTAGGATTGGACTATTATCTTATTTTGTTTTTGGGTAGCCATGGGTCTGTCATTGGCACCACATGATTTAGTGATAGAGGCTTCATAGATCGGTGTCGAGCATTGATGTTGATATTGTGAGCTAGTTCTTTCTACTAGCCTTCGTTATTTTGCTTATATTATATTGAGAACTTTAGATGAACTGCGTTCACTGCTTGCATATACTTTCCGCTGATCAGTAGAAGTATGATTGAATGATGTGATGAGACTAGGTGGTTCGCTTGGGGGCTAGCAATAGTCTTCGAGTGCCGGCCACGCCAAGGGTACCCTCCCGGGGCGTTACTCAATTTGCTTTGTGAGCATGTGATTCATGAGTTGTCTGTGAAAGAGGCATATAACACTGATTGACCTGTAAAGGGGTTCAAGGTTTATTTTAGAAGGTTTAATTTGGACAATCAGATTAGACAATATAATAAATAAATATTTAGTGATTTTACTTTAGGAGAATTATTAAAAATAACGGTAAATATGAGCCAATAGGTTAATATCGAGGGTATATTTGAGCCAAAAGGTTGACGTCAGGGGCATTTAAAGACCGAAAGATGGATGAAGGATAGTTTTATCCCAACTCAAATAATTAAAAAGTATTTTAGACAGTTTTCCATTAAAAAAATAAAATAATCATTAACTACGTAGATTTGTCAAAAAAGAACTCGATAACTCATTCTTTAAGAGAAAACTAAAATAATGCCTATATTTTCCAAATAAAACAAATAGAAAACCAGTATTTTCTTAGTCAAGTCTATATGACGGATAACTCATTCTTTATGGGGTCGTTTGGTTGGCAACATGTTATTCAAGGATAATTGATCTTCGGATAAGTTATTCCACAATATATTTGGGATAACTTATCCCATCACTAAGACAAAAATGGTGAGATAAATAGTCCAAGGATTACCTTATACCTCCAACTAAATATGGGATCAAATAATCCTATATTTTATACCGAAATTATTATAATTTATATATCACACCAAACGATGAGAAAACTGAAATAATACCTATATTTTGCAAATAAAACAAACAGAAAACCAGTAGTGTTTCTTATTCAATTGTATGGCATTTTCCTTCTACCATTACTTTGACTTCCAGCATCATTTTTTTTATTTATTTTTTTGGTGATAAGCATCATATAGTCATATCTATATTCAAACAGGTATAACATTAAATTGTCCATCGTCAAATTTGTCTCGAACAACATAAGAATACCAATTGGACTTTTCCAAATACAAAACAATAAAAAAAAATTTAAGGTGGCCAACCGGTGGGCAATAGCTCATGTTCTAGTCAAAGGCCCATAATTTGATCCTGTTCTTTTTTAGTTTTCAATTCTTATTGGAGAAAGATTGGAATTCTAATCTTATTTGGAAAAGGATTGGAATAGTACTGGTTTTGGCTTTAGGAAAAAGAATAACTCATTATCTATAAACAGTACAACTTTTAAAAAAATTATGTATTGCTCATTATTATTCATTTTTGAGAGATCTAGTACATAAGAGAGGTCTTAGAGAGAGCTTTCAACAAAAAAGGGGAAAAAAAAGAAGAAAAGGATATTTTCCGCAGCAGTTTTTCCTCTTCGACCAACCGTCTTCAAATTGTGTTTCCCGATTCGTTAACTGTTGGATTTGGCTGAAATTTTGACTGAATATTCCTAACATCTTAATCTTTGATTTGAACGGTGGAGATCGGATTCGTTGTTCAGTAACATCCGATTTTGAGTCCCGAACAGTAGCTCTAATTTGGGTGTTTTTCTTCCTTCTTCTCCTTGTTGGTATAGATATTGCTTTTTCTTGTTTGGTAATTGTTGTGTAGCCATTTAGGAGAATATTTGTAACCCTCTTATTGTTATAGTGGAGCAATTTGGATCTCGGTGATCATGTGGTTGTTACCTTTGTTTTGAAGGATTTTTCCACGTTAAATTTGATGTTCCCTATTTTCTCTAATTTCGCATTTTGCATCCTTCTGTCATAACAAGTGATATCACAACTAGCCAGTTTTTCTTAAAATATTTGAAGTGGTAGAATGTATTGACAAACCTCTCCTACTTCATTATTGTTTTCTACTTCACTCTTTTGTAAATCAGTTTTGATTTTGTGGTTAACTGGTTACGATTCCGCTCTGGCTACATGAATCTATTTCATCTAAATTTTTAAGTTTTTTTCTTTTGTTAAACTAAGTTTAATATGAAAAATAAAATTCATAATATTATTTTTATTTTTTGGAAAATAGTCTCTTTATTTCTATGAGGTAGTGGTAAAGTTTATGTATATTTTTTCCTCCCCAGACTCCACTTGTGAAACTCCACAGGGTATGTTATTGTTGTATTATTTTCATTTTTCACTAATTAACATCTCAACAACTAATTAACTGTTTTTAGTTAATATTTCAACAATAGCTTATTAATCGCTACTTTTTAATCACTAATTAATTATTTCTAATTAACATTTCAGCAACTAGCAATTCATTACTGGATTGTAACGCCCGTGAAATTACCAAAATACCCCTAAAGGAGAGGTGTGCAAGAAACGTGCCTTCCGAGGCTCGGATCAAAAATCCGAGAGCGGATTCATGGTCAGCACTGAAAATTGAGTGGGGGAAAGGTCTCGGTTGAATTTTAGAGCAACCGAGTCGAAAAATAATTTTTCGTTTCAAAACGAAAAACAGTGAGCCTCCGCGATGGAACCGCGACGCGGACCTATCGCGGAGACACACTTATGTTTTTCTGAAAAATTTCGACGGAGTTGAATTTCCGAAAATACACTGTCCGCGACCAGTCCGCGAGGTCGGGATTTAATTTCTTAAAATTTCCAAGGGCATTATGGTCCATTCCCACCTTTCCTAAACGTACCCCTATGACCTATATAGGTCGGTTTTCACGAAAAAGGGTTCAAAAACCCCATTGAAGAAGTGTTCCTAAGGTTCCTAAGGCTAGGACTTGAAGAAGGTTGAGGAGATCAAGAGGAAAGCAATTGGTTTCGTGTGATTACCTTTTTCCAGCTATGTAAGGCTACACCTAAAGCACGAGAATGTCCTCCCATGTGCCCCATGAGTAATGTATTAAAGTTTAATGGTGATGATGCTAGGGTAATGAAGTGAAACATGTTAATTCATGTAATGTAATGAATAAATGTCATTATTTTATGCATAAACCTACATATTTTCCTGCATTGATGATGACCCTCATAAAAACCCTCATGCATCCTTTTAAACTATTTTCTTGAAAAGCATTTAGTTGAAAACCTTATATCTATTGTATATGTATTCTAAAAAAGCACGCATGATGAACATGGGTGCGTGTGTAGAGTCTAGAGTAATGATAAAATAATGAATGATGAATGTTGAGCATGAGAATGTGGGATTGTCTCTAAGTTGAGAGTCAAAGTTCCTAAACTAGTTTTCCTAAAGTCTATGATGTTAATGCTAATGCAATGAGATGTCAATGATGTTAATGTAAATGAAATGTTAATGATAATGTATTATGCCCCTATGGGGACTAACGATGATGTAATGGTCCCTATGGGACTAATGATGTTAATGTTTTATGAGCAATGTCGAGTCCTGGGAGGAGTATTGAGCACCGAAATGGATAAAAGTGAGTCTCACTTGAATCCAATAACTACATGGCCCGCGTAGGAAGAGAGGATTGAACCGCAATGCAGACGGCTCCTATCTTGTCCCAAATGCGGACTAATGTTATGTTTTAAGGATCCACTAATGTTACGTTCCTTACCCCGGGCAGAGTAAGGGATGGATGTGGCAACGACATCGTTTCGTTGTATCATTACTGGCTCATAAGTAATGGTTGTCGGTTAAAGAAACTCCCAGTTAGGCCTCTCAGAAAAGGTTTCACTAATAGTACTCTAATGTCAATGTTAATGTAAAGGTCAATGTTAATGTAAAGGTCAATGTTAATGTTTCCCTGATGTAAATGTTAAGGTCTCATGACGATGTACGATGTGTTTCAGCTATTTTACATGCCAGTACATTTCACGTACTGATGCCAATTGCCGCTGCATCGTTTCATGATGCAGATACAGGAGCTAGAGGACTTCAGCAGCCGCCCCGTTGAGGTCAAATGTTTTCAAGTTCAGACTGTGGTGAGCCTCCTTGTTTTCGGAGGAAACCTTTATTTAATGTTATCCTGTTTCTTTTGAGTTGGGTAGCCATGGTATGTCATGGTCCCCTTCCTAGACGTTTTAAGTAATGTTAGAGGCTTTGTAGACATAATGATGTAGTCAAGGTGAATGTTTTGATAACTGGGCAATATTTCCTTGCTTGGGTTTTTATGATCAGATTAATGTTTGGCCATTGGCCCACCATTTTTAAGTATTATTTACTATTTCCTTCCGCAATGTCTGAAATGAATGATGTGATGAAGCTAAGTGGTTCGCTTGGGGGCTAGCAATAGTCTCTGAGTGCCGGCCACGCCTAGGGTACCCTCCCGGGACGTGACAAACTTGGTATCAGAGCACAGAGTTCAAGAGTCCTAGGGAGTCTACGAAGCCGTGTCTAGTAGAGTCTCGTTTATGCGTGTGTTGTGCACCACACTTCACAAACAGGATGCTACAGGGCATTAGGAAATGGTTCCACTTCTTTGATGTTCCGAGTCGTGCGTTAGAGCTTGACTTTAAGTAAACCTCTTTAATTCGTGCATTACGCGTTTGTAGATAATGCCTCCAAAACGTACTGCTGCCCAAAGAGATGGTTCTGTCCCAAGTACTGAGAACCCCTTGCCAGAACGTGAGACAAGGAGACGGGGACGACCTGCTGGAGCTACTGAGGCTCCACCAGCATCTCCAGTTCAGTCAGCCCCCACCTCAGAGGCAGACTTCAGGGGAGCCATTGCCATGCTCACCCAGTTGGTGGCCTCGCAAAGTAGAAGTCGTGGTCCCCAGACCCCAAGCTCCAGTTCCCAAGAGCCAACTGCTGCGTCCAGGCTCAGAGATTTTTTGAGGATGAATCCGCCAGTCTATACGGGTTCTAAGTGGTTCGCTTGGGGGCTAGCAATAGTCTCTGAGTGCCGGCCACACCTAGGGTACCCTCCCGGGGCGTGACATGGATACATCTAGTTTAACTCCTTTTTTTTTGGGGGGGGGGGGGGGGGAAGAAAAAATTAAAATTAAAGCCAAAATTTAGTATACAAACTTTGTATCTTTGAGTTTTACTAAGTATAAAAATTTAATTTTCTTCAAATTTCTATTTGGTGCCTTAAACCTGAATAAACCCGCAATCTTCTCGGCTCCACATTAATTTTAAAAATAATTCCATATTAGTCCCACCCCACGTAGCTTTATACCTGCCCTATGTTGCGTAGCTCTAAACCACCCCGTACCTATCCCGACCCATGTAGCTCCAAGTTTGATTTACCTTACTTATTTGGTCTGCGTCCTTTAAACATTTTTGCCCTTGAATATTACCGGAGCTCATACAAATTTACCAATGGAAAAAATATCACATATAAGCTATATTAGCCCTCAGTTATACTTTTAAAATATATTTGTGCCTTTCATCCAACTTTAGCATCATATTTTTTCTTCTACTTTAAAAATGGGGCATATTTACTCTACAATATTGAATCCTCATGTTTTCAATATTTTTGCCTTTATACTCTAAAAAGTGTATGCTTTGCTCTACCATATTAAATCTCATTTTTCACCTTAATTTTTTTATGTGATTTATGGAATATATGTTTTTTCAATGAAATCTATTAACCCATTAATTGGGGAAAAAATATGTTAGCCCATTTATTAAATGAGTTATTAGACCATTTATCAAATAAGTTAGTAAATAAATGTCAGAGGGGTGGGGGGAAGGAAAGTCTCATACATAAGTTCCGTAAATCACATAAAAAAAAAAATTAGGATAGAACATTAGATTTAATATCGTAGGAATAAATATGACATCTTTTAGAGTGTAAGGAAAATACTATCCTAAAGTTGGAAGAAAAGGGCATATATACTGAGGACATGATAATTTAATATGGTAAGAGTGAATATAATCTTTTTGAGACTACAAGAGTAAGTATAATTCTAAAATTGGATCAAAAAGACAAATATCTTGAAAAAGTATAACATAGGAACCACCTATAATGTCAATCAGACAAATGATAGACGACTCTATGAGACAGTAGATGGTGCGGGGCCTGTTTGGTTGAATACTGACCTTCTAATTTGTCTAAGGAACATTTTATTCTATTTGTTCCATTATTGAGTACTAATACTTCTTAAATAAAACGAGTAAAGCAAAACTACCAAACTCTAGCAATAATGGAAAACAACTTCAAAACTACATGCATACTATTAATTTATAACAGAAAATCAAAAAAGAACAACTATCTACAAGAGAATCCAAACTAAAAGAACACAAAAGCATAAAGGGACCACCTAAAAAACTTCAAAACTAGCAGATGATAATAAATAATGCAAAACAACCTCAAAACCACATGAATAATACTATTTTATACCACAAAATCAGAAAAGGACGACCATCTACGATACAAAATTCTCAAAACAAAACAACATAGTAAGTCGTAACTCATCCCAATGCACACAACAATCAGAACCAAAATTAGATAAAAAGTACTATTTGAACTCAAAATAAACAAATAATAATTCACTACTCCAGCATATCAATAGACGACCACAAATCAAAAACCCAAACTAAAAATCGTAAAAGTAATAACAATAAAATTCTCATTTACTAACCTACAAAGTAAAGCCACAGATATTCCTTTGAAGTAGATGAACTGCTGGAACTCCAATGAAATCTCATGTAAGTCGAATCGATGAAGATATTCCTTTGAAGGTTGTGTTGCATTTGTAGGAACTAAGGGACGGAACTAATTAGATCCTCTTTTAAGTTAGGGATCTTTGAACGGGTCGGGTTTTTAAGGGCGGATTCAGATTTTTTTAATTTGGGATCCTAAATGGAATGCCTATGTGGATGTCCATGTGTCAAAATCCATCACACATCGGATGCCACATGTGAGGTCAAACGGAGACTTGGATGTGAAGGGTAGGAGTGGCCCGCTAGTTTGACGGTAAGGGTAAGTTTGAGACCAAAAATAGCTAAAGGGTATATGTGAGCTAATTCGAATACTTTAAGGGTAATTTTGATCCTTTTCCGTTTATTATTAAATGAGTTATTAGACCATTTATCAAATAAATTAGTAAATTAATTTCGAAGGGGTGGGGGGAAGGGAAGTCTCATATATATGTTCCGTAAATCACATAAAAAAAATTAGGATAGAACTTGGGATTTAATGTCATAGGAATAAATATGACATCTCTTAGACTATAAGGAAAATACAATCCTAAAGTTGGAAGCTTGATATATGCTTAAGTTTGTACAAGACCTGACACATATAGCATTTTTGTTGGAATGTCAGATATTAGAGTAACCAGGTCTGGACCACTAAAAAATTTCAAAGGAAGTCTTAGCATATCTTCATGGAACAACAACTACATGCTTAAGTAAAAGTGATCAGATGACTTGAAAGTCATTGGCTACTCTGATTTAGACTTTGCTGGTTATGTTGGTTCATAAAAATCACGTTCAGGATATATTTTATGTTAGTCAGTGGAGCTATATCTTGGAGAAGTGCCAAACAAACTCTGACTACAATTCTACTATGGAAGCTGAGTTCGTTTCTTGTTTTAAGGCTATCTCAAATGGTGTAAAGTTCAAGAGTTTCATTTTTGGGCCTATAATTATTGACTCCATATCTAAGCCATTAAGGTTATATTGTGTCAATTCAGCCATTGTCTTTATGGCTAAGACTAACAAATGTGGTAGTCGAAGGAAGCCAACATCAAATATCTAGCAATAAGAGAACGTGTTAAAGATAGTGGTCTTTGAACACGTTAGTGTTGAAGTGATGTTGGCTGATCTTTAACTAAAGGCATGTCACTGCATAAATTTAAGGATCATGTATTCACAATGGGATTTAGTCTCACAATGTAAATTTCATTGTAATAAGGCATGTTAGTGAAATAGTATATTATATAATATTTCTTGTTAAATATGTGCACATTCAGTTGTATTTTCAGAAATATTGCTAAAGTATGGACTAGGAATAAGCATTAGATTTATTCATTAAATAATACTCCATCTGTCCCATTTTATGTGGCACCCTTTCTTTTTTGGTCCGCCCCAAAAAGAATGTCACCTTACTCTAATTGGAAACAATTTAACCTTAAAATTCTTCTTTTACCCTTAATGAAATGATTTTCAATCATACAAATATCTCAAAATGATTTTAGACTACAAGTTTCAAAAGTCTTACTTTTTTTCTTAAATATCGTGCCAAGTCAAATGGTGTCACATAAAATGAGACAGAGAGAGTATGAGTTAAAATTTGGAGACAGTGTATTGTGATACAAGGAAGATGCTACTTGCTTTTAAAGAAATTATCGCTATGATTCATGTATTATATTTCATTAATGGGATTAGAATATAGAGACCGAGTAGGAGAATGTTAGCATTTTGGTGAACCTATTATATATCCCACTAATTTGAAGGTTGGTAACTTCTTCTGCCTGTTTTAAGACCTCGCATAACCTCTTAGAAACTGTCAAAACTGTTCCTAATGGAAGCATGGTTACATATATATCATCTGGTTCAAGGTCCCTAAGCACATTACTTCTTTAAACTTTAAACCATCTAGGAGTGACGTTTTGAGTGCTTAGAAAGTCTTTGAAGCAGAGAAGATTTACGGGATTGAAAAACAAACATCAAAGACTTCGACTACTCGTAACAATGACTAGAGATATGTTGGTATACTGTTTTAGCTGCGGTACTTCTAAATTTTATCTCAAGATCGGGTTGGTGGTTGATTCAACTAGTTTATCCAAATGGATTTAAGCGGTCGTGTTAATGGACTAGAAACGGAGTTGTTGAACCAGTCCGATTACAAGGTATGGAAGACATGTAATGAATCATACCTTGTGGATGAGAATTTGTGGGAAGTTGTTAATGGAAGTAACATAAGTCCTCCTAACGGCAGACAGAAAAATAGCAACACATACCAGAAGTGGAAGCGGACTAATGCAAACGCAAAATTTATCCTGAAAACAACAATCTCATCTAGTTTATTTGATCATATTATAAGTGTAAATCAGCTCATGAAATATGAAGGACTCTCAATCGTTTGTTCAATAAGAGGAATGAAGCTCGGCTACGACTAACTTTTGGAGAATGAACTGGCTAATACCACTTAAAGTAATCTTTCCATTGCTGAGTATTTTTTGAAATTAAGAACTTATGTTCTGAAATATCTTTATTGAATTCGAAGAGGGCTATTTCTAAAGCACGAAGGAGAAGAATTATCGTTCTTGGTTTCAAGCCAGAATATATTCCTTTTGTGACGTCAATTCAAGGGTGGGCTCAACAACCATCCTTGGAGAGATTTGAAAATTTATTGTCGTCACAGGAGTTACTAGCCAAACAGTTGGCTAGTGTATTTGTTAATGAAGGGGAAGGAAATGCTCTTGTAGCCAAGAAGAGGAACTTTAAGGAAAAAGCAAGAGACACGCTACATGATCGATCCTCAGGTGGTTCAAGCTCACCTGGAAAGAAGAAAGAGCCTTCTAATTATTATAGCAAGAAACCTCTCAAATGTTATTGATGTGGCAATATAGGACACATAAAAAGATATTGTCGAGCAAAGAAAAGCAATACGGCTCAAATTAAGAAAACTACCGAAGAAAAAGAAGATTGGGGCAAGTGTTTCTTAGCCGAGGCTCAAGAAATAGATGTCATGATTTCTATCAACCCTGAAAGAGATCGGATCGAGGATTTAGGATATAACACAGTTGATCACACGGAGAAGGAAGACATTGATGTCATCAGTATGAAGCAAGAAACTTTCAGAGATATTTATACTGATGATATGACAGCTATCGAAGAAATGAAAGAAGTAGATCCTCATGAAGTAGTATATGAAACTATATATACTAGTGGTGACCTTAATGGAGAAAGTATTGAGGAGATGTATTAGAAGTTGAAGTCTCTGATCAATCATCGGCCATATGTCAATCGTTGGCTTAAATCAGACAATGGAAGCAAATGAAGAACAAATAGACAAAGACACTGATCTTGCAAAGCCAAATGTCAAGTGGAGAGACAAATGACATAATTTTTGGAAGCTTTCAAGATGATAAACTAATTATCGAAGAGATAAAAATAAAATCTAATGGTAGATTCTATTATGATATGGAGACTTCATAGGAAATTAATAATCAGATAGCCACCAACTCAAATGAGAAGGCTGATACAAATGAAATCCCCTTCTGTTCTGTTTATCCAAATAAAACAACTAACAGGAAGCTAAGAAAAAGGGGGTGTCTTGAGAACTCAACCGGGAGACAATTCACATGGATCGATTAGCAATGAGGAATCTTCATCCCTTAAAGAAACAAGAGGAGTCTGGAAGAAACTGTCGAGAATTTCACCAAAACGTGACTCATAGTTTCATCTGAGTTCTTCCACAACAAGTGTGGGATAATTTTCAAAAAATCACTTTAAAGGGAAATGTGAAAAATAAAGATGATTTTTTGGAAGATACAAATAATTTTGATATATGGAACTTTCAAGAGGTTTGTAGAGTAATACCCTAAGTACTTGTTTTATTTAAGAAATGTGTAGATGTTCTAGAAAATTAGATATTTTAAGTAAATCATGGAATAGTTAGATTCTTTTTAGACATTTAGAAGATAAGGTTATCTAGATTGTTCTTGTAGATGTATCTAGAACCATCCTTATACTAGTATAAATAAGGATGGCCTTAGGCATTTGTAGCCATTCCAAAAAAAATCCAAAACCAAAATCAAAAAATCTTTTTCCATAATAATGTTCTCATTTCCAAAATCTTCCTTCTCCTTTTTAGCTTCCTTTCCGTTAGTTGAATCTTCCATCTTCGCTAACGATTTTGGGTTAGCAGAAGGTTTCAGTGATTATATTTTTCTTCTGTTATATTTCTATCTAGTGAAGCAAGGGCATTTAGATCCCCATGGATGTACATTATACTTTTTTGCCTTGGACCATTTTTTGTCCAATTGGATCTGACAGGGTTGTTATCTGTCATCCGAGGAATAAAGATATAACAAGTGTTCAAGTCTTCACTAAATATGATCGAAACAAAGATATCTAAAGTCTCCTGAAAATACATTCAATACGAGAAATACACCTTCGATATCAAGTAGAAAATATAGAACACAAGGACATACTCTCGAAATCAAGATAACAGCATGTTAATACAAAAGGTACATTTATCAGTCTATGAGGGGCTAAATTTCTATCATCATCACTCAAAGACTTCTTTGAAAAAAATCCAATTTGGGCATGATAAGTGGCATACATTGAATTCCAAAGAAGTGGCATAGTCATTGAATTCCAATTTGGGCATGATAATTCCCCCTAGCTAAGAACAAGCATCTTTACTTATTTCATTAACGTTGATCATTCCGTCTTTGATGACCTCTCAGGTCTGAAATGGAGAATCAAACAAGAAGGACAGAAATAATGTTGCCTCCAAAGAACAATTAAGAAGAGCAAGGACAACCACAAACCTTAGCACTAGCATGTGCACTTCCGTTAAGTCCTCGGGGAACGATAGCACAATAGACCACCACAGGTCGGATAATGATAATTGTGATGATAGAGATGATTAATGGTTGTGATTGAGGATTACTGACAAAGTGGGGGTAAAAATTATCCAAACAAAATTTAGTGATTTTACTGTGAACCCCAGGCCTCATCTTAAATATCATTTTAGTAGGTGAATTATTGAAACAAAAGAAAGGAAAGGTTTTAAAAGTGGTCATTTTCAAAACAAAATTGAACAATAGGATTTGGAATTGCATCATCTAAAAACAAGGAGCAAGAATTTCTTTTCTTTGCAAAAGGCAAGTTACTGTATGACTGAAATGTTTCTTTATTTCTCTACTTTTCCTCCGCCTTCCCCTTTTCTCTTTTCTTGTTTTTTCCCCTTTTTCACTTTTGACTTTTTAGGTTCTTAGCTTTTGCTTTTTCAATAATTTCACTTGTCCTGAGTTATTTCATTGGAATATGATCAAGGGAAGTATCAGTTGATGCCGGACAACAAGATGTTATGTTTGCGCTATGACGATAACAACTTGGAATTTGGTTACTTACTAGGCCTTTCTGTATGGCTACCAACTGCTGTTCTGGCTTACTGTGTGCTCAAATTTCTCTTCAGTTGCTAAGTCATCATCCTCAAAAGTTAGAAATGGTTGAGCACAAAAAATCAGATGCTTCTCAAGCTGAAGATCAGTTGGATAAAGCAAATAACTATTCTGTACGTTCAGTACAGATTTAGGCTGAGGCAGAAAAAGATGCAAAGAGTAACAAGAGTAGAGGAACCAGGATCTAAATTGATTGCTAAGGAAGAAGAAAGTTGTTTGTCAAAAGTGCCCCCAGGTCTAGAGCTTTTCAGCCACAGACATCCTCTGCCCAGATTCCATCTTAGAGGAGCAGAAGGTATAAGATGCAATATGTGTATTATAATAGTTGCGATCATTGTCATTACTTTCTCCATGAAGTATGCTCCAACATTCCTAAAACAATTCGACATGATTTTCACCCTATGCACTCACTCACCCTTCTTCCCCTTCCTTCGAAAGTGGAAAGTGAATTCTGTTGTGTGGCTTGTGGTTATGACAATTCTTGTCCTCACCACTCATTGTTTTCATTTTACTATCATTGTGAGTTCTGTAACTTTGATCTTCATCTTAAATTTGCTTCTGTGAAGACGACCTTGATCCATAAGGTAAAATACCCTCTCAATCTTTTCACTTCCTTTCCGCTAAAAAGTGAAGGGGCAGCCGTGTTATGTGGTATTTGTAATCAAGTTATGAATAGGCAATCCGCTTGGCTTTTCTATAATCGTGAGTTTGATTGCATTTGCCATTTTGAGTGTGCTGCTGAAGAAGAGGTTGGAATTATAGGAGATCACAGTTATCTATCTGAAGTATAGGAATCGTTGATCCTCCGAAAAAGTTGTCCTGACCAACAATTAAAAGTCAAAAAAACTAGGAGAAGTTGCACACTTCAGCCACCGCCATCCACTGAATGCCATCAAACAAACGATTGAGGCGTCAACCATGAGTTGCAGCATATGTTCAAACCAGGCTTCGTCCAGTTACAGTTGCCAGCTGTGCAATTACTTCATCGATGAGACTTGTGTCCCTTTACCGCAAAAGATACAACACCATTTTCACCCAAATCACCCCCTCAAACTTGGTAGCTATACCGATCATCCAAAGTTCAAATGTGCAGCTTGTGGCCATGAAGACGGTGCAGCATACCGTTGCTCTCCTTGTAAATTCAGTCTCCATCGTAGCTGTGCTGGTGCTCCCATGACATTAATCCTTGGCACAAACAAGAAAGTTTCTTGTAAACTTCTCTATTCGTATCCATATGAGGGTGAGATGGCTGTTATCAAATGCAGTGCTTGTTCCAGTGAATTAAACTCAATGCAGAGCTTCTTGTACTACAAATTCGACCTCGATGAAGTGCTTCATGTCCAATGTGCACTTGATAGAGAAACTAACTCTTATGATACTAAGTTTCTTTTAGCTTCTGAAAGACTGAATAGTATTAAAATAAAGTAGTAATTTTGATAACAAGCAGCACATGAAAATTCGTCATTCATAAGAATCTTCAGGTTTTTTAATGGATGACCAGTTGAATTTTCAAGAATTAATCTCATCATTATTGAACTAGGATGACCTACTCGATCCTGCCATAGCATAAAAGTTTTTGAATCAGTAATCTTCTTGTTTACGATCGAATGTGCTTCAATTGCACTGATTTCTGCATAATATTGTCACACCCCGGGAGGGTACCCTTGGCATAGCCGGCACTCAGAGACTATTGCTAGCCCCCAAGCGAACCACCTAGCCTCATCACATCATTCAATCACGTACTTCTAATGACCAGCGGAAATTATATGCAAGTAATGGACACAATTCATCTAAAGTTCTCAATATAATATAAGCAAAATAACGAAGGCTAGTAGAAAGAACTAGCTCAAAATCTCAACATCAATACTCGACACCTGTCTATGAAGCCTCTACCACTAAATCATGGGGTGCCAATGACAGACCCATGGCTACCCAAAACAAAGTAAGAAGATAGTCCAATCCGAACTCTAGAGCATGATGAAAGTAAAATAGTGGTTCCTTCGGAGTAGGGGAGGCTCACCAAATCAACTTCGGATCTCTGATCTTCAACGAAGCGCCTGTTGATGATCTCTAGTACCTGCCTCTACATCATAAAACGATGCAGTCCAGAGTGGACGTCAGTACTTGGAATGTACTGGTATATAAAATAGCTGAATGAAACAGAAACCGGTAGAAAATATGGAAAGTAACATCAAGTCAAAATAAACATCATAATCACATTAACCGCCGGCTTGCCCATCTACGAAAGAGTACAGAGTGGGCAAGTGACACATCATTATCTCAGACTCATCAAAAGTCTCAACTCATCACATGAATCATCTCAGAGGAGTTCAACCCCCCTCTCATCACATCTCATCTAGACTCAGAGTAAGGTACGAATTTTCCCGGGAGTTTCTCTTAACTGACAACACCCACTTATGAGCCAGTGAATGTACAACAATCACCCTGATGTTGCCACAGCGGTCCCAAACTTGCCAGGTAAGGAACACTGGATCCCATATCAATATGCCCGACATGGAATCAAACTGAACACATCCTCTATTGCTTTCAGGGACTGTTAAACCTCGAGGGAAACCATATGTATGTAGGTGATGGTTTAAGCCTCTCCTACGTTTGGCGACGTAGTTAATGAGTTCGAGTGGGACTCACTCCTGCTCATTTCGGTGCTCGATACTCCTCCCGACTCAATGCTCATAAAATCAACCTCAACCAGTCTCATAGGGATTCACTCCCCGTCAACGACTGCCAGTCTCATAGGGACCCACTCCCCATCCGCGACTAATGTTTCACCGGGACCTTGGCCCCTTTCATCAATTATCTCATAGGGACTTTCACCCTATTATCAATCATCTCATAGGGATTTTAACCCAATCATCAATATCTCATAGGGACTTTAACCCTATCATCAACACCTCCTCAATGACTCAAGATTATATAACAGTCATTAGGAAACAAGTGAATAAACACATCGCTAGAGTTCATTTATAGAGACTCATACAACAATCAAGGTTTCATCAACTCATCATCACAGTCAACAATCCCAATGCAAGGCTCTAGACTCAAGTCTCAAGTTTATTATGCATGCTCTTCAAAATAGTCATGTAGGGTTATGCAAATTCCATGAAAGTATTCAATTTAAGAGAGCAAAAAGTATGATGATCATCAACATAGAAAACATGCAATATAATTTTCAAGAAAATCCATCAAAGAAATCATGCATGTAGACTCTTCAATAATCAATTCAACTATGACCTCTATGGGGCACATGAGAGAACAATCCCGTGTTTTAGTTTAGCCTTACATACCTGTGATGCAACTGTTCAACCGGGTGATGTCGAGGATTCTCTTCTCATATTTCTCACCCAAGCCTTTTTCTCCTCTCCTCAAGCCCTAGCCTTGTTAGATTTTTGAATAGGACTTAGAATAGGTTTTGTTAGGCTCTTTTCGTGTAGAAACGACCTTACTAGCTGTGTATTAGTGTTTAGGAAGGGTTAGGGATTGACCGGAATGCCCATCGAAATAAATTAGAAATTTCCAGTTCGGAATTTATACGGTCCGCGACGAGGACCTATCGCGCACTGTGTATTTTTGGAAAAAAGTATTTTTAAACGAGTTTTCTCCATCCCGTCAAAAATCTGGAAAAATATATAAGTGTCCCTCCCCGGCAGGTGCGCGTCGCGCCTCTGTCGTGGACAGTCATTATTTTGTGACTTGGATCGAAAATTTATCTTTCGATCGGGTCGTCCTAAAATTCGACCCGGATCATTTTTCCACTCCATTTTTCATGCTGATCACGAATTCGGTCTCGGATTCGCCATACGAGCCCCGGAAGATGCGTTACACGCGTACCCTCACTCTAGGGGTACTTTGGTAATTTTACCGGGCGTCACAAATGTAGGCCAGACGATAAAGTTGGTAATTTTTTCAAAATATATTTCTGGCCCGAGACACTCTTGGTTTTACCAATGTATTCAATGTTCATTTCATTTAGTGTCGCAATATGATATCAATTTCTTTGGATATCTTTAAAACTTAGCAGATTTCTTGGGGATCTAGAAGAGAACAATGCATCTTCTATTACAATTTTTGTCCCCTTAGGCAGAAATATAGTTGCTCTTTCGGAGCCTTCAATTATTTTTGCACTACTATATATTGTAGTAACATTTGCTTTTCTTTTAAGTAAAGTAGAAAAATATTTCTCGTCTTTAAAAATTACATGAGTCGTTCCATTGTCAATAATACAAATATCTTCGCGATTGGTTATTGATCCAAACAAAATTTGAGGAATATCCATTCTTCAAAGAGAAAAATAATAAAGTAAATATCTATTTGGACCTCATGCGTGTTCATGAAAAGTCTTGCAAAAGTCAAATATATAATAATAAGGAAGACAAGATACAAATTATTATTATTTTTCCATTTTCATGGGATATAAAAACATAAGTGCACATATAAATAAAGAAAATTATTTTATATATTATCAGGCTCATCATCATTTACATTTTCATTAATATTTGGATTTCCTTTTGGAAAATTAAAGTAGTATGCTACATTCAGATACATATGTTCCATATTATCTTCAGACAAAAAGTTTGTCTCTGGATTCTCGACTCTTTTTAATGATGCCTGATATAGTTGAACAAGGCGTTTGGAAGACTGGCATGTCCTTGACCAGTACTCTTTGCCTCCACATCTGTGACATATACTTTCTGAATTTTTTTTGGAAAAGCTTCTGGTTTTTCTTCCTTCTTTTTAAATTGTTGGTCGTGCCTCGATGCGAGACGACTATCATGATTTCTTCTTTGACCTCGGCCACGACCATAACCACGACCACTTCTGGGACCATAATTTCTTTCTCGTTGTTTATAATTCGCCTAATTCACTTCAGGGAGTGGCGAAGAACCAACGAGCCGACTATCATAATTTTTCATCAATAATCATTATGCCTTACAACAATAAGAAGGTGGAAAAGTAATTCAGAATATTTTGTAAATCTCATACTATGATATTGCTGCTACAGAAGCATATTCGCGGGTGGAAATGTGGAGTATGCTTTTTCAAGCTTGTCAGCTTCAGTTATTTCTTCTCCGCATAAATTTAATTGTGATATAATTCTAAACATTGTTGAATATACTTAGTTATATTTTCAAAATCTAATAATCTTAGATTTAACTAATCATGACGTGCTTGTGGAAGGACGACCAACTTCAGGTGGTCGTATCTTTCATTAAGATTCTTTCACAATTTTAGGAGATCTTTTATTGTCAGATATTGTAATTTTAGTCCCTCGTCAAGATGGTGGTGGAGAAAATCAAAGTTTTGGCACAGTTTTGACTAGATGCCCTATTGTCATCTTTAATGGTGTCTGCCAGACCCATTGATTCTAAATGCAGTTCAGCATCTAGTGCCCATGATGAATAATTAGATCTAGAAATATTAAGTACAATAAATTCAACTTTTGATATGTTAAACATTTTGATAAAATGAATTCTTACCCTCTTTACCTATTTACAATAGCTTGAAATGGACAGAGCTTCGTGCTGATAACGTGTTATAAAATAAATCTAGGATTAACTAGAATAAATATCAAAAACTAAAAACTGAGAAAAAGAGAGAAATGAGGGAATAATTTTATCTGTGCATCATTTCTTTCACTGATGTGCCTCCACATTCAGAAGTTGAAGCATATATATATAGCCATGGTAGCCACTAATGTAGACTACCAACAACCTTCAAGATTGAACATTGAACAATTTCTTTTCAGCATAGCTACAATTGTTGGCTTTCCTTTTACAACAGTATTTCATATTTTTCTTTATTTTTCCTAATTTTGCTGCTGCCAGGAAGCCATAAGATCTTCCTCTCATTTCTCTTTTTTCTTCTACTTCATTTCTTTTGCCTTTCAATTTCTTTTCTTTTTAATTTTTTCTTAAAATAATTAGCAAATATATTTTTGAGTAACTAGAAAATATAATTTTTCAAATTAAAAAAAAGGTGAAATATTGATGGTCAGATTTATTTTTCAAAATTTTTAAAAATTTTTATTGTAGTCTTTGTTATCAATTAGTGTGGCTGGAGAAACTATTCTCTAATTGAGTTATTGCGGGTAATGTTTGAGTCATAATAGTTTCACTACTAGAAATAAGCTATTTTCCGATTACAATCGCCGACTACAAATATGTAGTCGGAAGTTTGAATAATTTTCCGACTACTGTCATCAGAATATTATATTTTATGTTATTATAATTTTTTAAAAAAATTTACCGACCATTTTTCGACTACTGAAGTCAACATTTTGCGGAATAAAATTAATAAAATAATTGATCAATTTTCCGATTGCTGTAGTCGGAAATTTACTTAAATAAATAAAAAATAAATTTAAATGATGGTCAGTCATATATTATTCTTTTTTAATTAAATACGAAAAAAATTTTGTCCCCAAAAATATATTTCCCTCCAAAAAATTTTCCCCCAAAATTTTATCCCCCCAAAATAAAAGAAAACTATTTTCTAAATAAAAGAAAAGAAAGAAAAATACTTTTTCTAAAACCTTGAATGAAAAATACTTTTTCTAAAACCTTTCTTCCCCAAAATAAAAAATCAAAAGGGTTCTTCTAAAAATCAGAAGGCACAAATTTTTTTTGGGGAAACAACGACCACGACGGAAATAGATCGGAGAAGATCGGAGAAATTGAAAACGGAAACAACGACCACAACTGGAAGAAAGGGATTTCTTCAAATTTGAACAAGATTTTTGGAGGTTAGTCTAACTTTGATTTGTGTTCTTCAAGTTTTAATCTGGGTTACTATTGTGCATCACCAAGTAAGTCTTCTAGGTGTTTTATGTATGATTTTATCAAGTGTGAGCTCAAGGTCTGGCACTGGTGAATCTTGAACTGAAATATCATGTCTGGTAAAAGTAGTTGAATTAATATCATGGTTTGACAAACAGACAGTTTGATTGGAAGTTACTAAGTCAAATCAGAATTCTGTGGGTGGATGTTAAACTGTTGGCAAAAGAATTCTCTGTTAAATTCCTGGTTTGACATGGCCCTGCTTCAGTATCTGATGTACACATATTCTTCTTAGCCTATGAATGTAAACCGAGTAATTTTGTGTGAAGGAATTAATGTTAACACTTATGTTTACTATCAGTTTATTGACTTGCACTGGTGATTTTCTTCCTCTTCCTTTGTCTTGATCAGTTGGTGTCGACATTCAGTGATCTTTGTATTAATTATTTCTGAGAGACGCAAGGGCAGGCCGGGTTAAGGGGAAAGAGAAGGGAAAAAGGATCAGAAATGTTCTTTTTGTAAGAGGGGGCAATTCTTGATTTTGTTGAGTGGTTATATTGTACAACCAAATGCTGTTTTTGATGTTATAACAAATGAAACAATGGCTGAAAGAGAAATTGGTGTAGTTTTGAAACAGAATATCTAAAGTGCATCTTTTGCCAAGATTTATTGTTGGAGTTTGTTGAAGGTTGATTGTAGATATTGTAAGAGTTTTGGTGAAATAGTTGTTGTCTTTGATGGATTCATCAATTAAAATGAGAAGGGGATTTTTGATGGATTTTTTGTAATGGAGTTTCTTGAAGTGGGGTGTGGAAATTGTGTTGAGCCAATGTTTTGAAACAGATTTTAATTGGCATACATTTTTGGCAGGGAGTCTTGAGAGAATCTCTGCTAATAAATCACAAGGAAGCATGCTTTTTCTTGTACAAGATTTCACAAAACTGAGGGCTTGGGTCTCCTTTATATAGAGTTTTTACATACAACAAGTCATATAAATAGAAGAATTTATGCCAAAATAGCTTTTAAATACATACGTTTGGTATGGTGTATAAAAAAAAATATTAAATATAATGTATTAGTAATATTGGTATATTTTTTGTTTTATTTTGTTTGACATATTTTCTTTTTAAGTCCATTTTAACAAAATGACTCTTTTTCTTTTTACGAGAAGAAATATGGATTAAGTTTTTGGAGAAATGGAACACTCCTGAATTTAAGAGAAAGTGTGAGCGAGCAAAGGCAGCTCGGGCTTCCATAAAGGGTGGCTCTTTGCATACCGGAGGTTCTATGAGTTTCGCAGCCCATCGACGGAAAATGGTAATCTTTTTTATTGATTTTCCTTACTTTTAACTAAATGCGATTGAACTTTATCTAACTCGTATTTTTTTTTAGACAAAATTAAAAGGTGAAGAGGTGTCTGTTGGTGAGGTGTTTGAAGAGACGCATAAGAGAAAAAAGATGGATGGTACAAGGGGAGAATGGATAGAGCCACGTGCAGAAGAGACATTTGTAAGTTATGAATTGTGGATGGTAACATAATTGTGGCGTTACATTTCCACTTATGCATTAAGTTATAGGCTTGTATTATGTTATGTTATACATTGATTGTGTTGGTTTGTTAAATAGGAATATGCTTGCCAGTTGCTGCTATTTGATAGTTAATTTGCTAAAATAGGTTACTTTCAATTATAGAGGAAGAATTATTAACATGGGTTTTTCTAGAATCGAGTTGAGTTTAGTGGCAAAGTTGTTAAACAAAAGGATAATAGTCTGGGTTGTGATGATAGTATTCCTAATTGCAAATGAACTATTGTACTGTAATTTAATTTGTGAATAGCATCAAGTTGGAACTTGTATGATGGTGGTTTCTGGTACGCTGCTGCATTGTGGGAATGTAACTGGTTGAGCATACTGTGGAAAAGCTACATGCTTTAGTTCATGGTAGCTAATGATCTTAAGGAAAATTTGGTTGCTTTAAGGTGATGTGATGGTAATAGTGATCCACTTTTTTCTCCTATGATTGCAAAATTTTCATAAAGTTTCAATCTTTGGTTTCAGAGCCTTGTTGGGTTGGGGAGATAATCTTAAGAAATTGTTGAATTTGTTAATTTTAAGTTTTCTTAAAGAATCTTGTTTCAGGGGAGAATTGTGGTGAAGTTTGAGGAAAATTTGGTTGCTTTATGGTGATGTGATTCAATTTTTTTCTTCTTTTTGAATAAAGTTGCATCTTTTGTTTGGTTCTTGGCTGGATTGGGGAGAAAATCTTGAAAAAATAGAAGAAACTGTTGAAGTTTTGCTTTTAAGCTCAGTATGGTTTTCATGGGGAGTTTAATTTATGGGTTTTGAAAAATAATTTGGTTGCTTTAAGGGTGATGTGATTCATTTCTTTCTTTCTTTTTTGTGCAAAATTTGCATAAAGTTCCAATCTTTGTTCAGATTCTGATTGGATTGTGGAGAAAATCTTGGATTTTTCTGCATCTCTGCTACCAACAAAGCATTTCAAGAATTAAAGCTTTTCCCTTTCTTCTAAGTTCTTTCCAGAATCTGGTCCTCCAAAAAGCTTTTCTGTTTCTTCTGTGAAAATCAGGGTGTCTTAGATTAGATCTGTTGGTCTTTCCCAAGTGGATTCTTGAATTTGCTAAGTTTGATTTGGTTGATCTAATTGCTTTCTTTTTATATCATCTTTGTAAGTTCTTTTTTCTTAATTTTCCCTCCAAACTTGAATTTCTTTTTTCCTAGACCCTTCTTGTGGTTACACTGGTAGGCGGTTGTTGGTGATTTTGAATTTCTAGTTGACTTGACAGAATTTGCTTGAAGTTACCGGATGATTAAATTCCTTAGCTTGTAAATGTTTGACAAAGGTCTATTCATGTAGTGATAGTTTGTTTTAAGAAGATGGTTGATGTTGAATAGTCTTGTGCAGGCATAGAAGCCCATGGTTGAAAAATAGTATTGTAGTACTTATAACCTTGGTTCTTGAATAATTGAAAAATGATCCATGGACTTAGTGGGTTATTGTTGAGAGATGAACAAAGAACTTAGTGGCATTTTGAAGGCCTGTAGGGAGTTCACGATAAAGAAAGCAACTGCAAAGAAAAAAGCCAAAAACATCATTTTTGCAACAATGTCAGTGGCACATGTTGATGATGATCTTGATGCACCTGGTGAGGTTTATTATGCTGAGAAAATATTGAATAATGGGGATATATATATAGGGAAATGGAGTGATAATTGTCCCAATGGCCAAGGGAAATATTTATGGTCAGATGGTTGTATGTATGTTGGTGATTGGGTTAAAGGGAAGACAATGGGGAAGGGAAAGTTCAGCTGGCCTTCTGGTGCAACCTATGAAGGCAAGTTCAAGAATGGTTATATGGATGGTGAAGGGACTTATACTGATGTTGAATAGTCTTGTGCAGGCATAGAAGTCCATGGTTGAAAAATAGTATTGTAGTGCTTATAACCTTGGTTCTTGAATAATTGAAAAATGATCCATGGACTTTTTGTGCAAGTTTCAGTTTGACATAAAAAAAAAAACTCATGTAGCAAATTGCTCTGGAAAGGCCTTATTTTTTACCATGTTGGGTCATTTTAAGTGTGCTATTGTAGTTGTAATCTGAATTTTAATATAATATAGGCTTTACTATGCCAAGATTGGAATCGGCATTCAATAATATGTTTGTTAATGCTCTCATTTCCTGTCGTAATTGCTCCTTTTGTTATCTTTCTGATGGAGTTCATTCATACATTTATTTCAGGTTCAATTTCAAAGAAGCTTGGACGAACGATGTCAGTCACAACCTACTACTGAGGCTGGTTCCACAACTCAACTATCATCTGATGATATTACTTCTATATGGATAAATGCGGCAGGAGGTGTGAAGAAAGGCAGAGTTTATGGGCTTGGAGTACAACCTTCCTCGTGTCATCCATCACCATTGTTGTCTGGTGCTTCTTCTTCTCAATCTTCAGAAGAAATTGAAGCAATGAGAAAACAGATTTCAGAGTTGACAGAACGACTTCAAACATCTGAAGCTAACTTTGCTAAAGTGCAGACGTTTATGGAGAAATATATGGCTGAATATGATAGTAGTGAAGAAGAGACCGACTCTGATGAAGAATAGATTATGTTCTGGTTGTTTAGATATTTTCTAAGAGATTTAGACTTGTGTTAAACTATTTACTTTCGTTTTGAATCCCAACTACTTATTAGAATTGATTTTGATGATGCTTAACTTTTAAACTCAATTTTATTGAATGGAATTTAAATGTTTAGGAATGTATTTAGTGTTTGGTTTTATTGTGAATTTTTATGGATGGATGGCAATATAATTTAGCAAGTGGTATACCAAATAAATAATATTTTTATGCATCAAAAATTAGTCTATTGGACCATATATAATGGTATGATTTTTATGTTAGAAAATTCAAAATGCCGACTACAATAATCGGAAGCTCACCTAAATAGTTAATAATTGTCCCGACCACAGTAATCGAAATAAATATATATTAATTATTTAATTACTTAAATATTACGACTACTGTAGTCGAAAATGTTTAAATTAATAAATTATTATTTTAATAATGTTCCGACTATAGTAGTCGGCCAATCGGTAGACAAATGGTCATGTCTAGTTTCACAATTTCTAACCACATCAGTCGGCAAATGCCGACTATAGTCGTCGGTAAGTATTTTCCGACGTACAAAATACCGACTACTCAAAAATGGTCGGAAAGTCATCGGAAAACTCCATTTTCCGACTACATTCCGAGTAATTTTGCAGTCGAAAAACAGTTTATTTCTAGTAGTGTTTTAATTAAAGTGACATGAGAGAATGAGAGTGAAAGTGAAATGAGTTTTAAGTTGGTGGAGGATTTATAGCATTGGAAGGGTGCAAATAATGACTATAGTGACAATCATTATTGTTGTATTGTGTGGTAAATATGATGGAAGAAATAGAATTTGTGGTGGTAATGGAAGAGCTGGTGGTAGCATCAATGGCCTTTTTTTTGGGTGAAAATTAAATTATGGTATAGTGGAGAAGATGAGAGAATAGAAAAAATAGAGAAAGAAAAATGTAAAAGTAAAAGAATATATATTTTAATAAAAAAAGTGACAAATTTTCGCATATTTTTCTACTCTCACTCTCTCAAAGAGAGTGTATTACACTTTCTTTGCTACCTAAGCAGTCATGGATTTCATAATTTTAGTCAAAAATACTTTAGAGGGGTTATAGGACCCCCATAAAGTTAGAGTGTGTAACAACAATTTCGACCATAGTAGAATTGTGTTTTGAACTATTTTTCCAATTTTAAATACAGTAATAAAAAGTAGGAAAACACAGTCAAAAGTACCCCTGAATTATTTGAAATGGAGCAGAATTACCCCTCAGTTACATTTTGGCTTAAAAATACACCTCTCTAACGAAAATAAAAAAGAGTTAAAAATATCCCTGAACAATCAGAAATGGAGTAAAAATACTCATTGGTTAGATTTTGGTTCAAAAATGCCTCTCTCTTAAAATTTTGTAAAAAAAAAATACATCATAAAATGACACCATGCATGTTAGTGGACCAAAAGCACCATGTGACTAGTGCACGTGAAGCTCCATTTAGGGACTCTAGATGTTTTCTCCACGAATATTAGGTTCGAGAATAGCCTTTTGTAATGATCCTGAAGGTCATTTTTGAAATTTTCAACTGAATTACTGTTTTGCTCTTCCTAGAAGTTGCTTTGAGTCATGTTTGGATGAGGTAAAAAGTCAGATTTTGAAAACCTTTTGAAAAGTTGAAATTTCTCTAAAGAAAGAGTTTCTAAAAGTTTAAGCTTGAAAATTTTGAGTTTTGAGATTATCTTGAGTTTCGGTTGTCAGAATGCAATTCTGTCGATTCCATCAACTCTGAAATGCGGAACCTAATCTAGGAGAACTTATGAAATAGAATTTAGAGTTAAAATGGAGATTTTACACTCAAAGTTGCATTTTCAGTTATTTTTGGATCATAGTTTGACTTTAGTCAGCATTTGGAGTTCGGAAGCTCAAATCGAAATTCCGATAATTCTAGTGGTTCTGGATGGTGGAACTAACATGGGAAATAGTGTCATTGTAAATTTTGGAGTTCCTGAGGTTATTTTGGGTATTTGAGTTTAACTAGTTTTAATAAGCTTTTTCAGATTCCGGGTCATGGAAACCTTGGAATCGAATTCTAGCAGTTTCATTGAATCTGAAACGTCATTTCTGGTAGGGTTACGTGTTTGGTTTGTGTGTGTTGGGTTCCAAATGAACCCAGGGGGTTCGTTCCGTGTTTTGAAATAGTTGGCTTTTACTGATATAGTGCAGCCTATTTTTGCTCTCCGCGTTCGTGGGATTGAGGCCCGCGTCCGCAGAGGTCAAACCCCTGTGTTCTCCGCGTTCGCGGAGGCCTTCCCTGGGTGAACTTCGCATTCGTGGAGCTCTTGCCCCCGTTCCTGGAGTTATGTGGAGCTTTGAGCTCCACATTCATGGAGTACAATTTATGCCTGAACCAGTGTGTCTTTTTAAAATAGCGGGTTATACTATTTTCAACCATTTTTAGTACTTCAAGCTCAATTTTAGAGGATTTCTTTAAAGTTTTTAAGCCAATATCTTTAGATAACGTATTCTTACTCTCTTTCTTCATTTTCCAATAATTAATTTATGATTTTAACTTGAAATTGGAGATTTTTAATGGGAAAAATTGGGATATTTCCGGATATTGAGTTTTTGTCGAAAATTTGAGATCATGAGTCCATTTCAGCTCTATGTTTGAAATGGTTTTCATTGTTGAAATCCTTATTACATTGGGAATATTTTCATGTATTAATTTTCAAATTCCAAGAACTTTTTCCGGCATGAGTTTTTGATCATTTTGCCTTTTTCACCTGAATTTCTTGATTTTAGTATCATCAGCTTCGTATTGAGATTATGAATTTGTATTTGATTAGATGATGATATTTCGGGTGCAAATTCGAGGGGAAAAACTTTGGTATTTGCTTGATTTGGCTACTAGTTAAGGCAAGTGGGATCCTAAACCTTGTTAAGTTTACTTGAACACTATAATTCATATGCATATGGCTTACGATGATTGTTTGATTGTTATTGATTGTGTTGTGCTCGATAAATTGTGATAATGAGGTCAAATTGTGAAATTCATCTATGATTCGAAAATGATATATTGAGATTGGTACTTGATGGCTTGTTATCCAATATTGAGAATCTCTTGTGATATGAAAATGTGAATTGTGGATTTTGTTACGGTGGATTATTGTTATTAAGTTTCACTTGTGGGTTAGAGAATTGATTATATGCCTGGAACAGACTAGTTATTGTGCCTTATTATTGTGATATTTGACTTGAGGTAATGTATTTATTGTAATGTGGACTCTTGCATGCACTCATCATTATTGTATTTATGTATACGTTCTTGAGGTGCATTTGTGACTGAATACCACTGATGTGACACTGATGAGAAATAGAGGAGGGGCCACACGAGCCGTGACATGTAATATCGATATGAAAAATAGGGGGCAGGCCACATGAGCCGTGGAATGTGGCATTGATTATATTGGGGTCTGGCCACATGAGCCATGATAGAGTAGTAGAGTTATCATTTTCGTACTTTTTTTTTTTACAAAAATGACATCATCAACAAACCTCAATCATCATATTGTCAAAAATTTAAATAAATCACAAAGCTCATCTCTAAATTTTCAAGCTTTTAAGAAAATCCAAAATGGAGTTTTCAATTTTCTACTTTAATTCAACCAACAATGTTTCAAATATGTGGCAATAAGCATCGAATATCACACTTTCAATCAGTTCCTAAACATCAAAAAATGAAAATCATAATCACAAATCAGGAAATTATTGCATTTTCACTAAGTATTTTATATTACATTATAAAATGAACTAAATAGGATAAGATATAAAACTATGGGCTAATTTTGATGACAAACTTAAAAGATATTAAAATATGGGCTAATTCTGATTATAAAACTTAGGCTCTACAGAAGGTAAAAATGTTGAAAAAATTACTTAGGCGAGTACTTTTAAAAAATAATCACTAATTTTATCGATTCTTTTTATTTATTACCATTTATAGCAATATATGATGATACTATGATAAATTTGCACTTGTATTAAAAGTGAATTATGCATGCAATATAAATGTATTATAAGTGATTTAAAATACATTGTGCTTGCTTGGTAAGAAATTGACACAATGTATTATAAGTATATTAAGGTGTGTGATAAAGGATTAACCATCAATATGTCACGCCCTGGGAAGGTACTCTTGGCATGGCCGGCACTTGAAGAACCATTATTGATTCCCCAAAAAAACCAACTGGCCTCATCGTCACAACACACTCAATAGCGGAAAAAGATACTCAAGTAAAAAATTAGGAATAAATCAATTGGCTTAATCCTTACATCAATAAATGTTTCTAATGAACAAAGTTGGAAAATAAGTAATAGTTGACAATCTCTACTCCAAGGTCTATGAAGCCTCTAATCCAGTCCAGAAGGTGTCAAGACAAGCCCCGGGCTATCTCAACAAAAATAATACTAATACTCAAATAAAGAAAGAAAGAAAGGCTCCTCCGAATAGCAGGGAGGACTCACCAAGTCTGGAAGCAAGGACTAGACTTCAACGGTGTGCTTGTTGAAGAGCTCTATCACCTGTATTTGTATCATTAGCGATGCAGGCCCAACTGGATGTGAGTACATGGAATATACTGGTATGCAAAATGGCTTAGGAAACAAGTAAGGCTTAGACACAAATCAATCACCTGGCTCCACAATCGACTCAACTACTCTGTCTCAACTCAACGAACATGCAAGTTTAAGAATAAAATAGTGATTAGACACAATGTTATGAAACTCATTTTTAAAATATTTCATGCCATATCATGTGATGCTTGAGGGTTTCTCTTAACCAACATCCAATCCCACCACCTTTAATTTAGTGATGCACAATGAAAGCGACGTCGTTGCCACGCTCATCCAATACTTGCCAAGGTAAAGGACGATCAAACATCTCTTGGATCCACAATCAATATCCATCTTTTTGGGACATGAGTCACCCGAATTAACGATACAACTATCTTACGCTATCAATTTAGTTTATGGTTTAGAGTCATTATCAACTCGCGCCCATATCGATGCTCAATACTCCCCCTAAGTGATAACGTTCAAACATACTCTTTTTTTACAGAATATGGACGATCATTAGCAATATATTTACCCAACTAAGAGTCGAGGTCGATTCCACAGGGAATAGGTTGAAACAACTCTACTAGTTATTCTAATTCGATCGTAGGTTCTACTTCCAGAAAACAAACAAGTGCGGAAAAGTAAAAATGGGGTTTTTGATTTAAGCTCCTAACTATGAGTACGAATGCAAATAAAATAAATTAAAGCTTAGACAGATTTGTGAATGTTTAGGGTTGTGGTTACCATGACGTATAACTATTATGCATTTAACATCGGGTTTATTGTTCGTTATATTGCATGCATAATCTAGCGAGTTCAGTAACCTCTAGTTCACCTCCCGATCCTTCCTAAAAGTATTTCATTCATCTCCTTCCGGTCTCAGAATGTTTTCAATACTAAGCCTCGCTTTGGATTTCAGAAAACTATCACCTCCCGGTCTCAAGTTCTTTAGATATAAGCTAATCCTCAAGCCTATGTATACCATCCCCTCTCGAGCTCAAATGACTTAAACTTAGGTCAATTGCCTGTATCTACTGTTTTAATTCCCTTTTCCTAATCATTAATTTCCTTCCAGACAACTAACGAATACAGGCAATTTCTCAATGCGTGCACTCATCAAGAAAGACTTTTAAGCAAAGAAAATCACAATACCTGCGATCCAAGTCTCAATAAAACCTTACGTTTTGCCTATTTCATTAAGACGTCATGGTTCCCACAACCCTAGTTGTGGGTCTAGATTATTGAACTTGCAAGGTTTAGAACAAGAATCATGTTAAAATTCATGGTTGAATCACTTACAAAGGAGATTAAATCAATTGTTGAAGTCACAGGAAGAATCAGGAGACAAAAACTTGATTCAAAACTTCAAATGATAATCAAACGCACAACTAGAGTTCTAATTTTTCCACCTCACTGTCTAGTGTGTTCTATTTGAGAAACTCTGGAAATTTTTATGTGTCTTTCACGTCTCAGCAGCCCCAAGTCGTGGGGTGTTGTAAAGAACCATATTTTTCTCTCACTGGCATTACCTTGCGGTCCTAAAATATTTTCCTAGGAAAAATGCCAGGCATCACTCCACGGAGGAGCCTACACGGCCCGTGTGGAGCCACACGGTCCGTATGGCCTCCCGTGGAGTAACAGTTGATCGTTTCAGATGACAGTTGATCGCTTCACGGAGAAGCCTACACGGCCCATGTGGAGCCATACGGTCCGTATGGCCTCCCGTGGAGTGACACTTGATCATTTCCCCGTGGGGGCAAACTTGGGACGTGGGAAATTTTCCAAGTGAAGGTATATGGGCCTTCACACGGTCCGTGTGATGCCACATGGGCTGTGTGGCCTTCCGTTGGTTTTCTGTGTGGAAAATCACCTTTACACGGACCAAGTCACGGCCCGTGTGACGTCAGATGGTCCAAGAACTTGTCCGTGTGGTGCCACTTAGCTCGGATGAAATTTTCTTCGGGGAATCGAAGTCCTAGGCCACGGCACTATTCACGGCCCGTGTGATGCTACACGGACCGTGTAACTAACCTTGTGACCCAGACGGACCAAATTCAGGTTTGTTTTATTAATGACATTTTTGAAATCTCAGTTGTTTTAAACATGAATTTTGACTTTTCCACCCCTCCTAAGTCCCTTAAACCAGCTGAACTTCTTCAGCCTTAGCCATTTCTTCATTTCCTCTCCCTCTCTCAAAGAAATTTCTCCTACAAGTTCTCCAGCTTCCCTCTAAAACCTCAAGTCAAGACCTTCAATTTGGAGTCCCTTTTTCTCCTCAAGTTCATCTTTTAGTCAGGTATGTAGGATTGATTCTTGGTCCCTTTCAACCAAGAAGACCTAAAATTCTTTCAATTTACTTCATGAAATTTTAGACACCTTAAATTGTGAATTTTTACTATTTGATCTCGTTAACTTCGATTAATGCATGGACTGTACATTATTCCGAATTCTTAAGTTATTTTAAGCTCTATTATGATGAACCACCTTGAGTATGGAATTATGAACATGTATGTCCCCTTAAAGATGGTATTATGCATGTCTAATCTATACTACGATTTTTATATGTATTTTTATTGTGGATTTCTAGATTTCCTATTACATTGTTGGTTTTAGATTTACTCTACATTACCCATGCCATCCCTACATCATGCATTGCACTTTACATGGAAATTATGGAGAGGGTTAAAACCAATTTTGTTATATGAAATGATTTTGATAAGGCATTAGTTATGACTAGAAGGTGATCATCAGTAAGTCTATGTTTATGGCTCTTGAGCATCTTGGGTGCTTGCACCATCTTGAATATGTAGATGAGCTATGCCTTGCATAGGCATTATGACTATGATCTTGTGATTTGGCATTGAGCCTAAATGTGCATTGAACGTTTTGAAATTGGTACTTGACTCTCTTGAAAGCACGAATATACATATATAAATATAAGTATTCTTGTGGGATGTGGTTGACTTAGCATCGATGGATTGGGGCCCTCCCCTTTCCTTGAACTATGTCCCAACATAGGAACGAATGATATTCGTCAATCTTGCTTATTCTATGATATGTCTTGATATGATTCTTATAAACCCTTCCGAAAAGTGTGGTCGTAAGGAATGTGACCATCCACCGAAAAGCATAGTCATAAGGTGTGATGTAGATTACCCTTGGCAAGTAATCTTCTTCCTACCAGTGGGAGGTCCAAATCGATCCAATTCATGTAATAGCTTGCATGGATTTGGGTTGTTGGTTATAGTCCATCCCGTTATATAGGAGCATTATCTCATTACACACATCATGAATTTCATGGAATATTATATACTGAATTCCATTACTTATATGATCTTTGTATATTATGTGCCCTTGTCATCTAACATTGGTATGCAGGTTTGGTAAGTCATATGCATTGCATGCCTACATACTTAGTACATTCAAATGTACTAACGCATACTCTATGCCTTCATGATTTTACCATGTAGAGACCGAGCAGTTTGGGTACCAACCACTGGACAAATAGTGTGCTCTTGAAGACTTTTGCGGTGAGCCCCGTCTTCCGAGGGCGAGCTAGTTATTCTTATGTTTATTATGTATGTTCCTTTGGAGGGTGAGCCCGAAACTTGTCCTAGCCCCTGTTCCTTGACTAGAGGCACTGTTGGGCACTCAGTAAATCTTTCTTAGACAAGGTTATTTCGACTGTCATATTGCTTACCAATAAATGAATGGATTTCCTGAAATTTGATTTCTGCTATTTAGTTATATGTGTTTAGATGTTATTTGAACCAATGATGTGGATACTGATAATTGAGGCTTATTTGGGGACTCTCGGGTCCCCATTCATCGTGTCACATCTAGGCCCCAAACCCCTGGTCATGACAAAAGATGGTATCAGAGCCCTAGATTTATAATGGTCCTCAACATGTCGTGTTGAGTAGAGTTCTATTTATGGGTGTGAAGTGCACCATACCCTATGAGTGAGAGGCTACGGAGACGTATTAAGAAATTCCTCACTTCTTTAGGTCTTGTGTCATACTGTGACTGGTTTATGAAATTCCTTTACTTACCGATGTCGTTAATCCATTTCAGCAGATTCCTCGAGGAAAACCCCCTCTACCTAGGCCGGCTCCAGCTGATGAAGATCAGGCCCCTCACGAGCCTTTGGAGGAGCCTATCTTTAACGGTGAATTCCGCACCGCTTTCGCCATGCTTGCACAGGTGGTGACTGCTCAGGCAAGGTAAGCTAACTTGCCATGGGACCCTATACCTGTATCTAGGGTGAGGGATTTCACCTGGATGAATTCTCCGGAGTTCTACGGGTCAAGGGACGATGAGGATGCTTAAGAGTTCATTGAAGAGCTCTCAAAGATACTGAATGTTATGGGCGTCTCTTCTGAGGAAAAAGCTGGATTGGGTTCTTACCAGCTGAAGGATGTAGCTCAAGTGTGGTATACTCAGTGGGCTTTGGAGAGGGTCTGTGGTGGTGATGTTAAATGGGGGGAGTTCAAATCTGCCTTCCTTGATCGCTTCTTCCCACTCGAGCTGAGAGATTCCAGAATGACTGAGTTTATCAACCTCAAAACAGGGGAATATGAGTGTGAGGGATTATGCCCTCAAGTTCACCAAGCTTTCCAAATATGCTCCGTCACTGGTGGCTAATCCCCGTGTAAGGATGCACAAATTTATTTCAGGTATTTCTGACTTTCTTGTGAAAGAATGTCATATTGCTATGCTGATTGGGGACATGGATATTGCAAGACTCATGGTGTATGCTGAGAAGATCGAAGGGGAGAAACTCAGAGAAAAGGACACACAATCCCAAGAGAGCCCGTTTTGACGGTAGGTTCTCCGGTGCTAGAAATGTTAGTTTTAGTCGCTTTCAGCAGGGCCAAGGTTCGGGAGCTCAGATGGACAATGCTCAGGCACCCCATCTTAGGGTACCGGTGGGTGGCGGACCAGGATATCCTATGTGTGACAAGTGTGGGGACCCCACACAAGTACCTGTCGGAGGGATTTGGGACTTTGCTTCGGATGCGGAAGTAAGGATCATAAAGTTGTTGATTTCCCTAGGAATGCGCGCGGAGCTCAAGGTCAGGTAGCCAAAGGCGGTCAAGGTCAACAAAGGGGTCCCCGAGGTATTACCCCAAAGAACAACAGGTTCTATGCACTCCATGCCCGCCAGGATGTCGAGGAAGCTCCAGATGTCGTGACTGGTATGTTAAAAGTCTTTGATTTTGATGCTTATGTTTTGCTTAACCCGGGTGCAAATTTTTCTTTTGTGACTCTGCTGTTGGCTGTTAAGTTCAGTTTGAGCCCCCAGATTTTAAGGGAGCCTTTCTCAGTCTACACCCCTGTGGGTGAATCTTTTATTGCTCATAGAGTCTATCGAGGATGCCCTATTGCTGTGTTGCATAAAATTTTTCCATGTGATCTTGAGGAACTTGAGATGTTTGATTTTGATGTGATTCTTAGAATGGATTGGTTACATGCATCATATGCTTCCATAGATTGTAGAACCCGAAAGGTCCAGTTCCAACCCCCCCGTGAGCCAGTTCTTGAATGGAAGGGTGGTGACTCCTCTATTAAGGGTCGGTTTATTTCCTACCTCAAGGCACGGAAAATGATTTCTAAAGGGTGCATCTATCATATTGTGAGGGTCAAGAATACAGATTTCGGAGTGCCTACTCTTGAATCGGTCCCTGTGGTGAATGAATTTTTGGATGTGTTTTCCGAAGACTTACCAGGCATTCCCCCGGATAGAGAGATAGACTTTGGCATAGATCTTCTTCCAGATACTTAGCCTATTTCTATTCCTCCGTATCGGATGGCACCGGCAAAATTGAAGGAGCTGAAGGAGCAGTTAAAGGACATACTGGAAAAGGGTTTCATTTGGCCCAGTACATCACTGTGGGGTGCTCCCGTGTTATTTGTAAGGAAGAAGGACGGGTCCCTCCGTATGTGTATTGACTACAGGCAGTTGAATAAGGTGACTGTTAAGAACAAGTACCCGTTGCCCAGGATTGATGACTTGCTTGATCAGCTTCAAGGTGCCACTTACTTCTCAAAAATTGATTTTCGTTCCGGGTATCATCAGTTGAAGGTTAGGGAATGTGATATCCCCAAAACAGCTTTCGATCAAGGTATGGGCATTTTGAATATATAGTGATGTCGTCTAGCCTAACTAATACTCCGGCCGTATTTATGGACTTGATAAATCGAGTGTTTAAACCATTCCTAGACAGCTTTGTGGTGGTCTTTATTGACGATATTCTCATTTACTCCCGTGAACTGGAGCACGGGAATCACTTGAGGATGGCCCTCCAAACTCTAAGGGAAAAGAAATTGTATGCCAAATTTAGAAAGTGTAAATTCTGGTTGGGCGAAGTGGCCTTCCTCAGTCATGTGGTGTCATGTGGTGTCCAGAGACGGTATCAAGGTGGATCCGAGAAAAACCGAGGCCGTGAGGAATTGGCCTAGACTGTTGACTCCTTCAGATATCCACAGTTTCCTTGGGTTGGCCAGGTACTACAGAAGGTTCGTGGAAGGTTTCTCATCTATTGCATCTCCATTGACCAAGTTGACCAGAAGCAGGCTAAGTTTGTATGGTCGGATGAATGCGAGAGAATTTTTCAAACTTTAAAGGATCGGCTTACGTTGGCTCCCGTCTTGACCTTGCCAAATGGTTCAGAGGGGTTTGTAGTGGATTGTGATGCCTCGGGGATCGGACTAGGTTGTGTGCTTATGCAGAATGGTAAGGTGATAGCATATGCATCAAGGCAATTGAAGGTGCATGAACGTAGCTTACCCCCGCATGACTTTGAATTGGCAGTGGTGGTCTTTGCTTTGAAGATTTGGAGATATTAATTCTACGGGGTTCATGTTGACGTGTTCACCGATCACAAAAGTTTGCAATATGTTTTTACCCAGAGGGATCTTAACCTAAGGAAAAAGAGGTGGTTGGAGCTTCTGAAGGATTACGATATGAGTGTTTTATATCATCCGGGCAAGGCCAATGTTATTGCTGACGCTCTCAGCAGGTTGTCTATGGGAAGTGTGGCGCATGTTGGGAATGGAAAGAAGGAATTGGCGAGGGATGTTCACCGGTTGGCTAGGTTGGGTGTCAGGTTGACTGATTCCAGCGAGGATGGTGTTCGGGTTCAGAACAGGGCAGAATCTTCCGTGGTGAATGAGGTAAGAGCTAAGCAAGATCTAGACCCATCGTTACTTGAGTTGAAGAACTTGGTTGCTGCAAAGGAGATCGAGGTATTCTCCCAAGGGGGAGATGGTTTACTTCGGTACCAAGACCGGCTTTGTGTTCCTGGTGTGGATGACCTTAGAAGAGTAATTATGAGTGAGGCTCACAACTCTCGTTACTCTATCTACCCGGGGTCTACCAAGATGTACCGGGATCTGAAGGAGGTGTATTGGTGGCATGGTATGAAGAGGGATATTACTAAGTTCGTGTCTGAATGCCCGAGTTGTCAGCAAGTGAAGGTGGAACACCAAAGGCCTGGCGGTCTGGCGCAGGACATAGAGAATTCCCACATGGAAATGGGAGGATGTGAACATGGACTTTGTGGTTGGATTTCCTCGGACCCGAAGGCAATTCGACTCCATCTAGGTTGTTGTGGATCGGATGACGAAGTCGGCTCATTTTCTACCGCTTAAGGCTACCTTCAGTGCCGAGGACTATGTGAGGTTGTATATCCAGGAGTTAGTGAGGTTGCATGGTGTACCTAGGTCCATTATATCGGATCGTGGTGCTCAATTCACTTCCCACTTTTGGAGGTCTTTTCTGAAGAGCCTTGGGACTAAGATTAAGTTGAGCACTGCTTTTCACCCTCAAACCGATGGCCAAGCGGAGAGGACTATTCAAACCTTAGAGGATATGTTGAGGGCGTGTGTGTTGGAGTTTAAGGGGAATTGGGATGACCATCTTCCACTCATGGAGTTTGCTTACAATAATAGCTTCATGCTAGCATTGTTATGGCGCTGTTTGAAGCGTTGTATGGGAGAAGGTGTAGGTCACCGGTGGGGTGGTTTGAGTTGGGAGAGATGGCTTTAGTTGGCCCGAATTTGGTATTGGATGCTATGAGAAGGTAAAGGTGATTAGGGAGAGATTGAAAGCGGCCCAAAGTCGTCAAAAGTCCTATTCGGATACTAGGAGGCGGGACCTTGAATTTCATGTCGGGGATTGGGTGTATGTGAAAATTTCTCCTATGAAGGGTGTGATGCATTTTGGTAAGAAGGGAAAGCTAAGCCCCCGATATGTTGGCCCTTATGAGATTGTTAAGCGGATTGGAAGTGTGGCTTACAAGTTGGAGTTACCCCCGGATTTGAGTTCCATTCATCCAGTCTTCCATGTGTCTATGTTGAGGAAGCTAATTGGTGATCTTAGCACCGTTGTACCTTTGGAAGGAATTGAGGTTGAAGAAAACTTGTCTTACGAGGAAGTGCCGGTGGCAATCTTGGATAGGCAAGTAAAGTGACTTCGTAACAAGGATGTGGCTTCGATAAAAGTACTTTGGAGAAATCAACAAGTGGAGAGTGCTACTTGGGCTGGACATGGTGAAACCATACCCTCATCTTTTCCAATCTACTCAAGCCAAAGGTACTAGGGATCTTCCTTACCTATTGGTGCCATTTCTTACCTTTTTTATTCTCATGACATGACATGCATATGTGTGCACTAAAAGATCTTTTTTCTTTTCTACAAGTGTTTCGAGTGATTTGAATACAATCTTGATATGAGCTTAAGGGTCTTGAACTATAGTTTTTACATAATGCTTTCGGTACAAAACTTTTTTTTTATTATTATTGATATGAATTATGCATTGTACCTTGTGTCGGACATGTCTTTCCCTAACTCTAACCTTTCAAGCCTTGTTCTTGCACATTCGAGGACGAATGTTCCCAAGGGGAAGATGATGTAAAGACCCAGATTTTTCTCTCGCTGGCATTACCTTGCGATCCTAAAATTTTTCCCCAGGAAAACTGCCAGGCATCACTCCACGGAGGAGCCTACATGGCCCGTGTGGAGCCACATGGTCCGTATGGCCTCCAGTAGAGTGACAGTTGATCACTTCACGGAGAAGCCTACACGGCCCGTGTGGAGCCACACGGTCCGTATGGCCTCCTGTGGAGTGACACTTGATCAGCTTCCCGTAGGGGCGAACTTGGGATGTGGCAAAATTTTCCAAGTCACGGCTCGTGTGACATCAGATAGTCCATGAACTTGTCCGTGTGCTGCCACTTAGTTCGGTGAAAGTTTTCTTCTGCAAATCTAAGTCCTGGGCCACAACACTATTCACGGCCCGTGTGATGCTACACGGACCATGTGACCCAGACGAACCAAATTCAGGTTCATTTCATTAATGGCATTTTTGAAATATCAATTGCTTTAAACATGAATTTCGACTTTTCCACCTCTCCTAAGTCCCTTAAACCAGCTGAACTTCTTCAGCCTTAGCCATTTCTTCATTTCCTCTCCCTCTCTCAAAAATATTTCTCCTACAAGTTCTCCAACTTCCCTCTAAAACCTCAAATCAAGACCTTCAATTTGGAGTCCCTTTTTCTCCTCAAGTTCATCTTCCAGTCAGGTATGTGGGATTGATTCTTGGTCTCTTTCAACCAAGAAGACCCAAAATTCTTTCAATTTACTTCATGAAGTTTTAGTCACCTTAAATTGTGAATTTTTACTATTTGATCTCATTAACTTCGATTAATGCATGGACTGTACATTATTCCAAACTCTTAAGTTATGTTAAGCTCTATTATGATGAACCACCTTGAGTATGAAATTATGAACATGCATGTCCCCTTAAAGATGGTATTATGCATAGGGATCTATACTACGATTTTCATATGTATTTTTATTGTGGATTTCTAGATTTTCTATTACATTGTTGGTTTTAGATTTACTCTACATTACCCATGCCATCCCTACATCATGCATTGCACTTTACATGGAAATTATGGAGAGGGTTAAAACCAATTTTGTTATATGAAATGATTTTGATAAGGCATTAGTTATGACTAGAAGGTGATCATCGGTAAGTCTATGTTTATGGCTCTTGAGCATCTTGGATGCTTACACCATCTTGAACATGTAGATGAGCTATTCCTTGCATAGGCATTATGACTATGATATTGTGATTTGGCATTGAGCCTAAATGTGCATTGAACGTTTTGAAATTGGTATTTGACTCTCTTGAAAGCACGAATATACATATATAAATATAAGTATTCTTGTGGGATGTGGTTGACTTAGCATCGATGGATTAGGGCCCTCCCCCTTTCCTTGAACTATGTGCTAACATAGGGATGAATGATATTCGTCAATCTTGCTTCTGCTATGACATGTCTTAATATGATTCTTGTAAACCCTTCCAAAAAGCGTGGTCGTAAGGAAGGTGACCATCCATCGAAAAACATTATCGTAAGGTATGATGTAGATTACCCTTGGCAAGTAATCTCCCTACCGATGGGAGGTCCAAATCGGTCCAATTCATGTAATAGCTCGCATAGATTTGGGTTGTCGGTTATACTCCATCCCCGTTATATAGGAGCATTGTCGCATTACACGCATAAAAAATTTCATGGCATATTGTATAATGAATTCCATTGATTATATGATCTTTGTATATTATGTATCCTTGTCATCTAACATTGGTATGCAGGTTCGGTAAGTCATATGCATTGCATTCCCGCATACTTAGTACATTCAAACGTACTAACGCATACTCTATGCCTACATGATTTTACCATGTAGGGACCTGTCACGACTCGAGGTCAGGGCCTAGATGTGACACGGCGAATGGGGACCCGAGAGTCCCCAAACAAGCCTCAAAGTATCAAATTTCCACATCATTGGTTCAAAATAAATTATTTAAGCACATATGTCTAAATGACGGAAATCAAATCTCAAGAATCCATTCTATATATAGTTAAACAAAATGAGAAAGTTTTACAAGTGCCCAACATTTGCCTCTAGTCATAAGATGGGACGGGGGCCAAGACATGTCCCGGGCTCACCCTCAACTAAGAAGATAAATAGATAAAAACATAAGTAGAAAGAAGGTGGCTTGTCCTTGGAAGATAGGACTCACCACAATATCAACTCTCCGAATTCGATCTACCCGTCAAGTGGTGGATGATCATAACACACGGTCCCTACATGGTAAAATCATGTAGGCATAGAGTATGCGTTAGTACGTTTGAATGTACTAAGTATGCGGGTATGCAATGCACGTGACTTACCGAACCTGCATAATCATGTTAAGTGGCAAGGGCTCATAATATACAAGGAATATATAAACAATGGGAATTTTAATATACAAGATGCCCTGAAATGCGTGATGCGTGTAATGCAGTAATGCTCCTATATATATAAAGGGGATGGACTATAACCGACAACCAAATCCATGCGAGTTATTACATGAATTGGACCGATTTGGACCTCCCACCGGTAGGGAGAGGATTACTTGCCAAAGGTAATCCACATCACACCTTACGGGGACACCCATTTCGGTGGATGGCCACCTTCCTTACGGGGACACCCATTTCGGAAGGGTTTACAGAATCATATCACAAACATTATAACGACTAACCATCACACCTTACGGGCACTCCCATTTTGGTGGACGGACACCTTCCTTACGGGGACACCCATTTCGGAAATGGTGATCGTTCCTATGTTGGCACATAGTTCAAGGAAAGGGAGAGGGACCTTGGGGATATCCCTAACACCCCCAATCCATCGGTGCTAAGTACACATCCCACTAGAATACTTATACATATATAGATGCTTATCAAGAGAGAGCTAACATCCATTTAAAAACGTGATTATACAAATAGGCTCAATTACCAATTTCCAAACTATGACCATAATGCGTATGCAAGGAATAGCTCATCTACACATATATCATAATGGTGCAAGCACCCATATTACTAAAAGAGCCATAATCATAGACATACCGGTGATCACCTTATTGTCATATCCCATGTCTTACCAAAATTCACATTATAATCTCCCTTTTGGGACCAAAATTGGGCTTAACCCATATTTTCAATTTTTCATATATCAATGCCATGAGTATGATGTAATGCATAATGTAGGAGTGGCATGGGTAATGTAGAATATATCCAAAATTAGCAATATAATGTAAAGACTAGGAAATCCATAATAAAATTCATATGAAAATGTAGTATAAATCACCCATGCAAAATAACATCTTTAAAGGGACATGCAAGCTTCATAGTTTCATAGCTCAAGTAACTCACCATAGCTCAAGCTTAACATAACTCAAAATTTCGGAATATTAACTAGCACATGCATGGTTCAAAATATCAAGTTCAAGTAGTAAAATCTCATACTTAAAGTAGACAAGTGTATAAAATAGTTTAAGAAGAACTTGAGTCTTCTTGGTTGAAAGGAACCAAGAATCAAAACCCACATACCTGACTTGAAGACAAACTTGAGGAGAAGTGGGCTTCAATTGAGAGCCTTGACTTGAATTTCCTAGAGAGAGGTTGGAGAGTCTTGGTGGAGTGAATTTAGAGAGAGGGAGAGAAATGAAGTAGAAATGGCTGAAGTGTGAGGGTGAGAGGCTTATATAGGAGGCTTAGAAGGGTTGGGAAAAGACCAAATTTTCATTTAAAATATTCAAAATTACCGAAATGCCATTAATGAGACGGACCCCAAAATTGGCCCGTTTGAGGCATACGGGCCGGTACACGGTCCGTGTATAGTCACACGGACCGTTTACTGTACCGTGGTCCCAGACTTTAATTTTTCGGAGGCAAGATTTTCTGGACCAAGTATCACCACACGGTCCGGTAAACGGACCGTCTGGGGTCACACGGACCGTACAATGGTCCGTATGAAGGTACCAAGGCAAGAGACACACTTAGAACACAATTTGGCAAGAAAATCGATCATGACTTCAGCCTCACGGACCGTTTGCTGCCACACGGTCCGTGTGGCTGGCCGTTTGGCTTGCCTGCACAGACAGGCTGAACGAAAACGAGCATAACTCCTTGGTCCGAGCTCGGAATTAGGTGAAACCAGGTTCGTTGGAAAGCTAACCCAAAGAGCTTTAATTTGATATATTGTTGGACACCTAATTCATGTTGTGCTAAGAGATATGGCCATTTAATGTTGACCCTTCTACCATATCATATGAAGAACCTTTAGGATTAGTGTCGGAGAAGTTTAGGAATGTAAAAAGGGGTTTCAAAGGTCATAAAAAGCCTTGGGGATGACCCAAAATATCAAAAACACCTCAATAAAATGGATCCTTAAATTTCACAAGGGCCTTGACACGGTTAGCTTCACGGTCCGTGAAGCTTTTCACGGCCCGTGAAGGCTCCCGTCTGGCCCAGACAGGTTTTACGAAAACGGGCGTAACGTCTTGCTCCGAACTCGGAATAAGGTGAGACCGGATGCGTTGGAAAGATAATTCAAAGGGCTTAGATTTGATATGTCATGGGCCACCCAGTTCATTTTGAGCTAAGAGATATTCCTATTTAAAATTGGCCCATCTATCGGCACTTGAGAATAATATAGCCAAGGGAATTCCTTTGAACTTGACTTGATGTAGGAGACCCATGATGATCTTAAACAACATAGATAAGTTAGAATTGAAGGCTTGAGAGTGAATTTAGCTTGAGCATAAGGTCCCGTACTTAGAAATATCTCACTTCGGAAGCTTTACGGATGATCTCACGGCCGTGATGGCTCCCATGAAGTGCCACCTTGGTCCAAAACTTTTCCGAAATCAATTTTCATGCTTTCTTGAGGTCGTACAAAATTCCGGGTCCTTACAGGAGCGAGCAGTTTGGGTACCAACCACTGGACAAATAGTCCGTTCTTTAAGACTTTTGCGGTGAGCCCCGTCTTCTAAGGGCGAGCTAGTTATTCTTATATTTATTATGTATGTTCCTTTTGAGGGTGAGCCCAGAACTTGTCCTGGCCCCCGTTCTTGACTAGAGGAAATGTTGGGCACTCGGTAAATCTTTCTTAGACAAGGCTATTTCGACTGTCGTATTGCTTACCTATAAATGAATGGATTTCCTGAAATTTGATTTCTGCTATTTAGTTATATTTGTTTAGATGTTATTTGAACCGATGATGTGGATACTGATAATTGAGGCTTCTTTGGGGACTCTCGGGTCCCCATTCGCCGTGTCACATCTAGGCCCCAAAACTAACAGAGAAAGTTTTTTTTAACTACTGCTCCCTCGTTCATCTTCACTTGTCAGTTTGATTAGGCACACCCTTTGGAAACAAATAAAAAGATAATTTTATTATCTCTCTGAAATTAATTATAAGGTATTTAAATATTGAGAAATAGATAGTATTTAATAGCAAGGATAAAACAAATACAATATAATAAATTTTGTCTTAATATTTTTAATTGAACAAATAAAATTGAACAACTAATTTTATATAGTGGATAAGTAAAAATAGAAAAAAAAGTAATTAAATTATAGTGTAAAGAAATAATAAATTTCCTCCATCAGTAATTCTTTTTTGAAAAAAATAATAAAAAATTAGAATATGTACCATTTTTAATGTGGATTTCATTGTGGTGATGGGACAAACTTTCATGGTATTAGTAACAAAGTCTTTAATGGACTTGAATAATAGGGTGAAGACTGAAGAAGACTAGTTATTTCTATTTATATGTATACAACAACAAAGAATATCTTATTCATACACACAATCTAATTTTTTGAAATCTGTAAAACCAGAATTTTCCCTTTCTCCAAGGTCTTAGCTCATTTTTTATCTACAATTAATCAAGAAGAATGCATAGAATTAACAATCATGGTCAAATTTACCCGGATTGTAAAATAAATTCTAAATATTGGCCATTCCCATGATCATCTCACTCAACTAGGGCTCTTTACCCATTTTTAATTGCAAGTTTAAATCTTTTTTCAAGTTAATCTCCCTTAGAATCTAAGGTCTAGGAATCAAACTACAAGTTTAGAGAAATGATTACTTACTTCTTGCAATAGAATAGGTGAAGAACCAAAGAAAAATAGCCCTAGTTCATGCCTTGTCTTTCAAAAATGAAATGGGAGAAATAATGTTGATTTGGAACTTTCCTAGGGTTTAATACACAACTGCCCTACTATAACGATCATTCACCCTGCTATAGCGGTAATAATTTCTCTATAGGGGGATGCACAAAAACTAAACCTATGTAAATCACATCCCCTACCGCAGATTTTATAACATATTTTCAAAACATGACATCCCAAAATATATCCTTAGTGCCAGGATCAATTTTGGGAGTTATAGTCGCCTAAATTCAGTTGTGTGAAGCCTATAGATTCCTTAACATCTTGACTATCAACTCAAATGGTCAAGTCTACAAACCAAATCCCAAACCATTACTAGATTGTCTTCAAGCTCACTTGACTCAGATTTCATCTAAATCTAGCTTACGTTCAAACTTTTCAAATTACTACTCAAAAGTTTTCTGACCTAATTTTCTTGCTCCTTAGCGTACCCATAACGATGGGGTCAGTTGTTACACTGAATCATCCTCCATCTAACTAGGGGTATTCTAGGTTTAATTTGGATTAATTTTCCTTTAAACAAGAAATCCATTGACTTAAAATGATTTTTAAATATTAAAACTAAATCAAACTAATTAAGTTTATTTTGTGTTATTTATTTTTTGTTGGTTTTATCAATTTATTTGATTCTCATTGATCTTTTTATAATACACATGACAATATACTTCCAACCATTTATTAGATTAATTATATTCCAGCATAATTATAAGTGATTAAGTTTCATTCCTGAAAAATAGGGATCAATAAAGGAAAAATAGCTCCAAATGATGATATTTGTGTTTCTATAATTTATGTGAGGGTTACAATCTTTATAAAATCATATAGAAATAAAATATCTTTTGATTTGTCTCCTCATGATTTCTTAAATTGATTGATTACTTGTTGGAATTTCACCGCGAATGCCGAGCCAAGATTTGATCACAGTCACTGAGATATGACAACTTATAGCTTACAACTTGGAGATGAAGATTTCTTTGTAAGCGAAATATTTGTTGATTACCACTATAGAGCAACGCTTGTCTATGCATTTCTCCCTTCTGTTTGTTCTTATGAAAACACTTTTTTATAGGTATAGGTTAGAGTTTGGGGGGTCTTCAAGTAATTTTAGAGGATCTAAGGCTTGAAAACATGAGTTGAGCTCATCTCGTCAACTTAACAAACTAAAAAAAATGTATTTTGGATTTTATTTAATTCATATACTTTTAACTTAAATATTAATTTATTATTAACCAATAATTCATTTATTAATTCACTCACACTATATATATGGGGTTATATATGTAATTTCCTCCAAAAATCGGATACATTGTCCAAGAATTATTTCATCATTTCTAAGAAGCATAATTACATTACTTACATTAATTTATATTTTTTCATAAAAACTTTAAGATGTATGATCATATACCAAGATATTCTAAAATCCATCTGATCGTTGTGGATGAATCAATGGTGAAAGAGCTGAGTATTAGACCATTGTCATTGATTGTGGTGTATGTGTTAATAATTTAGATCAGGATTAAGCTACAATATTATAAAAGGCAAAAACTAAAGTTCTTTAATGTTCATGCTTTTTCAAGGTAGGGTAATGGTTGTTTGTTCTCCAAGTTATGTAAAGTGTATAAGTTAGTTGATTTTATAGTATCACATGTATAATGCGTGTTAGGAAAAATATAAGGGATGAATGTGAAATGAAATCAGGCTATCAATCTCATGCAATGACTTATTTAATTTGCTTGTGGTTTACAAGTGTGGTAGTTTCATTCTATTTGTGTTTGTGTGTGATATTTGTGATTGTTGGTTGGCCAGGACACGACGTCTGCTATATATTATCGACTGGCTTTAGCACCACGCCCGATACATGATATCTTTTGGTTGGCTTAGGTACTACACGTTGTGTGTGTGTGTGTATATATATATATATATATATATTTCTATTATATAGAAGAGTGAATCCAAGGACAACCAAGGGCAAAATTGTCATTTCATACTAACAAAATATCTATTAAAAAGATATCAAGAAAACTAAATAGTTCTAGAAACATCTTTTATAAAAAGATGAAATGGATTATGATTAAGGGTAATTTCATGTTACAAGAAAAAATAAATAATTCTAGGAATAAAGGATATATCTATCATTCTACCCTAATTCATTAAAATATTACTATTTTGCATTACACTTGTTCTCTAAATTCAATTAATATGGTTAAACATCTAAAACAAAGTTCATATATTAACCTTTTCTATAAAAAAATTTTATTCATTTTAAAATTATATTTACTATACAGAACAATTATAACTAGGATGATTAAAAACATCTTTTACAATTATTACTAAAAATAAGTTTAAAGTAATTGTTACATTATGTCAAGAGTGTATGAGATTTCCATAAAAGATAATCCAAGTTCTAGAAAATTCCAATAGACATATAAAAAAAAAAATCAAATGTACTTTAAGATGTGGGGTTGAATTATTTCATCAAAAGATTATGAAATTTTTTTATTGTTATATTTTAAAAGAATAACTTCAAGAATCCAATTGCTTTATTTTGGTATGAGTTAATAGTTAAAAGCTCCATTGAACTTGACATGTTTTAATTTATTAAATGCACATCTTCATTATGAGAAGTCTTAATCAACTATTAATTCATTTTGTTATTAATTCACTTTCTTTTCTTTTATAAATTAATGTGATATCTAAACTAATTAGGTTTTCAATTATTTAATATTTTTTTCTATTCATTATATTTACTAAAAATAATAAAATATAATTAGTAACCTTACAAATAAAATGATGGATGACATATTTGCATATAAAGTCAACTATGAATATCTACTAAATTATTAAGAGTAGCTCTTTATTTAAAGATATAATCAAATTTGTACTTTATTTGATTTAAAATGTATTAATTTAAATTTGAAGTTGTCGAGCGAAATTTTGATTTAAAAAAAAAACAAAATAGAGTATTTTTAACATTATTACACTTTTGAAATTAATCAAATCAATATTTTAATTAATTATAGTAGATTACTTATTTTATTTTTCAATTTAACTTAATATTATTATTATTTTTGGTCGAGATAATAATGAAAATGTAATTTCATACTAACCAAAAATCTATTAAGAAAAATAAATAGTTCTAGAAACATCTTTCTATATAGAGAAAGAAGAAATGAATTATGACCAAGGACTAAAATTTAAATACGTGTTACAAAAATCTACTAAGAAATATTGATCTTTGATATAGTAATACACAATGATTTGTGATTATCATATTATTTAATTTAATTTGATAAATCGATTAACTTCAAATCCTAATAAATTAATATTATTATGCAATAGCAAAAAATAATAATGTTAGATCATAAAAGTTTCACAATATAAAAGTGAATGCTTAAAAAATTAATGCTAACAATATATATATGTTAAATTGATATAATAATATCTTTTGTGAATAACTTTTTTAAGTGGGAAAAATAATAGAAGATATTGGGCCCGTTTACGAATGCGCCTGGTATGGAATATCTTTTAATTGGCTCAAGTGCCATGTCTAGTACAAATTACTAAATAGGTTGCTTGGGTACGATGCCTGATACTGCTATTGGTTTGCAGTATTGGAATAGTCGTAGTTCACAGAAAAATGACGAGGATCATCAACAGTGACAAAATTAAAATTACATCGGTAAAAAATGATTTTGTAATTTTGGCCGTCGATCAAATCGAAAGTCTTCCAAGTCAACAGCTATGCCAAAGAAGAGATATTTAATTAATCCGAACATGGTGGTGGCAGAACATGATCTCACTACTATTAACACACTTCAAAATTTAAATATTATGGGTTCATCTTTCAAATTTAGATTACAGCTCATTTGATGATCAACTTGATTTGATATCAATTATTTATAATTAATTAATTTTTTAAGCAATACATTACTGAGTTTGAATTGAAGGTAAATTATTTTATTGCCCGTCTTCATCATAGTCAACTAATTTTAATACCGTAATTCTAGGTGCATTAGTTGGAGGGAACAATACACATAGATAATTGCGAAAAACTAGTTAGACAAAAGAATTAAAAATAAATTTTGTCAGTTTAGAGTTGTATATTTTATTCGTTTTAAAAAAAGAAAACATATATATTACTCTCTATTTTTGAAAAAGATTTTTTTGACCACATTTAAATTTTAACTTTTCACGTGATACATTTAAGATCATAAAATTAAAATGAATTTTGATACGTTTGACATAATTTTATTTAAAACCACAAATTTGAAAAGTTTTTTCTATTTTCTTAAACTCCATGTCAAATTAAACCAGATCATTTTTTTAAAACAGAGAAAGTAGTATATAATTTTAATATTTCACATGAAATATTTGTGCTAAAATCTTGATGAGCATCATTTAAATGCACCATTAGAGAGGAGTCTGGGAAAAAGAAAAAATAGGGGAGTGAATGATACTGAAAAAATAAAAATTACAATTGATGGCATTTACTAGTATTTGTATTCATTCACAAGGATAACATTTTTAATAATGGTCTTTATTACGTAGCACATCCATTTTATAAGTTGCAATGCCAAGAATTTGATATCACCACAAGAGGGAAAAAATGGCCTCAGCTGCATTGAAAGTTCAATCAAGATCTTCCAAGAAACTCATCAAACCTTCTTCTCCAACCCCTTTAACTCAAAAATGGCACAAATTTTCACTCATTGAACAAGCCCAAACACACACTTATGTACCCATTGGCTTTTTCTACTCCAAAGATCAATTAGGTGCACTTTCTAGTCAACCTGACCAAATATCAAAACTTCTTGAACACTCCCTCTCCAAAAATTTAGTCTCCTATTATCCATATGCAGGACACATGAAAGACAACGCCACGATCGATTGTAATGACAAGGGTGTTGAGTTCTTGAATGTCCATATTGATGCACCAATGTCTGAAGTTCTCAATCACCAAGATTGTAGAGTCAAAGATTTAATCTTCCCTCAACATGTGGCTTGGGAGAACGATTCGGAATATGGTTTGGCTGTGGTTCAATTGACACATTTTGATTGTGGAGGAATCGCAGTAAGTGTATGTTTGTCACATAAGATTGGAGATGCATGTAACGGGTTGCAATTTTCAATCGATTGGGCAACATTAACGCGCGATCCAAATGCAAAACTAATCCCACCTTACTACATAAGTGACACTGTTTTTCCATCACCACCAAGTGGTCCTCTGGATTCCCCTGTTGTTCTATCAATATTAGATGGATGTATACAAAAAAGGTATATTTTTTCCTCATCAAAAGTGAGTGCACTTAGGTCCTCTGTAGCTAATGAATCACAAGTGAAAAATCCTACACCTACTGAAGTCCTTAGTGCACTTCTTTTCAAATGTGCTGCTAAGGCAGTGACCGCGAACACAGGCTCTTTCGTCCCTTCTAAACTAATCCATTATGCAGATTTACGCGGAATGATTTCACCAAAGTTACCACCTAACTCTGTTGGCAACGTTCTGTCTCACTTTTCCACACATATTTCCAAAGAGTCAGACATGAACTTACCACACATAGTAAGTCTCATGAGGAAAGAAAAACAGCTATTCAGGACTAGAGATAATATCAAAGAAAATGCATGGGCATTGGAAATTCTTGATTTAGCTAAAGGATTGCCACCCCAGAAGAAGGAATTCGATGAGTACACTTGTAGTAGTGTCTGTAAATTTCCATTCTATGATGTCGATTTTGGTTGGGGCAAGCCAATGGCCACCACCGCAGCTACTGGCCCCTACAATAAAATGTTCATTTTGATGGACTATAAAGACGATGGCATCGAAGCATTCATCATGTTGGACGAAAGAGACATGCTGGTACTTGAGCGCGATGAAGAGTTTCTTGAATTTGCTACTCCATACGCAAATTACTCTTGACAGTTACCAAGATTTATGTTTTGGATCATAGGTGTTCATGGATAATATTAAGTGATTTTGTAATAATTGGGCATGTCTTACATATGTTTATGTACTTTTAGATAATTCTCCTTTGTTTCAATTTGTTTTTCTTTATGACAATTTTTAAATTTTAATTTTTCATATCTCGTATTAAAGACAAACATTTTGATACATTCTACATATTCTTTAGTTTAAGATAGCAAGATTCAAAAGTCTTCTTTATTTTCTTAAATTATATGTCAAGTCAAACCACAGTAACAAATTAAAATGGAGAAAGTATATATAAGCCGAACCCAAAATCTAGAATCAAAGAATTTTCAAATGTGGATGATCTTACTATATGTAGATATTTTAATTTTACATACATTTGTATTATCAATAGGTTGAGCCAAAAGAGCTTCAAATTTTTGGGATCATCATTTGTAGATATTTTAACAAAGTCTTTAATGGACTTGAATAACATAGTGAAGACTGAAAAGGACTAGTTATTTCTATTTATATGTATACAACAACAAAGAATATCTTATTCATATACACAGTCTAATTTTTTGACGAATGATATTCAGTTGACCACCTTATTTGAATGTAGCTCCTTTCCTTCCATTAGAGATAACATTTCCTACCGAAATTTTTTCCATACTAACGCTTAAACTAAGACTTTTCATTAAGAGATCAACAACCTCATTCCACTGCAATACATTCTTTGGTGGTCTTTATTTATTTTTTTCATGTCTTAAGAGTAGAACTTTTCTTTTTTGTTGTACAACATTATTTGTGTTTTTCCTATTTTATCCTCATAAATACTTTCAAAAAAATAATTTTTTATGATTTTGCAAGTCGACTAGGATGTAGATCATAAAAACAAAACATCAGAATTAAGACAAATGTATTTATTTGAGGAAAAGCTACTGAGTTTGATTGGATCTGTATTTGGACGTCTAGCTCTGCAACTGATTTCCTTTTTCGTTGGCTTACAAAACAACGCTCCCTTTATATTATGTCTTTAGAATTTTATATTTTCATTAGGTCTAAAATAAGTGATAGATATTTGTAAGGCACTTAAATTTTATATTTTCATTAGGTTTAATTTTATAATTCCATGTCAAATTAAATTATATCATTTTTTTAAAACGGAGAAAATAGTATATAATTTTAATCTTTCACATGAAATATTTCTGCTAAAATCTTGATGAGCATCATTTAAATGCACCAATAGAGAGGAGTCTGGAAAGAAGAAATAATAGGGAATTGAATGATACTGAAAAAATGAAAATTTGTCTGTCATTATTCGATTGAATCCTATGTATACAAAACTTTCAGAACTTACTTCCACAACTAAAATATCTATCAATTAATTTAATTCAGTTGTCAATATAGTTGACACTGTTGGCACTAACACAGCTTGCACCACTAACAGTGTAATTAGCAGTCGCAATTTCAATCCATATAAGATGAATGGAGTCCATTTAATTTATCTTTATTTTAGTGGATCACTCATATTTTCTAAATGGATAATGTAGGCTGATCTATTTCAAGAGCTCATACAAATATGATCAAAATGAATAAAATATGAATATCCATATAAAACCCATGGATCTCTTACTCATAATAAAGAAAATTCTTGGGGGGCGGGGGTGGAGGGGGGTTGGAGGTAGTCAAAAAAGTTTAACTTTTTTTCTATTTTTTTTTTAAAAAAATTGGGGCTGGTGGTAGAGAGTCGGGAGGAGTGGGGGGTATGGGTAGGGTGAAAGTGGGGGGAGGGGGAAGTTTTTTTTTTGAATTTTTTTTACTTTTTTTAAAAAAAATTGAGGCTGGTGGTAGAGAGTCTGGAGGAGGGGAAGGGGGTATGGGTAGTGTGAAAGTGGGGGGAGGGGGATTTTTTTTTTTTTTTTTACTTTTTTTTTTTAAAAAAAAATTGATATTGGGAGTTGAGGCTAGGGGGTCCAGTGGAGGGTAGAGGTGCGGGGCTTGGAGAATTTTTTAAATAATTTTTTATTAAAAAGAAGTTGGGGGTGCGGATGAGGATTTGGCGTTGGTTGGGTGAAAAAAATTATTTTTTTTATTTTTCTTTAGAAAAATTTCGAAGTGGGGGTGGGGGTAGGGGGTATGGTTGGGGGGAGTAGGTGGAAGTGGGGGGTGAAAAACTTTAATATATTTTTTAAAAAAATTATCTTTCTTCAAAAAAAAAAATTGACGGGAGGGGGAGGGGGTAGAGTGGAAGTGGCGGTGGGGTGGTGAAAAAATTTAATTTTTTTTAAATTTATTTTTTTAATTTTGGGGGTAGGGAGTTCGGTGGGGCTTGGGGGTGAAATTTTTATTTTTTTTAGAAAAAAATGGTGATAGGGTGGGGGCAGAGAACGGTGAAGGACAGATAGGGTGGATGATTTTATTTTTATATTTTTTAATTTAAAAATTGAGGGTGATAGAAGTGCGGGTAGGGTGGGAGTGGGTATCGATGTAGAAAAAAATTAATTTCTTTTATGAAAAAATATTTTTTTAAAAATAATTATTTGGGAGTGAGGTTGGGGTGATAGAGGTTGAACATTAATGATCTAGATTTGATTTAATATTTTTTTTATTTTAAGAGATTAAAGTGGGTTAGAACCATTTTACCCAAAATCATATTTGACCAAATTCTTATTTACTCATATTTTATATCAATAGATTTTGATCTAATCCATTTTGGATCAATCCATCCAAATTCACTCAAATCCAACCATTTGACACCTCCAAGTGTAATTAACTAATTACCTTCTAAGCTAGTTCGAATTTAATACACTCCCTTAAGATGGAGGTCATAGAACATTGAAGACTCTAAGCTTGCTCATCAAATAATCATGTTGAGCTTTAGTGAGTGCCTTAATAAGCAAATAAGCCTACAATTAATCAAGAAAAATACATAGAATCATCAATTAGTTTATATCATCATTTCTTTTTTCACATGCATATAAGAAGTACTATGGATCAGTTAACATGTATATATCACACAAATGAGAATATTAAATCATCACCTACCCAAGTCAAGCCTTGAAATCTATAGAACCAAAACTTTCCCTTTCTCCAAGGTCCTAGCTCGTTCTTGATCTATAATTAATCAAGAAAAATGCATAGAATTAACAATCATGGTCTAATTTACCCGGATTGTAAAATAAATCCTAACTATTGGCCATTCCCATGATCATCTCACTCAACTAGGGCTTTTTACCCATTTTTAATTGCAAGTTTAAATCTTTTTCCAAGTTAATCTCCCTTAGAATCTAAGGTCTAGGAATCAAACTACAAGTTTAGAGAAATTGTTACTTACTTCTTGCAATGGAATTGGTGAAGAACCAAAGAAAAATAGCCCTAGTTCATGCCTTGTCTTTCAAAAATGGAATGGGAGAAATAATGTTTATTTGGAACTTTCCTAGGGTTTAATTCACAATTTGCCTTCTATAACGATGACTCACCCTACTGTAGCGGTAATAATTTCTCTACAGGGGGATGCACAAAAACAGAACCAATGTAAATCACATCCCTTACCCCAAATTTTATAACACATTTCCAAAACATGACATCCCAAAATATATCCTTAGTGCCAGGATCAATTTTGGGAGTTATACTCGCCTAAATTCAGTTGTGTGAAGCCTACAGATTCCTTAACATCTTGACTATCAACTCGAATGGTCAAGTCTACAAACCAAATCCCAAACCATTACTGGATTGTCTTCAAGCTCACTTGACTCAGATTTCATCTAAGTCTAGCTTACGCTCAAACTTTTCAAATTACTACTCAAAAGTCTTCTGACCTAAATTTTCTTGCTCCTTAGCGTACCCATATCGATGGGGTCAGTTGTTACACTGAATCATCCTCCATCTAACTAGGGCTATTCTAGGTTTAATTTGGATTAATTTTCCTTTAAACAAGAAATCCATTGACTTAAAATGATTTTTAAATATTAAAACTAAATCAAACTAATTAAGTTTATTTTGTGTTATTTATTTTTTATTGGTTTTATCAATTTATTTGATTCTCATTGATCTTTCTATAATACACATGACAATATATTTCCAACCATTTATTAGATTGATTATATTCCAGCATAATTATAAGTGATTAAGTTTCATTCCTGAAAAATAGGGATCAATAAAGGAAAAATAGCTCCAAATGATGATATTTATATTTCTATAATTTATGTGAGGGTTACAATCTTTATAAAATCCTATAGAAATAAAATGATCTTTTGATTTGTCTCCTCATGATTTCTTAAATTGATTGATTACTTGTTGGAATTTCACCGCGAATGCCGAGCCAAGATTTGATCACAGTCACTGAGATATGACAACTTATAGCTTACAACTTGGAGATGAAGACTTCTTTGTATGCGGAATATTTGTTGATTACCACTATAGAGCAAAGCTTTTCTATGCATTTCTCCCTTCTTTTTGTTCTTGTGAAAACACTTTTATATAGGTATGGGTTAGAGTTTGGGGGAGGGGGTATTTTGGTCTTCAAGTAATTTTAGAGGATCTAAGGCTTGAAAACATGAGTTGAGCTCATCTCGTCAACTTAACAAACTAAAAAAAAATGTATTTTGGACTTTATTTGATTCATATACTTTTAACTTAAATATTAATTTACTATTAACCAATAATTCATTTATTAATTCACTCACACTATACATATAGAGCTAAGTATTAGACCATTGTCATTGATTGTGGTGTACGTGTTAATAATTTAGATCAGGATTAAGCTACGACATTATAAAAGGCAAAAACTAAAGTTCTTTAATGTTCAAGCTTTTTCAAGGTAGGGTAATGGTTGTTTGTTCTCCAAGTTATGTAAAGTGTATAAGTTAGTTGATTTTGTAGCATTACATGTACAATGCGTTTTAGGAAAAATATAAGGATGAATGTGAAATGAAATTAGGCTATCAATCTCATGCAATGACTTATTTAATTTGCTTGTGGTTTACAAGTGTGGTAGTTTCATTCTATTTGTGTTTGTGTGTGATATCTGTGATTGTTGGTTGGCCAAGGCACAACGTCAGCTACATTTGTGTGTGTGTATATATATATATATATATATTATCTGTGTCGTTCATCATGCGCCTGGTATGGAATATCTTTTAATATTGTTAAGGGTGACAAGTTCAACTTGAATCAGTGCCTATTGAACAATCTTGAGAGGGAGCAAATGAAGGATATTCCATATGCTTCTATTGTTGGAAGCTTGATGTATGCTTAAGTTTGTACAAGGCCTGACATATATAGCATTTTTATTGGAATGTCAGATATTAGAGTAACCAGGTCTTGACCACTAAAAAATTCCAAAGGAAGTCTTAACGTATCTTCAAGGGACAAAAGACTACATGCTTAAGTAAAAGTGATCAGATGACTTGAAAGTCATTGGCTACTCTGATTTAGACTTTGCTGGTTATGTTGGTTCATGTAAATCACGTTCAAGATATATTTTATGTTAGTCGATGGAGCTATAACTTGGAGAAGTGCCAAACAAACTCTGACTACTATTCTACTGTGGAAGGTGAGTTGGTTTCTTGTTTTGAGGCTATCTCGGATGGTGTATAGTTCAAGAGTTTCATTTTTGGGCCTAGATTTGTTGACTCCATATCTCAGCCATTAAGGTTATACTGTGACGACTCAGCCATTGTCTTTATGGCTAAGACTAATAAATGTCGTAGTCGAAGGAAACCAACATCAAATATCTAGCAATAAGAGAACGTGTTAAAGATAGTGTTCTTTGAACACGTTAGTGTTGAAGTGATGTTGGGTGATCTTTAACTAAAGGCATGTCACTGCATAATTTAATGATCATATAATCAGAATGGGATTTAGTCCCACAATATAAATTTCATTGTAATAATGCATGTTAGTGAAATACTATTTTATATGATATTTCTTGTTAACTATGTGCACATTCAGTTGTATTTTCAGAAATATTGCTAAAGGATAGACCAGGAATAAGTATTGGATTTATTCATTAAATAATACTCCATCAGTCCCATTTTATATGGCACCCTTTCTTTATTGGTCTATACCAAAAAGAATGTCACCTTACTATAATTGGAAACAATTTAACCTTAAAATTTCCTTTTTACCCTTAATGAAATAATCTTCAACCATACAAATATCTCAAAATGATTTTAGACTACAAGTTTCAAAAGTCTTACTTTTTTCTTAAACACTGTGTCAAGTCAAATGGTATCACATAAAATGGGACGGAGTGAGTATGAGTTGAAATTTGGAGAGTGTATTGTGATACAAGGAAGATGCTACTTGCTTTTAAAGAAATTATCGCTATGATTCATGTATTATATTTCATTAATGGGATTAGAATATAGAGACCGAGTGGGAGAATGTTAGCATTTTGTTGATATACTATGGCCCATATTACATGAACCTATTATATATTCCACTAATTTGAAGGTTGGTACTACTTCTTCCCCCTATTTTAAGACTTCCCATAATCTCTTAGAAACTGTCACCCATCATAGCAACTGTTCAAAACCTTTCTTAATAGAAGCATGTTTACATATATGTCATTTGGTTCAAGGTCCCTAAGCACATTACTTCTTTAAACTCCAAACCATCTAGGAGTGACGTTTTGAGTTAGAAGGTCTTTGAAGCAGAGAAGATTTATGGGATTGAAAAACAAACATTGAAGACTTCGACTACTCGTAACAATGACTAGAGGTATGTTGATATACTGTTTTTATTTGCGGTACTTCTAAATTTTATTTCAAGGTGGGGTTGGTCGTTGATTCAACTAGTTTATCCAAATGGATTTAAGCGGTCGTGTTAATGGACTGGAAATGGAGTTGTTGAACCAGTCCAATTACAAGGTATGGAAGACATGTAAGGAATCATACCTTGTGGATGAGGATTTGTGGGAAGTTGTTAATGAAAGTAACATAAGTCCTCCTAATGGTAGACAGAAAAATAGCAACACATACAAGAAGTGGAAGCGGACTAATACAACTGCAGAATTTATCCTGAAAATGACAATCTCCTCTAGTTTATTTGATCATATTATAAAGTGTAAATCAGCTCATGAAATATAGAGGACTCTCGATCGTTTGTTCAACAAGAGGAATGAAGCTCGGCTACAACTAACTTTTGGAGAATGAACTGGCTAACACCACTTAAGTAATCTTTCCATTGCCGAGTATTTTTTGAAATTAAGAACTTATGTTCTAAATATCTTTATTGAATCCGGAGGGGGCTATTCCTAAAACACAAATGAGAAGAATTATCGTTCTTGGTTTCAAGCCAAAATATATTCCTTTTGTGACGTCAATTCAAGGGTTGGCTCAACAACTATCCTTGGAGGGATTTGAGAATTTATTGTCATCACAAGAGTTACTAGCCAAACAGATGGCTAGTGCATTTGTTAATGAAGGGGAAGGAAATGCTCTTGTAGCCAACAAGAGGAACTTTAAGGAAAAAGCAAGAGACACGCTACATGATCGATCCTCAGGTGGTTCAAGCTCACCTGGAAAGAAGGAAGAACCTTCTAATTATTATAGTAAGAAGCCTCTCATATGCTATTAAAGTGGCAATTTAGGACACATAAAAAGATATTGTCGAGCAAAGAAAAGCAATATGGCTCAAATTAAGAAAACTACAGAAGAAAAAGAAGATTAGGGAAAGTGTTTCTGTTGGGAGAAATAGAGTTTTGATGATAGACAAAAGACAATGAAACATATTTATCTACCAGGTTCTTCAGTATACTGTCTCACTGGAAATTGGCACAGCACCACAAGAAGTGGAATGGATAAAAGCTCCTAAAGATAAGATCTACAAGCACATAAGTAGGAAGATGGTTCAGCAGTGATACGAGAAAATAGAGTTGGTGACAAGAAGGAGTTAAAAGAAATAGAACTCTAAATAAACAAAATGCAAATAGATAGGAGTTACAATAGTAAAAGAAGTCTTATACGAGGAGATAGCTACGGAGTCAAAGGGCAAATAGAACTCTTAAATACAACAATAAGAAGGAGTTCAGCAGGTTGGCAAGTCAACGAGTTGAAAAAGAAAAAAGGTCACAGCAGTGAATTGAAGCAAAAAGGGAAACAGTCAGGTTGTTAAGGTCTTAAGTGTGTCTCTGTTTTAAGAAATTGTTTTTCCTTGTTGGTATTGAAAAATTGGTCACATCTCAATAGCTTATAAACTGAGGGCTTGTTTAGTCTTCAAGTTGAGGGCAACTCGAAGACGTTGGGAACATAAACCTAGAGAGGTTTATGTGGAGTTAGGTAGTTGGTGAAGTTGTGTTGAAGTCTTAGATTACTAGGATTTGTAATCGTTTGTTAAAGGCTCATATTGATTTAGTGAAGTTGGGAGAAAATCCTGTAGAGGTACAGGTCGTGGTTTTTCACCTTTTGTGAGCCAGGTGTTTTCACGTAAAAATATTGCATTCTCGTTTATTTCTACTTTACTGAAACACGTCTACAAACTTATTTCTTCGATTAGGCAAATCCACAGGGTATGCAAATCTAACAATTGGTATCAGAGCAAGTTTTTTTATTAAAGGCTAGTACCTAAGAATTGATCGAAATGAATATTGCACCACCTCTCGGACATGGAGAAGGACAATCATCTGTGAAGCCGCCTCTTTTCAATGGAACACATTTTGGTTGGTGGAAGGTTAGGATGGAGGACTTCATTCAAGGAGAAGACTACGAACTTTAGGATAGAATTATCATAGGGCTTACTATTCCTATGAAAATAGTGGAGGACTGATAAGTGCCGAAAGAGAAAAGGGAGTTCAATGTTGATGATCTGGTAGCATTAAGGAAAATTGCCAAAGCCAAAAACATTTTGGTTTGTGGTCTGGGTCCAGAAGAGTATAACAGGATCTCAAATTGTACCACAACTAAGCAAATCTCGGATGCCCTTACTATTGCACATGAAGGAATTGCTCAGGTCAGGAAAATTCAGGGTTGCTATGTTGTTCACTGAGTATGAGACTTTCAAGATGAAGGAAAATGAGACTTTGCAAGACATGATGGCAAGACTCACACTGCTCATCAATGAACTTGCATCCCTAGGGAAAGTTCTTACTTCTGAAGAACAAGTGGACAAGGTTCTGAGAATTTTACCAAAAGCTAAGTGGGATGTAAAAGTTACTGCCATTAGGGAAGCTAAGGACATTGAAACCATTACATTGAATGAGCTGGTTGGGAATCTCAGAACATATAAGATGAATATGGAAGATCAAAAGAAAAAAGTAAGCATGGATGAAAAGTCACTAGCTCTTAGGGTAGCTTCTGATGATGAAAGATCAGACCTAGATGAAGATCAGATAGCCTTTCTAGCAAAAGATTCCTAAAAAATAGGAAAGGGAAAGATAGGAGAGAAATAGGTAGCAGAAGGTGGTCTGATGACTCAGGAAGCAGGAAGTGGTCCGATGACAGAAATCACTCAGGATGTTACAAGTGTGGAAAAATGAATCACCACATTAAACAGTGTCCCCTATGGGAAATTGAGTGGAAAAAGGAAAGGGCTGAGAGAGAAATGAAAGAAAAAGTTGTCAAACAAAAGGAAAGGGAAGACTATGTTATGAGGGCTGCATGGGGATCAAGAGTGGAGGATTCAGACACAGAAAATGTTGATGAAATTGCTTTCATGGCTGCTGGACATTCAGATCTAGAAAAGATGACATATCTGAGGTAAATATTCCTGAACTAAAAGAAAAGTTGCATCTCTTTTCAAAAGGAAAGTTAATCTTGCTAATGAATGGATTGATAGACGATTTTCAAGAAATAGCAAATGAAAAGTATCAACTAATTAAAGATTTTTCAAATAAAAAATTTGAAAATCTTAAGATAAAAAACTGTCTGGATGAAGCAAATAAAAAGAATGACAAGTTAAAGAAACAGGTTGAACAACTTGATTTACTTGTGTTGAACCTAATGTCAGAAATTCTAAAATTAACTGTTGCTGATAAGGGTAAAAGTAAGATGAGTGAAGAGCATCAAAAGGTAGAAACTGGGTTGAAAGAATGTAAAATTGAGTTTTTTTGTAAAAAGGAAAAAGTGAGAAAATGGACTCAGGAAATCTCCACTTTAAAACTAGATTTAGAAAGGGCAAACAGATGGACTCAGTCGTCTAGAATAGTAAATCATCTCGGAAACAAGAGTCATAATGAGAAAGCTGGAATAGGGTTTTTTCATGAAAATGCTACCAATTTTGTGCTACCTCTGTGGAAAAATTGGACATCCAACTACTGAGTGTCCAATTGCTAACAATGTTGGGAGCAGAAACACATATCATGTGTACAAAAGGAGGTATGAACATAATAAAAGAAACTACTCAAAGAACATGTTGCCTTCTTGGGTAAGAAGGGATCTTATTCATCCGTTTTACAACAGGAAAGGACCCAAGCTAGTCTGGGTTCCTAAAACTAACCCTTGATCTGTCTTGCAGGTTGCAGTGAAAGGAAACAAGCATTGGTACATGGATAGTGCTTGCTCAAGGCATATGACTGGAGATAAACACAAGTTTCTTTCACTTGCACTTTTTAAAGGAGGAAAGGTTTCCTTCGGAGACAGAAAAAAGGGCACTGTTGTGGGAGTTGGAAAAATTGGACCAAAGGAATCAAGGGCTTTAGATGAAGTTTACCATGTGGATGGATTGAAGCACAATCTATTGAGCATATCTCAATTATGCGATAAAGGTAATAAAGTAACTTTTACTTATGCAGGTTGCAGGGTCAAAAAGTTGGATACAAAGGAGATAATCTTAACAGCAAATAGACATAAAAATGTGTACAAGGCTGACATCATGGGAATGCCCGGAGCACATTTGAAATATTTAAGTGCAATTGCTAATGATCCATTACTTTGGCACAAATGACTTGGTCATGCAAGTCTGAAACAACTGAATACTCTGTCTTCAAAGGACATGGTTGTAGGTTTACCTAAAACTAAGTTCAAACACAACAAAGTATGTAGTGCATGTGTAAGGGGGAAGCAAGTTAGATCATCCTTTAAGCCAAAGAACCAGGTAAGTACCACCAAGTGCTTAGAACTGGTTTACATCGACCTGTGTGGACCAATGAGAGTAAAAAGTAGAGGAGATAAAAGGTACATGTTTGTGATTGTTGATGATTACTCAAGATTTACATGGACCCTCTTTTTGGCTTCTTAAGATGAGTCTTACGGCATCTTGTCTATTTTTATCAAGAAAATAGAAAAGAAGTTGGAGACTTCCTTAATTTCCATAAGATCTGACCATGGAATTGAATTCGAAAATGTAAAATTTTTAGAATTCTGTTCAACAAATGGTATAGATCATAACTTCTCTGCTCCAAGAACCCCTCAACAAAATGGAGTATTAGAACGGAAAAATAGGACTTTAGAAGATATGGCTAGAACAATGATGATTGCTAATAACTTGACAAGAAATCTTTGCGTTGAAGCCATAAATACTGTTGCTTAGATTCTCAACAGATGCATGTTAAGGCCCATATTAAACAAAACTCCCTATGAACTACTTAACGGAAGAAAACCAAATATCTTCCATTTCAGAACATTTGGGTGTAAATGCTATGTTCATAATAATGGTAAAGATAATTTGAAAAACTTTGATGCTAGAAGTCATGAGGGAATTTTCTTAAGATATTCTTCACATAGTAAAGCTTACAGAGTACTGAATAAAAGAACCAACTGTGTTGAAGAAAGCATTCATGTTGTTTTTGATGAAAATAGTGGTGTTTTTGAGAATGATATGCAGGATACCTATGAGCTGGAGCATAGATTAGAGGAACAAGTCAGGCTACCTGATCCACCTACTAGACAAGCAGAGGGCACACAGTCAGGGGGAACTACTGAAGTTGAAACTCAACATCTTGACTTGGAATCTGCTCAAGCTGATTCGGTACAAGATGAACAACCTCAAGGGTTTGTGGTGAAAATCTACAAATATCAGGACTCACACCCACTAGAAAATGTTCTCACAGAACTGACATCTGGAATCACTACCAGGTCAGGGATGAAGAATTTGTGTGCTTTCTAGGACTTTTTATCCATGATAGAACCAAAAAGGGTAGGAGAAGCACTGCAAGGTGAAGAGTGGATACTTGCTATGCAGGAGGAACTAATCCAGTTTGAGAGATGCAAAGTATGGCATCTGGTTCCTAAACCAGAAGGAAGAACCATCATTGGCACGAAGTGGGTGTTCCGGAATGAACCTAATGAGCATGGAACAGTTACAAGGAACAAGGCAAGACTGGTGGTTCAAGGATACAATCAGGAAGAAGGAATAGACTATGATGAGACCTTTGCTCCAGTAGCCAGACTTGAAGCTATCAGGCTGCTCATAGCATTTGCAGCTTTTAAGGAGTTCACTCTATATCAAATGGATGTGAAGAGTGCATTCTTGAATGGTTACTTGAAGGAAGAGGTATATGTGAACGACCACCTTCTGAATTTCCAGATCATGTGTATAAGCTGGATAAGGCACTGTATGGGTTGAAACAAGCTCCTTGAGCTTGGTATGAAAGATTGTCAAAATTTCTTTTACACCATGGTCACACAAGAGGAAAAATCAACAATACACTGTTTTTAAAAACGCAAGGAAGGGATCTACTGATTGTGCAGGTATATGTGGACGATATTATATTTAGTTTAACAAATGTGCTTATGACTCAAGAGTTTGCCAAGCTAATGAATGGAGAGTTTGAAATGAGCATGATGGGAGAACTCAACTTCTTCTTGGGGTTACAAATGAAGGAGACTCCTTCTGGAACTCTGATTCATCAAAACAAGTATGTAAAGGAGCTTCTCAAATGATTCAAAATGGAGGATGCCAAAGATATTGATACTCCCATTGCCACTGCCACTAAATTGGATTTGGATGAGAAAGGACGGTCAACGGAACAAAAGCTCTATAGAGGTACGATTGGCTCTCTCTTATATCTTACTGCCAGTAGTGTGGGACTCTGTGCTAGATTTCAATCAAATCCCAAGGAATCATATCTTAAAGCAGTCAAGAGAATCCTCAGGTATCTCAAAGGAACTTTAGACTTGTGACTCTGGTACTCTAAAGGTAGTAATTTCAATCTTGTAGGGTACACTGATGCTGACTATGTTGGTTATCTAGTAGAAAGAAAAAGTACTTCAGGTATGGCTCACTTCATTGGAACATGTTTGATTTCCTGGTCCACCAAGAAACAAAGCTCTGTAGCCTTGTCAATTGCTGAGGCTGAATATGTAGCAGCAGGGTCATGTTGTGCTCAGTTGCTTTGGATTAAGCAACAACTGTTGGATTTTGGGATAGATGTTGGTTGTGTCCCTATTTTGTGTGATAATACAAGTGCTATTAATATAGCAAAAGATCATGTTCAACATAAAAGAACTAAACATATAGACATAAGGCATCATTTTCTTCGTGACAATGTAGAAAAAAGTCTTGTTTCAATAATGTTTTGTCCTACTAAAAATAAAATTGCTGACATTTATACTAAAGCACTAAGCAGAGAACATTTTAAGAAAATCAGATTAGACTTGGGGATAATTAAGATTGTATAAACTCACCTCAATTATTGACTAGAATTTCTGATACTATACTGCAAAATAAAAGAGGTTCTCTATTCAATTTCTCATATTATGTGCATTCCACCAATTCAGTAGGTTGACATTAATGTATGTTTCGGTGTGCAGGATTACTAGCTCAGGTGCAACAACTGATGGAACATGAAAATAAACAAGGTAACAATTGTTATGCGCTCTTTCTTAGAAATTGATAACAGAACTGGGTACCCTAACCTATTCCTTCCTATCTCTAAAACCTCAGTTTTTTTGCCGCAAAAAAGGCACCAATCTTTTCACACTGACAGCCTTCTGAAGACGTCCCTTCACACGCCTCTTCCCTTTCCACTCAAATTATTTTCTCTAAGTCTTCAAAACCCATTAGGCTTCATCTCTTACACTTCCATATCCCATTATAGATGAAACACCTCCTCTCTTCTGTAATAAACATTCACCTGCATCAATGCCATCCTCTCAAAATCGCCAAAACACAACCATGCAAGAGCCTTAAAACCCAGATTCCCTTGCTCTCATTGTTCACGAAACAACTAACCTTCCTCCTCCCTTACAAATTGACTTCTCTGATTTTGCAAATTGGGGTGGGTTCCAAAATAGTTTCTCTAAATTCTCCACCGCCTCATCACCTTCTAAGGTTTTCTCTCCTCAAAGAGTAAATATTGATCCTCCTCATTCCGTCTCTAATGATACTCCGCCTTGTAAGGAACGAAAACCTAAACCAGTCAGACGTTCATTGAGAAAGGCCACGGGGGAACCAATCGAAGTCTCTGACGACTTTCCCAAACGGGTAATTCTACCTGGTCCTTTAAGAACACCTCAAACCATAAATCGAAAGTGTCTAGAAGAAGAGGCTCTTCAACGGGATCTGCAACAGAGCAAGAAACAAAAAGGTAATCATGTTTCTTCTTCTTCTGGGGATCTTCTGGTGAGACAAGTTAGGAGGGATGTGCGTAAGCATATCATTCCCAAACCTCCTCGGACAAAACCTACTCCTTCACCCAAGAAAACCACTGCCTCTTCCACGACTCCGTCTTTATCCAAGTCTAGACCTTCACCCAAAAAGGAACAAGTTCCTCTTCCTATTCCTTCAGAGGACTCTGCGACTGACAGTGACCCTGATCCACTAGCCATTGAAACCACAGATCCGAACTTCTCTTCCTTTATTCACTTCCAACGGCGCTCCCTCATTCGGGGCCGTGTCATTACTGGCTTTGGGGGACCTGACATGGACACTCTCCTTTCCAAGTTAGAATTTCAGGGGTGGTCTGACCTGTTCCTCCAGCTCGATACTCAGAGGAAGTTGTCCAAACCAGAGATGTATGAATTTTATGGGCGAGAGCTTGTTCGTGACTCTGTTTTTCTCACGACTGTTAGAGGGATATCACTGCGTCTTAGGGCTCCGGACATTGCCAGAATTCTAAGGGTTCCTAATGAGCGATGGGATCATTATGTGCGTCATGAATGGCCTATCTAGATAATCTTCCCTCTGTACTTGAGATCTCCAGAAAATTCTCTGGTCATCCTACTCTAGCATACCATAGGCGTCTCTAGCGATGGGAAATGCCCTCTCTTCATCGTCTTTATTTTGACCTGGTCCACAAAGTCATCATTCCTCGTCAGGAGAGACGGTCTGAGGCTAGCTACTTTGATCTAACTCTGATGGAACTGATTGATACAAATGTTCCAATTAATCTGTCTAGCCTCATTCTCAAGCATATGCAACGTGTTCTTATCCAAGATAAAAATGGACATGCTCTCCCGTATGGCTTTTGACTGGCCCAGATCTTTGAGGCTTGCTCCGTTCCTATCCAAATCTAGACTATGCAGACCACTAAGGACGTTCTTGGTCTAGTGAAGCACGCAGCTTTACCTGTTTCTATGCAGCGTGCTGGTACCCCCCCCTTCATCGCCTTCAAATGGCCTTGGATGCCTAGACTGCCGAGCTGTCCTTAGCACATCAACAATTTGCTCAGGAACGGAGTGCACTAACTTCCCGGATTTTAGAACTAGAGGAAACCTTGATGAAAGAGTGTGCTGCTCATGCTGATATTGTCCATAAACTGACTATGATGATCCCCTCCTCTGTCCCTCCTTTCTAACCTGTTCCTTTGATAGTCCTTCTGGGTGCTCCTTTTTTTCGTTATCAGTTCTTTGAATTAGCATGTGTAATTTTTGTTCTTCTGTGTTGATTTTTCGTTCTAAATGTCTACGTATGCTGGGCTTCTTGTAATTCTATCATATCAATGCATACTCTTGTTCTCTCTTGTGTTATTGGGATTTGCATTTGATTGATTAGCTTACTCTCTTCCAAGTTTGCGTATACATTTGTTTTTCGATGATGTCAAAAGGGGGAAGTCATATCTGAGTTATGCAATATTTATAATCCTTGTTTTAACCTTTTTCATTCTTGAGGTTCTCTTCTTAATAGCTACAGAAACTATGGACAGATCTGATACTCAGAAAGTTTGTCATCATCAAAAAGGGGGAATATGTTGGGAGAAATAAAGTTTTGATGATAGACAAAAGACAATGAAACATGTTGATCTACCAGGTTCTTCAGTATACTGTCTCACTGGAAATTGGCACAGCACCACAAGAAGTGGAATGGATAAAAGCTCCTAAAGATAAGATCTACAAGCACATAAGTAGGAAGATGGTTCAGCAGTCACACGAGAAAATAGAGTTGGTGACAAGGAGTTTAACAGAAATAGAACTCTAAATAAACAAAATGCAAAAATATAGGAGTTATCACAGTAGAAGAAGTCTTATGCAAGGAGATAGCTGTGGAGTCAAAGGGCAAATAGAACTCTTCAAAACAACAATAAGAAGGAGTTCAGCAGGTTGGCAAGTCAACGAGTTGAAAAAGAAAAAAGGTCACAGCAGTGAATTGAAGCAAAAAGGGAAACAGTCAGGTTGTTAATGTCTTAAGTGTGTCTCTGTTTTAAGAAATTGTTTTTCCTTGTTGGTATTGAAAAATTTGTCACATCTCAGTAGCTTATAAACTGAGAGTTTTTTTAGTCTTCAAGTTGGGGGCAACTCGAAGACGTTGGGAATACAATCCTGGCGAGGTTTATATGGAGTTAGATAGTTGGTGAAGTTGTGTTGGAGTCTTAGATTACTAGGATTTTTAATCGTTTGTTGAAGGCTCATATTGATTTAGTGAAGTTGGGAGAAAATCCTGTAGAGGTACAGGTCGTGGTTTTTCACCTTTTGTGATCCAGGTGTTTCCACGTAAAAACACTGCATTCTCTTTTATTTCTACTTTACTGAAACACGTCTACAAACCTATTTCTTCAATTAGGCAAATCCATATGGTGTGCAAATCTAACAGTTTCTCATGAGGCTCGAGAAATAGATGTCATGGTTTCCATCAACCCTGAAAGAGATTAGATCGAGGATTTAGGATATAACGCAATTGATCACACGGAGAAGGAAGACATTGATGTCATCAGTATGAAGCAAGAAACTTTCAAAGATGTTTATACTGATGATATGACAGTTATCGAAGAAATCAAAGAAGTAGATCCTCATGAAGTAGTATATGAAACTATATATACTAGTGGTGGCCTTAATGGAGAAAGTATTGAGAAGATGTATTAGAAGTTGAAGCCTCTGATCAATCATCGGCCATAGGTCAATCATTGGCTTAAATCAGACAATGGAAGCAAATGAAGAACAAATAGACAAAGAAACTGATCTTGAAGGCCAAATGTCAAGTGGAGAGACAAACGATATAATTTTTGGAAGCTTTAAAGATGATAAACTAATTATCAAAGAGATAAAAATAAGATCTAATGGTGGATTCTATTATGATACGGAGACTTCATAGGAAATTGATAACCAGATAGTCACCAATTCAAATGAAGAGGCTGATACAAATGAAATCCCCTTCTGTTCTATTTATCCAAATAAAACAACTATCAGGAAGCTAAGAAAAAGGGGGTGTCTTGAGAACTCAACCAGGAGATAATTCACATGGATCAATTAGCAATGAGGAATCTTCATCCCTTAAAGAAACAAGAGGAGTCCGGAAGAAACTGTCGAGAATTTCACCAAGATGTGACTCAAAGTTTCATTTGAGTTCTTCCACGACAAGTGTGGGATAATTTTCAAAAAATCACTTTAAAGGGAAGTGTGAAAAATAAAGATGATTTTTTGGAAGATACAAATAATTTTAGATATATGGAACTTTCAGGAGGTTTGTAGAGTAATACGCTAAGTACTTGTTGTATCTAAGAAATGTGAAGATGTTCTAGAAAATTAGATATTTAAGTAAATCATGGAATAGTTTAGATTCTTGTTAGATATTTAGAAGATAAGGTTATCTAGATTGTTCTTATAGATATATCTAGAACCATCCTTATACTAGTATAAATAAGGATGGCCTTAGGCATTTGTAGCCATTCCAAAATAAATCCAAAACCAAAATCAAAAAATCTTCTTCCATAATAAAGTTCTCATTTCCAAAATCTTCCTTCTCCTTTTTAGCTTCCTTTCCTTTAGTTGAATCTTCCGATCTTAGTTAACGATTTTGGGTTAGCAGAAGGTTTCAATGATTATACTTTTCGTCTATTATATTTCTATACAGTGTTATCTAGTGAGGCAAGGGCATTTAGATCCCCAAGAATGTGCATTATACTTTTTTGCCTTGGACCATTTTTTGTCCCAATTGGATCTGACAGGGTTTTTAACAAGGTATCAACAAGCTCAATAAGGATCAAATAAGCATCTACCTGTCATCCGAGGAATAAGGATATAACAAGTGTTCAAGTCTTCACTAACTTGAAGCCCCAAATGAAAATATGATCGAAACAAAGATATCCAAAGTCTCCTGAAAATACATTCAATACGAGAAATACACCTTCCATATCAAGTAGAAAATATAGAACACAAGGACATACTCTCGAAATCAAGATAACAGCATGTTATTTATCAGTCTATGAGGGGCTGAATTTCTAGCATCATCCCTGAAAGACTTGATTTCGAAAAAAATCCCTTCAGAAGAAGTGGCATAGTCATTGAATTCCAATTTGGGCATGATAATTCCCCCTAGCTAAGAACAAGCATCTTTACTTCTTTCATTAACGTTGATCATTCCGTCTTTGATGACCTCTCAGGTCTGAAATGGAGAATGAAACAAGGAGGACAGAAATAATGATGCCTCCAAAGAACAATTAAGAAGAGCAGGGACAACCACAAACCTTAGCACTAGCATGTGCACTTCCGTTAAGTCCTCGGGGAACGATAGCACAATAGACCACCACAGGTCGGATAATGATAATTGTGATGACAAAGATGATTAATGGTTGTGATTGATGATTACTGACAAAGCGGGGATAAAAATTATCCAAACAAAATTTACTGATTTTACTGTGAACCCCAGGCCTCATCTAAAATATCATTTTAGTAGGTGATTTATTGAAACAAAAGAAAGGAAAGGTTTTTAAAGTGGTCATTTTCAAAACAAAATTGAACAATAGGATTTGGAATTGCATCATCTAAAAACAAGGAGCAAGAATTTCTTTTCTTTGCAAAAGGCAAGTTACTGTATGACTGAAATGTTTCTTTATTTCTCTACTTTTCCTCTGTCTTCCCCTTTTCTCTTTGCTTGTTTTTTTCCCTTTTTCACTTTTGACTTTTTAGGTTCTTAGCTTTTGATTTTTCAATAATTTCACTTGTCCTGAGTTATTTCATTGGAATATGATCAAGGGAAGTATCAGTTGATGCCGGACAACAAGATGTTATGTTTGCGCTATGACGATAACAATTTGGAATTTGGTTACTTACTAGGCCTTTCTGTATGGCTACCAACTGTTGTTCTGGTTTACTGTGTGCTCAAATTTCTTCTTCAGTTGCTAACTCATCATCCTCAAAAGTTAGAAATGGTTGAGCACAAAAAATCAGATGCTTCTCAAGCTGAAGATCAGTTGGATGAAGCAAATAACTATTCAGTTCAGTACAGATTTAGGCTGAGGCAGGAAAAGATGCAAAGAATAACAAGAGTAAAGGAATCAGGATCTAAACTGATTGCTAAGGAAGAAGAAAGTTGTGTGTCAAAAGCGCCCCCTCGTCTTCGTGATGGTGATCTAGAGCATTTCAGCCACAGACATCCTCTGCCAAGATTCCATCTTAGAGGAGCAGAAGGTATAAGATGCAATATGTGTACTATAATAATTTCCGGGGTAGCTTATGGTTGCGATCATTGTCATTACTTTCTCCATGAAGTATGCTCCAACATTCCTAAAACAATTCGACATGATTTTCACCCTATGCACTCACTCACCCTTCTTCCCCTTCCTTCGAAAGTGGAAAGCAAATTCTGTTGTGTGGCTTGTGGATATGACAATTCTTGTCCTCACCACTCATTGTTTTCATTTTACTATCATTGTGAGTTCTGTAAATTTGATCTTCATCTTGAATGTGCTTCTGTGAAGACGATCTTGATCCATAAGGTAAAATACCCTCTCAATCTTCTCACTTCCTTTCCGCTAAAAAGTGAAGGGGCAGCCGTGTTATGTGGTATTTGTAATCAAGTTATGAATAGGCAATCCGCTTGGCTTTTCTATAATCGTGAGTTTGATTGCATTTGCCATTTTGAGTGTGCTGCTGAAGAAGAGGTTGGAATTATAGGAGATCACAGTTACCTATCTGAAGTACAGGAATCGTTGATCCTCCGAAAAAGTTGTCCTGACCAACAATTAAAAGTCACAAAACTAGGAGAAGTTGCACACTTCAGCCACCGCCATCCACTGAATGCAATCAAACAAATGATTGAGGCGTCAATCATGAGTTGCAGCATATGTTCAAACCAGGCTTCGTCCGGTTACAGTTGCCAGCTGTGCAATTGCTTCATCGATGAGACTTGTTTCCCTTTACCGCAAAAGATACAACACCATTTTCACCCAAATCACCCCCTCAAACTTGGTAGCTATACCGATCATCCAAAGTTCAAATGTGCAGCATGTGGCCATGAAGACGGTGCAGCATACCGTTGCTCTCCTTGTAAATTCAGTCTCCATCGTAGCTGTGCTGGTGCTCCCATGACATTAACCCTTGGCACAAACGAGAAAGTTTCTTATAAACTTCTCTATTCGTATCCATATGAGGGTGAGATGGCAGTTATCAAATGCAGTGCTTGTTCCAGTGAGTTAAACTCAAAGCAGAGCTTCTTGTACTACAATTTCGACCTCGATGAAGTGCTTCATGTCCAATGTGCACTTGGTAGAGAAACTAACTCTTATGATACTAAGTTTCTTTTAGCTTCTGAAAGACTGAATAGTATTAAAATAAATTAGCTTCTGAAAGACTGAGTAGTATTAAAATAAAGTAGTAATTACAATGTTCTAGCTAACTTGTATGTATGTATTTTTATTTCCTTTTCCAAAAGAAGAATGATTTGTAAGAACATCTGTTGATTTTGTTATCTGTGATCTGTTTGTGGCATTCCAGTCAAGAAGCTGCCCCGTGAAAGTTATTTTTTCATGTTCCCTAGGCATTCCTTTGGGAACATCTAATAAAATTGGAACGATATAGAGAAGACTAACATGAACTTTGCAGGGGGATGACATATCAAGCTCACTAGGATACCAGATGGATGTATCGATAAGGCTGGTGATAAGGGAAAATGTTCATCAACAGAGGCCATAATAGGCGGTGTGCCGGTCGTAATAAATGGAATAGAATGACCACTTAAATCAGTCAAACAATCAATATCCAATTTCTATCATTGCATGGTACCTATTATGGTATGTGCTTGTCATCTTACTTACATGGGACTACCGACGCCCTTAACTCATCATATAATAAACATTTACCAACACAAATACTTTTAGAGTCCAGAAAATCTCAACTTGCCTTACATCCAAAATGCACAATGTCAAATTATATATGTTCCCTTCTACAACGATTTCAAATAAATCTCAATCTGGTCAAGCACAAAATCTACATGACTATACGAATTTGTAGACACCCATATTGCTCGTTCGCATGGTGTATTCAAAGCTGAAACTCATTCAACCAATGCTGCACAAGACAACTACGATGATGATATCCAATATAAATTTTCATTGCCTCAACCAAATAGTTGATGAAATTATAAACCAATTGCTAAATTTTTCATTTACACGTTACAAATAAATTGATATATATCCAACAAACACAACAATAAGTGATCTCTACATACAGTTTGTACCAATTCCCAATTGTTTCAGCTCAAAACTTATGAGGTATATTTGTTTCACGTTTTCGTTGTTTTTTTGTTAGTTCAGCATTTTCTTAAACCTCATTTCTTATTTAATGAAGTATATTTGTGAATGTAGAATGGAACGTTTGTGCATTTCAAAGATGTAGAATCTGCTCAAAGTTTGTCCAGGTAATGAATTTTATAAATTCTAGCTTTTATCTTACCAACATAATTGTACATTTAGAGCGTAAGGAAGGACTGAGTTCCTTACTATGATAGTCTAACATACTTTACATGCTCCAAATTCTTTAGAAAGATGTCATGTTTGACTCAACATATATGGGTGGAAAAGATACTTTCGTTATTCATCAACTATACATTATATAGAATTGCAAAGATATGGGAAGATATTTACAATCCCAAAGAAATATGCTACTACAATCCCAATTAATATGATCCCACAAGATATTCCAATTGATTTACAATAATTAAGAACAAATCTACCCATTAAAGAAGGCTAACTAATTTTCTTAACTCACGGGAGCATAGATATCACGTATGCCCATCTTGACAAGTGAGTTATTAAATGCTTGTCTGGATACAGCATCAGCGAGCTGCCCTAACGTCTTCACATATGGAACTTCAATTGTCTTATCCTCAAACTTCTCATATATGAAATCACGATCAATCTCCACAGATTTAGTACGATCATGTTGAATTGGGTTTTCTGCAACTTTAATAGCAGATTGGTTGTGGCAAAATAACTTCATAGGTTCATCGAGTGAAAAATCGAACTCTCCCATAAGCTGTTTCAACCATATTAATTCTTGGATACCTTTAACCACTTCTGTGCATTCAGCTTTTGCACTAGACAATGAGACAACCTTTTATTTTTTACTTTTCCAAGTAACCAGGTTCACTTTCTTGTTGCACTATTTGTTTGAGAATGCCATGGTCTAGAGTTGTTGAGCTAAGCCATGTATTATTTGAATTTGTTCCTCTACTGTCAGGTAGTAACACCATCCAATTCTGCTCTTCAACCTTGTTCTCCCCGTGAAGAGAAGAACTGGATAAATACAGAGAGAAAAAAGTGCATCCCCAGTAACGTACAATCTTTTGGTAGGGGATGATAACATTTGTAGCCCTTTTTATGAGGCAAATAGCCAACAAAGACTCACCGTAATGCACATAGATCAAGGTTGATAGGTTTGTGTTTAGGGAGATAAACAAAAACAACATAACCAAAAACGCGAAGTTCCAAGTTTAAGGTAGAAGGGAAGGATAACAGAACTGGAGCAGTGATTTAAGAACACTGCTTGGTACACAATTTATTAAATAAACAGCATACAAAATAGCATCCTCCTAAGATGCGGGTTGCATATGAGAACTAATCAAACATGCAAGGAGTAACTTCCAATATATGATGATTTTTCTCTCTGCTACGCCATTTACACTGGTTTTGGAGATGAGACTGCAACACTTGATTAACAAATTGAGTTTGAATCTCTTATGAAATGAGCAGAAACATAACTTTTCCATGTCATACGACTGAAATCATCAACAAAAATTACAAATCAACGATATCCAGATGATCTAAAAATTTGAGAAGGACCCCACACATCAGAGTGAATCAATGCAAACTGCTAAGTTACCTTACTACTACTTAAAGGATAAATAGTACGATAACTTTTAGCTAATACGCAAACATCACAATGAAAATTAGTGAAATCGCACCTCTGAGAACAAAGTTGGGAATAAGTGTTTAATGTATCCAAAAGAAGCATGGCAAAATCTTCGATGCCACATCCATATTCGGTGTTATTTAGTAGAAAAGGAACCTTGACTTGTTAGAGCAATACCATGGCATACATCTTCCACATAATAAAGCCCCCCTCTTTTAGTACCACGCCAAATAATCTCCTTGTTGTTAAGGTTCTGAAAGATGCAAAAATGAGGATATATTAATACTATAAACAATTTAATTGTTGAGTTACTTAAGAAAAAGATAAAAGATTATTGGATAGTGAAGGAACAAATAATGTATGCTGTAGAGACAAGGCGGGAGTCAAAACAACAATTCCAACAGTAGTAACTAAGGATGATACACCATTTGCATTGGACTTAAAACAATCTTCAATTGCATGTTTGGGATTACCGCAATGAGTACAACCCTTTTCACAATTGCTAGGAGCATTTGAATAGTAATTTCAATTCTGGACAAAAATTAGTCTTTGCTGCCATAGCCATGCTGGAATCTGTATTATTATTTAACATTGTGTTCCTCTGTTGTTCTTCACTTCGAACCATTAAAGAAGCAGATTCTGGATCAGGAAAGGGTTTGCACAAAGAATATCACTTAGAACACAATCATAAATATCATCCAGACCAGCTAGGAAAATATACACACATTCTTCTTCAATTTACTTCTGTCGGGCCTGGATAACATCGGGTTGTGTGAAAGAAATAAGCCTACGATGATCCAGTTCCTGTCACATTTTGCGCAGATCTGCTTAGTACGTAGAAACTATTTTTTCCTCTTGTTTCATATGCATTGCTTGACAGAAGAGATTGTAAATAATTAATCTATCAGCCCCTTCATAATATGTTTGAGACACGGCGTCCCAAATACTCTTAGCCATCAGAAGATGAACAAATAAGCTCATAATGCTGGGTTCCATGGCACCAACGAGCCAACTGTTTAACAATAACATTATCCACACTCCACTTTTCATAAGTCGTATCACTAGTGAGAGGCTCTTTAAATCTTCCCCACAAGTATCTCATTCTTTCACGACTAGCAACAAATATCTCAACAACTTGAGACCAAAGAGAATGATTCTTGCCATTGAGTTATACATGGAAAGGAATGGCTATAGGTTCTAGAACATTGTTTGTATTTTTAGAGGATTTACCCTTAGTAGAATAGATTTAGGATAAAGAAAAGATAACGCCTCAGGCGTGCATCCAACTTCCAGCAAGATATTAGTCACTGCCTCAGTGCGCTATCGCCAGAAAATGCCTCAGGCGATTTTCGAGTAATACAATTAACTGAGGAAGGATCGAGCTGCATAAGGGACTAAGTTGTTGAAAAAAAAATTTGTTCACATTATCTAATGTGTTCACATTATATTTAATTTTGTTCATGAACTAGTAGATTAATGTATGAGGAGATACATGAATTGGTGGAATAGTCTATATTAAGTCGAGCTAGGTGTATTCATGAACTTGGAGAGTTTGAAGTATTAATTATGATACATGTATGTTAGATTAGGTACATGGATGAAATTCACCTATAAATAGTCATGTAATCTAGTCATTTTGTGGCAAGCTAAAGTTGAATAGAAAATCATCTTTCCCCAACTTCTCTTCTACTTATAAGTATTGAGTAATTGTGTTGTCTTGCTCTCCCATTTTCCAACATTTGGTATCAAAGCCGATGTGTTTGAAAGACAACAAAACGTAGAGGGAAAATGAGGAACTCCAATCCATTCCAAGTTCCAATGCTCACCAAAGAAAACTATGGAAGTTGGTGCATCCGAAGGAAAGGCTTTGCTAGGAGCCTATGATGTATGAGAAATTGTGGAGAGTAGTGTCGATGAAGAAGATGATGATGCTGGCACAAAGAAGAAAGACCAAAAGGCACTCACACTCATCCATCAAAGTTTAGATAAAATGATATTCGAGAAAGTTGCAAATGCAACCAACTCCAAGCAAGCATGAAATATTCTCCAAACCTCCTTTAAAGGACTGGATAAGGTGAAAAAGGTTCGTCTCCTGACCTTAAGAGGAGAATTTGAATCACTACTAATGAAGGAATCTGAATTAGTTTCAGATTATATCTCAAGGGTGTTGGGAAGTTATCAATCAAATGAGCAGATATGGTGAAGTGTTGAAGGATGATAGGGTCGTTGCAAAAATATTACGATCCCTAGATTCAAAATTTAATTATATTGTTGTTGCTATTGAAGAGTCCAAGGACTTGGACACTGTCAGACCCTCAACTTGATGGGTCGAGATTCTCGGGCTTGGCTAGGGATTTACTTGATGAACCTAGCCAAGGCTCCATGACTTCAGTCAAGATAAAGTTCAACTGAAGGAATACCTTGGCATTGGCGTGGCCAAGGTATGCAAGGCAGGACGTGGCTAAGGCATGGCAAGGGCTGGACAAGCTAAGTCAATGCAAGGCTGGACATGGCTAAGGCATGACAAGGGCTGGGCAAGCTAAGGCACGGCAAAGCTATGATGTGGCAAGTTCGTGGCTAAACAAGATCAGGCTAAGGACTGGACTAGGCCGAAGGCGCAGGATATCGGACCCCAATGACAAGCTGTGCAGCGCAGGACCTGTGCATGGCACAGACATGTCTGCAGGGCCTGGGCATGGCACAGGCATGCAGGGCAGGTGTGAATACGGGCGCCAAGGCAAGGCATTGGCGCCAAAATTTGAAGGATGTGTGGGTAGTTGGCGGTTATTAGGATCTAGCCATTTGGACATGTCAGAAAGTCTGGATAAGCTTGTAACTCGAATTTTAAATTAAGCCTATCAGTTGGGGATGTCAATTGAGTTGGCAGGCACATGGTTGGCATATGACTGGGCATGTTGTGGCCTATTTAAAGGCACAAGCAGTCAGTCTGGGCAGCAAGTTTGGCTTGGACGAATTTTGTAGGCTAAGTATTGTGTGCTCCCTTTGTTGGCATGAGTTAAATAACAAGGTTTGAGTTAGGCTGTCAAGTGGGTTAGATCGAGAGGGTTGACCCCATTACGGACACCATGACCATAGCAGAACTCACGGTTCTTCGCAAGCACATGAAGAAAAGTTGAATAAATCGAAACAAGAATTGGTTGAACAAGCTTTGCAAGCAAAAATTTCTTTGAAGGAGAAAGATGAAAGGTGTAGCTCACAACAAAGAGGTCATGGGCATGGAAGAGGTCGAAGAGGAGGAAGAGGTGGTAGTCTACCTCCAACCAAAAAAAAAGAAGTTAAGACTCCAACCAAGAAAGAGGTTGCGAAAGAGGTAGAGGCTGGAGGTCAAATCAAGGAAGGTATGACAAATCAAATATTGAGTGTTATACTTGTCATAAGTATGACCATTTTTCATGGGAATGCAAAAGTAATTTACAGGAGATAAATAATTTTGTGGAAAGAAAAAATGAAGATGAAGATGACACTTTACTTATGGCATGTAAGGAAGAAGAAAGTGTTGAGAAAAACAAATGGTACCTTGATTCCGGTGGAAGTAGTCATATTTGCGGGAAGAAGCATTTATTTGTTTAGATTGAGTAATTTAATGGTGGCAACATCACTCTTGGAGATTCTTAAAAAGTTCTAATCAAAGGAAAAGGTACGATTTTAATTCGTTTGAAAGATGCAAGTCATCAATTTATCTCCAATGCCATATGTATGCCTGAGATAAAAAGTAATATCTTGAGGTTGGGATAGCTATTAGAGAAAAATTATGACATTCATTTGAAAGATAAAAGGTTGATAATGAAAGACAAAATGGAAGATTATCAGCCTAAGTTTCCATGACTAAAAATAAAATGTTTGTGTTGAATCTTCAAAGTGATGTACCAAGGTGCTTATTTTCATGTGTCAAAAATTCATCTTGGTTTTGGCATAGGAGATTTGGTCATTTGAACTTTGATAGTCTAAGATTGATGAAAAAAGAAAATATAGTGAAAGGGTTGCCAACCATTAACCATCCTAATCAACTTTGCAAAGGATATCTTTTTGGAAAGCAGTCAAGGAAAAGTTTTTCCCAAAGAGTCGTTGACAAGTGCACGATGTCCTTTATAATTGATTCATATAGATGTGCGCGGACCTATCAAGCCATCCTCACCTGGTAAAAGTAATTATTTCCTTCTCTTTGTTGATGATTATTCTCGAAAAACTTGGGTGTATTTTTTGAAGAAAAAATCTGAGGTGTTTTGAAAACTTCAAGAATTTAAGAGCATGGTGGAAAAGAAAAATGACTATCAAATAAAAGTCACTTTGGTCCAATAATGATGGAGAATTCACTTCAAATGAGCTCAAGGCTTTTTGTGACAAAAATGGAATACGTCAATTTTTTACCATTCCAAGATTGCCTCAACAAAATGGCGTGGTGGAGAGGAAGAATCAAACTATTCTCAACATGGCAAGAAGTATGTTGAAGAGCAAAAATATATCTAAGGAATTTTAGGCTGAAGCAGTTGTGTGCGTAGTGTATTTATCAAATCGATGTCACACTAAAAGTGTTCATGGAAAAACACCGCAAGAGTTTGGAGTTGTTTCAAACCAAAAGTTGCTCACTTGCGAGTGTTTGGAAGCATTGTTTATGCATATGTGCCAAATGAGAAGAGATCTAAGCTTGATGAAAAAAGTGAAAGATATGTTTTTGTTGGTTATGCACAAAGATCTAAAGATTATAAATTATATAACCCAAGAAATGGTAAGGTTACCATAAGCAAAAATGTAAAAGTTGATAAAAAAATAGCGCTTGGTGTTAGGATCGATTACAAGAACACTTCTAGATTTTGAAGAACAATTCAAGACAGTTTTAGTAAACCTAAGAGAGAGAAAGTATTTTCGTGGTAACACCTTGTGAGGGTAACCTCCACGGTGATGCAGTATTTATATTAATAAAATAACACTATTACAGAATACACGGAGAATAATAAAAAAATAGTACAGCCTAAAATTCGGGAGGTTGAACGGCGAGATCGTTAATATATAAAAAGTACATTTACATATTAATCCGGCTCCACATCTCAACACTTGAAAATGGAAATCTAAAGAGCAAGATTACTCTTTTAGTCCATTAGTTGTTGATGTACTTGATGAAGAAGTTGTGGAGCAGCCTATTACATCACCTACAAAACCTCCATCACAAGTTCAAGAAGTTGGAGAATCAAGTTCAAGTTGTATCTCTAAAGTCTAGAAGTCTTCGAGACTTGTATGATACAACCGAAGAAGTAATAGAAAATTTATGTGATTTAACTCACTTTTGTTTATTTGTGGACAGTGAGCCTGTAAGTTATGAAGATGTTGTTGGTAATCCAAATGGAGAGTTGCGATGGATGAAGAAATCAAATCCATCAAGAAGAATGATACTTGGGAGTTGGCAAAACTTCCAAAAGAAAAAAGCACTATTGGAGTAAAATGGATTTACAAGCTAAAAAAAATTTCAAAAGGTGAAATAGAGAGGTACAAAGCAAGATTGGTAGCAAAGGGATACAAGCAAAAGGCCGGTATTGATTATGATGAGGTATTTCCACCAGTCACTCGTTTTGAGATAATTCTCTTGATTATTTCTTTGGCAACTCAAAATCGGTGGAAAATCCATCAAATGGATGTTAAGTCAGCTTTCTTGAATGGTATTTTGGAGGAAGAAGTATACATCGATCAACCTTTGGGTTATAAGGTTGAAGGAGGTGAAGTAAAGTGTTGAAATTGAAGAAGGCCCTTTATGACTTGAAACAAGCTCCACGAGCTTGGAATTGCAAAATTGACAAATATTTTCAAGTCAATGATTTTGTAAAGTGTCCACATGAGCATGCACGTTATGTAAAAGATAATGAAAGTGGTATCACATTACGTGTTTGGTTTTATGTGGATGATTTGATCTTGACAGGAAATAACCCAAAGATGTTTGAAGAATTCAAGAAGTCAATGACAAGAGAATTTGAGACGACAGATATTGGCTTAATGTCATACTATCTTGGCATTAAAGTGGAGCAGAAGAATGATGGCATATTTATTTCTCAAGGAGAATATGCAAAGCAGATTCTCAAGAAATTTGAGATGGAGAATTGCAAGCTTGTTAGCAGCCCCGTGGATTGTGGAATTAAACTGTCCAAGCATGAAGCTGGAGAAAACATCAATTTCACATATTTCAAGAGTCTTGCTGGAAGCCTAAGGTATTTAACTTGTAGAGACCTGATATTCTTTTTGGTGTTGCACTTGTTAATCATTTTATGGAAAATTCAACAATTTCCCATTTACAAGTAGCCAAAAGAATACTCCGGTACATCAGAGGTACACTTGATTATGGAATTTTTTATTCATCTTCCAAGGAATTCAAGTTTGTTGGCTATTGTGATAGTGATTGGGCTAGTGATGTTGATGATCGAAAAAGTACTACTAGATTTATTTTCTTCTTTCGGAATTCTGCATTTACATGGAATTCCAAGAAACAACCAATTGTGACTTTGTCAACATGTGAAGCAGAATATGTAGCAGCTTTTTCTAGTGTTTGTCATGCAATTTGGCTAAGGAGCTTGTTGAAAGAACTTTACCAACAACAAGAAGATGCAACTAAGATTTGTATTGATAACAAATCAGCCATTACATTAGCCAAGAACCCGCTGTTTCATGAAAGGAATAAACATATTGATACTAAATTTCATTTCATTAGAGATTGTACATCGAAGAAAGAGGTAGAGCTTGAGCTTGTGAAATCTCAAGACAATTGTATGCATTTTCACCAAGCAGTTGAAGACTGATATTTTCCAGAAGTTGCGGATGACTCTTGGAATAGTGAATCAAGTTTAAGGGGGATGTTGAAAAAATAAACTTGTGTCACACCCCTATTTTTCCCTCGCATGTGTTTTGAAAAATAGAGTTTTTCCAATTAAAGTGACATTTTGAAAAGAGATTATTTATTTATTTAGAGTCGCCACTTGGAATTGAGTTTTGGTGTTCCAAGTCACCCTTTTTTTCCCTAATCAAAAAGAAATGACTCTTTATTATTATTATTTTTTATCTGCAAACCAGAAATTCGGGTAAGGAATTCTATTGACCGAGAGGAAGGTGTTAGGCACCCCTCGAGTCCCATGGTTCTAGCATGGTTGCTTTATTGATTTATGTATGACTTAAACTAATTTTGAAAGCATTATATTTCTTGGTTTTGCACAAATTTATTTACTTACCTTCTTCAATTTATCCGAAATTTATTTATTTTTTAAAAAAAAACTATCATATTTTATTGGTTCGTGGTGTACTGTATTGATAGCAGCGCTTTCCAATCTTGCCATGAATTAATTATCACTTTGTAGTTTTCGAAAGAAAGTTTATTTAATAAAGTTTGAGTCCTAACATTTCACTGAGAATGCTAAATAATGCAAGAAACCGCGATTTTATAGTTTCACTTATAGTTATCCTCGAAGAGATAAGCAACTTAGAAAATAGTAATTCTAATTCCTTAACACAATAATGGATATTTAGTATGCCGATGAAAATCCAAAAGAACTTTTGTTGTCGTGTTATCAAATAGATGACAGTTACTATTCTTTTAGAGCTGTATGGCTTATTTAGTAGATGATAATGAACCATTTCTATCAATTACACTATTTTCCAAGAAAGTTATTGGCAAATGGTTCCTTTCTATAATATGTGAAAATGACCATTACTTATTTTATGCATCAAAAATTAAATGTCCTATTTCAAATAAATACATGAATCAAGCATGCATGGTGATGTGACACTACGTGAGTACATTCTTAATATTATTTTTGGTAGTGTTAAGGTGTAAAGATTAAGATTTTTAGCACATTTAATTGTTAGATAAAAATAATCACAAAAAAAAAACCAATTAAGCATAAAAAAAACGTATTAAGTATACTTAAACATATCATTCAATTCTCGACAAAGCTTTCCTTAAAAAAAATAGGTAAGATTGAATAAGAACATGTGTGATGAAGTAACTAGAATAGAATTCACGAATGTTATCGCCGGAAACTCGAACAAGCACCGAACTCAATTCTCTAAAGGTCAAAGAAAATTTTTCTTCTTCTTATCTTTTTTCGCTTCTTTCTGCTTCCTTTTTTGTTTGTTTGTTGCACTTCTCTTTTACAAATACTCCTCTTCTCCTTTTTTTTTCTCTTATTTCTTTCTCTAATTTCCTTTTCCTCACTAATTTTTACTGTTTTTTTTTTCTCTTCTTTCTTTCGCTGCTTTTTCTCTTTCTTTTTTCACTGCTTTCTTTCTTTCTTATTTTCTATGCTTTCTTTCACTCCTCTTCTTTTTTTTCTGCTTTTACTCGTGTGTGTGCGCATATTTATAATAAAAAAAAGTGGAAGTTGTGTAGTGTGTCATGTTGTGTAGAAGTGGGATGACTTTGTGGGTTAGTTGATAAAATGTGGGGGAGTGGGGTTCTGTGGGTAGTTTTAAGAATTATTTTAATTTTTTTTTTTTTGTTTTGTTTTTGGTTTTGAAAAGAAAAGAAAATGTTAGAAAATTACTACAAATAAAAATAAATAAGTAAATAAAAAAAATTAACTAGCTAAAACTAAAATATAGTTAACAAAATACTAACAACGCTAGATTATATATTAAAACCAAAATTAAAAGAAAACATATATTTTTAGAAATTTTCTTTTCTTTAAAATAAAATTTACATCAAAAAGTTATTATGAATAAAATAAAAATAGCAATATCTAATTTAGATTCAAAATATTTAAACACTAAAAAAAATACATAATTTAAGTTTGGTCTAAAATTAGGTGTTAACAACTTGTTCACATTATTTAGTGTGTTCACATCATATTTAATTTAGTTCATGAACTAGTAGATTAATGTATTAGGAGATATATGAATTGGTGGAAAAGTCTAGATTAAGTCTAGTTAGGTGTAATTATGAACTTGAAGGATGTGAAGCATTAATTAAATAAATACATGTATGCTAGACTAGGTACATGATTACGATTACGTAATCTAATCATTTTGTGGCAAGCCAAAGTTGAATAGAAAACCATTTTCCTCCACTTCTCTTCTATTTATAAGTATTCAGTAATATTGTGTTGTCTTGCTCTCCCAAATTTCCACAACAGTTGTCCAGTGGTATTATCTTTCTAACCTTTTTATTTACGTTCTTTTACTTTTTTTTAATCTTTTTCCACTCCTGGCGTACTGACAAGTCCAGGTAGCTCAGAGCTGCTTGCCAAGTCACTAACCCTAAAGACTACCACAATCTCCAAGTGCGGCAAAGCACCTTAGAATAGTAGGTAGATGAAAGGGCATGATTTGTCCATCTTTTGCTCCTTTTTTCATATGACAAATTGAACATCGTAGAAATAATAGGGACTGAAGCTCCAATAGATTTGTTAAGACCAGCCATTGCAAAAAAGTTAGATGATCTAAAGGCTGAGGCAGAAAAGTATTTTCCAGATGAAAATATAGTAACACAAGGACATACTCTCAAAATCTAGAAAACAACACATTAATATGAATGTACTTTTATCAGTTGCCAAATTTCTAGCTTCATCGCCTCAAAGACTAGATTTTGGAAAAGATTATCTTCAGAAGAAGAGGCCTAGTCATCGAATTCCAATTTGGGCATGTTAATTCGCCCTAGCTAAGAACAAGCATCATAGTTTTCAGATAGCTAATGACCGCCACAGGTCTAGATAAAAGATCGACTTCCTCAAGGACTGATAGCAAAATAGACTGCCACAAGTCTGGTGATGATTGTGATGACAAAGGTGGTTAGCGGTGGAGCTTGATGATTATAGATAGAGTGAGGGTGAAAATCTATTTGACAATTTTACTCTAAAACCCAAGGCCTTATCTGAAATACTTATCATTTTAGCCCCTGAATTATTGACACATAAGAGAGGAAAGGTTAAAAGTGGTCATTTTCAAAACAAAATTGAACAATAGGATTTGGAATTGACATCCTTGCAAAGCAAAGAACAAGAATTTCTTTTCTTTGCAAAAGGCAAGTTATTGTAGAACTGGAATCTTTACTTCTTCCTCTGCCCTTACCCTTTTCTCTGTTTTTGTTTTTGCCTTTTTTACTTTTTGACTTTTATTGGCTTCTTAGCTTTTGCATTTTCAATAATTTCACTTGCCCTATGCCATTTCAAGTCTTTTGATCAGTTCTTGAAGCAAGACTCAAGCAGTAATATCAGTTGATGCCGGACAACAAGAAGATGTTCTGTTTGCACTTTGATGATAACAACTTGGAATTCAGTTATTTACTTGGCCTTTCTCTATGGCTACCAACTATTGTTCTTGTTTACTGTGTGCTTAAATTTCTTCATCAGTTGCTTACACATCATCCTCAAAAGTTTGAAACAATTGAGCACAAAAAGTCAGATGCTTCTCAAGCTGAAGATCAGTTGGATGAAGCAAAAAACTATTCTGTCCAGTACAGATTTAGGCTGAGGCAGGAAAAGATGCAAAGGGTAACAAGAGTAGAGGAATCAGGATCTGAATTAATTGCTAAGGAAGAAGAAAGTTGTGTGTCAAAAGCGCCCCCTCGTCTTCGTGATGGTGATCTAGAGCATTTCAGCCACAGACATCCTCTGCTAAGATTCCATCTTAGAGGAGCAGAAGGTATAAAATGCAATATGTGTACTATTATAATTTCTGTAGTAGCTTATGGTTGCGATCATTGCCATTACTTTCTCCATGAAGTATGCTCCAACATTCCTAAAACAATACGACATGATTTTCACCCTATGCACTCACTCACCCTTCTTCCCCTTCCTTTGAAAGTGGAAAGTGAATTCTGTTGTGTGGCTTGTGGATATGACAATTCTTGTCCTCACCACTCATTGTTTTCATTTTACTATCATTGTGCGCTCTGTAAATTTGATCTTCATCTTGAATGTGCTTCTGTGAAGATGACCTTGATCCATAAGGTAAAATACCCTCTCAATGTTTGCGCTTCCTTTCCGCTAAAAAGTGAAGGGGCAGCCGTGTTATGTGGTGTTTGTAATCAAGTTATGAATAGGCAATCCGCTTGGCTTTTCTATAATCGCGAGTTGGATTACATCAGCCATTTTGAGTGTGCTGCTGACGAAGAACTTGGAGTTATAGGAGATCACTATTTCCTATCAGAAGTACAGAAATCGTTGATGCTCCGAAAAAGTTGTCCTGACCAACACCAGAAACTAGGACAGCTTGGAGAAGTTACACACTTCAGCCACCGCCATCCACTGAAAGCAATCAAACAAACAAATGAGGCATCGAGCATGAGTTGCATCATATGTTCAAGCCAAGCTTCGTCTGGTTACATTTGCCAGCTCTGCAATTACTTCATTGATGAGACTTGTTTCCCTTTTCCGCGGAAGATACAACACTATTTTCACCCAAATCACCCCCTCATACTCATTAGCTATAGAGATCACCCAAATTTCAAATGCCCAGGTTGTACTCAAGAAAAAGGTCCAGCATACCGTTGCTCTGCTTGTAAATTCAGTCTCCATCGTAGCTGTGCTGGTGCTCCCATGACATTAACCCTTGATACAAAGAAGAAAGTTTCTTATAAACTCCTCTATTCGTATCCATATGATGGTGAGATGGCAGCTATCAAATGCAGTGCTTGTTCCGGTGAGTTAAACACAAAGCAAAGTTTTTTGTACTACAATTTCGACCTCGATGAAGTGCTTCATGTCCAATGTGCACTTGTTAGAGAAGCCAGCTCTTATGACGCTAGGTTTCTTTTAGCTTCTAAAAGACTGAAAAGTATTAAAATAGAGGAAGACCACTCCTAATAGTAATTACAAAGTTCTAGCTGGCTTGTATGTATTGTTATTTCCTTTTCCAAAAGAGGAGTGATTTGTAAGAACATCTGCTGATTTTGTTATCTGTGATCTGTTTGTGATCTGTGATCTGCTGATTTTATTGTTGATAAAACAAACACAATTACCCTAGTTAAATCGACCAAATCAAATTTGTACATCAAAATGCTTCTCTGATTTCTCAAGACATCTCTTTGTGACCGGATTACTTAAAGGGAATTGTGTTTGGACATATCATGTACGCCACCACCAACATACCCAAGTTTTTGTGCAAGTAAACCACCAGGATTGCGCAACAAGGAGGATAGTTAAAGAAGTAAAATACAGTTGATCAAAAGATTCTTCAATAGTGAATAAAGAAGAAATAAATAGGACTCTTCAACAAAACATGGTCTTGCAAAAAGATATCAGGATAGTAATCTATGTAAGTTTATAAACAACTTCTGCTCCAGGTGATGCTCGCCGAAATTGTGTTATCTCTGCGAGTATCTCAAGGCTTGTTTTAGAAGATTCTTCTCTTACCTCGCGATGGATTAGCATTTTAGAGAGCATCGGGGAGTTGGCTAAGAGAAGCTTGATAGTTGCATTTCAGGATTTGCACCTGTTATACCAGTAAGCTTAACAACTCTGAGGTGATTCAATGTCACATCCGATAAGCCTTTAACTTTCTCTAGAATCTCATTGATAACATCACCTGCCGCAGGATCAACTCGATCATCATACAGCTACGAATTAACAAAAGAAAAATACAGCTACGATCCTCACCTGACATTTAATCACCTCATAACAGTTAAATTAGATTTTGTATGTCACTTGCAGACCCTCTTTTGGGGTTTATCACCTTATTACGAGAGATCTTCATTTTTTCATATAAGAGATCGAAAAAGAAAAATATTTATTCAATTTGTGGATGGCTAAAAAAACTCATTTGGTTAGTGTTATGGACAGAAAATTCCTACGCTATAGCCACCTCTATATAAGGAGGAAGGTATTCACCCGTACTGTCACGTCAAAAAAATATATAGTATATACATAAAGTACTTTTTTTATTTTTAGCATATAAAAATAAAATTTATCTTGAACACAAAATTAGAGGTTGATTTAGTGTTTTAGGAAATTTAAAATTTATCTTGAGATTTCAAGTTCAATCTCATATTTAATTTTTTAAACACCCTAAATTTTTTTTTTAAAAAAAATTGAATCAAAAATTAAAAAAGGTAAAAAGATCTTAAAATTTGTATTCTAAATAAGTGTGTGCACATATATGTATAAAAACTAAATCAAAACTTAAAATATTTTTCTGATGCCTCTCTTCTCGCCCTTTGCTTTTGATAAAAATATGTTAAAAATTTAAATATGTCATAGGATTCTTTGAGATGATTTAGCTATATTATTTGTTAAAATTAAGCTTATTTATATCATTATCGTAAATATATTTGAGTCATATTAAGCTTCTTTATTTTTTATTTGATGTTTTCTTTAATATTATCAACATAACTATGTGATTCTATGGCCTTTTTAATTAAGGGTGACAAGAATGTTTTAAAATTAAAAAAAAGTGACTCAAGTCTTAAGAATTAGGTGTAGGTGACAAAAAATTAATTAAGGATTAATGGTTTAAGTTGACTTTGCAAAAAGGTCCCCAACTTCAATTTGTTACACTTTAACCCATCAATACAAAATACCCAAAATACCCCCAAACCCTCCCTTCTTTTTCACCTCCATTACCGCGACGCCCCACCCTCCCCCGCGACGCACAAGCCCCTCCCCAGCGACATTTTTCTCCCATTTGCATCGTTTCATTTGCTTTTGTTGTTGTTGTAGTTGTTGTTCTTCTTCTTCTTCTTCTTCTTGTTCTTGTTCTCCTTCTTGGTATTGTTGTTGTGTTGTTGTTGTTAGTATTTTTCCCAACACAATATTTGTGCTTCAAATTAGGTTGAAAAGAAATCAATTTATTTGGGGCATTTGTTCGGATAGCCGTAAAAATTACTTGAAAGGTAAGTTTCCATCCTCATTATGCTTGATAAAAGTGTATTTGGTGCTATTTATTTGTGTTTTGTGGTTTTGTTGAATATTTGGCCATTGTTGCCATTTGTGCACATTTGGGGCGATTTGGAGAAGACGCAGCAGCTGCTGGACTGTGCAGCAGCTGCTGGATTGTGTGCAGCAGCTGCTGGACTGAGTGCAGCAGCTGCTGGACTGAGTTCAGCAGCTGCTGGAGTTTTTGACTGAATTAGTTGGTTTCATATGATGAAGTAGCTGCAATTGTTGTATTTCTGTACATGTTTTCTGATGTTGCGCTTTTAACTGTTATTCATATAGGTACCTTGAAGATCAACCATGGCAGACAGAATAGTATTAGGAGTTGATTGTCATGGTGAATGGGTTGAGTCTAATAATCGATTTATTTGGCGTTGGAAAGGGAAAGAAATGGCCGAGACGATAGCGATGATTGTGAATCGAGATATCTCGTACGCTGATTTTGTAAATCAAATTATTTGCAGTTGTGAATTAAATTGTGAGCCGGATGATATCGTCATCACTTACATGCATTCTTGTGGTGAAAAACAGAGAGTGGCTCCTTTTCGAATAAAAAATGAAGTGAGTTTACGGATTTATCTGGAAGATGAAGGAAGACCCGTTCTACGGGTTTATATGGTTGAAAGGGCGTTGGAGAACCAAAATTGTCAACAAGATCTGGAAATTGTGAATGATGAACCTCCTTTGATGGCTATGGACATTCCAGATGGAGCAAGTATAGGTGAGTTGACGCCGACCCCAGAAGTTGGGAGCAACACACTAGCGAATACACAATCGACACAGTCGAATCACCTCCAAGATGATGAAACTGGTTTTCACAACGGTATGACCTTTAAGAATAAGGAAGATTTAGATATTTCATTGAAAATGGCCTGTTTGAAGAAAGATTTTAGAATAAAAAAAGTGATTAACTCGCGAAATGTGTATTGCGTCAAGTGTGTGCATCCCGAGTGCAAGTGGTGGTTGAGAGCGGTGAAGCTTGAAAGTTCTGATAGGTTTTACATCAGAAAATATGAAAAGTTTCACACTTGTGGTTCTCAGCATCTGACTAGCCACAATCCCCATGCAACGGCCAAGGTAATTGGCGCATACTTCAAAGATAAGTTCCCCGAGGGTAAAGGGCCGTCTACCAGAGATATGCGAACCTCACTGCGGGTTGAATTGGGATGCAAGGTTAGTTACTGGAAACTCTGGAAGGGCAGTGAAATTGCAAAATCTTTGATAAGGGGAACACACGAGCATGGATATGCGGTGCTTGACGCATATCGCCATATGCTTAGCACTGTGAATCCGGGCACCAAAACGGCGTTGGAGGTAGATGAAAATGGTAAATTTAAGTACTTTTTTGTGGCCTTAGGAGCCTGGATTCATGGTTTTAGGCATATGAGAAAAGTCATAGCCGTAGATGGAATATTTTTGAAAGGGAAGTATGGTGGCGTCTTGTTGTCTGCTGTTGCACAGGATGCTGAGAAACATATTTTTCCTGTCGCATTCTGTGTTGTTGACTCTGAATGTGATGTGGCTTATGGTTATTTTTTTGACCAAATGAGAAGTTTTGTAGACGATACTCCGGAATTGTGCGTAATTTCGGATAGACATCCAAGCATTAAAAAAATGGTGTCAATTGTCTACCCTTCAGCTCATTATGGTTGTTGCATGTGGCACCTTGGTGAAAATATTCGAACCCAATTTCACAATGGAAGAATCATATATCATTTTTACCAGGCTGCACAAGCATACAATGTAAGTGAGTTTCATGATCACTTCAATCAAATAAGAGATATGGTTCCACAGGCTGCCGCACATCTGGAACAAATTGGATTTCATAGATGGAGCAGGGTTTTTTTCCCTGGAAATAGGTATGTGTAATTACTGTTTTAGAATTCTCTATTCTTAATAATGGTAGTTATTAAATTCTATAATATCGGTTGCAACATTTACAGGTTCGGTATTATGACATCAAATATAGCTGAGTCGGTTAATTCTCTTTTTGTTGTTGAAAGAGAATTTCCAATTCCTGCTCTATTTGATGCGATAATCAGGAAGTTCGGGGAAAAATTTCACCAAAGAAGAATGGAGTTCATCAATGCATCAACCCTCTTGGTCCCTTCGATAGAGGAGGTCATCTCCAAAAATACTATTATAGGGAACAAGCTATTGGTGCATCCAATTGCCAACTATAGATATGCTGTCTCCGGACATGATGCAGTGGCAACTGTTGATCTTCATTGCAAATCTTGCAGTTGTAGAGTGTTCGATCTGGATAAAATTCCTTGTCCTCATGCGATGGCCGCGCTTAGGAGTCAATATGGCGAAGATTATGGAAGGTGTATTTATGAGTATTCTTCTGAATACTATAAGGTAGAGACATACATCCTTGCATACGCGGAGGAAATCAATCCCGTGCCGTCCGAAGAATTTTGGGAGGTTCCTAGGGAGATTTTAGAAAGTGAAATACTTCCTCCACATGTTGCGACGGGAAAGGTGGGAAGAAGGGCAAATAAGCGGCGTCCAAGTATCGGACAATCACTGCCAAGCAAGAAGAATAGATGTTCCATCTGCAAAAGGGTTGGGCACAAGAGAACGACTTGCTCTGAGCGGAATGTTTCATAAGGACACTCTATTTTATTTGGTGTTTGTAAACGTCTTTTCATTATGCATGTTAAGTATAGATGAAACAATTAACATTTATTATTATTTAATACATTGTACATTGTATATTACTTGTATTATTGTTCAATACATTTTTACTCAATTTATTTATTGCTCAATACATTGTATATTACTTGTGCACTTGGGTAGCGAAAAATTCCAAAAATGTGGGTCAGCAAAACAGTGTGCATCCGCGACCTGTCCGCGTCGCGGATGCATCGCGCACATGCACTTATATGGTGCTGAAAATATTGCGTGGTTTTGCGATCGACCCGGGAGTTTTTTTGGGAGTTTTTTTGGGTGAACCCACATGTCTTAACATATTGAAGGTGGTGTAGGTGTTGGTTGAATTTTTCGGGGCCCGGAACAAAAAAATCCCAAAAATGTGGGTCAGCAAAACAGTGTGCATCCGCGACCTATCCGCGTCGCGGATGCATCGCGCACATGCACTTATATGGTGCTGAAAATGTTGCGTGGTTTTGCGATCGACCCGGGAGTTTTTTTGGGAGTTTTTTTGGGTGAACCCACATGTCTTAACATATTGAAGGTGGTGTAGGTGTTGGTTGAATTTTTCGGGGCTCGGAACGAAAAATCCCAAAAAATTTGGGTCACCAAAATAGTGTGCATCCGCGACCTGTCCGCGTCGCGGATGCATCGCGCACATGCACATTTCCTGTGCTTAAAATGTTGCGTGGTTTTGCGATCGATTCGGGAGTTTTTTTGGGACTTTTTTTGGGTGAACCCACATGTCTTAACATATTGTAGGTTGTGTAGGTGTTGGTTGAATTTTTCGGGGCCCAGAACGAAAAATCACAAAATTTTGAAAAGCAAAAACAGTGTGCATCCGCGACCTATCCGCGTCGCAGATGTGTCGCGAACAAGCACTAAAATTCCGAGCAGCTGCTGAGAATTTCCCAGCAGCTGCTGAGAATAATCCAGCAAGTTGCCAAGTTGCTACAACAACTTGTAACAAAATGTTTTCGTTCGAGTTATTTCTAGTGTTGAATTGGACGAAATTCCTTATATTCATGGACAACGATGACCACGTCGACCAATTAATCGAAACAACCACCGAAATAAGTGTGACTTACATGTGCAATTGATCAATTGATTGTTTATTACTTTTGAGTAAGTGAAGTCAATGTATAAGAGCACTCGTGAATTTAGCATTTTATTTTGTAGTGAAGGTATAACTTACCACTACACATGGATGATAGCATCCCCTTATAGGCATCTTCCGATATGCACTAACGAAAAATCGAAGGTCGGGTCCAGCAGCTGCTGTGAAATTCTCAGCAGCTGCTGGGAAATATACAGCAGCTGCTGAGAATTACCCATTCCCAGCAGCTGCTGTATATTTCCCAGCAGCTGTTGAGAATTTGTAAAAAAAAGTTTTCGATCGAGTTATTTCTAGTGTTGAATTGGACCAAATTCCTTATATTCATGTATAACGATGACCACGTCGACCAATTAATCGAAACAACCACCGAAATAAGTGTGACTTACATGTGCAATTGATCAATTGATTGTTTATCACTTTTGAGTAAGTGAAGTCAATGTATAAGAGCACTCGTGAATTTAGCATTTTATTTTGTAGTGAATGTATAACTTACCAACTTACCATTACACATGGATGATAGCATCCCATTATAGGCATCTTCCGAAACGCATTAACGAAAAATCGAAGATCGGGTCCAGCAGCTGCTGGGAAATTCCCAGCAGCTGCTGTGTTATTCCCAGCAGCTGCTGAGATGTTCCTAGCAATCACCGATTCATAGGCATCCGTCCATAGGCTATTGGCATGCTTTGGTGATTTTTTCGGGGACCGTAGCTTAAAAGCACCAGAAATTGGACATGGAAAACAGTCCGCGACACGTACGCGTCGCGGATGCGTCGCGGAGAGGCTTATTTGGTGACCTTTGATTTTTTGCGTAAGTGTGTGTGCGCGACAGGTCCGCGACGCGGACCTGTCGCGTTTCAGTGTATTTCGGGCCTCGATTTCCGCGTGGACCCACCACTATATAAAGGCCCCATCGTATTTTTAGGGCTTTTTTATCAAATTCCCACCCGATTTTTGGCCCTCCACCCTTCCAAAGTCAATTTTTTTCCCCCATTCTTCAAGATTTCAAATTCTTACGCGACGCACACTCATTTCACCATCAACTCAAGTAAGTATTTTCCCTCTACTCTTCAAATTTCCAATCATCTTACTCATCTCACCATCAATTATTCTTAGGTTTTCGTGTGAGTGCTTTGTTGGTTTACTACTTATCAGTGCACTTTGATTTATGGGTGTTATTGTTTTTGTAGTAATTTTGTCGAATATGTTGGATTTGTTTGTTGATTTTTGTTGGGTCTTATTGTTCTTTGATAATTGTTTTTTGGGGTACATTTGCAACAATTAATTAAAAAATATGGCTTCCTTCCTTTTTCCCTCTCTTGTTGACGTTGGTATTAATTTTTGGTAGGGCTATACAAAATGGCAAGACCAAAGCGAAAAAATGTTGGGCCACACGATGCTCCTTCTAGACGTACTAGAAGAGTGATTATATTGGAAGACGAAGATGACGATGAGCAAACACAACAACAACAACTTGATCGTCTCGTCGACGCAGTGTGTGCTGACGCTGGTATTGGTCCCAGTCAAGCAGATGCTCCACAGAGCCCAGCAGCTGTTGCAAGCTCGTCCTCAAATGATCCACAGAGCCCAGCAGCTGCTGCCAGCTCTGCCTTAGATGCTCCACAGAGCCCTGCAGCTGCAGCCAGTTCGTCCTCACCTACTGCAGAAACACCCTCAACTGCTGTCGGGAGTCCATCACTCCCTTCAGACGCTGCCACAGTTGTGGCATTCAGGTATGACGATTATGGATTTGATATGCCAGGGTTTCTCAATCGTCATGAGGGAGGGGATATAGGGATTAAATCTGAACTTGGGAAACCATATTCGGATTTTAAAAGTATTCTAGTGAAGCAAGACTTAGATGGATACTTTAGGTCTACGATATTTGGGAAATTATACCTAGACATAGGTGAGGGAAACATCCCCCGATTTCAAATGAAGCTGATGTATCAGCTTATTCGTCGGTGGATTAGTAGCCAGAATGACTTCTGGGTAAACTATTGCGGAATGTCAGTTTGTTTTGGGCTGAGAGAGTTTGGCATTGTTACTGGATTGAACTGTCACGTCCCACCACCTCCTCCCTTCTTCTCCAAAAAAACTAAAAAGACCTATAGAAGAATTTGTGAAGCAATGGGAAAGACGCATTGCAAAACAAAGGAGATACTTGACCTTTTGCAGTCAAGTGAGGTGCCGAGGAGTGTGAAGAAGTCCCTCTGTCTAGTTTACTTTGTCCATGTGGTTCTTATGGTAGAGATGGAGGGACTAATGCAAAGGATTCTTGGTTCAAGCTATCGGCCGACAGAGATGCATTCTGTGCATATCCTTGGGGTCGGGATAGCTATGAACTAACAGTGCAATATTTGAAGAAGGCGGCGACATCAACCAAACAGTCGTCCAATCTATATGGTTTTCCATGGGCTTTTATGGTAAGTTGTATGTGTTGTATTTTCGTTGTTTTATTTATATTGATTTATTGTGTTAATTAATAACATTTGGGGCCATTGATTTATTTAGGCTTGGGCGTTTGAGGCCATTCCTTATATTCGGAAAACATTCAAAGAGTTCGACGAGGAAGTGTCTTATCCGAGACTTCTTCGATGGTTGGCAGCGCCAAATAACGCTAGAGTGGAGGCGCATGATCTCTTTGATCCACCCGAGGACGAGGTAAGTCGTACTTCTTAAAAACTGCTTTCATTCTTGTACTTTACTATTTTGTTGCTAATGTAATTTTATTAAATTTCTAGGTCGTTTATCCGTGGCTAATCCCGACTGAAAGTGAGAAGGATATGGACTTCTGCAAGGGATTTATGCCACTCAGGCAAAAAGAAGAGGATCCTAGGATTGTGAGGATGGTGAAAGATTTGCGCGGGGTAACGGCCATCAAAAGATTTGTGGGTGTTGGTGTTGGGGTTGGGGTTGCTGGTGCTGGTGCTGGTGCTGATGCTGATGCTGATGCTGCTGGGGTAGGGGTAGGTGATGCTACCATGCCTAGTGCAAATGCTGCCGGGGATGAACATATTGGTGGATTCTCTCCTGTTGGTGGTGAATGTGGTTTTGGAACTCCATTCACCCTTGGTAGATCCCACGATTTGGGTGCCGGGACTTCTAAGGCAACAACTTGTCAAACTTGTGGTTGCGAAAGTTGCAACGAGAGGATGACCAGGATGATGGAAATGATAGTGTCATATAATGAGAAGATAGATAAAATGATGGAAATGATGCTATCATTCAAGGAATCATTGAACACCATCCAATCCAAAAGAGGTGCCATCCCGTCGTCTAGGTTGGTGTCACCTTATACTCCAATTCGACATCAAAGGAGGCGAAAACAACTTTCAAAGGCCATCATGACTGCAAGGAAAAAAGCCAAAAGTGCCGTGATGAAGGACAAGCAGCCGGCAGCATCTGAGATGGAGGAGCAGCAAGCAACGTCTACGGAGGAGCAGTAGTTGATCTCAAAAACATATATTTTTGGATGTTTGTAATTATATACACGTTTTGATGTTAAACGTATGAATTTTGTTATTTTCCAGACTTTTATGAAATGTCGAATATGAATACTTTTAGTAAACGTAATATCTCTAATTATTATCTCGTTTTATTCACAGCAATTAAAACTCCCAAAAAAATGCCTAAAATAACTCCCACAAAAAAGTATAAGTGCATGTGCGCGATGCATCCGCGACGCGGACAGGTCGCGGATGCACACTGTTTTTGCTTTTCAAAATTTTGTGATTTTTCGTTCTGGGCCCCGAAAAATTCAACCAACACCTACACAACCTACAATATGTTAAGACATGTGGGTTCACCCAAAAAAAGTCCCAAAAAAACTCCCGAATCGATCGCAAAACCACGCAACATTTTAAGCACAGGAAATGTGCATGTGCGCGATGCATCCGCGACGCGGACAGGTCGCGGATGCACACTGTTTTGGTGACCCAAATTTTTGGGATTTTTCGTTCTGGGCCCCGAAAAATTCAACCAACACCTACACAACCTTCAATATGTTAAGACATGTGGGTTCAACCAAAAAAACTCCCAAAAAAAATCAAGGGTCGATCGCAAAACCACGCAACATTTTAAGCACAGGAAATGTGCAGGTGCGCGTTGCATCCGCGACGCGGACAGGTCGCGGATGCACACTGTTTTAGTGACCCAAAATTTTGGGATTTTTCATTCCGGTCCCCGAAAAATTCAACCAACACCTACACAACCTACAATATGTTAAGACATGTGGGTTCACCCAAAAAAAATTCCGGGTCAATCGGAAATGTTAAGACGTTCTTGTTCGCAAAAAAAAAGGCTCAAATTTGCATGACATTTCTCAGTATTTATATTATATGTTACATCCTAATACGCATACTATCGTTCGCGACACCTACTATTGCAACGTACCAATGATATATGTCTAAAAAGAAATTGGTATACAAGATTAGTTGATGACAATGAAATTAATAAAAACAACGATATATCTATTAAAAGTACGATTTAAATAACATAAACATTGTCTGAAATATACACAACCAATGTCTGAAATATATACACAAGCAACTAAACTACTAAACTACTCATCATCATCGGGCAACATTGGGTCCTCTGCTGTGGCTAATGGCGGCTCGTCCTCAACGTCAAATTCATCACTGTCGGATCCCATTGGTCCTGCCTCGGGGTCCGTGGGGATATCATCATCAAGGGGCTCCACAAAGGTAGGCCCGATGCCTAGCACAGCATTTGCCAGGTCGTTGAGAGGGTAGCGGGCGGCAACTTCAGTCAACTCCTCCTCCGTAGATGCGCGACCGCCCGTCCTATGCCTCAGCATCTCAAGCCCGTACATGCGAGCCATAATGAGCTCATCCCGATGGTTCCGCTCAGCAGTGGTGAGGATTGGCCCAGTAGACTCCTCTGCCCCCTTAATGTTGGTCACATTGTACAGTGGGGCCTGGATCACGGGCCAATAGTCCGCTGCTTCGCTCGGGACACCTGCACGAGTGCACAATTCAGTAATGAGGCCCCCGAAAGCATACCTACGACCCCGATGGACTCTAGCCTTCCTCATGGAGGACTTGAGAATTGACCCAAAGTTAAGCTCCATGCCCGTCATGAGGGCATACACCAAGCAAGTTCGGTCTCGGGTCACCGCAGTAAAGTGTTGCCCCGGAAAGAAGGAATGCATAACAATTTTGAGCCACACCCGAGCTTCCCGATTCATGTGGGCAAAGGGGAAGCTTTGGTGGTGTCCTCGCCCAGCGTGCCTAATCCATCTTGCCGTGGAGTTAACTCCCGCAAGTGTGTGCCGGATGAGACGGTACGGGGGCTGCGCTTGCATATCAGTGAAAGGCCCAGAATCGCAATTTGCAGTGCCCAAAATGGCATTTATGGCAACGGGGCCTATGTTGACTTCAACTCCCCGCACAATAATCACCTGTGAGCGAGGTTCCTTCTTCATATTGGCATAGAATTCCCTAACCATGCTGAGGTTGCATGGTAAGGGATCGTTGAACAGGAACAACAATTGATAATCCATGCACCGTTGATAGATGCGCGGGAACTCGCGTGCCAGGGAGTCCCCATCAATAGGCACATCGGGGAAGTACTTCGTCTCATCATGAGACCGGTACCACCTATGTCCCTCGCGGTCGACTGCCCGGAGCCCAAATATAGGGCGCTGGCCAGTGCGCGACGGGGCTGGGGGGACCTCTGGGACTTCCCTGTTACGGCGCCTGCGGCTAGAGGACCCAACTGCAGCAGGTTGCCCTGTACGTCTTGCCCTAGAAGCCATTGATAACTGCAACAAAACAATTTCACCCCAATAAATATCTTCTTCATTGCATCGCAAATTCTTTTAAACATAAAGCATCAACACAATTTGTTCAAATAGACTAAATCAACCAACACATCTAATATCTAAAACAACAACAACCATACTTCAAATGTCACCATAACCACATATATGTCAACCTTCACACAATCTTGAAATAATATAACCCAAACAACAAATCTAACATATCTCTCCAAGTTAATAACAAAAACAACAACACCTATACTTCAAATGATGCAATAACCAAATCCAAGAACCAAAACTAACACAAATTTGAAATATCACAACAACAACCATACTTGAAATATCACAATAACCATAATTTACAATTTTCTTTGTCACCTTCCTGTCAATTTTCACTACAAAAGCAAAGACTAAAAACAAAGCCCTAACTAAATCTTTTATATGAAAACCATCACAAATTCTTTAAATAATATAACTCAAACAACAAATCTAGCATATTTCTCCAACTTAATAACAAAAACAACAACACTTATACTTCAAATTATGCAATAACCAAATCCAACAACAAAAACTAACAAAAATTGGACATTTACAAGAAAATACTTACTTTAATTCAAGATTAGATGAGTGTGCGTCGCGTAGGAGTTTGAAAACTTGAACAATAGGGCAAACAAATTGAGAGAGATGAGAGAAAATGCGAAAACGGCTAAGGAAAGAAAGAAAAAACCCTAAAAACGGCTAAGGGACTTTATATAGTCCTAGGGTCACGCGAAAAACGAGGAAATAAATACACTACTGCGCGACCGATCCGCGACGCAGTGCGATCGCGGATCCAGACTTAGCAATATAAATCCTGCGATCACACTTATACGCTATTACGCGACCAGTGCGCGACGCGGACTAGTCGCGGAACATGCGAAATCAACCGCTGGTAATTTTGTTTTTTTTAAAAAAAAATTTAAATTTTTTTTTTTAAAAAAAATAATTTTTATTTTTTTTAATAAAAAAAAGTTTTTTTTTTTTACATATGGGTTCCAAAAGTTTTAAAACTTTACACTTACACCCATCATTAACTTAATCAAATAATTAATTTAACTAATGATAAGTTTGACCAGTCTTGGTCAAACTTGTCACCAAAATTAATTTCAACACTTTTTTGTCACTTGTCTCCAAATTTTCACATGATTCTTGTTCTATAGGAATTTGATATCAAGGTTGCATTTTTATTTTTTGTGTATAACTCAATCAGATGAAATTGAACTTTAATACGGCTTACTCGAATTAATCCAATATGTTTCACTCTTTGGTAACAGTTTCTTTTACTTTGTGATAACTAAAACAACATTTAGGTTTTAGTATGAAGGAACATGTTTTGTTTCTCAAAAATTCGTCTTCTATAGGTGAGTAAAAAACATTGTTCCAAAAAATTTTATAAAATAATCTAGGCAAATAATATTAGAGATGGTGGTTGATATGTTGTAATTAACTCAGGATTTTCACTAAAGAATTTTAAAGGGAAAATGGTTCAAAACATTGTTCTATGAAAATCGAAATTGTTGTTACACACTTCAACTTTGTGAGGTCTTATGACCCTCTTAGACTATATTAAAGTGGAATATATGCCACCTTAAAACGCTTCAATCAGATTTATGTTAAATAGTGACAGACACACGCTGACACATGTCTATTTTAAACAAAAAAAATAAATTCAACTTTTTTAATTCTTCTGATTTTTCCTTTTTACTTTTCTTACTATATTGTATTTCATATTTTTCTTTATTTTTTCCCAATTTTGCTGGAAGCCATAGATCTTCCTCTCATTTCTCTTTTTTCTTCTACTTCATTTCTTTTGCCTTTCAATTTTTTTTCTTTTTTGATTTTTTCTTAAAATAATTAACAAATATATTCTTGAGTAACCAGAAAATATAATTTTTTAAATAAGAAAAAAAGGTAAAATATTGATGATCAGATTTATTTTTCGAAAAAAATTAATTTTTTATTGTAGTTTTTGTTATCAATTAGTGTGGCTGGAGAAGTTATTCTCTAATTTAGTTATTTCTTTTGTTAATTGAGTTATTGGGGGTAATGTTTGAGTCATAATAGTTCTAATTAAGGTGAGATGAAAGAGAATGAGAGTGAAAGTGAAATGGGTTTTAAGTTGGTGGAGGAGTTGTAGAGCATTGGGAGGGTGAAAATAATGACTATAGTGACAATCATTATTGTTGTATTGTGTGTTAAATATGATGAAAGAAATGAAATTTGTGGTGGTAATGGAAGAGTTGGTGACGGCATCAATGTCCATTTTTTCTAGTGAAAATTAAACAATAGTATAGTGAAGAAGATGAGAGAATAGAAAAAATAGAGAAAGAAAGAAAAATAAAAAAGTAAAAGAATATATATTTTAATAGAAAAAGTAACAAATTTTCGCATATTTTGCTACTCTCACTCTCTCAAAGAGAGTGTACTACACTTTCTTTGCCACCTAAGCAGTCATGGATTTCACAATTTCAGTCTAAATACTTTAGAGGGGTTATAAGACCCCCATAAAGTTAGAGTGTGTAACAACAATTTCGACCATAGTAGAATGTGTTTTGAACTATTTTTTCAATTTTAAATACAGTAATAAAAAATAGGAAAAACAGTCAAAAATACACCTGAATGATTTGAAATGGAGCAGAATTCCCCTCCTTTACATTTTGGCTCAGAAATACACCTCTCTTTAACGAAAATAAAAGAGTTAAAAACATCCCCTAACTATCAGAATTGGAGCAAAAATACTCATTGGTTAAATTTTGGTTCAAAAATGCCCCTCCTTTAAAATTTTGCAAAAACAATACATAATAAAGTGACATCATGCATGTTAGTGGACAAAAAGCATCACGTGATTAGTCCACGTGAAGCTCCATTTAGGGACTCTAGATGTTTCCTCCACGAATATTAGGTCCGAGAATAGCCTTTTGTAATGACCCCGAAGGTCATTTTTGAAATTTTTAACTAAATTACCGTTTTGCCCTTCCTAGAAGTTGCTTTGAGTCATGTTTGGATGAGTTGAAAAGTCAGATTTCGAAAACCTTTTGAAAAGTTGAAATTTCGCTAAAGAAAGAGTTTTTAAAGGCTTAAGCTTGAAAATTTTGAGTTTTGAGGTTATAAGAGTTTCGATTGTCAGAACACAATTTTGTCAATTCCATTAGCTCTGAAATGCAGAACCTGATTTAGGAGAACTTACGAAACTGGATTTAGAGTTAAAATGGAGATTTTAGACTCAAAGTTGCATTTTCACAGTTATTTTTGGATCATAGTTTGACTTTAGTCAGCATTTGGAGTTCGAAAGCTCAAATCGAAATTCCAACAGTTGTAGTGGTTCTAGATGGTGGAACTAACATGGAAAATGGTTTCATTGTAATTTTTGGAGTTCCCGAGGTTATTTTGGGTATTTGAGTTTTTAACTAGTTTTAACAAGCTTTTTCAAGTTCCGGGTCGTGGAGACCTTGGAATCGAATTCTAGCAGTTTCATTGAATCTGAAACGTCGTTTCTGGTAGGGTTACATGTTTGGTTTGTGTGTGTCGGATTCCAAACGAACCTTGGGGGTTCATTCCGTGTTTTGAAATAGTTGGTTTTTGACTGATATGGTGCAGCCTATTTTTGTTCTCCGCGTTCGCGAGATTGAGGCCCGCGTCCGCGGAGGTCAAACCCCTTTGTTCTCCGGGTTTGTGGAGGTCTTCCTTGGGTGAACTCCGCCTTCGTGGAGCCCTTGCCCCCATTCCTGGAGTTATTTGGAGCATTGAGCTCTGCGTTTGTGGAGTATAATTTACGCCTGAACCAGTTTGTCTTTTTAAAATAGCGGGTTACACTATTTTCAACCATTTTTAATACTTCAAGCTCAATTTTAGAGGATTTCTTCCAAGTTATTTAAGCCAAGATCATTGGGTAATGCCTATTTCTTCATTTTCCATTAATTAATTTATGATTTTAACTTAAAATTGGAGATTTTTAATGGGAGAAATTGAGATATTTTCGGATATTGAGTTTTTGTTGAAAATTTGAAATTATGAGTCCATTTCAACTCTCTTTTTGAAATGGTTTTTATCGTTGAAATCCTTATTACATTGGAAACATTTTCATGTATTAATTTTCAGATTCCAAGAACTTTTTTCCGGTATGAGATTTTGACCATTGCCCTTTTCACCTCAATTTCTTGATTTTAGTGTCATCAACTTCGTATTGAGATTGTAATTCGTATTTGATTAAATTATGATGTTTTGGGTGCAAATTCGAGGCGAAAAGCTCCGGTATTTTCTTGATTTGGCTACTAGTTAAGGCAAGTGGAATCCCAAACCTTGTTAAGTTTACTTGAACACTATAATTCATATGTTTATGGCTTACAATGATTGTTTGATTGTTGTTGATTGTGTTGTGCTTGGTAAATTGTGATAATGTGGTCAAATTGTGAAATTCATCTATGATTCGAAAGTGATATATTGAGATTGGTACTTGATGGCTTGTTATCCGATATTGAGAATCTCTTGTGATATGAAAATGTGAATTGTGGATTTTGTTACGATGGATTATTATTGTTAAGTTTCACTTGTGGGTTAGAGAATTGATTATATGCTTGGAACAGACAAGTACTGTGTCTTATTATTGTGATATTTGACTTAAAGTGATGTATTTATTGTAAAGTGGACTCTTGAGTGCACTCATCATTATCGTATTTATGTATGCATTCTTGAGGTGCATTTGTGATTAAGTCCCACTAATGTGACACTATGAGAAATAGAGGAGGGGCCACACGTGTCGTGACATGTAACATCGACATGAGAAATAGGGGGCAGGCCACATGAGCCGTGACATATAGTGTTGATTATATTGGAGTCTGGCCACATGAACGTGATAGAGTAGTAGAGTTATCATTTTTGTATTTTTTCTTTTAGAAAAATGACATCATCAACAAACCTCAATCATCAATTTGTCAAAAATTTAAATAAATCACAAAGCTCATCTCTAAAATTTCAAGCTTTTAAGAAAATCCCAGATGGAGTTTTCAATTTTCTACTTTAATTCAACCAACGATGTTTCAAATCTGTGGCGATAAACATCGAATATCACACTTTTAATCAGTTTCTAAACATCATAAAATGGAAATCATAATCACAAATCAAAAAATTATTGCATTTTTCACAAAGTATTTTATATTACATTATAAAATGAACTAAATAGGATAAGATATGAAACTATGGGCTAATTTTGATAACAAACTTAAAAGATATTAAAATATGGGCTAATTTTGATTATACAACTTAGGCTCTACAGAAGGTAAAAATGTCGAAAAATTACTTAGGCGAGTACTTTTAAAAAATAATCACTAATGTTATCAATTTTTTTTATTTATTGCCATTTATAACAATATATGGCAATACTATGATAAATCTGCACTTGTATTAAAAGTGAATTATGCATACAATATAAATGTATTATAAGTGATTTAAAATACATTGTGCTTGCTTGGTGAGAAATAGCCCCGGGCTACCTCAACAAAAATAATATTAATACTCAAATAAAGAAAGAAAAGAAAGGCTCCTCCGAATAGCAGGGAGGACTCACCAAGTCTAGAAGCAAGGACTAGACTTCAACGGCGTGCTTGTTGAAGAGCTCTATCACCTGTATTTGCATCATTAATGATGTAGGCCCAACTGGATGTGAGTACATGGAATATACTGGCATGCAAAATGGAAAAGGAAGCAAGTAAGGCTCAGACACAAATCAATCACCCGGCTCCATAATCGACTCAACTACCTTGACTCAACTCAACGAACATGCAAGTTTAAGAATAAAATCGTTATTTGAAAATAGACACAATGTTATGCAACTCATTTTTAAAATATTTCATACCATATCATGTGATGCTTGAGGGTTTCTCTTAACCGACATCCAATCCCACCACCTTTAATTTGGTGATGCACAATGAAAGCGATGTCGTTGTCACCCCTGTCCAATACTTGCCAAGGTAAAAGACGATCAAACCTCTTTTGGATCCACAATCATTGTCCATCTTTTTGGGACATGAGTCACCCGAATTAATGGCACAACTATCCTATGTTGGAAACTTAGTTTATGGGTTAGAGTCATTATCTACTCACGCCCGTATCGATGCTTAATACTCCCCCCGAGACTAAATTATGCTCATGCCAATCAACTCAACCAACTCTTTATGTTTTGCTCCAATCAACTCAACCAACTCTTTATGTTATCAACTCGCGCCCATATTTCGTCCTTCTTTCTTTCCCGATATTTCTCCACTAATTTTCGAACAAGGTGAATTGCTTCAGTAGTCGACCACCCCGGCATGAATCCAAACTGATTCTCCGAAATAGACACTACCTTTCTCACCCTCATCTCTACCTAGGAATGAGTTGTAAAATCTTTTTTATGCTTAAAAAGACCTATATCAGTCGTGCGTTAAGTTTAGAAGGGGTAGGAAAAAGTCTGGAATGCCTCTCAGAAAAACTAAAGTTCTTGCACAGTCGAAGACTCAGTCCGCATTGCGGACTTGGTCCCTCATAGTACATTTTTCGTCAAAAATTTTCTGATCAATTTTTCAATCCTGTAGAAAATATTAGAACCAGGATTAAATGTGAATCTGTGACGCGGACCTGTCGCGCACTTTTCTGGAATTGCATCTTTGCCACGAAAAATTATCTTTCGATCCGTTTGCTCTAAAATTCAACAAACACCATTTTTCTACATAATTTTTTGTGTTGATCGCAATTTCGACCTCGAATTCGCCAAAAAAAGTTTGGGAAGATGTGTTGTGCACGCGTTCCCTCATCTAGGGGTATTTTAGTAATTTTACAGGGTGTAACACAATAAAACTTATATTATATATGTTTTATAAATAGCTTTCTATAATATGTATTAAAATTGTGTTATGAATGTATTGTTGACACTCAATTTTGGCCCAACTTTTTTAAAATTCGTACTTTTATATTGTTATTTTTTTAGTTCTCGTTAAATTCATTATTTTGTGTTAAATTACATGTTTTTGTGTTGTTTATTTATTTATCTACTGTTGATTATATTTGTTTTATTCATTTTTATATTTTTAATGCAGCGTAATAAATCATTTTTCCTTGTTCAAATATAATTATACGTGTATATTTAATTGGCCCACGATTTGGGCCCATATCTTCCTCACCCTTTTGCCCCATCAACCCAAAACCATAACCATAACCAAAACCTAAAAACATCTTTCATTTTCTTTTTCATCCTTTGTCTTCCCACCCAAAAGCCCCTATTTCCAGCCACCCATGGCAGCTCCAAACGCCACCCAAAACCCCAAATCTCACCACCCAAATCAGCAATCAAAAAAACCACCAAACACCACTTAAAACTCCGAGCAAAAATGCATCAAACGACCCCTGTTTCGGCGGAGAAACACACCCCAAACCATGACAAAACAGCTCCACCAGAACGCCACCCCTCACCCTTTAAATAGCCATAAACTCCGGCGAATAGCAGCACCAACGAGGCTGCCACGAACCAGTTCCTCCCATCTTTAAAATCAGAAACAAAACAGCCCCAAAACTCCATGCCGGAGCACCGCAAATTAGGCGATAGGAAGTGGAACCAGTAGTAGCAGGCGGAGCATCCATGTGTATAGATCTAATTGCCAGAGGTAAGTTGAAAAAGACTAAACTCACTGCTCTTAAATTTGACGATGTGTATCTCAATCAACAAGCCATGGCAAAAATCAAACTCCCACAAACAATATTTTGAAGCCTTAAACTCTGGAATTGGTAATTTTCATTCCTCTCGTTTATATTGTTTCTTGCACTTCTTGTAACCAAAACAAAAACCCCATGGATCCGCAAAGGAAAGGCTTGTTCTGGACCACTCGCTCGGAAAGGTTCTCGAGATTCTCAATTGCTCTTTTTAGTGGGGAGGAATAGTGCGGGAAGGGAGCGAGACCAAGTCGAGCCACTAGTAGAGTAAGTCCTTCCCACGTGTCAAGTTGAATATGAATAAATGAATGCAGACTCAACCAGAGAGATCAACCTGCGCCTTTGAGTTGAGGCCGCTGGCGGCGCAGAACGAACTAATCCGCGACCAGCATCGGAGATGGAGGCTTTAGAACCGAATGTGGAAAACTTTCAGACACATCCTTTGTACTCTGAGCCTCGGATGCCGAAAAAGGTGTGGTCACCGAATAAGAAACCAGAGAATAGGGGAGCAATATACGTGGGTCCAGAGTTGATGCCAATGCTGAGGCGAGTGGAGAAAGAGGGCTAGGCCCCCCGAGGGCTTTCAGGGACTGGGGAAGATGGGTGGATTATAGAGCTAGGGTAGGGACAAATCGGGTACCCCTGTCATATATTTAATCCCGCCCAGATATGTTGCTGCTACTTTTGTTACTGTTAATGAGTAAAATTTAAATTTCATTATGTTTATTTTATTTTGGCTACACTTTATTGTTTTGTTTTATTTGTTGATCATAAATTGTTGACCAATTTGCAGCATATTTATTTTTAATTGCTATGTAGTGACAAGCCAAATATTGGTTTGAATTGATACCTAAAGACTGTTGGTATTATAATTTTTATCACGTCATTTTATTACAGTTGCTATTAGTATTTGGTTTCTTATTTTTTCCATTTCATATTTGTGTTATTGCTATTATCTTTGTTTGTTGATTTTGCTAGTTATAAGAATTTTAGTAAGATATTGTTTAATTGCTATTATTTGGTCACTGTTGGCATGTTGTGCATATATTATTTTATAGTCTTTTGTTAGCTTGTGCAAAATTGTGTGTGTATGTGTGTGTATATATGTATATACATTGTTTTTATTAAAGTTGGCCAGTGATGAATCTATCCGTTTGATTTTGAGGCTTCCCCATTAAAAAAGACGGAACAATTTTAGTTTATTCATTATTGTGTATGTTGTTGATGTTAGGCAAATATTAAAACGTTCCTCATATCATTATTTATTTCATTGTTTTTGTGTATATTTTGTAATTGTTATACTTGTGTTATATTGCGTATCTCCTCCTCGATTTGAAAAAAAATGAGTTCAGCCGGGACTCACAGTTGTGGATTCTGAAGGGTGCTAATACCTTCCCTTCGGAATAACTTGAACCCTTTCCTAGAATTTTTGGTTCGCAGATTATTTTGTAAAATAATTAATTGGTTTCCTAATTATCCTTAAAATTATGTGGCGACTCTAAATTAAATTATTTCTTTTTAAATATTATTCTATTTAATTATCTTTTGCGAGTTGCCACGACGTTGCGCCTTCGGAATGTCAACATGTATTACAAACGTTCAGCCAAAAAAAATTATTATTGCTATAGATGATAAATATTTTCTTAATATAGTATATCTATGTAATTTTTTATATTATGAGGGGCAACTTTGGTAGAGAATATTCATACCCAATAATAGTACATTAAAAAGAAAATGACAATTGATGACATTTGCTAGTATTTGTATTCTTCCTCAAATAAATGAAAGATATGCTAGGCAATCATTCACAAGGATAATATTTTTAATAATGGTCTTTTTTTGTCTAGTGTTGGTGGTAATAACATTTTCTATGTAAATAATAGACTGTGTTATTATGTAGCACATCAATTTTATAAATTGCAATGCCAAGAATTTGATATCACCACAAGAGGGAAAAAATGGCCTCAGCTGCATTGAAAGTTCTATCAAGAGCTTCCAGGAAACTCATCAAACCTTCTTCTCCAACCCCTTTAACTAAAAAATGGCACAAATTTTCACTCATTGAACAAGCCCAAACACACACTTATGTACCCTTTGGCTTTTTCTACTCCAAAAATCAATTAGGTGCACTTTCTAATCAACCCGCCCAAATATCTAAACTTCTTGAACACTCCCTCTCCAAAAATTTAGTCTCCTATTATCCATATGCAGGACACATGAAAGACAATGCCGCGATCGATTGTAATGACAAGGGTGTTGAGTTCTTGAATGTCCATATTGATGCACCAATGTCTCAAGTTCTCAATCACCAAGATTGTAGCGTCAAAGATTTAATCTTCCCTCCTTATGTGGCTTGGGAGAACGATTCGGAATATGGTTTGGCTGTGGTTCAATTAACACATTTTGATTGTGGAGGAATCGCAGTAAGTACATGTTTGTCACACAAGATTGGAGATGCATGTAACGGGTTGCAATTTTCAATCGATTGGGCAACATTAACACGCGATCCAAATGCAAAAATAATCCCACCTTACTACATAAGTGACACTGTTTTTCCATCACCACCAAGTGGTCCTCTGGATTCCCCTGTTGTTCCATCAATATTAGATGGATGTACACAAAAAAGGTATGTTTTTTCCTCATCGAAAGTGAGTGCACTTAGGTCCACTGTAGCTAATGAATCACAAGTGAAAAATCCTACACCTACTGAAGTCCTTAGTGCACTTCTTTTCAAATGTGTTGCTAAGGCAGTGACCGCGAACACAGGCTCTTTTGTCCCTTCTAAACTAATCCAGTATGCAGATTTACGCGGAATGATTTCACCAAAGTTACCGCCTAACTCTGTTGGCAACGTTCTATCTCACTTTTCGACACATATTTCCAATGAGTCAGACATGAACTTACCACAAATAGTAAGTCTCATGAGGAAAGAAAAACAACTATTCAGGACTAGAGATAATATCAAAGAAAATGCATGGGCATTGGAAATTCTTGATTTAGCTAAAGGATTGCCACCCCAGAAGAAGGAATTCGACGAGTACACTTGTAGTAGTGTCTGTAAATTTCCATTCTATGATGTGGATTTTGGTTGGGGCAAGCCAATGGCCGCGACCATAGCTACTGGCCCCTACAATAAATTGTTCAATTTGATGAACTATAAAGACGACGGCATCGAAGCATTCATCATGTTGGACGAAAAAGACATGCTGGTATTTGAGCGCGATGAAGAGTTTCTTGAATTTGCTTCTCCATATGCAAATTATTCTTGAAAGTTACTAAGATTTATGTTTTGGATCATAGGTGTTCATGGATAATAATAAGTGATTTTGTAAGAATTGGGCATGTCTTACATATGTTTATGTACTTCTAAATAATTCTCCTTTAATTGGGCATGTCTTACATATGTTTATGTACTTCTAAATAATTCTCCTTTCGTTTCAATTTGTTTCTCTTTATGATAATTTTTAAATTTTTATTTTTCATATGACAACAAGATTAAAGGACATTTTGATACATTCTACATATTTTTTAGTTTAAGATAGCAAGATTCAAAAGTATACTTTATTTTCTTAAACTATATGTCAAGTCAAACCAGACTAACAAATAAAAATGGAGAAAGTATAAATAAGTCCAACCCAAAATCTAGAATCAATGAATTTTCAAAATGCAAATGATCTTAGTAGATATTTTAGTTTTACTTACATTTGTATTATCAATAGGTCGAGCCTAAAGAGCTTCAAATTTTTGGGATCATCATTTTTTATTTTTATTTTGCATATGGTGTTCGATACCTACATTAAAGTCTGATAAGTGGGTGCACCAAGATTTAAAATTAAATTATATATCACTAAACTAAATCATATGAAAATTTATAATTATAAAACTATCGACGGTATAAATCAAAACTAACAGATATAGGGGTGGGTTCGGTTTTTGCGGTTCGGTTTTTCCCTAAAACCAAAGACCGAACGGAAGGTGATTTGGCGGTTCGGTTCGGTTCGGTTTTGCCCCAAAAAAAAGTAAACCATTGGTTTTTCGGTTCGGTTTTTTTCGGTTCGGTTTTCGGTTTTTTTCGGTTTTTAAAAATAATTTTTTAAAGTAAAATAATATGTTGGGTAGAGACGTATCATCGTATAGATATGCTAAACAATTGGTAAAGAGTAAAGTTTGGATTAGTACAAGTATCACAATATAAGAACTACAATTATCACCAAGAAAATTGCAAACATATGTTCTAGAAAAACAAGTATCAAATACTCCTTGGAAGGTTCAAGTCAATTGATGTTGAAGTATATAGTTAAAAGAAAAGACATAATTTATATAATTAACTTATCTACCTAATAAATATTTATGAGCATACACACATAATATATTTTTTAAATATCAGTCAAAATATATAAAAAGATTAAAATAATATTTTATCATTTGTTCGGATGGTCTATTGGAGCAAATTATGATTCAACCATTATCTAAATAAAATTTTCTTGCAAATTTTACAGAATGTTGATATATTCATTTACCTATAAATCACATTCATATATTAATTTTACTAGAATGACGAGGTAAATAAATATCATAAAATTACAGTGCTAAATTAAGTTATATCGAGAAATTTAAAGGCGATTTTATGCATTTTCCCTTGGTAGAATTCCATAGACATCAAAGTTTGTCTCTATTTTTCATTTTGATATTGCAACTTATTCTTTGTTTGGATGATTATTATGTGTTATTTTGTATTATTTCAATGAATATAATATTTTGATGGATTATATCATTCGTTGTTGTTATATAATGTGGGCATATTCATAATTTGAATGATAAATATATAAGAAATTGTTGGATATGGGATGGAGCTATTATGAAAAGGTAGGATAAATAATAACACAAAATTATTAAATAGTAATAAGTAAAGACAAAATAAGAAAAAATATTAAAGCAACGATGCAATCACACCAAATAGATTGTTGAACAAAATATATCTTTTCGTCTTACTTAATGATAACTTTAAATTATATGATGTAGTAGAATTTAAGTAAAGCAAAACAAATCGGTTTTTGACGGTTCGGTTCGGTTTTAGAAGACCAAAACCGAAACCGAAACCGCACAAAATCGGTTCGGTTCGGTTTTTTGTGTTCGGTTTCGGTTTTTTACGGTGCGGTTTTTTTTTTGATATTTTTCGATGGGTTTCGGTTCGGTTTTCGGTTTTTGGTTTTACGGACCCACCCCTAAACAGATAAAGTTTTTCTTTAAAAAAAAAACAATTTTAGCTACTAATCCCTCGTTCATCTTCACTTGTCAGTTTGATTAGGCACACCCTTAAGAAACAAATAGAAAGATAATTTTATTATCTCTCTGCTATTAATTGTAAGGTATTTAAATATGGGGAAATAGATAGTATTTAATAGCAAGGATAAAACAAATACAATATAACAAATTCTGTCTTAATATTTTTAACTGAACAAATAAAATTAAATAACTATTTTTATATAGTGAATAAGTCAAAATAGAAAAAGAAAGTAATTAAATTATAGTGTAAAGAAACAATAAATTTTCTCCATTAGTAATTCTTTTTAAAATAAAATAAAAAAGTTGGAATGTGTACCATTTTTAATGTGGATTTCATTGTGGTGATGGGGACAAACTTTCATGGTATTAGTAACAAAGTCTTTAATGGACTTGAATAACAGGGTGAAGACTGAAGAGGACTACTTATTTCTATTTATATGTTTACAACAACAAAGAATATCTTATTCATACACAGTCTAATTTTTTGACGAAGGATATTCAATTGACCATCTTATTTGGATGTAGCTCCTTTCCTTCCATTGGAGATAACGTTTGGATGGACCCTCTCTTATCATCGTACAGCTGATTTGCATTCATTTAAGCTGATTTCTGTAGATATTGCTTGAGATAATCTGAATAGATACATAAGTCCTCTAGCTATACTATTGCTAATGTGAAATCACTTAGGCCAGTCTACTACCTTGCTTTGTGTGTCATCTGCCAAAATTTTGTTTAGTCGTTAACAGACTATTTGGAATAAGATTACTGAAGTACTACTATTGGCATCAATTCACTGAGATACAATTGGTATATAATTTGCACATTACTGGATGAAGAGTAGTGCCAAATATGAATGAATCAAGACTCCCATTTGGCAAGTACTCATAGATCGACATATTTTCTTCTCCTTCAATGCAGCAGCCAAGAATCTTCACCAGATTCCTGTGCTGAAGTTTGGCAATATTACACCGCTTAGTTCTTAAATCATTGTCTCCTTTTGTTCAAGTGCTAGACAAGGAGATCCCTCTAGGTGACGATGAGGTGTATTTAGAAAATTACTGCTGTTTTAAATAGGTTATAACCCATTTTACAGGCGGGTAAAGCTTGAATCTTTGGTAGGTTGATCCAATCATCCTATCCTAACTATCATATAATAAGTCCGGAAATTGGTACTGATATACTTAATGTCATCTCATTTTCAGCATTCGATAAGAAAAGCGTATAAAATACTGAACACCAAACCAGGAAGCAGCATTTACTAAGAAATAAGAGCAAATTGCTATCAGCTTTATAAAACAGTATACTTTCATTATGAACCAACCATAAGATTTGCCTAGTATGAAACGGATACTTCTCATGGATAATGCCACAATGGTTTTAGCTTTCAAGTTGAAAAAATGCATCACGCATTTGAGTTTTCCACATACAGATCTTAGTTTGTGTTTGGGTTCTAATTTCAGAATTAGGTTTGGTATCTGAACTTCAATTGTGTAAACGCAAAAAAATTCAAGCTATATAAGTAGGAACAGCCAAAGGCATTTTTTTCACCATTGGGGAGAGCATGACCAACGCAGGTTGACAAGGGCAACCTCAATTCTTTCCCCACTTGCAATTCTTAATGCAAGTCCATGTTGTGAAATATTCTTCATCAGCCTCTGCCTCTTCTTCATCTTGCTCGCATTGAGCAGCATCTTCATCTTGAGAAGCATCTTCATCTTGCTCATCTTGAGAAGCCTCTTCATGATCTTGCTTGTATTCAGCATCTTCATCATCCTGATCATCAGTTTCATAGTTAGGCTGTATCTCGATGGCACCCATTATGCAATCGGAATGGTTATGAGTTGCCAGATATATCCTTTTTGGTTCTTCTGGATCAATACCACAACATTCTCCCCCATTAGATTCCTAATAGAACTGCATACCAAGGTTGAGATTATAAGTAGTCACCTTGAGCAAATAAAGGTCACTTTGCTCCTTACCAGACACTTCAAAAACATCAAACTGCACTGAAGGATGGAAAACATCAAACTGCACTGAAGGATGGAACAATACCAGCAGAGGTATGTCGCTATGGGATAAAATCATACTGGTAAACACATTCTCCTCCAATGGTAAACCATCTATTTTAGATCAGAGATTCTTGGAACAACTTCCCATCCAACACTATCTAATCTCATAGAGTTCAAATAGGTAATTGCTTCACTACAAATTACCATGTATAGCAGATTCTTACACAAGAGGGCATGTTTTATTTTGCCTTCGCAGAATTTGCCTTCCAGTGCAGTGCGAAACTTCTGATGTTTAATTACAATGTCAAACCCTTGAATTTGAAATATATGAATCATTATGTCTCCAATAACCATTTCCACTCTATTAAACATTTCCAAAAACAGGATAGTCTCCACGCCATCGCATACTCGGATAAACTCTTTTTTCATAGTTAGCTTGGGGTAAACAGTTGGGTTCCTTCCTTAATGGGAGAGGTTCTAGAAAAGTATAGAATTTTCTATAATCTAGAGAATTCTAGAGAATTAAAGAACTCTTTAGAATCTTATGGAAGCATGTGGAAGAATGTGGAAACCTCTGAAATACTCTGGAGATGAGTGGAAACTTATGGAAGAGTATGGAAGATTTTAGAAGAGTATAGAAAGAAGTGGAAGAATAGAGGATCTCTAGAATATGTGGAGCATTTTAGAGACATTTTCTCCATCATTCATTAGGGAGGTGGAGTAGTATAAATAGAGGTAGGAACTTTCATTTCTAACCATGGAGTAGTATAAGTAGAAGTAGGAACTTTCATTCCTAAGCATTGAAGTAAGAATTTCTCTTCATTTTCTAGTCATACTCTCTCTTCATTTATCTCTAATCCAATTTCTTTTATTGATGGCATTACACCCAATTTCTTTTATTGATGGCATTATGGGGCATCTAAACTTCTAGCCTCCCCATTTCCAATTCCTGCACTTTTAGCTGCTTCCTATCCTCCTTCATCCAACTCCATCACTTCTTGCCTCGCCTTTATGATTCCTTTTCTGCAGTCCACTAGCATCCGTACTTATCACCCCTTATTGAGATTCCAGTTGTCATTGCTTATTCAACCTACGAGTTGTATTCGTGAAAAACTTTCGTGAAAAACTTTCCTACAGTAAGTTCAAACACAGGTAGTGTTGATCGGCCTTCAATTTCCCGTAGAAAGAACAGGTACTTGTTGATCGGCCTTCAGTTTCCCGTAGAAAGAAGGAAAGGTTCCTTGTTATGGCAACTACAATTGCAAGCAACCTCAATGCTTATGCCTAAAAACAAAGTTATATCATATGGAATTGGCAGACAATCCCGGCCCAAAATTAGGAAGCCCCATTTTTATTTATTTTAGAATAAAAATGAATATATTCTAAGTTAAAAAATGGTACCTTCTTATCACAATCCTTCCAGAAATGAACCTCTTTCCTAAAATATTGCACTATATTAAAAGATATATTCCAGGATTGAATCCAATATATACTAAGAACTCTTTATACTCCCTTCTCTTCAGAATATAATAAAACACAACTTGTTTCATTTGTTTCCATGTTATTTGGTAAGAAGAGTTGATGTTTTCCATAAGTGGAGGATTAATGTATACACCATCCCTGCTTTAGCCTGTAGAATAGATAAGAAGTATAACTACATAGAATGTTGTTTATATGGTGAAGTTTCAAGTTTGTGAATCGAAACAGAGACATTGAAGGGTGGTGTACGTGAATATGATGGTTTATATAGTAATCGTTTTGTTTTCGTAGATATAGTACGTCTACTGTATATGTTTTCAATAATCGGATTAAAAGAAAAAAATTCAAAATATGGTACTACCTATTTTGCCTTCCAACTGGAAACTGTCCTTAGTTTTGACTCAAAATATGCTATTGGTTCAAGTCTAAATTTGATTTCATTCTCGGCTGCTGTACATGCTCTTCTAGTTTGTTGTGCCTTTCAAGTTCACAAGTTGCTTAAGTTCTATTCTATATGTGTTTTAAGTCTTTAACTTCTCGATAAGCTCATCCTGCCACTGGGTTGCTTTCATCTTAGAACTACCCTTTTCTTGGCCATCTGAATGTTCTATTCTTGTGCTAAATATGATGCTCCATAGGCTGTTTTGAGGGTCTTTAATATTCTTGTTTGAGTTTTATCGTAATGTTTATCTTTCATGGCTTTTCTTTTCCTTCCTTTTAGCTTTAAAATGCTCCTTGCTAGGATACATTCTGTTTTGCCTTTACTACTACTACTCATTTCTTAATGGTTAAATTTCTGTTTCTTTAGAAATACTAGTCTGCAAAAAGTAAGGTCGTTTTCTTGTTAAAACCATCTTTTGACATTCTAAGCTCATTGCTATTTTCCTCTTGGTTGTCTTTGAGTTTGACAACTTAGTCTTTAAATTCTCTAGCCACTGTTAAATCAGGTGCATTTTAGGTTCCAGTTTTGGCTTCCTAATAGCTTATCAATGTATTTGGTTACTCTTCAATATACTATGATCCACTGTCACATGAATTTAGTGATGATTAGAAGTTTAAATTGAGTATGATTTCTTCACTTCACAAATTATTATTATTATTATTATTATTATTATTCTTTCCTCTTCTGCTTGGCGTATGAAATTGCATCCGAGTCCATTACTGACTTCCTCTCCTTTTCCACATCTCGGAACGAGCCATGGGGGCTCAAATTCCTATTTATTTGAGTCAACATCATCTCCTCCAAACAAAGGAAGCTGAAATATCTAGGCAGGTTTTGGAACCAAAAAGTCGTATACACTGTGTATACACACAGTGATACAACATAAATAGGGCTATTAGGACAGGGTCAAAAATTTGGGTCTGCCAAGCCCAATATTTGCACTTGTTTTTACATATTTATTGGCCTAGTTCAATTTAATTAGGTTTTCCAAACGACTAACCATTTTGCATTAATTCTTTCTTTAATGACATCCTATTTTATTTATAATTATTTTCAAAAATTCTAAATTCTTTCAAAAATGGTCAAGTTGTTAATTTTCTCGCAAGAAAAAAAATATGCATTTGCTTTAAATTTCAAAGTCCTATTTAAAATTTTAGCAAATGTTTTTCTTCAAAAAAAAAACTGTTTTTAAAATGTTTAAGTTAATTATTATTTTTTCAAAAACAATATTCTTTTTCAAGTCAACCTTTCTTCATTTTAAATATTCCAAGTATGTTCTTCGGAAAAAATTGAAATTTTTTTCATAGTTAACTAATTTCGATAGAATTTAGGAAAATTTAGAAGTTCAAATTGTCTTTTACTTTTAATTTAATTTTTTTTTCAAGACTAATTAAGTTAATTTTTTTCAAAACTAATTAAATTGGTTCTTTTCCTTAAATTAGATTAAGTTTGAATTAATTTTTTTTTTTTTAAAAAAAGCCATTTTTCCAATTAAGACTCAAGACTAATTTAAATTTAGTCATAATAAACGTTTATCCAAAGCGATATAAACATTTTTCCTAAACCTTTTAAAATATATATATTTCCTTAATCGTTCAATGTTAACCTAAGTTTGGTCGGTTAACTGTTTTTAATAGATTTTAAAGAGTGTCTTACACCTTTTTGGCCAATTAACTGTTTTTAATAGATTTTAAAGAGTGTCTTACACCTTCTCTTTAGGATAATTAGAACCCTTATCTAGAGTCACACAGGTTAAAGTAAACCATTAATTGAGAGTTAATTTAGCATCACTTTAGTAAAGTAGGTATCGTAATTTACCTTTAAAATATTAAGTGGCGACTCCTTAAGTTAAAATCGAGGAATCACTAATATGTTGTAAGCCGCTTGACCTCAAGTTAAAATGCGGTATAACACCCCGTCTTTATCTGTTGTGACTTTATTTGAGATGTCACTCTCACTCTCCTCTTTGTTTCCTAGATCATTTATACCACTCTGAGCATCTCCTTGTGCATCACCTCCCATAAATACGATTTCCTTCTGTGCCAAGTTCTTTCGTTGTCCTCTGTTGCTTTTTTTTTCCTGACTGAGATAAAATGTTTTCTTGTTCCGTCTCTTTATATGCAAGGTCCTTTTCATGGATATCCTCTTTTGCTTCTTTTTTATCTTTCCATGTATGATTATTCTCTAACATGTCATATTTGTTTGCGATATTAAACCTTTATTGATGTTTTTGTGGTGGTCTAGGATGCCAGATTTGTTCCACTCTTCCTTTTGTCAAACCACCCCCTCTTTTATATCTTATGTTCCATTATTGTTCTTGAAATTCATTAAGACCCTCTAGTATTCCTTTGCCTTTACACTTTCTTTCCTTCTCTTCCTCTTTTTCTATATTCATTACATCTTCCTGTTTATCTTCAAGCTACTTCTCGTCTGCCTGATTTTCTCCCTCTTCCTTTGGGTATAGTTTTGGATGAATTACAAAACACTCTTTCTATGAACTTGTAATTTGCATGTTTTGCAATATTGTAGCATGCAGTCATATTGTATATGCATCCACTTTTCCTTGATCTCCCATTCTTAGTCCTCATCCCTATAATTATTCTTTTTGGGAAATTCCTAGTAGATCCACTTCTATCTTCACCCTAGCACAACTAGGTTGAGTCTTGTTCAGTGTAGCTAAATCCACTTGAAGTGGTTTCCTTACTTTGATGCAAGTGAAACCACTGCTTCCTTGCCAAAGAAGTTTGGTAGTAATGATGGGAATGATATCCATACAATAGCAGTTAAAGTCTTCTCTCCGAATCAAATAACGAATCCCACTTCAAAATGCGCATTGGGTATGATCACTTTTCGTAAGTAATGTAGAACTATGGCTTTGACAACAAATTGACATAATCTTCCAGCAATGTAGCCTTGATGAGAATGTACCTATTGCTTACAACCAAATATTCACTTCTCCTTTCAGATCACATTGTTTTGGTGAGTCTCCTCAATTCCTGCATCTTTGGCCATCCATATGAAAACTTTTCAAAAACTACATATTGGAGATGTTCATTGATGATCATCTGGTCAACTTCCTATTCCTCCCAAACAATTCATGGTTCTCTATGCAAATAAGGGTATGTTTGGAAAGTTACTTGGTAATTGGAATTAGTGTAATTACTAGGGTAATAATTACCAACCTAGTAATTATTTTGACCTGTTTGTTTGCCAAATTACAAATGTGTTGTTTGGTTGTACAAGTGTAATTACAAAGTTATATTTAATTTTAAAAATAAAAATTAATTATCTAAAATTAAAAAATTATATTTATCAAAATAAGGATGTTTATAAATAATATGAAATTAAGTATTTAAGACATATGTCGTCTTTTGAAAATATATTAATTAGTAAACATATATTCTTAACTAATATTATAAAAAAAATCAAATTAGTATATTTTGATTAAATTAATCATAAAACTAAAAGTAAAAAATTTTGATGAACATCAAAAAATGAATGTTTAACAAAAATGTTAATATTATAAATGTTGTTAGTAATATTAAAAAAGAAAAAGGAAAATGTAACACTACAACTAAGGGTGTCAAAATGAGCCCAAATATAGATAATCCACCCAAACTTTTATGGGTTAGACTCAAGATAATTTTAATTGGATTCAATCTCACCTCGTTCAAGCCTTAACCCATATCAAAAGAATCTTCAATTGAGTCCAATTTAATTTTCAATTTCAACCGTTTTAAGGCTTTTTACTTGCATTGATGTAATGTATGTTTTCTATCTATTTTATATTTTCTATCATTTATCTATCAATTTGTAACTTTTTATTTTTATTTTTTGAGTTGAAATTCAAATTGTGGTTATAAGAAATAAATAATAATATGTTAGAATTATTAATTAAGCGGGGTTATATTGGGCGAGTCATGACGCAACCCAAATTTTAGCCCATTTGAACCCAACCCGTTTGAGTCCAAAGTAAATTTGGGCGGGTCATAACCCAACCCAATTTATATTTCAACACATTTTAACATTCTCAATTTCAACCCAACCCGTTTAAGCCCAAAGTAAATTTGGGTGCGTCATATCCCAACCCAAATTTTAGCCCATTTGAACCCAACCCGTTTGAGTCCAAAGTAAATTTGGGCGGGTCATAGCCCAACCCAATTTATATTTCAACCCATTTTAACATTCTCAATTTCAACCCAACTCGTTTGAGCCCAAGGTAAATTTGGGTGGGTCATATCCCAACCCAATTTCTATTTCAACCCATTTTAACATTCTCAATTTTAACCCAACCCCTCCCCCCCCCCCCCCCTTAATAAAATTATTCTAATAAAAAAATAAATTAGAATAAATGAATAATATAAAAAATTACATGAAATCACATCAATCAATAAAAGTTTTAAATTGAGAAGGAAATAAAATATAAATAATAAAAAAATATTTTTAGAAAATATTAGAATAATAAAAATAAAAAATAAATTAAAACAAAAATAACAAAAATAAAAATAAAAGAAAGAAAAGAATTTTAAAAAGTTTCATGTAATTACATAATGTAATTACACCAATTCCTTCCACTCCTTTGGGAATTGAAGTGTAATTACACTTCTTCAATTACACTCATGTCATGTCTTATCGAGTAACTGTCAAACGGGTCAAAGAGTGTAATTACACCAAATCTCAATTATATGGTCGCTTTCCAAAATGGCTCTAAGTGATTTGTTTTAGAGGAATTGACTTGTAATTTGTCTGTATGGGTTTAGCATAAGTAAGCTTGATTGGATATATTATAGGTAAAGGATTTGTTGGCCTAACCTCCATGGCCAACAACCGGCAAGGCCATTAATTCCCGTGATCAAAATGATGGTAAGATTTTTGAGCGGCTATAAGATTTCATGAGCGTCCACTTTTTTTTGGCAATTGGCATTGGATGGTACTCGTTTTTTGGGGTGCAACGATTTTCTAGTTAGGAATATGTCATTATGTTTTGGTTTCTATTTTCTTTGTAATCCGTCCCATAAACCACGGTTATTCAAGCTATCCACAAAATTACCCTGCAGAAACAGTTAATGAAATTGGATCGAGTAATGGGTGAACTATTAGGAAGCTTCATAATTTTTTAATGAGAATTTACTCCTAGTTGCCCTTTTATTTTATCGGAAGGAATGAGCCCAGGCACCTGCCACTCTTTTTGGCAACCCTAGAGAAGCAGTTCCTCTTGGGAAAGAGGGTCGAGGAGGGAATGGTGTGGGAGGCCTCTCCCCCCCCCCCCCCCCCCCCACCAAACCCAGATAGTTCTGGCTTGGAGGTCAGAAATCCGCAAGCTCCTCTTTAACCACCCTATTAGAGGTGGAGCGGCTCTCTCTGAGAATACCTTAAATAGGTATTTGGCCTAGGTTGAGCGGATGCATGCCCTGTCTTAGGGTGCTTCATGTTGCCCGCTATACTGTAACTTTTACTTTGGTTTGTTGATTAAGCTCTTCGCACACAGAATGAGACTGTCAGTTATGTTCACTACTAGATAGCAGTAGACTCAGCTCCTGAAGAGGTTAACACATAATAAATCCTCTACTAAGCCTTTTACCAAAGCAGATTCCATCGACTTCCCAAGTTTCAAAATTTGGATGAACTTACTAATAAATATTTCAAATAATACTACTACACTTCAATCAATTTATTGAGCATTTTTATTGCCAATTTGAAAACCAATCTTTCTGTAGAAAGAGATGACACAAATTGAAGTTGAACTGGAAGGCTGGTATAAGAAAAGAAAAAAATATTGTACTTGTTTTATTCAGCTTTGTTTCAACATTTCGTAATTTAAGTCTTGGTTAGTTGGTTTTCTAAGGAACTAAATGGTAATAAATCTTTTGAGCTCATCGAAGGTTGCAATAATACCGAGGAGATGCTTAGCATCAACTGTTCCTGAGAGTGTCTCATGGACAGAGGCTAATGATGGTTTAAAGGGATAGATGATAGAAGGAACTCCATACCATATGTCGCTATAGTCTGCAGCTTTTTTTATTTTATTCATATCAAAATCATACTCATATAGACATCCACCACCAAGTAGGAATATGACCTCTTTACTGTCATTGCAAATGGGAAGAATATTATGAATGTGTGCCTCGAAAGCAAGGAAAACTCTCCAATTTCTGCTTTCACAATTATAAACAACAATGATTGTCCATTTGTGGTAGGTATGAATGAATTTGTGATAGGTATGAACGAATGTAAGCTTTCCTTGAACTATCACTAACTATTGGGCGGAATAATAAATGATACTCACCTTTGGCTTTTGCTTTTAATGAATACTGATGAACTTGGAAGGGTTAAGAATTGAGGCCTCTTCTCTCTTTGTATCAAAAACAAGGAGAATACCCTAAATTGAGTAAAGACAAGGAGAAGCAAACCCTTGGATTCGACCACAACATTAAATCCAAAGGGTGAAGTACGAAACGGGCCATCGATGGTTGTTATAGTAAGGTTTTTTGAAGATTTCCTGCAAGCCACTGGTTACACCATCTGATTTATAGGCCAAGACTAGTATTGATATCTTTTGATGTTGGAAGAAAGCTTGACAAAATTTAGGATCGGAGATCCAACGATTACAATTCTTGCTTACAAGTTTACATTGAATAGCAAGCTTCAAAGGAAAGTGGGAGATGATCTCTGCAGCTAAATTATCATTCAGTTTCATGCTCATTGATTCTGGAGTGGCGGAACCTGTATTTTCGTTAAAGGTGTTCATACTTTTAGAACATGGGTAGGTAATTATTGTATCAAGGGTGTTCAATAATTGATATATATCAAAATATCTACATTTAACCTCTACATTTTAAAAAGTTTTCCGATGAAGGGTGTTCATCTGATCATCCTTGGGTGAATGTAGCTCCGCCCCTGACCTTTCTTCTTCCAAACATAAAGAATACTCCCTACTTAACCTAAAACGTGATTCCACTTTTTGAGTTTCACAGTGATTAAAATATGTGTGTGTGTATATATATATACTAGTTTAGTGTATGTGTGCTTTGCACGTATGTGTCCTGTCAATTTAATAATTATATACAAATAGTATTTGTCATTAAAATAAATATAATATTTATGTAAACAAAATTAAAGAAATAAGATTAATTTGATGCAATGGTTCAATCTATTATGTACAGGCAAAGATGAGAAAATCAATTCAATTACTTATAATATAGATATGTTAATAGTTTATGAATACAACAAAGTAATAATTTGGAGTTGAATAGTTAGGAGTTAAATAATTAATTGATCAAAATTTAATTTTTTAAAAAAAATCCTAAATATAAAAGGAACACTTTAATATTTCCAACGTAATTTTAATTACTCTTTTCCCTTTTAAAATTTGTCAACATTACATATTTTTATTAATAAAATATTTGATAATTTAAATTAATTATTTTCAAAGTCTTAAATATTAAAGGATAATAGTAATATTTTTATTTCCTTCACAATGTAGACAATTATTTATATATAATAGTCCTAATTCAAGAGTGAATTCTAAAGGTAAACAAATCCTAATTTAAAAGTGACTCTTGAAATTAAATAAATAAAAGAGTAAATACTTAATAAATTTTTTAAAAAAAAGTGAAACGACGATTTTGTCTAAAGGAGAATATTTTAATGAAGGACAAAAAGTTCAAACAACATTTCTAAGATCCTTCACGCTTATAATATAGTATAGATATATAATAGATTAATTAATTAACCATAATTAATACCATGGTAAATATATATAGCACAAAGACATGTTATTAACATGCGTAAAAAAGATTTTGAGATTTATAACTACTATACCTCTCGTTTATGAAAATTAATAATCAAGGAGTTTATTTAACGTAGACAAGAACCACAAATATTTAAGACTTCAAAATCTATTAATTTGATTTTATATAAAGTTTTGTTGAATGAATTTTTTGCACTTCTTTTCCAAGTAAATTACCAAAATTATGTAGGTTGTTTTACTAATTAAGAAACATACTTAAAATAGAAAAAGAATTTGGCATTGAGTTTTTTCACCAGCTAAATCACCCTGAGAGGCACACATGTTAGTTTTTATGACTCATGTATATTAATTTTATGATTCGCGTTAATATAAATCTTGGTTTAATATTTAATTACTAACTAAATTCAAATAGATAATGTTGGTGGAAGTTTTTAAACCGCCCACTACTCATGTTGGTAGAAGTTACTACAACTTCTCAACGCCCGCTATGTTGGTGGAAGTTACTGTAACTTTCCACCACCACTCATTATGATTGGTGGAAGTTATTATAACTTCCCACCACCCTTATCCTAACTTCACACCACCACCCATTACCTATGCTAGTGGAAAGTTGTGGGTATATTACTGGAAAGTTATGGGTGTGATAACGGGGAGTTAAGGGCATAATAGTAGAAAGTTATGGCGGTTTATTATGGTTATAACTTCCCTTACCCATCATGATGGAAAGTGGGACTGAAAGTAACTGGTCCTCACTTTGCCTCTAAATACTGAAGAATATTGAACTTTTCATCAGCAGTCATTCTAAAAGAAATCAGTAAAAGGTAAAGAGAGAGAAAAATCCTTACATGTGGTATCAGAGCATGGTTTAATAACTAATGATTTTTTGTTCATATTTACATTTTCTTCAACTTTATGAATCCTATTTATGAAATTCTAGGATCATAATTACTGTAAGTTACAGATGCGTAGAAGTATTAATATTTTTGTTATGTTAACTTGGAATTATGTGTGAGATTCTGTTAATCACCAAAGTGGTCTAATCTTTGAATGATGAATTTCAAAAAATGATTAACTTAAATTCGATTATCTATTATTTTGATGCTCATAATCGATATAACACTTATATAGATAAATTGAAGTTATTGGTTATAAGACATTTATGGATCGCCCAAAGATTGATTGTTTGCTCATATAACCATCAACATAAACGTGATAATTTAGATATATTGTTAATGATATTTATTTATCCAAAAATAATAAATATTATTGATTGATATATTAAAATTATCGAATAATCTTAAAATTTATACTTAAGCATCATTATATGTGATGTTGTATTTTGATGTTCACCCAAAGAAGGACATCAATATACATTTAAGAGTTTATAAATCATCTCTGAATCTAATAGTATAACTCAAAGCATTACTGAGGAGCATAACATATTTGCAGCATTTTCTCTTCATTCGCGTTCCACCTCTGTTACGACCTTTAACGGACTTAACTTCTCTGACTGGTGTGAACAAATCAAATTCCATCTCAAAGTTTTAGATCTGGATGTTACACTTTACACTAAGAAACCAATTGCATTACTGAAACTAACAGTATTGAGGAAACATCCCATTATAAGCACTGGTATCAATCTGACGGTTAGGCCTAATGTTCATGCAAATGAATATTGCGGGCAATATTAAGACTACTCTTCCCAAGATTGACAATGAAAAAGATTTTTGAAACTTGTGGAAGAATCCTCCCAAACTGCTGATAAGTCTCTTGTTGGGACACTAATAGTTACTTTAACCATCATGAAGTTTGATGGTTCACGTACTATGCATGAGCATGTCATTGAAATAACAAACATAACAACAAGACTTGAGTCCTTGGGGATGAAAGTGGAACAAAATTTCCTTGTACAATTCATCATCAACTCGTTACCGTCTGAGTATGGCCCTTTCCAAATGGACTACAACACCATGAAAGACAAATGGAATGTGCATGAAATGCACTTAATGTTGGTTCAAGAGGAAATAAGGCTCAAGAATCAAGGAACTCACTCCATCAACTATGTAAGTAATCAAGGACCTAGAAAGAAAGGAAAGAAGCATGTTAAGGGAAGACAAAACCAACTTAATGCGAATGAGTCATCATCTCAAGTACGTAAGAAGGAATAAGGATGATAAGTGTCCTTTCTGTGGAAAACCTTGACACTTTAAAAAAGATTGTCTGAAATATAAGGCGTGGTTTAAGAAAAAATGGTAAGTCTTGTGCTTGTACATGTCTCGAATCAAACTTAATCAAAGTTCCTTATAATACTTGGTGGATTGACTCTGGTTGTACTATTCATGTTTCCAATTCAATACAGGGATTCCTTACAACACAGATCATAAACTCGAATGAAATATTTGTGTATATGGGGAATAGAGTGAAGGTTCCGATTGAAGCTATTGGGACTTACCGCTTGATTCTAAATACTGGGCATCACTTAGATTTGTTAGAAAATTGTTATGTGCCTTCTCTTTTGAGAAGTTTAGTTTCTTTATCTAAGTTAGATAAGTCTAGATACTTTTTAAATTTTGGTAATGGATGTTTTAATTTGTTTAAGCATAATTGTCTCATTGGTACTAGTACTCTTTGTGATAGCTTAGACAAACTAAATCTTGATAATTTGTTCGCCGAATCACTCTTAACTTTGAATCACAATATTGGTACTAAACGAAGTTTGGTGAATGAATAATCTGCTTGCTTGTGGTATAAACGTTTAGGTCACATATCCAAAGAAAGACTGAAAAGACTAGTTAAGAATGAAATCTTCTGGATTTGATTTTGCTGACCTTAACATTTGTGTGGATTATATTAAAGGAAAACAAACAAAACATACAAAGAAGGGAGCCACAAGAAGCTCACAACTTCTTGAAATTATTCACACTGGTATATGTGGTCCTTTTGACATTACATCTTTTAGTAAGAAAAATACTTTATCACCTTTATTGATGATTTTTCACTTTATGGATATGTCTATTTATTGCATGAAAAATCTCAAGCGATTAATACTTTAGAGGTATTTATTACTGAGGTTGAAAGACAATTAGATAGAAAAGTGAAAATAATCATATTAGATAGAGGTGGTGAGTTTTATGAAAGATATGATGAAACTAGACAACACCCTAGCCCATTTGCTAAATTCCTTGAAAAGCATGACATATGTGCTCAATACATAATGCCAGGCATACCACAACAAAATGGTGTGGCGGAAAGGGGTAATCATGCATTAATGGATATGGCTAGGAGTATGCTGAGTAATTCATCTCTACCTCTTTCTTTCTAGATGTATGCTTTAAGGACTGCCATTTACTTACTAAATAGGGTTCCTAGTAAAGTAGTTCCAAAGACACCTTTTGAATTGTGGACATGTAAGAAACCTAGTTTGAGGCACTTGCATGTTTGAGGTTGCTGGCAAAAATTAGAGTTTATAATCTACAAGAAAAGAAACTAGATTCAAGAACAATCAGTGGTTTCTTCATTGATTATCCAGAAAAATCAAAGGGGTATAGGTTTTACTGTCCTAATCATAGTACGAGAATTGTTGAAATTGAAAATACTAGGTTCGTTGAGAATGGTGAAATTAGTGGGAGTGAGGAACCACGTAATGTGGAAATTAAAGAAATTGAGGTTCAAATTTCTCTGCCTTATACTTCTTCTAAAGTTGTTGTACAATCTAATAGTCAACAAAAACAACAAATCGATGCTCCTACTAATCATAATGAAGCCATAATTAACGAACAAGTAGTAGATGAACCACAAGAAGTAGCATTAAGGAGGTCTCAAAGACAAAAGAAATTTGCTATTTCTGATGATTATTTGGTATATCTACACGAGTCAAAAATTGACTTTGGAATTGATAATGATCCCGTCTCATTTTCAAAAGCTATTAAAAGTGAAAATTCTGATAAATAGATAGAAGCTATGAAATATGAGTTAAAGTCTATGGAACATAAGGATGTTTGAGACCTTGTTGAATTACCTGAAGGTTGCAAAAGGAGTTGGGTGTAAATGGGTCTTTAAGACCAAACGAGACTCAACTGGCAACATTGAACGTCACAAGGCTAGACTTGTTGCCAGAGGTTTCACTCAGAAAGATGGCATTGATTGTAGAGAGACTTTTTCACCTGTCTCTAAAAAAGATTCACTTAGAATTATAATGGCTTTAGTAGCTCATTATGACTTAGAAGCTACATCAAATAGATGTGAAAACAACCATTCTAAATGGGGATTTGGAGGAAGAAGTTTATATGAATCAACCTGAAGGGTTTTCTGTCAAAGGAAAGGAACATATGGTGTATAAACTTAAGAAGTCATATATGGACTTAAACAAGCTTCCTGACAATGGTATCTTAAGTTTAATGAAATTATTGTCACCTTTGGATTTAAGGAAAACATTGTTGATTGGTGTATGTATCTAAAGGTCAGTGGGAGTAAGTTTATTATATTAGTTTTGTATGTTGATGACATCTTGCTTACTACTAATGATCTTGGTTTGTTGCAAAGTATCAAGAAATATTTCTCTGACAACTTTGAAATGAAAGATATAGGAGAGGTATCCTATGTGATTGGGATAGAAATATTTTGGAATAGATCACTAGGATTGTTGGGATTGTCTAAGAAAGCCTATATTAATAAAGTATTAGAGAGATTAGAATGAAAAAATGTTCATCCAGTCCTACTCCAATTAAAAAGGAGATAAATTCCGTCTCAATCAATTTCCAAAGAATGAATTAGAACGTAAGCAAATGAATGATATTCCTTATGCATCAATCATTGGGAGCCTAATGTATGCCCATACACCATCAGACCAGACATAAGTTTTGTTGTTGGGATGTTGGGGTGTTATCAAAGTAATCCAGGAATGGATCACTGGAAGGTTGCAAAGAAAGTGTTACGATACTTGCAAGGAACAAAAGATCATATGCTCACTTACAGAAGATATGATCATCTTAACGTGGTTGGATATTCAGATTCAGATTATGCTGGTTGTGCGGATACAAGAAAATCCACATTTGGATATTTGTTCCTATAAGCTGGAGGAGCAATTTCATGGAAGAGTGTGAAGTAGTCTATCATAATTGCATCCACTATGGAAGCTGAGTTTTTGGCATGCTTTGAGGCCATAGTTCAGGCTAATTGGCCGCGTAACTTTATTTCAGGACTTGGGCTAGTCGACAGTATTTCCAAGCCGCTGAAATTTTACTGTGATAATAGTGCAGGAGTCTTCTTTTTTAAAAATGATAAGTATTCAAAGGGTGCTAAGCATATGGAATTGAAATACTTTTCAGTTAAAGAAGAAGTTCAGAAATATAAAGTGACGATTGAACATATAAGCACCAAACTTATGATTGTTGATCCTTTGACGAAAGGATTACCACCCAAAACATTTGTTGAACATGTTGAATGAATGGGTCTTATGGATATCAATGAATGACTTTTTTTTGTAAAGATCTTATTATGTTTATGCAATTGACACTTTGAGCTCAACTATATATGTTTCTGTTATTATTACCAACTTTCTCTTGTATACATTATGTTGAGAATGATATTGACAGGTTTTAGTTTAGATAAAGATATTCTAAACATTATCGCTGGACCATTATGGATTTAAAAGTTGTCCTGAGTAATATACTAATATTGTGGTACATGGAAGGAATTATGTCAAAAAAAGGGATATATGACCGCCAATGACTCGTATTAGTTGATGAAACGACAAATAATGTTGAATATAGTAATGTGCACATAGCAATTGAAATGTTTATTAAACCATTAAGTTATCAATGTTACGTGTAATGTCAGTTTTTATGGTCCACATATGTTAATTTTATGGCTCACGTTAATATTAATCTTGGTTTAATATTTAATTACTAACTAAATTCAAATGGATAATGTTGGTGGAAGTTATTAAACCACCACTACTCATGTTGGTAGAAGTTACTGCAACTTCTCAACGCCCACTATGCTGGTAGAAATTATTGTAACTTTCCACCACCACCCATTATGATTGGTGGAAGTTATTATAACTTCCCACCACCCTTATCCCAACTTCACACCACCACCCACTACTTATGTTAGTGGGAAGTTGTGGGTATGTTAGTGGGAAGTTATGAGTGTGATAATGAGGAGTTAAGGGCATGATAGCGGAAAGTTATGACGGTTTATTATGGTTATAACTTTCCTATGATGGAAAGTGGAACTAAAAGTAACTAGTCCTCTCTCTGCCTATAAATACTGAAAAATACTGCACTTTCCATCAATAGTCATTCGGAAAGAAATCAGTAAAACGTAAATAGAGAAAAATTAACGTCTTGTCAAGGATAAGAAAAATCCTTCCACTCAAGTGATCAAGTCAAGATCTCATAGACGATTTTGGTGACTAAACTAATGTGTTAAGATGACTTATGTGAAATCATATAGTTCTACGATCTTGAATTCATGATAGGACTTATATGTTAGATTGTTTATGTTTGACGATCTAAATTGCGGTAAATTCTTACAATCCATACCAAACCACTGGTTGAAGAACCAATCACCAACCCAATATGAGAGCCTTAGGTATGATTAAGAATATATATAATTGGTTTATTAATTTACCATAATTAATTCAAGAGTAAATTTATTTATATATCTATATTATTAGAAAAGCATTAATATAAATGTTGGTTGACCAAAACGTTATTTAAATGTTAAATGACTTTTATACCCCTCATAATCTATGTTAAATAAGGATAAAATTGTAATCACCCAAATATATTGTCTATAGTCCTAGAATATATGTACTTTGATTTTTATTTATTTATTTACTTTTTTGACAATTTTGATGGAAGAAGGATTAAAAAATAAAAAAGAATAAATTCAATAATATGGTAATATTTAAATTTTTTTTCTATTATTTCTAAATTATTTTTATAAATAGACACTTACATTATACGTTCTAGGCTATAAGCATGTTTTTTGTCACCAAAATATATAGAATAGCCTATTATTAAAAGGTATGGATATTTGTTCAAGAATAAACAAAAGGAAAAAGGTACAAGAAAAACAAGAAAAATAGACGACGTGTTGCTTTTTTCTTAAATTGTAACTCAAACAAATGGTTGTAAATCCCATTCGTTGAATGCATTTTACTTAGAGAATTATTAAAACATGATTTATAAACGATTTTCAACTTGGGATGGTTACTTTTTAGTACGACTTATAAATGTTTATATATCATATTTAGAATATATTTGTCATCTTTAATAACTGTACAATTTATAAAAAGGAAATTATATATGTAATCTCTCTATAATTTGGTGCAACCCCATTCCTTCTCCACGGGGTCCGTTCCGAGTTGAAAAATAGAGTTGGTTTCTGAAATCTGGTGCAACCCCTTTCCTTCTCTGCATTCCTGGAGGGTTAACACTATTGACCTTCTGTTCGTGGAGTGTATGCTCCCAGAGATCCGTGTTCACGGATGTGGGGTCGCCTTGGCAGAGGTACCATCGTGCCTAAACAGTTTTAAGTCATAAAAACACTATTTTCAATATTTTCAAGCTTTATGAGGCAATTTTTAACAAGGATTTTCGTGAATTTTTTTTTGGTAAATGTTGCTAACCTCAAATTAATTAATTTCTATGACTTTTCTCTTGATTTTGTCTTGAATTTCATGATTTTGAATGTTTAAAATTGGGATTTTCTTGCCTATGATTTGAAAACTTTAATTGTTGATTTCCCCTTCAATCTGAGCTAAATTTTAGTGGATTTTTCACCCACAACTCCGCTTCTCGTGTAGATTCATAATTTTTAGTTTAATTTCAGATTCATAGATCTCAAATTTTCGCCTAAATTTTGATCATTTTGCCCTTGAATTCAATTCGTGCCAATATGGGTATCAAAAATTCATCTCTTGACGCGTAATATCTATTCTTGATAGTGGTTGGTTGATTTGGAGCTTTTGTTTGAGGCTTGGAGTGATCAAAAGCTTTTTCAAGGTAGGTTTAGCTACCCTTTGGGGCTGAATTTGAGTAATTGGATATGTTTATGTGATAATTGTAAGATTTGGATTGTTTCCAGAGTAATTGGATGAGTATGATAGTACTTTTATAAAAATATGATATTGGTTGTATTGGAATTGGAGTAATTAGGATATTGTTGGCAAATTGAGATGTGTATTTGATAAACGAGATATGTTTGGATGTTATTGTGATCATATGAGACTTGTGATATTATTTGGTAACATTGTGGTAATTGATGGTATTTGAGATACTTTCTGAGACTCATGTTACATTGTGGAATTTATGAAGTCCAGTGTTATCGATATATTCGGTTATTGGTGAAATGTGGTAATTTGAGACATGTTGAAGGTTTATGGTACTAGTTGAGACACTTGGCATTCCCTTTCTGATTATATGATTGTTATTTGTCGGTATCTTGTTATATTATTGCCATATACATTGACCTGTGGCATTGACATGCATTCATTCCATATTGCATTTGTACCACCACTTGACCATGGGCAGGTGGCAAGATTGAGATATTGTACTACCTTTTTAAAAACTCTTGACCAGGGGCTGGTGGCAAGATGGAGATTGTAGCACTTTTTAAAATCCCTTGACCACAGGCAGATGGCAAGGTTGAGATATTTTTGGTATATTGTCTGACGAGACCCCCATGGGCTCTACCTAGTAGCCTTGGCTTGGTAAATGCATACACCGGCTGTACGACAGTCGTGATTCCACCTCATGCAGTATTCATTCATTTCATTTGCACTGCATCATAATTATACTTGATCTTTTATCTGTCCTTATGTATATATTGTATTCTAACCTTGTTATTGCAGGTGAGAGGAGTTCTTAGCTATTACATGCTTATTCGATTTATCCTACCCAGTCGGTTGAACTTACTGGGTACATTTTAGCGTACTCACCCCTACTATGTTTCTTCCCTGAAGATCGAGCATAGGGACTTCCCCGTGGTAGTTGATTTTATTCTCTCGGAGTTCTCCTTCTTTTCCCAAATTTCAGTGAGACTTAGCTATCGAGTCGTCGTTGTGCTATTGAGACATATTCTAGTTGTATTTCATTTTGGACTTGTACTTTCTTATCAAACAACTTTGTATTTACTCTTTCGTACTACGTAGAAGCTCTTGTACTCATGACTCCAAGTTTTGGGAATTTAAGTTAAATGTTATGCTTGTTTTATTTTAGTCGTGATTAGGTTTTGGGTCGTGACTTTATCGAATCCTCACATACACCTTGAGCAGTTAAGTTAAATACCACCCACCTAATAGACTACTTGACCCAAAATTCATTAGCCATGACAGAGCTATACCGTTTATCCTTTCCCATTGATTCCATAGTTCAATAGGAAAATATTCTTTCTTCTAGAATCCATCCACAAATTCAAATTTATTTCTACTTAGCAAAGATGTTCTAACAGAGTTACTCCACATAATATAATTCTCACTACCTTTCAATCGGAAAGATATGATGGGCATACCTAATAAATCAGCACTAGTCAAGTATTTGTCAAGTATAAGAGGTGGTTGAAATCAAGAGTATTCTGCAAGCCTTGAAACAAAGATGGAATTCCAATTGTAGGTTCAATATTTGCCTGAGTTGTAGTAATAGCATCTGCACTTGTGTTTATTGTAAATTCCACTCCATTCATATTTGACATTTATTTCAGATTTGAAGATGACAAAATTCAGAGAAAATTGTCAACAAGATTCTGCAATTACAAAGACCAAGAACTCTGTGAATTTCTTATAGATTCAATGACTGTTGAACTAATTTAGTATAGCTCTGATATCATGATGAATTTATTATTAGGAAGCAAAGTAATGGTAATTGAAATGAGAAAAATAAATGAGGGGAGGAAGAAGAAGAAGATCAAGGAGTAATTCACTTAATATGTATTTAGTAATTTAGATTATAATGTAAGCTAGGTAGTCAATTTATAGAGTATAGTATACTCTTCTACATTTAACCGTTAGCTTTAACTACATAACTAACTTCATAGCTAACTTGGAATCTTTTATATCATATCATATCCTCAACAATGCTAACTTACAAAAATTCAATATTTATCTTAAAAGGAGTGTTACAACTTTTTTGGATGGTGGTTTCATGTGGTATGATATAGTACGGATAGTAAGAGAATCACGTTTGTTTTGATTGTTTCTTTAATTAATTACATGGTATAGTATGATATGATTTTATTTCATAGTTTTGTAATTATGAAAATTCTTTTTTAAAGAAATATTTTATTCATCTTTCAACCAAGCAAACTACAAATGTTATGTTGATAGTATAGAACTATCTTAGACTTTGAAAGATGATATAGTAGCCAAAAAAAAAGGAGGATAAGAACTCCTCAAAGGTATCACTATACATATATATAACATCTAAGGAGGATCATAAGTGATTTCAGATTTCTTCTTCCTAATCATGTGCATATTAGGCAAATCCTATCTGTCTATATTCAATAATCCTCTAACTTATTTCGGTAGATCTTTGATATTGTGAAACATTTGATCATAAGTTTGACTGTGGCTCAAATCTGCCAATTTATCCCCAACTTACTGATTTGTTTCCCTAAAGCAATGCCCAAGGTTGAAGCCTGTAAGCTCTTTAAGCCCAATCAATTCCTTAACTTCATCATTGATGTTCCATTAAGGGGCTTGACATTTGTTGATCATATCCACCAGGGTTTTGGAGTCACTTTCCGCAAAGAAGAATTGGAAGTTATTGTCAATGCACCATTTTACACCATATAATAATGCTGAAACTTCTGCCTATGAACAAATCATGAAAATCCTTACTTTTTGAAATCACTGTTTTGGTGGTATCCCATTACTCACTTATTTTTTTAATTATATTCTTATTTAAATTGAAATAACTCTAATTTACCTTTATTATTTATTAAACTTTATCATAATATATTCACTGCTTTCACAGTGGTATTACTGATTCTTCTCCGGAATAACTTTTGAAATTCTTCTTCCACCTCTAGTCTTCTCTCTCACGCTTCAATCTATTTCTTAATATTCATTTTTATTTTTCTTATTTCACATAAATTGAGTTACTTTATCTTTTGGGCTATAAGTTTATATAATTGGTTATGATTTTTAATTATTATTTTAATTAAAAAAAGTTGTTTTATAAAAATATTGATAAATTTAATATTTATAATAATTAAGAGCATTTTTTGTAAATTTATCAATTATAATACAGTATCATACAGTTAAATCAAATAATAAAATTATCATTAAATAATAGCAAATTATATTGTCTATCCAAATATCATATTGTACTGTATCATACAGTACCACATCATACCATACAATACGTACATTATGAAACCATAGCAAACTACTGTCCAAATAAAGGGTTAATAAATGTACAACAACAAATTTTGAATGTTATAAGAATGGTGAAAAGAGAATGTTTATTAAACATTTGATTGTACCAATGAGTTTCAAAAGAATTTCAAAAATTTAATGCCAACCATTGTTAGATAAAGTGCTTAGAAGAATCAAGTCTCGGACTCTTAGAATTTTGTCTTATCTTGAAATATTATAACTCATCAAATTAGTCTTATTTGCTATATAAATTTATTGATCATTTGATTCTTAAAAAGATTATTCTAATAATAAAGTAAATCAGTAGAAAATTTATAGAAAAGAAAAATGGAAATGTCAAAAAAGAAATAAAATTGATAGCTTGGAAAATTTGCCAAATACTCTAGGAGGTATGAATTTGTTGAATATACATAGTGAAATAAGGCAACATTATGTAAACTTTTATAAAAATTAACAAAAAAGAAAGAATATATTGTGGGTCAAGTGAATTCACACTTACTATGGTAATAAAGAAGCACTATTGGAGATGGCTCCAAAACATGCTCATTGGATAGTACAAAAATACTTCAAAGACCAAAACATACATGAGAGATGACTCCAGTTGGATAGTACAAAAAATACTTTAAAGACTAAAACATACATGAGAGATGACTCCAAAGCATGCTACTTGGATAGTACAAAAGATACTTCTTTTTAGTGGGCTTAGTAGCCCATTTTATTAATAAAGCAAATTAAAAAGCTTACAATTTGGTCCAGAGGCCCATATTCATCCGGAATTAAAATAAGGGAAGATTTCAAAAATACCATTATTGGGATAGGAAATTACTAGCTCCTACCCAAATGGTTGAAATTACCAAAAGGATACCCACTTTTATTACAAAGTAAGAGAGAGAGAAATTTTTTTAATAATAAAATAGATTAAATTATGATGTGATAGGTGTTGTAAAGGAGAAATAATTTGTAGATATTTAAAAGTATGTTCTTCAAAGATTGAGAAAATAAAATATTATTTTGAAAACGTAATGTAAATCGTAAAAGTAGTAAATTTCTCGCAAAAAAAATTTCAAACAATGGTATGTAGAATGATTGTAATATAGAGAAAAATTAATGTTCCATATAAATGGCAAAATTTTCGAAAATTTTGTTGACATTCGATTTTTTTTCTTAAGATTATAAAATGATTATCGTACCCAAACTCGTGGAATTAATTATTTATTAATATGTTCATATAAGTTTGGCTTGTTCTATACTCAAAATAATGTAATGTATAAATTTTGGTTATTTTAATAAATAATAAAATATGAATTGAAGAGGACAAATCAAATCCAATTAATTGATTGGATGGAGTGGGACAGCCTATCCTAGGCCCTACCCGCCCCAAAAAGGCCTGCCACATGATGATGTCGGCGGGCCATGTGTGTTTCATTTTCCCAATGCTCAAAAAGTAAGAAAATGGAAATTGGAGGGAATTTGTTTGGTGTATTTAATAAGTGTTTGACCAAGAAATATATTTTGGACACAAAAAGCTTCAAGAAGTAAATTTTCTTTGAAGAAGGGACATGGATAGCGAAAAAATTGTATCTATATTGTTGAAATATGATGGAAAATGGGATGTAACAGGTATATTGTTATGTATATATTATATATATCGTTGGTCATTACTATTCATATGTTGGTGAAAAATTAATAGTTGAGATCTTGGAGCTTGAAGGTGTTGTTGGGTGATGGATTTTTTGGTATAATTTGTAATCTAACTGAGCATGACAGTGTGGAGGACTGATGGTATTTTCATTGGTAGCATTTATGGTGTGTTATGTAGTTTTAAAGAACGCATAATATAGAAGAAATGTTACCAATACTAATCTTCCAAGAAAAAACACTGTTCCATTCGTGGTATGCTTATTGGTATGAATTATGGTATTCCCAATGAAAATTGATCTATGTGGCCACATTGGTGGTCGTAATGGTATTACTTTACAGATTACTAATTTACTGTTTGTGTTCATATTGTATTTAAATTATTTTTTCCAAAAAAAAATACTGTTCGATTATTGGTATGCTGGTTGGTATTTCATATGGTTTTCCCAATGCAAAATTGATCTATGTGGCCAGATTGGTGGTCGTAATGGTATTACTGTGCAGATTACGAATTTACTGATTATGTTCATATTGTATTTACAGGTGATTACTGTGATTACAAAATGGAAGGGATATTGTATGATTCTTCATCAAATTACGAAGGTTTGCTGCATGTAATAGCTTCTCAGATAGGGTTAGACAGGAGAAGCGTTGAGTTGGAATTTCATCCTCAAAGTCGCTGTCATGGGGCAAATCCACCTCAGCCATTTTGCCCTTTCCCTTGCTCTCCACACTTATTTTACCTTGCCTTCTGCTAGAGGGAACATTAATGTCTTCTTCCTTAGACTTTTTTGAAGCCGAAACGGATGCCCTTTTGAGAGGTGAGGGTGTGTAAGCATTCAAATCAAAACTTGGCCTAGATGGCGAAAGAGTGGTGCTAGCAAAACGAGGGCTCTTCCTGGTTGGTGTCACTTCCATAGTAATTTACAACACTGCACATTAACACAATATAACTACTATTAAATACAAAAGAGAATACAACATACAACACCCAAAATCACACTGTTTTGACTTTTAAAGAGGCAACCCATGCACACCACAACAAATTACCAAAAAAAATACAAAACCCATCCAATTACCAAAATTAGAATACAAACTTACCATCAGCAATACCAATTAAAATGTCAATTCTAACAATAATGAAGAATACCATAAAAGACACCAAAAAACATACAATTCAAGCATACCAAAAAAGAAGACAAAACAAAAACCATCAGGTATTACCAAATTACCAATATAAGTTACCATCTGCAATACCATATAACATACCAAATCTGAGAAAAAAGAAGAATACCATAAAATGCACCAAATAACTACCATGAAACAGTGACGGAACACCATATAAACTACCATCATGCATACCAAGTTAAATAACATACCAAAACCATCCCATTACCAAGAGTGCATACAACCTTACCAATAGCAGTACCATATAACATACCAAATCTGACAATAATGAAGAATACCATAAAATGCACCAAAAAATTACATCTTCCATATCAACAAACAGTAAAAATGCCCAAAGCCATACCAACTACCATCAAACATACCAAATTACCAATATAAGTTACCATCTGCAATACCATATAACATACCAAATCTGAGAAAAAAGAAGAATACCATAAAATGCACCAAATAACTACCATGAAACAGTGACGGAACACCATATATACTACCATAATGCATACCAAATTAAATAACATACCAAAACCATACAACCTTACCAATAGCAAATACCATATAACATACCAAGTGTGACAATAATGATACCATACATTGCACCAGAAAATTTACATCTTTCATACCAAAACTCAATAAACATGAACAAAAACATACAAACTACCATCATCCGTACCACAACACCATACATAACAAAAAAAATGCTATTACCAACCTAGCATACTAGCTTACCATCAGTAATACCATTATACCAACACCGGCATCCATATTTTGACACCATAAAAAATACCTACTCAAAGCCACGCCTAATACCAAAAAAAAATTTCCAAACATTTGCAATACAAACAAACATTTCATGCCCCAAAAAAAAATATTAAATACAAGCAAGAGGATAAACATCACATGCTAAAGTCAAAGACCACCTAATTAGCACTTGCAAACAAAAAATTAAAAAGCCATCTAACAATGAAATCACAACAGTGAAGGATAAGATACATAACAACAAAAAAAGAAAAAAAAATATATTCAATAAAAACGAAAATACATAAAAAGGGGACTTCGGAGGAAGAAAAAATACATGGGAGGCAAGAAAACTACATGGGAGGCAAGATAACTCAAATAAACTTTACACAATAAACCATTACTTGAATAACCGGATTCAAAAGGAAAATAAAAAAATAAACCACAATCACATACCTCAAAATCCGCGAGTTGAATGGTAATGAAGAAGAAGATGAAATCTCTCACGAAAAAAAAAAGCTACCAAGAATAAGAACAAATAACAAAATATGAAGAAGAAGAAGAAAATGAAATCTTTGACAAATGAAACAATAATACAAAGAAGAAGGCCAAAAATCAATTTTAATGACATGAATAGACGCGCCGCTGACAGACCGGCGCGTCATTCCATATGTCGCGTCTGTCAGTGTACATAATTAATGCGGGTGAGAGAATTAAAAAAAAACGTAATAAAATTAAAAAAAAAAAAAATTCAGTTGCATTAAATGACGGCTCATTAAATAGCCGTCTTGCATTAAATGCTCCCAGTCAGACGCGTCAGACATTTAAAAAATAAAATTAATTGCTTTATTAAAGGAAAAGTCAAAATATAGGACATGGTAAAAATGTAATATTATGGGTATTTATGTAAATAATTTGGAAAGTGTAATTTTAGTGCTCAAACTTGTATATTTGCTTAAAATTTCCTTAAAATAAGTAACTAAATTTATGGATGTTCTAGAAACACCTTTCGTATTCCTTAACTTTCTACTTTCCCAATGTGGCCCTTCAATGGCGGTGCTCCGAGTTTGCTTCCTCTGGTTCTTCTCCCCTTGGCTTCGTTTCTGCTGCTGGTGTAAGCTTCTGTTCCTTTTCTCCTTCCTCACCTGATTATTGCTATGTACCTGATTCTTGTCATTTTTCAGGATACCTTGCGATGCTCCACCTTGCCCCTCCGAATACCACCTGAAAAAGGAGATTTGTTTCACCCTAAAGCTCTTCATATAAGCACCTTCCTTCGATCTGCTTGGTGAGTAGTTTTCCTTTTCTGATCCCGCCTCTCCAATCTTGCAGTAGTTGGTGTTCTCTCCACCGTGTATTTGAAATGCATGAATGAACCAGAAGTCGACCTACTGTTTTGGATATAAAACCCACCTCTTTTGAAGAATGCTCTGACTTTTGCTCACACACGCAACAACCATTGGTATAAATGTGTTTTTTGTAGATCTTGTATTTAGCTACTCCATGTGCTGTAAATGGAACTTTATCTTTCTGCGAAAGCATTTTGTAATTATCTAGGACGGTAGCTTCTAATAGGTTCGATAGTACAAAAGATACTTCAAAGACCAAAATATACATTAAAAAAGACAAAATGATAAAAGAAGATCCAGAGACTTTGAAAATTTTATTAATTAAAAATATTCATCTAAAGTTAATAAGGAAACATCTGAAAGCTCCATGAAGGAGATTAACTTATAATAATCCCAGATTATCTAAATAGATATTCTTGGTGACACTAATAGCACAAGACAAATTGCAGATTATCTTTCCTATGTGGTTTGCGAGTTATTACAGAAGAGCGAGGTTTTATCTTATGCGCACCCAAAGAATAACTATCGTGAATTTCCCTTGTTATGAAAAAAAAGTACCAGACAAATTGTATATACAAGGTGACAAATTGGCTAAAAGGGGGAACATCTATTTTTTTTCTTCATTTTTTTTCCAATGGCACAACACAAGTATGGATCATGAGTTTACACCCTGTAAATATTTACTTTGATAATAAAGTATCAAATATTTATTTAAAAAACATCTTAATATTCAAATAAATAAATATATTTTGCTTGATCATTATAGTGTTACATCCTCTTTTTTTTTAATGAATCATGACCATTAAACCTTTTTGACTATTTTGTATTAAATAATTAATACTCCATGTAAATTTGTAATGCATTTTTATATTCAATAATATTATTTAATTTTAAATATTCTCAATGTATTTATATTTTAATCATTTACAGTTTGTTTAACTTGACAAAAACAACAGCAAAACAACAAACTTGCATTTCCCTTGATCGTCTTTTACGATTCAGATCTGTTTGACCTCAAACTTCAGTTCCTAAAGAACTGAAATAGGACAAAAGGAGGGCAAATTTGATTCTAGGGTTTACTGTTTACGGTAAAAATGGATGGTTCAGCTCAGCAACCGGACACCGTCATGTCGGAGGCGGGGGCGGCGGCGGCGGCACAGCAACCAGCTCCGCCGGTGCCCGGAATTGATAACATTCCTTCTACGTTGAGCCATGGAGGACGGTTTATACAATACAACATTTTTGGTAATATATTTGAAGTTACTGCAAAGTATAAGCCTCCAATTATGCCCATTGGTAAAGGAGCTTATGGTATTGTTTGGTAAATTTTCTTACTTTTTTCCTTAACAACTGACTCTTACCCTTGTTAAATTTTTTATGTGGAATTTTGATTGATGAGCCATTTTTTTTTTTAATGATTTTGTATTATGATAGTTCTGCTTTGAATTCGGAGACAAATGAGCATGTTGCGATAAAGAAAATTGCGAATGCTTTTGATAACAAAATTGATGCCAAGAGAACTTTGCGTGAGATCAAGCTTCTTCGACATATGGATCATGAAAATGTTAGTGAGCGATTTTTTGTTTAGTTTTGTTTTCTATATAAATTGCTTGTTGATGAAATTTAATTTTGTGGAGCAAGTATGGAAATATATGGTTGTGTTGTATTGTATTTCAGTCAGATGGAATAAAGAGTGATTTTGGAACTATTCAACTGTCTCTTTGGGACATGTGATAAAATTGGAACAGTAGAGATGTTGAATGTATTTACTTGGTCCAATATTATCAGATTAATGATCTACTTAAATAATAAGGAAAACAATGCTACATTGCGACTTACTATGGAGAGGATGAATAATAAATGGTTTCTTTCTCTTCGTCAAGACAAAAAGATTTGAGTAATGTATTGTAGCTTGTGTGGCCCCACGCAAAGTCTTATTTTTCCCCCTCCCTTTTTCAGCTGAATGATATTGGAAATTAACTTTGTTTTAATTTTACTTTGTATGCAAACATGGAATGCATATAGAATCATACTCACCGTGACTGGATTTGTTTCTTTTACTTTTCTTTATAGTCCAAAAAAATGCCTCTTTCTGTTGTTGCTAACTCCTTAGTTCCAACTTTACATGGCATGTTTATGACCACAAAATTAAAGGCATTCTGGCACATTCTACATATCTTCAGTTTAAGACCATAAGATTAAAAAATATTCGTTATTTTCTTAAACTCCGTGTCAAGTCCAAACTAGGCAAACGAATTGAAATGAAAGGAATACATATTTTTCAAGTAATTGAGGGGGCTACTTAGATTTTGCAATGGGAGATAGATGCTTCACAAGAAGAAAGAGACTTTAGATGACGTGTGTGTACAAAAGAAAATTTTGAGGCTTATTCAGCATCTTACGTTGCAGATTGTTGCGATCAGAGATATAATTCCACCACCTCAAAGAGAAGCATTTAATGATGTCTATATTGCATATGAGCTTATGGACACTGATCTCCACCAAATTATTCGCTCTAATCAGGGATTATCAGAAGAACATTGCCAGGTTCTTATTTGGATAATTTCATCCTCTCCTGGTTCCATTTAGAGCATTACTGATATAAGACTATCCAATTATTTAGAAGCTTGTAAAAGTGGTTCTTTTTCTTGATTAACATTTAATTGGTTTACCTAACAAGCTATTCAAAGTGTTGGAATTGTTCAAACTTCGAATCATATACTAACTCTTATTGTTGGGAGTAAGCACTATTTTGTCAGTATCATTTTAACAGCTTTCACTTGTAGTATATTGTTTCTGACAAAATTTCCCTTTAAACCATTTAGTATATTGTTTTCCAGAGTCGTAATGATCCATACTCATTGTACACGGTTACAACGTTTAACATGTAACATCAGCAATGAACATTTTCTCATTCAGCGGAAATGATGTTCATCCTCTTTTTGAGTGCTGAAGTGTATGAATGAAAACCCATGTTTCCACTTCTATATTTCCATATTGTAGTTTCTTGGATGAACTTCATCGGATACACAATTCTACACAATTCTACTGTATTTACTTATATCAAGTGGAAAGTGGTAGTAATGTTTAATAATTGACACTTGCTTTCATCAATATGCTGTTCATAATTTTTTTACTTTTGGTTGGTAGTATGCTCTTTTTTCTCTAATTTAAATAAGGACATAGATTCCATTATCATCTTTATTTTTGGAAAATTAATATTCTTCTTTTTTTGAAGATGGAAAATGTGTATTCCTCGACATTGAGAAATGCTGGACACCATCAAAAAGTGTTAGATAAAAAAAAACAAATGGAAAAGAAGATGCTTACAAAGATCTTAATAAATCTACAAAAAGATCTATATCCTCTAAACCTAATTATTTACACCAAAAGAAGAAAGATATTGTACAATTCTATTTAACTTTCTGGATGGAATTGGTTTTATCTTCAAAACACTTCCCATTTTGCTCTCTCCAAATTGCCTATCAGATGCATTGTGGTATGATCCCCCACCACTTCTTTGACTTTTGCTTCCTCCTCTCTTTATCCAGCAACTAAGAAAATCTGCAGTATGCTCAGGCGTAGTCCAACTTGTCTTTGTTATGGAGAAATAGAGACCAAGGTTCTTCTGTAAAAGTGTAGAGTTAAATTGTTTTTATCTAATCTCATTGCATAAGAAGCACTTGGAAACTATGATGGCCCCCCTTCTTCTTCAAAACATCCTGTGTCAGGCATGCTCATTTAACCACCAACCAAATAAAGCATAATACCTTGGTTGGAACTAGACTTTCCATAACATTCTCCATATTTTTGGTTGGCCTCTATACTATACCCTTCTTCCATTCTATAAACCCCAGCAGTAGTGCCAATGATATCATCAATCCTACTTTGCAGATTAACCACTTTATCAATCTCCTAGTCATTTAACATTCTCCTGAAGGATAAGTTCCATCCCCGTGCACTTCAGGTTTCATAAATGGTACCATCTGGGTTGTTTCTTAGAATAAACAGGTCTGAAAAAATCTCCGTTAACAGACTTTGCTCCTTCCAAGCATCCTTCCAGAATTTTATTTTTCCCATCATCAACTATCTTATGCGAGTTCCTTTCCATATTGGGCCGTAGGGCTCTAATGGTCTTCCAGACTCCAATCGATTCGTATCAGTGCTCACATTGGTATATTATGGGTTGAGTTCATCAAATTTGTGTCTAATCATCTCCCTCCATAATGCATGTTCCTCCCTATTGTATCTCCAGGGCCATTTCATCAATAAACTATTGTTCCGTGCTCTCTAATTCTAATCCCAAACCACCTTGCTCTCTACTCTGCATTTTTGTCTGCCAATTGACTAGTTTGTATCCTTTGCCGTCTTACACCCATGCCACAAGAAATTCCTCCTAAGTTCATCTAGCGATTTTCGTAACTTTGGAAGGTAGGGGAAATTTAGACTTTACATATGTAGGAGCTGCATCAATACAAAGTTGACGAGGATGAGCCTCCCTCCTAGTGATATGTACTTTGTCTTTCACCTAGCCAACCTCTTTTCTGTTTTCTCTATAATTCCATCCTAAATTTTCTAGACTTTGTGTTCACTGCCCAGAGGCAATCCAGGGTATGTAATAGGCATATTTTCAACTTTGCATCCTAATGATTGCAAGATTTTGGATGTTTGGCACCTCTTTTATTGGAAAGACTGGTTTTTTCCTGGTTAACTTTCAACCCAGAAGAAGCTTCTAAAATAGTAAAAAACATTCTGATGTAACCTATTTGTTCAACCTTTATCTCACAAAAGACCACTGCTTCATCTGTATACTATAGTCTATAGGTGACATACCTCCATTACTTTCCCTATGCTATTTCCTATCTCAAACTCCTTTATCCATCTATTCTGTACTGCTATCCTTATCATTTTATCGAATCCCTTTATTGCTAGTATAAACTAAAAAGGAGACAAAGGGTCAGCTTGTCTAAGACTCCTTTCAGAAACCCAAAAAACCTACAGGTTCACCATTCACTAGATAGAGAACTGGACACTTATAATGAAAAATCAGTTGTCACAAACCCGAGTCTATACCCTGGTTGGGACATGATACCTAAAATCACAAGTGATCTCAACTAACCCTTGGCATACATATCAAAGCATAACTAAATGAAAACTGATGTAGAAGCTGTAAACATAATGGAAGGAGATACTAAATTGACATTAGAGACATAAGTCTGAGGAGAGATATAAAAGTCAATCCATGAATTTACTACGAGTGTCTGAAATAGCCTTATTGTCTAGAATGAAAGACATGAACGTGTCGCGACATGGCTCCTAGCTACCTTAATGCAAAAAACAAAGCAAGAAAAGTTGATAACTGTATCGATGAAGTCACCAAATGAAGAGGGCTCACCAATTACTGATTGGACGTGCTTCAACTCCTCTAGCCACGGGTCTAGGATGAGCGCAAGAAAGCTATGCATTAGTACGTGAAAGTTATGCGTTAGTACGTCGAATATACTGAGTATGAAAGGGACACCGACATACTCAGGTAAAATAACATATAAAGGAATCATGAATAAGGTTTTATAGTCATAATCATGATAAGGGAGCTGAAAAAGAAACAGTTGGATGTACATGCATAAGTAGCGTTGCATGATCATATTAATGAAATAGCATGCTTAGAATGAATCATAATAAGTTAAGAACATATCGTAAAAAGGTGCATAATAGAGGGGTATTTCTTATAGTCGACATACATCACATGAGCTCGTGATGTCCGACTTATAATCATAGTTGGACGGGTGCTCTATACCTTGCAGTGTATAGAATCATATCATATCTATTGTTTTATCTCTGTGAATTCACTAAACCGTGCCTCTCAAGGCCATATGGAGTTATCTGACAAAGCAGTATTCTCAAAATATGGTTCCACATAGTTATGGGACTTGGGTTTTCTAAACCCGCATCTTCTCGGTACTAAATAGTCTTCCCAAATAAGACATACATACATCTAATGTTCATAGGTATAGAAACCATCTATCTTTTAAATCATATGTGGGACTAAGCTCAAGAATCATACTATAGGATAACTTGTTTGAGGTTAAATTCGTATCATGCTAGTTTTCATGCTTAAAAGCCATAAACGTTCATAGAAGAATGGAAATCATGCCTAATCAGCGGAGTAAGGTTTTAAGACCAAGGTGAAATGATAAAAACATACAAAAGAAAATGAAGAAGGATCATAATTTCATAAAAGCCTTAACTTTGGTTTTAACAATATTGAGAATTTTTGAGAAATTAAAACACTTTGACATGAGGGTGAAAGGATACTCTTATTGAAGCCTTATAAACCCGAGAGAAAGAAGCTTGAAAGAAAAATTACTCGGAAGCCTTGAAACCCTAGCCTTAGCTTTCTTACAGTCTGTTTCTGGGCCTTGAAGAAGTTATGAGAGTAGTGATTAAGTTTTGAACATCAACGACCCTTATTAGAATGTCAAAATGTTGTGGCTTAGGCTTAGGAAGAGTGGAAAAAGACAAAAGAAACCCTTACTTAAAACTGTTTCGCAACTTCCACGAGTGCCATCTACTGTTCGAAGATTATTTTGCGGAACCTGGATCTAAATTGTAAAATTTCGGCTGGACTTCATGAATCTTTGAAGTTTAAAGTATGAATTGATAGCACAGCTCGTTAATGTAATTACGACTTGTAGATAGGCTCCTGAAAATAGGCTTAAAAATCAAGATTATGAAGTCTGATCTACGGAGGGACAGTACGATTAGTAAAGGTAAGTACGACCTGTACTTGGACTCATAGAACATATGGCTAATATCCAAGTTTCAGGAGTTTGGTTACAATCCAACCGTCCGACTCATAGTTTGATCCAGAAGCTGTAAACTTGGGTCGTAAATTAAGACTTACATTTCACCATCTCTGAAGTTGATTCATGAACCCCATCTACGGTCCGTAAAAGATGTCCGTAAACCTCAGACTTCAGCAAACTCAGATTTTTCTCAGCTTCTTATGGCTTGATCTGGGCATAGGAATTTTTATGGTGTTACATCAATCCATTTCAACAATTGCTCACGAAAGCCCATTTGTCCAAGGGTATTCAACAAGAATCTCCAGTTGACATGATCATAAGCTTTTTCTATGTCTAGGCGCATAGTCACTCACAATTAGGGTTGCATTTGATCTTTCTTCCATTTATAAAATCCATCTAATGCTTATTAACTAAATCATTAACCACCTTCTTGATTCTTTCGGCCAGTATCTTTTGTCACAATCTGGTACATTCCACCTATGAGGCCTGGGTCTGAAATCTTTCGACTGTAAAGCTCCAACCTTCTTCGGGATCAAGCCTATGAATTTTGCCTTGAAGCTTTTCTCAAACTTCTGATATTCATAACAATATTGGAGTGTTTTTCAAGATGTCCTCCTTCATAAGTTCCCAGCAAGCCAGGAAAAAGGACATAAGGAATTCGTTAGGCTTTGGTGTCTTTTCCATAGCACATAATTTATTGCTTTCTAAGATTTCATCCTCTTCAACTTGTCATTGTAGCTCCTTTTGTTCTTCTGCTGAGATCCTTGTAGTTTCATGTGACACTAATTCTGGCCTCCAATCTTATGTCTCCTTATACTAGTTCTCGTAGTAACCTTGTATTGCTTTTTCGATCTCCGTACTCTCCACCTTCAGGTTATCTATGGTCCACCTTTTGTGAGCTATAGCTATTCTACGGAAGTATTTTGTATTTTTGTCTCCCTGTTTCAACCATTGTATCCTTGATCCTTGTCTTCAAGCTATCTCCTCATTTCATGCAACTTCTTTAAACTCCATAGTCAAAGTTTGATTTCTGCAATGCCTCATCATCTGTGAGAGCTCTTTGTTCTTGGATTCCCTCCAAGGCTGCCAACTGGTTTTAAATGTTACCTTTTTTTGTTTCCAATTGCCCCTGTTATTTCTACTCCAATGTTTAACTTTTTTTTTTGATAACAGAGAAATCCGTTTGTGTCATGCCCTTTGGACCAACCACAGCCTTCTAAACTCGGTGGATAATGGGCCCGCCCCTCTACCCTTTATTACTTAAATACCAGGCTTCACTTTGCATGGTGTGGGGCTTGAACCTGTGACCTCAGCCACAATTCCTCCACTAGGGGTGAACAAAACCAAATCGAAAATCAAACGAAACCGCAAACCGAGTCAACCTAAGAAAAAAACTCGACTAGTGGTTTGATTTGACTTGGTTTGATATTGAAGAAAAAAATCCGACTATAGTTGGGTTGGTTTGATTTTAACTTTAAAAAATCAACCCGAGACCAAATCAACCCGACATTATTTTTATATGTGTGTATATATATATTAGAATTTCAGTTGATCTAAGAAAGGCTATAGTCCATAGATATTAGTAGGGATAATTACTTTTTGAGTTTCTTTTATGAAATATCTACTATTTTAAAATGTATTTTCTTATTTATTATCTTGTATACCATATTTAGAAAATGTTTATCATTTATAGCAACTGTACAATGCATTAAAAGTGAATTATATATGTAATAGTATGTATTATAAATGTATTATATTTATTTGGGTAAAAAAAATTGCACTATGTGTTAAAAACGAATTATGTATGTAGTATGATGTATTATATGTATAAAAATGAATTTGCATGCAACATTGATGTATTGTAAGTGTCTTAAAATGTATTAGACTTATTTTGATAAAATACATTGATGTATTGTAAGTGTCTTAAAATGTATTAGACTTATTTTGATAAGATATCTAAAGTATATATTTAAAGTGAGTTATACATGTATTAAGATAAGTTTATATAACTATAAATGGTAAATAATTTTTAATATGGTATATTTAGGTAAGTTTTTCATATAAGTAACTCTAAAGCTCAAATAAAAAATAAAATCAATTCTAACTAGCAAAAAAAAAAAATTAATCGAACACTAAGAATGACAATAATAATAAATATTTGTTCTTTAATTTTACATTAGTTTAGATAATTAAAATACATAACTTAATTTTAATTTTTCCTTAATGTTTACTCATTTAATTAATAAGTACTTATAATTACACTTATTTTAGTATGATTGAATACTTTAAAGTTATTATGTTCTTGTTATAACTTATTTTAGCATGATTTAGTACTTTAAAATTATCTCATTATTATTTTATGTTGAATATTTTTGTATCTTCACTAATATCATATTTTTTATTTTTCTTAAAAAGCATCTTAGATATTTATATTTCGGTAGGACTAAAGAAATATTTGAATCATAAATTAATTATATGATTTTAAAATACTTTATCAAAAAAATTGAAAACACGAGAATTTCAAAAATAGTCAAAAATTCGAAGAAAAACCCGAAAATCCGAGAAACCCGAAAAAACCCGACGATGAAAAACCCGAGTTTTTTTGGTTTGGTTTGATTTGATTTTTATATTAAAAAACCTGACACATGGTTTAGTTTGGTATTTAAAAAATACGAACCAACTCGATCCATGAACACCCCTATCCTCCACCCTTTGCCACTTGAGCTAGGCCTTGGGGGCACTCTAATGTTTAACTTTTCTTTCAGCATTTTCAGTTTCTCAGCTAAAATATAGTCAGGTCTCCCATTAACAACAGAAGCTCCCATCCACTATCTTACCTTTTCTTTGAACCCTTTTACGCTCAGCCACCAACATTCAAATTTGTTAAGTAATTTTTCTTGAAGTTCAACTCTCCTTGATTGTGTTCAGATCCTATCTTTGGCAATACTGTCTGTTTAATGAGAGTAAATTGCTTTTCCCATGATGAAGAGTATAAGAATTTATCAATTCTCGAGCCACACATATGATTCTCCCCCTTTCTCAAAGTATAAGATCCTCCAAATAAAAGAGGATCAGGATCGTGTTCAGATCCTATCTTTGGCAATACTGTCTGTTTAATGAGAGTAAATTGCTTTTCCCATGATGAAAAGAATAAGAATCTACCAAAATATACACATCTGCACTCCATTGATTAATCAGATTCCTTGCTACCTCCCTCGTTCTTTCCTCATTAAGCCCCCCTCACCTTCCAAGACACAATCTTTATCCTCATCTATGCAAAATTGTTAGTCTCCTACCACTGGCTGTAGGTTCACCATCCTTGAATTTCATATCTAACATTAAATTCCTGAGCTTTTTGGAATTGTGTTGTTACTGCTATTTGAGGGTTTGCCCTTTCCTGCGTGTCTCTCCTAGTATCTCTTTTGATCCAGCTTCATGCACAAAGCATATGCCTCTTTTTCACTGCCCTTGATAGGTGCTCCAAAGGCTTTCCCTAATTTGATGACATTAAGGTGTACCCAGATCGTAGCCCTTGTTTCTGTCTATGTTGCTCAGGTTCTTTGAAAATGTCAACGGATGTTGTCGGATTCTATAAAAGTAGTATATTTTTGGAGAATCTGTACAACTTAGGGTTCTATCATCTCTTCCGTAAGATTTTCTTCTATGCTGAATGGTTCTGGTTCATTTTATGTGACCAACTAATTCTCGAAAGTTTCCAGAAAGGAAGAATCTTACCTCCTCATTAAGTAACTATGTAAATCTCTCCTTCAATAGCTATGATATCTTTTCCTTGAGTCATGTCCTCTACCTGAGCCTCCTTGATTCTGTGATTTCTGATTTTTGGTTCTTCTTCTTCTTCCATTTGCACGTGTTTTCCCAATTCACAGTCCATTATAGAGTGTTTAAATGGGATGTTTTGTTTCTCCAGTCTGAGTTAATGAATTCAGAAAAGGCTCAGTGGAAATAGCAGTTTTGGGCTTTCTAAGAGGCCCAATTGTTGTGTGAGATGGGCTTGTGTTTTATTCGGATTTCGAGTGTGCTCAGGAAGCGATGTGACTGTTGTCCTTTTCTAGTACCCCTTCCTTGTAAACCCTGATATCCATTGTTTTCTTTGCTGCTGGACCTTTTCATCTGTGTAACACTGTCTCTGTATTCTAGCAACATAGGTCTGGCTCCTGTACTATCCAGCTTTTTGTCACGATCACCTCGATCCGCTCTCTTCTCCACCTCCATCAACCGGCCCCGGCGACTCCACCATACCAGCAGAGAGTATAGCAGCCTATCATTGACAAATGACAATCTCTATCTTCGTCGGGATCTTCTCCCTTGGTCCTCTAAGTCTGATTCTTGCCCAGCTCGGATGATTCTTAATTCCTGCCTCTTCTTCATTTTCTAGCCACCTCCCACATTCGTCACCTATCTTTTCCATCACCTTCTTGTTATAGAGCTGCAATGGTAGCCCTAAAACCCTGATCCAAAACCAATCAAACCTTGTTTAATCTGGGAAGGCTCCTATCGTCAGAGACCACTTTTCCAGCTTCGAGTTCAGACCTTGTCTCTTCCAGTCACCCATGATAACATGTTCAGCCATCCTCATGGCCTGAAATTGGAAGAGGAAGAAGCCATTCGTGTCGTACACCTAAACATTATTAGCTCCCTTCCACGTTTGTTGGGCCATTGCAGACATCATTTCAAATTCGCGCATCTCCTTCTCCAAAAATCTGCCAACGAGACATCTCGTAACAGGTTGTTGTCATCTACATCAAGTCACGGTCAGCATTGAGTTCTCACTGGCTACATTCATTTCTCTCATGCTACATTTACTGTTACACAGAGCTCCGTTGTAATCCCCCTTCCCAACTATTGTATTGAGATTTAATTCCCTTTTTGTAATAAATTCCCCTTTCTTCTCTCTCAATGAAGTTTTCCACTTTTGTTACCAGATTCCCCCATCCCTCATTAAATGCATTTTTCTGGAATAATAATTACTGATCTACTCTGCTCCTTCACTGTGATAACAGAAATAAATCAACTGTACTTATTGAACTTCATGGATATATAAATATATGTGGACATGTCTCTGCATCTCCATGATTTGAAGCTTTTCTCCCTGCTTTCAGAAGCTTCCTTTAATCTTTTGCATAACCAAAGTACAGCTCCCTTGCTCAATACCATAACACTCAGAACCATCCTGATAGTCTCACCCACTCAACCCATATCTCTGAAGCAGATATTGATTCTGTAAGATCATAAGCCCCCCCAAACAACAACCAAAAAAAAAATCCTGTTCTCCATGTAATGAACACTACCTGGAAATAAGAATAGGTAAGAAAGGGAAGAGATTCTGATGGCAGAGAACCACCGGAAACGGGCTCTAGACACCCAGAAGTGATCTCTAGAAGCCACCTAGGGAGAAGTGCCCGGGAGCGTTCAGCTACAGATGATTTTTTTTCCCTTCTAATTATGAGAGTACACTTGATAAACTGAGAATTCAATCATTAAGCAACAAGTAACATATGGAAAGTAGGACAAATAATGAATCCAAGACTCTACAGTTTAATTCAGTTGGTTGATTGACTACCTGGACTTTCATCTTATTGGTGAGGGTTTGATTTTCCACCTTGTAAATCATGTTCGCTGTTCCCTCTATGCCCTATGTATAATTAAAAATGAATTAAAGTTTTTTTTTTAAATTCACCAATGGGGTGCTCCGGAAAAATGTGTGTAAAATGAAAACATATGCTAATTTGATCTCCTGACTGGTCTATCCAAATAAAGGGGAAAAATATACCCCTCAACTTTGCGATTTAAGCAGATATATCCCTCATTAAAAGTGGTGCATGTTACTCCTGCCATCTGACAAGTAGTGCATATTTTCCTTTGTGTTAAGAATTGAACTAAAAATAAATCCTAAAACTGATTTTTTTTAAAAATTTTTAACTGTCACATGACTTTAAAAAATTACTCTCACCCATTTTCTTTAACCCTCCAGATCTGATCCAGGCTTGACCAACTAAAAAAATACCCAATCTCTCTTTCATTCAGACTCAACCCAAACCTATTTTATGACCGAGTAGAAGAAGGATTGGGTCTTTTTCATCTGGGTCGGGTCTAGAGGGGTAAGAAAAAAGGGTGAGCCATTTTTTAGAAGTAACATGACATTTTAGAAATTAAGAAATCAGTTTTTATTCATTAATCCAGACCCCACTTGTGGGATTTCACTGGGTATGTTCTTGTTGTAGTTTTTGTTCACTAAACATAGGTTTGTTAACAAAAGGGTTAATATGCACCATTTGTTAGAACTTGGACAACCGGGGTATAGATTCACCACATTTTTAATAATGGGTATATTTGCTGTACATCGCAAGTTGAGGGATATAGTTGACCCTTTTCCCATTTATAGCAGGTTTTCTTTCTTTACAAAAAATACGAATCATACAAAGAAGTGTTCTTAAATTAATTTGAAAATTTCCAGTTGTTTGTTCTTGTGAGTTGATCATATTACTTTTCCTTAAAGAAAACATTAACCGCTAGTCTATGATGCTTATCAAAAACCAACTAGTTTTCTGATGCTATGTAACTTTTATGATTGTATTTTTCTTGTTTAACGTATTCTTTATATTGGTTTTCCTTGTAGGAATAAACTTACCGTACTTTCTTGATAAAAAAATGTAAAGGTTATGTATTCTGGTGCATAAACAACTGGTGCTTAAATAATATAAACCTTATCTCATTTCCCAATGTGACATTTCATACCTCTGGAAGACTTGAAATAGAGCTGGAAGAGAAGGGGCAGTCACAGTAGATTAGTCATCAACAAATCTTTAAAGAGAATTAGAGTTTAGGTTAAGAGTGGGGTTAAAAAATAAGTATAAAAGGTCATCTCATTTTTTAGCTCTTTTTCATAATAGAACACGAGCAAAATTGCAACTAGACTCTAATTCTAAAAACAATATGAATGTTAAATGCTTGACTAAATATAATAAGTACTATCTTTTGGTTTATGACTAGTAAATACTCTTGACAGCACCTCATTGGTGCTATGTAAATAGTAAAATTACTATTTTTCAAGAAAATATTATGAGGTTGGTAATTTAAGAATTCTAAAGTGGAGTTCACTTGTGGAACTATGATCCAAATTTAATATCTTATATTGGTTATTGTTCAGTTTTTGATCAAACATTATCCAAGAATACACATTTGTTGCTTTATCTGGTCCAGGTGCTACATCTTTGATTGGTTATTTCGTTTTGGGTGAAAACTTTGTCCACGAACATACACTTGTCTGTATTTGCTGTTATGGTGAACAATACGGAAGGTTGCTCTCTGTATTTGAATGAAGATATATGTCGATTATCTTGTCTCTGTTTCTTCTTTTATTTTTTTTATGAAGGTGACAATATATTCACCAAAACAAAGATTGTGCTGGAAGCCATATTTACACGGTTGAATTATGCCTTTCCAATATTCTTATAAGGACTCTATAAACTCCTTTCTCTGTTTCTTATCATTCTATCTCATTAACAGTCAGTTTTGCTATATATATACATGCATATGTGTTGTGCATTATTCTGCCAAAATTATCTGTATAATAACTAGTTTTATGTTTTTGCAGTATTTCTTGTATCAGATCCTCCGTGGGTTGAAATACATACATTCTGCAAATGTTTTGCATAGGGACTTGAAGCCTAGCAATCTTCTCTTGAATGCCAATTGTGATTTAAAGATATGTGATTTTGGGCTAGCTCGTGTCACTTCTGAATCTGACTTCATGACCGAATATGTTGTGACAAGATGGTACCGACCTCCGGAGCTGTTGTTAAATTCTTCTGACTATACTGCAGCTATTGATGTTTGGTCAGTCGGTTGCATTTTCATGGAACTGATGGACAGAAAGCCTCTGTTTCCTGGTAGAGATCATGTACACCAGTTACGTCTGCTTATGGAGGTATCTTTTTTGTCAAAATTTGTCATCAAACTGTATCCAATCTTCCCCTCAAAAGATTTACTTTTGTGTCATATACCACTCTGCCTTTTTTCTGTGTCGCCTTTTCAGTGTTTAGAGTTAGTTGTTAGTTTTTTTTTTTTTGATTAAGGTAGTTAGTTGTCAGTTATGTGCAAATCTAGCTGGAAATAGAGAAACCTATCGTGTTGTAGATCTAGGAAATCAGAAGGTACTGCAGGAGTGAATGAGCATTTATATTTTGAACAGCCTACTCATCTAGAGCATTACAAGAATAAGGAGCAATCAGATGTGTTGATTTTTATTCGAAGAGTGGATATGGATACATTAAGTGTTTTCTCAAAATGTGGACCAAATGCAATGAATTAACCTTTTATCCTCTCTCCCCTCTCCATCTAACAGATGTCCCAGAGCACCCTCTAATATTAGTTTCATATTATTTTTTGTGTTTATTTATTTTAACGAAGGAACTATGTGCAGTTGATTAGTTCCTTCGGAGGCCAAAATGGAGTTTCTGAATGAGACCCAACATGATTTGACTCCTCGATTAAGTATTTTTTAATACATAATCCTTGCTATCATGACCGAGAATCACTCTCTTATATTTAAGGTCATGCTCTGATCTGATTATTCATACTAAAGTTATTCTAATGAGGGAATTCTTTGCAGTTGATTGGCACCCCATCTGAGGCTGAAATGGAATTTTTGAATGAGAATGCAAAGCGGTACATCAGACAACTTCCTCTTTACCGTCGACAATCATTTGTCGAAAAATTTCCACATGTAAACCCTGCTGCTATTGATCTTGTTGAGAAAATGCTGACATTTGATCCCAGAAGGAGAATTACTGGTAAGGAATCCCTGAAATGCTTCTCTGCTAGCTGCTTTGTTCATTTCTCTGTCTGTATCTTAAATTTTCCCTTATGCATAGAAGAATACTTGTGTTATTTTGCTAGCATGTATTTTTTATCTTGAACTAGAGTTGTTAGTATGTATATTTATCTATTTGTCAGACAAATGAAGTTTCTAGAGATGATAATTGTAGGAGATCACACCCAGAAGCATATCTTCTTATCTAGATATAATGATGAGATTTTTACCTTAACTTTATATTGCTTTGGATGCACTTTATTATTGTTAATTGTGGTTATCTTCTTGTTGAAGAGAGGGGTCGAAACCACCTTCATTTGTTTCTAATTAAATTTGTTACCTTGAGAAAGAAGAAAGAACTCGGATTTTGCTCCCTTCGAAGTTCTTATTTATCTGCCTTCTGACAAGGGATTAAGGTATCTATTCTTTAAAGTGCTTTGTTTAGATACCTTATAGCCCCTGACTATGTTGTGGTGAAAGCTTTGTTTAGTTACCTTATAGCCCCTGACTATGTAGTGGTGAAAACTTACATTCTGGAGGGAGTATATGAAGTTTATACAGCCCATTGGAGGCCTATGACAAATAATAGGCATATTATGATTTTTTATTCCTGTTGATGTTAATCAGATTGGAAATCTGCTTGGTTAGAAAGGATGGAACTAAATTTATTCTGTAGACAAAGGATGATTTTGTTTCTGGGAATTGGTTGCCTATGTTAGCATGATCCATTCAGGCTCCATCACAGGAAACACCAACGCTTAATGATATCTGTAGATGGGTAAACATCACATGGAAAATTTCTCAGGGGATCCATGTATACGAAATGAATGATTTCACTTGTTGTTTGAACTTCCAACAAGAACGGCTACTGAACATATTCTCAGAGGCGAATGGTGATGGAAGAAACTTAACTTGACCTTAGACTGGTGGGCTCCTACTGTTTGCTGCTGACCACAAGAGGTGTCAACGAACTGATATGGATACGTCTCTTTGGGCTACCTCAGTCCTTATGGTCTCTGAAGGTTCTCAAAAATATTGGTGATTCCTACGGAGGATGGAATTAATGGATTGAACAGAGAAAGAAACCACACTTAAAAATCATTTACACTGGACCATATCAAAGTAAAGGGAGATGGATCAGAAAACCCAAAGGACATGGAGGTGGAAAGTGATGGCTCCATTTATAATATTCTGATATGGTACCAAATTCCAACTATGGTGAAGGCCAAAGTTCCGATTGGAGAAGCTATGAAAGTACCGATGGGTAATAGGACTATCATTCCCTATAAAGAAGAGGGCAATGGAACTGTCAATCACTTAGGGTTCAATTGGCAGCAGACATGCAATTAATTGAAATAGCTAGGTTAACCTTGTGTGGTGGAGGGTGCATAACTTATTGAAGTCTTTTCCCCCATCGTTGAAGTGGATGTGACACTATGGTGTGTGGGAACATCGTAAATTGAAAAATCTGTTTGGTGTAGATTTTCGAGAATGCAAAAACGAGGCTTTTAGCTCTTTTCATGACATGAACATAGTCAGCAGAAGAAAGAACAACAAACCATAACCAATCCCAGATATTTAAGACACCAAAATGAAAATACCTAAATGAACTTAAAAGGTTAGATCTTTGAAATAATTTTTTTTTGGTAAGGGGAACCTGTAGCCGGTACACTTATGGTGTGCACAGCGTAAACCCCCGCTCCTATGCAATAGCTCACCCAAATCACACCGGAGAGGTAACCTGCACTAGGCAAGTCGGGTGCAACGAGCTCAACCCAGAACACAAACCCCTTGCTTTCACTGGCAAGGGGTTTCAAACTTGAGATCTCCAACATGGAAGTCTCAAGCCCAAACCACTAGGTCACCTTGAAGGGTGCTCTTTGACATAAAATTTTAAATCAATGGGAACAGAAATAGGAGGATTTTGATGTCAGAGGGATGAACCATGAAGATAAATATTATCTCATGGAATGTTAGGAGTATTAACTGGAGGGAAAGGAGAATAGCTCTTGATACACAGGAGCAAATAGTTATTGTCTGCAGGAAACCAAAGTTGAGGGAGACATATGTGAATATGTAAAACAACTGTTGTCCAATAGATGGGTGAAAGTATTAATGTCTAGAGCCAAGCGGCACAAGAGGAGGGGTTATAATAATGTAGGACAACAGACTATGGAGGGGGGAAATCATGTGTAGGGGCTTATACTCTCTAGCTTGAGGTTTTAATGCTGTAATACAAGACTTTGATGGACATTTGACCAGGATTTATGGCCCAAACAGTAGGCGAGAAAGGCCCACTATATGGGAAGAAATAGGAGCAATCAGAGGTTTTTGTGATGATTTATAGGGACTTCAATGCCCCCAGTTTATTCATTTTAGAAAAGAAAAATGCAATTCTTTAACAAGAGACACATGAGTACATGACTGATTTTTCAAATTTCATTGAAGATTTTGAACTGCTAGATCCCCCCGCAATGGGGGTATATATACACATGGAATGGAGGAGAAAATTAAAATTCCTCCTCCAGATTGGAGGGACACCTCTTCTTCTCGAGTGGGATGAGGAATTTAGGAACATCAAACAATCCATTTGAGTGAGTTCAGATCATAGTCCAATTTCTCTGAGATGTGGAAACTGGAACTTCCCTAATTGATTCTTCAAATTTGAAAATTGATGGTTAGAAGCATAAGGGCTCAATGATAAGTTTAAAATTAGTGGGAGTCCTTTGAAGTAGAAAGTAGCCAGACTTCATTTTGCAAGCAAACTGAAAGCACTAAAAGATGAAACTAAAGGAGTGGAATTTGACACAACCGGAACTGGACACAGTTAAACAACAGAGGAATTTGAATGAAGAAGAACTGGCATTGAAAGCAAGTGTTTCCACTCCTTGCTTTTTTTCAAAGAGAAAAGAAGGGGGTCCCTTTTAGGTTCCTTGAGGAAGAGAATCCAAGATGAACACTTTTTTCTTTCTATATGCACTGACTGGATGTGTATTAGCGTGATCAATCAATGGACGAGAGTCAGGAGCATTGCGTGGATGATGGGACCGTTCTAACCTAAAGTCAATGCTCTTCCCACTCTTAATGGTGAATCTTGATTGACTGACACTAGGAACTAAGGAGCATCTTTGCATAAATCAATACTAATTCCTTAGTCAGTTGACCTTCTATTTCAGAGATTAGAGCAGAACACCGTAACGGCAGAGAGGGCTTAAAAGCCACTTAACTCTAAGGAGATTCACCTCGAGTGAAGTAGTAAAATGAGAAAATTTATTGGAGACAAAGTCCAGATCACTTTGGTTGAAACAGGGAGACAAAAACCACGTTATTCAAAAGAACAGTAAAGTTGCATAAAAGATTCAATTCCATTTGTCAACTGGTGGTTGATGGAAGTACACTTGAGGAACCTGGAGCTACTAAGGGGGAAATAGGGAGGTTTTACACACAATTGTACACTGAACCAGAGGCACTTAGACCAGGATTCAATCTAACTGTAGGCGGTGAAATCAATCAGCGAACAGGATAACGAATGGCTCCAAGTTCCAACATGTATGATCTCTCTTTTGCCCATGCCTCTTATGATAGAAAGGAAGATGGATTCACTTGGAGAGAAATTTTCTCTGATCTAGAAACAAAGAAAGAAAAAGATCCTGTCTTGTCAATTGGAAAACAGTTACTTCGAGCAAAAACGAAAGAAAAAGATAAGGGGGGTGGGGGTTCTGAGCATGAGGAAACATAACCGAAGCCTTCTCATGAAATGGTTGTGGAGGTACTCCAAGGAAGATAACTCCTTTTGGAAAGTAATTAAGAACAAACTTAATAGACAAGGGTTGATGGAGAATAAATAGGGTGCCCAACGCTTATGATGTTAGTGTTTGGAGCGCTAGCAAAGCTCCGAGGCTAATATTCAGCAATAACAGTAGCTACACAGTTGGTAATGGCCAAAAATCATCATTTTGTGAAGACAACCTTGGGGCAAAGCACTTTAATACACTTATTCCCTGATATACACACCTTGAGCCAACAGCAAAAGGCTACTATTGATGAAGTATGGACTACACAGTGTTGGTATCTCAGTTTGAGGAGACTTTTGAATGATTGAGAAATTGCACGTTTCAATGAATTCCAAAACACATCCACCTGCTTACAGGGGTAAACCAGGATCAAGATAGGCTATGGTGCTTAGTACACAACTCTAGGAACTTTTCTGTTAAATCATCCTTTCAAATGCTGAACCGCATTGACGACCAAACTGAGTTGTGGCCTTTGAAACATACATGGAAAGTCAATATCCAGTACATAGTACAATTCTTTGTGTTTAGTTATAAAGGAGACCTGTTTGACCCAGGAAACCTGAAGAGGAGGGGTATACAGCTCTGCTCTATTTACCATTTATGTGGGAAAAATGTAGAATCAAACACAATCCCACCCATTCACAGAGGTAAACCAGTATCAAGATATGCTATGGTGATTAAGGCACAACTCTGGGAACTTCTCTTTAACTCATCCTATCAGGTGTTGAACAAGAATTGACAACCAGATTGAGGTGTGGTTTTTGAAACTCATATGGAAGGTCAAGACCCCATACAAAGTATCACGTTTCGTGTGTTTGATTATAAAAGAGGCTTGTCTGACCCAGGAAAACTTGTAGAGAAGGGTTTGTTTTCTTTACCTCAAAAAAGAAAAAAAGCTGTAGAGAAGGGTTATACAACTCGGCTCTATTTGCCATCTCTCTTGGAAAAATGTAGAATTACACGGTCATCTTTTCCTACACTGCTAAGTGACAACACAATTAGCTAGGGCAGACATGAGTTAACTGGGTAATGCCTGGAAATGCCTTGGACTGCTGTCAAGCTGGAAATAAATGGCAGGATCACCTGATCGGAAAAGAACATGGAGCATAGTCCCGGGCTGCATTTGGTGGACTATATGGAGAGAGAGGAACTTGAGATGCTTTGAAGCAAGAACAACTCTATTCAGAAAATAAAAATTGAGTTGCATTTTTGTATTCCATTTCTGGTGTAAACAAGAATACTGAAATTACACTCTGTCAACTAGAAGTCCTAGAATCTCGGTAAGGAAGAAGATAATTTTTTCTTAGGTGATATTTCTTTTGGTCTTATAAATTGTAGATATGGCCTGTATACTATAACCTTTATGCTTTTAAAACATATTGAAATTGTTACCATCTCAATTTTTTTTAGCATGATAAGTATGGAGTGTGTGGAGATGATGTATAAATGGAAGGAACAAATTATTTGTCATAACTGAGATAAAGGTAGGTTTTTTTCATCTTGTAAGCTGTAATCATAAGCAACAAAAAAAAACTAGTGAAATCCCACTATGTAGAGTCTGGGGAGGGTGTAATGTACGTAGACCTTACCACTACCTTGTGGAGATAGAGAGGTGGTTTTTTAAAGACCTGTGGCTCAAGTGCATCAAACCCAAGTAAAATGAAAGAAACAATGAAGAAAGCATATTCAAAGAAAGCATATTCCTTAATAAGAAAAATAGTGCAAAGTCTACACAAAAAAATGCTGACAACAGTAAAATATTGATATTCATACACAATAACATATGACAAGAACTACAGGTGTATGACTAGTACTACCATAGACACTAACAAGCCTTAACCTTCACAAAGCAAGATACCTTCTACCCCCAAATCCCTCTACTCTAATCTACGACCTCCACTTTTCCATCTAGAGTCGGGTCATCAGTAATATGAAGCTAAACCATATCCTATCTAATCACCGCTCCTTGATACTTCTTTAGCCTACGTTTACCCCTCTGTGAATCCCCCAACAACTAGCCTCTTACACCTCCGCACTAAGGCGTTAGTGCACTTTCTCTACACATGCCCGAACTATTTGTCTCGCTTTTATATTGTCCACGACAGAGGCCACTCCCACCTTCTCCGAGATAACCTCATTCCTAATCTTATCGCTTCTTGTATGTCCAAACATCCATCTCAACATCTGCATTTCTGCAACATGCATCTTTTGAACATGTGAGTGCTTGACTGGCCAATGCTCTAGCCTCTACCCCATACAACAAGGATGATCTAACCACCATTCTGTAGAACTTACTTTTAAATCTAAGTGGCACCTTCTTATCATACAAAAACTTCAGAGGCAAGCCTTCATTTCATCTATGTCATTCCAATGCTATGTGTGACTCGTGATCGATGTCCCCGTTACATAAGATTATAGTCCCAAGATACTTAAAACTCTCTCTAGAAATAGTCTGTGGCAAGCCTTAAAATACTCTATTTTGGTCTTGCTCAAGTTAACCCTTTGGACTCCAGAGTCTGTTCCAAACCTCTAACCTAGTATTAACTCCGTCTCGTGTCTTATCGATCAGTACTATGTCGTCTACAAATAACATCCATCAAGGAATCTCATCGTGAATAGACCGTATCAACTCATCCATCACCAAGGCAATTAAGAAAGGGCTAAGAACCGATCCCTGATATAGCCCTATCTCAACTGAGAAGTGCTTCCAATCTCCTCCCATCATTCTAACTTGAGTCTTGGCTCCATCATACATGTCTTTTATCGCCCCAATATAAACCATCAAGACACTTTGAGCCTCCGAAGACCTCCAGAGGTGAGAGGACATCCTTTGGGACTTTGTCATTGGCCTTTTCAAGATCAATGAACACCAAATATAGGTCCTTCCTTTTCCTATACTTCTCCACCAATTTCTGCACAAGGTGGATGGTGTCAGTAGTCGACCGCCTTGGCATGAATCCAAATCGATTCTTGGAAATGAATGCCCCGCTGTTCACTCTCATCTCCACCACTCTCTCCCAAACCTTCATAGTGTGACTTAACAATTTGATACCCTGTAATTATTAGAGTTTGGATGTCACTCTTGTTCTTATAAGTTGTTATCATAATATAAGTAACTTTTCTTGTTTATAATATCATTCATACGACCTAACCCTTGCTTTTTAGGGAGCTGTAGCAATTATGCACAAAGTCTCTAGGTGTGAGAAAATGCAAATTACAACTGCTATTATGATAAGGAAAAAAGTTCAAATACGTCATTGAACTATCAACAAAACCTATCCATGCCATTCGTCAATAGTTGCGCATAAAAACCCCCTTGCCGTGGACACATTTGGCATGTTCATGCCACTAACCATTAACAGCCGTCACATCCAGTTATATCTGTCAAAATTTTTATTGGAAAATACCATATTTTTCGTATGTCGTCCAATTAAATCGCTCACATCACCTAACCCATTCCATCTAGTTTAAACTATTTCCTTTTTTTAAACCTGTCTCAAGAAGCTCAAAAACAAGTTGATTTTGAATTTCTCTCAATAAATTTTCTATCTTCAAATCCTATCATTCGAATTCGAGGTCTTCGGTGTTTTCCCATTTCCATTTGTAAAAGTTGTGGAAACTTTAAGGATGGCCACCTGGGGAAATTAGTTCTTTCATCTTCTTCTAATTGGCATAAATCTTCAAAAAACTGCATTTGGATTTGGTCAAACTCTCTTTCGGTTTCCCTATTTTTTGAGTTTGATAGTTGCCAAGCAAAAAGAATTCAATGCATTCATGATTTTTCCCTTCTCCCTACTTTTGGTTAATTCATTTAGTCCTTGGGGATTTACTGAGTTAAGTCACTCAGCTTCAAAAGACAATGAAAATGCACAACTTTATCTGAAGAACTGAAACAAAGGATCATTATCCATTTTTGGAAGTGATGAATTGGTTGTTTCATCTTCTTCAAATTAGCATAACATAACTTTTTCGAGTAAGGGAACTGAGGAGAAGGGATCAGTGGTTTTGGTAAAAAGGAATTTGGGTTAGGTTATAATGTGGGGCGGGTTAAAAATAGAAGGGAATGGGTTAAAACTTAAAATAGATGGAACGAGTTAGGTGTTGTGGGTGGTCTAATCGGAGGACTCTTGGAAAATTTTGGTATTTTTAAATCAAGAATTTGGCTGATAAAACTGCATGTGAGGGCCATTAGTGGTTAGTGGCATGAACATGCCAAATATGTCACACATTAGCAAGTGGCAGACGATTTCTGATAGCTCGATGACATATTTGAGCCTTTCACCTTTTGTTAATCATATGATTAGATCCACATTGATAGGAACGATTAGCAAAACTGATCTATAGACCAAAACTAAATTATTTTCTCTAAAGTTTGAAACTAGTATGGCTTAAAATTATCACGATATGTGGTGTTTATGGAGAACATGCTTGTTTTGTGGATAATTGTTTGTCTTACCTAGGGAATTTGAAAATGTTGTTAGTGTATGCCTTTGTCTTATAACAATTCATTACGCCCACCTCTTTATTCTTAAGTACTCTATGTCCACATCTTCATTAACAATAACTTTGTTTTAAACTCTCGCGACCATGAATTATTGAAGTTGAATGACCACTGATTCATGGATTGGACAAAAGTTGGTCAAGGAAGGGCGCCCACCAATTAGGGGTTTAACAAATCACACAGGTATGAAGTAAAGGCTGTCTTTGGTGAAAGTCGGGTTGAAACATGCTTAAATGTAACATCAACTCACTCTATGGTAAAAAAAAAAGGGCAAAAAATCAAATAAATAAAGGACAAACAAGATTGGGGCGCCGTCACATGAATCCATATTTCAGTTCTGGCCAGCAGTTCTCTAGCTTAGTGTGCTTGAGATCTTAAAATGCCTTCTATATTGAAGGTTCTGATGAACCTCATCCTACCGTAGGCCTAAATGTTTGCTGGAACATCGTAGAGTTTCCACTTATAAAAAAAAAAAAAGAGGGAGGAATTTGTATAGAATTTCAGTAATATTTCGGCATGAACTAAGAAAGGAGAATAGCTAAAATTAAGATTGTTACGTTCTTCTTTTGGACTAAAGATGGGCCAAATGCTAGAGCTAGCCTGGGGAAGTGCTACTATTTGTTCTGTGGGTATTGTGGTTTCTTTGGTCGAATGTATTGAACTATATGATTTGTAGTACACTTATACAGCTTCAAGTGATTTGCGGCATCATTGGATAGGCGTTATGGATAACCTCCATTATTTGGTCTTCACACGTCATATAATATATTTTTATCCTTGACACTTGTCAAAAAAGACACTGAAATCAAATCTCCATATTTGCATCCTTTAACAGCCTACATCTTGCTACATACTGATCCCTTGATTATACATTTTGTTCTCGTTTCAGTTGAAGATGCGCTTGCACATCCTTACCTAACATCACTTCATGATATTAGTGACGAGCCCGTTTGCATGACTCCTTTTAGCTTCGATTTTGAACAGCATGCCCTTACTGAGGAACAAATGAAAGAGCTGATTTACAGGGAGGGTCTTGCATTTAATCCCGAATACCAGCACATGTGAGTACTCGCTCGTTTGCTGTTGGATTGTCTGTGTGACTTTCATTTTTCAATGCAACCAGGTCATTTATATCTCCATGTATATACATGTCTTTTCCGCCCGATCACGGGATGGGTTTCTTTTCGAATGTTTTAACTTATGTAGCATGTCCTGTGCATGGCCATTGTTTCTGTACTTTTAAGAGTTGGCTCACTTGTGTGGGTATTGTTTTATTAGCCATAGACGATTTTAGTTCCAGAAATGTAATCTTTCTGCTCTTGGATTTCTATTTGTCAGTTCTCATGATTTAATGTGATACTATCGAGTTTTAATTCTGAGTTTAATACTTTCCTTTAGCACGAGATTTTGAGTCTCGCGTGTCTAGCATTTCGCCACCAAGGCATCTTGAAAGTGAATCGTATTCCATGAATATGATATCTATCTAGTGTGATGTATGGAATATATGACAAAGGTGGATCTATTGATCGGTCATGTCATATAGGTCCGAGTTGGACATACATCTGAGACTAGTTAATTCTAAATTTCTAATATCTTACTGGTAACCCTGTGAACATGCTAAAATACAGTTTGGCATCTGAAATCTTCAGGTTGCACGTAAACAACAACAACATACCCTGTAGAATCTCACAAGTGAGGTATGGAGAGGGTATAATATACGCAGACTTTACCACTATCTCATAGAGGTAGAGAGGTTGTTTCCTGGGAACCCTCGTCACAAAAACCCATATGCAGAATAAGCTAGATATGGAAAACAGAAAGGAAAAGAAGGGGAAAGTGAACAGAAAGACGCGATTAATAACGAAAAATACATGATAGCAAGTAAATACGAGACAATTATCATACACAAGGCAGACAAAGATAACATCGGACAACTACTACTATCCTACTATACCCCACGGCCAAACAACATACTACCAATCTATCAGGTCACATGTACTTGGAACTTTTCATTAGAGTTGAGGGTCAAAACATACATAAATTATTTCAACTTTTTGAGTTTCATATTTAAACTTTTTACTTGAAATATCGCGAAATACACTCTTTTTTCTTTTGTGTATAAATTCTGTGACGTGAAAATGCAATTCCCCTGTGGCAAAAGCTAAATAAATCAGTATTAATTTAAAGGTTAAAAATCATCATCGTAGAAATTAATATATTCTCCACTTTCTTAGTTATGATCTCGTCGTAGCTGTGGCGTCAGTGTCTTCAACTTGGAAGGAAAGAGTTTAAGGTACATATACACATAATTTTTTGGATTATAATTTATGTTTTCTTTTAGAGTCTAGACCACGTGTATATCGAGTTATGTAACATTCATTCATTTTTCAAAATTTGCATTTTAAGTTTAAGGGGAGTTTTCAAAAATATCAAGTTTTTGGATAAAAATTACATGCCCCTACCGAATCATTGAAAAATACCATATAAAATATCAACTTTATTTACAAATTTAGGAGAGAGAGTGTTTTGAGTGTGATTATTGTGGTGTGTGGTATGATATAATAGTGTTGGAAAATGAAAAAGAGTGTGTTTTTTTTGGTATTTTGATAAATAAATTTTAAAGTGTAATTTTGGGGGTGAAAGTTGTTATTTGTGTAAAAATTTCTAAGTTGTTTAAACACAATTTCATTTTGATTATCCAGAAAATTCGAATGTGCCCCTTAAGGTAAACGTTGTATGCCTATAAGTTTGTAACCTCTACTATGGTTAACTAACTTAAAGGATACCTCTTGTTCATGCCAATAAGCGTGATACTTTCATTGAAAAATTTGTTCACACCTGCATGAAAATTGAATAACTCTATTCACTTAATTCTTAATTTTCTTGAAAATTTCATCAAAATATAGATCTTTAAAGTCTCAACTCACAATTTGTACAAAAATTACCTCAAGACACGGTGTTCGTCAAATATAAATTTGGAATTGCTTGTCCTAAAGCCTCTACTCAATGGCATTTGTCGAACATCATTTATGCACCTAAAAACAATGAAAAGTGGATGAGATGCATGTCTTCAAGAGCATTTATATCACATTCATCGCCAAAGTTATTCATGAAAAGTACATCTAAGGATATTTTGTTTTAAATTTCAACAAATTCTATAAAGATGAAGTCAAATAGAGAAGTCTCAAAATCAAACTTATAGTTCTTGAAGCATTGAAAACATCGATCATTTTTGGAGTGCGTGTTACCTAATAGAACTGTTATATATATGTTAAATGGATGGATGGATGAATATTTTATGAGCAAATGCACCTAAAAACTAGCGTTTCTAGCCAAACATTTAAGTTTAGTTAGCATTTAATTAGGTACTAAGAAGGCTAACTTTACTCCTTAATTAATTCTTTGTCAATTTTGCTTTTGCTACCCTAGTTTCATCTGTTTAATTGTTATTCACCAGGATCTTATAGAGAAAAACTTATAGTTTCATCTGTTTGATATTTTACTTTTTAAGGGTTCACAATGCATGATTTCAAACGAGAAAAGACTTACGGTGGTTATTTAAACAACCAATCATTTTATTCAGGTGAAAGAAATAGATAACTTGGTTTTTTTTTAATCACTGGTCTTATGTCCTTCTTGAGTCATGTCTTGATGTACTTCTAAATCCACTCTTGCTAATAGAACGTGACAACCTCTGGTACTTTTTTTTTCTTTTGGTTATTCATTTGGTGTCTGGATTCATACCGAAACTCTATTGAATTTCTTTGGGATAAGGCGACTTTGTATTTATTGAGATTTTTAAATAATGATAAACAAGTACTTATCACTTCCATCTCAACCTTCATTTTTGTCTTTTATTTTCACTTTCTATTACATGACATTTTGTGTTTTTTGGTTCTTGGTTTCATCATTGTTTCATGTTGAAATTAAAAGTAATTTTCAAGTAGTCACAGCTAGCTGTTATGATAACAATAAATTTTTTGGGCCACAGTAGATAGCAATATATAACTACCAACCAAAATAGTGTATTGTATATCATCCATTCAAGTCTCCCAAAAGTATTAGGTTTAGCATACATGCAAATATCCTAGGTTAAAGTCAATTATTATTATATAGTGCTACTATGGAATGATCAAGTCAAATCATTCAACCTATCACCAAATAATTTTATGTACAACTTTTCTTTCTTTCTTTTCTCCCTTTTCCCTATGAAATTTTTACACAAATACCAACTTTCACCCCCAAAATTACACTTTAAAATTTATTTATCAAAATACCAAAAAAAACACACTCTTTTTCATTTTCCAACACTATTATATCATACCACACACCACAATAATCACACTCAAAACACTCTCTCTCCTAAATTTGTAAATAAAGTTGGTATTTTATATGGTATTTTTCAATGATTCGGTAGGGGCATGTAATTTTTATCCAAAAACTTGGTATTTTTGAAAACTCCCCTTTCCCTATTACGAATGAGAGAAAGTGTCATATATTAAACCTATGTATCGGTCTGTTCAATTTAATTTTAAAAATTATTCATTTGATTTATCGATTTGTAAATATATTAAATCGTATTTATTCCATCTCTATTTTAATATATACATGATGTATATACTTAAAAAATACATTAATTGAAATATAAATACAAATTATCTAGAAAATTGATGAACAAATACAATAAAATTAAGCGAACAGATACAAAATTTGAGCGATGAATAAAACAAATTTGAGTGAATATGCATCAAATTTGAACAAAAAAATACAATGAATTTGAGCGCTATAATTCATGATAAGGTCAAAATAGATTAAGTTAAAATACTTTGAGTTATTAAAATAATACCCAATTTTTCTAGGATGAACTTTAAATTTTACTCCACAAAATTGTTGATCTTTAATTTTTACCCATCAAAGCTTTAAGTAACAAAATATGACTAAAAATGCCTCTGCTAGCAAAAAATTATGCCTCAAGGTATAAATTTAGTGGCACAATAAAGCATAAGTTCAGTAACACAAATCATACCCCAAAACATAAGTTCAGTGACACAAGTTATGCCAAAGAACATAAAATAAGTGACAAAAATTATGACCTAACGCAAAGTTATCTAAGGAATCATTTGATAGAGTATATAAGAATAGTGTTGATTATGGTATGCTAGTTATGCTTGTACTAGTTATGTTGTGACTATTTCTTTAATATTTGATTTGGTAAAATAACATGCATTGCATAATTTCTAAAAGAAGTATTTTTCATATATATAACAATACCCTCCATAAATATGGTGGAAATGATGTGGAAATTTTTTAAGGGATAATTATATCTTTAATCATGCTAATGCATGAATTAAAACCGTTTGCACTATTAATATCATGAATTTTTATTTTTTAGCTATACATACTTTAGTAGCAAATAGAGTGTATAATGATACATCTGTTCAAAAAGTATATCAAACAAGGTACAACAATACACAAAATTAATGTATACATTATTTTTTGTATCACTCTACCAAACGACCACTATAAGTATTGCCTTTGCAAATTGGTACTACATAACTTATGCCCTAGGACAAACACTCTAAAAAGTTTGGGGATTTTAAATATGTACAATAAACTAATTAATTTATAATAAATATAGCCCTCTTTTATTTACATAAAAAAAATAGCCCAAAATCGTAGAAAATTTATATGACTATACAATATATCTTGTCAAAAATTATAGAAAGTATACATTAATTATACAATGTAAATTACTTATACATGCGCTACACAATGAATATACATTACGATACACTCAAACACTTAATATAGCTTGACTATACATGAATTTACACTGACTATAATATTTAATCATCCGATATTGAAGCTGGAATTTTGATTCTTCCTAGACTTTTTACTATTTTTTAAAAATATTTTGGCCGAACAGTCAATGCACTGTGGTTGTCCCAAAAATTTTCCCCTACAAAATTAGTTTAGCCCACTGAGATTAAGTTATAGTTAAAGAATATTTTCATTAAATGACCAGTAAGAGTAAAAACTAAAGATCATAATTTTGAAGGACAAAAATTAAAGATCACCGGTTAGTCCATACAAAAACTTGAAATAATTTGCCTAAGAGTAATTTGATTTGAAATAAGGATTATAATCAAAACTTGTCCAACTTTTATTAAGGCAAAAACTGTTTTAATCTTTAAAAGAAAAAAAACAAAACAAAATGAGTCCTTTGTTCTATTAATTTATCTTGTCTCTTATTTGTTTCCCATATGTCTCTTTCATCAATCATTAATCCAAAAGTTTTTATTCCTGGAATAATTGTTGTTAACACTACTAGTATCTAGTACCTTTACATAATTGTTCTTAATTACATTTTCTTCATTATTTTAATGGTAACTCAAGTATTAAAGTCCTATTCTTTAACATTCTCTCAATGACCTACAATGCTTCTGATTTTCATATGATGAAGACTCTATTTAAGAAGTTGGCTCTTCAAAGAACAAACCTACCCCACTATACACACTATGCTTTTATTCTTTTCTTTTTTCTTTATATATTGGGATATGCCAATTCAGAATTTGAATATTATAGGTTACAATTTGGGCCACGGCTTATCCGATCTAAGGTTCGAAATCTATGTTTGTACTTGTTTAGCCAATTTTTTATTATATATATATAGTTTGAACCACAATTATTAGGTTCAGATGAATTCGTAACGAACACACTACTATATAAAATTTACTCATTTGATTGATTTGAAATCGCACTGTCTTGATTCCACTATAGGAATTTTCTCTATTTCTTGACCTCGAACTCTTCCAAAAACAAAGCTTCTCTACAAGTAGCACCCTCCCAAGTACACACTACAACAACCCATAAATCATAATCAAGTCTTTTCCTCCCAATAGCATACCCTAGCTACCTTACTTACTACAATTGGTATTCATCATTCATCAAATGTCATGGCATTTAAACCTCTCAATCTCATACAACTCCTTATATTAATACTCCCATGTGTCTTACATTATGTATCTAATAGTGAGTCTCCACTTTTATCAAGAGTCATTTCAATCTTCATATATTATATGTGAAATTCCAGTGAATTTTCATTCACAACTCATAATTGACAATGCACTCTCCATTGTTTAGTCTTTGTCTAATCTTTACCTTCTTCCTTCTGTCCTCTGCTGCTCAACGTCGCCTTCTCCATCAACAGCTTCCTCCAGCTTCAACGGCATCCATTAATAAAACTAAACCTCCATTTCCTTCTCCTCATTTACATCCATTTTTCGTATTTTTTCTTCCTCCTCCGCCACCTTCAAATGATTTTGCATCTTTCCCTGCTAACATTTCCTCCCTCATTCTTCCACGCTCCTTGCATTCCTCTAATAATTCCACCGCCAGCAAATTCATCACCATCCTCGTATCCGTATCCATCCTCTCTGCTGCATTTGTCACTTCCCTTGTTCTGTTCTTCTTCCTTTACCATCGTCATCCTCACCGTGAAGACAAAAGATATGATGATGATCATGAGAGAAATGATACTCTCCAGCTTGTCTCGCCTAATACAACCCCTTCTCACGTTGAAATTGGAAGGAAAACGTCATCGACCCTTGTGAGCTGCAGAGAAGAAATTGCTCAATCTTCTGCAGCCCCAAATGACTTTGTTCGACTTAACTACCAAAGAATTGGATCGCCAGAACTCCACCCTCTCCCTCCATTGCCACGACACCAATATTTCAAGCAACATCTTAAAATTGGATCGTATGAAAATGAAGGCGATGTATTCTTCTCCTCCAGAGGATCCTCTGGAGGTAGAGGAAGTCCCAATTTCATACAAAGGGGTTTCCATTATCCATATCTGAATTACAATTCATCAAATGATTCAGTATCCAATAGTCCTTCTGGAGAATTGAGTGTGGTAAATTTTCCGAGGTTTATTCTTCAGCCAGTGGAACATAGGCCAATGTCATCATCTTCAATATCTTCCGGTAGTACAAATAATTCCCCTGATAAGAATCCCGAGTCTACTATGAGTAAACTCGGAAATCCTGGGAGGTATATATCGATAAGACTTCCACCTCCACCACCACTGCCACCACCTCGAGTAGTACTAGTAGAAGATGTTGGGCCATCGATGCCCGTTTCATTCCAGAGTGCTAATGGCATTTCCGAAAGTTCGGAAGGTGTTGAAAGGGGAAATGAAGAAAGTATGAAGCCAAAGCTCAAGCCTCTGCATTGGGATAAAGTCAAGGCCAGTTCGGATAGAGCAATGGTTTGGGATCAACTGAAATCTAGCTCTTATAAGTAAGATTTATGTTAGCATTCCAAGTATTTAAGTAATCAGTAGGCAAAGTCATACTTTGGAGCTTATGAGTTTTGAATTCTAATATTTTAGTATAATACACAAATATACACTCAAACTTGGTCTCTGGTGACAAGTAAGCCCTTAAATTTTGAGATTGTGTGTCTAGACACCTCAACTTGATCTAAACTGACAATTCAACACTCTAGCTTGTCCTGACTATGTCTCATGGACACCCAATGCTAATGTGGCGCATATTTTGGAGGTGTTCATGATATGATATGAAATTTAAAAGCATATAAACATGTCATATAGAAAAGGCTAATCATGATCACCAATTCAAATCATAGTAGATGATCATTTTGTAAGTTAAAGTATTCAACTGACACAATGGACACGAGTAGAGATGTCTAGATGTGCATTGTCAAAGTTGGAATACTTGTTTGTCAACTGATGCCAAGTTTGAATGTTTATTTATGTATTATGCCTTATATTTCCAAATATATAGGCTCGAATTTTATAATATACACATGTTTAATGAGTTCAAGACAAACATAGGGTGGACCAAAGTTACTGATTCAATTGAATCCGTAGCTAACACTCTAGCTCTGTCCACTATACCAATATATCTTTTTATTTAGATATATTATTAGTAGTATGAACTTGTTCGATCTTCTAAAGAGTATATCCTTGTTGTCAATGGATTTTAGTTCATTGGTATATACATTTACTTAATTTGATAAAAAAAAGTTTCCTAATCTTGATGAGTAGTTTTGATTTGTAATTCTTTTCTTTTCCCACCATTTTTTGTTGTTGTTGTTATTTTAGGTTAAATGAGGAGATGATGGAAACTTTATTCACTATAAATTCTTCAAATTTGAATTCAAAAGACGGTATAAGACGCCCCAATATTCCTATGATGCATCAAGAGAACCAGGTTCTTGACCTAAAGAAGTCTCAAAACATTGCAATTTTGTTGAGGGCACTTAAGATCACCAATGATGAAGTTTGTGAAGCACTTTTAGAAGGTAAAATAATGGATTTTTAGCTTCTAAAATAAGCATTTTCAAGAATAGTGAATAAGTATTAAGAACCCCAAACTAGTTATCTCTTCAATTATAACTGCCTTTAGATTACTCCCCCCCCCCCCCACCCACCCACCCACCCAAATCCCCCTTTGAATAATGTGATAAAATGTTTGAGATAAACGTGAAAAATAAAGGTGTAATACATAAATTGGACCCTAAATTTGAGTTCAAATTTTAACTTTGACCTTTAGCTTTTGGAGTTCACAAGTAGACACTTTAACTATCCAACATTTCAACCAAAAAAATAATTTAACTTCATAGTGCACAAGGGCCTACTTGTTGAAGTTAAAAGTGTTTTCTTGTTGAAGTGTTGGATAGTTAAAACGCCTACTTGTGAATTACGAAAGTTAAAGGACAAAGTTAAAGTTTAAAGTCAAATTTAGGGTCCAATTTGTGTATTATGCCTAAACAAAAGTTAAAAAAAAAGTCTTAAAAATGAGTTACTTGGCACAATGTGTTTATGGTAGTTCGAGGGAGTTATGTGAAAACCGATAACTTAGGTATGCAACTCGTTAAATGATGATAATTCAGGGGGAATTTTGACCTATTCACTCAATTTTTTTTCCATATGTACTGACACTTGAAGCTCTTTGCAAGAGCTTTTGGAGCATGATGCTCACGTAGCATGTCATATTCCTCAGGGGGTGGCATATGAACATTCAGTAGTTTAGATATGAGTCTCGCTAAACGGTGATAATTTAACTATTTTTAACTTATTCACTCTTTTAAGAATGTTTTCAAATCCTCAGAAATGTGTTGGATTAATATCATTAGGACTTCAATAATATTGCTCACAATGAAATGCAAATCAAAGCTTTTTATGGTATTTTTCTTGGAGAAGGAACATGATTTTGTGGTCCTATTTTCTTTTGTGGTTTCAATGAACTAACTGCAAAATTGGCACTATTGACATGGTGACATTTAATGGTCCTATCAATTCTTGAGTCATAGCCAACTATTCCGTTGAGATGTCACTTTCATGTTATGAATGAGATATGATAAGTGGTTGTGCACCAGCTACAAAATAGGAATTAGATAGAATATAGAATAAGTAACGATCAATGTATAAACAAGAACCAATCTCATTAACGTATTTTCTAGCCCTCCTCCCAGTCGAGGCCAATAAGTAAAAAAGAGAGTTATATAACGAAGAACCTATTACTCATTAGCATGTCTTCATGTTATGAATGAGCTCCAAGATCGCGTTCATTTCCATATATGCAACAACTATTGTCACTGTTAATATTTACGCCTGAATCCCAAGCGTGCAATACCATATGTAATGGTCTTAAAAATAAGGTGCTTTGCATCAGGGAACTACTTATGTATCTTCTTTATCCTAAAACAAACTAGGTAATGCTGACACACTCGGAATGGAGCTACTGGAGAGTCTAATTAAGATGGCTCCCACCAAAGAAGAGGAGCGGAAGCTGAAGAACATCAATGATGAATCGCCATTCAAGTTAGGGCCTGCTGAGAAATTTCTCAAGGCAGTGGTTGATATACCTTTTGCATTCAAGAGGGTGGATGCAATGTTTTACATAGCTTGTTTTGATTCAGAGGTCGAATACCTTAAGAGGTCATTTCAAACATTACAGGTAAATTATGTTTTCCAACTTCTCGCGTGCCATATTCTTGAACTCGCATACCACATACCCTGCATTTTAAAACAGTCCAAAAGGGTTCATAGGAACCCTCAAAAAGTATGTTTAACTCACAATCCTAGGAGGGTGCTTTTATGCATTTTCACTAAATCTTGTAGTATGAGCAAAACTAAAAGATTTTGTTCAGTCTTTGCTACAATCTAAGATCCCATTGCATATACTTTCTAGAGTTTGAGTTGTTTTGATTTCACTGTTTCTTTAACCATCAAAACTTTCTATGGTCAAGTGCAAGGAGGAGAATGCTTTTGATACAGAACATTTTACCCTTGCTTATGCAACTTTAAAATGTTTTTTTCTGATTTAACTTAAGTTTCTTAAAGTTGACAATGGTTCAGAGCTATATTCTTCAAACTCTCCAAAAATATTGCTGCACCCATATCGAATCCTCTAAAAATGCACTACTTCAGGAGGATCAGACACAAATGCTCAACATTTTTGAAGAGTACGAGCAACATAGGTTCAGACTTCAGAGATATAATTAACATTTTATCTCTACCTTTCTATGTGCCTTATCCTTCTTGTTATGCCATGTTTAATCAGTCTATAGGCATCTGAATTTCTAATTCCTTCTATTGAATTACTAGTTTACTTCCACAAGTAGAGGTTCTGATGCCCAAAAATTCACTCTGTCACTTTCGTTTTGCTATTTCATTATTGCAGACTGCATGTGAAGAATTAAGGAATAGCAGGACATTTCTAAGGCTTCTGGAAGCTGTACTCAGAACCGGAAACCGCATGAATATGGGAACGGACAGAGGAGATGCACGTGCCTTCAAGCTCGACACACTTCTTAAGCTTGTAGATATTAAAGGTGCTGATGGGAAAACCACCCTTCTGCATTTTGTTCTTCATGAAACTATTAGAGCAGAAGGTTCTCATCTTTCTGATGCTGATCTAACATCTCGCTATGAGGCTGAGTTCAGAAACGGTGTTCAATTTATTTCTGGCTTGAGCCACGAGCTTGCCAATGTGAAGAAAGCAGCTGTGATGGACTCAGATATTCTTAGCAATGAAGTTGCAAAACTAGCAGCAGGAGTTGCTAAGATTACTGATGTTCTAAAGCTGAATCAAGACTTGGTCTTGGATGAGAGAAGCAGAAAGTTTTCTAAGTCGATGAATGGATTCTTGAAGAAAGCAGAGGGAGAGATTATGAATATACAAGCCCAAGAGGATGTTGCTCTATTAATGGTAAAGGAGCTAGCAGAATATTTCTATGGTGATTTGGCCAAGGAAGAAGCTCGACCGATCAGGATATTTATGGTAGTTAAGGATTTCCTCTCTATCATTGATCAAGTGTGCACAGATTTGAGAAAATAACAGAGCAAATATTGTATTTTCCACAAGTTTTTCGCGTCGACAGGGAAGGCAACAAGGTAACTCTTCTAAAAATGAAATATCCTGGAGTTGAATAATATCGTGATTTTTACAGTTTATAAAATGGTTGGAGTTAACTAGTTGTGTTATTAGTGTATGCTCTTGATATGCCAGTTGATAATTGCAATGTATATTGGTGAACCCAGGATCTAGAGTTGTGAGTTCAGAATAAATGTGATCCTACCATTTGTATACGTTATAATATATGTAAACATAGTTCAAGGTGAAAGCAATGTATTCAGTTAAACTTATTGTAGATCACCCCTCGTCGGGTAATATTTTAGCTAGGCTAGCTAAGACCTTGAAAATATGGTGTAGCAAAGTATATAAAAGTTCACAATAAGTCCTTTGATTGAAAAGCAACAACAATTAAAAGAAAACCATTGAAACCCACAGGTGCGGTCTAATGAGGGTAGAGTGAACGTAGAGGCGTAAACCTTACCCCTACCTTAAGAAGGTAGAGAGGTGGTTTCTATAGACCCTAGGCTATCGCCCTCTGCTTCTCATTCAAAAACTAGACCTGAACAACGGATAATAATCTAATCAATAATTTCATTTACTTATTGTCACTATAAATGGTATAGGGAAAGATATTAAATAAAAATAAACATTCAAATGTTGCATTATTCTTTTAATTAATAGCAATACTCTTCTTGTTCAGTTAAAATATGACAAGACAGCTCCAATTTTGGAAAAAATATAAGAGTTGCTATATATTTGAACTTTTTGTATCAATTATCCTTATGGAAAAGAGGACAACTGTGAACTGACCATAAAATTTCGGCCATAAATTAATCAGAAATAGCAATGGTTACATGACATTCTATATATGAATAGCTGTATCTAGACAGCTTCTCTGGCCAGCTAAAATATCGGCCATATGTAGTTATAAGCATCATATAACTATTCTATGGTCATTAAAAAGATGGCCGCCGAGATGAGAATAAACTCACAGCATTCTTTGCTGCTCTCACTTTGCTTACTAACACCTTCCACTTCACCTCATCCTTCTTGGTCTGTCGCAGCATTTTCACCTTGAAATGACTGAAGCAAAAATTGGCATTTGTTAATGGTGGAATCAGTGCATAACTGAATCGAAGAATACAAATGGAAGGAAAGTAGTTGACTATCATTTTACGAGATTTTGGTTTTCAAACAGAGAATCACTACTATTCCAAGCAACACGCCTCCTTTATAATCTCGTGCTGATTCCTAAGGGTTCAATGAGTTCCACAAAAAGGGTCAACGGCTAAATATATGCATACCATGCATCTTGTCCATCTTAAACTAGATATGGTATTGTGAATAGTAACTTGACATGTAATCTACTGTGAATAAGCATACTTTAGCAGATAAAGTCAACACGCAAGTCATCTACTGTATGACAAAATTTTAAATAAATATCTGCTTCACGAACTGTGCTTCTATCTAATAAAATATCACAAGAAAATTTATTCACTTACCTACAAAGAGGAACTTTGCAATGGTCAGGTTCTTCGCAAATGCGTGAATGTAGCTCAAATATCTGCCACATTCGCTTGCAATGTACACATCCACCAGGAACTTTGATTTTGCAACTAGAGAAATGACGGACCAGAGACTCCAGTCCCTTGCATGCAGGAAAACTACAGGCTACCTGGCTTACATTAAGCACCTTGTCACGAGGTCCAATAGTTCGACACCCATCCCTGCATATGTGTACCAGAGCTTCCATAGCTTCATGCAATTGCAAATACACCTTCTTCTCTTCAATTTTCCTCAGCCTATCTTGTTTTCTCTGAAAAAAAACAATGATAAGATTATCTATTCTTACTATAGCTTCCATACCAATCAAATACTCCAAATGCCATGCCATGGCAGTGGATCTGGGACAAATCATTGGTGTTCAAACTATAAAGGAGAATGCAATATTCTCTAGACAAATTGCAGTAACCATCTTACCGTATCAGCTTCGACAACAAATTCTAAAAGTTCCTGTTCAAGTGCGGGATTAGCATGTCGCATTACTTTCCAACCCTCAGTGGATGATATGCTCTTGAAGTTCCCCACAACCATACGAATGCAAAAGAGAGCAAGCCGTGGTGCATCACAGACCCTTGCCAACTGAAGCACATCTATCACGTTATCCGAGGTCAACCAACCCTGCTCCAAATGGTTTATGCACACTCTTTTAAGTGATGGTACTGAGTAGAAATGTGATAAGACCAACAGATGCAGAACAAACTTCTTTACATCTCCTTCTTCGTAACTGCATTAGGTTAAAAAGGTGACATAAATTTCAATATGAAAAATTGCAACATACCAGAAGCATTCTTCCTAACTTCCCTCAGATGTATTAAAAAAAAGTTAATATCCATCCCCAAAATCAGACATCTCGTTGCAAAGGCCAAAGGAGGCTGCCGATAATAATTGCTCTCAAGGGAAGAGTCAAGGATAACTTTATGTGTAGACAAAAGTACCACGTGGATAACTTTGACGTCGAAGATCTTTGTAAATTTGTGATGCTATGTAAACACTGCCCTTTGAATCAATTATATGTTTAAGAAATTTAAGATCATTTGTAACATTCTTAACCTGAAAAGCTAATGTTGGATAAGCATTTTATTAGCAATATTGAAACTCACTAAAGATTCAATAAAGCTAGAAGGTGAAACTTCCTGCATACCAGGCTGAGTAGAGGAAGCGGATGAATACATAGACGGCACCATGAGGTACCCCGGAGATCTTTATGCATCTAATACCATTCCTTTCTTTGGATTGCCGCAAAAGATTCCCCAGAACTGGAGATGCAATAGTCTATGGAAATCATAAGGGAGAAGGAACAATAATTAGTGGGCATTGTTAATAAACAGAACCTGATAGACAAAACAAGAAGTTCAAACACTCGACTTTCTCGTATAATTGTTTGCAAGTGTAACCACTTTCTGGCCCTACTTTACAGATACAAAATGGTACAGAAATCCTGTTTAGTGCAAAACAGTTTCCGGTCAAAATGAAGCCACGAAAAGAGTGATCTAGTGCATGCCTCAATGAATAAGATGTGTACGGTATGCAATTGGTAGGATCTTATTAATAAAATACTGACCAGAAGGGCATGATGAGCTGGAATAACTGATCCATCCTCTGTAGTTACATGTACATCTGCTCCAACTCCTCCTTTGAAAAGCCTGTCCCATGTATCTTTTGTTTCTTTTGGGACACAATCAGAATTAGCAAATTGTCGAGGATCACTGGCTCTTGAATGGGTTTTACCAGGAAATGGAGGGGGTTTCGGAATGTTAGTAGGTAGATTGCAAACAGGAGATGTTGGATCTTCAAGAAATTCTACACTGTCAGCTGTGCCTTCTTCTATGTGTATGTTGAAGGATGCACCAAAAGATTCAACAGCTGATGATAGCCAAGGGGTATGCAAGTCTGGTGATGCCATCAACTACTAGTCCAAATATTTAGCCAACAAAGAAATGTCAGCACCATATTGAATGAAATAAAAGGCGAAAAACAAGTTACAAATTTTCAAGCTTTACTTGGGAATATAAAACAAACCAGACATCAACAACAACATACCAAGTGCATCCCACAAGTGAGGTTTAGGGAGGATAAGATGTACGCAGATCTTACCCCTACCTTTGTGGGGTACAGAGACTATTTTCGATAGACCCTCAACTTAAAAGAGAAATTATTCATCGAATGATTGCAAGAAGATGAAATGACAACAAAATATCAAGATACAAAACAAAATGTAGCCATTGGTAATAGAAACACATAGAACAATAAGAAACTACGTGATTACTAAATAATACTACTAATAATAAGGAGAAGAGGATATGGGGAAAACACCCTGCCTATCCCACCTAATGGTAACAACACTCAGCTACTTATTAACCTTGTATCTCAATCCTCGACCTCCTTACCTTCCTAGCTAGGAGTCATCCTAATTAAACTGAAATTGTGCACAGTAAACTAGACATCCATTATGACATAGCAAATCCAGTTCAAACAATCCAAACCAAACCGACAATCCTAGGGTGCTGATTTTATCTTTCATGCCAAAGACATTTATCAAAAAAAAAGGCATCTATTTGTTCTTTGAGCAAATAAACGGGAATGAAAGAAATAATGGAATAAAAGCTCAAAAGAACCAACACTAAGAACCTTCAAATATATTGAGGAGTAAGGGACTAATAACTTTATACACTAAATTTGCTATTGGCTATTTGCTTTACTTTCCTTTGAAGTCAGAAGCCTATTCCATGCTTTTTTCAGAACCCAAAATTGGGCAATATTCACAAGTACCATTAGACAAAGAAGCAAAACAGAAGAAAGAAATTGCCAAACAAGTCCTAAAAACTTCTCTTTATTCAAATACATAAATCTTGTTATGAATATATATACACAAACATTTATTTTTAATTAAGAAAGAACAAAGTTCTGTTCTCTTTGACTAATTTCCTTTCTATAATCAACATGGCAAGGCTTTCCCATTACATTATTGCAACAATCAAACAACAGTGCCCCAGTGATCAATAAACTGATTGAGAATCATGAGGTCTCATGAAAAGAAAAACACTAAGTGTTTGGTATGAAAGAAAATATTTCTCAAGAAAATAAATTCATAAAAATAGACAAAAATAAGTTGTATAGGTGTTCTTCCAAGTTCATTATCTCCCATCCAATCCCCCAACCCCAACCCTTTGACTATCCCATCCACCAACCCCACCCCCATTTCATCTTGACTCCATATCAACTTGTTACATAACATATTAATGCTCTTGAAAAAACATTTCCTTCCTTCGTTACTTACCAAACGCTAGAAAATAAATAAAATATCCACTTATTTTCCCGTGCAGTTAATTGAGGTGCGCAGGAATGGACACAGACGTCAGTTTATAATAAAAAATAAAAATCAAGCAACACTTCCCCACCACGAAAAAATAAGAAAGATAAAACATTCCATATGGAATATATTAGAAATTTATCACTTGATCAATAAATAAATAAATATTTTCTACATTAAGAAAAAAAAAAGCATATCTAAAATTTGATAAACACAATTTTTTTCCATATCAATTTAAATGAACTCCATTAGAGAAAAAATAATCAAAACTTGATAACCCATTTAACTTAATAAAAATACAAAAAAGTCATAATGGACTCACAGCAACATACCTTATAGCAGATTGAAAAAAATAAAATCGCAAATCTCTTTGAAAATTCCAAGAATTCTCTCTATAATTGTTCAAGCTTTCAGTTAAAAAAGAACCTGTACAGTAAAAAAAAAAATCAAAGAGATTTCCATGAATTTAGCCCGTCCGTCCAGAAAACTCTGATCTCAAATATCTATCACATGAGCTAAAATAAAGGGTGGGAAAATAAAACAGAGGAAAATAATTTTGATTTTCCAGAATAGGAAAATTAAAAATTATGTTAAATCCATTGACGTAGGTGATCAAAAAAAATAATTCAAACTTACCTGAATGGACAAATTGGAATTTGGGTATGATAAAAACAACACCTTTTTTTTTTTAATTTAGAGAAAGACGAGACTTGTGAGTTGTGGTTAGGAGGAAGAAGAAGTATTAGTACTTATTTGAGGTACAGCCAAGTAGGACAGAAAAGGAAAAGGGACGAGAGGGGGGGTGGGGTAGGGGCCTGGGGTGTTGGGATTTAATAAATACAGAATCTATTCTTTAGGGGTAAATATATTAATGATGATATTAAGTAATTGGTCAAACTTTTACTAGCATTGTCCATTTTATTATTTTAGAATATTTTACTTAATTAAGAAAAAGAAAAATTGGGACGAAGAAATAGGGAGGAGATCGTAGTCAACCAACAGAACTATTAAGATTTTCTATTATTTTGAGATGATTAATAATACTTATTTAATTTATCAAGTCAAGAAAAAATATTGTACTTAGTTCCTAATTAATATTTATATCTATTATATTTTTTAAGACATTGTAATAATATATTTAAAGGATGATTTGATAAAATTATTTTTATTATTTATTGCTTCTTAATTTTGGGACAAGTAAGGATGGATGAAGAGAATAATATGTATTTTGTATTTATGAAGTTTGACTTATTATTATGGCATGTTAGTAAAAGAAAAACTATTCTCTCGTTTCTTTTTAGTAGTGATGTTTGTGCCTTTCAAAAAAATTATTTGGCTAATTTTTAAATTTATATTAGATTACATTAATTTTATATTTTCAAATAAATTAACACTCGGTAAAACTATCAAAAATATTCCTATAGGATGGCAAATCCGAGGTCGGATATCGATTGGCATGAAAAACTAAGTAGGGAAGTCGTCTCATTTGATTTTTAGAGCAACCGAATCAAAAAATGATTTTTGATGCGAAAACGAATTCCAGAATAAGTGTGCGACAGGTGTGGTAAATAAACTCTAATGATTTGTCCACTCAATTGTTCTCTAATGATTGAACTAAGCCTTGAGCTATTGATTAGGAGTTGAGTTGATGAGATGATGAGAGTCTCTATGAGACTGATTGAGATGATGAGTGCCTCCACGAGGTTGATTGAGATGAATTGTCTTATGAGCATTGAGTCTTGGGAGGAGTATCGAGCACCGAAATGGGTAAGAGTAAAACCAACTCACACTCATTAACTACGTTATCAAGCGTAGGTGAGGATTAGAACCATTACATTACATTGAGGTTCCATCTTGATAGAATCCCCGAAACAATAGAGGACTTCTTGATAGTTGGATCCCTAGTGGATTCCATTCGCTCTCTACCTGACAAGTACAGAATTGTCGCGGCAACACCAATGGATGTTGTACAATTAGTGGCTCATAAGTGACTGTTGTCGGATAAGAGAAACTCCAGAAACTTTCCACATTGAGTACTCTGAGTCAAGATGAGATGAGTTGAGTTGAGTTTCTTTGAGATAAGTCTGATATGATTGATGAGGTTGATGGGTCACTTGTCTACTCTTTATTCTTGCTTTAGATAGACATTTGACATTTTGATTTGGTTATTATTCTAAGTTGATGTTATTTCCATATTATTCTACCTGTTTCTATTACATTCAGTTATCTTACATACCGTACATTCCACATACTAACGTCACTCGGCGCTGCATTGTTTCATGATACAGATATAGGATTTAGAGATCGTTAATAGGCACATCGTTGAAGATCTGTCGCAGTCAGCAGAGTTGGTGAACCTCCTTTACTTCAGAGGACCATTATTTACTTTCATCTAGCCATTAGAATCAGACTCTTAAAGTAGTTTTACTATTTCTTGAGTTAAGATAGTCATGGGTCTGTCATTGGCACGACTTGATAGTGATAGAGGCTTCATTGACTAGAGTCGAATGTTGCTGTTGAGACTTGTTGAGCTAGTACTTTTCTAACTAGCCCTCTTTATTTGTTATGCTATTTGAGATTAGATGTGCCCATTATACTCTTTAGTCTTCCGCTGATTTGTAGAGTCATTGAATGAATGGATGTGATTAGACCAAGTAGTTCTGTAACGTCCGGAAAATTACCAAAATACTCCTAAAGGAGAGGTGTGCGAGAAACGTGCCTTCCGATGCTCGAATCGAAAATCCGAGAGCGGATTCATGATCAACACTGAAAATTGAGTGGGGGAAAGGTCTCTGTCGAATTTTAGAGCAACCGAGTCGAAAAATAATTTTTCGTTCCAAAACGAAAAACAGTGAGCCTTCGCGATAGAACCGCAACGCGGACTTGTCGCGGAGACACACTTATGTTTTTCTGAAAAATTTCGACGGAGTTGAATTTCTAAAAATACACTGTCCGCGACCAGTCCGCGTCGCGGACTGTGTTATTTCAGGTCGGGATTTAATTTCTTAAAATTTTCAAGGGCATTATGATCCATTCCCACCTATCATAAACCTACCCCTATGACCTATATAGGTCGGTTTTCACGAAAAAGGGTTCAAAAACCCCATTGAAGAAGTTTTCCTAAGGTTCCTAAGGCTGGGGTTGAAGAAGGTTGAGGAGATCAAGAGGAAAGCAATTGGTTTCGTGTGATTACCTTTTTCCAGGTATGTAAGGATACACCTAAAGCATGGGAATGTCCTCCCATGTGCCCCATGAGTAATGTATTAAAGTTTAATGGTGATGATGTTAGGGTAATGAAGTGAAACATGTTAATTCATGTAATGTAATGAATAAATGCCATTATTTTATGCATAAACCTACATATTTTCCTGCATTGATGATGACCCTCATAAAAACCCTCATGCATCCTTTTAAACTATTTTCTTGAAAAGCATTTAGTTAAAAACCTTATATCTATTGTATATGTATTCTAGAAAAGCATGCATGATGAACATGGGTGCGTGTGTAGAGTCTAGAGTAATGATAAAATAATGAATGATGAATGTTGAGCATGAGAATGTGGGATTGTCTCTAAGTTGAGAGCCAAAGTTCCTAAACTAGTGTTCCTAAAGCCTATGATGTTAATGCTAATGCAATGAGATGTCAATGATGTTAATGTAAATGAAATGCTAATGATAATGTATTATGCCCTTATGGGGACGAACGATGATGTAATGGTCCCTATGGAACTAATGATGTTAATGTTTTATGAGCAATGTCGAGTCCTGGGAGGAGTATTGAGCACCGAAATGGATAAAAGTGAGTCCCACTTGAGTCCATTAACTACGTGGCCCGCGTAGGAAGAGAGGATTGAATCGCAATGCGGACGGCTCCTATCTTGTCCCAAATGCGGACTAATGTTATGTTTTAAGGATCCACTAATGTTACGTTCCTTACCCCGGGCAGGGTAAGGGATGGATGTGGCAACGACATCGTTTCGTTGTATCATTACTGGCTCATAAGTGATGGTTGTCGGTTAAAGAAACTCCCAGTTAGGCCTCTCAGAAAAAGGTTTCCCTAATAGTACTCTAATGTCAATGTTAATGTAAAGGTCAATGTTAATGTTTCCCTGATGTAAATGTTAAGGTCTCATGACGATGTACGTTATGTTCGTATAATCCTAACGATGTATTTCAACTATTTTACATGCCAGTACATTTCACGTACTGACGCCAATTGGCGCTGCATCGTTTCATGATGCAGATACAGGAGCTAGAGGACTTCAGCAGCCGCCCCGTTGAGGTCAAGTGTTTTCAAGTTCAGACTGTGGTGAGCCTCCTTGTTTTTGGAGGAAACCTTTATTTAATGTCATCCTGTTTCTTTTGAGTCGGGTAGCCATGGTATGTCATGGTCCCCTTCCTAGACATTTTAAGTAATGTTAGAGGCTTTGTAGACATAATGATGTAGTCAAGGTGAATGCTTTGATAACTGGGCAATATTTCCTTACTTGGGTTTTTATGATCAAATTAATGTTTGGCCATTGGCCCGTTATTTTTAAGTATTATGTACTATTTCCTTTCGCAATGTCTGAAATGAATGATGTGATGAAGCTAAGTAGTTCGCTTGGGGGCTAGCAATAGTCTCTGAGTGCCGGCCACGCCTAGGGTACCCTCCCGGGGCGTGACAAGTTCACTTGGGGATTAACAATAGTCTCTGAGTGTCAGCCCATTTAGGGTACCTTCCCGGTGCGTGACAATAAATTGTAAATCTTTTTATATCAATATGATTAAAAATACATCTTAAAATTTAGTCAAAATTCATATCATTTGACTATTAAAAAGAAAATCATAACAACGATAAAGGAATGGAGGGAGTACCTAATTACAAAAAGATCCGTATGATAAATATTAATTCATTAATAATTTGAAAAATATTACATACTATCTCAGTGATAAATAACTTTGTATTAAATTTCAAGTTAACTACTCTTTCATATTTTAAATAGATACATCTTTCAAAGATACTAGATATATATATCGTTGTTACCAGAAAGATACATTTTGAAATACAAATACATAAGTAGAGAGGCAAGAGAGAAGAGAGAGAGAGAGGGGGCAAATGAGAGAGTTGGTGTATCACTAATACATGTGAATCACTATTTTAAAAGGTAGTATTGAGCCTAGCTAGCCTTGAGACTCGTCCCGAGATGGGGCTCTAGCAAAATGCCTTGAGACTCATCTGTGGGGCTTAGTTCTATGAGGTTATGCCCTAAGCGTCCAATTGTACACACTAAACACGCTCAACACCCAACACTCAAGACTCGTCTAACAGATCTTACACAAATTATGTGTTAAATTCTTAGTTAACTTTGTTGACCCTCATAATTATTTAATAAATGAGTAGTACTTAATATTTTTTCATCTATAAAAATATGAAGATTGAGAGTAACTCAAATAACAAGTTGTGTTATCATATATTTACTATCTACTACACCATGAGGGTGATTATTAATTAGCATTTCTTTTATAAATACATAACCAAATTTTACATCTTCATTTATTATTAATCTTCATGTTTTTGTCGTATGTCTCAAAATTATCATATTTTATTATTTCACTATTTAAAAGTAATTTTAATATATTCATGATGGAGTAATATTTTCATGTAATACTAATAGGTTTTATTGATTATTTTTGTTTAGGAAAGAAAATTATATTGTATGATAGTGATATATTTTAAGAAATAATGATTCTTTTATTATTCAAAAGTTAAGATATTAAATTGATTTGCATCTCATAACAATTTTCATATCATTATATTATTTATATTTATAAAATTATGTTAATTTCATGCGTTTCATTAATCATAATTTTTAAATATTTATAATTTTATATTGTTATACTATATCATAAATTAAAAATTAAAGAATGCCTCCACTCATGCCCCCAACCTTTGAAAATACTGATTTGGATACAGTATATTCAAAACAAATCACATCTAATTTGACCATCATCTATTTGAAATACATGTATATGAGTGTGACAGATACATATATCTAGCAAAGTAAATGTGGTACAAATGATTTTAAAATTAAAATGAAATCAAGTAATTAGATTCTAAACTAATAGAATTTTATTGTTTTCTCTTAATAAAACTATTAAACGGGTTACAAATTAGTGTTTTATTATAATTTTACATATATGTTAAATCCAATACATTATCAATCTTTTAAATTTGTCAAGACATTTTATTTACACATTTAGCTAAGTTTTGTTCTAATTGAGCACCTTAACTCCTAAATAAAGTACTTAAATTAGACACTTTTGATTGAAAAATTGAAAGAAAAAAATAACTTTGTATGTGCTTTCATTAGTTTGTTAGGAAGTTAAGTAAAAAAAAAAAATGTCATTTCTTTTAATTAAACGCATCCTCTTCAATAAGCCATAAAAAAATATTTTCTATTTGAAGTTGATGAATATAATTAAAAGAGTAGATATATTTTATGTGGTTAATTTGACCAGTATAGGTGAATGAAAACACACGCAAATGTTTTCTTCAAAATTTGATTCGAAGTATCCAATTTGAACACTTACTAGGAGTTGAGGTGTTAAGTTAGAACAAAACTTAGTTTAAGTATCTAGATAATAATTTAAACTTTAAAATTTTCCTTTTCCCTTTTATCCTTAATGAAATAATTTTCAGCCATACAAATATCTAAAAATAATTTTAGACCACAAGTTTCAAGAGTCTTCTTTTTTTAAAAAATATCATGTCAAGTCAATAGGTGCCACATAAAATGGGACGGAGGGAGTAACAAATTTAAAAGGCTGACAAATTGAATGAAATTTATTAACAAACTTAAGAAACTATTAGGGCCCGTTTGGAAAGCCGCCTTGCTAATTGAATTTGGAACAATTGAGTGTAATTACATTGTCTAGCCTATTTGGTCGGCTATGTAATTAACAAGTAATTAAGCGTAATTAGCAAGGTATAATTACACTTTTCGATTCACGGGGGTTGTAAAGTATTGGTAATTACGTGGTGCAATTAAGTTGGTTACTTTTTAATTTTTTTTCTTTTATTTCTATTTTTATTTTTTTTATTTCTATTTTCTTAAACTCTTTTTATTTTTATTATTAATATTTTTAAAAATATATTTATTTTTTATTTCTTCCTCATTCTCAACCTTTAATTCATGTGATTCCATGCAATTTTTTATATTATCTTTTTTATTTATTTATTCTATGTTTATTTTTTCATTAGTATGATTTATTAATATTCTAATTTTTAATTAAAATTGAATTCATTGTTAAATAAAATTATAAATTTACATATTTTTTCTTTTAAATCATTTTTATGCATGTTAAAAATCGACATAAGAGTATTATGTTAGATTTTTTATTTTGTATTTAGAACTTATGTTATATTTTTAGTTTAATTTGTTTTTAGTAGTATTGACTTGATCTTGATCACATTACAAGCCATTTATTTTTAGTTAGATTTGATAGATTATCTTTTCATCGAATGTTTTAATAATTTTACTATGATATTATATGTATAATATTAATAATTTTTGTGAAACATGCATTTCACGATGTTGGTATAAATCTTATATTTTTAGTTTTTATGATTAATTTAATTAAAATTTACTAATTTGAAAAATATAAATTAATTTATTTTATATAATATTTGTTAAGAACATATTTTAATGAATTAATATATGTTCAGAAGACATATTTCTTAAATATTTAATTTAATATTATTAATAAATATTTTTATTTGTCTAACAAAAATTTTTAATTTTAGATAATTAATTTTTATTTTTAAAATTTAATATAACCTTGTAATTACACTTGTGCAACCAAACAACACCAATAATTACGCTATAATTATATTATGTCAAACAAACATGCCATAATAATTATTAGGTTGTGTAATTACTAGACTGATATACATACTACCCTAATAATTGCACCAAATCCAATTATCAAGCGGCTTTCCAAAAGTCCCTAATATATTTTACTTAAAAATCAAGTTCACCTGCTTTCAAAATACTTGGAGTAACGGATAAAATTACTGACATATGATCAGAAGGTCACGAGTTCAAATCTCGGATAAATAAGTAAAAAACAAAAAAATAATAAGGCAAAAGTAAGGGGGAAAAAAAAGAAAGGGAGCCATTAATGATCAGTCCTTTATGCAAAGTGCATTTCTACCCTTCACGAATCATGCTCTATTTATTTTTAACAAATAAATAAATAAAAACATCATGCTCCAATTGACAAAAGAATCCACTTGCCAATAAATGATCACTCTCTTCCACTTATCTTTAATTTCATTTTCACGTGATATTATTAGTTTACATTTAAAAAGTGAGAAAAGGATAGGTTCAATTTAACTTCATTTCTTTTCTACATCTTCTTTTTTGAGAAAAACTAATTAATAAAGTATTGCATGTGGATTAGCATATTTGTATAACAACCAAAGGATGTGATGTAGCAGATATGTCTGCTCTTTTAGAATAGAAAAAATCTTTGGTAGGGAGTGTTTCCTTCCAAGTGGGGTTCTATGCGGCACAAATTTAAATATAAGTGGACTCCAATATAAATATCGGACATCGAATAGAAAAAAAGACACATATTAATAGAAGCCTTTGATTATTGAGAATATTCAGATGATCCATAATACATTCAGAATGAATATACAATATTTAAAGTTCACTATCCAAGGCCCATAATGACAATGATCTTATCTTTGAAATGATGTCAGTTTCTGTTATTATTCAAAAGAATATGTGGACGACATAAATATATGGTTCAAAGGATGAGTTGAATATGAATAATTTTAATTAAATTTTATTTTTGAAGAAAACATTATTTATGTCTTGAGAGAATGAGGAGCAATCTCTATAATTAGTTATTATATATGAATTATATACCAGGACCGAGTTAATAGTTCGCATACCTGAATTTGATCGAACTTAGTAGATTGTATTCGAATAATATATTTGTGTTAATGAATTTATAAAAAATGTATAAATATTACATTTAAAATTCAATTATTGTCACTTACATTTTATTTAGATGGCTGTTATGTATTCTTTCATAATGCAATGTATCATATTGCATTATTCTACTAAATACAACATTTTGATAGATTATACCGTTCTTCAACGCTATAGAGTGATAGATTTGAATGATAAAACTACAAAAAAAGTAGGATAAAGAGCTGCTGTAAAAAAAAATAGGATGAAAAAAAAAATTAAATAAATAAATAAAGACAAAATAAAAATAAATATTGAAGTAATGATGCAAACACACCAAATCGATCGTTGCACAAAATAAAAGTATTGACAAAAATAAATGATATGATACAATACAACTTAAGTAACAATCAAAACACGTGTGTTATTTAAACTACCCATATACTACTACAATACTATGTAATGGATAACAACCATCCGAGCGAAGTATTAAAATCATCTTTATATAATTCAGAACTCATAAAGTTGAAATTCTAGTTTGTGTCTTTGATTATATATAAACAATTTAGATAGGAGTAGATCTATATTTCAGTTGGATCTACTTAATAATTTTGAGCAATAGAAAAGAAGCAAATAATTTTTTTCTGTAAAATTTTCTATGAGACGTCTGATATTCACATTGAAATCAATTATTTTGAATTCAAGCCACATAGGGCTTCATCTAAAAGGACGTGCACCATATCAAAAATATTTTTATTCTTAAAATTTAAATTCAAAACCTCTAATTAAGAAATGAGCAACAGTCGGGCAGTGGTGAAGCAAATGATAATTGTGGTTCACATATATATATATGAAGCTGGGCGGCTCATGAGCAGGCGCATAGGCAATAGGAAGGTGACATTTTGGAGTTGGACTTATTTGCAGCTAAAAAGAATGGTAAGGACGGTCACCGAAAAGTTGAATTGGAAGCCCACCCATCCTTTATTCTTGTCCATAAAATATCTTTGGAAAGTCTTCTACATTTTTCTAGTCTTCCTATGCATAATTAAAAAAATTAAAAAAAAATTTAACATTTAAAATTGAAATCTTAAAATAAATTTTAAATCATTTCAACAATTAAATCAATTTCTAATCTTATGTTTTAGAAGTTTAATATCTATATATGTGCATTAAAAATAATATTGAAAGTATAATGTTATAATAATCCTTCAAGTCATTTTTGTTTTAGTATTTTTTTTCATTGTTTAGAGCATTTCTATAGTAGCCCAAGTCACTACGACTTGCTAGCACCGGTTGTTCAGTTGCCTAATCGTTCATTTGGGTTTTTATGTCCATTTCTCTGGTTTGGAGCTATTGAAACTTGAATAGTTGCCTATAGACAAAACGTTAGGTTTATGGGAAGATTTCATAAATACCATTATTTGGATAGGAAATTATTAGCCCCTACCAAAATGATTGAAATTACCAAAAGGGTACCAACTTTTATTACAAAGTAAGAGAGAGAGTATAAATTTTTATAATAAAGTTGATTAAATTATGATGTGATAGGTGTTGTAAAGGAGAAATAATTTGTTGATATTTAAAAGTATGTTCTTCAAAGTTTGAGAAAATAAATGTTAATTTGAAAACGTAATGTAAATCGTAAAAGTAGTAAATTTCTTGAAAAAAACCTTTAAAAAATGGTATGCAAAATGATTGTACTATAGAGAAAAAATTAATCTTACGTATAAATGATAAACAATGCGAAATTTTTGTTGAACATTCGATTTTTTTTTCTTAAGATTATAAAATGGTAATCGTAACCAAATTCGTGGAATTAATTATTTATTAACATGTTCATATAAATTTGGCTTGTTCTATACTCAAAAAAAAGTAATGTATAAATTTTGTTTTTTTAATAAATAATAAAATAAAAATTGAAGAGGACATATCACATCCAATTAATTGATTGGATATGGTTTGGTCAGCCTAGTGTTAGAGCCTACTCGCCCCTAAAAGGGATGCCACGTCAAGATGTCAGCCGCCCATGTGTCTTTCATTTTTCCCCATGCTCAAAAATTAACAAAAGAGAAATTGGAGGGAATATTTTTGGTGTATTTAATAAGTGTTTGACCAAAGAATTATATTTTGGACAAAAAAGTCTTCAAAAAGTAAGAATTTTCTTTGAACAAGGGACATGGATAGCGAAAAAGTGGTATCTATTTTGTTGAAATATGATGGAAGATGGGATATAACAGGTATATTGTTATGTATATATTATATATATCGTTGGTCATTCACGTTCATATGTTGGTGAAAAACTAAAAGTTGAAATCTTGGAGCTTAAAAGTGTTGTTGCCTGGTTCTAGTTGTTTTTTTTTTCAATTGTTATTTGGTGTAAATTTGCATGTTTCAATGTCCCAGGTTAAAGCAATGCGTACTGACATGTTTTTTATTTTAAATTTATTTCATAACATCCCCATTACACCAAAATGAAAACCATTCGAAATATCACAAGTATACCAAAGAAATACTATTAGTATCTTGACTCCCAAAAAAAAAAATGGTTGTGATATTTCGTGACGTTTATGCAGGCACTATGCATAATTACCCCACACGTATATGTCAAATGGGATGAATAATTAACCTCCTTACCAATTTTTTCAAATCCTTCACAAAACCAATATGGAACCCATGTTGTATACCACAAACAACACCAAACAACTAGAATTGGTCTCTTCACTAATGGAAAGTATTTATCATTGTTATATTATTAATACTTGCAAAGGATTGTATCAAACTGTGTTTCTGAATTAACTTAATACTAATAAATTGTCATTTTCCTTATTTTGCCATTTTTCGTTGTATATGTCAACTGCCACCAATAGGGACCCCTTACCTTATACCAAAAAATAAACCAAACAACTGTTATTGCAAAATACATTATGGCTGAATGTTCAATCATATTATCAACCTTACTGCTCCACCCAAAATCTTCATAATACATACCAAACAAAACACCAAACCACTACTAGATAATGCTAAATCAAAAAAACACCTTTCTATAAGTCCAGCAAAAAAAAGGGCTTAATGCGCAATATTCTTGTAGCCCTACAAAAATTTCTATTTGTTGGTGTTGCAATGCTTCTTTTCGCGACCTTCCAGCCCACTTATACTGCTGTTACCTTTTGTTGACACCCAATTTTGACCCTCCGCAGTATAAACTAATCATCGAGCTTTTAATTTTAACAATTTGAAATAATTAGCTTTCAAAGATGCAAAATATTTTTCAAGTGATTTTTAGGTTTAAAGCTTTAAATTTTAATTATGCTTAAATATTTGCGTATTATATATATATATATATATATATATATATATATATATATATATATATATATATATATATATATATATATATATATATATATATATATATATATATAATACATGTTATATTTATTTCAAGTATTAATAGTTAAGTATTTTTTAATTTTTCAAAATAAAAAGATTCTCAAATAGATTTTATCTCTAATTACTCTACTTTAATCATTTTAGAATTAATTACCCCATGGTTAATCTAATTATTTTAAATTGTTAATATTAAAAAGCTCTTTAATTAATTTATATCAATTTATCTCGTGGTCAAATCGACCAATTGGTTCCAAATTAATTCAAATTGGTCACATTTTGACTAAAGTGGCTAACTTTTAAAATTTTCCTTAAAACCCCTTATCCCTTTCTTTTTCAGACCCGTTTTGGGCCAATTCTGGCCCATTTCTGCCCCTTTAATTATTTTCTGCCCAGAACAGGCCCAATCCCTCTTTTTTAAAAAAAAATCCCTAACCCTACCCAACTTAACCTAACCCGACCCGGCCCAAAAAATTAATTAAACCCTCTCCCTTTCCTTTCACCCACGCGCAGCCGCCCCCTTTGTCTTCTTCCCCTTCCCCAAAACGCCAAAACCAGAGAAAGTAGCCATATTGCAGGCGTTTTCAGTACTTTTTCTTGGCAAAATGCCAAGAAAAAATCATTACTCCCTCCCACGCGTCCCCTCTCCCCATAAACCCCGAACCAAAAGCGGAAAAATCAGAAAAGAGAAAGCAGCCGCGAACCAGAAAGTTGCAGGCCAACAGTGGCCATTTCGGCCATTTCTTGGCCAAATTCGCACTCCATCTCCTCTTTTTCGTTGTCCTTGCACGTCAGGGACCTTCCACGTGTCTCACATCCGAGCCGTCGATTCAAATCGACGGCTAGGATGTGAGACTTGTGAGAGGTCCCATTTGAGATTCAATCTCGGTTTTGCCCCTTGGTTTCTTGGTTTTGGTGCTCGAATTTTGGGGTATAAAAGGCCCCAATTGTTCACTGATTTGGGGGTCTTCTTCTTGAAAATTTTCGGATGAAAAAAAAAAAGAGAAAGAGTTCACTAGTCTAGACTTTATAGCGTCGAAGTTCGTTCTCGGACTCGTGGTTCCCGTTCGCTGCCCGCCAACAGGTAACATTCTTAGGCTTCTTCTTCTTCACTCTGTTTAATATACATATCTGCATATGAATATGTACATGTATATACAGTATATATGTATAAAACTTGAAGAATGTTTGAGTATATGTTAGTTTGGATGGCTGTATACTGCTGTATATCTGCGTATATATGTATAAAACTCGAAGAATAGTTGAATATATGTTGACTTTGATGGCTGGTTTTGTTGTATATCTACGTATGTATGTATAAAACTCGAAGAATAGTTGAATATATATTGACTTTGATGGCTGGTTATGCTGTATATCTGTGTATATATGTCCGAAATTTGAAGATAGTGAGTATATGTTAGCTTAGATGCTGTATATCTGTGTATATATGTCCAAAACTTGAAGAACGGTTGAGTATACATTAGTTTGGATCTGTATATCTCTGTATATCTCTGTATATCTGCATATGTATGTCCAAAACATGAAGATAGTTGAGTATATGTTAGTTTAGATGCTGTATATCTCTGTATATCTGTGTATATATGTCCAAAACATGAAGATAGTTGAGTATATGTTAGTTTAGATGCTGTATATCTCTGTATATCTGTGTATATATGTCCAAAACTTGAAGATAGTTGAGTATATGTTAGTTTAGATGTTGTATATCTCTGTATATCTATGTATATATGTCCAAAACTTGAAGATGGTTGAGTATATGTTAGTTTAGAGGCTGTATACCTGTGTATATATGTCCAAAGCTCGAAGATGGTTAGGTATATGTTAGTTTAGATGACGTATGCCTGTGTATATATATAAAACTTGAAGAATGTTTGAGTATATATGAGTTTGAATGGCTGTATATTGCTGTATACCTACGTATGCATGTACAAAACTTGAAGAATGTCTAAATATATGTTTGTTTTGGCGGTTATTTGTTGTATATCTATGTATATGAAGATATATATATGTATATGTATGTATAAAACTTGAAGAATGTTTGAATATATGTATTGTTCGTTGGTTATCTTCTGTATATCATATATATATCAGCCTGCGCATGTATATGTATGTATAACTTGGAGAGTTGTTTGGTTATATGGCAAGTGTAGTCGTATCACGGTGTATATACAGCTGTATACACGCACATATATATGAATATCTACATATATATATCCATATAAGCTCGAATTTACCTTTAAATGTCGTCCGGTTTGTTGGGTTGCCATATCCATGAATATATATACATATAATGTGTATTTCTACATGTATATAAGAATTTTTAAGTTGAAAGTTTATTAGTTTGTTTGATTATATAATGATATCACAATGCCAAGTTTCCTATACACCTATATACATATATACATAATGCATGTACATGAATGTACTTATGAATCTCGAAAATTGTTTGGTCGTATTGTCGTTTCGTAGTGGCTTATATCTATACATATATTATGTATTGTTATATCCATGTGTCTATACACCTATATACACCTATATATATAGTGAATATTTATATTATATGTGTTTGTCCTAATTCGTACAATTTCTTTTTCTCATAAGTCTTAAGGTCTTTTTATTAGTACTTGATATCATTTTGTGTTGTCATGCAAGTTGTGAGTTGCATATCACTTGTGAAATATAATATTTCTTATTACTCATTCCTTATCTTCATTTTCTTTGCATGTAATGTTGTACCGAGTCTATTTTTGACTCCTCCTTGCATTTCGTTGAGTATCGGGTCAATCTCGGCCTATGTCCAGCTGCTCGGAACTGTCGGATTTTATTTTTCGGGGTGGCAACGTACCTTTATACACTGGTATTCACTTTCTGTATACAAAAATTGCTTACACAGGAATATGGGCCAAAAGCCCAAATGGTCAGCAGGGGCAGTCCGGCCCACTTGTCATATTAATCTTTTGCAGCTGAAATGAATTGGGCCAACAGCCCAAGGAAGCAAAAATAAAAGGGCTTGGCAGGCCCAACAATTTGATTTATTGCAGGCTTTGAGAATTGGGCTTGCCAAAGCCCAATCCTATATAATTTGTCTTGTTTATTTTGCTCATATTAATTTGTTTGAAATAATTATTTAATTACCTTTATCATTAATTTTAATTTATGTTGTTTTGTTGTGTTTTAATCTAATTAAGTTTCCCCGAGTTAGCCATCTACGTCGTTTTGTGATCTTGACTAAAAATCGCCTTTAAGAAATTAAATTCTTCTAAAATACTTCTTAGAATATTTCAAACACCTTTTCCCTTAAAATATTTTTTGAAAAAATATATGTACAACTTTTCTTTAAAATACTTAGAATTTAATAGATTTCAAATTCTAATTAGTTGGTTAAATCCATTCCACTCCGTTTAATTAAATAAAAGTAGTTAGATTTTAATATTAAACTTCCTTTATTTAGTTTACTTAATTAGTTTTAATTGATTAAAATATAAATAGAAACTTAAATATTCTATTTTCTTACTCTTAAAATATATTACTTAAATTTATCAAAGTTAATGATACAAAATTATATGATTTCCAAGTTAGTCAAAATATTTAATCGTCGGATAACCGCACGTTAGCGGATATTTCGGGTGCGTAAAACCTTCCCGAAATAGAAATATGAACCCGAACCTGTTTCTTTGGATTTTTAAAAGATTTCCTCTGTTAGGTCTTTTAAAATAATCGGTTTTTTTAATTTCCTAAAAATTAAGTGGCGACTCTAAAAAGTTTCAAAGATTCGATTTTGCTTAAATCAATTAAGTCTAAATCGAATTTTTAACCCGGAAGTCATTTTCCGACGTAACAGAAATGGCGACTCTGCTGGGGAATTTAATTAGGTTCTAACCAATAGATTAATATTTTCGACTAACCCTATTAATTGTTTATTTTATTATTTGCTTATTTGTGATTAATTGTCTGATTTTAATTAAATTGTATAATTTTAAATGTCATTCATGCATAGCATATTCCGCCACCCGGCAACTTTATTTTTATTTTCCACTAAAACGACGATTATGCGGGTCGCAGCCGTTTAGTCCAAAATTTTCCATCGGGGTACCCTGACGAAATGAGTCGAACTTGCGGGGTCGACGGTCGTTAACTTCCCCAGCCCGTGTTGTCCGCTCGGGTCACCTTTCCACAATCAAAATAAACCCACTCTTAGACGCCTAGTGTAGAACGAAACCAAAAACCCTGTAGGTGCATTGACCTAGGTCGACCCGATATCCAAGGGGTATCGGGCCCATTAGTAGCCCACCTTGAGTCCAAAGTGGCCTCCGGCCCAACTGGATGATCATATTGTTTGTTTAATTTGAAGGATGTATATGTCTTTTAAATAAATCATCGTTCGGGGGTTCGGGGGGCTTTCTAACACATTTTGTTTTGTAGGTGGGTAATCGATGAGCTCACTTGGTTCAACAAACATCATTACTCGGTCCAACCTGGTTAACAGTATCGACACCACATCCGGAGAAGAGATGGAGAAAGCCGGGAATGAAGTAGGATCTTCGTCTAGTTAATTTATCCCCTGCGTGGGAATATATTTTTCATTGTATTTACATTTTTCCCTTTCACTAAAATGTATCCCTTATTATTGATGTTTTGTAATATATTTTACTTTTTTGCTTTTCGGGGAATGATGAAATATTTTAAAAAGACAAGATACATCCTTCAAATCGATAGGCCAACCCTTGGCACAAAAGGGTCACTTATTTTTTTAGGACGCGCAATAACTGTTTCTGTGCTACCTGCTATAATTGTTTACGTGATTATGTTGATTTGTTCGGAGATATTCTAGCCCATTCCTTTAAAAAAAAAAAAACTTTTAGTGCCTTCTAAGCATAAAATCCCAGTCACTATCAAAAGTCCGTCCAAAATACTCTTCGAGTCTTGAGTTTTTCAACAAAATTCGAATTTCACTTCCAAAAATTCTAAATTTTTGCCCTCTTATCTAACAAGAGGAGAATTTTTCATTTTGAATATTCAAGCTGGTCGAACTACGTCGGACCTGATTTCTCATTTGCGAGATACGTAGGCAGCCTCCCAAGGCCCGGTCCCTCGTTATAGAAAAACTTATTTTTCCTCCTTCATTCCCACAAAAGAATCATAATTTTCGAGAAAATTTTGACAAAACGTCTTCCTAATTCACAAATCTCATATCAAATAGGCAAACATTCGGCCTATTTAGTCATTTTCCTATATTTATGGGTTAGTATGTCTTCGAACAATACAACTATTATGTGTTTACGTTTCTGTGTGATATTTTGCATTGTTTGTTATGAACAAGGACTAACATGTTTATCTTTTGAGTTATTTTTCATTCGACAGGTACTTAGAATTGATCTGTGTTGAGAAAATGACTGGACATTCCTACTTTACGAGGTCTAAGAATTCTAAAGATTCCTTCCCTGACCAAAGTCTGTCAAAAGGGAAAGAAACAATGACTGAGAACAGTGAGGACAATGGTTTAACTGAAGTTACCGTGACGGACCCTGCAATTACTGAACAGAACAAGTTGATTGCACAACTACTACAACAGATTGTTGAAATGAGGGCTGAGATACAAAGGGCTCAAGGTCCGGCGAATCTAGCCATCGCCACTAATACTCATGCTCTGGACGATGAAAGGCCTCCACTTCATTTTCCTCCTCCGAATTCAACCACCGACCAAAATATTCCTCCACAAAAAGCTCCCATCATCGGCTTAACCCCTCCTAACTTCCATCATGCTTGCACATCACGCCAAACACCGCCTCCTCTCCAAAGTCTAAATTCTCACAACCCTCAAATATATTCATTCGCATATCAAAACCCTGATCCAAACATTCTAAGTCCACCAACTACTCAACCTACACCCCTAAAAGCCACTCTTTATACCTCGACGGTACCAGAAGAAACATATCTTCCCTTCATCACATATTCCGAACCCGACCTTTACAAGGAGAAGGAAAAAAAGTGGAGGGCCCAAAAGGAGGTAATTGAGTCAGGCATGAGAAAAGAGACTACAGATGCAATCCAGGGGTTGTACCACGTGTCGAGCACTGCAGGGTTGGATTATGAATATCTGAACACTCGCTTGGATTTGGACATCCCAGAAGGGTTCAAAGTACCGGAATTTGACACTTTTAGTGGAGATGGCAATCCCCTAGTTCACTTGAGAGTCTATCGTGACCAACTCGTGGAGGTTGAGAAAAATGAAGCTGTGTTGATACGGCTTTTCAGCCAAAGTCTGAGTGGAGAAGCTTTAGATTGGTTTGTTTTTCAAGGATTGAAACGGTGGTCCAGTTGGAATGCTTTGGCCAATGCCTTTATTGAAAGATTTTGTTACAACATCGAAATTGTTCCTGATCGATATTCTTTGGAGGAAATCAAACAGAAGTCTACTGAAAGCTATCGAGAATATGCCTACCGTTGGAGAAAAGAGGCCGCAAAGGTTAGACCTCCTATGACCGAGCAAGAGATTAGCGAAGCCTTCTTGCGCATTCAAGAGCCGGATTACTTTGATAAGATGTTACCTCTCATTGGGGCAAAATTTATCGAGATAGTTAAAGTCGGCGAGGCTATCGAATATGGTCTTGAGACAGGAAAAATCACCCGAATAGCTACTCGAACAAAGCCTTCAGTTCCATTGAGGAGGAAGAGGAAAGGCGTTCCTTCTATTTCATCCAAACTAAAATCAAAACATGTCAAATTCGACAATCCTTCGTACTCACTATCCAATGCCTACCCCAAAGCTCCACAAAATCCCTACCCAGTCTTTCCCGTCCACTCAAGTGTGCAAGCTCCATTGCCAAATTATCAAAGTATCTCTCCAAATGTCCAAGCTCCATTGCCAAATTACCAAAGTATCTCTCCAAATGTCCCAGCTCCATTACTAAATTACCAGAATATCCCTCCAAGCTACCAAGCTCCACAATATCCAAAATCCCAAATGCCAACACCTACTTTCCAAAATCCTCCAAACTACTGTCAAACGCCTTTGTCCTAGAGAAATAATTGCAATATTTCTCGTCCAAATCTCGTGAAGAGAACTCCCCGAGTCTTTACTCCTTTGGTTGAAAGTCGAACCCAACTTTTTGAGAAATTGAAAGCCGCAGGTATGCTCCATCCTGTAGAAGGAAGACCAGCCAATTCTTTGGGAAAATTTTATAGAACAGACCAGAAATGTGCTTATCATTCCGGAGCCATTGGGCATACCACTGAAAATTGCATCAACTTGAAGCACAAGATTCAGGACTTAATTGATCAAAAGGTGGTCACTCTTCAGGCTGTTACTCCTAGTGTCAATAGTAATCCCCTGCCCCTTCGTCAGCAGGTGACATCTGGATTTGTGGTCATGATACCTCACCAACTTCGCTTTGATGATTGAGAAGAGGAATAAGGTCGATCGCACGTTATCAAAATCGTTGCCTCACTTGCCTCAGTCTTTGCCAGTGCAAAATCACGACGAGGACAATGGTCTAGGGGAAGGAATCTAGAATTTGTTCGAAGGAGATGGTGCTGCGGTGACCGTGAAGCTAAGCACGAGACGTTGAGTTGGAGGAGCAAATGATAATTGGACATCTACTCTGCTCCTGATTCTCTACTCATCTTGATAGACAAAGTTGATTTTTATATTATTCCTGAAATTGGTGGTAGTCCACATAGGCTCGAGGCCCATCTTTTATATTGTTTTACTGCGTTATGCTTTAATTCTCTCATAATATTTTGAAAAAAAAAAAGGGGGTCGAACTGTCTTGTGACTATGCCAAAGTTTCTATTGTTTTCTTTCTTTTAAATGAAAGCCTCTTTGATCATGGAAGTTTACTTTACTCGTTTTATTTTTCCTATCTAATGATGTTTGTTTATGATTTTAGTAAAAGAACTTTAAAACCTGTCATATTATGTCATGTCATGAGCTTAATGAACAAAATGAGGTGAATACCGATGAAGTGTTCAAAGAGTATGATGAAGAGACCGTGATATCCGAGTCATTTGTCAAAATCGGAACAACTCAAGCCAGTTTAAACTGTGAATCTGAAAGAAGACAAAGCACCAGAGAAGTCAGAATCAATATCCATTTGATGGAAACTCAGAGGAGAGAGCTCATCAACCGATTGAAGAATATGTTAATATATTCATCTGGTCATGCCACAATGTGTAGAGACTCAGCACAAACATCACCTATTACAACTTGACGACCGACTTATATGCTATCAAGAGACACTACGTCTAGAGATTCAAGATTTCCTTTTAATCTCTTTTCCTGTAATCGCATCATTTCCTTGTAATCATTTCTATTGTTTGTTATCAGATTATCTGCCATTGTAATGAACTACGTTTGACCTGAATTCTCGAGAATGAGATACGTAGGCGGCCTATGTCGGCCTCGGTCATCCCCTTATCCCTTTTCATTTTTCCCTTTTTGTATTGTGAACTACGTTTGACCTGAATTCTCAAGAATGAGATACGTAGGCGGTCTATGTCGGCCTCGGTCATTTTATTATTAAAAGTTATATTTTTCTCTATCTCCCGAGAGGGGAACTACGTTTGACCTGATTCCTGCCTCAACGGGATACGTAGGCGCCACAACGGCTCGGTCATATCCCCATAAAGGAAACCGGGACAAAATTTTTGAGAGGAACTCAAAAATTCTGAACAAGAAGACACCTCCAACAAGTTAGAATTTTAAGCATTAGGAATTTCAACTGGGACAGAATTTTTGAGGAGATCTAAAAATTCTCAGGATTTTCTAAAAAAAAAAAAAAAAGAGGCTAGTGATTCAGTGTGACATTTCAACCGAGACAGAATTTTTTGAGAAGATCTCAAAAATTCTCAGAGTTCTGTTAAGTTATTGATTCATTACGACATTTAACTGGGACAGAAATTTTTGAGATCACTTTCAAAAATTTCATCAAGTGTCGTTAAAAGCCCTGAAGATCCTCAGCTTGATCAGAAAATTCAAAGACAATTGCGATGCGTCAAAGAAGCCATGTCAGAAACCGAATGTGTTCATCTAAAGCTTTTCGTGACATGATAGTTGGCAGTGACTTTTTCTTCAAAAATTCCTTTCTAAATTTACCTATTTTTCAAAGTTTTGCACGTCAACTTTTTTGTCAAACGTATATTTTATATTCTGTCTATCAAGAGGTGAGAGATCGGAGCAGTCCACCAAAGGCGGATAAGGAGCAGAGGACCGAAGAATCAACACAGATCAATTCACTTTGAAACTAAGAAATTTTCTGTGAATGCAGGGAAGTATTTACAGGACTTGTCTGCGAGGAAACTACCGAGGCGTAAACAGTTTGTCTCACTCAAATCTCCAGCCGTTCATCACGTTTCCATTATCAAGTTGCCAAGAAGACGTCTACATCTTCAAGCTGCCAAGAAGGCCATTGCATGTTCAAGTGGTCGAGAGGGCCATTGCATGCACAAGTTGCCGAGAGGGCCATTTCATCACATATCGCCAAGAGGGCCACTGCATGTTCAAATTAGCCGGGAGGGCCATGTCATCTTCAATCCGCCGAGAAGGCACTTATATTTTCAAGTGGCCGAGAGGGCTATTGCATGCACAAGTTGCCGAGAGGGCCATTTCATCACTCATCGCCAAGAGGGCCACTGCATGTTCAATTCGCCGGGAGGGCCATGTCATCTTCAATCTGCCGAGAAGGCACTTACATTTTCAAGCCGCCGAGAGGGTCATTTTATCTTCAAGTTGCCGAGAGGGCCATTGCATTGCCGAGAAGACACTTACATGTTCAAGTTGCCGAGAGGGCCATTGCATGCACAAGTTGCCGAGAGGGCCATTTCATCTTCAATCTGCCGAGAAGGCACTTACATTTTCAAGCTGCCGAGAGGGCCGCTCTATCTTCAAGTTGCCGAGAGGGCTATTGCATTACCGAGAATACATTTACATTTTCTCAAGCTGTCGAGAGGGCCATTGCATGTTCAAGCTGCCGAGAGGGCCATTCCATCATTCATCGCCGAGAGGGCCATTACATTTTCAATTGCCGAGAAGACGTTTAGATTTTCAAGTTGCCGAGAGGGCCATCGCATGTTCAATTCGCTGAGAGGGCCATTTCATCAGTCATCGCCGCGAGGGCCATCGCATTTTCATCGTCGAGAGGGCCATTTCATTATTCAAGCTGCCGAGAGGGCCATTTCATCATTCAAGCTGCCGAGAGGGCCACTGCATTTTCAAGTTGCCGAGAGGGCCATCACATCTTCAAATCGCCAAGAGGGCCATTACATGTTCGTTGCCGAAAGGGCCACCACATTCATCACATGCTCAAGAAAGATATCATCATTCATTGCCAAAAGGGTCATCATCACGTTGCATCATGTCAACTCATTGTGCATCACGTCGAAAAGAAGAATATAGGTCGAATATGGTAAAAGATATCATCCCTATATTTAAGTTATGGTTTATACTAACGGTTTTTGTCTTAGTTATATCGAGAGCATCCGAAAGGGTGAATTCTCAGAACAAACCACAGGTGTGGACGTCATCAAATAGGAGGCGGCACAACGTGGAACTTTTTCTTAGCAGCGAACTGGGACATAGTCTGAAGAGGGCCGTCAAACTCTTCGGACGCGAGCTGAGAAACGACTACCATAATCTAACCACACCCCTATCAGAAGGCATGTGGGTATTTTCCTTGAGTCTGTAGTCTTCAGTTTCACATCCAGGTGATCTCAATTCTCACCAGATGCTACGTTTTCAATCCGAGTGACAACACACCAAGAATTTTGAAAATTATGTCCGTGTAAGTTCTTAATTATGGGTGCGAAGTGCACCACATTTATGGTTAAGAGGTTGCAAGCCTCTTTTTCATAATTCGTTTTGTTTGTCACTCCTCCTAAACCAAAGGCTATCTCAGAATAAGAGATTTCCTTTTCAACCGATAGAGTCGAACTACAAGCAGCCTGATTCCTTAGTCCAAGGATATGTAGGCGGGCACAATTTTGAAACTCGGCTGTATTCTAACATTTACTCTCAAAATCTCATCCCAAGCATTCCAATTTCTCCATAATTCGATATTGGATAGCCTTTGAATTTTTCAAAATCATGCGTAAAATCAAGCGTTTTGAACTACAAGTGGCCTGAATTCTCATGTAACCTGAGATATGTAGGAAACCCGAAACCAGGGTCCGGCCACAATTTTCCAAAGCCCGTACCAAGACCCATCCATGAGATGAATATGTGGTCGGCTCAAAATTGGATTGGTCAAGTTTCTTTGTCCACGATCGCTTTCATCGATCATGCCCAAAGAAAGGGACAGTTGTTGACACCCAATTTTGACCCTCCGCAGTATAAACTAATCATCGAGCTTTTAATTTTAACAATTTGAAATAATTAGCTTTCAAAGATGCAAAATATTTTTCAAGTGATTTTTAGGTTTAAAGCTTTAAATTTTAATTATGCTTAAATATTTGCGTATTACATATATATATATATATATATATATATATATAATACATGTTATATTTATTTCAAGTATTAATAGTTAAGTATTTTTTAATTTTTCAAAATAAAAAGATTCTCAAATAGATTTTATCTCTAATTACTCTACTTTAATCATTTTAGAATTAATTACCCCATGGTTAATCTAATTATTTTAAATTGTTAATATTAAAAAGCTCTTTAATTAATTTATATCAATTTATCTCGTGGTCAAATCGACCAATTGGTTCCAAATTAATTCAAATTGGTCACATTTTGACTAAAGTGGCTAACTTTTAAAATTTTCCTTAAAACCCCTTATCCCTTTCTTTTTCAGACCCGTTTTGGGCCAATTCTGGCCCATTTCTGCCCCTTTAATTATTTTCTGCCCAGAACAGGCCCAATCCCTCTTTTTTAAAAAAAATCCCTAACCCTACCCAACTTAACCTAACCCGACCCGGCCCAAAAAATTAGTTGAAAGTTTATTAGTTTGTTTGATTATATAATGATATCACAATGCCAAGTTTCCTATACACCTATATACATATATACATAATGCATGTACATGAATGTACTTATGAAACTCGAAAATTGTTTGGTCGTATTGTCGTTTCGTAGTGGCTTATATCTATATATATATATTATGTATTGTTATATCCATGTGTCTATGCACCTATATACACCTATATATATAGTGAAAATATTTATATTATATGTGTTTGTCCTAATTCGTACAATTTCTTTTTCTCATAAGTCTTAAGGTCTTTTTATTAGTACTTGATATCATTTTGTGTTGTCATGCAAGTTGTGAGTTGCATATCACTTGTGAAATATAATATTTCTTATTACTCATTCCTTATCTTCATTTTCTTTGCATGTAATGTTGTACCGAGTCTATTTTTGACTCCTCCTTGCATTTCGTTGAGTATCGGGTCAATCTCGGCCTATGTCCAGCTGCTCGGAACTGTCGGATTTTATTTTTCGGGGTGGCAACGTACCTTTATACACTGGTATTCACTTTCTGTATACAAAAATTGCTTACACAGGAATATGGGCCAAAAGCCCAAATGGTCAGCAGGGGCAGTCCGGCCCACTTGTCATATTAATCTTTTGCAGCTGAAATGAATTGGGCCAACAGCCCAAGGAAGCAAAAATAAAAGGGCTTGGCAGGCCCAACAATTTGATTTATTGCAGGCTTTGAGAATTGGGCTTGCCAAAGCCCAATCCTATATAATTTGTCTTGTTTATTTTGCTCATATTAATTTGTTTGAAATAATTATTTAATTACCTTTATCATTAATTTTAATTTATGTTGTTTTGTTGTGTTTTAATCTAATTAAGTTTCCCCGAGTTAGCCATCTACGTCGTTTTGTGATCTTGACTAAAAATCGCCTTTAAGAAATTAAATTCTTCTAAAATACTTCTTAGAATATTTCAAACACCTTTTCCCTTAAAATATTTTTTGAAAAAATATATGTACAACTTTTCTTTAAAATACTTAGAATTTAATAGATTTCAAATTCTAATTAGTTGGTTAAATCCATTCCACTCCGTTTAATTAAATAAAAGTAGTTAGATTTTAATATTAAACTTCCTTTATTTAGTTTACTTAATTAGTTTTAATTGATTAAAATATGAATAGAAACTTAAATATTCTATTTTCTTACTCTTAAAATATATTACTTAAATTTATCAAAGTTAATGATACAAAATTATATGATTTCCAAGTTAGTCAAAATATTTAATCGTCGGATAACCGTACGTTAGCGGATATTTTGGGTGCGTAAAACCTTCCCGAAATAGAAATATGAACCCGAACCTGTTTCTTTGGATTTTTAAAAGATTTCCTCTGTTAGGTCTTTTAAAATAATCGGTTTTCTTAATTTCCTAAAAATTAAGTGGCGACTCTAAAAAGTTTCAAAGATTCGGTTTTGCTTAAATCAATTAAGTCTAAATCGAATTTTTAACCCGGAAGTCATTTTCCGACGTAACACCTTTACTCCTCTTTGTCTTCCTTCCGGAGAATCCCTTCTTCCTGTCTTTGCTTGATGGCCACCCCGGTCTCCTTTTTGTGCTAGGGGGCAGTACTATCTCATCCATAACATGCGACGGAACTACCCAAAGTGCTTTCAAGAGGCCACCAATGCATACCAGAAAAAATTACCAAAAAATTACATCTTTCATACCAAAAACAGTAATCATGAACAAAACCATACAAAGTACTATCATGCAAATCTTTCATACCAACAAACAGTAAAAATGAACAAAACCATACAAACTACCATCGTGCATACCAAAACCATACAAACTTACCATCAGCAATACCATATAACATACCAAGTGTGACAATAATGAAGAATACCATAAAATACACCAAAAAATTACATCTTTCATACCCAGAACATCAAACAGGAACGAAACCATACAAACTACCATCATGCATACCAAAATAGCAAACATACCAAAAACCATCTCATTACCAAATTAGCATACAACCTTACCATGAGCAATACCATATAAAAATACCAATTCTGACAATAATGAATAATACCATAAACTACACCAAAAAATTACATCTTTCATACCAAAAAACAGTAAACATGAACAAAACCATACAAACTACCATCATGCATACCAAAACAGCATACATAACAAAATACATCCAATTACCAGATTAGCATACAAACTTACCATCAGCAATACCATATAACATACCAAGTGTGACAAGAATGAAGAATACCATAAAATGCACCAAAAAATTACATCTTTCATATCCAGATCATCAAAAAAGGAACGAAACCATACAAACTACCATCATGCATACCAAAAATAGCAAACATACAAAAAATCATCCCATTACCAAATTACCATACAACCTTACCATCAGCAATACCATATAAAAATACCAATTCTGATAATAATGAATAATACCATAAACTACACCAAAAAATTACATCTTTCATACCAAAAATCAGTAAACATGCACAAAACCATACAAACTACCATCATGCATACCAAAACAGCATACATAACAAAAAACATCCAATTACCAGATTAGCCTACAAACTTACCATCAGCAATACCATTATCCCCAAACCGGCATCCAAAGTTGGACACCATAAAAAATACCAACTCACAGCCATGCCTAATACCAAAAAAAAAAATACACCAACATTTGCAATACAAACAAACATTTGCTGCCCAAAAAAAACAAATTACATACAAACAAGAGGATATACAGCACATGCTAAAGTCAAAGACCCCCTAATTAGCAGTTGCAAACAAAAAAATAAAGGCCATCTAACAGTGAAGGAAAATAACAGTTAAGCATTACATACATAACCCCAAAACAAAAAACACAAAAATATATTCAATAAAATCGAAAATACAGAAAAAGGGGACTTCGGAGGAAGAAAAACGACATGGGAGGCAAGAAAACTCAAATAAAAAATGTTGAGATAAACTTTACACAATAAACCATTACTTGAATGACCGGATTCAAAACGAAAATAAAAAAAAAAGCAACAATTACATACCTGAAATCCGCGAGTTGAATGGTAATGAAGAAGAAGAAGATGAAATTTTTCTCAAAAACAAACAATATTAACAAGAAGAAGAACAAAACCCACAATATTTGTTTCCTATTAAATCGGCGAGTTGAATGGTAATGAAGAAGAAGAAGATGAATTTTTTGTCAAAAAGAAACAATATTACCAAGAAGAAGACCAAAAAGCACTTTTAACCTCGTGAATAGACGCGCCGCTGATAGACCGGCGCGTCATTCCATAACGTCGCGTCTGTCAGTGTAATTAATTGCACGCATTCATTACACTGTGTAGTAATAAATGCCGTGTGAGTGAATATTTGTTTCTCATTAAATAAAATATATGCCGGTTGTAAATATTAATAAAAAAAAATTAAAAAAATCCAGTTGCATTAAATGATCAACTTAAATGGCCGCCCTTGCATTTAATGCTACCTCATGTCAGTCACGTCAAAATTAAAAAAAAAAGGAAAAATCATTTATTAATGGAAAAGTCAAATTATATGACTAGGTAAATATGTAAATTAATTGGTATTGAAGTAAATAAATTCGAAAATGTAATTTCAAGCCTCAAACTTGTATATTTGCTTAAAAAAACTCTAGGTTTATTGCCCTAGAATAAAATTCTACATCTTTCTCATTTTAGTTCCGAATTGGATGATTCAAAGTTTGAATTATACGAAATTGTCGTGGAAACGTGTTATGGTATTCTAAAGGAAAAATTACATGAATAAGCAAACATATGACCCTAAATAACAAAACTTAACTACATTTTTATATTATTACTTTTATGGCAAATACTTTTTTTTTTTTGCTATAAAAATTGTAGACCCCCACACCCCCCTACATGTATAAACACTCCAAACTTCCCTCCCACACTCTCTCTCTCATATACACACGACATCCGCTCATTTTCCTTAACGGTTCCCCCATTTTTCTCCATTATCCACTCCCTAAAATCTCTGAAAGGATTCAACAAATCAAATTAACAAAGGTAAGTCTTTTTTTTTCGAAATTCATACAAGAAATCACAAGTTTTAATTATTTTGGCGGGGTTTAATTTTTACAGATAGAGTTCAAAAATTTTCCCCCATTTTGTACAAACCCGCCGTTGAGTTGAAGCCGTCTGCCATACATTATGGTGGAGGACTCTTCCTCTAAAAGTATAACGAGAGGTATACACTGTGCATGTTAAAAAATGGAAAAATCGCCCTCATTTTCACTCGAGTTAACTCAAGAAATTGAGAATATTGCAGGGTCAATTTCAAAATCTAAGGTTAGTGAAGAGGGAACATCCAATGTCGCCATTAATGAACCAATTTCCAAGTTAAGGAGTCAACAAAAGAAGAGGAAAGTTGTTGATATTGACTCGTCCAGCACCAAATTGAAGCAAGATAATGGGTACGAATCATCCAACACTAACGAGAATGACACAGACGAGAAGCAGGTATTTCTTAGCTTATGCATTCTTAGACTTGTTTTTAGTTTGCAAACAAATCTGATTTTGGTCATCTATGCATGTAATGTATATTCCCCCAATTTGTATATTTGTTTCAGATCTACATCCTTTATCCCAATTTTTATACAAAAAAAAAAGTATCTTGTGACAGAGATCTTATACAAAATTGATCTATATTTTTTTTTTTACAAAACAGAGGTGTATAAGTGTATATTTTTATTAAAAGTAAGTCCACATGTATAAGCTCCTGAACATTTATACATTTTATGATATGTATTTTTCTCATTTAAACCGCATACGTACAAGTTCTAACAAAGTTATACAGTTTTCTAAATTAACCCCATATGTATAAACTCATATGCATAAGTTCCTGCACAATTTATACAATTTCTGATATGTATACAAAAATTATCTGAAACATTGAAAATTTTGGGTAAAGTATATACATGCATGGAACTGCATATTTTTTTTATTGCAAACAGATAAGTGTATACTTATACAAAGAATTTTATTCTTGATCAGATATAAGAAATTGTATAAAGTTTGCTGGAACTTATCCATATAATCTGTATGCACACAGAAACTGTATGTCACTGTCCTAATTACACAGAAACTATGTAATTATACACAAGTCTAATTTAAGCCCATATATATAAGCCCCAAATGAATAACTTCTTGCACATTTTATACAATTTCTGATATGTATAAATAAATCATCTGAAACATTGGAAATTTTGGGGAAAATATATATACATGTATGGAATTATGTATTTTTATTTGCAAAACAGATAAGTGTATACTTATACAAAGATTCTATATATTCCTGGCCAAAATCAGAAATTGTATATACTTTGCTGGAACTTATACATATAATCTGGATGAACACAGAAACTGTATGCACTGTGTATAATTATACACTTCCTGTATAAGTCCATAAGTCTTCTGTACCTACATATTTCCATCATGATATTATACACATCATGCTATCATACCTACATGTGATTATACTTACATACAGTTTGTTTCAATAGTACACACATTTTCAGCAATGTATATGTATTACACCCTTCCTGCAACCAAAAAAAAAATTGCATGCTTATTTTACATGTAAGAAGTGGATTTTATGATTCAAGGTACTCCTACAGTTGTTCAGCGTATGCAATGCTACACAAATATCAGCGTCATGGATGATTTATCCCAAAATTTGTCTAAAAGCCAGATAAATCGTCTTCGAGAGTCTGCCACATGCTTTGCGCACCTATTTTCATTGAACAGATGTAACATGCAAGCCCAACTTTTCAAGTGTCTCATGTTGCTAGAGGTGCAAGGTAGTTCTACTGATGCTTTTACTATACACGTAAATGGGTTTACTCTACGTTTCACATGTAGAGAATTTTTCGTTATATCTGTCTCAAGTGCTGCGACGATTTGTCGGATTTTGTCTTTAACATCGAAGAACCAAATAGGATATTAAGTCAGTATTTCGGTGGCAGTACCTCAATTAAAAAGCAACAACTAATTGGCAGTTTCAACAACAAGGTCTGGGGTGACAATAATGAGGATGCAGTGAAGTTTAGTATTTTATACTATATACACAGTTTCATCATGTTAGGGGAGCCCAAAGCAACAGTAATATATAGGAATAATTTTGATGTTGTTGAATCTGGTAGATACGCAGATTATCCGTGAGGTAACAAAGCATTTGAAGAGCTTACAAATAATTTGCACGCAAGATCACACGGACTGGGAAGTACTACAGAATCCATGGATTCCCACTAGCCATGCAAATATGGATGTATGAGTGTTGTTCCAATGTCAACCCAAAAATTGTTGTCAAGAAGCATGACCATATCCCCAGGATCCGTAACTGGGAGACCACAAATGACCAACCTCGATGGGATTTCATAATGAATGTCATGTTACGAAGCACTCGTAAAAAGGTATAACTTTTCAAGCACTATTAGAACTTGCATTAGCCAGTACACAATTGATATCTGATTTTTCACTTAACCCTTGTTCAAGTGATTTTTGAAAACATAATTCCAACTGAAGCAGAGCTATCAAGTTTGTCAATACCACCGGAGTATGTACAACCAGGCATAGCCGAGAATCAAACACATCCTATTGATGCACTCAGAGTCAACGATTCTGATGATGATTTCCAAGACCCTCCCCCCCCAAATGCAAAACAAACCAAAGGAAAAGAGAAAATAACCCAACGACGATCGCCCGCAAAGAAATATTTAAGGACTTTGGTATCTGTTGCACAAAAGAAGGGGCAGACAGTGATGCCAAAAAAAATCACCTGCCAAAAGGTCCCAACATCGTTAAGTAAAATCACCTGCCAAAAGGTCCCAACATCGTTAAGTATCAGATTCACCCATTGAAAGGACCCTCCCGCGAAGAATAAGAAGGCGAAACACACGGTACATGGCAGAACAAATCTACTGATGCTACAACAAACATTCTTTCAAGTAGCAAGTCAGGCGAATCCACTATATCGCACGAGGAGTTCGAACTGTTCAAGACTTCTGTAAGTTATACTTCTTAGTCACCCACATATATTTTCACACTTTGACCATTGTTTTTATACAATTGTAACCACATAGCAACTATAGGTTAAGGATGATTTTCAAGACATGAAGAAGATGATGCAAGACAATTTTAACATGCTCTTGCAAGAAATGAGGAACAATAGATCTGATGACAAGGTAGGCACACAATATACTCTTCTAATTATTTATTTGTTTGTTTTCATATAATTTTAAATAATTCTATATTAACTCCTATGTTATATACATTAGCAGGATAATCCACGGAATGTCCAACCCAAAATGCCTAATGCTAGAGCTGAAATGGATTCTCACGCAACACCTGTCGACAATGAACCAGTTATTCATGGGTAGTATGCTTCACCAAAGATTGCAGAGGTAGACAACCTAAATAGACAATTTTGCTGCTATTATTAATGATCTATGATACCATCACACACACCTATATATACCAGTTTTCATTCATATACAATTATATGAATAACATGTATACTGACAAAGTATATTATTTTTTTATACAACTAGACTTTTTGTACTTATATTGATTTTTGGATGATTGGAAGGATTATGCCGGACAATCAACACCCATACATTCTTGGAGTGATTTAACCCCTATTCCAACTAGATTCATTGATGTAGATTCAGACAAGCCAGAGGTATTCTTGAATATACTTATACAGTTATACATTCTACAAGACATGTACATTTTTTTTTAAAAAAATAACTGTATTTAATCTCCTCAATCTCTGAAAAAAAAAAAGGCAGCTGGTATTCAGGCAGAACCACCTCAAAACATTCATAATCAATTGTCTGCACAAGTGTGCCACATCTCAGAAAAAATAGACAACACAGATGTACGTGCATATCTACTTCATACAAAATATACAATGTTCTAGAATTATAATTTTTTTTAATATACAGTGATTCATGTGTGTATATAGTTTAACATGCAAATTATACATATACTAATTTTGTATGTTCAATCATGAATGTAATTCGCAAATAATTTCTTGCAAGAAATTCTTGACAAGGTAATTCTTGAGGTTACAAAGGATTGTGAGAAATCGTTAGATGGGGGCAATAATGCGGCTGCGCAAGCTGAAGCAATAGCGCCACCTGATTCAAGCCCAACAGTCTAGCACACGTCCGGTCTTGAATCTACTGGGCTCCACGAACAAACAATATCAGCATCTCAATTCGAATTGCCGGATGAGCTTCTTCCCAGTCTTAACCAGGAAAGTATCGACCCGAAAAGACGAATAATTATACATCCAATGGTTGTCGCTTTCACCCCTCCGTTAGAGATCGACACGACACCATTGCAAACCCGAAGGGTTAGGCGGCCAGGACCATTCAATGTTTCACCATACATGACCCCATTTGGATCTGAAACAGGTTAAATTCTGCAAATACAATCAATTATACATACAAATCACTAATTTATATTGGCACATATAATTTTTTTTTCTAAATTATACATTCTACAAGTGGGTCCTCAATTGGTCAAGTGATTTTCCATCAAAAGCATCCCTTCAAATCCATTTTTCAAAATCATGATGCAGCAGTGCACCTGCCATTCTGGAGATGGCTATGACTTGATCTTCTATCCAGGCAACCAAAGAAGTAAGTATCATGCTACATGCAGTTGTGGTCTCATTTTTTTGCATAACAATTTTAAAAAAAAATATATTCCTCACTATTATTACTTCTTTATTATTAAGGAACACAACAGGTGAACATTACAAGAAAAACAAGGCTGAATTACCTGTGCCACTTGATTTTGGCATGTCACAAGTATCAAACAAGAATTGGTTCTACAAGTTGGCAAGCGTAGGAGAGCCGATCGACGACTCGGTAGGCTTTTTTTTACCATTGATTATTTTTTTATATACAACGTCATTAAATTACTATACACACTGAAATGTACTTTTCATTTTTCTTATCAAGCATATAGATGTAATCATGTATTACCTGTGGAAAAAAGCCAAGTATTCAAAGACACCAGGATATTCATACACAACTGTTGATTGTAACTTTGGTGGAATTATACATGACATTTGGGAAGTGTACTCTGATCTTGACAGCACTACATGCAATGCAAGCTCAGAAAAGACAATTATATCGTATATCAATGGGTACAGGTTGCTAGCTACTGTGTCGTGGTCCACAGTGGACAACGTGTTTATACATGTTTGCCTGAAGGACAAGTTCCACTGGTTCTTATTGGTAGTGTCCTTCAACAACCGATCAATCATGGTATACGACTCCATTAGATCGTCATCGCATGATGCATATATACAAAAAGAAGTCAAGAAGTTTGCTGAGCTTATACCCACGTATCTTGCAATGTCATAGTTTTACAAGAACAAAGCTTTTGATACAAACTTGCAGAAAATACAACGCCAACACAGAATACGACCCATTTGAAATAGTACACGTTAACAACTTACCGCAACAGCTCGAAGAAAGCGTGTAAGTTTTTCTCCTACGCCACTTTGTTACAATTCCATACAACTTATTTATACAACCTTTCTTTCTTTATGTTTATCTGTTACGCAAGGACTGCAGTATATACTTGGCAGTGTTTGCAGAATATCTGAGTGAAAGCCACACTACACCTGAAAATGCCATAGACTGTGACCTGATGCGTTCTTGATACGCAACTCTTTTATGGGATTATGATCAGTGAAAGAATGACGAAGGTGCAGTCAGTGACAATGAAGCCCCAATGAAGCCTCACAGGGACCTAACTGATAGCAGTGCTGGCGATGCCATTTTAATTTAGATGTCTAGGAGGGTCTAAATTATTGTCCTCCTTTTTTTTGTTAAAATGCAGGTTTAAGTTTTAATTTAGCAAATTTTTAAAAGAAATTGTTATTTTATTGTCGCGTGGAACTGACAATCATATTTTTACTTAGTTTCGGACAACTTTTATCCAACCGAGACAACGTATTTTATTTGTGTCTTAACGTTAAAGTTAAATATTGATGCAGTCATGGACATCTTAAATAATGTATATATATATATATAAATATATATATATATATATATATATATATATATATATATTTATGTACTATATAACTCTATTATATTTATTATATTACATATACACAAATAAGCATATATACACAGAAGGTATATGATATATACTAATATGTATACACACACAATCACTGGTTTATATGTATACACTGTATGTTTTATGCTTTGATGGTTATTATATGCATATACATACAAAACATAGACCCAAAAAATTACTTATGTACAAAACTCATAAAAAAAGGTGCGCAATATACAAAGACACTCACAAGAAAGGACAACCAATCATCTAAACACAGCTTATACATATATATTTATGAAGTTATTCATATTTACCATTACTCATAAAATATACACGAGTATATTATACATTTTATATGCATATATGAATATATATTACTGGATTTAAAAATATTAACACAAAAAAGTAACAAATTTACTTATACTCATATATAAGCTTCATTTAAAGCTACATTATACATATAGATATATAACTCTATAATTCATGCATATTATACACATGGATATATATCTTTTGAATTCATGCGTATTATATATATTTACACAGTTATTTATATTTATTATTACTGACAAAAATGCTTGACATTATTATACATTTATATACACAACTTTATATATCATATCTATATAGACATATATTCGTTTAACTAACTACTATTATATACAATACATGTAGCATAAACAGATTATCATGCAGCAAGATATACACACTAAATGATAACATAGAACGAATGCACGATTGATCAGTTTTTTTATTTAAAATGAATAAACAGGTCCATTTAAACACCAAAAGATACACATTGACACCAACTTAGAAACCGAATGTGTATAAACTAAGGAGCACGGGGCATATTTCTACAAGATCTTCGGTTATGACCTACAATCCCACAAGTACTACATGCAGTTTTCCCCTTGGATGACAACAATTCGGTGAATGATTTGTCTCGGCTTTTCTTCTTTGGTCTTCCTAGAGGTCTCTTGAATATAGGAGGTAGAACCAAATCATCTAGCACGTGTTTTGGTATTACCCAAAATCTTCCTATCGGGCAACGGATTTATGGAAAACTGATATGTTTTCAACACAATTTTTGGTTTATACAAATCAGAGCAATATTCATCCGTTTCTAGATGTTTAGATTTCAACACAGCCCAAGCATGTTCACATGATATTTCATCAATCTGGAAACGACTGTAACTACATGTCTTGTTTGCCAGACATACTTTAAATTTCCTCCCTTCATCACTAACATTGTGGATGTGAACACTGGACATACCACCTATGGAAATTTCAACACCAAAAACTAAAATGTTAGTTAACTATAATGTGTATCAAATATTAATTATACAATCACTAAAAAATACCGTCATCTTTGTACTATTAGCCTCATTCTTGGCCAATATATCCTGAAATTTACCCATCAAAGGAGTAAATGTATATGCTGCCTCTTTTTGATTTTCCAAGTTCCATCTACCAAACATCAAACGCACCTCCTCTAGAAAGTCAAAAATTGGTAATTCACGTGCCGACACCAAGGCAGAGTTTATACTTTCTGCAAGGTTCGACGTCATACACTATCCCCTATGAACTGGAGCATAAATTCTAGCCCACTTCTCATATCCAGCCAACTGCAGATACTCTTTAACTCTATGATCGACCCTTTCCACAGTTTTCATTAGCTTATCAAAATCGGAATGTGTATAAGCTTTTGCCATGGTATAAAATACTTCACTCAATTTTTCATGAGACTTTCGATATCTATTTTTAACATTTGCCCATAAATGATACACACAAGCATGATGCGAAACACCTTCATACAATCTCATAACTACTTTAATTATGCTTTCATTTCTGTCAGAAACCACACACATGTCAGGACGATGTCCATATACTTCCTTAAACAGTTCGAAAAACCATGTCCAGGATGCATTATTTTCAGAATGTACAACTCCGTACGCAAGTGGGAATATATGTCCTGTTTGAACAAAAAATATAATATATTTTTAACCGAAGTAAATAATTCAATTAATAGTCATACACATCATATCAGTTATATACACATAATGCTAAAATGGTATTTTACCTGCTCCATCCATAGTACAAGCAGAAACGAATTGGCCATTGTATGGACCTCTAAGGTGACTACCATCAACAACAACCACAGGTCTGCAATGATCAAACCCCCTAATAAAGGCGTTTAAAGCAACAAAAACGTAAAGTATCTCGTTACCATCAGTCTTCCTTAGTTGTATATGAGAGCCCGAATATGTTGATTCCAGCATATATAAATAAGCCGGCAGGATGCTATATGATCCTGATGGTGTCCGCCGTAAATAAGTCAAAGCCTTTTCTTTTGCCCGCCACGCACACATGTACGTAACATCGACCCCAAGATCCATTTTCATGTCCTTTCTTATATCCGAAGGTGTGTGCTTTCGCTTGTGATCTTCCAATCTAGGCCTCACAATCCCACCAGTAAGATTGCTAGTTACCTGCCTCTGTGAATAAACTCTATCCTTCAACGGACATGTATGGTTCATATTGAACATTCTTACACGAAACATACCAGAATTGTTTATTGCAGAAGCTTTCATCTTCCACTCACATTCATTTGACTTGGACACAATTGTGTAATTGCATTTGTATATACAAAAAATTTCATATAAGATTTAAATATTGTATACATTTCATACAAAATATAACTCAAAACATTCAATACAATAAAATAAATACATTTCATATACCTGATTGCATTTGATCTCTCAGATTTAAATTGGAACCGATTTGCGATTGCATACTGCTCCATAACAGCCTTCAGGGTAGCCTTGTCGGTATACACCTGGTTTACCTCCACATATTTATGCGCCGGGTCAGATATGACTCCCAACAAATTATCAGACACAAAAGCATAAAGAGGCATTACCAACTCATCAATTGCCAAGTGATTTGTTTCAAATTTATCTAATTCATACACTGCGGAATTTCCAATCATTGAAACAACCTCTTTGTTAGAGCTTTCACCAACATTAATATCTTCTACGTCTTTCGCAAAAACACTAGGACAAATTGGATACATATTAAAATCATTTGTCGATCTTTTCAATATAATATAAACCCTAACACTCATATCATTGTGTATCACCATTGGCCTTTTGCCTTGTTCAACTTCATACTCAAGCACCAGGTCTTTCCTATCAAGATCAACATATAACTGTCGAGCAATCAATGTGATAAGTTCGTTATATGTTGAGTTATCTTTAAAAACAGTCCCCTTCAAAACACAATCAATGTAGTTATTATCGTCATCCCATCGCCCGGAATGCATAACCATTATCACCAGTGATGCCATCCCTGCTTACAACAAAATTTACATACAAAATTGTAAAATTTCACAAACACCATACAAAAAATAAACTGCTTCATATATACATATCATATATTACACAATTATGCTTAAAACCAGTTTATACATATACAACTGAACATGACGACCATGACACATATCAACTTTGGTATAACATGTATATTTTTTTCGAAAACCAAATAGACATATTGCATGACATGTGAGCAGGTTATACCAACACTAAATACAGTACGGAATCTCTTCCCAAGCCCCTTTCTTGCCGTTTCGATTTGGCATCTGGACGTAATACATAATCAACAAAATCAGTATCAATCATGAAAAATAAACTTTCTACATATGTAGACACAATATAAAGTTTTTATACAAATTAACATCCATAATATACAAATCGACTCCACTATTTAGAATACCAATATCAATTGGTCGATCATTATACATTTTTTTCCATCTAATACGCATCACACTCACAAAATAAAAAAATTAATTAAAAAAAGGAAAGTAAAACAAATCTCACCAATAATTTTCTCCCAAAAAACACAGAAAATAGTTGTTTCGCAATTAGTCTGCAAGAAACTATGATGGAACCTTTTTCTTTTTTTTGGACAAAGAGTCACACTAGGAAAGAAATTTATTTTTTTATTGACAATGGAACTATCATCTTATTTTTGGAAGGAACACTTCAATTTAGGAAAAAGAATTCTATTTGTATTTGATTTCCTTTATTTATGGAACCGTTTACCATAATTAATAGCTGAAAATTCTCCATTTTAATAAACAAAGTGTTGAATTTTTTGTTTTATACATTACCAAAAAATTGGTTTTATACATTGCATTTGCCACGACCAAAGTTAGAAAACGCAATTTTAGAAACATTAGCTATTTTAGCCCATTATGTTTCACAAGTTTGTTGTTTATGAAAATTCCTCTATTCTAAAAGTGTTGAGAAACCTGTGTTTAAGGTAATTTCATCCATATAGTTGCTGCCATTGTTGAATTCTTAACTTAAGTTAAGGAATTTACTGCGCGGAGGATTTTGGGCTGCTTCGATCTCCGAATTGTGTTCCATTTTAAGACACAAGTTTAAAAAATTATCAGCACCTTTTCGTAGAGTCAACTCTAAATTTTCCGGCATTTTTGACTTTGAAAATATTTTGTCTCTGTTTAATGTGATTTTAAACAATTGTATTAATATTGTGATTCTATTTTTGATAGCGTGACAATATTCCTACACTGTTCGGAAGAAAGAAACTCTAGAGAAGTGACATGTAGCATGCATGTTCAGCCTTAAGGTGGGCTACCAAACATGACTTGGGTAGCATATTTCATCTACGCGCATCAGGTTTTAGACGAATCTTGAGCATCCCGTTAGAGTTTTGAAATTGGCTAAAAATCAGTTGAAGTGCAAACCAAATCGGCCTTCGAGTTCCTGAACTGTAGTGCCCGCCTTTGCAGAGGGTGGCCACCTTGACCTAAGAAATCATGGGGTTCGGACCCTCCGCAATCGCGGGGCCACCCTCTGCATTCGAAAAAGTCTCTTTGTGTGTGAATTGCGGTTGTGGGTTGGTATCTCCGTGTTCGCGAAGGTATGTGAAGTCTGACATTTAGCTATGAATTGGGTGATTCATAGGAACATGTTGGAGTGTTCAAAAAGTGTTAGAGAACCTTTATTTTGTGCGTTTAGCTACCATCATAGTTCAATCCTTAACTTAATTTTGAAAATTTATTGCATGGAAGATTTTGAATTGTGTTTCATTTTTGGACATAAGTTCAAAAACTATCTATGAAATTTTCATAGAGTTAATTTTGAATTTTTTGATGCAAGTCCCGCCTTTTCGTTTTAGACTCCAAAATGGGTATGAGACCCCATGTTTCTCATCTTCCATAATGTACATAGTGTGGCATGTTATATGAGATGTATATGATTTTGTATAGTACCTAAGGATAATAAGACTGCAAATGAGTGGCAATATCACGGATTTAAAATTTTAGGTCAAAGGAACCCCTTGAACACATATTCGGGGTTAAAGAGATGGCCCGAGTAGCACCCCACCCTGTCGGAAGGTTTAGATTAAGTTTTACCTTTTGGATGAGAATGTATAATTTGCTAATAATGGATTGTTAAGGTGTATTTTAATAGTACAATGGTCATATGTTAAGTTTTAGAGTCAAGAACGTTGCGAGGCAAAGGTTGGCCAAGGTTATCGTAGGCTTCTCTAAGAAATCTTTCTTAACTTTGAGTCAAATGTCTTGGAGCATATCTTCAAAAATATAAGAATTTAAGGGGTCATGACCTATCAAATCGAAGGTCTATTAGTCTAGTTTTAAAAACATAAAATCGCGCATCAAACCGACTTGGGAGTAAAAAATTATGACTATTTTACCGTGGATTGCTTGAGCAGGAAATTGGGCCGCGAATCGAGTCGCGTCAAGGCAACTTATAAGTCGGCAAATCCAACATTTTAAAGCCCCAAATATTTCATTTCTGCTCTAAAACAATGAAGAACTAAAGAGAGGGTTCTCATGAGGTCCTTGAGTGATTTAGGTATATTTTTCGTGATTTTTACCGTTAAAATTCATCCTCGTGCCTAAAAATGTGTACTCTACACTTTACAATTATTTTCCCTCCTATTATCTGTATTTGAAGCTGTTTTTGGAAGGTAGAAATTAATGTTCTTGCAGGTTATTCTAGCTTTACAACTGGTTTATTCAGGTAATAATTTTGGGGCTCTTTTTTGATCATTTTATGAAGTTCTACGGACGTATCATCGCGTTAAGGCTATATGGCAAATTTGTCAATTTATGCTCAATTATGGACTGTTTATAGGTGTGTATAAGCTGTGTGTATATAGTGATTGCGAAGCTTAGGACGTAAGGAACCATTTTCATGAAGAAACTTTGGGCATTTGGACTTTTTTGGAGAGGTATGTTAAGGCTAATGGCACGCCCCGGGAGGGTACCTTAGACGTGGCCGGCACTCAAAGACTATTGCTAGTCTCCAAGTGAACCACTCAGTCTCAAGACAATCATTCAATCATCAGATACAACGGAAAATATTAGAGTAAGGAAAATAGGATAGTGGGCAACTCAGTTACTTCTACATCAATAAAAAGGGCCATAGACCAACAACATCAGTCTCAACATCTATTACATAATAGCGGGCTTAAGGAACTCAATTCAAAGAGGGAAAGATCCCAACATCAAATCCTCATCTCTAGTCTATGAAGCCTCTACCTCTACAGTCTAATATAGTACCATGACAAGCCATGGCTATGCAACTCCAAGAGAATAAAGCAACTGATAAGGATAAAAGAAAGGCTCCTCCGGTTTGCAAGGATGACTCACCAATATTTAGAACAAGGGAACTCTGAACCTCAACGGTACGCTTGCTGAAGTCTTCTATCTCTTGTATCTGCATCATGAAATAATACAGCGCCGAGTGGCGTCAGTACGTGGAATGTACGGTATGTAAAATGGCTCAAAAAACAGATAAAACTCAAACTCGATCAATCAACTCGACTCAAGACTCAACTCCTTGTTAGCACCTAATTTTTGACCAAACTTAGGTTATTCACTTTTTAATATTTAAATATTTAGTTTTGAGTCTAAATTAGATATTTTTATCTTATTTAGAATAATTTGAAAACAACAAAAACATAGTCACATTTTAATGTAAGTTTTGCTTAATAAAGAGAAAATTTATAAAAAATATATGTTTTTTCTAGTTAACTTTTCTATTTATTTTTTAATTGGAAATAGTTTTCTAACATATTTATTTTTTCTTTCTTTTTTTTTCTTTTCAAAACAAAATGAAACAAAAATGAAAAATTAAATAATCCTAAAACTACCCATTAATTCCAACACCTCCCCCACTCACCTAAACTACCCCATAATTCTTCCACACAAAAAACCACTACTCCCTCACATTTTAAAACACACGACACACACACCCAAATAAGAAGACAATTTCATCCATCTTTTTTTCTTCACAACAAAAACACTGATAAAAAAAATCCTACACCACATTCTTTTTTCTTTTCCCACATACACAAACACACCTAAAAAAAGATTACATTTTTCTTTTACCTACACAAAACAAAAAAAAAAAAATCTCAAAAACACCATTAGAGAAAAACAGAAGTGGAGTTCGAGGTTTGCTTTCGTGATTCCGGATTCGTGGCTCTTAGTCATGGTCATTTTCTCCTCGTGAATTAATATTCACCAAAGGTAACATTTCAATTTTATTATATGATTTGAAGTCACAATTGTAAAGACATGTCCTAATGCTACAAAGTTAATTGCTCAAATTTTATGTCTATTTAATTTTGGCATCATATTATTGAAGTATGTTAGAATTGTTAAGTTTTAAGTAAAATTGACATATTATGTGATTATTATTGTTTATGTGTTTATTTCATGTTTAAACAACACATAGTTGGTGTAAATTCATTGTCTAAATTTCTATTTTTTTTCGTATTCATTTTTGTATGATGATATATGTTTATCGTTTAATAAACTGAAATGACAAAAAAATAATTCATGAAAAATTCATTGTGTAAAATATTATTCTCAATTTGTAGATTCTTCCTTTTTATGACCAAAATAAAGAAAAAAAAGATTAGTCATAATATTTAACATGTTCATACTAGTATGAGAATATATTTTGTGTTTCTAATAAATTTATGTTTATTTTTATTTTTTAAAATAAGAATAAAATTTGTAACATTCTTTGCATTTTATTTGAGTGATGATTCTTTTAGAATATTAAATTAACGATTTTATGTGGATCCATGTAACAAATATTGAATTGTTTAATTATGTTTTTCGCGAGTCATAAAGACCAAGTTTTCATAAAAAAAAATTGAAGTGCTTTTTACTTTGTAAGTTTTTTCTAAAATTTAAATATTTTTTGTAATTAACTTCCTTAAATTAAATCGCTAGAAGTATGATTAGGCTAGCAATAAAGATACGCAAACGTCAGAATTTAAATAACATCGAACAAATGTTATAAAATAAATAAATAAATAATTTGTGGCAAGGTTGGAAAGCGCTGCTACCAATATACCACACCAATAATATAAAATAGTTTTAAACTAGTTGTTATGTCGGAAAATGACTTCGGTTTCGAAAATTCAATTTTAAGACTTAATTGATTTAAGTAAAATCGAATCTTCAAAGATTTATAGTCGCCACTTAATTTTTTAAAGGAAAAATCAAGAAAACCGATTAAATTATTTTAAAAGACTCTAACAGAAAAAATCTTTTAAAATCCAAAGAAAAGGGTTCGGGTTCATATTTCTATTTCGGGAAGGTTTTACGCATCCAAAATATCCGCTAACACGCGGTTATCCGACGATTAAATATTTTGACTAACTTTTAAAAGATAATATGATTTATATCATTAATTTTTTAAAAAAAAGTTTAAATAAATACTTTCAAAGTAGAAAAATAGAATATTCAACTTTTGCTTATATTTTGTTCAAATAGGATTAATTAAGGGGGCTATTTAAAATTCAATAAGGGCGTATTATTGAAATCCAACTAACATTTATTTAATTCAAGGACTTAACAATTTAATTAAGTGATTAGAATTTTAAATCTACGAAATTTTAAGTGTTTAAAAGGGAAAACATATTTTAAAGTAAGATTATTTTAAAGAAAAGAAAGTACTTGAAATATTTTAAAGAATATCTTAGAACCTAATTTCTTAAAAAATGATTTTATAACCCAAATCTAAAGTCATGATATAACATAGGTGGCTAACTTTGGGAAATTTAATTAGGCTAAAACCTATAAAATAACCCTAAACTTAAAATTAGTGTTAGAACAAATAAATAAAAATATGGCAAATATCACAAACAAAGACATAATTAAAATAAATTAAAATGACTTGGGCCTGGGCAAGTCCAATTCCCAAAACCTGCATAGTTATTAAATTTAAAATTGGGCCTGCCCATTCCCTTTCTTAAAAATTGGGCCTGCTGCAATTTGGGCCCAAGACCCAATTCTCCTTTTAACCAAATTGGGCCTTTGGCCCTTTTCTCTTTGTGTTAGCATGTGGCATACACTGGTTGTATACCAGTGTATACGATAGGTACATTGGCCTCCAGAACCTGTATAATCAGCGTACTCCCGAACACGTATGCTATCCCAATGAGGTACGACTCAAAATATGCAGGAGGAGGTCCAAAACGGACCCCAACAGTCGTCACATGCCACAAACAATAAAAATACATAAATAACAAGTCCAAACACTTAATAAGAGAGTATATCAACACAAAAAATCTAATTATAAACCAGACACAGCATATTATCATTTTTATCTACGAAATAGTATGAACTATCCTTAAAAAGTGAGCGACCAAGGTTAGTAAAAATAACATATAACTCATTTTTTTTTTAAAAAAAAAAAGAAAAAAAAAAGCATACTGGGTGTTTGGTTTTGAGAGCAGATAAGCCCTTATCACTAGATTAGACCATTCAATCTATTTAAAACATTACACGTACTAGAACAACAAAATAGAACAACAAGAAGAGAACAAGAAGGGGAGTAAAGAATAACCCATCGCAACTTTGAGCGACATAGCAATATTCTCAAAGAAAACAAAAGCAAAACAGTCGACAAACATGCTTTCCAACGCAAAAGGTGTCACAGTCTTCTCTTAGCAAAATACAACCTTTTGGCATCGGAAACGTCCTTACGATTAACAACAATGGCATCCTAGAATTAACTAGATGAATTTAACATGCTTAAGCCTAAACATAACACTTTCAAACCAAGGTAAAAACAGAACACTGATGCAATATGATCACGACAGTAGACAAGAAAATACTCAGCAAACACTGATACTTTCGACATAACAAAATCATGATCACTCCAAACCAACCCCGAAATTGCTCGCACTATTTAAAGAAGAAAACACGAGATATAGACAAAGGTTTTACCTCTTCGAAGGCAGCGAAAAGGGACAACGAGTCACACTACGAAATCTACACCACCCCGACTGCTATGAGCCTTTTACGAACTTTCTCTACTCCGGAAATAAACAGCTAACGATTTCTCAATGAGTCAGTATGAGTATGTGAGTTGTTAAAGTTTTCACAATTTTCAGAAAGAAGAAAACTATCCTAAAAATCCGAGAAGCAAAATCCCCAAAAATTTCTCCAAGAACCGAAAATCCTCCCTGCACAGTGAACAAATGGGGGTTAAATACCCCCAAAAAAAGGCAACAAAAACGGGCAAAAGCATGGGCAATTTCGACATTCAAACCCAAAATTTGAATCCAAGCTGGAATCCCTTTTACAAGTCTCATATCTCAACCATTGATTTGAAGCAATGGTTTAGATATGAGACACGTCAAGGATTTCCTCTGACGCACAAGGACAAGGTGAAGAAAAGTTTGACCATTTTCTTGCTCGAAAATGGCCACTACTGGCCTGGAATTTTTCTGATTTCGGGCTGTTTTCTGATGTTTTTTCGATTTTGGTTTTGGGTTTAAGGGGAAGAAGACAATGGGGAGGGGAGCGTGTGAGAGAGAGGGAGTCGTGGTTTTGTCAAAATGGCACCTGGCCGCGCCTCTTTTTCTGGTTGTTCTCTGGTGCTCTCTGTTTTTTTCCAAAGAGGGGAAAGGAGAAGAGAGGATCGGGTGGGGGAGAAAGACAAAGGGGAAAGGGGTTAATAGGGGATGTGGGCCGGATCGGGGTAGTTTGGGTTGGGTTAGGGGAAAAACATTGGGCCTGGATAATTGGGTTAAGGATTTGAGTATTAAAAAGGTTAAAAAGAATAAAATAAAAGGTTTGCAAAATTAGCCACTTAAATTACAAATGTGACCAATTTGAAATCAATTGATTAATTCTACCACGAAATGAATTAATATAAATTAATTAAGGAGCTTTTGAATATTAACAACTTAAAAATAATTAAATTAACTACGGGATAATTAATTCTAAAATAGTTAAAGTAAAGTAATTAGAGATAAAATCTATTTGGGAATCTTTTTTTTTTGAAAAATTAACAAAAATACTTAACTATCAATACTTGAAATAAATATATATAATATGCAATATATAAACATAATTAAAATTAAAAGATTTAAGCCTAAAAATCACTCAAAAATATTTTTTTGCATTTTGAAAGCTAATTATTTCAAATTGTTAAAATTAAAGCTCGATGATTAATTTGTACTGTGGAGGGTCAAAATTGGGTGTCAACACTAGTTTCAAATAAATCAAAGAAAGCGGGTGAATAACGTATTTTTTATAAAACTTATCAAAATACAATATGTGCAAAATTGAGTTAAGCCATAAACTAGTCAATAAAGCGACCGTGCTAGAACCACGGGACTCGAGGGGTGCCTAACACCTTCCTCTCGGTCAACAGAATTCCTTACCCGATCTTTGTTTCGCAGACCAAAAAATAAAGAGTCATTTCCTTTTGAATAGGGATTTAAATTAGGTGACTTGGAACACCAAAACTCAATTCCAAGTGGCGACTCTGAATAAATAAATTAATCCTTTTTCAAAATGTCACTTTAATTGGAGAAACTCTATTTTCCAAACCACCACACACGAGGGAAAAATAGGGGTGTGACACTCCTCATCACATAACTCAACTCAGGTAAATCATGCAAGTTTAAGGTTTGAAATCATGCTTTTAGAATTAGATCAGTATTTGATGCAGCTCAATTCGAAAGACTCATGATATGCTCAACTCAAGTGTTTGCCTGAAAGTTTCTCTAACCGACAACTCTCCACCCCACCATGAGCTTTGGTGATCTACAATGAAAAGACATCCTTTCCACGTCTGCCCTAAACTTTAATTCCAAGGAATAGGACGCCAACCTCTACCTCTCTCTCTTGGATCCAAAGAGAATGTCCATCTATTGGGACATGGGCCACCAAAGTTATCCTGTGTGACCATCTTACGCTGGCAACGTAGTTCTGGGGTGCTCCTAAATCACCCAACTCAGTGCTCAATACTCCTTCCAAGACTAAAATGTGCTCATAGAAATTAACTCAAACTCATCTCTTTGACTCATCTCGAACAAGTCAACTCAGTTCTCAATAACTCAACTCTATAACTTGGGACCATCATTCATGCAGATGCAAGACTTTCATTGATTTCGGTCAGATACATCATAGCATCCAGACTCAACACACAAGACATAATAGATATTCTTTACATACATGTATGAAACAAGAAAACATATTTCTCGGGTTCAATTTACTGGGTTTAGGAGGTTAAATTCAAAATTTTCAATTTAGTTAGTAAGCCAAGAAAATACTAAGTTTAGGGCTAGGGTATCAAGCATTCAAATAATATTCATATTCCATAGTAATAACGATGAAACTCATAAATTGACTCAAGTATATTCATGAAAACTCCAACATGTACAAAACTTTGGGAACTTAAGGACCACATGATTTAAAACATGCAATTTATACTCATGATCTTAACTCAAGAGACGAAGAGGCGCGTGGATGAACATAATCCAACACTTTATGTAGCCTTACGTACCTGAGATGAAGCTTTCAACAATCACTTAAAGGATTCTTCTTGAATTCCTTAATCTCAAGCTCTTCTCCTCTTTCCTCAAGCCCCGGTCTTGTTAGATTGGTAGAAAAGGACTTTAGAATGGGGTTTTAAACCCTTTTTATGTCAAAACGACCTAATTAGATCGTGTATAGAGTTTAGGAGGGGTTGAGAATTGTCTGGAATGCCCCTCACAAAATTTAGAAATTTCTCAGCTTCGGAATAACTCAGTCCGCGATGCGAACTGGTCACGTACAATGAATTTCCTCCAAAAATTTTTTGGACGAGTTTTTCCAATCCTGTCAAAAAATTTGAAAAAAAAATATAAGTGTGGGTCCGCTACTGAGGTGTGATGCGCCTCTGTCGCGCATCGACACTGTTTTGATTTTCAAATCGAAAAATTATCTTTTGATCGGGTCGCTCTAAAAATCAATCGAGACCATTTTTCCACTTAATTTTTCGTGCTAATCGCAAATCCGGCCTCGGATTTGCCATCCGAGCATGGAAAGATGTGTTACGCACATACCTCTCCTCTAGAGGTATTTTGATAATTTTATCGGGCGTTACATCTAAGCTCCATCCCTCCTTTTAGCATGAAATCTGGGAAATTCTCAAAACGTCAAATACGATATTTTACTATTGTATTGCTAGAAAGACATCTGCAAAAGGTATTAGGGTCACAACTGAATTATTTTCATGATGATATTAGATCAATATTCCATTCATTCGATTAAACTGAAAATTCGGTATCTATATATTAAATTATTAGCTTTCCTGACTATCTATCTATGTATTTGAGGTGTTACTCTTCTCTGGGTGGTGACACTAAAAACAAAGGAAGATTATGAGAGAAATTTAGTAGTCATAATTATTAGTCCTCCTTCCGCACTAAAACTGTATTTGAAGAACTTAGAAAGTAACACGTTAATTTCAGAGCCACTAAATTAATCATTTATATATAATTTTGAGAGAGAGAGAGAAATCGCTACAACAATGCTACACAACTTAGCATCGGGACACACGTGTAATACACGTGCCCAAGACTAGTTACAAAAAAGTCTTAAAAGGTCGTTCATTCGCGGATAAATATATTCCAAAATTATAACTTTAAGACTAATTTATTTTCACATGTTGTGGATTAAATAATACTTCTTTCATTTCACTTTGTTTATTTTATTTTTTAAAATTACTTTTCAAAAAATGATTTTTTTTTTTGTTTTTAATAACTCTTTAATTCTATATTTCTATATGATATATTTAAGATAATAAGATTGAATTAAGGACATTTTGGAACATTTGACATATCGCAGTTTAGAACTATAAGATTTAAAAGTTTTCTTTACTTTTTTAAATTCAAAGTCAAATCAAAACAGGACAAACAAATGAGAATGGATATAATACCAAATTGGATTGAATAAGATGGATATCCAAGATCAAGGGTCGGAACTTATACTCTCTTTGTTGAAGGTATAACTTTATTTCAGTAAATTAGAATTAATTTTATTTCAAACTCAATCATGAGATATTGCACCTTTATTTCGCGTATCAAACGACTACATTTGTGCACAGTTTACGAGTCATTAAACAGACATTTAGCGTATGTTTGATGACTTATTTTTAGCTTATTATTTTATGAATATGTATATCTATGTTATATGTATTACCTAATTCCTAGTAAGTAATTAACATCATCAAGGAATATCAAGGTCATATGAGTTATTTCGAGGGATGTTAATTGGAGAATATGAAAATGAGTTCCGTTTAGTCGGTAACAAGTTATTTTGAGATTAATTATTTTAAAATATAATTATTTTATCCTCAATGTAAGATATTAACACTATAATTCTGAGCTAAGTTGTTCCACGATTTTATTTCAATCAAACATGAAATAAACTCATCTTCAAATTAACCTCAAAATTAAATATATTGTATCCATCTTATCAAACGAGCCCTAAAAGTGTTAGGGCCCATTTGACCATGGAAATTTTCACCTTTCCGGAATTGAACTCTAAAATATACATTTGGCATAAAATTTCAAAATTCAATTTGAAGTTGAATTCAAGAATTTTTAAATATTAAAAAAAAAGTATTTTCAGTTTTTTTTTTAATTCCAAATTACTCTGAAAAAGTAAATAAACTACTCTAATTTATATTTGTGGCCAAACAAAATAATATTTTTTTTTACTTTAAAAATAAAAATTAATTATTTCAAACTTTACAATAAAACATGTTGGAAAGTCAAAGGTAATACCCAAGGGAATGCATAACATAAGGAAAGACTTGAAAGAATGAGGAGTGATCTCTTCCAATTTTATCTCAGCTTCTATTATTCACTTGGTCTCGATTATTTGATGCATGTAAATTTATGATTTTTTTTTAAAATACATTGTATACTTATTTTATATACATATCTTTTAAAATTAATCGAATGTTGTTTGTTGGGCATCCATGCTTCAAGAATAATAGAAATAATATGCTTAGTTGAACATCAAATTATTTGTATAAAAGAAATGATATTAAGTTATTTTCCCTTAATTCATTATTAACTCAAGAGGGCAATCTAAGTTATTACAAAATATTTCTATGTTCAATGAAATGATAGTGTACTCTGATGTTAAAATTCTATTAAACAATGGGCTAGCCATTGATAAATGGAAAAATTAGGCGACTTAAAATAAATATATACTACTTAATTATTTATTATAACTACAATGTAAATTAATCATCACTCACCACTATAATTTGATTCGGGTTGCTAGGGTGCGTCCAAAATTTGTATAATTAAGCATATAATTGTATAAATTCAGAATTTGTTTGTATAAATCTAGAATTTCCTAATTAATAAATTCAGAATTTGTATATGCTTACCCTAGATTGTTTTTAGCTATCATATTGATGCATTTGACTTGTATAAATTCTGAAAATTTTCTAAAATGTATAAATTTAGAATTTGTATGTACTTATAGTGTATGTGTATTGACAACGAATTATACAAGCTGATATGCATATTTGCGTTGAATTATATAAATGAATATGCGAATTATACAAACAACTGCTATAACTAGAGTTATGGAACGTAATTGACTAAACTGTAGCTATTTCGGTATATTAAATTTCAAGATAAAGTTATTTATGAAAATTCCGCTTGATAAATTGGTATAAGCTCATTCATATAATAATAAAGTCAAGATAAACATTTTTATAACTAATACCGAATAAGCAGATACACTCATAGAAATTGATACAAGCTTATGCATATATAGTCATATACATGATTTCCTTTTCTATTGGATACACTCGTAAAAATTGATAATATAAATATATAAAATTGTGAAACGGATTTACAAAGGAGGGCAACGAGAGAGGTGAAAATTGAGAGGGTGGTGACAAAAAAGTATTGAAATTAGTATTGGTGACAAGTTTGACCTTTGTCATTAGTTAAGTTAATGTTGTGATTAAGTTAATGATGGGTGTAAGTGTAAAGTTTTAAAACTTTTGGAACCCATCTGTTAAAAAAAACTTATTTTTTTTTTAAAAAAAAATCCAGTCGGGAGATTTCGGACTCTCCGCGACACGTCCGCGTCGCGGACTCGTCGCGCGGACACAGTTGATGAACTGTTCTTGGTCCAAAATTGTAGCATCATTTTTTTTCCGAAATCTGGGGTTTGTTTTTGTCATTTGTTTGGTTGAAATAACAAATATTGTTGTTTTGAAGCGTAATCCATTGTTTGGGGAATTTTTCGGAGCCTTTATCTAAAAAATTTTAAAAATAATTTGCCCGAAACAGTGACCCTCCGCGACGTCTCCGCGTCGCGCACCTGCTTATTTTCTGTAGAGAAAATATTTCGTCATTTTTCATTTGACCCGGGAGTTTTTTTTGAGAGTTTTTTTTGCTAAACCAACATGTCTTAACATTTTGAAGGATGAGTAGGTGGCCGGTGAATTTTTCGGGGCCCGTAGCGAAAAATCCCAAAATTTTAGGGCACGAAAACAGTGGCCCTCCGCGACATGTCCGCATCGCGCACCTGCCTATTTTCTGTGGAGAAAATGTTTCGTCCTTTTTCGTTTGACCCAGGAGTTTTTTTGAGAGTTTTTTTTTTGCTAAACCAACATGTCTTAACATTTTGAAGAATGTGTAGGTGGTCGGTGAATTTTTCGGGGCCCGTAGCGAAAAATTCCAAAATTTTAGGGCACAAAAACAGTGACCCTCCGCGACATGTCCGCGTCGCGGAGATGTCGCGCACCTGCGTATTTTCTGTGGAGAAAATGTTCCGTCATTTTTCATTTGACCCGGGAGTTTTTTTGAGAGTTTTTTTTGCTAAACCAACATGTCTTAATATTTTGAAGGATGTGTAGGTGGTCAGTGAATTTTTCGGGGCCCGTAGTGAAAAATCCAAAATTTTGGGGCACGAAAACAGCGACCCTCCGCGACATGTCCGCGCCGCGAAGGTGTCGCGCACCTGCTACGAAATTCCCAGCAGCTGCTGGAAATAATACAGCAACTGCTGTAAAAATTTTGGGGCACGAAAACAGTGACCCTCCGCGACATGTCCGCGTCGCGGAGGTGTCGCGCACCTGCTACGAAATTCCCAGCAGCTGCTGGAAATAATACAGCAGCTGCTGTACATTTCCCAGCAAATGTTGTACATTTCCCAGCAGCTGCTGCGAATAATCCAGCAACTTGCCAACTTGCTATAACAAGTGAATTTTTCGGGGCCCGTAGCGAAAAATTCCAAAATTTTGGGGCATGAAAATAGTGATCCTCCGCGACATGTCCGCATCGCGGAGGTGTCGCGCACCTGCAACGAAATTCCCAGCAGCTGCTGTACATTTCCCAGCAGCTGCTGAGAATAATCCAGCAACTTGCCAACTTGCTACAACAAGTTCTAACAAAATGTTTTCCATCGAGTTATTTCTATTGTTGAATTGGACTAAATTCCTTATATTCGTCTGTAACGATGAGCACATGGACTGATTAATAGAAAAAGCCACCGAAATAAGTCTGATTTAGATCTGCTATCGTATTGTTTGTGTAACTACTATCTCAATGTATAAGATCACTACTGATTCCACCTCAACGCATAAGATAAGTTGTAATTTATTACAAAACGTATCGACGCAACCAAGTAATAGTCACTTTACTTAGTCACCATCACTTACATATGCAATTGCTCAATAGATAGTTTATTACTTGTGAGTAAGCGAAGGCAATGTATAAGATCACTCGTGAATTTAACATTTTATTTGAAGTCAAAGTAACAAAACTCAACTTATCACTACATATGGTTGATACCATCACCTTATAGTCATCTTCCTATAGGTACTAATGAAAAATCAAAGGTCGGGTCCAGCAGCTGCTGGGAATAATACAGCAGCTGCTGTACATTTCCCAGCAGCTGCTATACATTTCCCATCAGCTGCTGAGAATAATCCAGCAACTTGCCAACTTGCTACAACAAGTTCTAACAAAATGTTTTCCATCGAGTTATTTCTATTGTTGAATTGGACTAAATTCCTTATATTCATTTGTAACGATGAGCACATGGACTAATTAATGGAAAAAGCCACCGAAATAAGTCTGATTTAGATCTGCCATCGTATTGTTTGTGTAACTACTATCTCAATGTATAAGATCACTACTGATTCCACCTCAATGCATAAGATAAGTAGTAATGTATTAAAAAATGTATAGACGCAACCAAGTAATAGTCACTTTACTTAGTCACCATCACTTACATATGCAATTGTTCAATAGATTGTTTATTACTTGTGAGTAAGAAGGCAATGTATAAGATCACTCATGAATTTAGCATTTTATTTGAAGTCGGAGTAACAAAACTCAACTTATCACTACATATGGCTGATATCATCACCTTATAGTCATCTTCTTATAGGTACTAACGAAAAATCAAAGGTCGGGTCCAGCAGCTGCTGGGAATAATACAGCAGCTGCTGTACATTTCCCAGCAACTGCTGTACATTTCCCAGCAGCTGCTGAGAATAATCCAGCAGCTTGCCAACTTGCTACAACAAGTTCTAACAAAATGTTTTCCATCGAGTTATTTCTATTGTTGAATTGGACTAAATTCCTTATATTCATTTGTAACGATGAGCACATGGACTAATTAATGGAAAAAGCCACTGAAATAAGTCTGATTTAGATCTGCCATCGTATTGTTTGTGTAAGTACTATCTCAATGTATAAGATCACTACTGATTCCACCTCAATGCATAAGATAAGTAGTAATGGATTACAAAATGTATCGACGCAACCAAGTAATAGTCACTTTACTTAGTCACCATCACTTACATATGCAATTGTTCAATAGATTGTTTATTACTTGTGAGTAAGCGAAGACAATGTATAAGATCACTCATGAATTTAGCATTTTATTTGAAGTCGGAGTAACAAAACTCAACTTATCACTACATATGGCTGATACCATCACCTTATAGTCATCTTCCCATAGGTACTAACGAAAAATCAAAGGTCGGGTCCAGCAGCTGCTGTACATTTCCCGGCAGCTGCTATACATTTCCCAGCAAATGCTGTACATTTCCCAGCAGCTGCTGAGAATAATCCAGCAGCTTGCCAACTTGCTACAACAAGTTCTAACAAAATGTTTACTACCGCCATATTGACGCAATATATTATAAAACATATGGATTGTATATTATAAAACATATTGGCGCAATCAAGTAATACTCAATTTACTTAGTCACTAGCACTTACATATGCAATTGCTCAATAGATTGCTCAATAGTTACCATCACTTACATGTACAATTAGTTACATAAGTTGATTGTATATTTTATTTGAAGTCGGAGTAACAAAACTCAACTTATCACTACATATGGCTGATACCATCACCTTATAGTCATCTTCCTATAGATACTAACGAAAAATCAAAGGTCGGGTGCAGCATCTGCTTTTCATTTTCCAGCAGCTGTTGTACATTATGATGACGACATCTTCCGGCTCACAATTTAATTCACAGCTACAAATAATTTGATTTACAAAATCCTCATACGAGATATCTCGATTCACAATCATTGCTATCATCTCGACCATTTCTTTGTCTTTCTAACGCTAAATAACGATTGTTCGAATCAACTCATTCACCACGACAATCAACTCCTAATACTATTTTGTCTCCCATGGATGATCTTCAAGGTACCTATATGAGTAACAGTTAAAAGCGCAACATGAGAAAAGTGTACAGAAATACAACAATTGCAACTACTTCATCATATGAAACCAACTTTGTTAGTCCAGCAGCTGCTGAACTGTGTGCAGCAGCTGCTGCGTCTTCCCAAAACGACCCAACAGTGCAGAAATGGCAACAATGGCCGAAAAATCAATAAAACCACAAAACACAAATAAATAGCACCAAATACACTTTTATCAGTCATAATAAGGATGAAAACTTACCTTTCAAGTACTTTCAAAGCCTACCCAAACAAATGCCCCAAAAAAATTGATTTCTTTTCACCCAAATTTGAAGCTCAAATCTTGTGTTGGGAAAATACTAACAACAACAACAAGAAGAAGAAGGAGAACAAGAACAAGAAGAAGAACAAACAACAACTATAACAACAAGAAAACCAAAGGAACCGATGCAAATGGGGGAAAAAAATCTCGCGGGAAATGGGTTTCGTTGGGGTCGCGGGAACTGGGTGAAAGATGGGAGGGTTTGGGGGTATTTTGGGTATTTTCTATTGGAGGGTTAAAGTGTATAAAATTGAACTTGGGGACCTTTTTGAACATTGACTTAAATCATTAACCATTAATTAAATTTTTGTCACCTACACTTAATTGTTAAAACTAGTGTCACTTTTTTTTAATTTCCAAACAACTTTGTCACCCTTAATTAAAAAGCCCAGAGGTGAAAATTGAGAGGGTGGTGACAAAAAAGTATTGAAATTAGTATTGGTGACAAGTTTGACCTTTGTCATTAGTTAAGTTAATGTTGTGATTAAGTTAATGATGGGTGTAAGTGTAAAGTTTTAAAACTTTTGGAACCCATCTGTTAAAAAAAACTTATTTTTTTTTTAAAAAAAAATCCAGTCGGGAGATTTCGGACTCTCCGCGACACGTCCGCGTCGCGGACTCGTCGCGCGGACACAGTTGATGAACTGTTCTTGGTCCAAAATTGTAGCATCATTTTTTTTCCGAAATCTGGGGTTTGTTTTTGTCATTTGTTTGGTTGAAATAACAAATATTGTTGTTTTGAAGCGTAATCCATTGTTTGGGGAATTTTTCGGAGCCTTTATCTAAAAAATTTTAAAAATAATTTGCCCGAAACAGTGACCCTCCGCGACGTCTCCGCGTCGCGCACCTGCTTATTTTCTGTAGAGAAAATATTTCGTCATTTTTCATTTGACCCGGGAGTTTTTTTTGAGAGTTTTTTTTGCTAAACCAACATGTCTTAACATTTTGAAGGATGAGTAGGTGGCCGGTGAATTTTTCGGGGCCCGTAGCGAAAAATCCCAAAATTTTAGGGCACGAAAACAGTGGCCCTCCGCGACATGTCCGCATCGCGCACCTGCCTATTTTCTGTGGAGAAAATGTTTCGTCCTTTTTCGTTTGACCCAGGAGTTTTTTTGAGAGTTTTTTTTTTGCTAAACCAACATGTCTTAACATTTTGAAGAATGTGTAGGTGGTCGGTGAATTTTTCGGGGCCCGTAGCGAAAAATTCCAAAATTTTAGGGCACAAAAACAGTGACCCTCCGCGACATGTCCGCGTCGCGGAGATGTCGCGCACCTGCGTATTTTCTGTGGAGAAAATGTTCCGTCATTTTTCATTTGACCCGGGAGTTTTTTTGAGAGTTTTTTTTGCTAAACCAACATGTCTTAATATTTTGAAGGATGTGTAGGTGGTCAGTGAATTTTTCGGGGCCCGTAGTGAAAAATCCAAAATTTTGGGGCACGAAAACAGCGACCCTCCGCGACATGTCCGCGCCGCGAAGGTGTCGCGCACCTGCTACGAAATTCCCAGCAGCTGCTGGAAATAATACAGCAACTGCTGTAAAAATTTTGGGGCACGAAAACAGTGACCCTCCGCGACATGTCCGCGTCGCGGAGGTGTCGCGCACCTGCTACGAAATTCCCAGCAGCTGCTGGAAATAATACAGCAGCTGCTGTACATTTCCCAGCAAATGTTGTACATTTCCCAGCAGCTGCTGCGAATAATCCAGCAACTTGCCAACTTGCTATAACAAGTGAATTTTTCGGGGCCCGTAGCGAAAAATTCCAAAATTTTGGGGCATGAAAATAGTGATCCTCCGCGACATGTCCGCATCGCGGAGGTGTCGCGCACCTGCAACGAAATTCCCAGCAGCTGCTGTACATTTCCCAGCAGCTGCTGAGAATAATCCAGCAACTTGCCAACTTGCTACAACAAGTTCTAACAAAATGTTTTCCATCGAGTTATTTCTATTGTTGAATTGGACTAAATTCCTTATATTCGTCTGTAACGATGAGCACATGGACTGATTAATAGAAAAAGCCACCGAAATAAGTCTGATTTAGATCTGCTATCGTATTGTTTGTGTAACTACTATCTCAATGTATAAGATCACTACTGATTCCACCTCAACGCATAAGATAAGTTGTAATTTATTACAAAACGTATCGACGCAACCAAGTAATAGTCACTTTACTTAGTCACCATCACTTACATATGCAATTGCTCAATAGATAGTTTATTACTTGTGAGTAAGCGAAGGCAATGTATAAGATCACTCGTGAATTTAACATTTTATTTGAAGTCAAAGTAACAAAACTCAACTTATCACTACATATGGTTGATACCATCACCTTATAGTCATCTTCCTATAGGTACTAATGAAAAATCAAAGGTCGGGTCCAGCAGCTGCTGGGAATAATACAGCAGCTGCTGTACATTTCCCAGCAGCTGCTATACATTTCCCATCAGCTGCTGAGAATAATCCAGCAACTTGCCAACTTGCTACAACAAGTTCTAACAAAATGTTTTCCATCGAGTTATTTCTATTGTTGAATTGGACTAAATTCCTTATATTCATTTGTAACGATGAGCACATGGACTAATTAATGGAAAAAGCCACCGAAATAAGTCTGATTTAGATCTGCCATCGTATTGTTTGTGTAACTACTATCTCAATGTATAAGATCACTACTGATTCCACCTCAATGCATAAGATAAGTAGTAATGTATTAAAAAATGTATAGACGCAACCAAGTAATAGTCACTTTACTTAGTCACCATCACTTACATATGCAATTGTTCAATAGATTGTTTATTACTTGTGAGTAAGAAGGCAATGTATAAGATCACTCATGAATTTAGCATTTTATTTGAAGTCGGAGTAACAAAACTCAACTTATCACTACATATGGCTGATATCATCACCTTATAGTCATCTTCTTATAGGTACTAACGAAAAATCAAAGGTCGGGTCCAGCAGCTGCTGGGAATAATACAGCAGCTGCTGTACATTTCCCAGCAACTGCTGTACATTTCCCAGCAGCTGCTGAGAATAATCCAGCAGCTTGCCAACTTGCTACAACAAGTTCTAACAAAATGTTTTCCATCGAGTTATTTCTATTGTTGAATTGGACTAAATTCCTTATATTCATTTGTAACGATGAGCACATGGACTAATTAATGGAAAAAGCCACTGAAATAAGTCTGATTTAGATCTGCCATCGTATTGTTTGTGTAAGTACTATCTCAATGTATAAGATCACTACTGATTCCACCTCAATGCATAAGATAAGTAGTAATGGATTACAAAATGTATCGACGCAACCAAGTAATAGTCACTTTACTTAGTCACCATCACTTACATATGCAATTGTTCAATAGATTGTTTATTACTTGTGAGTAAGCGAAGACAATGTATAAGATCACTCATGAATTTAGCATTTTATTTGAAGTCGGAGTAACAAAACTCAACTTATCACTACATATGGCTGATACCATCACCTTATAGTCATCTTCCCATAGGTACTAACGAAAAATCAAAGGTCGGGTCCAGCAGCTGCTGTACATTTCCCGGCAGCTGCTATACATTTCCCAGCAAATGCTGTACATTTCCCAGCAGCTGCTGAGAATAATCCAGCAGCTTGCCAACTTGCTACAACAAGTTCTAACAAAATGTTTACTACCGCCATATTGACGCAATATATTATAAAACATATGGATTGTATATTATAAAACATATTGGCGCAATCAAGTAATACTCAATTTACTTAGTCACTAGCACTTACATATGCAATTGCTCAATAGATTGCTCAATAGTTACCATCACTTACATGTACAATTAGTTACATAAGTTGATTGTATATTTTATTTGAAGTCGGAGTAACAAAACTCAACTTATCACTACATATGGCTGATACCATCACCTTATAGTCATCTTCCTATAGATACTAACGAAAAATCAAAGGTCGGGTGCAGCATCTGCTTTTCATTTTCCAGCAGCTGTTGTACATTATGATGACGACATCTTCCGGCTCACAATTTAATTCACAGCTACAAATAATTTGATTTACAAAATCCTCATACGAGATATCTCGATTCACAATCATTGCTATCATCTCGACCATTTCTTTGTCTTTCTAACGCTAAATAACGATTGTTCGAATCAACTCATTCACCACGACAATCAACTCCTAATACTATTTTGTCTCCCATGGATGATCTTCAAGGTACCTATATGAGTAACAGTTAAAAGCGCAACATGAGAAAAGTGTACAGAAATACAACAATTGCAACTACTTCATCATATGAAACCAACTTTGTTAGTCCAGCAGCTGCTGAACTGTGTGCAGCAGCTGCTGCGTCTTCCCAAAACGACCCAACAGTGCAGAAATGGCAACAATGGCCGAAAAATCAATAAAACCACAAAACACAAATAAATAGCACCAAATACACTTTTATCAGTCATAATAAGGATGAAAACTTACCTTTCAAGTACTTTCAAAGCCTACCCAAACAAATGCCCCAAAAAAATTGATTTCTTTTCACCCAAATTTGAAGCTCAAATCTTGTGTTGGGAAAATACTAACAACAACAACAAGAAGAAGAAGGAGAACAAGAACAAGAAGAAGAACAAACAACAACTATAACAACAAGAAAACCAAAGGAACCGATGCAAATGGGGGAAAAAAATCTCGCGGGAAATGGGTTTCGTTGGGGTCGCGGGAACTGGGTGAAAGATGGGAGGGTTTGGGGGTATTTTGGGTATTTTCTATTGGAGGGTTAAAGTGTATAAAATTGAACTTGGGGACCTTTTTGAACATTGACTTAAATCATTAACCATTAATTAAATTTTTGTCACCTACACTTAATTGTTAAAACTAGTGTCACTTTTTTTTAATTTCCAAACAACTTTGTCACCCTTAATTAAAAAGCCCGAGAGAGAGGGAGAGAGGCTAGCAGGAGAAGCAGTATATCCTAGATACATGTAAATTATAATTCAGATATATTGAAGCCAAATTGAAACTCAGACAAAATGCCTAATTTTCGAAACCATCAGTTCATTGAGTAATTAGCACCCATATTAGTGTGCTTTGTGAAATTCGCTCAAATTATAACCCGCTCAACCCTTCCAAGTTTGGGCTGATAATTGACCCACCTATTTATTAGCACGCGAAGGAAAACGTAGGTTAAGAAAAATGGAACAAGATGGTCAAAAGTCAGATTACTAATTGCTCACCTTTTTGGTTTTCTATGTCTAGGTAACAGGTGAGGCAAGATCTGGAATGACAAATCTCTTAATTATGATAAATATGTCCATTTTGCAAGTTTGTTATTACGGATAGTTCCTGCAAGTACAGAAAATAATATGGACGAATGAAAAAAGGCGATAAGGGATATCAAACAAGAAAAATAAAGTATATTATCCTTCCTCTTTCCTTATACATCAAGATACAAGTTGTTTCTAGTGAAAGATTATAAGCAGACCAAGAAAGCAACTTCTCTAGTTCTAGCTTACTCAAAGCTAGAGAAGCAATGTGCATGAAGTTTCAATTCTTATCCCAATCACTCACACCCTTCCTTCTTCCTTTATTTAGTCCAACAACACGATCGACGATTCTTGCAAAGACAGCATAAGGTTTAGTATGATATCATAATCTGCCATACATGACATTATATCGAATAGTCACAAGAATCTTATATGTCAATATTCTTCTCTGGATCTTAAGCTTCGTCCATGGTCAATGTAGCTTGTTGTACTTTATAACCTGCACCAAAAGAAATACGTCTAAGGATATTCCCGACGATGGCAAACCAATCTTGTAATTGATGTTTATTGTCTCTTCACATTAGTTAAAGAATGTGAAAATAAATATACATACGAGGAATGTGGAAAGGGTGAGCTAAACATGAAGCTTGAAGTTGTTCAGCAATAGTTTAATTTTGGCATAACTTCTATACAGAACAAGTACATTTGGTATGTGATAGTGTGATAGGTTTGACAAACTAAATGTTTGCTCTCTCAATAGCTTAAACTTTTTGACGAGATGATCACAAACTTTAACTTGGTATCATATCTTGCAAATTAGTCTCACAGTCTCTGTGATATCCTACAAGAAATTTGGATCTATTTTTTGGGATCCAAGAAGTATTGGACGAACTCAAAGTTGTTGAAAGGATGTTGCAGTCTCAAAATATAAAGCCTCCACACCAAGAAGACGGTGCTAAGTCATCCAAGGATCTTAAGCACCTTGAGACTATATGATCTAGAAGGTCAATTGGTGACGTAGGAAATGTCCTCAAAATCACCATATAAATGAGGCGGTGGATACATTGCAAGCAAATGATGATCAACTTAAAGATTAAGAGAAAACATAAAATGATCAAAGGGTGCAGAATTCAGTGGTGTGTTCATGTTTAAATAGAATTTATAATGTTGGGATTAAGGACATCCCGAATGAATGATCAAAGCCTCCTATCACCTCTCTAGAGTTTGCTAGATTTCTTTGATACAACTATTGTTGAATCTTCCACATGTACCTAAGTTATTCTTTACTCTCAGCTTAGAGCTTTCAACATGGTATATATTATTGAACTCTTGGGGGGGTATTTTGAAGCTTTAAGCATAGTATCAAGAGCAGACATGGGTGCTGAGTTCGACTCTAATTGTCATCCATCATTAAAAGAAATTTCTACATGCTTGGCCCATGAAGAAGAATAAGGGCAGCACGTGACAGGGTGTGTTACAGATATAATTAAGAAAACATTATGTATGCTCTTTCTAATAGCTTAAACTTATAGATAAGATGATCACACATTTCAACTAGCAAAACAGACTTTATGTTGTCAGGTTTCTTGAAAGTTAAAAGCTGCTTCGGTCTACAGCTTCATAAACTAGTTGTATAGTTCAGTTCGCCACTAAAGTCGGTTATGCTTTGCACATGGATACGTTGTTACAACTAAATGAAAATTAAAAACAAGAGTGTGAGAACGTAAAAATTCTGATGCTTAGCAATTTCAGTTCTTGAAGAAGTTATCTACTGTGCTGAATCTTTTCTTCTTGCTCCAAGGACCTTTGAATATTGTAAACAACTGAAAAAGGATCCAAAATATGCAAAATAAGTGCAGTGTAAGCATTACCAGGGAAGCTTTAGAGTATCTTTCAACCATCCGTGTTTTGAGCAGTTTGCAACAATTTTATTCATGCGTACAATAATCTCCGAAAATGTTGGCCGTATAAAAGAATCTGGATGCCAACATTCTTCAATCAACCTAGACATTGGCAAATTTTGTAAATGAAACATGAAAATCACCAGTGAACTTATTCTAATGAAATAAGATTAACAAAAGTATATTAGAGAGAGTCTTGCCAAATGATGGCGGGGAAGAGAGCCTGATTGTGCAAAATCCTCTTGTTATATTCTTTAAGATTGGTAAAATATAAGAAAATCTAAAATGAGGTAATGCACATTGTAAAGTTGAATATTTTATCATCAGACGGATAGACACAGACAAATATATTGTCCACTTAAAAATGTCCAAGATCTTCAAAGAGCTCTAGTAGGAAAAGAACGTCAAATCGAAGAATGCAAGTTTAAAGTCAAACGACAACACATAATGCTGGACTAAGCAGCCAGAGAGCAGAAGGCAAGGAAAATCATTCACAAATGAGTCATATTCATTAGAATGGTTAGGAGTATGACATGGAACATTTGCTATATTTAGTACGTGATGTAACTACTCTATAACTGCATACGAACTGCAAAAGACCAGATCGTGTCCAATTATTGGAAGTAAAAACGAATAGTTGCGCTTACTCTCTAAGGTCTGGCGGATACTTAGATTTTAACTTGAATGGTGGTCTTTTACCCTCTTTGCACATCAATCTAGCAGCCTCTTCAGGTGGCTTGGGATGAAAAGGTGGTGATCCCTCCATCATCTAAACCCAACAAAGTTACCAAAAATCAACTAAATTGTATACTGCACAAGATAAGATCTATAGGATATTTTAGGAAGACTCATTCAAATAAAAAAAAAGTAGCAGCATAGGAAACACAACAAGATCATTCAAATCATGAAGTGTTCCAGCAAAATGGGGGGAAAAAAAGGAATCTACATTACTTTGCATTTGGAAGTTGAAAATGACTTGATTTAAGAAAAAAAATAAAGTGAGAAACATATAAGGAAAGAAGAATGTTAAAGTGCTACTTTATAACACGGATGTTCTAGTTAGCTAAAAGAGTTACGTAGCAAAATGGAAGACAGCTATAACTTAAATTATCTGAAATTGAATCTGTACCTCATAAAGTAAAACTCCAAAAGCATATACATCCACACTTCTATCAAAAATTTCATCATTATAAACCTCGGGTGCTATATAGGTACCTACAAGTAACAAGAAAGAGAATGCAGTGGACAACAGTTATTGTAGTTACAATTCCTCCTGTCATGAAATTGGAACACCATCACCCGAAGTTTTTAAAGTGGACTAGTATCAAACTAGAAGGCTTTTGTAAGGACTATCATAATTTAAGTATATGTGCTCAAATTTAAATGTTTACTTGCACGGTCAATGGCTTGAGGTTGCAACGACTTTGCTTTGTCAGGTGAAATGTTTGACAATCTAATCAAACCAAATCCTGTAACTTTCAACAGGCCACCATTGTCCAGCAAAATATTTCTGGCACCTTACAAAAATTACAAACATTAAAAGAAGTAGATGTGTGACACGAGTACACTGAAAATGGTCATTTAATATATGAGAATCATAAAGCATTTAGTTTTCTTACTTTGGCGTTAAAAGACAATGGATGATTGGGTCCGGTTTACACTCATGAAGATAATTCATGCCCCTGAAAATAAGATCATGTGACAGAAACAGGATGCAACCAGAGAAATTAGAACATCTTATCAGCATAAAAATAAAAGATCTCAGATGTACTAATAGAGATTTTTATTTCTGTACGTATGAAGGTGATCAGACTTGCCTGGCAATATCAAGAGCAAATCTTAGAACCTTAGAAGGAGATAGACGTCCCTTCTTCTGAAGATAGCTACCCAAGTCACCCTGAAAAGTCCACAATACAACCCATTGGAAAGCTAAACCAAGATATTAGAGCGCGTAAGATCAATAAGAATGAAAATACAGCAGGAGAGTACTCACAGCACAAAGCTGAATGTACTCTTGATGCAAGACTAATTGAATTTTTCTCAATATTAATTTGATTTTCTTAAAAGTTAAAAACGACAAGGAACCCTCAGTGCTACCCTTTGGGTGCCACACAAGGTAAACTCCATTCTTGTGCAATAACTCGCAAACCACAAAGGAGAGGTAAATCGCACTAGGCAAACCAGTGTAACAAGCGCAATCTAGACGGCCAACCCCCCCTATTGTCGCAAGCAAGGGGTTTCGAACTTGAGACCTCCATTACGGAAGTCCCAAGCCAAACTATCTAAGCCACCCCGAAGGGTTTCTCAATATTAGTGTATGCATAATAACATACAACATTGACAATATATTGTGTAGGTGCATAGAGTGAAGAAGGGATTTTATGGGGAGCAAGCTGAGATAGAGAAATAGAGAGAACTTACACTTGGATGATGTTCTATTACTATCATCATTGGTATATTTTGTGTAACAGCTCCAACAAACTGAACCACATTAGGATGCCGTACTCTTTCCAACAAAGTTAACTCATGCTTGAAAGCATTTCTGCATGTGAAGGAAATGGAATTAAGAAGAACAATGAGATTTGACAATCCTAAATAACAACTTGAAAATGATTTGTTCAAATATGAAACTAAAAGAACATAACAACAAACACTGGTTCTATCATTTAAACCAAGATACACTTCAGAAGATAATCTAAAAGATATAATACTGTTGAAGTAAAACTAAAGTTCTGTCGTCTCGTGAATCAAGGCAGTTGGAAATAAAGCATCTCCACCGAATTACTTCAACGTCTGAGCGAAAATTTGCGGTAATCGCACAAGAGTGAAGATTATAAGTTTTTTTTATTCAGAGAGCACCAGAAGAGGTAAAGCTATCAGCTTTTCTTTCAAAGAAACCCTGAGCTACTGGTAGTAAAAAAGAAAAGAGGCTGGGTTTTATGCATCCTAAGTTTGGATGTCAGAGAAACGTTAGCAAGGATGAACAAGATTATACAGATGTGCATTCAAAATTTCTGGTTTCAAAATGTTTGAATGAGAATGCCTTAAAAAAGGCCTCCGTAAGGACCATGTGTAATCTTCAACTTATTCCATATTTGAGTATTAATAAAGAGAAATTTACCTACAAGGTTGAATTTCCTTTTTTTTAAATGATCGTGGTGCCTAGGCCAGTTTCCCGCACCTCAACTAATCCCATGGAATACCTACCACCTCCCACCGTCAATAGGTATCAGGTAATTTTGTCCACTAAGGCTAGGATAGCTGGGAATAAATCATCTAGTGCTTTTTTAATGATCAAAGGATCACATTCATGGATAAAGACTGTTGAAGTATTCTATTCACATGAAGCAATGTGACCCGATGATTAGAAGGAAATACACTACAATATTTTTGATAAATATATTTCCGGCTGCTTCAGGGATTTGGTTTTCTTATAAGAACTTGATAAAGGCACCTTATAGATCCATTTCAATGCTATGTTCCCAATCTACCTTGTGTAAAAAACCGCAAGAACTATCTATCAATCAGTAAATGAAGGTCAGTGTTGGATGTAAGCACCCATAATGATGTGATCAAACTGCTCATAAGACTGTAATATGACAGAACACAACTTAGCAGAACATCCTACTTAATCCAACATGAAAGCGCTCCAATATGTCCTGATTTATTTTCTTGCAAAATTACTTGTTGACTAACACTAGGAAACTTTTCCTAGTTTTCTCAGCCTAATTCCTCCAAATTAATATAATAGAAATGTTCCTATGGTCGTGAATCAGGAGATCAACAGAAAATAAGTTGACAACATACATAATTTCAGGGTCTGCATAACTATCCTTGTCAAGTATCTTGACTGACACTTTTGTCCCATTCCATTTAGCAACTTGATACGAACCCTGTTGAAAGGCAGATGAGTTTCAGCAAAGTTGTTAAGAGAAGAATAAAAAAAGTAACGACGCAAAATTAAGCACAAATTGCATGAGGAGAGGCAAGTTAGTACAGATGTCTCATAGCTTTCTTCAGGAAGCAGAGCAGGAAACAAAATGTTCTAGAGTTTGCAAACGTTAGAAATTTGAGGTCTTCAATGAGGTAATGTTGATATTTGCTAATCTTAACTTGAAGCCAAATGAACTATAGTTGAGGACATAATTGAATTAAGAAGTTTCACCAATTCAACAAATTGAAAATATAAAAGTTTACCTAAAATCTTAGAGTTACAACAAATTATTCTCTGAAGCCATCACAAGTTCAGAGGAGAGCTAGAACTGATTCAGAAAAACCTACACTAGTAAGATAATCTCCTGGTTATGGATAGATATGGATCGATGCATAGTAGCAGTAGTCAATCTTTTCTGTAGAAACATTGGAGTATCGTCTATTTCAATTTAGCTCATAGTATCGTAAGTAATTGCTCCTGGTTGTTCAATCATTTAAAACCAAAATCATTCTTTTGATAAATAATCACTATGAGTCGGACCCAACAGAACTTGATCATTTAAATATAGGTTCTACAAAGTGTATAGTTCTCCTAGTTAAAATCTAAGAGAGAACCATTATAACTTTTGAATCTTGCTTATGCTGGGCATACTGCGAACATGGCATATGAAATGCTTTGATCATTTCATAAAAGTGAAACATCCAAATGCTTATTTTAAAATCAAGGAAACACCTTACCTTTGAGATTCCATCCCTTTTCCGTATTTGAAGCTCCAGCGGATTTAGTTCATATTCTGGAACTTCTCGAGGATTTGCTACAGTCATTGGTGTGTTTCTGAGTTTCTAGCAACGTGACAAATACTCAGCACCGTAATATCATAAAGCTCACTTTAACCAGAAAGTTATCTTCCCACTTACCGGGACTTTGGCCCCCCGGGCCTTTAAGATATTATAAACTTCATTATTTCCATAGTATTTCGCATCAGCTGCAGCCTGCCATAATATTAAGGGAGTTCAAGGCATGCACTAGGACCCTCATAAAATGCAAAAACATGGACAAAATTAGAAAATTAAGGAGATACAGAGTCTGTAAATGTCACAACTCTGCATTTTTTTTAATCTCAAGTTAGTCTTGCGGAAGCCATTCGAATCCTTTTTGATTGTACAAGACTTAAGTAAGTTCTTCTCATCTTCTGTCACTAAAATTTCCGTCTTTCTCTAGTCCTTCTCATGATTCTTCACAAATTACAGAAGAAATTCGTAGAAGAATTGTTTTCCAGACAAACTAAATTTCACTAACAATATTTCCACAAATTATCCAATTAGACTTTTGATTCACCGTATTTACTTGTACATAATTATCAAAGATAACATACCAAAGAGAACAGCAAACAAAGAATAAGAAAAAATTCTCATAATTTGGGCTCATTGGCGTGCCATAAGTGACAAAGATATTTTCATAAAACAAGGGCCCCTAAGCTCCCGATATGCACAAGGTCAGCTCGAACCCAAAAACAACTTTACACATTATACCAAACTCTATTTTCACAAAACATTATACATAATTCAAGGTAAGATTCTATAACACTTTCGATCATAAATATATCACACATATACAAGTTTGATTATGATCCAAAAAAATTTACCGTGCTTCCCCATCGATCGCGAGCATCAATATTTGCCTTCCTACTCAACAAGAGCTTAACAACTTCTACCTGTCCTTCACAAGCAGCAATATGCAAAGCAGTCCTTCCATCTAAATCAATACTATTAACATCGACATCTTCATCCAACAACTCCTTCACTCCATTGACATCACCCTGACAGGCCATAAACAACAATTGCATGGTGGAATCCAAATTATCCGGCACAGCAATCGTCTCATTCTCAAAGGACGGACACCTCCGTATCGGATCGAGAGACGATTGCCTCCCAAAACTAAACCGCATGTTGTTATTCCTGGGATCCATTGAATTTTGCCTCTTGAAACTGAATTTCCCACTCATTCTCAATGAACCGGTGGAGAATTGCCTAGATATTCCTCGTGTTAATCGCTTTTTCATATCCATTGTATGGTTCATCTAAAAATAAATTCAGAATTACAATAATTTGATCATAATTATAGAAGAAATGTAAGGAGATTTTTTTGTGAAAGAATTAAATAGTTGAGAATAAAATTCTCAGAGAGAAGGAGAGGTGCGTTAGAATGGAGGAAAAGGGAGGAGTTTGAACTGAAATGTTTTCAGGTACAAACATCCACACACTTTCACGGAAAATGCGTTATTCTGCTGATGTGTCTCGCGTCAATACTCCTTTTTTTTTTTCATTTTTACCAATCGAATGTTATTAAAAAAATTAAAAAATACTTTTCAAAAATTCTATGTTTTTACAATTTCTTATCTCTTGGGTGAGAGACATTAAAACTCTATTATATTATTAGGAAAATAAATGGTTAGAATTATTATTGTAATATAAGAAATTGAGTAATTTTATCATGGTTACTTTGGTCTAATAAGTAATATCATCTCATTTTGATATGTCAAAAGTGTTAAGAAAGTACGATTAACATGGTATGTATGAAATAATTTGAAGTATACAAAATGAAAAATTTGAGCAATTTAAAATAATACTAATTTTTTTGTTTTTTTAAAAAAAATTAGTATCATCCTCATTGTCATCAAGATATCATGTTGAAATGGTCTACATTTGAATGTAGATCACAAAAACTGCCTTTATGTTGGGGAGATGTATTCCCACAGCTAAGAATAAGATAGTTGCTTCAGTCAACTTGCAAGTTGAAATTGTCAAACAAGATGTTGACTTAAACAATATCCTAAAATATCTTTTACACAAATTAATTAATCAGGATAACAACATCTTATAATTATTTCTTTCTTTTATCAGAGAAGGACCTAAAATGCCCTTAAACTATTGGAAATAATATAAAAATACCCTTCATCCATCTATTGGGTCTAAACTGATCCTCATTCACCTTTTTGGCTCACCTATACCCTTGAAACTAACTATTCTTTCTTTTTTTTTTCTTTTTTAAATATTTATTATGTTTCATTTTCTTATGGAATAAGGTAAAACTCCATCCTCAATTATTTTTTACCAAAAAAAATCTTATAAAATTTTTTATTTTATTTTTTTAAAGTTTATTTTTGAGTTATAAAGAAAGATATTATTTTAATTTGGACAAAATAAGTAGAAAATGTGATTAAATTTTTTTTTTTTAAAAAAAGTTTTGGACCATGAAGAAGGTATATTTTTTCGTGTTTAATAATTATAAAAAAAATCATTAAAAAACTCTCTTAAAAAATCTAAATTTATAACAATACATATTTTGAAATTTTAAAAAAATTTGCACATACTTATATTTTTTGTAGACAAAATAATTAATCTTTTAAGGAACAAAGCAATTTATTAAAATCGATATGGCTTTCTTTAATTTTTTTATTTAATCAAACTTGAGTAGTTTTTCGTTATTTCTAATATAACATTTGAAAAAACAAAAACTTACTCTTTGGATAAATTAAAAACTTACTTTTTCATTAACTTTATATATATATTTTTTAAAAAATTATAAAGCTAAATCGATTAATTATTTTTATAAATCAATTAGACCACGTTTTTTAAAAATCACTTTGATCCTTAAAGAGATACATTATTTCAGTTTGGATAAATTATGAAAAGAAATCTAAATTGATAAGGTACACACATATGAACTAATAGAGTAAAAAGACTGTTTGCAATAGATCCTCAGTTTATTCTAGTATTGTTTAATTACATTAATAATACAGAAAAAATTTACATAATGATTTAATCCGTGTTTGTTTGATTGGTCAAAGTTTTTATAAGTATTTTATCAAAAATAAAATAAAATGACTCTTTCCTAGAAGTAACACATCTTAACACTACCCATCAACACCTTTACCAAGGACCTACTTTACCTAGATTAATATAAATATTTTTAACATAAAAAACGTTTGCTTATTTATCGAACATCAAAAAATAAATGAGTTTGAGAAATATTTTCTTTTCATACTAAATACACCCCTAATTCTAATGGAGGTGAACAGGTAACACCAGCATTCTAAAAAAATGATCAAAATAGTCTTTAATGCATATATAAAAATTGAGTTATTTTAGTCCATGATATCTCTCTTAACACTGAAATAATCTCTCTATCTCTATGAGATAGTGATAAGGTCGGCGTACTTACGTACATTTTATCCTCTCGAGATCCTACTGTTATCTTTAATGAAGTGAATCTCAGTCAAATAAATATCTAAAAATTATTTTAGATTATAAATTTCAAAAGTTTTTCTTTTTTTACTCAAATACTTACCAAGTCAAATGATATCATATAAAATAAGATAAAAAAAAATATAATAATAATGTGACATGTGCTTAAAAAGAAAAAAGAAACTCATATAGTCAATCTTAAATTATTTAGAAGTGAAACATTACTTATTACTATTATTGTTGTTAACCTAATCATTGCTTGTTAATAACTCCATAGTTGATTACATGTTGATCCTTCACCATATGGGAAAAAAACAAAATGAAAGACTAATTAAATGTAGAAGCAAATGAAAGGGGGACAAGTAAAAAGGTGATTAAGACACATTGTTGCTCAATTTGTAAGACAAATATGGTGGGCCCGGAATACTATTCCAATAAACACTCCTATAATTTTTTATTGAAAAAATTTCGTAACTAGGGAAATATATGATATGTATTTATATAATATCATTATAATTTGAAAAAAATTATAATTTATAGCTATAGTTAACGTTTTATTACTATAGTTAGGATTTTGTTGTTATTTTCTCTCTCCTCCCTCTCCCAGTTTCGCTCACCTCTCTCTTCCCTCTCCCAATTTTGCTTGCCACATATATATATATATATATATATATATATATATATATATATATATATATATATATATATATATATATATATATATATATGCAATTATTTGACAGATCTACACATACAATTTGACAAATATACATATACAATTTGTCTCTCTCCTCCCCTCAAGATCACATAGTCGAAATTATGCCGTGTAATTATGTAAAATATAATTATTTGATCATATTAAATTTCATGTGTAGGCTATTTATGAAAATTTCTCCAATTTATCTCATTATAATAGTACTCTCTTCCTCATTATTTTTCAAGAATAAGAAGAAATATTCTCCATATTCTTCATCAATGCCTGACGAGAGAATTATGAAGACCACCTCAATTTTTTCATTACTTTTAAATCCAGTATTAAAATATTTTTTTTTAAAATTTATTTTCTCAGATATAATTTTATTTTCACGAGCGATGAAACTTGTAACAAAAAATTATAGTAATAGCTTGAAAAATGATGGAAAAGGAAATTTGAGAAATGCATTAACTGGTATGCTGAATGAAAGGGTCAAGAAATTTTGAAGAAAAAAGGATTTTGGTTGAAGAAAAAGATGGAGAAACATAAAAAAATAATCATAATTAAAACAAAACAAAATGAAAGAGTAATTAAACGTGGAAGCAAATAAAAAGGTGATTAAGACACACTGTTGCTCCAATTTGTAAGACAAATATGGTGGGCCTAAGTAATATTCACTTATAATTGACTTGTATTCTCTTATTATTGCCATAATATTTGATTTGACATGATACTTAATAAAAAATAATTTATAGATGATTAAATTACTTTATTAAAAATAAATAAATAAATTTATTCTTACTTATAAAATATGATTTTTTTAAGACGAAAAAAAAAGAGAAAAATGAAATGCGTCGTGTCACACTTCAATTGAGTGATTGAAAGTGACAAGTCACTTACTTTTGCTTCTACTCACCATACTAATTTATTGAATTTCTATAATACAAAATTAGCAATTATTTTCGTCTTTATTATATTTGATAGATGGATATGAAATAAATTATTTTTATATAAAATTAATATAATATTCAATTAAAAATATAGAAATTAGCATAATTAATATATGTAGAAATTATGAAGGATCTGTATATTATTTTATGCATAATAGATGGTGGAATAACTAATATTTATATAAATTAACATATAATTTTACTCCTAATTAATTCCTACATTACTAATATATGCATAACTTTAATCGGCTATCAAACAACGTTTCATTTTTTCTTTCATTTTTAAATTATGAGCCTAATAAAATATCTTCATCTCAATTAAGAGAAAGCAATTATCTTTTTTAATATTTATTACCCTTTCCATCTCAATTTATATGAAGATATTCCATTAGGCACAAGGTTTTATATTTTCTTTTTCTTTTGCAGGGAACTTGTGGTTATAAATTTATTTATTTTATTGATGGTAAAACAAGAATATAATCTTTTTATATTTAGCATACATTAAAAGTATACTCCCTTTGTTCACTTTTACTCATTACTATTTCGCTTTTTCGAGATCAACTTGACTAAACTTCAAAGCTAAATTGAAGTAACAAAATTTAATATTTGAAATCTTGGGGAGTTTTCAAAAATACCAAGTTTTTGGATAAAAATTACATGCCCCTACCAAATCATTGAAAAATACCATATAAAATACCAACTTTATTTACAAATTTAGGAGAGAGAGTGTTTTGAGTGTGATTATTGTGGTGTGTGGTATGATATAATAGTGTTGGAAAATGAAAAAGAGTGTGTTTTTTTTGGTATTTTGATAAATAAATTTTAAAGTGTAATTTTGGGGGTGAAAGTTGTTATTTGTGTAAAAATTTCAATCTAAAATTTAGATGGTTGAAAACTATACAAAAAATACTATAAGTTGCAATCCTTCCCATATTAATATGATAAAAAAATACATCTTAAAATATTAATCAAAGTTTATATAATTTGACCTCGATAAATGAAATAGTGACTGATAAAAGTGAACGGAGGGATTAATACACAGTGTTATTAGTAACATGTGAAGTGTAGTTTTATGGATGCATGGAACAATAGTGAACTAACGACAATTATCAATAGCCCAAGTCATTTAACAACTAGAGTCATTTTTGATAAACTATCGTTATAAAATTTGATCAATTCTATTTTCTGTCATTTAAGTAGGAAATGAACCAAAAATTCTCTTCCTTTAATTGCAACAATTATCAAAAACTTTGGTGCATTATGTGCTAAAAGAAAAAAAATATATGGGCAATCACAACAACAAACATAGATGTGGACAACATACCCAGTGAAAATCCCACAAATGGGGTCTGGAGTGGGGAAAATGTACAGACCTTACCGCTACCTTATAGAGATAAAAAAGCTTTTTCCAAAAGACCCTCATCTCAAAATCACCTCAAAAGCAAAAAATACTATATATAAAACGATAGTAAACATAGATGTGAAACTAGTTGATACTGATGGTTAAACCTTAATGAAGCATATATAGTGGTTTAAAACATTTCGCCATTGAGACAACCAGTAAAACTACAGAAAGAAAACCTTGCACTTGCACTCATGCTTAGACAAGGACATATATAAGTAATAGCTGAAAAGGGGACAAAAATTTCACATTCCAGTACATCAAAGCCATAAAATATCACTAAGAGCTTGCCCCGCCCATGAGTAAATGTTTCATTATTAGACGTATATCTTTCTTGGTACTCCTTTATAATAGTTTCAAGAATAGATATAAAAGTGAGCCAAACAAGTTCAATTAGCACATCGAGCATCTTGGCTGGCACAATGGTCATCATTTTAGGTTATATATTTTCAGTATAATTGTTGTCGCCTGTGCTTATTCACTTTTATCTTCAGGTCTGATGGAGTAAGCCTTGGAGCCACCAACATATGTTGCCTCAACATCAGCAGAAACTTCAGTTGCAAAGTCTTCCCATGAATTAGTTGACAAAACCACAAAATCCGCGTATTTTCCCGGAGACAATGAACCAACATATTTATCAAGAAAACATGCATGAGCAGCCAAACTGGTGTAACTGTCAGAGAAAAATAAACCAGGATAGGTAAAAAAGAACATACCAATGTAACTCCACAAGTAGAGTCTGGGGAGGGTAAGTACATGTAGACCTTACGTGCTACCTTGGGAGGTAGAGATAGGTAACAGAATTTAAAGGACATGTTCTTGAAAAAAAATATACAACTCAAACATATAATGAACCTCGTGAGGGATCCAAGTTCTCTCTGTTATACCGACATGGTTCACCAGATAAAAGATTCAAACCAGAGACAGTTAGAAATGTCAATTTTGGTGGGAAAGAGTAAATGAACAGCAACCATTCTTTTTCTTTTTTTTTGGGAGGGGGGGGGGGGGGTGGTTGGTGTTGGAGCCAGCTTGCACACACCTCAACCATTTTGCCGGGTACTGGGTACCTCCTACTTGCACAGGTGCTTGGTTGCTCCTGCCACTAGGTTTTAGGAAGATGGAAGGAAATTATCTAAGTGTATTTTATATTGGATTTCTGGTATCTAAGGTTTGAACCTACTTCATTGACAACTAGGACAAACCTAGGTTAGAAAAAATGATTTGCACTTTGATTTCAAAAAAAATAATGTAACACATCATTCGGTCCAGCACGTCATTGGTTTAACTGACTACTGTATCATCTATGAAGATCTGTATCTTATCACTGTGGACCTTCGATGAAATGAGACCTTAGTTGTAACAAATTGTTACTACTAGACATTTCAAATGTCAAATAAATTCAAATGGATCACACAGCTGAACTAATAGCAGCAGATTAGTTAGTTGACTATGATATTGATTTTCCACCTGTTGAAAAGTTAAAAGTGGCTGAACTAATAGAAGTAGATTAGTTAGTTGGCCTCTCAAATGAGTTCCAGGCTGACGGGAAAAACACCATAGATTTGCTACATAAAGGATTACCCTATGAGCAGATAAGAGTGGACTGCCAAAACAATACCTGAGTTTGAACAGAATAACACCACTACTTACGCTTTTAATGCATCGTCGAGACACAAGCACTCTGACGGAATCCAAGCCTTTTCCCTACCAGGAGGTACTCTCTTCATCGCTGTCCTTATGCTTTTCAATGGATTAATATCTGCTACCTGCAAAGGGACAGCAACAAAATATATGATATAACAAAATTTAACAAGAAATTGAAAACTGACAAACATAAACAGATGAAATCCAGAAATCACTTACTGGCCAATCCGAGCCAAATGCCAATTGTGCATTGTTTGTCAGGAGTGACTTGAACAGATAAGATCCTCTTTCTGCCCTTTCAAAACCAAGCTTTTTAGTTGCAGAATCAGCATCATCCAATAAGTGATCTGGCTGTTGATTTTGGATTTTGTTATACAATATTATTCGAGGCATCTTGAAAAACTTAGAAATTGACATGAATAATTTAATGGGTCGAATGGATAGTGATAGAGTTTGTTAGTCATTAGTTCTTGTATATTATTTACATAGAGAATTGAATTTGAGTTTCTAAATATTTAATCACTGGTGTGCCTTCAAAGCACACATATCCCAATCCTCACTATTTATTATATGTATGAACAGAATTAATCTCAACAGGAAAAATTGAGATAGAACAACCATCTGAAAAATAACCTGCACTGAAGCAATTACAGATTGTTCACCAAAACGAGCCACTGTTCCTGGAGCCAAATGTTGAGCATGCTCAATCTGTGTAGTAGTAGTTACAATATTTAGAAATTACTTGAAGATTCTACTCCTCGAAGGAACAACTGATCTCAAAAGTAGAGTTTTAATTGATTGATGAATCTCTAGTCTTTAGAGCAATTGGATATACCCTATGTCGTCGGTCTCTAATTTGTTTCTCAGAAATCAAAGAAGCATACATATCCAATATCAAGTCATTAGCTCTGTCACCTATGGCATGGATGCTGACCTGAAATGTAAACTGCAACCCTCAGACCAGGCAATTTTGCAACTTCAAAAGAGTTGAAATGGCAGATAACAATAAAATGAGCTAAAGACCTGAAGGCCAAATTTATCTGAAGAAAGAGTCATGTTGTATAGCCTATCCGTATCCACCACTTGTAACCCATAATTGTTTGGATCATCAGCATATGGCTACAAGACATGACAGATATCAGAACACTAAATACAAGCAAGTCCAGTTGCTTCCCGATAGGCCCTGTTACTTTGAAACACTGATCGGCTCATGCAGGATGAAAATGGAATGGATATTCAGAAAAATACTCCTCAAACAAGCAGGTCACCTATGTCCAACAAGGCATAGAGAAGATAGAACCACAAAGAGAAGTTTGTGGTTTAGAAAGGCTCTTCAAAACCAGAAAGTACTTTATTCTTACCTCATGAAATAGTGCACTGTTAGATCCTAAAGATCCATCAGCAAAAGCTTTGACACCACCCAAATAAATCCATTGGCTCAGCACGCGGCCTGACTTGCTCATAAGATCCTGAATACCAGTACAAGATTTAAAAAGATCAAGCTTAGTAAGGATGCATTTAAGGAGAAATGCAACATAATCCACTGAAATTAACTATCTGCCAGAACAAGAATGACCATAGAATCTTATGTAAGGGCCAACTATATTCATGAGACAGCTTTTGGGATTTAGTTACGCCCAAGATCCATTCTTAACAGTATGAGAGCAAACTCTGATAAGACCATTTGTGGAAAACGTCCCCACTTGACCTACATATTGATTTGGGTTTCTCACTCTCAACTCATCATCGAACCACTAACTTTGCTCCAACTCACTCATTAGTCTGTTGAACCTTAATAATGACTAGGAGCAGCAAACGTGCGGGTCGAGTCAGATATGGGGTGGTCAATGAGTCAGGTGAAAACATATAAAATAACCGACAATCAATATTTAATATGAATAAAAATGAGTAAATGTCACACATCGTATTGGGGCAGCTTGGACTAAATGGAGGCTTGCCTCGGGAGTGTTGTGTGACAAGAAGATATCACCTAAACTCAAAGGTAAGTTTTACAGAATGGTGGTTAGACCATCTTTGCTGTATAGGGTGGAGTGTTGGCCAATACAGAATGCACATGTTCAGAAGATGCATGTCGCAGAGATGAGGATGTTGAGATGGATGTGCGGGCACACAAGGAGGGATAAGATTAAGAATGAGATCATTCAGGAGAAGCTGGAGGTGGCACCGGTGGCTGATAAGATGAGGGAAGCGAGACTGCGATGGTTTGGACATGTGCAAAGACGGAGTACCGATGCTCCTGTTAGGAGGTGCGAGAGGTTGGTTTTGGGAGCTACACGGAGAGGGAGAGGTAGACCGAAGAAGTATTGGGGAGAGGTGATCAGACAAGATATGGAGAATCTAGATCTAACCGAGGACATGACCTTAGATAGGAAGGAGTGGAGGTGGCGAATTAGAGTAGCAGGCTGATTGGTTGGTAGCAGGGGTAGGCATGATTGATGTCTCTAGCTGTCATATGTGTGTTGAATGCATCGTATTTACATATTGACATGTGCTTTTTGTAAAGAGTCACTATTTTATTTCGATTTCTAGTTCTATTTTTCCCTTTGTTCCCTTTCCTTCCCTTTGCTATATCTAGTTTATTCTGCTTATGGGTTGTTGAGTCAAAGGTCCCCAAGAAACAACCTCTCTACTTCTTACGAGGTAGTGGAAAGGTTTGCGTACATTTCTACCCTCCCCAGACCCCACTTGTGGGATTTAACTAGGTATGTTGTTGTTGTATAAAAATGAGTAAATGTTATGGATAATATGGATCTATATTGTCCGTTGCTTCTTATTATGTAAAGAAAATAAGTACTTTCATATTACAATTTTTTTTTCCTTGTGCTTTTTCACCTTTTGGGGTATGTTAGGCATGAAAAACAGTATTTTCATGTTTTCCTAAAACATTTTTCTGAAAAATGAGTGTTCTTTAGTCGAGGTCAGGATGTCCAAATTCAGGTCTCGAGTTGGGGTCGGGGTCCAAAGTCTGATCCCAGCTCTAGACCCATTTCGGGTGGTGAGGTTTAACGGAAGTTTTGAAAAATATTTTCCTGATTTGGGAGAAGTTCTGAATTTGTTTTATTTACTTTATATATGAAAGGTAAGTTGGGGTCCAAAGTCTGATCCCAAGTCTGGACCTATTTCGGATGGTGAGGTTTAAGGAAAGTTTTGAAAAGTATTTTCTTGATTTAAGAGAAGTTCTGAATTTGTTTTCCGTATGAAAGTCATTTTTCTTAAATTGTAGGAAAATAAGTTCATTTGAGAATTTTTTTTCAAAACATTTAAGCCAATCAAACATGAGAAAATTGAAAATATTTTCATTCATACCAGACATATCCTTAATAAGTGCACTTTTTAGAGGTTCCTACACCTTTACATACTTTAAGAAGAGTGCAATTGGTGGATACCCATGTTATACACACTTTATGATGGATAGTATGGGTTGATCCATATTTGATCCACTTTTAAATGATTGGATAACCAATTCATTTAAAATGGGTTGGATCGAGCGGATACCCATAAATTCTACCCATTTTGCCACCTCTAAATTAGTGATTAAATATAATTTCCCTGGGGTTTTAGGTTTGCTTTTTTTTTTGTCAGTTGTTTTTCTGTTTTTAGTGCTAGAGTTTATCTCAATCACTTCCGCACAATTAGTTCTCTTATTGTTTTTCTGTTATCCTGGTTTATAGCCTTCATATGCTGCACAGTACAACAACAAGAACCATGCCTAATTCCCAAACAGGCTACTCTAAACTTTCTGGTTGAATGTCGACAGACATGTTACTGAGACTACCAGAAATTTGTTACATCAAGCTTCATTACCATTACACTTTTGGAGTTTTTCTTGTCATCAAGACATTTATCTCATAAATAGACTGACCACTCCAAATTTAAAAGATAAGTGCCCATATGAGATTCTATTTCAAGATGCACCCAAATATGATTCCGCTAATGTTTTCAGTTGTTTATGCTATCCGTGGCTTAAACCTTATGCTAGGAATAAATTAGAGCCTTGTTCAACTCCATGTTTTATTAGGATTTTCAAATAGATCCTATAAATTCAAAAAATTATATGTCCAAATATTTTTATTATTGGAAAACAATTTTCCTTTTGAAAATGTGTTTTATCACTTAAAAATAAAAGCACAGAAGATGTATCTTAGGAAAACCATTGTGTGGAACATCCTTTAAAGGATAAATTCTTTGGATTCAAATGTTTGTTATCAGCTTCCAGATGCAGTTGTGCCACTGCCCACATGTTCACTCTCGCCCTCCTCTGCAACCCACAACACCTCCATCACTCGGGTATTCTCAATCTTCTTTGCTGATTCAAATTCACATCAATGCCTTTAGTTTCAGCACTCCAGTAGTCTCCTTTGCCCCAACCCACCACACATTTCCTGTTAGATTCTAGACCTTCCCCAAACTGCCCCTTACTCATTTACCATCATTGAACTTCTCACCCTCCAATCTTCTGTGTTACAAATCATGCATACTTCACCATCCAAGCCTCTCAATCACAACCTACAGTGGTTTCCAACACATCTGCCCAACAATTGCCAGTAACAACCAAAACCACTTCCACATCCCATGGTCACACGTTCTACGACTAGTAGTCTTAAACCAAAACAATTCAATGTCACAGTTCAATTTTCTCCATCCTTAACACCTAGCACATACAGACAAGCCCACCCTCATTGTCATTGGAGAAAAACTATGAATATGAGTTTGATGTTCTTGTTAGAAACTGGACATGGGATTTGGTTCCATTCAGTCTTTCAATGAATATGGTTGATTGTAAGAAGCTAATTGCTTCGATTGCCAGATTCAAGGCTCGTCTGGCTGCCAAAAGATTTACACAGCACCCGGGTCTAGACTATCATTCAAACCTTCAGGCCGCTAGTCAAGCCAGCTATTGTCGTTTTAGTCTTTTCTATTTCTCCTCAACGCAGCTGGCCATCCATCTACTAGACGTGAACAATGACTCGAAGAAGAGATTTATATGCGGCAGCCCTATCCTCATCACTCCACGTGTGTGTGCATGCTCAACAAAACTTTTTATGGCTTGAAACGAGCACCTCATGCTTGGTATACTGAGCTCAAGAACTATTTGGCAACTGTTGGGTTTGTGAGTCTTGAGTCAGATTCCTCTTTGTTCACTTTTCACAATTCTGAATTTACTGTTTATGTGGACGACATAATCATCACTGGGGATCAATCTCGAGGTGTAAAATTTATTATTGATCATCACTATCATCGGTTTTCTTTAAAGGATCTCGGTCTTCTATACTATTTTTTGGGCATTGAGGTCCATCCGCTCACTGAAGGCTTAATTATGCCACAAACAAAAGTACATTTTGGATTTGTTACATGATGTTGGTATGCAGGAGCAAGGGTGCTCCACTCAATGCAAATGACTTCCACTACAATTCTTACTTCCTCAACCATATGGGGTCACAGCAATGGATGGATTGGTTCATAGAGATAAGCCTGAGTGCATCAGATGAAAATCAAATTATGCAGAACTGAGATCAAGGGAGGGAGTTTGTGCTTAAAATTTCATTGAAAGATAGCACCAAAACATCCCAATATATACCCCTTTCATCCATTATCAACCAGAATAATTGAATCATAAATGTGGCTGCTTCATAGAATGGAAAGATGCAGGTACTTCCTTGTCACATGGAAGAGAAGGATGATAATGTACTCAAAAGAATTTTAGGGAGAAAAGAAGGATAAAAGAACAAAAAGGAAAGGAATCATTTGTGCTTCAGATGAGTAGGGCACCCTCATCAGTAAATGAAGTTACTAAGGAATACCAAAAGGGAAAGGCTGAATTTGACACTAATTGTTTAGTCCAGACTTATGATAACTATATAGTGCTATGTAAATCCCATGGATAGTCTTGAAACAAATCTGGCATACTGCTTGAAATGGTAATAAATCTTGTGCACTTTTAACAATCAAGTTATGATATACTAATCCAAGTGTGAAGGAGGGGTTGGGGGAGGAACTTGCACAGACAAATATGAAACTTTAGAACCTTAGAATCCTTTTCAATCCTAAGATCTGCACCTTTTTCTATATCCATTGACCAAAATAAGGAGCAGAGCAATCTGTGACATTAGTTTTCCCGTTTCAGTTTTTAGCATGTTCTTAAAGAACCATTACATAAAGGGAAAGGGTCAAATCTGCCCCTCTACTATACGAAAAGGATCAATTTTACCCTCCATTATACTATCAGTTCAAAAAAAACACCGCCGTTACTCAAATAGTGCAAATATGACCCTCCAGAGTTAGGGCTGTCCAAGGTGAATAACCAATCCTATGTGGCAACAACATTTTGATGAGGTGGACACTACGTGGCGTGCCACCTAGTGTACCCAACCCCATTTACTCCTGCTCTCCCACTTGTTCTTCCACTACAAGCACTTCCTTCCTCTCTGTTGAAAATTGCTTTTAGTTACTGCAGTAGTTTTTAGCAAAATAAATTATTTAGTTTAAGATGAATTTGAATTTTGAATTTTAGTTAAGTTGTTGAGATATTTTAGGTTAGTTTGAATTTCAAATTATGCTGATTTTTATTTTATGTTGGCTATTTAAAGCCTTTCAATGCTTAATAAAATCATTGAAAGCCATTGAAAGCATTTCAATCCATTGAGAGACTTTTTCAATCCTTTTTTGCTGCCCCATTCTTTCTTTTAAAAAACCAACAGTGGTATCAAGAGCCTCATTGATCTTACGGGATCTGTAAGTTCTTTAAAAAACTACCATATTATTTTCAACCCGCAAGGGCTACCCTTTTTAACCCGCAAGGGCTACTTTTTAACCCGTCAGGGCTATTTTTAACCCGTGTTTTTTCAATACACAGGCTTTTTGAACCAATTTTTTACAAAAGAATGGCAAGCAGCAGTCTCTCCTTGAATGCCCCAAAAATTTTCACTGTGTATCAAATTTGGTTAGTGATAACAAAATCTCATTTTGAGAAATATGTTTTACGTGATATTGTGATGGAAGAAAAATCATCACAACAATTCTCTGCAAATCCTATCAATTGTCGAATGAAAGCACTTTCAAACCAGAGAAGATCATTGATAGTGTTTTTTAAGCACAAAATCAAAAGAAGAAAAAGAAAGAAGAAGAAACTTCGCAAATTCAAAAACAATCAAAACAATTCAGCATCAACCAGCAAAGCAGAAATTGAGGAGGAACAGTTTTTAAAATTGCAGTAACTAAAGCAAAGGAGGAGTGTTGAAAATTGCTTTTAGTTACTGCAGTAGTTTTTAGCAAAATAAATTATTTAGTTTAAGATGAATTTGAATTTTGAATTTTAGTTAAGTTGTTGAGATATTTTAGGTTAGTTTGAATTTCAAATTATGCTGATTTTTATTATATTGGCTATTTAAAGCCCTTCAATGCTTAATAAAAGCATTGAAAGCATTTCAATCCATTGAGAGACTTTTTCAATCCTTTTTTGCTGCCCCGTTCTTTCTTTTAAAAAACCAACACTCTCCATCAACCATAGACATTGATAACACCTACCATGGCCACAACTACTACTAATTAAGGAGTAGGAAAATCTGATATACCCACTAGTCATGCAATTTTATCGGGTATGGAATCCCAAAAAGAGGCTGGCCAAGCTGTTAGGAAAGGATCCCTATGATTGGTTCATCAGAAGTCATCAAGCAGAAAACAAAAAGGAGTGTGCTAGCGAGTCCCAAACAAAGGAAAGAAGGACATGAGAGGCATAGAGAGGACTCAAGGACGACGCTCAATAATTAGAATAGTCACCTTGCTCCCTAAAGCTGTCTTCTCTGTACTTGAGAAAATCTACTCCAAGTACTCAAATAAGGTCACAATAGTGATTGACGAATTTGATGGCCAGGCTAAAAATGATAATATGAAGCTGCGATAGGATCCATTTGGGCAAGAAGCTACAACCCAACCTGCAGAGACCCTACATAAACTAGAGAAGGAGAAGAACTTCAAAGTCCCAATGGAATACAATAAGGTGAGAGATGTTTCCAATGAGCAAAAATTCAAGTTAGTTTTGGCTAGAGAAAATGGTAACGAGAGGAAGGAAGTGCTAGTGAAGGGAGGGTAAATTGAGTTGGGGCACTGAGGAGGCATGCACCTCATCAAAATGTCACTGCCACATAGGATTGGCTGTCCACCTCATCAAAATATCACTGTCACACAGATTTGGGTGTCCACCTTGGACAGCCCTAACAGAGGAGGGTATACTTGAACCACCAGTAACGGCAGGGGTAGCTTTGGCCTAATAGTATAATGAAGGGTAAATCCCTTTTGTGGGAATTTGACCATTTCCCTTCTATAGTATGATGAAGGGTAAATCCCTTTTGTGGGAATTTGACCATTTCTTTTTACATACTCTGAAGGGTCGCATATGAGTTAATGTTGATTTGTCAAAAAATCAGATCTTCATATGAAGGAAAAACTCCAAAAGTAAAGCACTGTTAATCATGACATACCACTAATCGTGACCAAGTCTCCATTGGAAAGAATAAGCAAACTCTGGTCATCATATTTCCTGATAAATCTGCCCATTTATATACATCTGCAATATTAAGGGAAGTGTTACTAAGCTAATGATACATAAATATTCCACCCGTAGCTAGAAGAATAACTAACTGAGCATGACAGATAGAGAGGCAGTTCAGGCAGATCGTCAGTGTTTAGCATTCGACCACCCAACCTCAAACCATTCTTTGGGGACTCTCATTCTCAGCCCACAGCCCCTTTCAGACTCCCCTTTCCCTCTAAGAAGTGGATACAGTTTCTGATTATGGTTGGAGGAATCCTATCTTTCAATTTCCACCAAAAGAGTGAGAAAGCAAACCACATCGGCGGGCGGGGGGGGGGGGGGGGGGGGGGGGGCATATATTGGAACAGATGTTGTAGTTTTACCTTAGACCTTAACTGATCTGCATATTAACAGAAACATTCTTTTCACATCATTTCTTCTCTGTAAATGTGATAAAATTTCCAATAACTGGTTTGGTTCCCAAGCTGCTTTCATCATCTTAGTTACATTTTGCCTAGAAACTAAACAATATACTCATGGCATACACTGCTATATTTTACTGGAAATTTCCATTGGTCAGGTTTCAATGATGAGGCCTACAGATGCTTAACATCAACTTAGTTCTCCAATACCTCGCCCCTGCTGTATTATGGAGCAATCCCTCAAGAAACCTGGTCCATTACAATACCTCAGATAGTGAAAGAGAAGTAAGAGAAACTTTAGATGTTAAGCTTTGTTATTTTTCACATGTTCAATAGACCAACTTCTATATCCTAGTTGAAAAGCTAGAAAGTTGATCAAATTTGCCTATTTCATCTCTGATCAAGTAATGTATCTTTGAAATGTTTAAAGTTTACTTCCTAGTAAGATAACAGTATTCCTAAGAAGAAGAGTAAATTGATCTTATTCCATCTTTTATCTTGTTTGAACTGAAACCTGAAAAGTCCTCCCATGGGCACTCAGGTGAAGCCCCTGGAAAATATCGGCCAAAATCCACAACTGTTGTCACACCCCTCTTTAGTGCATGATTGCTAGCTCTTAACAGAGCTTCCCTCCTTTCATCAACTGAGGCTTCTGGGATGTGGGGAAGGACAAGCTTCATAGCAGAATCAATCAACAGACCAGTAGGTTCTGCAGTAAAGACCCAAAGAAAGTAAGGATCTTCTCTAAACTTGTTTGAACATGTAAAATTTAGTGAACTACATTGAAATTGGCGCATTTGATCTGGGTACTTTTTTTTGTTTATTATAAGGCTGTCAATCTGACTACTTGATTGATTCCACACAGTTAATCATACTTTTACCATGAGTTTTCGCTACTACATTTTAGTATGAATGGAAAGATAAGACAATAAATGTATGCATAACTAAACAACTTCCACAAATAAAAAATCGAAAAAAATTGTGGGCATGCTTCAGAAATATCAAAATCACATTACATTGTGTTCAGTTGCAGAACAGACACTTTGCTCAATACTAATGCAAACGCATAGGCTATCTTAACCAAGCATAGAAGCATCAAAAAGTACATAGATCCATGTCATTAGGTGCTTAAAAGATGAATGATACTTGATGCAATATAAGGTTCGCATAGTAATAGATTACTGCACAACAACAACAACAACATACCCAGTGAAATCCCACAAGTGGGGTCTGGGGAGGGTAAGATGTACGCAGACCTTACCACTACCACATAGGTAGAGAGGCTGTTTCCTGGAAACCCTCGTCACAAAAACCCATCAGCAGAACACGCTAGATACGATACACAGGCAAAAAGAGAAGAGCACATAATAATACCTAGATACAAGATAGTAAACATATAAAGGCAGATAAATAACATATAAAAGACAGACAATTACCACTCCTTCCTATCCTCCCTATTAGCCTGCTACTCTAATTCTCGACCTCCACTCCTTCCTATCTAAGGTCATGTCCTTGGTGAGATCAAGTTTCACCATATCGTTTCTAATCACCTCCCCCCAATACTTTTTTGGTCTACCTCTACCTCTACGTATAGCTCCCAAATCTAATCTCTCACACCTTCTAATAGATTACTGCACATGACCTCAAATCTTATTAAACTATATAAGAAACTTGGACTGTGACAGGCAAAACATGAACTAGGTGAGTAGAAACTAAACCTTGACACTTCCATGATATTGGCGATTAACAAAAGATGCCAAACCATTGACGGATTATACTCCCAATAATACAGCTACAGGGTGAAGGGTGTCCCGAGTCCATTTACTTATTTCCATTAGGATAGAAATTTCAAGAGGAGCCTAAACGCATGTTTGTTGCACTTACACCGAGGAAGAATGGGGAAAACTTTACATCCTTTTGGCCTACAAATCAATTGGAAAACACCTATAAGATTTTCTCAAAAATGCTTTCCAATAATTTTAAGGCCATAGATGCCATGATGACGATATCCCAAAACACTTTTGTGGAAGAAGAATGATTTTAGATGCACGTTTAATTACAAACCAGTTGATGGACTCCAGGACCAAAAGTTGGGAAGCATGTACACTGTGAAATTTGAATTTGGAATAAGCAAATGATTATGTTAAGGAGAGCTTGTGGACTTCGCACGGAGATGAAGGGGTTTGAACTTAAATGGACACAATAGATAAATTTAGGAAGACTATTGTCAAATTCTTAGACATAGTTGCAGAACCACATAGGTTCCTTCGAAAGCTCAGAGGGTCTACAACACGGCGATCCTACATCCGCACATGCTATTCATTATGGTTATTGAAGCACCTAAAAAGTAATAGAATAGAGCATCAGTTGAAAGGTGCTTGAGGAGATTCACATTTCACACTACCAAATAACAGAAAGATGGTGTAGTGATTAGCTCCAACACTAGAAGAAACTGCTATGGTTTTAGACAGTTGTGAGCCTGAAAATAAATCTGAAAGACAAGATCATCCAATGATGACATTCAGAAAAGGTCCTGAGCTGTAAGGTTGGCTCTTTTGAGGAGTCTTAAACACGGCGTATGGAATCTAACGACGAGAGAGTTGAGAGGAGGCTAGCAAGGTGACAGAAAAATATCCAACGAAAGTGGAAAGAGAGCACCACGAGAGAGAACACTGATTAAGAGCACGCTATCCAGTAGACAGAAATGCTATTCATCTTTAGTATCCGCACTTGGAATTGTTGCAAAAAGATTAGAAAAACTGCAGAGAAATGTTTTAGAAACACTGTTAGAATAGGAATAGGTAAATACAATCATACTTAGAATAGGAATAGGAATAACAATAGTATATTGAATCCTACTTGGAAAAGGATTATATTATAGTATCCTAGTTAGAAAGGAGTCTAATATAGTATCTATAAATAGAGTCTCAATGTAATAATGTAGAAAACAATTCAATAATATTCTTCTCCTATATTTCTCACATGGTATCAGAGCTTCTACGGTCTTGGTAGAAAAATAAAAGAGCTTCCGCTGCCGGCGGGCGGTTATGACCCATAAATGCCGCCCGTCAGACCAATGATTATGTTAGCAAAAAAAGATTAGATCACTATGCGTCAATTTTCGGTGACTTTCTAGGGTTGTTTTGTGTCAATTTCACACTGTCAGTGTTTGTGTAGCACCGAGCCATCATTCCGGTGACTACTTTCTTATATCTAATTTGTGTAGCACGTGTCATCTTTTCGGTGACTACTTTTTCATATTTATCATGTGTAGCACCGTTCCATCTTTTCGGTGACTACTTTCTCATATTCGATTTGTGTAGCACCGTGCATCTCTCCGGACTATTTCTCATATTCAATTGTGTAGTACCGTGAATTTTTCGAACTACTTTCTCATATCTGAGTTGCATAGCACTGTGTGTCTTTCTGGTGACTCAGATTTTATTTGCGTAGTTCCATGTGTGTTTTCGGTGACTCATCAAATCTAATTTGCATAGGGTCGTGCCATCATTCTAACACTACCATATAATTTTACATATTAGTAGGGTTGTGCCGTCATTCTGACTTTACCCGTATAATACTCTTTCTCAGTGGGGTCGTCTCAACATTCGACCCTATCCATATAATTTTATTTCTCAATTTATGAACACTTTCAGCCATCAAATTTAATAATTTGGCGCATAAGCAAGTTCCGACCAGTTTTAAAGTGACTTTGTTGGAGCGATTCCGAGATGATCCATATTTTTACTATTAGATTTCGAGCACTTTCTACTTCAGATTTTCTTTTGCCAAAAGGAAAAAGTTGGACATTAAGAATGTTTTTTCTATGTCAAGGAAGAAGTATATATGAAGCAACCACCTGATTTTGTTGCTCAGGGGGTGTTTGGTAGCCTTGTATATCGATTACGCAAGTCACCGTATGGTATGGAAGTCTTCTGAGCTTGGTTTGGGAAGTTCAACACTGCATTTTAGGATTTTATTACTCTATGTTTTCTCGACATTGTGCATCAAATCGAGTATTTCATAAGAAGACTAAGCACACTGAGATTGATTGTCGATTTTGTGAAGTCAAGTGATCAATTTGCAGATATCTCACCAAGCTCTTCATCGATCCTCGTATTAATTACATTTGTAACAAGCTAGGTACATATGACATGTATGCACTAGCTTGAGGGGGAGTGTTAGAATAGGAATAGGTAAATACCATCATACTTAGAATAGGAATAGGAATAACAATAGTATATTGAATCCTACTTGGAAAAGGATTATATTATAGTATCCTAGTTAGAAAGGAGTCTAATATAGTATCTATAAAGAGAGTCTCAATGTAATAATGTAGAAAACAATTCAATAATATTCTTCTCCTATATTTCTCACAAACACCATCTAGTGAATTAGAGAATAGAATATCCTGTATGAAAGTTATGTATTAGGGTTAAGAACTTGATGGTTGTCTTACAGAGCTCCCAGGGAAAATGTATTTAGAGGTTTTGGCAAGGAGTGTCATGTGTTGTAGAGGACAGTCATTATCGACAAGTGTAGAGTTTAAGTGGATAGGAGGACTAACTAGGTTATGTTGCCACATAATGCAACTCTTTGGATGGAGACAATAAAAGTGTGGGGATTTTAATGGATACGCTAGTCTTATAGGCCATGGAACTAGAACAGTTTCTAAAACAAAAATCTATGGAGAAATAGAGTGATGATGTCTCTTCATAGACACCTTCTACATCTCCAATATCCTGATCAGAAGACACCAGCAATAGCCCAGTTGTGGACAACAGAGGCGGAATTTTAGGGGACCTGAATTTTAGGAGAAACCTGCAAGATTAGAGATGGAAGAGCTCAACAGGTTGCTTGGATTACTAAAACCAACAAAAGAATATCATTTATGGATAAAGAAAATGAGAAATGGAAAAAAAAGAGGAATGAACCATCACATGTAAGTCTTTCTATGTCATAATTCTAGAAGGAGAGATAGGGAATGCCCTCATAAGACACTGATATAAGTGTCTTGATTACTTTAACAGAGGTATGGGAACCACCCTAACAGTACAGACTTTGAGAAGGATAATGAAATCTACATCAGGTGGTGCTTTATCTCAATTACATCAAAAGAGGATGTCAATCATTAGTTGATTCTCTGCTCCATCACATACTGACTATACTATATCTTGTGGAAACTGTTTGGAGTGAGTTGCTGCCGCCAAAACTATGAGAAGAAGAGCAGGGAAAGTAGCTCTTTTGTACTCATGTGGACCAATAGGATGAGGATAGGAGAGGAAAAGAAAAGCTCTTGAAGGAGTTGAAAATACCTTTTGTATGCATGAGTTGAAGATTTTCTCTCTTTTGTTAAGTGCAAATATGACATTTTAATCACTATTGATGATTGAATGCTCTTTATAGAAATTCATGTTTTGGGGTGGAATTCTTCACTTCTGTAAACATCTTAAACAGGGTTCCCATTAGTTCAATAAACTATATCTTTATTAAAAATATTTCCGAACTCAAAAATCCTTTCAAACTATTTGACATGTTTAAGCAGAAAAAAAGCAAATCATTTTGGTGATTTATAAAAATAGAAAACGTAGGAAAGGGAACACCTACAAATTCCAGTTGCAAGTAATGGTCCAAATTCAGTAGATGTTATTTTATTTTAAAGAATCAAGTCAACAACAGTAATCAACCTACAAAGTCCTCCTAAATAAAAACATTTATTTATAGAAATGGAACTAAGATTTAGGTATAATTCAAAAAGTAAATATGAGCCTTACTGGTTTAAGGCTTATAGCTAGAACATTTAGGTGAACTGAAAATGGTCTAGGTTCAAGTGAGATCATACTTCCATTGACCTACCTAATGGTCATGAGTAACTGGCCATTTGACAAGATCTGCAATGCTGAACAAAGAAACAGAGTGGTATATGAAGATGAGAAATGAATTACCCCCGTCATTATTTCTAACAATAGCTCCACCATTTGGATTCTCATTGTTACGTGAAACTCCAGCAAGTGTTAGAGCCAATGTATTAGCTAAGCCCATATGACCATCCATCCTTACTAACCAGACCTGCATAATAAATACCAAATCTTAAACAAAACATTGATGTGATTTCTAAAGCAAAAGAATGTAATTTCATGACAATATCTTACTGGATTATGAATACTAAATCTTAAACAAAACATAGATGCAATTTCTAAAGCAAAAGAATGTAATTTCGTAAAAATGTCTTACTGGATTATGAGGAGTAATACTATCAATCCACGAAGCCATTGGTAAATCACCTCCCCAAATATCATTATTCCAACCGCCACCCAGCAACCAAGAACCTTGTTTCACAGCTAATAAAATCTCCAAAGAAAGACATGATAAATTGATAGTGTCAATTCAGCCAATACTATATATATTATCCATTCATTTTCTTTAGACAAAATCCTCAATGGACTTCCAGGATTGAGCTCTTCTTCTTATAAGTGTATACTTTTCTTTGTTAACATGTCACACTTGGTCGACTTATCTCTCGCTGATGACAATAAAAGGAGAAAACACAAAGGCGTTGTAGTCAACCATTTTCAATAAGTAAAAAAGTTTTCTATCCTCAAAAAAGCTAGAGAGGGAGGAGAACATTTCCAGAAAAGGAGAACAAATATGTTATTTCCAAAAAGAAGATAGCTAATTTGTATCTGATAGGTAAAAAACAATCTTTAGCATTATCAAAATTTATAGCGAGCTGAAAAGGGTATATCATGTGACATTTGCTCCTTATATATAACCTTTATCCAAAGTCACGACAAATTTCAAACTAAATTGAGCACGTAAAAGAATGAACCAGTTTATGTTTCAGATGCAAATATGTAACTTTAAGTTTCTGTTCAAATATAGTAACTACTTTTGTTATACATATATCCAGTGTCCTATTCTCAATCACTAGCATATATATCTATCTAGCATTTTGCTAGCTATATCTATTATTTAAAGTCCCCCTCTTCAAAACAGAGTCCAGAAGTAATCAGATACATGCTCTAAGCCTTTGATGCCTGAACTTAAGCACCATGTGAGCAAAGTGAAGTGCCAATAGCTTGAGGCCTTAAATGCTCGTCAATTGAGCTTTCAACAACATTGTTATTGAGCACATTACATTGAAGCATATATTTCCTCAATAATTATTACTGAAAATAGCCTCTTTCCAAACATGTAATAAGGGAAAGTAATTGAAAATGTCTGCTGCCAAGGAGGAAAGTACAATCTTTTATCTAGTGATAACAAAGGAGTTGATCTTGGTATCAGCCAAGGTAAAGATCAAAACGTGTCAAAGTGACAAACATTATAATTTTATGAGCAGCTGGACAAGCATCAACTTACTTGCAACTGCTTTGCTAATTTTATCCACAAAAAGATCTTTTGTATTTACTCCACGAAGATCCACTTGTGCCATCTGCCAACGTTAATAACAAGTTAGGAGAAATACAATATTATGCTTTAATTTGTAGAGGAAGTACTTGTAATAGCATTTGACCGATAGTGTTTCAGTAACTATTCATACTAGCATATGTCTAAGTGTAAATATCGTTAAAAAGCTAAAAATCGGAGAGTTTGATCCTTTTTAACAACTACTCCGTTGATCAGTATCGGAAAGCATAGACATAGCATTTGAAACATAATTCCATCTTGCCTTGTTTGAAGGTTGTGAAAGTAGAGAAATAAAAGATATATAAAGGTTCCACCATCCTCATTCACAAACTAAAATTAGAATGTGGTATGCTTCTCTCTTCCACTGGGTCTATCGTTGTTGTTGTTGTTGGTATGCTTCTCTCTTCTTATTTTTTAGCGTATAAAGAGCAATGAGCGAAAGGGATCAAGAGTTGGTGAAGTTCATACATTCTTCTTGTGAGAAATATTGCGGAAGAATATTATTGAATTGTTGTCTACATTGTTACATTGAGATCCTATATTAGACTCCTTTTCCAACTAGGATACTATAATACAATCCTTTTCCAAGTAGGATTTTATATACTACTGTTATTCCTATTCCTATTCTAAATAGGATTGTATTTACCTATTCCTATTCTAACATTCCCCCTCAAGCTAGTGCATACACGTCATATGTACCTAACTTGTTACAAATGTAATTAACACGAGGATCGATGACAGGCGTGTAGAGATATCAACAAGTTGATCTTCCAGCTTCACAAAATTGACAATCAACCTCAATGTCTTAGTCTTCTCATGAAATTCCGGGATTGCATTGTTAAACTTCCCAACCCAAGCTTGAGAAAATTGTTTTAGACCATAGAGTGATTGAGAAGATTGTTTTAAACCATAGAGTGATTGAGAAGATTATTTTAAACCATAGAGTGATTTACACAATCGATAAGGTTATTAGACTCCTCCTGAGCAACAAAATCAAGTGGTTGCTCCATATAGATTTCTTCCTCGAGATCATCGTCGATAAAAGCATTCTTAATGTTCAACTGATCAAAAGGCCAATGGAGAATGACAATATGGATCATCTCGAAATTACTCTAAGAAAGTCACTTTAAAACTGGTCAAAACCTGCTTATGCACCGAATTATTAGATTTGATGGCTGAAAGAATAAAATTATATGGGTAGGGAAAGTTTAACAATGCAGTTCCGAAATTTCATGAGAAGACTAAGACATTGAGGTTGACTGTTAATTTTGTGAAGCGGGAAGATCAACTTGTTGATATCTCAACACCCCCGTCATCGAGTATTAATTTTACACTTCTGTCCATAGCTCTTTTTCATTTTGCATATATTTTTGTAGATCCTTTCATTGTCCGGGACTTGGCCTTTCTGTTGTATTATCCATGAACCTCCTTGGTGCTGATCTTTAAGAGGATTGTAATTTGTATTGTGTCTCAATTCGGATTAGTAAGAGTTAGTTATATTGATTCTTTCCTGCAATTAGGTAGTCCAAATATTTCTTTCCCGTGTTAACACTTGTACATTTGCTATTTAAACCCAGTGGCTTGAGTGAATAACCAAGCTGAGTTTGTCTCAAATTTCTCTTCTTTATCTTAGTTTCTCACATGATATCAAAGCCTTCATGAGCAATTACTCGTTGCGCATTTAACAGCGACGTTAGGAAAGAGAATATTGTCACCATGCATTTTCCAGATGAATATGAAAGATGTCCCAGCATCCGACGACGTCTGTCTGTATATAACTTTGTTTTCGTGGGTATTGTGCAATAGCCAGTGACACCACCAGGTCCAGCATCCTCCATCGAGAAAATTCTGACCAACCGAGCCCTTATTGCACAGCAGCCATGTGCCATTAAGATTTATTGTCATCCAATGCTTGTGCTGCAGGTGCCACCTTCTCCCGTCATTTTTTGACAAGAATTTTTGCTTTTGTCCAAGTCAATTCCCTGTTCCAAAATAACCCATCAAAGTTCCAATCTGTTTCGACTTTAGAAAATTTTCCCAGTGAAGAACAGGACTCTCTGGCAGTGGAATTCTCTCAGCAAAGATCTCAAGGTTTCTCTAGTATATTGAGGCTTTATTTGGAAATAAAGATTTCACATTTTCAAGATCATCCTTTCTCAGGTAAAACTTTCTTTTTCCTTTTCTGGGAAATTTGGTGACAAGAAAATGAGTTCCACTACTTTTAAATGGTTAGATGATTTCGTCACTTTATTCTATTGAGTTCCTCCAATGGTTAGATGATTTCGTCACTTTATTCTATTGAGTTCCTCCAGAAAAAGATTCGGGAGCTCGAGGAAATGCATCTCACGTACATCAATTAGTAGGTATGAAGTGTCGGCCCAGCAGAGTGCTTTCGTCCAGTGCTCCCACGATCATAGAAGCAATGCTGCAGTCTGTTCACTAGGTTCTACCTCTGCAGGGCGGTTTTTTCATTCCATTGATAGAAAAGTCTAACTAGAAAAAGACTCTCCATTACTTTGAGAAGAGAATCGTTGGTTTGACCAACGAGCTACGTGGGTCTATTTTCCCCAGTTCAAATCTGGGTGTCATTAGCAACAAAATGTTTTCTTTGAAGGTTTTTCTCTTTCCTACTTTTTAGGACTGTAGTACTACTTCTTTTTCGGTAGGCTTGCTGGAAAGTTCCTTTTTACTACGTAAACCAGGTTTCTGTTCAGGGATTTTAATATGGGAGACGACATTATTTATTTTACGGTCGGATTCAAATCATATGACATCACGAAGAAGGTTTCAAGAGCGGAGACTTGGTACGATTGGGTGGAAAGAGGACGCAATATGATGACAAGAGTAAGCTTCAGCCAGAAGACGATGGAATGGATAGCATACGTACTCAGAGAAGCCTCAAAAACTAAAGGTTACTCAGGAGATGGAAGTTCCATGATCACATCTCAGAGTACTTCTGCTCAAGAAATTTCAACAGAACGGGGTGCGACATCAGTATCATCAATATGCAAGGGAAAAGGAGAGCAGTAATTTATCATCCCAGAATGGTCTTTCAACTCAGGCTGGTTGGATATTGCAACCAAAGTAACAAAGTTCATCAATGTGAAAGGAAAAAGAGCAGAACCATTAACTCATCGAATTACAGAAGAAGGTCTTCTTTTTGCAGATGTTTTCAGGAACAATAAATGGACAACAAGAGAAATGAATGCTGTGAGAACGCATAGAAAAGGGAACTCCTAAGTTATAAATGATGAGGTTGGGAAACCCAAAGTGAAGTGCTAGCTAGGAGTGTCGTAGTCAGCCTTCCTGAGGAGATTGCAAATGTCACACTGTCGGAAATCTGGCAATGGTCGTCGAGCACTTGGAAGCACCTCCATGGCATCAACATTTATGAGATGGGCCGCAACCAGTTTCTCTTTGAGTTACTCGCAAAGAGAGATGCAGACCATGTCGTCAAGGGAAACTGGCTCTGGGAAAAGCACAAATTCCATCTTCAGTGGTGGTCGCGGACGTCGAATGCTATAACAGAAAAGCTGGAGCAGATGTGGATAAGATTGGTAGGGTTGCCCCTCCAATTCTGGTCCCAAGAGATCTTCCAAGACATGGGCGAACTTTGCAGCGGATGGATCCAAACAGAGGAGGAAACAGAGCTCCGGAGTCATCTAAAATGGGCTAGATTAAAGGTAAGCAGAGACTAGGTATCTGTTCCGAAGGAGGTGGAACTGATTGACGAAGGTAAGATTTTCAAGATTCAAATTTGGATCGAAGTTCCTGCGAGAATTTTAACTGATGGACAAAGGGAGAGCTTGGGCTCGGACTGACGGATTATCAAGAAACCCTACGAGGTAGGGAAAGGAGAAAGCTGACTGTCACAGAACACATAGACCACGTGGGTACTTCTGAGTCTCAGCAACTTCCTTTGGTTGCTCCATCATGCAGTTTCCCACGCGACGTAGGGTCAGAGTCACGTGACACGGCACATGACCCTAATTTAATGAGACATAAGAGAAAGGAGGGAATTCGGGCCAGGAACCACTGGCTCAAAAGGTGAACTTATTCAGCTACCAAGCAGAAGACAGAAGTCCAATTGATCCATTAGAAGCTCACCAGGCTATTATAATTTCTTCTCCTCCACTAAACGGGAGAAAAAATATAAGTTTCCCGGTGCCACACTGCATGCATGCCAACGAAGATGATGTCCAAGCGCTTCTTATTGAGGGATCATCAGATGAGGATGCCATGTCAATTATCCAGATTGACAGCAATAAGACAGTTGAACAGACAGATGCAGGCAGGAAGGAAATTGGGGTCCTTAAAGTTGAAGAGGCAATTCCTTTAAATTCAGCGGAACTGGCAGATAGTATGGACCTGACACTTGATATTCCAAACTCCACTCTGGGTTCGACAAAATATAACCAGATTGGATGAGGAATTTGGGGTTCACTTCAGTGGTTGCGAGGAGATAGCAGAGGCGCTATTCGTGAAGATTGATGGGAAGAGACAGAGCTCGACTGAGGTGTCAAAGGCTCTGATTCCATCAACACCCAAAACAAGAGGCTCTAAGGAATTGAAGAGGCTGGAACTTGGAAATAACTTTTTTAGCTATGGCACAAGGAGCAGGTGGGGATGCAACATCGACCTTGATCAATGAAGGTTAATATTGTCTCCTGGAACATAAGGGGTCTCAATGATGCTAGGAAGAGACTCTTAATCAAGAACTTGATGAATAACTGGAAAGATGATGTTTTCTGCTTTCAGGAAACAAAATTACAAGGGGATATAAGAAATGTTATCAAAGATATATGGGCAAACAGATGGGCGAGTTTTGTTCAATTAGAAGCAAGCAGAACAAGAGGGGGCATCATTATTTTGTGGGATAGCAGAATCTGGGAAGGGGAGATATGAGAAATTGGGACCTACAGCATTACTTGTAAATTTATGGGCAAATCACATGACTTCAGCTGGCACTTGTCTGGAGTTTACGCTCCAAATAGTAGAGAAGAAAGAGAGGAGGTTTGGTAGGAACTGGGCTCGATAAGAGGACTATTCTCAGGTCCTTGGGTGGTGGGGGGTGATTTCAACACTGTTAGATTCCCCTCAGAGAAAAAGAATTGTATCAGATTCAACAAGCCTATGATGGATTTCTCAGAATTTATAAAAGACATGGATTTGGTGGACCTACCACTAGCAGGAAACAGGTTCACCTGGAAAAGAGGAAAAGGCCATGATACAGCTGCCAGATTAGATCGATTCCTCATTTCTGAGGAATGGGAAACATCTTTCAAGTATATCAAACAATCTGCTCTGCACCGGGTTGTTTCAGACCATTGTCCTTTGATACTTGAATGTGGAAATTGGGAAAGATCCAACTCATACTTCAAATTCGAGAACTGGTGGATTCAAACAGAGAACTTCAAGGAGAAAGTAAAAGTCTGGTGGGACTCTTGTATTGTCAAAGGCAGACCTGATTTTATTTTAGCAGAAAAGCTAAAGTAGTTGAAGGGAAAACTAAAAGAATGGAGCAAAACTAACCAAGGCAATTTGGGGCTTCAGAAACAGAGCATCCTAAATCAGCTTGCTGAACTTGAAAAAATACAGGATCAGAGACAACTGTCAGATGATGAGGCATATCTCAGAGTTGTTCTCACAGTAGAATTTGAAGAAAATGCTAAAAGGGAGGAGGTGGCATGGAGGCAAAGGTCGAGGGCACTGTGGTTGAAAGGAGGAGAAAAAATACTAAGTTTTTTAATAGAACTGCAAATTGTCATAGAAGGTACAATAACACTGACATGTTGGACTTAGATGGTGAGTATACAAAAGAACCAACAGTGATAAAAGAGGAGATTGTTAAGTTCTACCAAAGTCTTTACAGAGAAACAGAGATATGGAGGCCTCAGTTTAACCCTAGAGCAGGGATTGCAATTAATGAAGAGGACAACTTATTACTACAGAGCCAATTCAGTGAAAATGAGATAAAAGATGTGTCATGGCATGTGCTGGTGACAAAGCACCTGGGCCTGATGGCTTCACCATGGCTTTTTTCATCTCTTGTTGGGATGTAATAAGCAGAGAAGTGATTGCAGCAATACAAAATTTTCATGACCAGAATATTTTTGAAAAGAGCTTCAATGCTACTTTTATTGCTTTGATTCCAAAGAAGTCAGGGGCCAAAGAACTGAAAGATTTTAGACCTATTAGCTTAATAGGCAGCATCTACAAGATCATCTCAAAGGTGTTGACTGGGAGATAAAAAAAAAGTGGTATCTAAACTGGTGGGTGCCCATCAAATGGCATTCATCAAAGACAGACAGATCATGGATGCCATCTTGATAACCAATGAATGTGTAGATGTAAGACAGATCAGCAAGATTCCAGGCATCCTTTGCAAGCTGGACATTGAGAAAGCTTATGATCACTTACATTGGGGTCGTCTCTGGAAAACTTTGGAGAATATGGGTTTTGGCAAGAAGTGGATAAATTGAATCAAATTCTGCACTACTACTGTTAAATTCTCAGTGTTGATCAACGGATCACCCTCTGGTTTTTTCAGTTCAGAGAAGGAATTGAGACAAGGGGATCCCTTATCCCCTTATGTTGTTCATTTTGGCAATGGAGGGACTTAATGATATGTTAAGGAGAGCTCAAACAAACAGCTGGATAAGGGGCTTCAATGCTAACATAGCTGATATGCAAGAGCTGGCAATTACTCACCTCCAATATGCAGATGACACCTTAATTTTTTGTGATGCAGACAACAACCAGCTGAAATATTTAAGAGTCGTCTTGGTTCTATTTGAAGCAACTTCAGGTCTTCACATTAACTAGGATAACCAGCTTGGTAGATATTTTGCGAGGGAAAATTGGAGAATTACCAACTGTATATCTTGATATGCCGTTGGGGGATAACAGCAAATCAAAAGGAATATGGAACAAGGTGTTGGAGAAAAGTGAGAAGAAACTTGTTAACTGGAAAAGTTAGTATTTGTCTCTGGGTGGCAGAGTTACTCTCATTAACCTGGATGCTCTACCTACTTACATGATGTCACTATTCCCTATGCCAGCTAGTGTAAGAGACAGACTAGACACCATTAGAAGAAACTTTCTATGGCAAGGTAATTGTGATCCAGACAAACACAAGTTTCATTTGGTCAAATGGGATGACGTCATAGCCAGCAAGAAAGAAGGGGGTCTGGGAACAAGGAATTTGAAGATTCAGAACAGCAGCCTATTAATGAAATGGTTGTGGAAGTTTGCTTCTCAAGAACAATCTCTCTGGAAGGAGACAATCAGGGCAAGATATGGCATGGAAAATTGGTGGACCAGCAAAGCTACTAATCAACCATATGGCACTGGTTTGTGGAGATCTATAAGGAATTTGTGGCCTAAACTGATGAATAACTAAGATCAAGGTGGGTGATGGAAGGAAGACCTTGTTCTGGGAGGAAAGCTGGGTGGGTCAGGGAAATATGAAAAACAGTTCCCCTGATTTTTTTCTTCTGAGCCTCCAGGAAAAGGTTACTGTTAAAGAAATGAGAGACAACCAGGGTGGAACTTTAGATTTAGAAGACCATTGAATGATTGGGAGATGAACAGAATGGTTGAATTTCTAAACATCTTGGAACAATGCAAGAATTTCAATACTAATGAGGATCAACTAGACTGGATTCCAGACAAACAAGGGAGATTCTCAGTGAGATGTGCTTACAGGAAGTTTCAGAGACCAGACCTACAACAAGGAGGCTGGCCATGGAAAATGATATGGAAGGTCAAGGTCCCATTCAAGATAGCCTGTTTCTCCTGGCTTCTGACTAAGCAGGCTGCACTAACTCAGAACAACCTAATGAAAAGAGGCATCCAATTGTGCTCCAGATGCTCCTTTTGTGAATGTGAAGCAGAGACAGTAAACCATCTCTTTTTACACTGTAGAGGGACAATGAAGCTGTGGCAGATTTTCATCAATATTAGGGGTATAAACTGGACTATGCTCAGGTATATAAAGGAGGCTTCAGCTTGTTGGACAGAGATGGGAACCAGTCAGGGGATAGAGAGAGATGGAAGATTGTCCCAGCTTGCATGTGGTGGACTATTTGGTTAGAGAGGAACCAAAGATGTTTTGAAAACAAGAGCAGCTCTTTTGAGAAGATGAAGATGATTTGTATGGTTCTGTTTTATTTTTGGTGGAAGCATGTATATCCTCAAGAAGAAGATCTCCCTAGTATTTTTGATTACTTATGAGATTATATGAGGATAGTTTTACATTCCTGTAAGCTTTTTGTAAAGTATTACTGGAATACTCCTGGAGTATTCCTTGTTGGTAATACAAGTTACCAATTCTCAAAAACAAAAAAAAGACATTCTACACCAAGCACACGCAATGAAATGCTGCAGTTGATATTGATCAAGAACCAACCACACATTGTCTAACCAAATCCAATTCTCTCTTGATACATTCCTCACAACAACACAACTTCCTATATCCACTTATCTTTCAGGAGTATATTTATGCACTTGCTTAGGATCATGGCATATATCTAAACTGTACCCTGCTGCGCCACAACGCATTTCGGGGAACACCAGCTAGCTCCGAGACTTAAACAAACATCTTCTGAAATAACTTTTCCCATCTAGACAGGTAACAATTTGTCGCTTGTGTTTCGAGATCTTCTCAATCTTTGGTTCATTAATTCAGGTGCTTCTAAGCACAGTTCTGAAATCCCTTTTATCTGCTATATCATTTTCCTCATTCTCTTCTGGCATGAGCATTCTCAATATTATGCCTTGAAGAGGACTCGAACCTCCACGCTCTTTAGCATGAGATTTTGAGTCTCGCGTGTCTACCATTTCACCACCAAGGCATCTTGAAAGTGAATCGCATTCCATGAATATGATATCTATCTAGTGTGATGTATGGAATATATGACAAAGGTGGATCTATTGATCAGTCATGTCATATAGGCCCGAGTTGGACATCCAATTGCTTCGATTTGAATTATCCGGAGAATGCAATGCCTGATATATGTCAAAAAGATGGACAATCAAACCTGTTTCTCGATTCACTCAAAGAGGTGAATAGGGATCAGCCCATAGATCCTAAACCATGAAGAAGAATGTTCAAGTTAGTTCAATTCTTTATGTTCTTGGTTGTACTTTTAATCTCATACCAATTAGTTGTTTATCCCAAACACTTAACTGCTCGTTGACTTGCCGTTTATCCCAAACACTTAACTGCTCCTTGACTTTCTTTAACAACTATGTTCTCATACAAGAACTTTGCACGGTACGTATCAATGTTATTGGGTACTTTATTACCTTAGCGTTCCTAAATCATCCATAGCTTGTCCTTTGTTGATAGCTTGTCTTGTTAGTGATTCACTTGATCTATTACATACATGATTAGGACGTCCTATTTTATTAAAACTTCAGAAAATAGTATTTGGTTGTCTCATTCATTGTCATGTCAACTCGGTAAGCATACTCCTTTGCTTCTTCCTTAGCATCCCATAATCAGGTAGAATCCCCTATCTCTTTAGGTCATTCAGATGTTTGATGTGCAACTCGGGTCAATTCTACATTGGACTCCCACTATTTTGTCAATTTCGTTGATGATTTTATTATTCTAGTGCACTTTGATATTCTTGATGAAAATTGAGTTGTTATCTATTATCACACTTTTCATGATGAAATCCAAAATCAACTTGAGATTTGTATCCTCTCTTTTTGTGGTGATAATGTAACCTAACACTTATCCTCTCATTAGAAATTCATGAACTCACATAGGATTTGTTAGAATATTGATGTATATTGTGTCAAGTGGATTAGTATATGTATACAACAACAACAACAACAACCCAGTTAAATCCCACAAGTGGGGTTTGGGGAGGGTAGAGATGTACGCAGACCTTCTCACTACCTCGTAAGAAGTAGAGAGGCCTCGGGACCCTTGACTCAACAACCCATAAGCAGAATAAACTAGATATAGCAAAAAAGAACTAGAAATCGAAACAAAATAACGACTCTTTACAAAAAAACACATGTCAATATGTAAATATGATGAATTCAACACACATACGACAGCTAAATACATCAATCATGCCTACCCCTGCTACCAACCAATCAGCCTGCTACTCTAATTCGCCACCTTGACTCCTTCCTATCTAAAGTCATGTCCTCGGTTACATCTTGATTCTCCATATCTTGTCTGATCACCTCCCCCCAATACTTCTTCGGTCTACCTCTCCCTCTCCGTATAGCTCCCAAAACCAACTCTCGCACCTCCTAACAGGCGCATCGGTACTCCGTCTCTGCACATGTCCAAACCATCGCAGTCTCGCTTCCCTCATCTTATCAGACACCGGTGCCACCTCCAGCTTCTCCCGAATGATCTCATTCTTAATCTTATCCCTCCTTGTGTGCCCACACATCCATCTCAACATCCTCATCTCTGCGACATGCATCTTCTGAACATGTGCATTCTTTACTGGCCAACACTCCACCCTATACAACAAAGATGGTCTAACCACCATTCTGTAAAACTTACCTTTGAGTTTAGGTGGTATCTTCTTGTCACACAACACTCCCGAGGCAAGCCTCCATTTAGTCCAAGCTGCCCCAATACGATGTGTGACATCATCATCGATATCACCACTACTCTATATGACAGACCCCAGATATTTAATGTTTTCCCTCTTGGGGATAGGTTGAGTGGTTAGCTTCAAATCAATGTCTGCTTCATCCCTCTCAACACTGAATTTGCACTCCATGTATTCTGTTTTGGTCCTGCTCAGTTTGAATCCTTTGGACTCCAAGGCATGTCTCCAAGCCTCCAACCTATCATTAATTCTAGTCCGAGTCTCATCAATCAGTATATGTATATAACTACAAATAATGCTTAGTGTAATAATGTAGATATGAGTACTTCCTCATCTAGGATTTTGACAGGCTATACTGATGAGATGTTTGATTTGCATGTGAGTTGTATTTGGAAGTTTGTTCCTCTTTTAGGTAAATTTATTGTTGATTTTATGCGGTCAAAGTTGGCCCAAACGACCAAGTTGATTGTCTTAAGGTCCATCTTGTTACCAAAGGTACACTTAGAAATTTGGGCTTGATTATAGTGATACTTTCTCTCCCATGGCCAAAATCTATGTTGCGTGGATCTTTAAAAGTGTGGTCAACACCCATGTTGTACCCTACAATGGATTTGACGCACAACCGATGATAAGTTTTAGAAGTCTGAGCAACATAGGCCAAAATAACATTTGTACACCTTTTTCTATCCAAGATTCTTCTGCATCATTAGCCTCTTTATCAGTTGGACATGAAGAACGTTTTTTTCCACGGTATCTTAAGGATGAAGTTTATATGGAGCAACCACCTCATTTGATTGCTCCAGGGCAGTTTAATAGCCTTATACATTGATCGCATCAGTCACTCTATCGTCTAAAACAATATCCTTGTGCCTAGTTTGGGATATTCAACATAGTAATTCAAGAGTTTGACATGACTCATAGTGAAGCTAATCACTTTGTGTCTTATCGGCATGTTGTTCCAAAATAGTGTATTTATTTGGTAGTTACATTAAAAACATCGTTATCACTGGCAATAATCAGAAAAAGCATCACTCATTTACTCCAGATCAGGCATTGTTATTTCACAACATGCCTTAGACATCCTTGAGGAGACAAGAATGACAGGATTAGACCCATTGACACTTTTTTTTAAACCATTGACACTCGTATGGGTCTCACACTAAACTCTTATGGAGAAGCCACTTTGACCTGGAGGATAAAGGTGATTGGGTGAAGTCTCGGATTCACCTTGTGATAGTCATTTTGTGATATATAAAATAAGCTCGACACAAAGGACTACTCTTCGAAGACCGAAGCCATGAACAAAATCATATACAAAGATGTTGATTGGGAAAGATCACCTGTTAATAGATGCTCTACCTCTAGATATTGTGTTTTAGTAAGAGTTGTCCTCAAAGAGTAAGAACAAAATGTGGTTGCTCTATCTAGCCCATAAGCAGAATACCAAGTAATGGTCATAGCAACTTGTGAACTAGTTTGGATTGAATATTTACTCAGAGATTTCAAATTCGGAGGAATCAATTAGATAAAACTTGTATGAGATAATCGAGAGGCCCTTCATATTGCGTCTATCCGGTGTTTCATGAGAGGACTAAGTACATCGAGATTGATTGTCACTTTATCAAAAAAAGATACTCTCAAGAGGTATCATTGAAAATTTTGTGAAGTCAAATAATCAACTGTAGATATTTTCACCAAATTCCTCACTAGTACTCATATTAGTTGCATCGCTAACAAGCTTGGTACATACAACTTATATGCACCAGCTTCAGGAGACGCTTGTGGGATTCAACTGGGTATGTTGTTGTTGTTGTTGTATAATGTCCCACTTGGAAAAATGATAATCATGTACTACAGAATATATATAACTATAAATAGGATTCAATGTAATAAAAAAGATATGAACCTTAATAACAATTCCCAGGTCTATTATACTTCTCATAGGATCATTCATCAAGCATCATGTCCCTATAAATCTCAACGAAATAGGATAGTAAAGATGTGATCATTATCATTCCAAAGAAAATCCATTCTCAATTCATCAACCCTATATTCTACCTTGACACGTATAGGAAACAAAAACAGATTAGTAGGAAATGAATCTAATATGCTGTTAATCAAAGCCACTTTTCCTACTACAACAACAACAACATACCCAGTGGAATCTCACAAAGCCACTTTTCCTACTAAGGATAGATATTCCTCTTTCCAGTTGCACACCCAAGCATGAGGTGTGTAAATTACCAACTTTGCAGCCAAACTTTGACAGGAACCTAGAATAATGATTAAGCTTGACAAGAAAAACAGATATGAGATGGTAGGACTGATGCAAACCTGTAGTCCCCCGGGGATGAAGTGCAAATGGGAATCAATAAATCCAGGGACCACAATCTTTCCATCCAAATTTACTTCCTTGGTCCAAGTTCTTGCCAATTCCTGCATTTACATGTAACTTGAACATAAGCTATAAATAGTGTGTATGCTTCGCCTAATACTTGAATCTTCATATTGTGTTTCTTTAGCATTTGGGAAAAAATGAAGGGACAAATGAATTAGAAATCAAATGTGCATCCATGAAACCAAAACTATAAATTGCACTTAAGTCCCACATTAGCTCTAAGATAGCAAAGACCTTCAGATCCTAATGGTACCCAAGCACTGAAAGATGGGTTGTAGGTATCTTGCGGAATCAGTCAAGGTGCATGCGTGCTAGCCCGGACACCAAAAATATCAAACAAATTACCTGGATAATAGCACTTCTTTATTACAATGTTTACCCATCCAAACCCTCTTACTCATCCTAAACAGCCACGCTGTTTCACGTCATGTAATATACCTTTGTCTTAGTGAAGTTTTAAGCACTTGCTAGCAAAAAATGACAATCCATTTTAAAGAGGAGAAAAAAGAGGTCTACTGCTATTTATCTGAAACTATTATTCTACTAATACAATAATGATACCCAGTGTAATCCCACAAGTGAGGGTTGTAATCCCACAAGTGAGGGTGTAGGGAGGATAGAATGTATCTGAAACTATTTCTCTTTCCATCACAAAATGCTCCTCCTACTTTCCCTGCTGAAAAGTCCAAAAATGTGTATCTTGACCCTAAAGGCAAAGCTGTATTACCTTTTTAACACATAAAATATTAAAGGAAACACACAAGACATTATAAGGACTCACTTTTAATCTTCTCACTCCTAAATACAACTTTATCTTTTATTCTATTCTTCTATACTATAGATGTCAAATATCACAATGGAATATTCAATTTTGTAGGATATAGATTCGTCAAATTTGGGCTTAATAGGTAATTCATTCAAATTAGTGTGTTACAAGTTTCATCTTTTCACAAACATTCACACAAAAAAATAATCCAACAAAAATTTTTCCCCAAAGAAGTTACTCCCTCTGTGTCAATTTGTTTACCTTATTTTTCTTTATAATATGCAAAATAAAAAAAAATGATTCTTTCCTTTTCCTTAACAACTCTTTAATTTCAAAAAGATTCAAAATTCTTCATCACTTTCTTAAAGACTTAACAAAAAGGGTTTCAATCCAAGGAGAATTTAGTCAAGGAAATCAAAAAAGTACCTTTACAGAAGAGTAATTTCCAACTCGAAGAATCCTCCCTTTGCGAATAGCCATAGAATCCGCAAAAGGGAGAGACTCATCACTGGTATAAATGGTCCCATTGGTCACCACCAAATCTGCAACTTCACTTAAAAATGAAGAATCCCTCCAGTCTGCAACTAAGAAATGAAGTTAATAAAATGACCCATTTTGACTCATTGAAAATTGTACAAAGAAAAAGGCATACATGTCAAGTAATTTGCATTGTTGTTGAGAAGAGGAATTGAAGCTATGGCAAGAAGGAGGGCAATGAAAGCAGATAGGGTAACCCACAAGGCATTCATATCTTGCTGCGAGTTCAGCTATGGTGTTGTTGGAAAATTCTTGAAAGAATCTTTTGCTTTCACCCATGAATAATTGTAATATATAGTTGTGCAAGTTGGCAGAGTGTGATTTATGATGATGGTGAAGGTGGTTAATTGATTCAACAATATTGTTAAAATGGGTCCAGGAATTTTTAACTTTTATCAAATTTAAGTAGTGATCTATTAATATCTATGTTTGTACCAACCGTGGATGTGTTATATACTGACATGTGTTTTTTTTTATAGTTCTTATTTTTTTTTTATCATATCTAGCTTATTTTGGATTTTTTGAAATGATGGTTCCGAGGAAATAGTCTCTCTGCTTCTGTGAGGTAGTGATAAGGTCTGTATACATTCTAAAAACCTCCCCAGACCCCCACTTGTGGAATTACATTGGATATATTATTATTGTTGTTCATCGTCTATCTCATTTTTCAAATTTTTACACATAGGATTAAGCTCAAAATTATGATTTTAATAAAAAAAATTATTATTTTTTTATTTTTTAAAAAAAGTTTAATGCTATATGATATCGATAGGATATTAATATATCAATCGAGTATCATAAAGGATTAAGCTCAATTCCATATAATATTAATATGATATCAATATACCGACGTAGTATCTCAAAATAATATATTTTCTACTAAATGTAGGAATTTATAATTTTTAAATTGTTTCTTATTTATTTTATTTTTTGTTAAAAGAAAAAAAATTCAATCCTATATGATACCTACGAGTTATCAATATACTAATACAGTATGATAGAGGATTAAACTCAATCTTATATGTTATCAGTATGGTATCTATATACTGGCGAATCATCACAACGGATTAATTCCTAGTAGTTATCTTGATGTCGTGTTGACATCATAGGCGAAATAAAAAAGGAAAAGTAGAGTAAGAGAATAAATAATTTGAGTCATGGATCCATTAAGGATAAATAGTTTAGATTGGGTCCAATTTGAGTAAATAGTTTCACATTTTAGATCTTTTTTGGATAGTTTTTCCATATATTTTTTGTAGAGATAATTTCAAATATATATATATATATATATAAACTAATTAATTTATAGCAAATGTACCCCATGTTTTTATTTACTTAAAAATAGCCCTAAATCAGTGAAACTATACATGACTATACAATATAGCTTGTCAAAAGTTATAGAAAGTATTCACTGACTATATAATGTATATTACTTATACATGAACTATACACTAAATATACATTATAATACACTGACTATACATGTTTATACAACGAAGGACTATCTTTTTGTAATTATTTTTATGATGCATTCCTCCGTATAATTATCCTTTTTCTATTTAATACTAACATTTGTAAATAGTTTTAAAGACATATAAACCATTTTAACCCAAAAAAGATTAACCGCTTATTTTAAATTTCAAAACTTCTATTTCTGTACTTAAATTACTTATCACCTATTTTCAATTAGTTATGACCTCCATAAACTATTTAATCTGAAATATTAAATCAACTTCTTGTTTTTCATATTTCTCCATTAGTGAATAAGCAATTACAATAAGTTAATTGAATTTTTAAAAAATAAACTTTTCAACATATAATAATTAAAATATGTTAAAATCAATTAACTAAATTCAAATGGATTGGAACTCCTAATCTATTTACTATAAACACTTGTAAACATGTATCTAATTTTTAGCTTTTGTGTAATTAATATATAGGTAAGACTAATTAACTTTTTTATTTTTAAAAATATCATGTAAAGCAATAAAGTAATTTCAAGAAAAATAATTTATTTATGTATTCTTGTGTTTCAAAACATGGGTCAAATTAATATAATCTAATTTCATTTTCAAAGTTAGTTCAACCGACTCTCAAAAAATTCAACGTGAAAATTAAAAAGAAAATGAAAGAGTGAAAAAACTCCAGATCAAACTAAATGAAGAAGTTGGTATAACAAAAACTAGATACTGACGCTCATGCTAGTACGGGCGCAATATCTATTATTTTTTTATCTCAGTTTATGTGATATAGATAGAATTTAGAAAATTAATTAAATTTTAATATGATTTTTAAATGTTTTAAATTATTAATATTGTGATTTATAGTACTATTTTACGTAATTTTTAAATAATATATGTTACTCCTCTTTTCCCAATTTATGTCGAAAGTCAAAAAAATTTATATGTCTTTTTATTTCTAGTTTCTCAAATTACTGTGATTTATATCGCATTTATGCCATTTTTAAATAATATATGTTATTCATCTATCCCTATTTATGCGACACTGACTCGAGTGTTAATTGAACTTTTTATATGTCTTTTAAATATTTTAAGTTGTTAATTCTTGTGATTTTTTAGCATTTTTAATTTAATTTTTATATGTAGATATATTACTACTACCAAATATCTAGATTTACAATACCTTTTATGTAATTTCATAATTAAATAATACGTGTTACCTCTTTTGGTTCATTTTATGTGATGTCAATAGATTAATTACAATAATCAATCAAAAAAATTATTTTTAAAACATTTTAAGTTGTCAATTATCACGGTTTATAATATCTTTTATGCTGTTACATAACATATTTTTTAAAACTATTTGAAATCATTAATTACCATGATTAGTAAAAAAAATTACGTAGTTTTTAAATATATAAAACATTAAAAATAAGACAAACAAATTCAAACAAAAAATTCATAAAAAAAAATTATGAATATATTTTCAAGCTATTCAAACAGACACATAAATCTTCTAGCCGCTTGAGTAGCTGACACTGCCTCATATATATAAGGTATATAATATTTACAGGCTTTTACTTATTAGAATTTTACATTTTAATTTTTTGGTGACAAGAATTTTACATATGAGTAGCATGAGGTAATTAACAAATAAACATAAATATCATACAATAAAGGGACAAAAGATTCCGTATTCAAGTTGTTCAGAATTTCTGAAGATTATAATCAAATGAAACCTTTTGTTTTTTGTTTTTTCTTCCCTAGATATTTCCCAAACTTCTGGGATCAATAAATATATTTCTCACATTTTTGTTGAACAAATCGATATCAGGAGATTGGATTGTTTATTTTTTTTAAAAAAAAATCAAAAAATCGGCTTCCTGGTGTTAATTTTTCATGACTTTCACAGAAGGTCAATTTTTTGGATCGATTTTTGCCTGTGTTTTAGTAGTTTATGACTTGGCGTGAGTTTATTGCATCATACTGAAGCAAGAGTCTTAGAGAAAAAATTTTCTCAATAACAAGAGAGATAAAAAGAAATAGAATTAAAGAGAGAGAATGTGAGATGAATTTATTAAGTATTCTAGTGTTAAATCGCCTGCTTTGCGATTTTCTTGGTTCAATGAGACCATGAGTTTAGATAAATACAGCGCGTTTTACTTGAGAAATTGTTCGTGTATGGGTTATACTCATCTGGATATACATAGTAAAGGAAGGGGGTGGTTATTATGGATCGGGGACTTGGTTGACATGCGACAACTATCTCAATCATGACAAGATATCAACTTTAATATGTCTATTTTAGAAATATTTAATATGCAATTTATTGTTTCGAGCCACCATTGTTCATCCTTGGCTAAAAGCAATCAGATATTGAAATACGTTTTGGTCAGATTTGAATCACTCCCATAAATGAATGAACGGGACTCCTTGTCCTGATGGAATTAGAGATTTCAGCAATCTGGGGAATGAAGAAGACCAACAAACAAAAACATCTTATGCAGCATCAAAGATGGGTATTGTGGAGATGGTACAGAGGATCCCCAAAAAGTTCCCAATAGCCAATCAAGATACATACTCTGATGAGAAGAGCATACCACTTTTGGCTTTAGAGCATAGACAAACAAACGTCTACAATTGGTTAATTGGAGAAACGTATCTAGAGTATGTGTTTTATTAGGTGAACAAACATGGAAATAATGCAGTGCATCTAATGACAATGTATCAAAAGCTTGAGGTGTGGCACATTGTTACACCCAGTAAAATTATCGAAATACCCTTAGATGAGAGACGCTCGCATAACGCGCCTTCCTAAGCTCTTTTGGTAAATCCGAGGTCGAGAACGCGATCAGCGAGAAAAATTGTGTGGGAAAATGGTGTTGGTTGGTTTTTAGAGCAATAGGATCAAAAGATAACTTTTTGAATCGAAAATGCAATTTCAGAAAAGTGCGCGACATGTTTGCATCACAGACTTGTTGCGAATTTGCACTTAATGGGGGATCCTAATATTTTCTATGGGATTAGAAGCTCGATTGGAGAATTTTCGATGAAAATGCCCATAAAAGGCCCAAGCTCATGACGCGGACTTGGTTTTCCAAAGGGCAAATTTTTAGTTTCTTTCGAGCGACATTCCAGACCTTTTCCCATCCTTCCTAAACTTAAAACACGACCAATATAGATCGTTCTAGCATAAAAAGGGTTTTAAACCCATTCCTAAGCCTTTCTGAACGTTCTTACAAAGACTAAGGGTAAGGAGAAGAAAAGAAAAGCGAGGGTTCAAGAGATTGAGGACGAAGTCTTGCAAGGTTGAGTGTCTTCCTCCATTCCAGGTATGTAGGACTAACCTAAAGCATGTAATTGTTTTTCCATGTGCCCGTTGATTGAGATAGATTGATAGATGAAAGTATTGAGTCTCTATGCATGTTTTCTTGAATGTTTTCTTGCAATTTATACATATCCTTCGTATTTTCATATGCTAATGATCATCATAAACTTGATTTTACTGATTAAATACTTTTCACAAGTCATTTCAGAAACCCTGCATGTTATTTCATAAAAGATTGCATGGATGAACCTAGGAATTGAGTCTAGAGCCTTGATTTGAGAATTGTTGATTGTGATTGAGATGTGAACTTGATGATAGCTGGATAGAACTTGATAGTCCTGAGAATCTTCAAAAAAATTGAACTCAAGTAATTGGTGCAAACTAATATCCCCTTAATGATTGGTCAGAATTGATAGTTTTCTTAATGATTATCTAGACTCTTGTGAGAGATGTGACTGGGGATTGGTAGATGGTTGATAGGTCGAAAGGCTCGATTGTGACAAAATAGATAGATTGATATGAGTCCTTATGAGACTCCTTGATTGGCTTGATTGAGATTGATTGCCTTATGAGCATTGAGTCTTGGGAGGAATATCGAGCACCGTATTGAGTAAGAGTAAAGTCCAACTCCAACTCAATAACTACGTCGCCAAATATAGGAGAGGATTGAAATTGTTAAGTCGGATGTTCCTCTTGATAGGTCCCCGAAAAATAGAGGACTTGGTTGATTGGATCCATTCTAGATCGATTCATTCTTTACCCTGTCAGGTACTGAATGGTTGTGACAACATCAATGGAATTGTTGTACAATCACTGGCTCATAAGTGATTGTTGCCACATAAGAGAAACTCCTAGACAAGTTCTGTACTGGTAGTACTCTGATTGAATTGGTTCAGATTTGTGTTGATAGGTCATTATTTACTTTTTATTCTTGCTTTGGATAGATATTTGGGATACTAATTGAGTTCCTTGTCTCTTGATTGGAGTTATCTGAGTTGATAGTATTCTCCTTGTAACATGTTTCATTTAGCCATTTTACATACTCGTGCATTCCACGTACTAACATTCATTTGGATTGTATTATTTTATGATGCAAAGACAGGTACTAGAGATCATCAGTAAGTGCACCGTTGAGGATTTACTGCAGTTAGCTGATTTGGTGAGTCCTCCCCTACTTCCGGAGGATACTCATTTATATTTTCATCTAACTTGAATTAGTACTTTATTTTTTTATTTGAGGTAGTCATGGCCTGTCATCGTAACATCCTAGATAGTTTAGATAGAAGCTTCATAGACTAGATTTGGGATTGCTGATTTGGATATTGTCTTACTAATTTCCTTCATACTAGTCTGATTCAGTTGATTTGATAGATTTGTTGGTCTTTGATTTTGATTGGGTTATTATTCTAATTGAGTTGATCTTGATAAGTCAATGTCTTCACCTGTTAGATTGGGATTGAATGAATGTGATAATGCCAAGTGGTTCACTTGGGGATTAGTAATAGTTTCTCAGTGTTGGCCGCGCCAAGGGTACTCTCCCAGGGCGTGACATGCATCCCTAGTAGTGCTCTATAATTGCAAGGTGAAAGGAAGTGGCACGAGGTAAGAGAATTTAACAATCAACCATCTTGTATATCACAAGGGTTAACTTAAATACACTAACATGTAAAGAATTTTCCTATCATAATATAATATGTCAAGCATACTTTGTCACCACAATCATATGTTCTTTATAACAGTAAAGGTCAGACACCAAGATAGATCTTCGGAGTGATACATGCAAAGTTACACAAAGATGGAACTCGACAGTGTGTAGATAGTATTATAATCATAGCATAGGAAAAAAAGTATGAGAACAGATCAATAATCATTGCTTTACTGTGTACTCCTATTTAATTTAGTTGTTATTTGGTGCTGCCATGATTTAACTTATTATGGTATTAAGTAAATCTATGCCATCTTGTGGACTATTTCATGATATGGATGTGTTGTGGGCTTTTTTACTCCATATGAAAGTTTTCTAGTAATCAGCCTCACTGTTGCAAGTTTTTAATTCCCTGCGCTTGAGCAAATATGAATTGATTATTCCAGTCAACTTTAATACATAGTCACGGATTTAATTTATGTGCAAACATTTGAGCTTAGTATTTTGCCTTATCAATATAATTGGATCAACTTCTAGAGGGATCATTGAGTTTAACTTTAGAAAATGTAAAGAATGACTACTCCAATCAGTTTATAAAAAGAAATAATTGTTTCAAGCTATCATTTGAATAACAGGAGAAACTAGAGGGATAACTAAATAGCCTGCAAAAAGAATTGATAGGTTATTTGCAAACCTATATTTTTACAACGAATCCTTACATTAGACCTAGATGTATGTGTTAATAAGTGTGTTAAAAAAACTAGATATATGTATTACGAAGTGTGTGAACTAAAACTTTAAAGAGTCATAACTCACTTTTCCTTATGGAATTAAGTACCAAAATGTAGACATTCGACATATCCTCATCAGAGATTAATGGTATAGAAGGACTTTTCTAATAGACTAGCAATCTAAGTTGCTAGGACTCAAGTGGGGGTGTTGATATGGTGTGAATCTTTCAATATCCAATTTTAAAGATCCGTGGGTACAAATACGGGTGTGGGAATTTGACGAAAAACAATTTAAATATAAGAAAGATATAGTTATACATCTAAATTATAAAACATTGTGTGAAAAACTTACAAGGTAATATGAGGACAAAAAATTAATATAAGGAAAAGGACTAACATTGAAAGTTCTACGGACAAGGTAATTCATTTTCTTCAATTTCACCTTAACTTTTGTTTTGATTACTTGAATCATTGTATCTCTCTTGAATTTCTTCATTAGGATATAAGTGACTTGAGACTATTGAAATATAACATGTACTTCTTGATGGCATAAATTCGAGTTATAAATGATGATTCGAGCTCAATTAGCGACTTACAAAATTGTCTAAAGCTTTGGCACCAAGATCTCGGTAGGACTAAACTCTGAAAAAAATGCTTGGATATTATTTTACCATTATATGAGTCTCAGGACTAAACATACACGTGCAACACACGTGCGGTGAATTAGTATAATATAAATAAGAAACAAAATAGAATTTGAATAAATTGAATTTTCGGCCTAATCTCTATTCTTTATGTGTTATCAAACAATCGAGCTGGTTTGATCAAATATGAATGAGATAATTATTTTTGAAAAAAACTATGTAACAAGGCAAACATATAGTATATATTTATAAAACACATATAATTTTAAAAAAACTACTCATCACAGCTAATTATTAATTTTATAGTAAAAAAAATAATTTAAACGCTAACAATTGACCTGTTGCCATATAAACTAACCAATCTTCTCCATCCATTTCTCTCTCTCTTTTTTTCACTCTTTGATTTCAAATGAAATTATGGTGTATTTCAATTTGAGTATACATTTTTATATATGATTATAACAACACGTTAGATACAAATGAATATAATTAGATACAAAAAATTTGGTAGCATTTGAATACAAATGACTCATGATGAATACAATGTATAAAAGAAATTTGATCGATTTTATACTTAATTCGGGGGCGGATTCTTTTCTACCTTTTTGCACAAAAAGATATTGAGATGATGAAGTGGATACACCTTGATTTCCTCCAACTGCTTAATGCCGCAATGGGTTCCTCACCCCAACCATTAGAAGAGAAAGCCTTCATACTATATTCGACTTGCATGTGTTAAGCATATAACTTTTCACCACATTCAGTCGACTTTCAATTCAATCTCTGAGGAAGAGAAAGATATAGTTTATATATAGAAGAATCTTGGTTTTGAGCTCTCTTAAAGACCCAAAGAAGATTAGAGAACTGGAAAATCACAAGACTGCTTTGATTCTCATCATGATGCATTCTTGTAGTAAGCGGGTGGTTGAGAAACACGTATAATTGGGAAGAAGCAGTAAATCACACACACACTTGAGAGTCCAATTTAAAATAAGATTACTTTTAGGGAATGATTTATTCTATTACCATATTAAAAAGATCCAATTTAAAATATGATTATTTTCAAGGAGTGATTTATTCTATTACCAAATTGAAAAGATTCAATTTAAAATAGTACTTTAAGGGAGTGCGTTGTTGTACTACTATATTAGAAAACATCTCTTACTTCCTTTACTCAATTTAATTAAGATGTATTTGTATTTTTATAGGAAAATCACTGAAAAATATAATGAATACAACATCTAAAAAACTAAAAAAGTAGTTGCGAATTGTAAATATTAAAACTATAGCCAAGGAGCAATAATTAAGACTATGATTTGCTTTTCCCAAAATTCTTCTTAAAAAATATACCTGGGCTATACAATATAGCTTGCCGAAAGTTCTAAAAACTATATACTGACTATACAATATAACTTATTTATACATGAGCTATACATTATAATACACTTAATACAATGAACATAGAATGAAATATATTAACTATACATGAAATATACACTGACTATATGTAAAGTATACAATGAAGATTTTATTTTGATCAATTCAAAATCACCTCTAAATAGTCTCAAAATTTAGGTATGAAATGCTCTCAATGTTTCAAATCCAGTGATACGTAATTCGCTTGAAACAACTCAGTTTTTTTGATACATTGACAATTTTTTGGGGGAAAAAAAAAGAAAAGACAAAGAAGAAGAAGAATTAAGCTGAATCATCAGAAGAAGAAGAATTAAGCTGAATCAGAAGAAGAATGACAAAGAAAGAGAAGAAGGAGCACCAATAACCATTAAATTGAGAAATTGAAAGAGAGAAGAAGAAGCAATCATTAATGACAAAATTGAAAGAAAGAAAGAACATATTTGCCCAATTTTGGTGATTTAGAAAAGGGAAAACTAAGCTTATGTCCCCTTTAAAGCAAATTATTTACATCTTTATATCCTTTACTGTTTTTGCCCCCTCTATTAAAATTAGCGTGTTGACATTATGCTGATGTCAGTGGCCACCTTGTATGATATAATAATAGGGTACACATATACCGATATGATATCACAGAGGATTAAGCTCAGTTTTGTATGATACCGATATAGTATCAATATACCAACAGAGTATCACAAAGAATATATTTTCTACTAATTTAGAATTTAATAAATAAGTTTGTGACTTTAATAATTTTCTCTTAATTATTATATTTATAAAAAAGGAGTTCAAAATTATATGATACCGATAGGGTATCAATATGCCAATGGTGTATTACAAGAATATATTTTCTACTAATTTAGAGTTTAATAAATAATTTTATGACTTTAATAATTTTCTTTTAATATTCTATTTCATACAAAAAAACTCATATGATACCGATAGAGTATCAATATATCGATGGAATATCACAGATGATTAAGCTCCAGTCCTATATGATACCGATATGATATCAATATACCAATGGAGTACACAACGGATATATTTTCTACTAATTTAGAGTTTAATAATTTTTTTAGTTGTTTCATATTTATTTCTTAAAAAAAATATAATCCTATATGATACCAATAGAGTATCAATATATTGTTAGAGTATCACTGAAGATTGAGTCCATTCTATATGATACTGGTATGGTATATATATATATATATATATATATATATACCGTCAGAGTATCATAGAAGTTTATTTCATTGTTTTCATGTTGGCGTCGTGCTGACATTAGCAAGATGTCATTAGTAAAATGAAAAGGAAAAAGTGGAATAAGAAGGTAAATAGTTTGGGTCATGGATCCATTAAGAATAAATAATTTGGGTTGAGTCTATTAATAGTAAATAATTTCATATTACATCTATTTTGTGTAGTTTTTCTATGGAAAATTAGACTAATCTTGGGATAAAGTAGGTCTGATTGGCCATTTTGATAATTTTTCCATTGTGCTAGGTTTGAGATACTTTCAAATATATATAATAATAAAAAAAGCTTACAACAAATATAATCGTGTTTTTATTTATATAAGTAATATCTAAAAATCATACAAATATATACACTAACGATACAATATAAGTTGTGAAAAGTTATAAAAAAATACACTGATCATATAATACAATTTATCCACATATGAGTTATACACTGAGTATACATTGATTATACAAAAAGTATACACTACTGACTATTCAATCTCGATCAACTCAGAATCACCAATAAATAGTCTCAAATTTTAGACATATAATCCTCTTGAGGAGGAGGAAGAACAAGAAAGACGACGAAGGTTTATAAAATTTGGCTATTCTTTTGCGATTAAAATGACCAAATGGTCTTTTTGGGTAACTAATTCCTAATTTAAAGGGGAATTTGCAGAGATTTTGAGTGCAAATGATTTGATCTAGTCCTACTTTCACGTTTAGTATTTGTATATTGAATTCGACTAATTTAGATTTATATTAGTATTTGATTTTTTGTTCAAATCAAATTTTTAAGCCCAATACATCAATACTTGTACGTTAAAGTTAGTTAATATCGTTAGCAATAATGCATTAACAAATTTGATCAAATCTAACCAGTAGTTAACACTTAAGATGGTGATATTTGGGGACAATTTCAATAATCCGATTCAAGTTTAATAAAAAAGTTATATAAAAAAATATAATTAACATTTAAAAAATGGATTTTGTAACTGACTTTATAATGGATAAAAACTTACCCGCACATAACGTATATATCCGCAGTATAGTGTAACCCAAATATTTGAAAGAGAAAGAGGAAGCAGGAGCATAGGTTTTAGGGGTCGCCAAGACCAAACTTCCAATATTTTTGCCCAAAATTTCACTTGTCAAGGCCAAACTTACTACAATATCTCAAGTTTACATGGCATCAGACATTTTCGAATATGTAGTAGTTTTTCTGAAATTATTTCATAATTATGTTCTTTTTAAGTTAAAAGGATCTACACATCACTCGATTTTATTCTAACCAAAGTTACAAATTTGAAGAATTCAGTGCGCTCAAAGTGAATGTAGACGATAACTAGAGCCTACAAAAGCCATCAATAATCACTCTCCAGCGAATTGGGACTTGTAGACATCAGACCCAGTGGTAGCTGCAGTTTTTGGGAAAAATCTTATGGAGAAAGAGTATGGCACGGCAGGAACAAGATATTCATCATGAACACAAGGGGACCAACTGTCGTCTCCGCCCAATCCCATGTGCTTGTGGTCAAGATGCACCTGCAATGCAAAAGATAAAAAAAATGTCAAAATGCTATTACTACATAATATCAAAATTTCTCGAGGCACAAGATTTCTTTGGATCATTTTTTCAATATTTGATTGGATTCCCGTGGGTAATAAAGAATGAAAATAATAATTACAAGTTGGTAGAGAAAATAGCATGGAATGAGTAATGAGAGTGGAAATACAGATGTTAACACCCTTATAGGATGTAAAATGTGTTACATTGATTGTATCTGTACTGAACACAGTAAAGGCCACCAAAAACAGGAAAGGCAACAATGTTTGTAATAGATTGTAAAAGGAGAAGTAGCAGCATGGAGATAAGGGAGCTTAATCTAGGTTCTCACCCTAAGAAAACAAATACATTTTCTATTGTGATTACAAATACGCCATGCTATTAATGAACAACTTAATGCCGAATAGCATCCTTCACAAAAAGAGACATAACAAGCGTCATGCAATCAAAATATGATGCAAGATTTTCCTTTTTTTTTCCAAGAAAATAAACAAAACCTACCTATGCAAGACACAATGTTTTTCTTTTTTGAGAGGAAATTGGAGATCAATTAGAAATAACTGAAATAAGCATGTCTTCCCCATTCCCTATCCTGCCCCAAAGAAGAAAAAAGATTTTCCTAGCTGCATTTTACTTTGCTTGTCTAATTAGTACTTCTCTAACAACCAATTGATGGATACCGTAATTCTTGTGTAGGAGGTTAAAGAATGATGCTCATTCAATAGTCCAAGAGTTTGGTTATGTTCCTCAACCACTAAACTAAATTTCTCAAAGTAAATCTTCCCACGGGAGACAGTAAGCTACCCAGTGAAAATGCACAAGTATGTGAAAGTTGAAATGCAAGCATAAGTCAGGTAATGAATTACCTCAATGTTTTCACTTTTTTTGAGATCCTCATTGTGTGTAGTTCTCTCGAGCTCAGTGGTACTGTAGTAGCTTGCATTCATTTGCATGGGGGGAGAGCCTCCATGCGTGGAAGCATAAAGTCCCACTCCATCTTTATTTTCAAATGTCACCCATCTAACATCTGCTCTGCCTGAGCTTTCCCCAGGAACAACATAAGGCACATGCATTTCGCCTACGGATAGCTCATAAATGCTTAAATGAGCAGCAGATTTCCTGTCTGGATAACATTCAAATGGCCCTCTTCCATACCATTTGACCTGGTCTACAGTTGAATCCAATTGAAACTCAACCCCGACTCGTGGCAAAGGTGGAAGATCAGGACATGGGTTTACATTGCACTCTAGCACAACATCTCCTGAACCATAAATCAAAAGTGTCATGCCAACCTTAAAGAGAACTCTAGAAGTTTCCGCACTAGAGGGAGTTTTCTCCTCTGCTTTTGCTATGCCATGATAAGTAGCTGATATTTTCACTTCGTGACTGTTCATACTTTCAACACAGCAGCTTTTGTTCACAAAGATTAGTTTGTCAAGATTAGCAGCCTTCCACCTAGACAAGTAACTCAGTGGCCCTCCCCCCTTGTCGTTGTCTGTTGGTGCTCTCCAAAAGCATGGATAGATGCCTTTGTTCATTATTGGAACTCCATTAACCTACAATCGTAGAGTGGAACAGAAAATACAGTTTAAGAAACAACCCATCTTTACTATATGCGACATCATAACTGTTACGTAGTCCCGCAATGGATGAGGGACTGTTATTTCCATATATGGACACGTGCAACCCTCACCTCATGAGCTAGTCTTTGGGAGTAAGGGTCAGGGTCCATTTTCTTTACAATAACCAAAATTATACAGCTCCATATGATATTGTACCAACACTCAATTTACTGAAGCATAAAGTTATACCTTCCAACCCTCTATACCACCAGTTTGTTTGTTAAATATCAGCTCCCACCAGTCCTTCTGTCCAACCTTTATTATGTCATCATGAACTTCACAAAGTAATGTGGCATTGGTGATTTTAATGATCTAAAACAATAACAGTTCTTAAAATAGTCAGTTATATCTGAAAAAGGACTACCAGACTTAATAAGAAATGTTAAGCACAAGCTTACATGAGGGACAACTTTCCGTCTGTTAGGCAACAGAACTTGTGTGGATGAAATGAGATGACCGGAATTAGCCCACCGAGTAGAGTTCAAAAGCTTTGCTGTAATTGTTAAATAAATTTCTGCTGCACTAGATGAAGTCCATGCAGAAAACCACGGGCCAGATTCCCATTTTATTTCATGGCTTCTCTGGGGTTCTATGACAAGTAGAGGGAGGGTCCCAGACCCAAGTTCACACCCATCACCATGAAGTACCCAGTTAAATTCCAAATCTTGGGTAGTATCAAAGAAATGCATGTTTGCTATCTGAAAAGAAAAGGTGTCATTTAAGAGATATTGATGTAAGTGAACAGAAAATTTAAGTGGTCTATAAGAGTACCTTAATAATTCCTTCTTTGAATGAGACCTTGATTGGCTGGTAAAGAAATTTAACCTCTGACAGAAGAAGTGATACACAGTTAGACACGTTCAATTTTAGCAAACACCAACAGCACCAACAACAATATACCCAGGGTACAGTTAACACGGATGATTCCCCTACATCAAAGGTAGAGAGGTTGTCTTCGATAGACCCTTGGCTCAAGGAAAAAGGGTACAAAGTAGTCCAGAAACAGAAAATGCGGAAGTACAAGAAACAAGAGATGGTAACAAAACTACAACAAAACAATACGCTAGTCAAGGTACAAGGAATCAATGGATAGTAACATAAATTAAAGGACAAGAAACTACAGGAGCAATACTATGACTACTAATATGAACAAACTACTACCTACTATCCGGCTACCCTAATCGGTGACCTCCACACCCTCCTATCAAGGTCATGTCCTCGGTAAGTTGAAACTACGCCATGTCCTATCCCAACACATGCTCAGGCAGGTATAAGCTTTGTGCATACTGCTCAATTGTTCCATCACCCCCCCCCCCCCCCCCCCCCAAACATAAATTTCCAGACACAACAGGAAAAACTTGCAAGCCTGCCAGCATGTTTGAGACATATTTGCTAAACATTCTGGTCACTGAAAGCATTTCAATCAAATGAAATATGAGATATGACTGAAAATTAGAAGCTTTACCCCCAAAAGTACTCAAATAATTAAAACAAAAAATTACTTATTCAGCATTACTTAATGTTTCATGCTTCAAACCCTATAATTTTCGAAAAAAGGTTCGTTCACGTAACTTATTGTCTAATAGTCTTGCAAAGCTATTTATATGACAAAGGGAAAAAACAAATTATTGAACTAGATAGTTGTCTACTCACCATGTAATGCAGGATGAGGACTTCGATCAGGCCATACGACACCATTTAGGCAGAAGTTTAAATCATTAGGAGTGTCCCCAAAATCACCTCCATATGCCCAGCGCATTTTTCCACGTACTTCCTTTAATAATCCCTATAAAGAATGCCAAATGATAGTGTTCAATTATAAAAAGGGAGCACAACTAAAAGAACGGAAAGATATAACATCTCTATGCCTACTACTTTCCATGTGGGAGTTTTAAGCTTTTTGTAACTGCGCAGGTTTCAGAATATCATGCAACATTTATGCAGTCAAGTGGTTTTAGCTTGGTTCTCTATGTGACGATGTTATCGATAGCAACAACATACATTTAACATCAAAAGTTACACTTGCAGCACCAAATGCTAGATCCAAAATCAGAAAGCTTATGCCGTCTAATCAGGATTTAAGCATTAAATGAACTAATTCTGACTTTTGCAATATGCACATAGACTAGATACAGCCACCACTATTTCACCAAACAGAACAAGCATTAGTACTAGTATTTTGAATTTAAATTCAACAATCCATCCTACATGGGGTTTGCATCCCTAATATGCCTTAGGTCAATAAATATACATTTGCTTTAACTCAGACAACAGCTTGAAGCTATAAAAACAGTCATGATAATGTTTTTGGACACCAACTAACAGCGAAATATGTTGAATGGAAAAAACTGCAAAGCAATTTATTTTAGCAACTACATTGACTCCTATTATTAAAAAATGTCTATAATTATAGGACCAATCCTAAACCATGAAAAACCTGATCAGCCCAATCCCATATAAAGCCTCCTTGCAGACCAAAGATATTATCTATTGCTTCCCAATATTTATGGAGATTCCCGTTGCTGTTTCCCATGGCATGTGAATATCTGAGCAGTTTGACATCAAAATTTGCAACGTAAACTCATTGCATTAAAAATTACAAGCAATTAAATTGACCAAGAAAAAGAAGTGGATAACAGAAGTTCATACTCGCACAATATCAAAGGCCTCCGTTCAGTTGGATCCTTTGCTATTTCAACTATTGTGGATACACGTGCATACATGGGACATACAATATCTGTTGAAGATGTCCTTGATCCACCACCTTCATAGTGCACCAGTCTTGATGCATCTTTTTCTCGTACCCAACCTGAAAAGAGTCTCTAACTAGGTGAACATGACGAACTAAGAAAGGAGGTTAGTTGCAAAGGCTGCATGGATGGATCTAAAATCTAGCCTTTTCTGAACTTGACACATCATGAAAGAAGTATGACGTTTCTAGCTTTTTTTGACCACCTAGTGGATCAAAATATCACTTGCAGGATAATATAATATATTATGCATTTAGCCTCTGATCCTTGATTTTACTTTCTTCAATTGAGCATGCCCCTCTAACTTGGCTATCCGTAGAGTATTTACAAACACTTTAGTCATTCAGACAGTGTTCTGACCTATAAACTGTAATCAAATGTACCTAGCAGTTGTGGGTTCGAGCAATATATAAAACAAGCCTTAGCAATGTTAGCGAAGTATACTAAAGGTGGTTCCTTCATGGCTGGTTTTGTGGCTTAAGTGTATTGAAGACAGTCCCTTCAGAGCTGGCTTTGTGGCTAAACTACTGTTCCTCTACCAGTAAGAGACCTATAGCTCAAATGAGGATAACTGAAGAGCGAGTATCATCTATGTTAAGTTGTGGCCACAGGTATTTACCCATGAGGAAGTGTACTTCACTTTTTGTAAAGCAAAAAGTAAACAAAACATAAATGGAACGTATAAGTAATGATAATGTACCAGAGAGTGCTGCATGATTCGGTCCATAGCTTGCCTCATTCCCTATGGACCATATTATAATGCAGGCATGATTTTTGTCCCTTTCAACCATGCCGACCACACGATCCAGCATGGAAGCAGCCCAACAAGATTCATGTGTAGGATGCTTATAATTTGGATAATCAAAAAAACCATGTGTCTCGATATTGGCCTCATCGATCATGTACATGCCAAACAGATCACACAACTCATACCAGCGCTGATGCTGAGGATAATGGCTGTTCCTGACAGCATTAATATTGTTTTGTTTCATCAAGACCAAATCCTACAAGAAATAAGAGGATACATAATTTGTTTTGAACAGAAAATAAGAAGATTTTACAATGGGAGTGTATAAGCATGCCTGCAATTTTACAGCGAAGAGAAATTCATCACATGTTTAAACAAAAAGAAAGAAAAAAGGATTCAACAAACCTTGACCATGCAGGACTCCAAGTTTGTCTTTCCAAGACGTGGATGGTGCTCATGCCTGTTCACCCCTCTAATTACTACTGGACGCCCATTCACTAGCAGCTGTTTTGGGGCTTTTGATATTTTTCTCAGACCAACTTGGCATGATTCACAGTCAACCAATTTCCCTGATGCATCTTTAAGGGTGATAACAAGAGTGTAGAGATTTGGCTGTTAACAGAAGAAAGAGACGGATAAGGAATTTCTTAAATGGCGCAGAGAGAGCATTAAAGTAAAATTACATCTATTTAAGGTCAGAAAAACCATCAGTCGACTTCTGCAATTACAGGGCAAATCCCACCCTTCCTCAGCAACGCACAAAGCTGACTTGCCAATAGAATATAATCTTTCAAACGTGAGTGTGATAAAATCATGGAGCTGGGGATGTAGTATCACGGTGTACTTAAAATCCATTTTGTAGAAAGGACCTAAGAGAGTCGGAATGAAGTTTATGCATGAGAATCAAAATTCTTCTATCTTTTGACAAGTTATAACTGGAAAGAATGTCATGCAAATCTTAGCTAAAGCTTTGAAATTCAATACATGCAAGGGTCATTCAAAATGTAGAAGTCGAATTTCCTGATTAAGATTTCCCAATTTGATATAACAGAAAGATCCTGCCACTCTAAGCTTCCCTGCAAGGGAGTGCAAAAGAAAAGCAGATACCAGATTATAATGAATGATTAATATTTTATTTTTTTTTTGAGAAGGTAACGGTTGTATTATAATTCTAATAAACGTGGAATCCTGCCACAAACAAGTTACAGGATCCTAATTACAATTGGAGAAAAGTATCTGGAAGATCTACGACCCTATGGACAAAAACTTACAAAAACTTTACAGCATCAAATAACAGGTTCTAGATCTACCCTATACTCCTGTTTACACCAAAAGTGAAATAAAGCTAACCAATGCATCTTCATCTTCCAGAGGTTGTTTTCCTTGTTCTGGAAACATCGGTGGTTTCTTTCTGTCCAAACAGACCACCAGATACTGGCTGGTATCATTTTCCACCTTTCCTTGTGATCAGAAATATTGGCATAGCTGCTCCAAATCTTCAGGGCTTGTTCTATTTTTCTTGGCATTACCTAGTTCAATCCATTCATGTCCGTAAAGGTTCTCCAAATTTGATTTGTAGTCCCGCAGTGTAGAAATAAATGGTAACTGTCTCAGCCTCTTCTTTACACAAGAAACACCTCGGACTTGGCTAGAGTCCTCTCTTCATGAGGTTTTCTTGAGTTAACACTGCTTGTTTAGCCAAAAGCCACGTGAAACAGGAGACCTTATAAGGAATTTTGACTTTCCATATAAGCTTCCAAGGTCAGTTATCAATCTGATTGTTGTAAAGGTTGAACTTTCCATAGGCCCCTCGTACGCTGAATCTGCCTTGGCCTTGACCCAGCCATTCCAGTCTATCTTGGTGATTAGAGGTACCTTTGAATTGCTCCATCTTGATGAGGAAATCACTTAGCCTCGGAATCTCCCAGTCATTGAAAGGTCTCCTAAAGCTCAGGTTCCATCCCTGTATCCACCACACCTTAGCTACTGTTTCCCTTTTCTGCCGGTTTAGAGTGTATATGTCAGCAAAAGTGTCCTTAAGAGAGCCTTGTTCCAGCCAGATGTCTTCCCAAAAGGAAACTTTCCTGCCATCTTCAATTCTTAGACTGCAATTTTCTCTTAAGCTTGGCCACAACTTTCTAATGGTCCTCCAAAGGCTAGTCCCATAAGTGCTAGTGACCATTTTGGTGGTCCAATGATCTGCCATTTCGTATTTCGACTGGATTACCTCTTTCCACAATGACTATTCTCCAGATGCAAGTCTCCACAGCCACTTCATCATGAGACACTGGTTTTGAGTTTTTAAATTTCTCACCCCCAAACCCCCGTTCTGTTTGTCTCCGATTAGAACATCCCATTTCACCAAGTGGAATTTCTTGGTTTCACTGTTCCCTTCCCAAAGAAAATTTCTTCGTAGCTTATTTAGTCTCTCAATGACACCATCCGGAATTGAGAAGAGAGACATCATGTAAGTAGGCAAAGCATCCAAGACACTATTGATTAGAATAAGTCTACCTCCCATAGAAAGGTATTGGCTTTTCCAGTTTGCCAACCTTTTTTCGCACTTCTCTACCACCCCATTCCATATATCAACAGACCTGCTTTTGGCTCCCAGTGGCATGCCTAGATAAATGGTTGGTAGTTCCCCTGTTCTTCCACCAAGAACCCCAGCCAAATGGTCTAAGCTAGGAACCCCATTGACTGGGTATTAGAAGCTTTTATTTCCAGTTAATACGTAGTCTTGAAATTGCTTCAAAAAGAACAAAGATGACCCTGGGGATCATAAGTTGGTTCGTGTTGGCCTCACCGAAGACTAGTGTGTCATCAGCATACTGCAGATGAGTGATCTCCATGGCAGACCCTTCCCTGTTTGCAGCTATAAAGCCCTTCAGCCAGCTATTTCCTTGGGCAATGTTAAGCATTTTATTCAAACTCTCCATGGCAATAATGAAGAGGAAGGGAGATAGGGGATCTCCTTGTCTTAAGCCTCTCTCAGAAGAGAAAAAACCAGTAGGAGTACCATATATTAGGATTGAAAATTTGACTGTGCTGATACAAAACTTTATCCATCTTATTCATCTGCCTCCAAAGCCTCTTTTTGAAAGGGTCTTCAGCAAAAAATTCCAATTCAGGTGATCATAAGCTTTCTGTATATCTAACTTGCAAAGGATGCCACGCAAAGAGCTTCTGACCCTAGAATCCACTAGTTCATTTGCCATCAGGATGGCATCCATGATTTGCCTTCCTTTGATGAAAGTCGGCTGTTGCGTGCCCACCAATTTGTGAATCACCTTTTTGAGTCTCTCGGTTAGAATCTTGGAGATAATCTTGTAAACACTGTTGATTAAACTGATAGGTCTAAAATGTGCCAGCTCCTTTGCCCCCATTTTTTTGGGTATCAGTGCTACATAAGTGGAGTTAAAACTCTTTTCAAAGACACCTCTTTCATGGAAGTTCCTAATTGTGCTGATAACTTCCTTTTTAATTACTTCCCAGCAGTGGACATAGAAGGCCATGGTATATCCATCAAGTCTAGGAGCTTTGTCTCCTGCACAGAGTTTCACACAATCCCATATCTCGCCTTCCTCGAATTCTTTTTGAAGCATTTGGTTGCCTTTATCAGTAATTGATTCGTCTACCCTGCTCCTAGCAGATGGCCTCCATATCTCAGTTTCAGAATAGAGCCTTTGGAAGAACTCCACAATTTCCCACTCAATAGCTTTTGGGTCTTTGGTAGCTTCCCCCTTCACCATCAGTTCATCAATATTATTGTATCTCTTGTGTGCGTTTGCTGATCTGTGGAAAAACTTGGTGTTGTTATCTCCCTGTTTCAGCCAGTTCACCCTTGACCTTTGTCTCTAAGCTATTTCTTCAAATTTAGCTATGTTTTCAAACTCTACAAGAAGATCTGCTTTCGACATAAGTTCCTCTTCTCTTAATGCTCTTTGGTCCTGGATCACTTCCAGTTCTGCCAGTTGGTTCAAAATGCTCTGTTTTTGGATTTCTAAATTTCCATGAGAAATTTTGCTCCATTCCTTCAATTTTATCTTTAGAGCTTTCAGTTTGAAAGCCAAGATAAAATCTGGCCTCCCTTCGCAGGCAAAAGAATCCCACCACCCCTTAACTATATCCAAGAACCCTTCTGTTTGCAACCACCAATTTTCGAATTTGAAATAAGATCTTCTAGGTTCCCAATTCCCACTTCTGAGCATTAAGGGGGTGTGATCAAAAACCACCCTACTCAGAACAAACTGCTTTATGCTCCTGAATTCCTCATTCCATTCATCTGAGAATAAGAATCTATCAAGCCTGGCTGCAACATCATGTCTATCCCCTTTCCTCCATGTATAATTCCCTCCTACCAAGTGCGGATCTTGTAATCCCATATCCTCAATGAAACCAGACAGATCAGTCATTGCTCTTGTGGTGTTGGAGCAATTCTTTTCTCTTTTCTGAAGGGAATCTGACTGTGTTAAAATCCCCGCATACAATCCAAGGACCATGAAAAAGCCCTCTAGCTGCGCCTACTTCCCACCATACCTCTTCCCTTTCTTCTCTGTTGTTTGGAGCATAAATACCTGTCAGGAACCAAGAGAAATCTTGGTTCTTACTTGCGAACTTACAGGTTAAAGAATAGGCCCCCAGACTACTAAGTTCTCCTTTCCATACTCTTCATCCTAGAGCATTAAAATACCTCCCCTTGATCCACTAGCTTCCAGCTGTGTGAATCTGACCCCTTTATTAGCCCACAATTCTTTCACCACCTCCTTAATATCTCCTTGTATTTTCGTTTCCCGAAAGCAGTAGACATCAGCTTTCCATTCACGAATTAAATTTTTGATGATACACCTTTTGCTTGCCTGATTCAGGCCCCTCACATTCCATGAAACAATGGAAATGTTCATTAATCAAGACTAGTGTGATTATACCCCTTACTTCTAGTGCCGTTGCTCCTAAAATTGCTCCCACAATCGAGCCTCTTTAATTCTCTGGAACTCTTTGCCGCGGGGTCTTTATTTTGTTCTCTGCATCCTGCAAATTATTTTTCCTCATACTGTCTATCTTCAAGAAAAGGCTGGCTGCTTCCTCTTTGCACCCCTTGGTGTCAATTCCGAATTCTTTGCCGAGTTTGAGAATATTCTGATGTATCCATATGAGGATGTCAAAATCTGGATCTTCGCCTTCGTCTGGTGCATAGTATCAGATCTAAACCCAAACCCTACACCAAATGAGTTTTGAGTGTGGCATCTAATGAGAGATATGCAGTATTTGAGTTTACAACCAAAAAAATAGAAGCAAAAATAATGCCCTTTATGAAATAATAGAAGGAAAACAACATTTTAAAACATTTTCATGGTTAAGATATTCCAAAATTTTGTGACCATTTGATTTGCTTCTCTACATTTGAGGTAGGGGTACGGTCTGGGATACACTAAACCCTCTCCAAAACCCACTTTGTGAGACTACACTGGGCATGTTGTAAAGCTAAGAAAAGAATCACTTACTTGCTCTGCAGACCAAAGTTTAGGTGCTTGCACCTTCCCCACAAGCATGTAGCCTTTAAATCCCAGACAAGGATCAGAGGACAGAACTAACTCCAGATGAGCAATGTTAGCAGAAAGCAAATCAATATAGTCAGAGCGGCTAAGCCAATTTCCACTGTCATAGAGTGAAGCCTCAATAGTGAAGTCAGCAATATTATTATTCTCGAGTGAATTATCAATTTTCACTTCCACCTGCATTATAGAAAGAATTAAGTAAAATCAGCATTATGTAATGAGCTTTTAAAATCTCTCATGTCCACAAAAATAACATGCTAAGAAATTTTAAGCCATCCCAATTGACCGATCACCTAAAGTGAAAATAGCTTCTCTCTGTAAAGTTGAAACAAAATGACAAAAACAATAAAGAGGGGAACTGTTTTATGGAAATTGGTTGTCTGCTCTCTGACGCAAAATAGACATAAGGACATAGCAAGGTTATCTTTATAATAACTTCCTATATGGACCAACTGACATTCTTCTTTGAAGTCAAAGCAAGCCTTAATGCCCATAAAAAAATAACCGAAGCGGATAGGTCCAACCAAAGTTAGCCAAACATTAAGGAGCAAATAAAGATTGACAAGATATATCAGCAGACAAAAACACCACTAAAAGAAACACCACAAAGGCCACAGGGCTTTGGCCTAGCGGTAAAAGCACAGCTTGTGATATGTGAATTAGGTGCATGCCATAGAATCAAATGTTATCCCAGAAAAAATCCTAGTATGTATTAGCAAAGGTTCTATTATCAGGCTTCACATTTATCAGCAAAAAACTCTAGCCATTCTCACTCAGCCACCTGTTCTCTGCCTTCTCCACATCTAGTAGGGTGACGATGGCTTTTAAATTCCAGAAAACTGTTCCATAATTGGGTGACACAACTGTATACATTTTGTATGACACACTGCACAAGTAGGATAGTGAAAGAAAAGATAATTTATGAAAGCCATTCATGTTTTACGATTACCTCTATGTCTGCATAAGAAAAATCTTCGGCTATGTTTGCTCTGTAGAAATAGTCAGCAATAAATGTCTGCATCAGAAAAATTGGGTAATTAGTCAGCAATGTCCTAGCCAAAACAGAGAAATGCCAATAGTAAAAGACAGAACAGTAAGAGCAACATGTCAGTCACAATGATATAAAGAATGATAAGAAGATGTATTTTTCTCAACCAAAACACAACAAGTAATAACAAATCAGACTTCCCAAGAATCCTGCAGAGTATAGACTTGCCAAGAGTGTAACGAAAAAAGGTAAGAACTGCCATATCTCAGACAGAAAAATATGGTTTATAAGACTATGACTGGTTCTCAAGAAAAAATTACGACAAAAAACCTGGAACTCGGAGTGCAATGAAAAAGAATTGCATCATCGCAACAGATAAGAGATAGAAAAACCTTCCGACTTGATTCAAGGGGGGAAAAAGTTAATCTTGACTCTTTAACAAATGCAACATGCTATAGCCATTAAGCATCTTATTATTAGAATCCTACTCGCCTTGTCCCAAATTCAATTTTGATCTTTATCTGGACGGTCACATGATAAAATCTGTTGTCTGTAAAGGGAGAGTCTCAACACGTTCATAACTTGAAGAAATTACAGGGGAAAACTCTTACCATAGATAATGTAAATTTACCATAACTTTTGCTATCGAAACCAAAAAGTAAGCAGTACTCATTGCATATTCACCTATTTAAAAGGAGAAGTTCACACCTTAGGCTTTGCTAGAAGAAGCACATCGCGGTGTATCCCTGATAACCACCAATGATCCTGATCTTCAAGATAGGAACCATCACTCCATCTCATCACTTGAACAGCCAGACAATTTCCTCCTTCTGAACCAGGTGGATGGCAAAACTCTGTGATCTCAAATTCGGCAGGGAGTCTGCTATCCTGACTGAACCATTCAATAAAAATTAGATCAATCATCCATCTAACTGAGACTTTCATCTGTACTTTAGCTTCAAGCCTCTCAGTACAGAACGAGAAAACATCGTAACTGCTCTACCATGTTTGAAATAAAACAAAAACAAGTAAAAATTATCATATGCTGAGAAACGAAGGAGTTGAGATATATAAAAGTATTGAAAGCATAATGAAGAATCCCAGAAACAATCCATGTAATTGGAATGCGTTAGGAGTCCAAATCCAAGAGAGTGAATTATCAAGAAGAATACAAAGAAGAGGTGAAGAACTTCTGAACTTATTTAACAACTTGCAGCAGCTTTCTACATAATTGCAGAAGGTGCCATTTAACGATATTGTGATAAAATTAGTGACAAACCAACTGGAAATAAGGTGACAAGATATAATGCCGCCACCTCAGGTTTGAAGACATTTATAGCTTTGATCTTCTACAGCTAATTTGAAAAATAATCTAATCCAATTTTCTGTGCTACACAAGCTACTTAAAATTCTGATACACAATGTCAACTTCCAACCACATGTTGGATTATCCTGTTTAACCCTTGCTAGAATCCTAGAAAATATTCTACTGAACTCATTGTGAGGACTACTTATCATGTATGTTATTTATAGATGTAACTCATAGATTTAGGTGTTTAATACACAAGGAACAGCCAGCAGTGAAAATAGAAGAAAAATAAACTAGAAGTATCTTTAACTGATTGTAACAAAGTACAAAACTCTCCCTAAAAAGGAGTTTACTGATTGTAACAAAATACAAAACTCTCCCTAAAAAGGAGTTTATAGCGCTAGAAACAAGATAATATAGCCAAAGTGATAGAAGGAAAGCTATTAAATAAGGAAAATTACATAAATGGCGGTATTTCCTACTTATTGTAAGAAGAATATTATCTACTACAGAGCTAAACACACTGTAGTATATCCGGAAAAAGTTATTGTTGAAGATTCATCCACAATAGGTTAAATGACGTGAATCTATAATATCATTTAAATCGGCAGCTAAAAATAACCAGGAAATTTGCCTGAACATGACAGGAAATTCAATATTTGGAGAAACAACTTAATTCCCAAACTTCACTACCACATTGGAGCAGTGCCAAAAATTCAATGTTCATCGGAGAGACTTTAAAGACGCTAATGAGTGGAAATTCAATTCAGAAGAGAGACTCAATGCCGGAACCTTATTTTGTCAAGAAGAAGAGAAGAAGTTAGGAGAGTGTTTCGCTTGAGAAAGAGCCGGAAGAGTAGTCAATGCCGTTGTCTGAAGAGATGACCTTGCCATCTTTTGAAAAGAGCCAAGAAAAGAACAATTATGACAATGAAAGTCCCTCGGGCAGATTGAAGCTATTTAGATACAGGAAAACAATGGGAAGGGAAAACTTGTTTTGATTTGGATGTTAACAATTCACAAGAGGGTTCCTAATTGGAGTTTAGGCTACTGTAAATAAGGAAATTGGACTATATGAAACAACAGTTATTCTTAAATAAGGAAAATTTCCTAAATATTGAGATGCCTAAAAATGAAAAAATTTAAAAGAATGTTAAAAAAGTCTTAAACTTAACCTATAGAAGAAATCAAAAGCATTTTAACAAAATACTGCACTAATTCTCTTGCTTCACCAACCAGCATTTAATAGCTGCATAATTTGGGTTTGACAGCTCAACCAACTTAGAAGCCTCTTGGTTACTCTAGAGAATTGCGAATTTTACTGGTTAAAATGAAACAGGACATGCTAAGCAATGCAATCCCACAACCGAAAAATACTTCTTTTCATATTAGAACTGAAAATAAATCAAAACGCTTTTAGAAATTGACATGTTAGGACTTTTATGGTTCTTTTACATCATATTAGCAATTTCCTATGAGTCATGATCTAGGAGAATATCTGTGTGCAACTTCCAGTTTCTTCTGCATGTGGAGTTCTAAGAGGGAAAGGAGCTTAAAATAGGAGAACTGCTAAAGAAGAAGAGCAATTTTAGGCATAGCAAAGTCAAAAGTGGCTATCTTCCAGAATAGTAATGGGATGCAGTGAAAGAAAGTGAAACACCATATTGGAGTAGGCGAAACTCCACAAAGTACTCAGCAACCATGATGTGGCACTGTGTGATAGGAAACAGAAACTTCAAGTCACTGCCATGTAGACGTGACACAACAAATAACACTGAGGGGGCCATTAGAAGATAGAACACTGGAAGATGAGTCTGAATAGATCAGAAGATGCTAGAAAGGAGAGTTACACGTCACATGAAGAATAAAAATGTCTGAGTTAGCAAGGCCAGTGATTATGTTCGTGAAAAGTTGGTACTTACTACAAACTTACCACTACTAGTAGCAAGTTGATCACTTGACTTCAAAAATTTCCAAACAATATCACCTGAGATTAACTTTTCTCTGCCAGTCAATTTCAATGTGCTTGGTCTACTCATGAAATACTGCATTTAATGCAATATGAATGGCCACTTGTTTATTACATACAAGTTCTATCAGATTGATTTCATCAAATTTTAATTCTTCGAGCAATTATTTTAATTTAAACTAAACTCACAAGTTGCTATTGGCATTGCTCAATATTCTTACTCTTCCGGACACCAAATTACCTCTTACTAAAACAAATATCTAGATGTAAAATGTCTATTAGAAGGTGATCCTGCCAAATCAACATTTGTATATCCAATGATCTGCTCATGACCTCAATCTTTAAAGAATAGTCCTTTACATAGAGCTGACTTTACATATTGTACAATGTGGACAATTGCATCCCAATGACTATCACAGGGAGAATTCAACTTACCAACCATCTGCTTATCTAGTGGGTCATTGAGTGGATCCCCCAGTCCTGATAGGAATTTAGCAATCAGATCCATAAGAGTGTCAATGGGGCTAAATCCCATCAATCCGGTCTCCTCAAGAATGTATAAGCATACTTTTGCTGTGAAATAACAATACCTGACCTGGATTGAGCAACCACAATACCTAGAAAATATTTCAATCTTCTGAGGTCTAGTTCGGAAAAGAGGAAAGAGATGTTGCTTTAAATCAGTGATATCATCCTGATCATGGGCAGTATCGTCAACAAACACCACCAAATAAATACCAGATCTAGAACAAAATATCGATGGGACATAGAGTGATAGGTTTCACTTTAAGTAATGTCAATATCCTGAATTAATATGCTGAACTTCCTAAACCAGGCTTGAGAAGACTGTTTCAAACCATTGAGTGACCGGTGCAATTGACATACTAGGTACTAGACTCCTGCCGAGCAACAAAACAAGATGGTTGCTCCATATAGCAGGCAAATACGGGGGATGCTTAGAGGGTCAACCCACAAACAACAAATTACCTCATTCGAGAGTCATTAGAATCTAATGAACATGCTCACACATGTAGTACACTAATTGAGATTATCTTCTCGACATGTGATAGAGTGTAGGGTCACTAATAGGGTTGTGGTTGGTTGGGCTTAAGTTGCAGTGTTGTGCCAATGCTCCGAGGTTTTTGTAATGTCGAAACTCTAATGTTATTGGAGAGTTCATTTGAGTTCAGATAAGTTCTACGTTTAGAGCTCAATAATTCACCACAAAAGTACAACAAGCACAGAAGACCCTAAATATTGAAGGACAAATACTTGCTACCTTAAGACAAGGTTAAGATTTTTTATCTTAAAAACATATGTCATTTGTAATCCCTTCATGAGGCGCTCCTTAAAAAAATGGCTACAAGAGAAGCTTATGAGGTCATATTTATTTGAGAAACAACTATTACTACAACTTAATCCCAAACAAGTTGGGTCGACTATTGGAATCCTCCTTGACCATGCTTCTCCATTTAAACTCAATTCATGTCATTACCATACAACATAAAATTAAGTTTGGAAGAAATAAATATTGTCCCGAGAATAAGGACCTAACTAGAGTGAGTGCAACCTCAATCTGAGGAACGTGTAGTTTTGGTTCTCTCACGAGATTCCTTCATAATAAGGAAAAGGATAAACTTGTGCACAATTTTGATAACAAAAATTACAAACCAAAAAAGGTACACAAAAAGGGTACATGACTCAACTCAATGTAACAACACATATGATAATAATGTTCAAAAGCAAAACCACTAAGACAATAAGATAACCTAAAAAAGGTATTTTAATAAAGTATTCTATTAGAAAAGAGAAAAAGAACATAAAGATATCAAAATGCAACACAAACCTATATCCAATAGGAACTCCATTCACCCAAGCGTAGAAGGCTGAATCAACCGCTTCAAAATGTAAAAAAATCCTGCGGCCTGTCAAAAAGCAGTTGAAGATCACATAACATTGTTAACAGCCAAATGAAGATAATGCAAATGCAACACAATTTACATTAAAAAGGGTAATGAAAATGCAAATGTACACGTATGTTTTTCATGACGAATGTAATGAGGACAAAGGTATAACGACCAAACCAAGAACTAATCAATAATTAATGAAATACCATAAAAAGGTGACCAGACAGTTTGTCTCCAATTACCCCACCTTGGGCAACTTTAATCCTTTGGGGCTTAGGTTTATTCATTAATATGAAATATGAATACAAAGTTGGAAAATAACCCAATATCATGTCCAGAAAGTAGGGCATGTGATTAAAGAGGGAATGTTCATTCTCAATTTGGTTTATTCTCATCTTGTTATTCCATTGCCAAGGAGTAAAAACAATACCATGTAAGGTTAACATGCTAACTCGGTGTTACAGCATTAGTTCCAAACCTCCTCCCACTATCAACTTCACCTTTTTCCTTGTCACCCCACCCATAGACCTCCTACACTAAATCCAAGTACCCTATCCCTGCATCTAACTATCCATCTGTTTATTTCCTCAAAAAGATTTGGAAAGGGGGACTTCACAATTAGATCATGCTGCAAGTTTCTATTAGTAGAAAATGAAGCTAATTTGTGACCTTGTAAGCAATTATGGAAGAAAAGGCTCCATAAGGTAGCTTGTTTTTCTTGGTTAGAGGCTAAGCAAGCATGTCTAATGATTCTCATTCTAAAAAAGAAGACTGGAAGTTGTCCAGTTTCCTGTGTGAAGAAAAAAAGAAATTCAGGAAGTATCAGTCATACATTATTTGTGTTACATCTTTGAATTCGAGAGAGGGCTTGTTATGAATGGGCCGAGACCAGTTATAGCAAAGCAGTCCAATACCATTAAGGGGTTATGTGTGGGATTCAGGTTAATAAATAGCATATTCCAGTAAAAATAGGTTTATGCAAAATGGTTGAGTAAAGAGTCTGATTCCTCTCATCTCCATTCTACAGTCTCAACTTCTCATCCCCATTCTTATTTCTATCTATAGTTATTTGTAGTTTCAATATTTCCATCATAATTGAGTAGTTTAAGCATTTCAATTACAGTTATAAAGTTGTAATCGTTTTCCAGTTCTTACTAATATAGTGAAGAATTCGGGTTTTTTACCTTGGTGCTTTCATTGTTCCTACACCAAATAGTAATGGTGGTATTAGATCGATTCAGTGGTGGAAATGACCCTGAGGGCTGGATTCTTCGGACCGAGCAGTATTTCACCTGCCTTTGCTTCTCCCAGAAGGACTGGCTACCTCTTCCTTACTTCTACCTTGATCGTGAAGCTCTTACTTGATTTACTTGGTTGCATCATAACAAGCAGTTCTTCGATTGGAAGCATTTTACAGAAAAATTGCCTATGCGATTTCCACAAAACACCTTCACAGCTTCGGTGACTATGGAAGATAATACTTCACGAGCCTATATTGACTATATGCACTATGCTACATTTTTTCCTCCAGCGACCTCTGCCTCTGTAGTTGTAGCTCGCAGCCATGTCACAAACTCATCTGATTTGGAACCAATGGAAACACCGAGGCAGATCATATGCTCAAGAAATTTCCTTAGAAGTATACCAATGTGGATTCCTTGGCATTGCTTACTGGAAGTAATACTGAGATTGCAACTCTCGAAGGCCTGGAAACTCCTCAAATTGGGAATGTAAAATCAGTAGAAGCAGATTTAGTACAGGAACCTTCTTCCATTATTGAAGATCAGGTGTTTGATGAAATTTCACACTCAACTATGAGCTCTGACATTCCTGAACTTAACTATAGCGTCTGCGAAGATGATAGTATGCAAACCAAGGTCCTAACTTTGGTGCTAAATGATCCGAAAGGACCTAATATGCGGAGGAGGAAAATTCACTAGATACTGTAGCTTTGTTTGACAAATCTCCTAAAAAGGATGCGTCTGGTCCTCTGGCACCTTTTGCTAAGCAACCTGTGATGTCGAATACAAACAACAACAACAACATACCCAGTGGAATCCCACAAGTGGGGTCTGAAGAGGTAAAATGTACCCAGACCTTACCACTACCTCATGGAGATAGAGAGGTTGTATCCGGAAAACCCTCGCCTAAAATAATGTCGAATGCGCATATGCAAATTACTGGAATGGTATGTCCAATTGCAACTCGGGTATCATCTTAGTTCCTCTTGTTGGTCGAAAAGCTACGATGTCAGATGCATATCTTGAACTAGATATGCTAATGAGGTATATAGTTACTAACTCTCTTGGTAGTGGCTCTCCTACACGGAAACCTGATTCAGAGACCTTTACAGTGGGTGTGGGACATTCTGTTGGATTGCTTCTTGGTGCTGAAAAGAGAAAATCTATTGGGAGATTCAATGGCCAACATATTTTGAGTCAATTTATGTTTGTTCCTGCTGCTACTTTCCTGATGCTTATTGTAACTGTTCCTGTGACTGCAGCTGATCTTTGTGTATGGGATCCAGGAATAGGTTTTGGGTTCATGGTTTTAATAGGGTATGTAGGGAATGTGGAGGTACTATTATTGTTGGGGTGTACCGACAAATTTTTCTTAATTGCATATTTAAATCCTTTGGGAAGAGTGTGGGATCCTGGACAACCAGGGTGTGTGAAACTGTGAATTCCTACTGGTCCAACTTCTCTTTTGTCGATAACTGCAGTGCATTAACATGTTCCTTAATTGCATATTCATTAGTCTTCGCTGCACATTGTGTGGTAAAACATGACGTTTTAGTGGCCAACTTCCAGCAAACATCAGTGTTGCATTTTCGCTATATCACTGTTTTTGTTGGCATGGTACAGGTGTGGGAGGTAAAAGTATTAAGGAGTGTATATAAGGTGAAGGTTGTGCACTCTGCTGGTTCCACACTGTATGGGGTCATAGAGATAGTAGAGTCGTCTGCATGCTATAGATTACATCATAGCTTAGATAATGCCTTAGTTTTTGTGATCCTCTTGAACAAATATGTGGTTGCAAGACAAGTTATAACTGAACTCAATTTGATAATGTGGAAGAGTTTTACTGTAAATCAGAAAGAACATGGTTGTAATTGGCTGTTATCAGTTCTAGTGGTGAGATTTGGTGGAAGGCGAGCCTTTACAAGTATTGCTCAGTACTTCAACATGAATAATTTTCGTTTCGACGAGTTTGAGCATGTTACAAAGTTTTATCTTTATCATATTTCGAGTGCTTTTGACTCCTAACAGTAGCCTTGGTGAAACTCTCAGCATCCCATCATCTGACACTACCACCTACATTTTGGTCAACCATGGGAATATTTCTTTGGACAGACATGGGAATGATGCTAAGGAAGAATGGAATGAAAAGGGCATGGCAGCTCCTACTAACCATCCGTGAGTTGCTACTAGCATTGGGTGACACCATTAGGTGCAATGCTCTTTCGGACACATCTCACATTAGTACACCTCTTTGCCATGTTAATCAGCAGCTAAGCAAGAATGATGCTAACATGTTTATAATACTCCAGGCTGCCAATCAAGTTGCATTGACATTGCTTACCAATCTACTTGCACCAGGGTATGCTCATGCCTACTCGAACCTTGAGGACAAGGTTCTTATTGGGGTTGGGGGTAGTGTTATGAATGGGCCAAGACCAGTTATAGCAAAGCAGCCCAATACCATATAAGGGGTTATGTGCGGGATCCAGATTAATAAATAACATATTCCAGGAAAAATAGGTTTATGCAAAATGGTTGAGTAAAGAGGCTGATTCCTCTCATCTCCATTCTATGGTCTCAGTTTCTCATCCCCATTCTTATTTCTATCAATAGTTATTTGAATTTTCAATATTTCCATCATAATTGAGTAGTTTAAGCATTTCAATTACAGTTATAAAATTGTAATCGTGTTCCAATTCTTATTAATATAGTGAAGAATTCGGGTTTGTTACGGAGCTTTCCTCTTATCTCAAATTATAGGCATTGAAGCGATCGAGAGAAAGTAAGAAGACCCCCTCAAGACAATAAGGAGAGGCAGTGGTTTGAATCCACATCGTGAGCTTTAGTGCACAAGTGGTCAAGTCAATTAAGTCATTCTGGATCCCCGACTCATCTCGTTCTGAGCCTTTAGCCAATTTGACATTGGGTCAAATCTGGGCATCATCCCTTTTATTTTGCATTATATTGCTTTAGCAGCTTTTTTAAAAAAAAACATCCCAGGATTCTGTTGGCTAATGCCTAAATCTGCACCGGACTTACTCAAATGCTGGAATAAAAGATCACTCAACCAGGGTTTGCACAAATATGGAGTACCATCCCTGCTTGTATCTGGTGGATAGTTTGGAAAGACAGAAATTTGAAATGTTTTGAAGACAAAGCCAATTCAGTTCAGAAGATAAAGCTTAACTGTATAGTTTTGCTTTCTTTTCACTGTAATCAGGATATTGCAAATAAGACAGAATTTAGTTCAGAATTTGTAGATTCCTCCAAGGATAGATAGGGAGGTTTCTTCTTTTTGGGGTCATTCCTCTACATCGTAAATATCATAACACTCTCTTAGTGTTTTGTTTAATTCTTTAATAAAATCATATCTTTTTAAAAATGTATAGGAGATAAATTTGCCATAGTCTGATACTGAAGCAACAAATAAGTTACTCTTTCAAATATATTATTTATGATATAAAATAGGTGAATCGATTAGAGAGATGAGTATGGAATAGGAACCAAGCAGTAAATTTTAGGGAAACACAAACTAGAAAAACAAAAAACCTCACCTTTCCACTCTTCAGGAAGGAAGAAAAGAGTTCTGTAGCAGCCAGTAGGATTATCATCTGGAACTTTAGGTGGATTGAAAGCAAATGGATATATAGTATTTGTGTAAATAGGCCGGTCGTATCCATGCATCTGCCAATTCGAAGGAACTGTATTGATTAGAAGAACACAAAAGTCAGAAAGAGAAACTGATTAAAAGAAGTCAAAAAGAAAAAATAACCTGCTTAAGACAGATGAGTTTACCCGTAGGTAGTTTCAACCATAAACATGAATGTATATCATAAATGACCAAGACAGAAATTTAAATAAACAACTTGAAAAAAAATTATGAGGAAAGTGTTTTGACAGCTCACGTATTCGCAAATATTAGTTTTTGAATGCATTAGAATCATTTAGGCATGCATATACAACAACACATACCCAGTTGAATCCCACATTTAGGCACATATACAAATATTGTAATTGCAGAAAAGTGAAAATAAAAAACAAAACCTATGCATTGACGGTGGGAGGTAATAACCTTAGTTAAGGGTAGGGTTGGAAGAACGAATTCTTACATTAGTTTACAGAGGGAAGAGGGGAGACTTCATAAGTTCAGCTGTAATACAATCTTGTTTTGTGGAAATGTTAAAGATGTAGGTATCGATAAATTGGGTAAATCATAATACACAGATGCAAGAATAAATAACAATGATCATAAGATGAGTCCAAATAAATTTAAAATGCAGAAATGGATGAGAATGGAAATGTTTCAGTAGATGAGAATTACAACGGATCATTACTTTCAAGCAGTTCAATAAGGAAATAAAGCTAAAATACACCTCAGTCTCAAACAAGTCCTTGTTGGCTATATTGTGAAGAATGGACCTTGAGTCACACTCAACCCAAAAAGGAGTGCTTTTGGGTGAGTATTACACAAGACCATATAAGGCGATAAACAACCCATCACTCTACCAAAATGGGGGCACTTAACACCACCACCACATCCAGACTTGCCAATTGGAGCTGGGGCAACATAACATGGGGGTCCAAAACTGGGGCACACCATAACAGAGATGGCCTGGCTTTGATACCATGTAAAAGAATGGAGTTTAGCCCCTGGAAACAGATTTGGAGGAAAAAGGTGCCAACCAAGATAAAGTGTTTCTCTTGGTTGGTTGCCAGAAGAGCATGCTCTACACATGAGAGATTGAAAAGGAGGGATTTCCATATCGCCTCTTCGTGCTCTCTCTGTAATGATGCAGAGGAAACCAACAATCATCTGTTACTCCATTGCAGAGTAACAACACAATTGTGGAACCTTTTTCTGGGACTAACTCATACAGAATGGATTATGCCTGAGCATGCAGCAGATCTGCTTAGTTGCTGGACCAGTAGAAGGGGGAGAAAATGTAAGAATAATGATCGAGAATAATACCATCGTGCATTTGGTGGTCTATCTGGAAAGAAAGAAACAGCAGATGCTTTCGAAACCAGGCTAATTCAATTGAGAAAGTCAAATGGAACTACTTGACTACTTTTTATTTTTGGTGTAAAGAAGGATTTTAGATTTTATAGGCTCTATGTAATCAATTAGCTTTTTTGTGTTCTGTTTTTTCTCTTGTTGGAACCTTTTTCTGGAGGTCTCCGGCATATCCTTAATGCTGAGGAATACAACATTACCTTTCTAAAAAAATGGAGTTTGGCCTAACTCAAACCTAAAGGTTAGATCATGAGGTGAGTATTACACAAGAATATATAAGGAGACAAACCAACCACTGACGTCATAAACCTAACATAGATGAATCCTCACTGACAGTTCTTCTCCATTTAAATTCATCTGAAGCAATGGTGGACAAAATAAAATGTATCAGAAATTCTAAAAAATTTCGCCTGGCATAAAAAATCTCTAATAGGACTAAAAGATTCCAAGAAAAAATAGGACCTAAAGAAACACTCTGACATACTAAACCATACACTCAACTAATTGATATCTCCTATATAGATCTTTTTCTTTCATTGTGTCTTATCTTTTGCTAACTTCACATGAATTTCTATAATTGTAGGTCTTTCAAAACAACTTCCTTGTGATTTAAGGTCCACCTCGTCCACTTTCACTCACCATGATTTGACACCTTTGGGCCCTTTTTTTGGAGGTCAACGCAGGACATGACCAAACTATTAAATTTATCCTCAAGGTGTGCTACGAACACCTTCGGGCAAATGTGATCATTTTTATTATTTCTAATTTTCTACGGCCGGACAACTATTTTGGATCTAATTGCTGCCACACTCATCTTGGACAACCATTTTGGATCTACATCACATTAGGAGTTTAGCAGCTCACTCTCCATATCACATCGTTGATCTTATAATTGTTTGCAAGGACGGTTAGGTCTCCACTTACCTTGACCTTGGATAATATCAACTCCCAATAGTCCAATGATATCAATAAAATCAATTATAACTTAAACATGTCCTGCAGTGTTCAGTCCTTCCAATTACAGCCTTCAGATATTGGGCTTTGGAACCAGTCCTAATTCTTAATTTAGGGTAAAATCTTGATTCGTGGACCATTTCCCACTTTACCCATACACCTTTAATGTCATTTAAAAACTTCCAATACCATTTGAGAACCTGAAGTTGGTACTCTTAGTGGTTTGGTGGGCACTTGGGACTTTGAAGAGTCTAAAAAAAATGGTAATGGCAGAAATCCTAATAAAGGAAGACATAGAGGTCTGTCCGCAATCAATACAGGTATTAACAGTAATGGAGAAATAAGTGCTCAAGAAATTCAAGCATTCAAGAGAGAAGATCAGTGGAGGATACCTTTTTATTTAAAAGTTACTAGAGCTCTATCGTACCTGGTATTGCTTCCCATGAAGAATCTTGAAATGAGCTATCATAAAAATTCAATGGAACGTTGGTAGGGCCAGGAGCCAACCAGAATTTCCACATGCCAGATAACGATTTGACAAAAGGTAAATCCTTAACCCAGTAAGCAGCACAATCAAGAGCTTTAGAAACAGCATCATCATCCCAAACTGCTGATTTTGAAATCAATTGATCCACTTTGTTCCGCCCATTCCAGTATCTCAGAGATCCTAAATACGAAGTAGGAGCATCAGAAACAAACAATTCAATGAGCACCCAAGGGTGACAATCAAGTCTATCCAGTCAAAAGGTGACACAAAACTTATGGTGTTTAAATTTCAACTATCCAATGACCAACATCAACAGCAGGCTTTATCTAATATCCTAATAATGATCCTGGGAATGCTTTAGGGTCCTCCTTGATAATAAAAAGGAGAGGGAGTTGTAAGCACTATGACATTGCACAATCTGCTTGAAACATACTATCAAGAGCGGAATATTTCTACAAAACAATGAAGATGGAGAAAAATAAGAAGTGGCAAAGTGCAAGGGCTCTGGAAGCACTAGAGACTCTGATAGCTTAGGTAATTATAGCATGATGTGTGATCTTTCACTCTTATCAGTTAATTGCTAAAACAGTTATTGACAAAGGAAATTGCTTTGGATGTGTTCAGCTTCTAATTGATCTTCATGGCTTCTAGTGAAAGACTACTTATCTGATACTCATGGAATAATATATGGGTAGAAGCATCCCGTAGCAAGAAAAAAAGCAGAAAGGAAGTGGGGTGGCCAGGTGTGAAGAGAAAGCGTACAACGGAGTAGCCAACTCATAGAAAGAGCAAGGGCGCTAGCTTTGAAACAAGGTAACAGGAGAAACTAATAAATCATCGAGCGAAGATTTTTTGTTCTAGTTGCAGCAAGCAAACTCGCTATTCAACCTAACGACCTTCTTTCAAGAGGATCAGAAATGACCATGTAAGCTTTCAATACAGCTCCAGGCAATCAAAAGTGACCAAGGGCGAAAACTCACCTGTGTAAGCCAAACTTTTGATAAGGATAAGAGGAGAACTCTAACAAGAACAATCTCTTAGCATGTCGTTACTAGTAGCACTATATAGATGCAATTGAGCATTACCTTCAACTGATTCATGACAATGAAGTGGGACATGAGAGTCTCTTTTCCTCCACTTGAAAAAATAAGGATCTTCCCATGCCTTGTAACCATTACTTGATGGAAGAACCATTTGACTGGTTAAAGAAGACATCACTTTTTATTTAAAGTTGCACCTCTGCAAATACAGAATTATGTCTTTAGCCTGGTGATCATAAATAAAACAAATGCACAAGAATCTCAGGATTGAAGTCGGGGGAGAAATGAAAACCACGAGGTCTCAAGTTCAAATCACAGCGAGCGCAAAAACATTCTCATATTTGCCTAAGGCCTTAGTGGATAGAGTTATTTGGTACATATGACAGTGGAGATAGTAGTTACCGAGTGAAATAGTCAAGTTGCACCATAAGTTGGTCTAGACACCATTGTTATAAAAAACATCAAAGGCCAAACACAACATTTTGTCTAACCCAACTAAATCCCTTCTTCTTTTCCAGTTTTCTTATGTTTGGTTGGTCAAAATCTTTGAATAACATTTTCTCTTGGAAGACAAGTTCTTTAAAAATAAGAAAAATGACTTCACTAGTGGAAGTACAAAAAAACAAGTTGTGACATTCCGCATTACTCACCCTCCAACGTGTCCCTTCTCCACTCTCCATTCCTACCACCCCACACCCCTACCCATCCACCCAAGCTCTCATAATTTTTTAATAACCAAAAAATCTATCCGTAGCCTGTCCTTTAAACCAACCACAGCCTTCTAAACTTAATAGATAATGAGCCCGCCCCTCTATCCCTCTCCACTAAAATACGAGGCTTCGCCTTGCATGGTGCCAACCTCTCATACTATTTTCCATAGATTATACACAAATGCTTTTGACATAACATCTTTCTGGGAAAACATTTTCCAAAAAGCAATAAAAAATGTTTTCAGTGATGAATTAGATAATTGCTTGGTGTCTCAGTGATGAAACTTGTTATAGATCATCTAAATTGTTCACAAATTAAGAAGAATCAAAGAACAATTTCAATGAATTAGAGTACAAAATCACAAATATCTTACCTAAAATTGTGATTGGCAGAAACTCAGACGTTATAGATCGGATAGAGTGGGGAGCGAGGCTCTGCATAAGTGAATATGCTTCCGTCTACTGGTCAACACTCAACACTCGAGTTCTATCTCAAATTTATTCCGTCACGTTTAAACTATCTTCTATGGAAACTTAAAAAAAAAAAATTAAATTAAATTTTTTATCTTAAATTGTTACAAATTCATGTGTTATGTGGATATCTCATTTAATTCAAATGTATCTATTTAATGAAATTTTACTAATGAATTGATTAAGATTGTGAACGGCTGATTTCGACATGGTATAAAAAGATTATTTATCCTTTGTAAAGTACACACAATTAAAATATTCTCTATATTGTATTTCATTTGTCTTCTTTTATACTTTACCTTATGAATGAAGGAGGAGCACAATGGTCCCATTGTACAAGAACAAGGGTAATGTTCAAAACTATAACAATTATAGGGGTGTCAAGTTGTTAAGTCACACTATGAAGGTCTGGGAGAGAGGGGTGGAGATGAGGGTGAGGAAAATAGTGTCTATCTTAGAGAATCAATTTGAATTCATGCCGGGACTCAAGTAAGGACGGTGGGAGGAGACTCGGAGTATTTCCCTGTTGACATGGGACTTCATCAAGGATTTGTGTTTAGCTCTTTTCTGTTTGCCTTGGTAATCGATGAGCTGACAAGGTCTATCCAGGAGGAGGTTCCTTGGTGTATGTTATTTGCTGATGACATAGTACTGATTGATGAGACTCAGATTAAAGTTAATGATAGATTGGAGGTTTGGAGACACACTTTGGAACGCAAAAGGTTCAAATTGAGCAGAACCAAAACAGAATACTTAGAGTGCAATTTCAGTGTTGTGAGGGATGAAGCAGATATTGATGTGAGGCTTGACACTGAACCTATCCCCAGAGAGACAACTTTAAGTATCTTGGGTCCATCATCTAGAGTAGCGGCAATATCGACGATGATGTCACTCATCGTATTGGGGCAACATGGACGAAATGGAGGCTTGCCTCATGAGTATTGTGTGATAAAAAAATACCACCTAAGCATAAACGCAAGTTTTACAGAATGGTGGTTAGACCATCTTTGCTATATGGGGTGGAGTGTTGGTCAATTTAAAATTCACATGTTCAAAAGATGCAGGTTGCAGATGAGGATGTTGATATGGATGTGTGAAAATACCAGGGCTGATAGGATTAGGAATGGGATCATACGAGAGAAGCTAGAGGTGGCCCCTGTGGTTGACAAGATAAGGGAAGCGAGACTGCGTTGGTTTGGACATACGCAGAGAAGGAGTATCGATGCTCCTGTTAGGAGATGCGAGAGGTTGGATTTAGGGGATACATAAAGGGATATATGTAGACCGAAGAAATATTGGGGGAATGTGATCAGACAAGATATGGCGAAACTTCATCTCACTGAGGACATGACCTTAGATAGAAAAGGGTGGAGGTTGCATATTAGAGTAGAGAGCTAATATATTAGTAGGGGATCGATATACGACTTTATGATAGTAGGTTAATAGGAGTAGTGATGTTTTTACATCGTATATTGTCATGCTTAGTCCTATATTTGTTTACTTTTGGTTTATGTATGTTGCTTGTATATCTTGTGTTGTCATTTTCTATTTTTGATATGTTAATTTTAGCGTATTTGCATACTATCATGTGATTTTCCTTAGCAGTCGCTCGTTCTGTTCCCTTTCTTTTCCTTCCCTTTTTCCATATCTAGTTTATTCTGCTTATGAGTTTTTGAGACGAGGGTTCCCAGGAAACAATTTCTCTACCTCTATGAGGCGATGGTAAAGTCTGCGTACATTCTACCCTCCCCAGATCCCACTAGTGAGATTCCACTGGGTATGTTATTGGTGTTCTTTTCTATTTTCATACTTTTATATTGCTAATATTTTACAATATATATTTATTTTTCAAACTAATGAATAATAATTTAGATGTCGAATTTACACTTCCTTTATAAATAAGAAAAGGGGGAATGACCTAATAGGCCCTTATATTTGGTCTTGTTTGTCACCTAAGACCTTATACTTAGAACTTTGTCAACTAAACCCCTGTACCCACTCAAAAGGTACATTTGAAATACCTTTTTTGACCTGAACTGGTGCGTGAGTTTCAAACGACTACAAGTAATTTCCACGTCATATAATAATTCCACGTATTTTTTTAAATAATAGAGGCAACTGTTTTCCGACGAGGAACTTCAATTCGCTAAAGCATTCCCTATCGTCGTCGCCAGAGTCCGACGAGGAACTTCAATCCGTTGTTGCATCACATTACACAATGCACACACCCCACAAGATGATTCCACCATACTACTCATACTACTTGAAGCCGACCTCGAACGATGAAGATTTTCAAATTGACTCTGCCCATAGGGAGGCAATATGGGGAAATTAGTTTTCGCTTGAGCTCCATGAAAGGAACTTGTAGCATCGTCATAAGCTCGTGCAGCATTATCCGTTGTATCAAGTGTACCCAGCCATACCCTAGCTTTTTTCACCAGATCCCTTATCTCAGCAGCAAATCGACCCCATGTACGTTTAGGTACACCCCTATAACGATGTGGGTCAGTCTCTAATTGTCGTAACACCACAAATCTTAATCCATTTGTTTCCAGATTTTTTTGAGGGGGCATGGTTGGTTTGGTGGGTCGGTGGAAATGGAAAATGGGGAAGAAGATGACTGTTAAAGGTTTTTTAGAAACCCTTCATGCTCCAAAATGGAGTGAATTTCACACACATGACCTGGTATGCCACTTAGGATGCCAAGTCAAAAAAAAGTGTTTAAAGTGTACCTTTTGAGTGGGTACAAGAGTTTAGTTGGCAAAGTTTTAAGTATAAGGTCCTAGGTGACAAACGGGACTAAGTATAAGGGCCTATTAGGTCATTCCACCCTAAGAAAAAGACATAACTTAAGAGGGTGTTCAAATAAGTTTACTTTGAGATGTTTTTAGCTTTTATGTTTGGCAAAGACATAAATACAAAAAGGTAGATGTAAAAAGTACAAAAAAAAGTCACTTTAATCTACTTTTCACTTTTGACTTTTTAATCACTTAAAAAAAATTTATCCAATCACTTCTAAATATGCCCTTTGATACTTCACTCATTTATTTATGTACTAATTTAAAATATGTGTTTTGAACGTATATTTTATGTCAATCAATAAAATGATTTTTTAATTAAATTACTATAGATATGGCATAAAATATGTTATTCTTATTTACTCTTTGCATATATTAGTATCGTTGTATTAGTATTAGTACTTTACTTATATGTAAGGGAATAACTTGAGAAGCTTCTAATATTATGTGTTTGCTTTTTCTTATATGTATTTTTTTTTAAAATAGTTATATATTTAAATATTATGTAAAAAGTATAAATTAGTACTTATATATAAGGGAATAATTTGAGAAATTTCCAATATACGTGTTTGCTTTTTCTTATGTGTATCTTTTGTTATATAACTCTTGATCATGGTAATAATTTAAAACTTTATTGGGACGGAGGAAGTAATATATGTTATTTGAAATCGTATAAAAGATACTATAAATCACAATAATTAGTAACATAAAAATTTTATAGACAAAAAACTTAAATGGGTTCTTGAAAATTTATGAGTGATCATAAATTGAGACAAAGAAAATAACTATAAATCGTGATAATTAACAATTTAAAATACTTAAAAGATAAAAAAAATCTTGATCGACTTTCACAATTTTATATATTCTGCATAAATTGGAACGAAGCCAGTAACATAAATTATCTAAAAATTATGTGAAATGTATTATAAGTAATAATAATAAACAACTTAAAAAGTTAAAAAATATATAACACAAAATCCTATCAATATCACGTAAATAGAAATAAAAAAATAATATATATTGAACTCATGCTAACACAAATTTTTTAATTTTAAAATATATATATATTTTTTTTATCCTATACTTCAAAACTTCTTAATTATTAATTTTAATAATACCTTTTGCAAAATTCCTTAATTTTGAATAAAAATACAAGATCTATAAACAATTTTAATAATGCTAAGAAAAGAACGTGTGCGATATTTTAGTTGTGATAGTTATGAAGAAGATATATGAATATTTTAGTTTGTGATATTTAATTTAAATAAGGAAAACGTGAGAAAAGAAGAAGACATGAGGTATTTTAGTTGTGATATTTAATTCAAATAAGGAACTCTTATTATATACTCTATTTTTTATTGTATCATATATTTTATGATTCCTTTGAATATTATAAAAATAATTGATTAATAATTTGAGAAAAATAATAAATGCCAATGCTAACTTTTCCACAACATTAGGAGTCACCCCAATTATTTTAGGATTCCTTCTCCCTAGTGACTAGTTTAGTGTATGCGCAGATAAAAATAACATATTATTATGTGTATATAGTATCATTAAGTGTAAATTTTTGAATAAAAGTCTTAATTTATTCAATTTTACGAGGAATAAGTCTAGTTCATCAATTATTCATTACTAGTCTTGTTGTACATGTTTTGCGCGTGGCCGAAGTGTGTACCTCATCTAGTAACAATCATTACACAAAAAAATAAAATTTAGTTATGAACTTATGAAAAGATAAATAATTCACTACAAAAGTAATTTTGATAAATTATTTATTTATAATTGTTCTATGTATCATGGTAAATTAGAATTTTCTTTAACGACTGTAGATTGTTTTCTTGATTCAAATAAGGAAGAAGTAGAAGTTTATTAAATAAGGAAGATTTAAGTGTATTCCACAGGTAAAAGTCCTTTTTTTTAATCATTTATTTCATATATTTTAAAAGTCAATATTATAAATATAATTAAATAAGAATTTAAAGAAAAATTATGAAGAGACGATTTTGTCTAAAGAAGAGTATTTTAATTGTCACGCCCCGAGAGGGTACCCTCGGCGTGGCCGGCACCCACAGACTATTGCTAGTCCCTAGGCGAACCACTCGTTCTCAGGACAGTCACTCAACATCAACATAGCGGAAGTAAAGTAGTGAACTACCTCAATAAAAGGCCAATGGCCAACATCAGTCTCAACATCATACTAAGTAAGTAAGAGTACTACTCAGTTCATAAAGAAAACATCAACGTCAAACCTTGACTCATGTCTATGAAACCTCTAACCTGACTCAACTGTCTAAGATGGTATCAGACAGGCCATGGTTACCTAACTCAATAAATAAAGAAAACATCAAATAGAAGGGTCTCCTCCAGATAACAAGGAGGCTCACCAATGTCAAAACTCGTAATCTCTGACCTCAACGGTGCGTCTGCTGAAGTCCTCTAACTCCTGTATCTGCATCATGAAACGATGCAGAGCCAAATGGCATCAGTACGTGGAATGTACTGGTATGTAAAATAGTTGAATAACAACATAAGCACAACAGCATAGAGAAAAACATCAACTCAACATCATACTCCATCAAAATGTCAAATATCTGTCTAAAGACAGAGATAAAGAGTAGACAAATGACCCATCAACATCCCGTCAATACCTCATCAATACATCAGACTCACCCTCAAAGAACCTCGACTCAACTCAACTCAACTCAGGGAACATCAACCTCAACTTAACTCAGGGAACATCAACATCACTCAACTCAAAACATCACATCGACATCAACATCAGAGTTATATCAAAATGGAACCTAACTGGGAGTTTCTCTAACCGACAACCATCACCTATGAGCCAGTGATGATACAACGAAGCGATGTCGTTGCCACATCCATCCAATACCCTGGCCGGGGTAAAGGACATCAACCTTAGTGGATCCACAAGAAAAACATCAGTCCTCATTTGAGATAAGAAAGGAGTCATCCGTATTGCGGTTCAATCCCCTCTTCCTATGCGGGCCACGTAGTTAATGGGTTCGAGTGAGACTCACTCTTACCCATTTCGGTGTCAATACTCTTCCCAGAACTCGACATGCTCATAAAACATCAACCTCATCAGTCCCATAGGGACATAATACCTCATTATCAGTCCCATAGGGACATAATACCTCATCATCAGTCCCATAGGGACATAATACCTCAACATCAACATCAGTTCGGTAGGGACATAATATAATACCTCAACATCAACATTAGTCCCGTAGGGACATAATATAATACCTCAACATCAATATTAGTCCCGTAGGGACATAATATAATACCTCAACATCAACATCACCTCACCTCATTAACATCAACATCAACATCATGGACTCAAGATACTCTTTTAGAAATTAATCTTCTAGTTCTAAGACGTCATAAACATCATTCTCATCAACATCATCATCAAGACTCACATCGAATGTGAAACACAATCACAACATCATAACATCAAACTCATTACAACTCTAGACTCATCTCTCAGTTTATTCTCATATCTTTTAATAAAATAATGATAGGGTTTTAAAAACACATTCATGAAAATGAATTATGACGTATGATAAGTTTGTGATGATCATCAATTCATGTAAAAATATATGCATAAAGTAAAATCAAATATACATACTCAAACTCCTCACATTAACCTCATTATGCTTATTGGTCTCATCACATTCATTCAATCACAATCTAACAGTGGAAGACATCAAAAATCAAAAGTAACTTAATAGGAAGCAAGAACCAAATTGATAAACAAAGGCCAACGGCCAACAATCTATCAAGCAACTGAGTAAGACTAGTATGAAAGAAACTAGCCGAAAATAAAATCCAATCACAACTCGACAATCTAGTTTATGAAGCATCTATCCGTCTAACTGAATGGTGTCAATGACAGGTCCATGACTACCTTAAAATAGAATAAATCTAAGACCTGATTCTAGAAGCTAAATGAAATAAATAATGAGCATCCTCCAAAAGTAGGGAGGACTCACCAATCTGGTGATATCTGGAATAGGTCTTCAATGGAGCGCATGTTGACGATTTCTAGTACTTATCTCTGCATCATTAAACAATGTAGGCCCAAATGGGCATTAGTACGTGAAATGTATGAGCATGTAAAATAGCTGAAAGAGAAAGAACATAATCATAAATACTCAACTCAACAAGATAAGGAACTCAATCATAATGTCATAAGTCAAATAAAAATACAGTTTAGATAGAGACTACTTACAACCAATCCAATCTAATATAAGTACTATCATGTCCTATTGGGAGTTTCACTTATTCGACAATAATCACTTATGAGCCAGTGATTATACAACAATTCCGTTAATGTTGCCACAATTGTTCAATACTTTTCCAGGGTAAAGAATGAATTGGTCCAACATGGATCCAATCAAACGAGTCCTCTACTATTTAGGGACCTATCAAGGGGAAACATCCGACTTAACGGTTTCAATCCTCTTCTACGTTTGGCGATGTAGTTATTGAGTTTGGATTAACTTACTCTCACTCGATTTAGTGCTCGATATTTTTCCCAACACTCAAAGATCATAAACAATCAATCCAATCGATCAGTATCATAGGGACTCTTATCAATTTATCATCAATTTTGTCACAATCGAGCCTTTTGGCATATCAACTATCCAATCAAAATTGCAATCACATCTTTCAAGAGGGATTTAGACAATTGTTAGGAGGACTATCAATTTAAACAAACCATTTGAGTTCAATTTATAAAGACTCGTAGGAGCATCCAGTTCTATCAACATTATCATCATGCTCACATCATTTTCACAATCACAATCACACTGTCAAGGCTCTAAACTTAATCCCTAGGTTCATTCCTGCAATTTAATCAAATAGTATCTAGGGTTTACGAAATAATTTATGTAAAAATATTTGTTTAGTAAATCAAGTTTATGATGATCATCAAGCATGTAAAAATACATAAAATTTATAATCTATGAGAAAACCTTCAAAAAAATATGCATGTATTCGGTTAGCGTCTTTCACTTAATGAATCACGCCTTTTTCAAAGCATTACTATTCCTGAGTGCAGGTTCGGTGATTCATGCCATATCGGATGAGCAAGATATGCGAAAGATGGGGGGGCTTGCCTCCTCGTTCCCTTTTACCTATGCCATGATGCTCATGGGCAGCTTATCTCTAATTGGATTTCCTTTTCTAACTGGATTTTATTCCAAAGATGTGATCTTAGAGCTCGCTTACACTAAGTATACCATCAGTGGGAACTTTGCTTTCTGGTTGGGAAGTGTCTCTAATACTTCCACAATCTTTCTATTACCATCAATTGGGTTTATATAGTAAATAATGCAATATAATTATTCAAGAAATTAACTCATGAGAACCATCAATCCTTTAATGGCTTGTAAGAATATTCTAAGAAACCATTCATAGAAGGCTAAATTATTCACAATTCAATTAATTCGATTTATAGGGCACATGGAAGAACAATTCCATTTTTTAGTTTAGCCTTACATACCTGGAAGAGAAAAATTTCTAGAAGAAACTTTTGGTTTTCACTTGAAGATGAAGAACCCTAGCCTCTTCTTTGAGAGAACTTTGAACATAGAAATATAATATTTTCAGGGATTTGTGTGTTACTTGGAGGTTATTAGGATATATGATAGGCTTAGGGAAGTTAATTAAGGGTAAAAATAAAAAATAACCCTTTGGGGAAGTCAAAAAATCATCAAAACGGAAAAAAAGACTTTTTGATTAGTTTCGACGGCTAAAACGACGGTCTAAGGGTCCTATCGCAGAACCATTCGACAATACGCAGGATGGGGAAATCAGATGAGTTGGAAAGCTGATTCAACGATATTTAATTTGATATATTATGGGTTACTTCTCCTGTGTGGCCTGTGAACTATTATATAGGAGCGGGGATTTACCCTGTACGCACTTAAAGGATAGCAGTTGCGGTTTTTTCTTGTCATAAAAAAAAAGAACAAAAATCTTTCTTTTAAAACAAACTAAAAAGAAAAGTAGGAATGATAAATTAAAATGAAGAGAGTATATAATAAGTAGCACAAAAAAGTAAGAGCGTGCATTGATCTATTCAGTTATGTATCATCAATCTGATTTGTTGATTTTTGGTTTTAGAATATGCTAAACTAATAAGGTTTTTTATCCATTTTTTATCATTAACTGTTCGATTTTCAATTTGACCAATAAAAAAATGCTCATTAAATAAATATATGACTTCTGCAATAGTTTGAAGTGACAAAACAATAATGTAACTTTACAGAATGTTCATAAAATAGAAATAGTAATAACTAACATGAAAAAGAACTATACAAATGCAACACAAATAAAAGAGTTTGTTTCTTATGAATTCAAATTCATTGTGAAGTGTGAATTGAAGGCTAAAGAGCAAAGGCAGTAACTAGTAAGATAGTGATATATTAATATTTAATATTTATATAGATGTAAATAGTAAATCACTACAATCTTAATGGATTATTGATTTATCCAGTAATTTAATACTAAAAAAAATTAAAATTGAATTAATAAGCCAATAATTTTTTTAAAAAAATAAAATCACTAAAATTCATTGACTCAATAATAATAAATTGTTGGATTTAATTTTTGAACATCCCTATAAAAAAGCATTAGTAATTCATGCGGTACTTAAGACTTCTCCCAATAAGATATGATTTTTAATGTGGGCACCTCATGCCTAGTTTCAACTATTTATTTATGTGGGCACCCCATTCCTAGTTTCAACTTTATGGCTCACTTTAATATTACCTCCAATGGCTTTACTTTCTTGCTCAAACTACTAAAAAAAATAAAGACAACACTATAAAAAATTAATGATGAAATTGGGTTGTCTTCTAACAAACTCTATTTGTTGCGGCACGATTTGAACTACTTTTTACCTCCACTTCATACTTATGAATTGAATCCTTAAATTTTTTTTCCGCTCTATGATTTGTTCATGGGACAGTGTAAATTATTGCAAGTCAAAAATCAAATAATTTTTTATGAACTCTTTGAATTAATTATTTCTCGTATATATTCTTATGGATACAATGTTAAAAAATGTGTGGAGTGAGAACCAATAAGCTCAAACTGAAAATTCAACCATTGGCCTCCTCTTGTTGACACATACTAGAGTCAATTAAAATTAACAAGGTTCTTAGTGGACTCTAATACCATTTTTTCAACATTTACATCATCAAATTCTAGTTGTTTTGATTGTTTATATTGTACTTCCATTAGAATTTTAGTTTCTTCCTTTAATTCAACTACTTCTTAACTCTAAGAGTTTCCTACCAACCTACTTTTTTCCCTATAAAATTATTATTTCATTACCACCACACACATTTCACACATAAGATTGAGTTGGTGCCACAGAATAATTTTAATAATTTTGCCACAGATGATTTCCACCATAATATGCATAATGATGATTTAAAATAGAATTGTCACTAAGCTTCCATTATTAACAAGATGTCATGTTTTTCAAATCAACAAGTAACTAAAAGAAATAAAAAAAGAAACCAAAAAATGTTCAAACTTAAACCTAGCAATAGTTACAACTACAACTAAATCATTAGTTCTTTCGTAACAATGTCAAAATTTGATCACTTTCTCAAAATGCTCTAGCCAGCAATTTCTCCCTGTGCACTATGACCACGTCGAAGATTCATTATCTCTAAATTTGTATTTAAGCCCACAGAATTGATAAGTCACATACTTAGGAGTGACATTGTTCAACAACACCTTAAAGGAAAAGAGGGGGAAGTGGGAGCACAAAAAGTAATTTGAGGCGTCTGGGATCGCAGTTCTCCTTCTGTATTGCAATGCATGTAGTGCAAAATCCAGAACAGCTTCAAAAACAGGAAGATGGGGCAAATCCCTTCACCTAGCTTCTTTAAAGTTTATGCCCAAACCACTCATCCATTTCCTCATAGCCCCTATTTTGAAAATACTTGTTATTCAATTCATCACCATTTTCTCTTTCATTTTCAGTCTTCCACCTTTCTTGCTTCGTTGCATTTCGAGACAATTCACTATTCCCCCCTAAAATAGGAAAATCTATTACCTGATTCCCTGACATTGAGCTGAAATGATCTTCATACTCAGGCTCGACTGATCCACATTCCTCATCTGTTTCTTCATTCAGTTCACCAAAATATGGTCGTGTTCGACTAATGATTCTATTTTGTTTTGTAGATCCACGGGAAGAACCTGCACTGCTAGATGCTTTTGGTCGTCTGTGATCACATTTCAAGCACACCATGTTCCTTTTGAAATTGATGTAGTTGCACCTAGCAAGGGGAAAAGTTGCAAAAGGCAATAGACAGAGTTAAGCTATAAAAGAAGGGCCTAAGGCTTATTTAAGAAAAATAAATAAATGTTTACGTGCTTACGATTCACACTCCCACTCTCCAGAATTAAGCTGCCGTTTTGGTGGCTTTTCTTTACACTGCAAACACCTTGTATTCTTTGCAAAGTTCATAAAGTGACATCTGCAAGAGATTGGAAGTCAAATGACACCAAAACTAGGACATAAACTTTTCTACATGCAAAGTAATCCAACAGCATTCCTACTTGTAGCAAATCCAGTCGCCTTTCTTTAATGGAAGTTGATCGTGCTCCTGTCTTAACTTGCTAAGTCTTTCGTGAAATAAGCCATTGCACCGAAGGCACTTAACATTTCTAGAAAAATTTAAGAAGTTGCATCTAGGAACAAAACCGAAAAGATATCAGAAAATTAGGATTGGTTCATAGATGTATTGTCTTAAATGCATTCAAATATCAGACTTACTTGGGACAGGACCAATCACCATGTTTCCTCAGAACATTGCTCTGACCTTCTTCTTGGTGATCACCTTGTACAGATGGATCCCAAGGGTTTGTGGATTCCTGTGTTTCACAGATGAGTTCCTCAGAACTAAAATTCACAATTTCTTTCAACAGCTTTCTTGCTGATTTCTCAACTCTTTTGTTCAAGGATGGTTTATTCTCCACTGCATCAGTTATTGGATTAAGTCCATAAGTCAATAATAGACGCATAACATCAACAGTTCGACCACCTTGATCTTCACGTGCCATGACATATGCCCTCTCACAACTTCCCCTCAAAATGCAGAAGCTGCAGACCTACTAAATGCATCTTGTGAGAAGTGCAGCCAGGTGTTTCGCTACTCGTTATACTACTAACACTGATGGAGATGTCTTATCTAGGTTAAAGCATAACAACAGCATTTAAGTACATACATTTCCTTCCTCGATGCCGACCAATACCCTCAGGCGCTTTCCAGAGTTGACGACTTTTCTATCCATGCTTGGACAGCCACAACCAGCTAGCACCCCAATATCTTGCCGGGACAAATATCTGTTACCATGGCCCTATTTGCTTAGATCAGCAATAAGCTTGAGGACATTCTCATTACAAACAAAACAGAATATGATTAAACCAACACGACTTTCTTTAAGGTGCCCTTAGAGGGTGAGTGTTTTTTTTTATGTCAAGGGAAACCCGTAGCCGCTACCCTTTGGGTGCGCATAGGATAAAACCCCCTGCTCCTATGCAATAGCTAAATCACACAAGAGAGGTAACCTATACTAGGCTAGCCCGATGCACGAGCTTGCCCGAAAAGGCAAGCTCCTTGCTTTCCTTGGCAAGGGGCTTTGAATTTGAGACCTTCAACATGGAAGTCCCAGGACCAAATCACTGGCCACCCCGAAGGGTTCCTTAGGAGGTAGGTGTTATGTATAAATATTTTGACGATGCAATTCAATATCAACAACAACAACAACAACATAGCCAGTGAAAAATCCCACAAGTGGAGTCTGGGGAGGATAGAGTGCACGTAAACCTTACTGCTACCTTGTGGAGGTAGAGAGGTTGTTTCCAAAAGACCCTCGGCTCAAGTGTCGTAAATCCAAGTACGAAGAAGAAAATAGTGGAGAAAACATAGGAACTAACAACAGAAAAAATGTAAAGCCTCCGAGAAAGGAGTAAGATCAACAAAATAGTGCGATAATAAAAAAGGACAATGTACAATTGATGGTGATAGATATCAAAAACAAGAACTACAATAATAAGGTCGTACAACGATAAACACCAACAAGCCTAAACCCTAAGAAAGCAAGATAATAGTCCACTACCTACTAATCTTCTATTAATACATGTCCTCCACACTCTCCTATCTAAGGTCATGTCCTCAATAACCTAAAGTTGTGTCATGTCTTGTCTAAACACCATAGTGTCCTACAATATCAAGCAGTTGAATACTTGGAAGAATGGTTATGAGATTATGAGGTTGGCGGATTGGTAACTCTCCATGTCTTTTTTCAAAATTCTAATCCTCCATGGATTCTACTTGCTTGATATTCAAATTTGGGTCTTCATGATATTCAAAAGTAGAGTTCCAATTTATTTCTTCATTGACTGAAATACCGGTGGAATTTACAGAAGAGCTCATCTCAACTTGACTTCACAACAAGAACTACTTCTACTACATCTCGAGCAAGTTGTGCTTAGCTATATGAATTTTCATCAAACATGCTACTCTAATTAAGTTCATCTTAATAACTAGTCCCTCTGTCACATTTTATGTGACGGTGTTTTACTCGGCATAAAGTTTTAAGAAGAACCACTTCTGAAACTTGTGGTGTGGTGTAAAACAGGTCATAGACCTTTCTGTTATGAGACAAAGGGTTGACTTTGAGCCTGAGGTTTCCTAAAATTATCAGAACAGTTCTCCTAGATTAATTTGAGCCTGTTGATGATGAATTTGAATAGATTGAGATCATTGGAGCTTGTTTGGGTGGACTTTGACAGTTCAAGTGAGATTTTGACTACTATAAATCAAGCAGCAAGGTTTTAACTCTTAGTTTCCTGTTTTATTATAGAAAAAAGCATATGTTATTTGAAGTTCATGTGCATTTAAAACATTTAGGGGTCGTTTGACAGGATGTACAAGAAAAATAATGCATACATTAACTTAGAGATAGTTTCGTTGAGAACAAATTATCCCAGGATTGATTGTCTTGGGATAAGTTATTCCACCACTAAGGTATAAATTATCGGATAAATAATCCCAAAATTGCCTAATACCTCCAACCAAACACAGAATGAAATAGTCCGACATTTTATCCCTGGGATTAATACATTTTATACCTTAAACCAAACAATCCCTTAATGTATTACTAATACCTTATTTGGTATATTTTTTCAATTTATGGATTACTTATACACTCCATTTGATATAATGCTATGTATAACTAATACATTTTATTAGCAATGAAAGGGTTTTATATGCATGCATTAATATGATTAATGACACATTGCATCTCAAAACCCCTTCCACACCCTTCCCACCACATTTGTGAAAGATAGTTTCTGTAAACAAATACTCCGTGCGTTTCCAGAAGAATGACTAAAAATTTGACTTGCACGAAATTTAAGAAAATTAAGAAGACTTTTCAATCTTATGGTCCTAAATTAACGTTTTGTTGAATGTACCAAGATATTCTTTAATCTTGTGGTCTTAAACATGCTACAGATTAAAGTGTTGCCACAAAAGAAAAGAGGTCATTCTTTTTTAAACAGACTAAAAAGGACAGTAGATCATTCTTTTTGAAATGAAGTAATATTTTTAAAAATTATGTAATGCATGTTATTTTTAATACTCCAAGACAAATAGTGCATAAGATATAAACTTAGCGTGACATTTGCGTAACTAATGTCAGCAAAACTAATACATCCTTTTTAAGACTATTTTTATACACCATACCAAACAACCCCTTAATGTGAGTGGGCAAGCATGAGCTAAATTGGATAGTTTCAAGTGTCTAGTAAATGATCATGAAAGTCTTTTAGTATACTTTCACCTAGTTAGATTTGCAATAGATTCAGTGATAGAACATAATGTTGCTGGGATGTTAATTCCACTTTATCATCTCCTCAGATGAACATACTTTGTCTGGTCTAAGGGGTACTCAACCAGAAAGGGATGCTAAAGTGTTAGTAACTTGGGTAGGACTGTGAGTGCATCATCCCCACTCCGGAAGATGGGGTAGGACATAACCCTCAGGGGTTGGCCTGGTGGCAATTGGCTTGAGCCTTGGGGTTTGCTCCCTTTCAAGGTCTCAAGTTCGAAACCCACTGGGTGCAAACAATTTCTAAGGGTCATCGGATTGGGTAAAACCTGAATTAACCGTGGTGCACTTGCGGGAAACTCCTTGCCGAAGGCCTGTGCACCCTTGGGATTAGTCAGGGCTCAAATAGACTCGGACACCCGGTGCAAATAAAAAAAAAAGATGGGGTAGGACATGAACATATAAGTACCATGTTCAGTGAGCAAATTTCATGTTCAATATTTAGCATGCATTACTCATTTGTATTCATGATTTTAGACTCAGCATAATATCTACCGATTATTCTGATACTTGTACTGCTTTATGTGCATTATGCATTATGAGCAATTCTAAGACTTGCCCTAGAGGTCAGCTGAGAGGGTGTTTTGATGATGCTATCGTTTGGAGCTATAGACGGCAATCAAGTAGCCAATTCTTGACTATCTAACTTTATTCAGTCCAGTTTTAGTCGAGGTGAGCCCCCGTTAGATCATGGGGGTCTCTTGTTCTTCAGCAAACTTAGGATCTATTCTGTAGTTGCCATTCATATTTTGTATCCAGACTTAGTAGCTCCATGAGTTAGCCACTTTATGGATTGTATCTTCGCACTTAACTATATATTCAGATTGTTAGTAGACAATCATTAATTCTTTATATCCATATATTTAGTTTAGAAGGTTCTCCTTATAGGTAATAGCTCGTCAGGTGCTCCGTCAGGGATTAAGAGTCGGATTTGGGTCGTGACACTTTCTACAGCTACAAAGCATCTCTTTTTTGAAAGTTTAAAGTTTAATTATTTCCCAGAGGAATAGGTGTCATCCATTTTGGTTCTATTATTTGGCATAAAACGGGACTGTGGCAGTGACAAATTGAGTTTCTATTAGACCACTAAACAAAAGGGGCAATGTATAGAAAGGACAGAAAGAGTTGTCATACTTCACTTGACTGGGTTAACAATAAGAGAAACAAGGAAACAGAAATCAATTTCAACAAATCAGTAAAAGCTTATACTAAAAATCCAGCAATAAAATTGCTAAAACAGTAATTTCAAATAGACTATATTTCTAACCTTATAAGATCAAACCGGTCTCGAGCAAAATTCAAACAAGCAGTTCTAATTTGATTTGCATCCACCATTTCAGCAGGGTTTCCGACTCCCTCAAAATATCCAGTTTTCAACAACTTGTCCATCAAGTTCACCCATTCAGGCCAAATTCCAGAACTAGGTTTTCTGGAAAACTCATTCTGCTTAGTGGTTGATTTTGGTTCTTGGGTTTGTGGGGCTTGAAGTGTTTTGCCTTCTTCAAGAACGAATTGAATTGCTGGGTTGTTGGTATGGAAATTGGAGATGGAGATAATTTTGACAAGAATTGTATTGCTTGCCTTTGATGTTAATAGCTTGAACATCCCTGAGTCGATTAGAAATACAAAACAATTTCTCAACTTGTAGCATAGAGTCTAGGACATTGAATTAAGGATAGACAAAAAGTTTCAAGATGACAAGTTTACCATTAAGAGTTAAAAAATATTTGATCATTTTTATACAAGTATCAATTTTTTTTTAGCTTCAACCCACTAAATAAAATATTCTAATTTTCTAATTTGGGAAATATTTTCAACTTTCTGCTCCACTTTCTTTCCCATGAATTTCTTCTTCTTCTTAAATCAGCATTGCATCTTGTTGTTGTTGTCATCGTCGTCACTATTTTTCCAACGTTAGAGCTTTAAATTTGGGAGGAAAAAGAAACTAATTTTTGGGGCATTTGTTCATATTTTTGGAAATTACTTGAAAAATAACTTTAATCATTATTATGACTGATAAAAATGAATGTGATGTTGTTTATTTGAGTTTTGTATTTTTATTGTTGTTTCCGCCATTGTTGTAATTCTTCACTACTGAGCTATTTTCAGCGATGTTGCAGCAGATGTTGAAATAGATTTAGGTACCTTCAACATCATCAGTGGAAGACAAAATAATATTAGGAGTTCATTGTCATGATGAATGGATTGAGTCTAACAATCGTTTTATTTGGCGTTGGAAAGACAAAGAAATGATCGAGACGATAACGATGATTGTGAATCGAGACATCGCGTATGAGAATTTTATGAATCAAATTATTGCCAGCTGTGAGCTATATTGTGAGCCGAAAGATATCGACATCACTTACATGCATTCTTGTGGCGAAAAACAGAGAGTGGCTCCATTTAGAATAAAAAATCAAGTGAGTTTATGGATTTATTTAGAAAATGAAGGAAGACCCATTCTACGGTATACATGGTTGAAAGGGTAGTAGAAAACCAAAATACACCTCAAAATCAAGAAATGTTGAATGATGAATGTGATGTGATGGATACAGACATTCCAGATAGAGCAAGTGGAGGTGAGCAGACGCCAACTCCAGAAATTGCTAGCAACACACCAGCAAATACACAATCTACACAGTCGAATCATGTTCAAGATGATGAAACATGTTTTTATAATGGTATGACATTTAAGAATAAGCAAGATTTAGATATTGCGTTGAAAATGACTTGTTTGAAGAAAGAATTTAGAGGAAAAAAAAGTGATAAATTCGCGTCTTGTATATTGTGTCAAGTGTGTACATCCTGAGTGCAAATAGTGGCTGAGAGCTGTGAAGCTTAAAAGTTGTGACAGATTTTACGTTAGAAAGTATGAAAAGTTTCACACTTGTGGTTCTCAGCATCTGACGAGCCACAATCCATATGCTACTGCCAAAGTTATCGGTGCATACTTCAAAGATAAGTTTCCCAAAGGTAAAGGGACATTCACAAGATATACGAGAACCTCACTTCATATTGAATTGGGATGCAAGGTTAGTTATTGGAAACTTTGGAAGAGAAGTAAAATTGTAAAATCTTTGATAAGGGGAACACACGAGCATAGATATGCAGTGCTTGACGTGTATCATTATATGCTTAACACTATAAATTTGGGGACCAAAACAACATTGGAGCTCGATAAAAATGGTAAGTTTAAGTATTTTTTGTGGCCATGGGAGCTTGAATTCTTGGTTTTAGGCATATGAGAAAAGTCATAGCCGTCAAATGGAACATTTTTAAAAGGCAAGTATGCTGGAGTTTTGTTGTCTGTTGTTGCACAAGATGTTGAGAAACATATTTTTTCGGTTGCATTTTGTGTTGTTGACTCTGAGTGTGATGCCTCTTATCGGTATTTTTTTGAGCAAATGAGCAGTTTTATAGATGATACTCCAGAATTGTGCATAATTTCATCCAAGCATAAAAAATGATTTCAAGTATCTACTCTTCTGCTCATTATGGTTGTTGCATGTGGCACCTTGGTGAAAATATTTGAATCAATTTTCACAATGGAAAAATCATCTATCATTTTTACAAGGCCGCATAAGCATACAACATAAGTGAATTTAATGACCATTTCAATCAAATTAAAGATATGGTTCCAGAGGCTGCCACACATCTTGAACAAATTATTCTGCATAAATTTCAATTCCCAACATAATTTTTTTCATCTATTCATGAATCTCTAAGAAAAATCTTAAATTATAACTTAGGGTTTCAAGAAAACAAATTCAAGAATTCCAAGAAAGGATTTCTTGATTTTTCTTCTTCTTCTTCTTCTTCAAGAATTAGGCTCTTTATCAAGAACTCTAAATTTTTTAAGCCAAGAATTGAGGAATCAAAGAGAAGCCATTCAACTAATGTTTTTCCAAGTTCTTCCACCCTAGAAAGCCACAAAAGAGAATTTCTTTTCTCAAGAGTAAGCATCAAGATTCCGAGATCAAAGATTTCCTTCGAGAAAGCTAGTGTTCTTCGAATTTTGATTGTAGTATCAATCTTCCAAATATGTAAGGCTCCCCAAAATTCATTTCAAGTTCGATTTAGTATCTAAAGACTATTAGTTTCCACCCAAATTAAAGTATGAGTTAAATTCAAGTCTTTTTCTCTTAGTTTGAGTAAATTCCTATGAGCTATATACATATGCTATTTTTTAAGTTAATTATTGTAATATATTACTCTATTGTCAAGTTAAGCTATGAACATCAATACATTATGTTCATATATTTATAACTCTATAGAATTCATGAAAAGTTATCCAATCCAAAGTATGAGTTGATTTAAAAAGTATCTCAACATAAGTTATACAAGTAGCCTATTTACTATATTATCTTTTGAGCATAACATAACAATTTTGAAAGAGCAGTCAGTTCGTTAAGATATTTTGTGTTACTATTCATCATGCATAAATTTCAGAATTATGTTCCCTTCATTGGCTATTTGGTGAATATTTTCTCCGGGAATTCATCCTTTTATGTGTCTCTAGCTTTCTTATCCATTATTGTGTTTTCTCCTACTATCTATGGATTATTTGGGATTGAAACAAAAGACCGTTGAAGGTTGTTCTTCATGTTATCATCCTATTAAGGAGTCTCGTCTATCTATAGGTTTTTATGACTGATATACTATTCCCTACTTTTCTGGGGCTTTATGTGCTTATTCATCTAAATCTTTGATATAAGTAGATCTCTTAGATCTATATGAATTGATTATGGTGATTCTCTATGTACCTATTATTTTGAATTGATTCAGCATGTTAGAGTATAGAGAATGTCAACTATCCAATGTGACTGTCAACTAGTGCCAGTTGTCAAATTGGTTAAAATGAGTTAGTTAGAAGAGTCATGTGCATTGTGTGATGTGATATTTTTTGTTATGAGTTAGTTTGAAGAGTCATGTACATTGTATGAGTACAAATACTCTATAAATAGAGGTAGTTATATTCCAATAGGTAAGAAGTCTCATTGAAACTTTCGAAAAGAAGATGTAAATTTTGATCAGTTCTACAATGATAATTCCTCAGTTTTACTTCTATTTGTTGTGCTATTGCAAACTTATTATGGTATCAAAGCAAGATCAAAGGTCAATTATAGATTAAAGGCATGGCTGAGAGTCATTGGAGCTTCGAAAATGGCAGAAAATCATAGAGCAGAACCAGAAGTTCATCCACAAACAGATCACAATCATCCTCTTCACCTACAGGCATCCAACGTTCCTGGTGTTGCCTTGATTCCTATGAAACTCATAGGTCTAGAAAATTATGAGTATCGAGTAGATTAATGGGTTTAGCGATTCTAGTAAAAAAACAAACTAGGATTTGTTGATGGAACTTGTGTTAAGAGCTCATACAAGAGAGATTTGGCAACTAGGTAAGAAAGGTGTGATGCAATGGTATTTGACATGGATCAGTGCAGCAATAGCACCATAATTGATTACCAATATTTTGTATGCTTCAAGCTCAAAGAAGATCTGGAATGACTTCAAAGAAAGATTTGAAATCTGACAAGGATTTGTCATCTATGGAAGGAGACTTGTATGTTGAGTCAGGGAACAAATTCTGTAACATCCTACTGTTCCAAAATAAGAGATCTATAGGATGAGATGGATGTAGTGTGTCGTCTCCTTCCTGTGATTGCATACAGATGTGTTCTTATGTAGAACATGTTAAGCAACAAAGATTATTACAATTCTGGTGGGATTGAATGAAAGCTATGCACGAGTGAGGAGTTCCATACTACTTAGTCCAACAATTCCCAGTGTAAATCAAGCATATGCAATGGCAATCCAGGAAGAAAGTCAGAGAAAATTAGGGCTAGTAGAAGGGACTACGGAACCTCTCACAATGCTAGCAGGAAGGAATAATCATAACTTTCAAATTCAGACTCATAACTTTCAAGCTAAAAAGGTTCAAGGACAGAATTCACAAGGGAAGACCTTAAGTGTTGTATGTGAACATTGTGGATACAAAGGTTATACCAAGGACAACTGTTACAGAATAGTTGGCTTCTTACTGATTTCAAGATAAAGAGGAAGATGCAAGCAAATGAAGTTATTGTGCCTCATGCCAGCATCACAACAATAGATCCATCAAACTCGGAAAAAATTGAAGAATCAGGACCGTAGTCCTTTGTATCAAACTCAGGAAAGGCTGAAGAATTAGGATTACAATTCTTCTTTTCAGGAGGATACTTCACAAAGGATCAATATGATCAAGTACTTAGAATGATGGCTCCTTCACCAATAGGAACTTGCAAAGCCAATGCTGCAGAAGGTATGAATTTTTTGACTGGTAGTATTAATGGTGATGAAGTCAGGTGGATAATTGACTTTGGAGCAACACATCATATTGCACACTGTAAAAACCTATTAAATGAGTGTAGAAAGTTATCAGAGCCACAACATAACAAAGTGCAGGTGCCAACAGAAAATTAAATTCATATAGAACACATTGGAAATGCAATGATTCTGGGAAATTACAAACTGGAAACGTGCTTCATCTGCTAGATTTCAGGTTCAATTTGCTGTCAGTTTCTAAACTGACTAAAGACCTAAACTGCATGACATCTATCTATCCTAATCTTTGTGTGATGCGGGCTCTCTTTACTGGAGAGGTGATTGGGATTTGTAAGGATGAAGAGGGCTTTTACATTTTAAAGCATGAAAAGGTACCAGTGGTTGGAGTAGTTCTTAAGGACAAGAAGTCAACAGAACAAAGGTTGTGGCCTCTTAGGTAATCCCTCTGTGAAAGTCATGAAGTATGTTTCTACATTGAAGAATAGTATTGATGAATCAGTACAAGCGACTGCATGATTTGTCTTTAAGCTAAATAATGTAGACGCAAATTTCCTCATAGTATTACTAAGACCACAAAAGTATTTCAGCTTGTTCATCTAGATTTTCGGGGACCTCATAGGCATCCTACTTATGATAAGAACTATTATTTTTTAACTGTAGTGGATGACTATGGTAGATTTACATGGATTTCCTTGTTACAATCTAAAAAGGAAGTTGTAATTGTGTTGTAAAGTTTCATGTACATGGTTTGTAATCAGTTTGGTTATGTAATAAAAACTGTAAGATTTGACGATGGTATTGAATTATTTAACAGTCAAGTCAATGATTAATTATCATCTTTAAGCATTATACACCAGAATAATTTTCCTTACACACCACAAAAAAGTGGTGTGATTGGAAGGAAACATAGACATATTTTGGATATATGAAGAGCATTAAAGCTAAATCTCATGTTCCTAGCAGATTTTGGGGTGACTGTGTGACAACAACAATTTATCTTATTAACTGACTGCCCTCAATAGTACTAGATGGAAAAACACCCTATGAGTTGCTATTTGGAAAGCCTTCTAGACTGGACCAATATAAGAGTGTTTAGTTGTCTATGTTTTGCAAGTACACTGCCTAGAGATGACAAGTTTGAAGCAAGGGAAAAAAGAGTTGTTCTGTTGGGTTTCTCAGACACACAAAATGGGTATAAACTCTATGACTTAGATAATAAAAATATTTTCATAAATAGAGATGTAATTTTAAGAGAAGAAGTGTTTCCTTTTATGGATATGTAGTCACATGATGAAGGTCCCTATCCTTTACTTTCACCATTCATAGAAAGTTCAGACAATGCAAGGATACACAAACAACACTCACGTGTCAGAGAAGATATAATTCCTCAGTTTTGCTTCTATTTGCTGTGATATTGCAAACTTATTACAACACTTCAGCATTGTCTACCATAGTTCCTTGTCATATCATTATATCTTTCTTTTTTTCATTAGTCTAATATGAGTTGTTTTGGTTGTCTAAAGATTAAGTTGATGTCCCTTCTATCTTTATAAGTTTTTATTTAGTATCTTCAAGTTTTCCGTCCTAGCTAAGCTTGCTCTCTTAATATTTTCGTCCTCGTTATTTATTTTTCAAAGGTCTCCTTGTCGATTATTTTGTTGAAATTCTCTCATGATTCTTTGCCTTTTGATCCTGTTCATTACTTTTTACTGTGTACTTTGCTTTTGAATTTTTTCTTGATGTGGACTTGACTCTTAACTTTATTATCCTTATCACCCTCTAATGTATTTCCCTCAAGCTTTCATGTCCATTCACTTAATGCAACAAACTTATTCAATAATTTTACATATTTAGCTCATTAGCTAGGTTTATCTTTCCATATATTTACATTCCTTGTCGATCTTTGAAACTATCTTCCCTTCTTATTTTCAGGTTTATTTTTTCTAATATTTTTATCCATTATCTGTTTCTCCTTGTCCTATTTATCGTTTATTTCTTTTTTTTGTCGTCTTTATGGTCCTTTCTCTTAGTGTGTTTATCTGTTTTGATATCATCTTTGTTATGTGTTGTCTGATTCTTTTTGTCCATTCTCCTCTTCTTTTGGGTATAACTCAGAGTGTCTAACATATCATTCTTTCTCATTATACTCTTTTAGATCTACAATTTAAGCAATATTTCATAACACAATTATAATTGATGTCTATCTATTTTTCCCCTACCTTTTTGTAGTTCTTCTTCCTCATTCCAACATTTATTTTTTTAGAAAAATCGACACAATTTCGCCTAGTAATTTGATTTTTGGTAGCAAAATTAACTTTTAGTGATCTATTGTCGTAGCCATGCAAAAATAGCTTTTCTAACAAAATAATTGGATGGTAGGTATATCATAAAATTCATGTTGCAGCAATTTTAGTTTCTTTAATTTATATCGATAAAAAAAAAATTTTACTTCAATATTCTTATATGCCAAATTATATGTAATATAGAAAGCAAGTCTTGAAAATAGATTAACATAGTGTTCTAGTAGAGAAGCCCTAATCAACACATCAATTTTGTTATAGACTTATGTTATATTTACCTTTCAATTCACATTGCTTTAGAATTAATCTATGAGGTTCTTTAATATCTGGTCAATTATAAGACAACTTTCTCACTACAACATATTGGATTAGAATTTCTGTTTATAATGTAAATAACATTATGGTTTAAGGATTGAATCACAAAATTTTTTAATTGTCGTACATATTATGATTAGGTATTACGCATTTGTAAAAAGGAACTAAACTACTAGTTAATTATCTTAAAATATGCATAAGATATTATAAGTATTTTAACAGTATCCATATCTATTGAACTAGAAGAAATTTAGGATGTAAACTAGAACAATTTAGGAAATTTGTTTTACCTAATATATCTGTATTATCTTGTATGCGAACTTACTAAATTCTAAATTAGTTATAAAAATAAAAGACGGTCAAAGCGCAATCCAGTAATAAGGTTCTAATTAAGAAAAACATATACTATTTAATTACGATCATAATATAATCATACAAAAAAGGAAGTGTAATTATATTTTGTGGTCAATTCAAATCTTTTTTAAAAAAGGAATTAACATAAACATCTTTGACTCCATCAAACAACTTGAAGGGTTTTTTTTCACTATAAATAACTCTCATATTGAGATCCAAAATCACATATTATCTTTGTTTAATATCTCAAAAGGTTTAATCATGCCAAGAAAAGGTAATGGTCGAAAGAAAGTTGAAATAGTGAAAATTCCAGATGAAAAAAGCTTACAAGTCAGTTTTTCCAAGCGTCGCGCTTGTCTCTTCAAGAAGGCTAATGAACTTTGCACAATGTGTGGTGCTGAAATCGCGATGGTAGGTTATACCCCAGGTAACAATGTTTATTCATTTGGTCACCCTTGTGTCAACAGAATTGTCGATAGATTTCTCGCAGGGAACCCTCCACAGGATCCTACTGAACAACTCATTGAGTCTTACAGAAAAGAGAGAATTTGTAAGGCTAATAAGGAGGTGAATGAGAAACAAGAGATGCTAGATAGGGAGATGAAACATAAAGAGGAGTTGCAAGCTATAAAGAGGGATACTGCTTTAGGCCAACGTTGGTGGGAAGCTTCAATTGAAGATCTTAACACTCCTCAGCTCAAACAAATGGAGATGGCTTTGGAAGTCATAAAGGAGGGCCTTGGAAAAGAGGCACAACGCCAACAAATGATAAATGGTGCTATATTTCCATTTCCCATACTTGGAAGTGCTTTGACTCCTCCTGAAACTTCTTCCAGTTCAAAACAATCTTAAATTTAACATGGTAGAAATGCAATGTAAGGCTATAGACTCCTGTAGTCGGGCCTTTCCTCAGACCCTGCGCGTAACGGGAGCTTTAATGCACTGAGCTTTCCCTTTAGTAATTTCAAATGTTTTTTTGTTCAATGTTTTTTTTTTTTTGTAGTGTGTTTGATGTTGTTGTCTAATTATTTTGATGTTATTGAAATTACATGCTTTCAACACCTAAAGTAGTTGTATTGGTGTTATGTATTTTTTTAGATATTTGATTTTTTTTTACTCTTTGATGGTTACATTTTGCTCGAATGTATGGACAAAAGAATATTATGCAATGGGTGACAGTGTTGGTTATATATGCAGTATAAAATGATTTAGTAGTATTGTTCTTGAAATGGTCTAAATTACGCCCAAAAGTCAATCTTGTAGTTGGTTTTAATGTTGGTTAACCATCCTTTTTTTTGGTCGAATTATGTGCTTTGATTCTATGATTTATTTTATGGTATATGTTGATTTTTCTCTTTTCCTCAGATTATGTTATTTTTTTTATTTTTTTATTGCATTTATTTGTCATGTGTTTGTTATCCCTTTTCCATGGTATTGAATGTCATACTTTCAATATTTCAAAGTAGCATCTTGGTGTTATATGTGTTTAAATATTTGTATTGGTTTGTAACCTTATTGTCGATTCATTTATGGTCGAGATTATGTCAATAAGTTTATTTTGTCATTAAATTTGGGTCTAAGTATTGTGTTTTGGTTTTTTTTTTCTATTTCAATTATATTACCAAGTTCCTTATTTAATTCGTGAATTTGTTGGTTAAAGTCGTTGAAGTTGGTCTTCAAGTTGTTGAATTTTCTTTGGTTATTTTATGATAATGAGGTGGTTCTACTATTTATTTTCAGGTATTTGTTGGTTTTTTCTTTCCCCGGGTTATGTTAACAATTTTTTTTATTTTTTTTTGCATTTTTGGTGTTATTATTTGTTCACCCTTTCAATGCTAATGAATGCCATGCTTTCAACATTTGAAAGTAGCATTCTATGTGTTATATGTGATTTAAATATTTGTATTTGGTAATGACCTTTTGTTGGATCCATTTTTTGTTTAAAATATGTAACAAAATTTGTTTGTCATTAAATTGGCGGGTGTAAGCATTCTGTTTTGGTTTTTTATTATTTGAGTTATCTTACCAAGTTGGTCATGCAATTGATGAATTTGTTGGTTAAATGTTCAAAAGGGGTAATTTCTTTGTTTGCGGTTGGTGTGGTTGTTGGTTATTTTTTATTTAATGATTTTGGATGTCATTCTTTCAACCCTTTAAATATGTAAATTTTTGGTGTTATATGTATTATGTACTTTTGTTTATAGTTGGTAATATCTAATATATAAATCTTTATTGTTTATAGTCATATGATGTATGAGGGAATATACTAGTAGGGTTGACTCTTCCTATCAAATGAATCGATGTAATAAACTTGTCTTCAAAGCTGTTGGAAAATTTTGTGGCTCAAAGTCCTCCACAAGATATATCGCTCCATACAAAACTTACAGAAGGCTTTGATCCAAATGCTTACAAGTTACTTTCAAAGGCTGGGTATAACCCTGATGAGCCGTCTAGGCTAGGTAAACTTTTTATTTTTTTATTTTTGATTTTTATATTATTTGATTTATAGCTTTACATCGTCTTCTTGATATACAAGCCACATTATGATCATGAACTTATCACCGATTCTCATGATCATCACATATTAGGTCAAGTGATTGGGAGGCCGGTATATATATAATATGTTATTATGAATGTCTAATAATGATGATTAGTACATTAATGTGACTATATATTAGTCTCACGATCCAAAACGGGATCATGACTAAAAGGCCACTTAAATTCCAAACCCAAGAATAAAGTACACTAAAAGACGAAAACTCAATAGATAAATAGTCGCCATATAAAAATCATATCCCAAAACCTGGTGTCACGAGTGTAAAGAACATCTAATAACAAAATTAGTGAAATCAATACATCTCAGTCTTTGAATAAAAATAAATACTGCACAACTAAGATAGAATCTAATGGCATCTTAATGCCCTAAACTCACCACTAGATCTGGATAATCAACTGCTCGCACTACAAGAGAAGAGACTTTTAACGACCATTTCTTAACAACGAGAAATGAATCCGGTCGTTATAAATACACTTATAGTGATCAAATTCTTTTCCGGTCGTTATAAATATACTTATAGCGACCAAATATTTTTCCGATCGTTATAAATATACTTATAGTGACCAAATTTTTTTCCGGTCGTTATAAATATACTTATAGCGACCAAATTATTTTACGGTCATTACAAATACACTTATAGTGACCAATTCTTTTTTCGATTATTATAAATACACTTATAGCGACCAAATATTTTTCTGGTCATTAAAAATAAATTTTAATCTAACATTAACGAGAGAACAAATTTGATTTTTAAAAAGCATAACATGCCATCGTTAAAACATATTAGTTAGTGTAAAAATATATTTAACTAATATGAGAATAAAGAGATCAGACCAAATCATGTTATAAGTATAACAAGTGGTGTTTTGTTAATCATTCTGATAAAAATCCTCCATCTTTTATAATTTTACTTATTCCATAAAAAAAATTTAATAAAAAGAAAAAATATTAATTTATTATTTTCTAATAACTCTATCCATCATCTGTATTATAGTCAATTATATAAAATTTTGAAATACTATAAAAGTATTTAGTTACAATCTTTTTGACATAATTTTTTTTAACTTAAATATTTTCTTGATATAGTTTTTATATATGTTTTTATTTTGAGAGACAATTTATTCATCTTTACTTGACATTTTTAAAGATGCAAGATGAAGTAGGTCAAAACAAAAAATTGTAATGAAACAAAAAATTAACAATAAAAGTAATAATATTAAATATATAGTTATGAGCTTATGAGATTAATTTAAGGTAGAAAAGTTATATAAATTTGGTTGTAAGTAATTTTCTCAAGAGGAAAGATGTTTCTCCACTTGCAAATTACCTCGATCAATAGACTCTAATAAAAAAAATATATATTGTGCTGATTTTTTTTCCATTATTGGTTGTGAAACCAACAAGTGTATACAAAGAAAAATCATTTGTTTGAGTTAGAAAAGTATAACGTGAAATTTTACAAACAGAAAATTTAAAAACTTTACATGACATATAATCAACAACTAATTAATTAAGAAATCGTGATTTTTTTATTATTTAAAATTTAAGATGATATAATTGATTTATATCTCATAATAATTTTGATGATATTGAATTATTTATATTAGGTGAATACCATTAGTATAAAAAGTGAAACTAAAAGAAGTTGGGGGTTTTATCCATGAAGCAATGTGCAAAAGGTCCATATCTTAAGGTGCAAAATACAAAACAAACAATTTTAAGTCTAGAACTAGGAAGCCCAACTTTCTTTTTATATGGTTGTGAGAACAGAAATAAATTTTATATTTCATTATAGTTAATCTTTGATTTTGCGAAAAAGAAAAAGGAAGATAATAATTATTAGGAGTATTATTAATAACTTTACATGAAGTTTTTATACTTGTTTTTTGAAAGGTCATGCAGTTTGAAGAACTGATCCTCAGAAAAAGTGTAAAGAAGTATAAGCAACAGAAAATTTTGAAGCACAGTAAGAATGCATTTCATATTTCAGAAATTGTTTAAAAATATTCTAGTTTTTATTTTATTAAGAGTTAAAAAAAATATTATATAAATTTGTATGTCTATATTTTTGTAACTTTACGCAATATCATTCTTTGTAGTGAACTATGAATATAATAAATTTGTATGTTTTCACATGTGCATGTATTTGTGTGTTTCTGTGTGTAAATCCATACGTAGTTTGCACTTTTGCTGATTTGATTTGTGGTTATAATTAAGGTTTAATAACTAGAACTGAAGGGAGCCTTGGAGTAACTGGTAAAGATATTGTCATGTGACCAGAAGGTCACGGGTTCAAACCTTGGTAACATCATCTGGCAGAATTGCAAGGTAAGACTACTCTACAATTGATTCTTGTGGTTAGACCCTTCCTTGAAAGTGCACGGGGCTTGCCTTTTTTTTTTTTTAATAACTAGAATATCAATTAGTGAAGGAAAAATTTGGTTGCTACAAAAAAGGTATAACGACCGGATTTTTGTTGTCATTAAAGCTTTTTTAACGACCAAATTTAATTCAGTCGTTAACTTTTAACGACGGGATTTAATCCGGTCATTAACTTTTAACGTCGGAGCTACTAACGACCAGTGACGATGGGATTTTTATCGGTCGTTAATAACGACCGGATTTATACTTTTAACAACCGAATTTTCCCTCGTTAAAGACCTATTTTGTTGTAGTGTCGAACGAGTCAACCACCGCGTGGAAATCCCTGACTGGAATCAGTGGAGGGAGAAAGAAGTAGGCCGAGTACACACAACATGTACCCAGTAGGTTTAACCGATTGAGAATCAGAAATTGAATAAACTATGAAATAATCTAGGAACACTACCACCTGCAATAGGAAAACCAGTCGGACATCAGGCCGCCAATTTATATAGAACAACGAGAATAAAGTAAATACATAATCTCAAATAAGTCAATCTAAAACAACCACAAGTAGTAAGATGGTATGCAATATAAGGTGGTATCAAGACCGGCGCACATGCTGTCGTATACACCCCCGTCGAGCTAAGGCTCCATAGACTAAGGGGACGCGTGGGGACCTCGCAGGCCATATACCTCAATCACAATATATATCACCTACCTTGCCACCTAACTCGTGGTCAAGAACCCATTATAAGTATCTCAATATATCAACTACCTTGCCACCTAACTCGTGGCCGAGACTCATGATAAGAATCACAATATATCAGCCGCCTTGCCACCTAATAACTCATGGTCAAGGGTTTTTAAAAAAGTAGTTTCACAATTCACAATTTCTCAATATATCATGACATGTATTATGAGGATGCATGCAATCAAGGCACAAATATGGAAGCAATATTTCTCTCAATAAGCACAATAAATGTCAAAGTTCTCAAAGTTTAGCAATTATAATATTCACCCTCTTTTATTCATATTGGGATACAATTCTGTTTTAAAATACTCTCCACATTTTAGTAACTTTCATTTCTCAAGTAAGCAGTGATTCTCAATATCATATCATAATTATATCTCTTTCTCAATATGTCATATTCATAATGTTCCCAATAACCATTTAAGAAGTCTAAGAAATGTTTTACATCTTTGGTCGTATGACAAACTGTTTGATTATATTTATTACATTTTGATAGTCTTGAAGACTAATTATGTAAACACATAACAAGTCTCAACTTTTTTTATGACACCATGATCAGGAAATAATGAATACATTTAAGGAAGCAACGGCTGGAAATTTCCACCCACAAGCACCACAATAAGGATTTTTAATTTGTTTTCTTTATCCAATTCATGATACGATCCCATCCCACAAATTATAACATATGAATATTCAATAACTCAATCTCAATCTCAGAGAAGGATAATCAAACCTAACTCAGTGCCAGAACCACACTTGAACACTTCTACCGAATGGATAAATCTTGAATTCAACTCCCGAAATGATAATCCTTTATCAAGAACGAAATATGCACGTTACAAGGAGTCCAATAATACCCATATTACTATATATCTAGCCTTACCTCAATATTTCATCTAATTTGATAATTTTGTTCTTAAATTTCAAGCCTAGGATTTAGTCTTAAATCCTTTAAATAATATAATTCTAATGCTACAACACTAAGCATGTAAATTTCCACTCAATTTCGTCCATGTGTACAAGGTTAACACAATATGTGGTGCTTTAAATTGGGACTTGATTCCTTTGACCACCACACATAATTCTACTTGTAATTATATCCCTGCTAAGATATTCAACAACAACAACAATAATATACCCAGTGAAATCCCACAAGTGGGGTCTAGGGAGGGTAGAATGTACGCAGACCTTACCACTACCTCATAGCGGTAGAGAGGTTGTTTCCTTGGAACCCTCGTCACAAAAACCCATGAGCAGAATAAGCTAGATATGATAAACATGAAAAAAAACATGAACTAAATACGGGACAATTAACATACAAAAGGCAGATATATAGCATAAAAAAGGCATACAATTAATAACTCCTTCCTATCTAACCTAGCCTGCTACTCTAATTCGCGATCTCCACTCCTTCCTATCTAAAGTCATGTCCTCGCTAAGATTAAGTTTCACCAGATCTTGCCTAATCACCTCCCCCCAATATTTCTTTGGTCTACCTCTACCCCTCCGTGTAACTCCCAAATCTAGCCTCTCACACCTCCTAACAGGGGCATCGGTACTTTTTCTCTGCACATGTCCAAACCATCGCAGTCTCGCTTCCCTCATCTTGTCTGCTACAGGTGCCACCTCTAGCTTCTCCCGAATGACCTCGTTCCTAATCTTATCACTCCTAGTGTGACCACACATCCATCTTAACATCCTTATTTTTGCGACCTGCATCTTCTGCACATGTGCATTTTTTATTGGCCAACACTCCACTCCATATAACAAAGAAGGTCTAACCACCATTCTGTAGAACTTACCTTTAAGTTTAGGTGGTATCTTCTTATCACACAATACTCCAGAGGCCAGCCTCCATTTTGTCCAAGCTGCCCCAATACGGTGTGTGACATCATCGTCGATATCCCCACTACTCTAGATGATGGACCCTAGATACCTAAAGCTTTCCCTCTTGGGAATAGGGTGAGCGGCAAGTCTCACATCAATGTCTGCTTCATCCCTTGCCACACTGAATTTGCATTCCAAGTATTCTGTTTTGATCCTGCTCAGTTTGAATCCTTTGGACTCCAAAGTGTGTCTTCAAACCTCCAACCTATCATTAACTTTGGTCCGGGTCTCATCAATCAATACTATGTCATCTGCAAACAACATACACCATGGGACCTCCTCCTGGATAGATCGCGTCAGCTCATCCATCACCAACGCAAACAGAAAAGGGCTCAACACAAATCCTTGATGAAGTCTCATCTTAACGGAAAAATATTCTGAATCTCCCCCCACTGTTCTTACTCGGGTTTTGGCTCCATCATACATGTCCTTTATCACTCTAATGTATGCCATCGGGACGCCTTTCACCTCCAAACACCTCCACAGGACATCTCTTGGGACTTTGTCATAAGCCTTCTCAAGATCAATGAACACCATATGAAGGTCCTTCTTTCTTTCCCTATATTTCTCCACTAACCTCCGAACAAGGTGAATTGCTTCAGTAGTCGACCGCCCTGGCATGAATCCAAACTGGTTTTCTGAAATAGACACTGCTTTTCTCACCCTCATCTCCACCACTCTCTCCCATGCCTTCATAGTATGACTTAACAACTTGATACCCCTGTAATTATTGCAGTTTTGAATATCACCCTTGTTCTTGTACAGTGGAACCATTGTACTCCTCCTCCATTCATCCGGCATCTTGGCAGTTTTCATGATAGCATTGAACAGTCTAGTCAACCACTCTATGCCATCCTTGACCATGTTCTTCCAAAAATCTACCGGAATCTCATCAGGTTCGATCGCCCTCCGTCTCTTCATCCTACTAATCACCCTTCTAACCTCCTCAACTCTGAACCGCCTGCAATAACCAAAATCTCGATGACTCTCGGAATGAGCCAACTCACCCAGCTCAATATCACTATCTCCTTTTTCTTTTAAGAGTTTATGAAAGTAAGCTTGCCACCTTTGTTTAATGGAAGTTACATCCACTAACACCTCATCCTCCTCATCCTTGATGCACTTCACTTGGTCCAAGTCTCGAGCTTTCCTTTCTCTCTCCTTAGCAAGCCTATACATCCTCTTGTTCGCGCCTTTATCCATTAGTTCCTCATATAGACGCTCAAACGCTGTTGTCTTAGCACTCGTCACTGCCATCTTTGCGTCTGACTTAGTTGTCTTATAAATCTCCTTAAGCCTTTGTTTTTCATTCTCATCCCTACACTCCAACCACTTTGTATAGGCCACCTTCTTAGCTTTCACTTTGCCTTGAACTTCACTTAAATTAAACATCTAAATTTATTCGCTTATTAAGTAACTATAGTTATCGAATAGTCCAAAATACTCATTTAAAATTACGAGAAGGAGATTTTAGGAAAACGAGAGGACTAATTTCCAAAATAACCTAACGGGTCATCACAATTAGTTTTCATCTACAATGCATAGAAGTATTTTACATGATCAATATATTTAACTAATACTTCTTCCATCTCAATTTATATGACTTATTTTTCGTTTTAGTCAATTCTGAAAAGAATGACATATTTCTATATTTAGTAATAAATTGGGACCTAAATTTACCCGCAAATTAAGTAGTTATAGTTATCAAATAGTTCAAAATATTCATTTAAAATTACAAAAAGGAGATTTTTAAAAAACAAGAGTACTAATTTTCAAAATAACCTAATGGGTCATTATAATTAGTTTTCATCTACAACGCATAGAAGTATTTTACATGATCAATGTATTTAACTAATACTTCTTCCATCTCAATTTATATGACTTATTTTCCTTTTTAGTCAATTCTGAAAAGAATGACACATTTCTATATTTGGTAATAATTTAACTTTAAAATGTCATTTTATCTTTAATGAGGTGATTTCTAGCCACATAAATATGTATAACTCGTCTTACACCATAAATTTCAAAAGTCTTTTTTTCCTTAAATTCTATGCCGGGTCAAACTAACTCATATAAATTGGGATGAAAGGAATCATATTTTCAATGACGTTGCTTACAATAGAAATATTTACTTATAATTATTTTACGAGCGATTTTCTTGCAAAGCTAAAAATACTATATGTTTGGAAAAAAAAACTTAAACTTGTATATTTACTGGCTTCTCTGGATTTGCTGCTAAGCTAACCCATTCTCAAGCTGAACAAATTGCAGGTAAAAATTTCTTTGTACATATTTAAATGTTTAGGTCTAAATACTAGCTGCTTATTCGATCAAACTTTCAAAATCTACTTATTTTTAAAAATAATTTTTCAAAAAAGAAAAAAAACTCAAGTAACAACTTGTGTTTGGCTAATGAATATGAAAAATACTCTTGTCAATAATAGCAAAAATAACTTATAGTTTGATCAACGTTCCAAAAGTATTTTTTACTTTTGAAAAATAACTTCTGCAACTTATACCAAAAAAATGCTTACTTTTCCTACACAAAATCTTGGACATATACCACCTCTCGATAAAATATTTTTTGAACTGTTTTGATATGGGTCTATCAAAAATAATTTCTTTACCTTTTAGGATAAGAGTAAAGTCTACCAACAGAATTTCTTTTAGTAAAATTTTAAAATTCATGTAGGTTTCTTTTTCCTTGTTCAGTTTTTAACTCTTATCCCATTAAATAAATTTATCTACCCAACTTTTTGACTTGTCTGACCCAAACTCTTACCAAATATTTCCTAATACTCTTCAAATTTATTTTTAATGGAGAAAACCAATATTCATGGGCCAATTCTGAAAATAACCAACCTCTAAAGATTATTTTTTGCAAAAATAATAATTAAAATCTGACCTAAAAGGGCAGTATTTTGAAAATCTACTTTTTTCACAAAAATAATTTAGAAAGAAAGGATCTCCCGTGATTAATTTGCTTTTTCCTAAGTTTTTGGTGCTAAAATATCATCGCTTGACATGGTTTTTATTTAAAAGTTAGTTACAATATGTGCTTGCACGATCCAATATATATTATTTTTTATCTTAATTTATATGATATTGATAAATTTTTTTTTTATGTATTTTTAAAATCTTTTAAGGGATTAAATATTAGACTTATAGTTATTACATTTTGTGTTACCCTCTTTGTCAGAATTTATGTCTGAAAAAATTTCAAGAATTTAATTTTTAAATTGACAATTATTATTACCTATGGTACTTTTTACATTATTTCAAGTAATATGCATAAAGTTTTTGGTTTATTTATGTTATATTTAATTTTAAAAAAAGTACTTTCTTTTTTACACAAATATAATTGTTGAAAAATATTAAAAGAATTATATAATTTTATTTATTCAGTTTAAAAAAGAAAGATTTAATTAATGATTTTATATTTATTTTATGCTAATTCTAGTATTTACATGACTTAAAATAATTGATTGGGATGATATAGTAAAATCATAGTTGAATCAATTGAACAATAACTTTTTAGGGCTAATATTATAAGATCATAGTTGAAGCAACTGAAACAAACACGTCAATAAGCAGATGCCTTAAAAAAATTAAATCAAAAAATTCGTAGAATATTTATATAAGCCTCATATAATAAAGAAGAATAAGCAAATAGCTCAAACATGCATGTTGGCAAAGAGTTACCTACTTATTCACTCCTCTAATGTATAATACTAGTCTTGTTATACGCACTTTGCGTGTGATTAAAGCGAGAAAAATTAAACTTAATTATGAACTTATAAGAAAAATAATTCACTACAAAAGTAATTTTGATAAGTATTTATTTATAAAGGTCCTATATATAGAGATTCTTTCACTAATTATAATTCATGGTAAATTAGAATTTTTCTTGCAGGGTATTTTCTTGATTCAAATAAGGAAGAAGTAGAAGTCTATCAAATGATGAAGATTAGGGTATTTTCTTGATTTAAATAAGGAAGAAATAGAAGTCTATCAAATAATGAAGATTTAGGAGTCTTTCCATGGCTAGAAGTCCTTATTTTATCACTTCTTTTCATATATTTTAAAAGTAAATATTATAAATATAATTAAATAATAATTTATAGAAAAATGGTGAAAAGACGATTTAATCTAAAGCAGAGTCTTTTAATGAAGGACAAAAAGTTCAAACAACATTTCTAAGGTGTCATGCCCTGGGAGGGTACTCTTGGTATGACTGGCACTCAGAAACCATTGTTGGCTCCAAAGCGAAACACTTGGGCTCATCACGTTCATTCAATCAACAAAAGACTTAAAATAAAGAGAAAATATGATGGCAAATCGAATTCTCAATTTGTCTCAATATATATAGGCCATAGGCCAACAATCAAACTCCTATTCTCTGACATAAGAATAGTTTTAAAGGAAATCAGTCAAGAGATAAAGATCTTAACGTCAACTCATCACTATCTAGTGTATGAAGCCTCTAACTCTACTATCTAGATGGTGCCAATGACAGACCATGGCTACCTCAACTAAAAGAAGATAAAGTGCTAACTCAAGCTAGATGATAGTAATATGGAAATCCTTCGAAGGCAAGAAAGTCTCACCAATCAGCTGAATGCGAACAGATCCTCAACGATGTGCCTATTGGTGATCACTAATACCTATCTCTGCATTATGAAACGATGCATTCCAAATGGACATCAGTACGTGGAATGTACGACTACGTAAAATAGCTAAATTAAACAGATATATAGGCAGAAGAGTACAAAAATAATGTCAACTCACAATATATTCAATCGGAATGTCAAATGTCTATCTAAAGATAGAATAAAAAGTAGACAATGACCAATCAATACTGATCCAATCAAATCAACTCAGAGTACTATCAGTGTGGGACATATCTGGGAGTTTCTCTTATTCGATAACACTCATTTATGAGCTAGTGATTATACAACAATCTCATTGATGTTTCCCCAACTGTTCAGTACTTGCAAGGTAAAGAACGAATCGAATTCATAATGGGTCCGAACAATTAACCAATCAAGACCTATTGTTTCAGGATAATAGAATGGGGACATATCCGACTTTAATGGACTTAATCCTAAAAATAGGAACCTGTCCGACTTTAATAGACTTAGTTCACAAAATAGGGACCTATCCGACTTTAACGCACTTAGTCTACCCTACGCTTGGTGACATAGTTAATGAGTTTAAGTTGGACTTACTCTTACTCGTTTTGGTGCTCGATTCTCCTCCGAAGACTCAATGCTCATAAGACAATCCATCTCATTCAATCATCTCAATTAGTCTCATAAGGACTTTCATCATCTCATTTACTCTATCTCAATTTGGCCTTTCGTCCTATCATCACAATCTTCTCATCGACTCAATTCTCATTTAGTAACTCAAGGACTCAGATCAATCATTAAGAGGAATTCAATTAGACAATTCTCTAGAGTTCAACTATGAATACTCACGGGACTATCAAGTTCTATCAACTCATCATCAAGCTCGCATCACAATCATAATCAACATTCTCAAGTCAAGGCTCTAAACTCAATCCCTAGGTTCATTCATCTATTTTTTTTTCAAAGTAATATATATAGGTTTATGAAATAACTCGTGTAAAAGTATTTATTTAGTAAATCAAGTTTATGATGATCATCAACATATGAAAATACATAGAAAGTATAAAATTTGCAAGAAAACATTCAAGAAAAACATGTGTAAAGACCCAACACTCTCATCTATCAATATGTCTCAATTATGGGGCACATGGAAGAACAATCTCATGCTTTAGGTCAGTCTTACATACCTGGTATGAAGCTTTGACACTCAATCTCATATGAATCCTCCTCGATTCCTCGAATTCTCACTCATCTTCTCTTCTCTCTAGCCCTAATCTTTGTTAAGAACTTGGAAAAGACTTAGGAAGGGGGATTAAAAACCTTTTTACACTCAAAATGATCTATTTAGATCATATTTTGAGTTTAGGAGGGGCTGAAAAAAGTATGGAATACCCCTCACAAAAAACTGCAAAATTTACTCTTCAAGGAACCAAGTTCATGACGCGGACTTGGGCAATATTCAATGCTTTTCACTAAAAATCTTTCAATCGAGTTTTCTAATTCCATAGAAAATATTGGGATCACGTCTAAGTACAAGTCCCCGGCAGGTCCGCGTCGCGGGCCTGTTGTACACTTATTATGGAATTGTGTTTCGCATAAAAAAATTATCGTTTGATCTGGTTGCTCTAAAAATCAACCGAGACCATTTCTCCACACAATTTTTCATGCTGATTGCATTTCCGACCTCGAAATTTCTATCAGAGTTTAGGAAGACACGTTATTCGGGCATCTCATCTAGGGGGTTTTAGTAATTTTATTGGGTGTTACATTATCTCCCCCTTGAGATTATTCATCCTCGAATGAGGGGTAAAGGTAGACATCAAGGCACGAATAACAATCAATACTCCTCTTTATACTCCATCAACCAATCAAACTCTTAACTCCTCAACAATCTAAGCAATCTCTATTCAGATTCAGGAATAGACACATCAGATTAAGTCAAGGGTAAGGACATTACCTTCAACATTCTCATCATCAAGTATGAACAGAAAATTAGAACTCAATCAATTCGAATCATTTAAACGTCTCGGCAATCAATTATTCGAACTCAAGAAGGAAGCCACCAACTTTAATCAAGAATGGAACCATCGAGATCTACAAGACTCTATGGACACTCTTAAGCTTAGCCCCTTATCTCATCTACATGCCTTTTCATGGCACTACACTTCATCAATTTAAGCTCATAGCTCCCATTCAAATCTACACTTAACCACCTCCTCTTATTCCTTCCAAGCCTAATTCTAAGCCCCAAAGTGCTATTCCTAAGATGATCATATTCATACAAAGCTAATCCTTAAAACTCAAGATATATAATTCCACCATTGAATGAGCTTCTCACTCAAATACACACCAACATATTCTTACCTAAAGACATTCTAATTTACTCTTACCTATCTATTGCACGTCATAAGGTCTCATCTCTCCCCCTTTCCCTATTTCTATCCCTATGTGGCACAAGTACAATACCACTATCACAATAAGGATACATTCACTCCTCCTCATCTACCTTCGCTCTCAGTCTACTATTATCAACATTATCATCTATACGTGAAGGGACTCATCATCTCCCCCTTTGGCGAAACCCTAAACTACTACCTCTCCACGCAAGAATAAGCACAATTATACATCTAAAACTTGATACTCTAACTCCTACCATCGGCAATGGCATAACAAGCCTAAGGCCAGTCCGTGCGTAAAATGACATCAAAATCATTCACATTCAACTCAAGCAGATCAACTATAGTACCTCTATGGTAGACAAGAATGGTGCAATCACTATCGGCTCACTCAATTAGGATAAACTCATTAATGAGGGAAGGGTCACAAAGGATGTGGCTCCTGAATCAAACAAAACATAGCTATCATAGGAAAGGACTTAAAACCAATGACATCATCTGGTGGGTTCTCCTGATCTTGGTAACTTTGCATGGCATATAAGTGATTTGTGCCCGAAGTAGTACCCTTCTGATCCCTTCTAGCTGGTGGGGCTGGCATAGGTGATTGGGATTTGTTGGACCACATTGGACATTCCCTCTGAAGGTGACCCATTTGGCCGTACTAGTAACATCTAATACTCCCTCCACGATATTCTCCCAAGTGAAGTTTGCCACACGTGCCACAAGGTGTCTTTCCTTGGGAACCTCGGGCCACACTAGCCTGTGACTAAGATCCTTGAGCTCTAAAGTTATGAGGCCCATGTCAATTCCTGAGTGTGGGTGCACTAGTGGATGAGGGCCCTGTTTAAAAGCGGCTCTCATTCCCATTCTCTCTCCCACCAACCTCATGGTTGGACGTCTTTGCCTTCTTATTTCTATACTCTTCCATATCATGTCGCCTCTCCTCATCATCTTGTTGTAGATAAGTCATCAACCTTCCAGTATCCATATCACTCACAAGCATAGCTCCCTTTCCATCTTTCTTCGGCCCCTTGTTCAGCCTATCAACATGCAAACATATTCTCCCTCTCATATGTGCAACCATATCCGGAGCATAGCAAGATAGATGGGTGAACTTGAACCCATATTCTTGCATAGTCATAGAGCCTATTTTAGATTTAATAACTCTCCTACCTTGGCCTCCCTCAGTTCTCTCAGAATGAAGCTCCCCAAGAAAGCTTCCTCAAACATTGTCCAAGTCAGAACTGGAGCATTCTCTCCTCTACCCTTCTTCCAATGGTCAAACCAAAATCTAGAAACACCTTTGAGCTAGTGGGCATCCAACTCAACTCTATCAATATCAGCCACATATATCACTTGAAACACTTTTTGGAGCTATGTAGTTCTCTGGGTCTTCATTGGGTGTAGACCCTGTGAACTCAGGCAGGTTCATCCTTAAGAACTCACATACCCTGGATGTATTTAGAGCATCTTGTCTACCCACTACTTATGTAGCGGGAGGTGTTATCACAACCTGGGCTAGATTCTAGATAGCTTGGCAAAGCTCAACATTCGAGATTTCAACTTGTGGTGGCTACTCAGCAGGGATAGCTGCACTTATGGGTTCATCATGATCCTAGGGCTCAGGTTGGTTAACATTTATCTGGCAAGATGCCCTTTTGCTCTAACAACTCTTCTTGGAGGCATGATCATAATCTGTAAATACGTAACGCATGAATTAGAAGATAACTTTCATAGAGTTTTAACTCTATCGCACAAATTGGAATGTGAAAGAAGTGAAACCATTCCTAATATCCTATAGCCTCCTGCTTATAAAGTGTGGTGAACAACACACCCATAAACAAGACTCTACTAGACATGGCTTCATCGACTCCCTAGGACACTTTGAACTATGTGCTTTGATACCAAGTTTTTCACGGCCCAGGAGGGTACCCCTAGCGTGGCCGGCACTCAGAAACCATGTTGTCTCCCAAGAGAACCACTTGGCCTCATCACGTTCATTCAATCAACGGAAGACATAAAATAAAGAGAAATAAGATGGGCAAATAAAATCCTCAATCTGTCTCAATATATATAGGTCATAGGCCAACAATCAAACTCTAGTTCTAGCTCAATGTTTTTCAGTAATTTATTCATCATCTAGTCCACATTTCACAAGACTTAATTCAATAATTTCAATAATGTCTCAAGATATGCATTTAGCTTGACATTTCACATAAGGTACTTCTTTGGACAATTCAATACATCATGAATCAAAGTTCAACAAATAGAATAACATGAATACTTTTACATTCTCATCAACCGGCATTACAAGACCAACTCACAATAATATCAATTCACAATTCTTGATCAATCACAATTAGGCATAATTTCACAAATCAAATCACACATGTCATCACTTCTACATCCCCATTACCCAAATCATATCCACTAAAATAATTCATTAATCCTCAAGTTTGATGTTGAAAGGAAATACTAAGTTCAATAAATTAGGGTTAGAATCCATTGACTCAATTTAGCCAATTAATCACTCCAATGATAATGTATCTCCCTTTCAAAATGAATCTGAAGCACCACAACCTACTCGAAAATGAATTCACAATCACAATACGAAACTAACAACATCAAAATCAAGCAATTCAGGGAACAAGGCAAAATTGTCTAAAAATTCACTATCGAAAATCAATGCCAAAATCTGGAAAAATTTAGATGAAAAAGTTTCTCTCATGATTAGGAAACCATCAAAGAAAACCAACTTGAAAATGGAGTTGAAACGAGTTCACAATCATCAACCTCATAAAAATCCCAAAGTTCATGAAAATCCCCAAATTTTTCAATCGAATTTTCCAAATTTGATGTTAAAATCAAGGAGTAATTAATGGGTAATGATAAGAAAAGTGAAAAATATCTTTTTCAATGAAAAATATTCAAAAAATTAATCCAATGACATCCAAACCAAGCTCTCAAAGTTTGAAAATGAAGGAATTGTTCAAAATGAATGCACAGGGGTCTGAGAACCCCTTTCTGAGGTCACTATAGCGGCACGCGGAATTTTTGACCAGCCTTCACTATAGCAACTGCTTGGTCACTATAGAGGCTTCATTATAGCAAAACACGCTTTGCTATAGCAAGGTTGCTAATGCATCCAGGCCTAACAATAGTATACTGGTAGGATCATGCAACGTAACAACCCTGAAGGTCATTTATTGTATTTTTGATAAAATTCGGAGGCTCGAATCGAAATTCCGTCAGTTTCAATTATTCCAAATGGTGAAACTAATGCTAGAAATGACTTCATTGCAATTTTTAGAGCTTCTGAGAATATTTTGAGTTTTTGAGCCCGAAACTAGTTTAAATGAGTTCTCTCGGATTTTGGCCAAGAAGACCTCAAATTCAAATTCTGATGATTCCGTTGGATTTGGAATATCGATTTTGGACTAGAAGGACCCTTCGTTCAGTTTTCGAAGCTTCCGGGTGAGTTTCAGTCCTTTATATAGTTTTCGATATTGGGAAATGGGACTCACAGTGGAATAAAACGACCTCCGGTGGGAATTTCAACTACACCATTGAGTCCGAAACATTATTTTCGATCCGATTTCATATATGGAATATATTTTTTGGACTCCGGATGAGGCTGGAGCATTGAATTTAACTTTGAGAGTTTGCTGAAAATGCTGAAGCGGAGATGACGTGGCCCAATTAGGCACTGCCACATGGCAGGCGCAATATATTAAAAAAATGCAGATTTCTTCTCAAAATTTTCTGGGTTTCTCACAAACTTCCATCAAAGATTTCTCCCTCGATTTTGGTCTGATTCGGGCGATTCAAAAGGCTAAATTGTGTATTTTTCCGAGAGGAACACCATGGGAGTTTCAGAAATTAATTTTGGCACACCATTCGAGGTAAAGTTTGCTGTTTTTCACTGGTTCGGATGTTATTTTTTTGGAAACTTTAAATATGAGATTTCTACCTCGTTTTAGCTCCGCTTTTTAAACGGTTTTCGCCATTGAATTCCTTATTACCGGGAGAGCATTTTCATCTATAAATTTCCAGATTTCTGACGACTCTTTCCGATGATGAAATTTTTGGACCATTTTGCCCTTTTCACCGAATTAATTGACTTTAGTGTCGTTAGATTCATTATGTGATTGTGATGTTATACTTGAATAGATTTTGGTGATTCGGAGTATCATAGAGAGGGAAAAGCTTCGGAATTGACATGATTCGAGACTTTATATAAGGCAAGTGGATTTCTAATCTTTTGTTAAATATGTTGAACCTTGTATGCTCTAATATATATAGAATTGAGTATTTTGGGATAGAGATGGATTAATGTAGGCTTTGATCAAAATATTTTGAATTGAATAATTATTCCTATGGTGATATTTCACTTGTGAATTAATTGTGGGAATATATTTTAGGGGAAATAATGAATTATTTGATATTGATATTGAATTGATACTTATTTTGAGATGTGATTGTTATTGAGGTTGTGATGGTATTGAGATATTAAGGATATTGCAACATTTATGGTATTGGGTAATACCCATATTTCTTGTAACTTCTTCTATGTGTGATTCATGAAATATTTTAATATTATAAAAAATGAGGCAATTAAATATAAACGTGAGTTGGTGTGATGTTGTGACACTTAAATTGAAAATGTGGCTAAGTGATGAGAATTCTATTTTTGAGATATATTTTTGTGGTTGGTGATTATGAGTTGATTTGTTTGTGGACTTCATCTCATATTCATTCATTCGATGTCACACATAATTTGCATTGGTTGTGGATATTGATATGAGTGAGATGGTAAAGAAAAGAAAAAGAAAAAGAAATTGGGGCCGAGGTCTTTATCGATCGAGATGTGATGCCAAGGTCTTTGCCGGCGATATTAGTGAAATTGGAGTCGAGGTCTTTACCGGTCGAGATGTGATGTCGAGGTCTTTACCGGCGATATTAGCGAGATTGTGATGCCGAGGTCTTTTCTGGCGATATTGTGATGTCGAGGTCTTTGCCGGCGATATTGTGATGCCGAGGTCTTTGCCAGTGATATTGTGATACTGAGATCTTTGCTGTTGATATTGTGATGTCGAGGTCATTGCCAGCAATTATTGCATAAGCATTGCATCTCATCCTTGCATATTGATGTTGTGATGTCGAGGTCATTGCCGACAATTATTGCATAAGCATTGCATCTCATCCTTGCATACTATTATGTGGCATGGTGTTATTCATGTGATTGATTATGTTATCACTTGGGAGTTATGGCTTGTGATCTGATAATTGTGATATACTGAAAAACTATCTTTATTGTGTATTATGTGTTGTTGGGCTGGGACTTTTCCGAGTGCAGGTTTGTAGTTCAGTGGTATGTGGTTGGGTGTGAAGGAGTTACTTGGTTCTTCATTGTTTTACTCTAGGTTAGTTCCATTTGCTTAGTACCGTGTTGTTTTTGGTACTCACCCCTTGCTACATTTTTGTAGATTGCGAGCCCGGTCCTTTTAGTTAGAATTTTCTCATTTAAGGACCGAGGTTCCGGATTATCCTTAAGGTAGCTGCTTATCTCATCGGTGGACCTTCAAGGAATCCATTATTATATTACGTCCTATTTGAGGACTAGACATTTGAGACATTTATTTTATTCGAGTACTATGTATTTAGAGGCTTGTACATGTGACACCAGTTCTGGGATGGTTGTAGTTTGATCTTCCTATGATTATTTGTCATATTAGACTATTTTTCTCTTCCGCTATTATTATTATATTTGGATCAGTAGGTATTGGGCTGACTCGTCTTAGTGGGTTAGGTGAGTGTCATCACGCCCGAATTTTGGGTCGTGATAGACTATTCTAATAAGCAAGATAAGCGAGCAACTAAAGTACAACAACCCATACACATATTGAAATTTATTTCGTGTTCACAATTTATACTCATATACTAGCCTCAATTTATCAATTTAATACAATTTTAATCATAGACTTGTCAAGGAACCCAAACAAAAATAAGTATGTGTCGGAATGTGATACTCAATCTAATAATGTGCCGAACGTAACACTCAATCCAATAATATGTCAGAACATGAGAGCTGATCCAATAATATGTAAGAACATGATACTTGATCCAATAATGTCTCAGAACATGACACCCAATCCACAATCACAATCACATCCACAATGAGTAGCCACCACTGGTCAAGTTCAAGTAATGCATGCAATCAGATTGGGATAGGTTATCAATTTAGTTTATATCACCATTCTCTTTTTCCACATACACGCAAGAAATACCGTGAAATAGTTAACATGCATATATCACACAAATGAGAATATTAAACTATCATCTACCTCAAATTCAAGCCTTGAACTCTTTAGAACCAGAGCTTTACCTTTTTTCCATAATCCTGTGTTCATCGTGTATAAATAATCAATGAATACACATAATCAATAATAATGGACTAATTTATCCATATTATAGCAAAATCTTAACCTTTGGCCACTTCTATGATCATTTTTTTCAACTAGGATTTTTACCTATCATTAACTACAGGTCTAAATCTTTTTCTATATCAATTCTCCCTAGAATCTAAGGTCTAGGAATGAAAATACAAGTTAGGGAAACGATTAACTTACCTTAAGCAATGGAATTGGTGGAGAACTAAAGAGAAATAACCCTCGGTCATTTCTGATCTCTCAATGATGAATTGGGAGAAATAAGAATGAAAAGTGGGACATTTCTAAGTTAAAACTCGCGACTATCCCACCATAGAGGCCACTTACCCAGCCATGGTGGCACTGCCATAGCAAAATCAATCCTACCATGGCGGATTGCATGATGACAGAAACTTCGTAAAATCGCATCCCAACCCCTTTTTTACACACACTCTGAAATCATGACGTTCCAAAAATATGCCCTTAGCGCCAAGATCAATTTCAAGAGTTTTACTCACCCGAATTCAATTTCATAAAGTCATATATATAGGCTCCTTATTATCTAGACTATCCACTCGAATGATCAAACTTACATTGCAACTCCTAATATGCTACCCAATTTTTCTAGACTCCACATGACTCAGATTTCATATGAAATTATCCTAGGCTCAAAACTCTCAATTTACTACTCAAAAGTTTTCTAGTCCAATTTCCTTTCCTACTGACCTACCCATGACGATGAGGTCAGATCATTACAAAGGATCTCAACTTCTTACACCCTCCAGCTTGAGGGAGAGTATTGAAAGGAAGGCGGTTTGATCCCTGTTTTGTTAATTAGATATAACAGTGATTAGTGAAGGATTAAAGTGAGTTAGTCGTGTACAACTGTCGTTGTTAGATGCCTAACTCTTTATACTTGTACAAACAAAATATCTCTCTCTACACAAATATACTTTCTGGCATTGTTGAAGTTTGGATATCCAAGCTAAGTCATGAAAATTAAGAAATTATAAATACTCATAATTATATTGCCAATAAAAATAATATAACAACAGTTATATTATTGCTATTAAATAATTACAGCAAATTATTTATTTGTCATATTGATACAATAATTTGGAACCCTATATAAAAAGAATGGCCCCAACATGTGCCTCCTTCCTCCCACCAATCCCTATAATAAATATAAAAATAATAAAAGAAAAATTAAAGAAAGGAAAGAAAAGAACCCAAGGTTGAGTTCAGTGGCGAAGCCAGGATTTTGATTTAGGGGGTTCAAAATTCGAAGAAGTAGACACATGAACTTGTTGAAGAGGGTTCAACATTTACTATATATACATTAAAAAAATTTAAACATGTATAAATAGTATGATTTTCCACCAAAGAAGGTTCAAATGAAGCCCGACAAATAGGTGACTCCGCCCCTGGCAAGGTTATAATAAACAATTATCAGGCAAGATGACTCCTCCAGTATTTCCTCTAATGTTTTTGCACATAGATTGAGCCTTTTTGTTGTTCAAATAAGTAAGCTTTATGTCTTGTAACTTGATTCCACTGCATGGATTGCTTGGACTGCAATCAAAACTCATTGCTACATGTGTTGATGATGTTCCAAATATATTCTTATATGTCACTTGATTGATCTTTATGCCAGAAGCCTGTCAATTCATGAGTACCAATCAGAATTAACATTTTTAATTACGAAATTTATTTGTCGTTAATTCCTAATTTTTTTTAGTAATGACTTTTTTTAAGTATAGACTCGAATTTTATTAGATACTTCACTTTGTATCGCTTTCTTGTAGGCTAGGCTAGCTTTGATGCACGTACCGCACTTGTTTCTCCTTTCATACCAGTAGTAACAAAGTCATTCTTGTCGCTTCTTATCCTACCATTCTGTTACTAGTTATTGTTTTTAGTGCTTTGATTATCCTATTATTTGATTGTTGTTCTTTTATTTTATGAATGCTAGCTATGTAATGATGCCCTATTTTTTTCAAAAACAAAAGTTTTACTTCTGTATTCTTCTTTTCAGATAATTTTAATTTTCATCACTTTAGCCGAGGGTCTTTTGAAAGAACCTTTCTATCTAATGATAGAATTAGAATTTTTACTAAGGAGGGCTCGAAGTATAAAAAGTAGATACACTAAGAAGCCAAACAGAGTTCAACATTTACTATGTATACATAAAAATAATTTTGATCATATATAGATTGTATAATTTTTCATCGAAGGGTGTTCGGATCAACCTCTCAACCCTTTTTAGCTTCTCTTTTGTTTCTAGAGAGAAAGTATATTGTATACATTCTACCTTACTCAAATTCGATTCATGAGATTACCCCAAATAATTATTATTGTTGTTGTTGACTCTTCATTAAAGGAGATATATACCTGGTTAGGACAACCTTGATGGTTAGGGCAGTAATTCTGATCAATGATGATGGGGTTGTCAACATTCTTCATCATAATGTTTTGATAATTAATGTTTGTGACAAAACCAGTGCTAGCCCTTGCCCAAGACTTTATCCTTAATCCATTATCAGATCCAGTGAACACTGAATTAATTAATGTCACATTCTGAACACCATCCTCATTATAATCTCTTGCTAGACTTCCAATGCTGCAATGAACAAAACATAAACAAAAATATTAGGAATTTATTTTAAAAGAATATATATAAAAGTATATGTTATGATACATGAAATTTGGAAAGAAAATGTTTAAATTTTACCTTGAAGTATTTACCTCTAAACTATTAAATTAGTTTTATGTAGTATCTACAATAATTTGAAACATGCTTCTATTTTTTTTATAGAAAAACATATTATGTTATCATTCTTATGAGGGACAGGACTCAAATATGTCATCAAACTTTGAGAAAAGACTCATTTATGTCATCCGTCAAAAGTTTGACTCATTTATGTCATTACCGTTTGAGAAAAGTCTCATCTATGTCATTATTTTTTTAACTCCGATTCGCAAAAACACTTAAACAACTTTAAACACTTTTAAATTAGAATTTTGGATCAAATGTAGTCTTTTTGGTCAATATTCTTCAAAAATGTCAAGAACACCAAGAACTCCCAAATTTTCAACTTTTTCAAATCTTCATGAAATCACTTCAAATTTCAAGAGTAGCGTTTCTTCGAGCTAGATACCAAAACCCAATATCTTTTGAGCTTGGAGTTATCCTAACTCAATAAGACCAAATTGAAAATTTTCTTCAAGGTTTCAAAACTTTAACCTTCTTTAATGGTAAAATTTTCTCCTCAACTTTAAATTAACTGAATTTTGAGCGTAGACTCAAAAAATACTAAGGAATAAGGATCTAGTAAAAAAAACAACAATAAAAATACGAATCAAAGCAAATTTTTAAAATTTTGGGACTGATTTCTCTTTTTTTGGAATATTTTTTTCGTCTAGTGTCGTGAAACTTTGAAGAAAAATTTCAAGTAGGTCTTGTTGAGTTAGGTTGAATTCGAGCTCAAAAGATATTCAGTTTTGGCATCTAGCTCAGAGGAACGCTACTGTTGAAATTTGGGGCGATTTCGTGGATATTTGAAGAAGTTGAAAATTTGGGAGTTTTTGGTGTTCTTCTCGTGTTTTTGGCATTCTTGAAGAATAATGACCAAAAAGACTATATTTGATCCAAAACTCTAATTTAAAAATGTTTAAAGTTGTATAAGTGATTCTGCAAATCAGAGTTAAAAAATAATGGTATAGATAAATCTTTTCTCAAAGGATAATGACATAAATGAGTCAAACGTTTAACGGATGGCATAAATGAGTCATTTCTCAAAGTTCGATGATATATTTGAGCTTTTTCCCTTCTTATAAATATTTTGATTGAATCAGTGAGAAAAGAAAAACTAGTAATACTTTTAGATAGAAAAATTATACTCCCTCTGTCCCATTTTATTGGTATTTTGTCCTTTTTGTTTCATTCCAAAAATAATGTCACCTTACTCTAATTAGAAACAATATACCTTTAATATTTCCTTTTTACCCTTAATGAAATGATTCTCAGCCACACTAATATCTAAGAATGATTTTATACCACAGGTTTTAAAAGTCTTCCTTTTTTCCTTAAATATTGTGCCAAGTCAAAGGGTGCCACGTAAATTGGGACGGCGGGAATTGGAAGTTTTCCACTATTTCAGTGAGAATCTACTTTTCACCATGAATTTTTCCATTGAGGTGGTTTGGTAGGAAATGAATGAGAAAATCATGCTCTAGAGCAAAAATTTCTTACAAATTCACGACAAAAAAAAAACCTTTATTTCTAATAGTTTAGGAGCTTTCATGGATCGAAAGGAAAACGAAGGATAAATATAAGACAATTTATGTAGAAAAAAAGGTTGATTGACTCTATGTCATGCAAATAGGAACAAAAGAAACTAACATATATTAGGCCGGTGCAAAAACAAAGTCGAATCTAGTTGTAAGTAATGAAATTACCTAACACCATGTCCAGGGCCACATTGAATCTTGTCCATCCAAAGATTTCTTGTTCCAGGACCAATAGATACACAATCATCTCCAGTTTGGATTCTTGTGCCAGTGATAGTAACACCAATTGAAGATTGTACATGAATGCCATCAGTATTGGGACTCAAATCAGGTGCTATTATTCTTACATTTTTTACCATAACATTCTTGCAGCTATTGATCACCACATGCATTACTTGGCTGTTGATTGAGGTTAACCCTTTAACCACAACATCATTTGCCCAGTTGAAGGTTATAGACTAGTGAAATTGGAAAAAAAAATTAACAAATTACTCCTCTCTCTCATAATAAATATTTAATTTACTAAATTACCAAATTGAACATTATTAAAATGATAAAAAACATGCTAATGTAATACAAATTAAAAGATTTTTTCGTGGATCGATTTTTCTTGCTATTTTTTTATCTCGTGTGAAAGATAAAATGTCCCTCGTTGATTTAAAAAAAGAGTTTTTTTTCCTTTTGATATTGCCATTATATATGTTGTAACACTTATGACTAATGGCACGATATCTTTTTCTAAACCATGTGATAAGACTTCAATATTATAAGTTTTTTATTAGAAAATTAATAAATAAATATGGAGTGCATAGATTAGTTCCCTTTTCTTTTTTCACATAGCTAATAGTCGTTGAGCCGCCAAACAGGCATCAAGCTACTACTTACCCACATGCCATGTATTTAAGACGTTTATAAAATATTTTTTTTCTTCTACGTTAATAATTTTATGAAAGTCATAAATCACTTTTCTACAATTATATCCTGAACGAGAAAGAGTCTAATATGTCTTTGAATTATTGAAAATTATACAAAAATATCCTTTATCCATCGTTCTTATCATTCATCTCTGGGTCTAAAAATGTCTTTTTCTTTAACGGAATATTTTTGGATCCAAAAAAAATCTGTGGATGATAAGGGTATTTTAAGTCTCTTTTCTTTAATGTCATTTTTGAACCCAAAAGTGGATGACAAATATATTTTAAGCTTAATATGTGAATGAATGACATTTTTGTACCATTTCCGATAATACGAAAACATTTTAGGCCCTTTTCAGTATCACAAACAGAGAAAGAAAAATTTAAACAACTTAATCAAGTTGACCATTCTTCCATCATGCGCACACGCATATTAAATATATTTCATGTTCAAATTTTAATAACAAGTATGATATTCAAATATTCTTTGAAGCCTATTATTAAAATTTGATTGTGCCTATATCCTTTGCTCTTAATAACCAAAAATTTGAGTTCGGAACAAAAGGAGTTCTTCTCCTTCATTAAGTGCATAGCGAGTTCAAAACAATTGGACTATATTCATCTGTTCCATTTTATATGAATAGGTATTTGATCCTGATTAAAAATAAAAAGTAAATTTTTAAAATTTGTGTAAAGTAATATATAGAGATTTTTAATTTGTGGGGCTATAAATAATTTTATTAAGAGTAAAATTTTCCTACTAAATATAGAAATATGTTATTTCCTTTTTGTCTCAATTTTATGTCGCATCGTTTGACTAGGCACAATGTTTAAGAAAAAAAAAAGAGAACTTTTAAAACTTATGGTCCAAAGCAATCCTTAGATATTTGTGTGTTTGTAAATTATTTCATCAAGGGTAAAAAAAAAATTAACAAAGAAAAGGTGCTATATAAAATGAAACTGAAAGAGAGTCGTCGTATTTTTTTTCTTCTTTTGGACGGACTATAAAAAGTAAGAGTGTCACGTAAAAATGCGATAAGTTGAGTACATACCCTAGCTCCAACAGGGCAATTCCTCCCTGACTTCCTGCAATCCCAAAATCCAGCTCCATTTCCATCAAGAGTTCCTCCTATGACTGAAATCCGGTTAACCTTAATGAACAAAATCCAGTAACCGGAGTTGCCAAGTGCACGATAATCCGATGGAGCCACGAGGGTTCCATCAATTTTTACAGTAATTTTGTTCTTGCATGGACCTCTAAAAGTAACCGCCTTGATCCAGTACTTTCCACGCGGAACATAAATGGTAGACGCCTTCACTGAGCTGCAGGCGGCTACCCATGCTTTCAGAAAAGGTTGAGTTGCATCACTTTTACCATCAGATTTTGCTCCAAAACTTAACACATTGTATGTTACTGAGGATGCATTTGAATTCAAGAAGATGAATCCAAATGAAAAGAAGACACAACACCAAATAGTTACTAAAAGTTTAGCCATTTAGTTTGTTTGTTTTCTATGTTATGGATAGGGAAAAGGGGGTATTTAAAGTGTTTTTTTCAGTAGTAGGATCTGACTTTTTTGGAATATATTTAGGACTCGTTTGGTATGATGAATAACGGATAACTAGTTCTGGAATTACATATTCTTAAGCTAAGTTCCACAGACTCCGCACTCGTGTCGTATTCTCCGAACATATGGCGAATTCGACGCGCACCCGTTGACGAGTCCGAGCAACATAGCTCTATCCCACGTTTGGCTAGTATAAAATCATGGGATAACTTATCATGAGATTAGTTATCCCAAAGGTTGTAGTGTTATTTTTATCCTATATTAAGGTAATTCTGAAATAATTAATTTCGGAGATAGCTTATTATTCAACCAAACAAGCCCTATAACTGTTTTGATCAGTTAATGATTTTAGAAATAATTGGACAATGATTAGAATCAGAAAAACTAACCAAAATTAAAGGTCAAAAGCTTACTTTAGTTTCATGTTGTGATATGTACGGCAACCATGTCATAAGAGCATGTTTGCCTGTATAACATCTTACCATGTGCATGTTCAAATGTATTTAGTTGAAATTTGAAATATGAAAATTTGAATTTTTGAAATTGTGATTTTTGAAACTCGAAGTTATACTTAGATATATATTTTATTTGTAAAATATTTGAAGTTTGTAAGTAGAAGTGAAATTTCTCCCAAAACTGACAAGATTTTCATAATTTGATCAAATGTTATAGTCGAATGAATACTTGAAAATAAATCTTTAAAATCTGATTTAAAATCTATGATCAAATGCTAGCGTAGATCGTCTTTAATTCTCACTTGATATGGGATACCTACTTTGAATTACAACTATTTAAATTTGTGTCACGTAAATAACATTTATTAAAGTGGAAAGCATTTTTTACCAAAATTTATTTCATTTTCAATATTCAAAGGCGAAATTTTTAATTAACGGAAACATAATCATGTTCTAATGGTAATTAATATATTCAAGTAGTCATTCTAAATTGGCATAAATATATAGAAAAAAGGAAAATTGCATGTGCAAGTCAAAATGAATTGAATAAATAATAATTTTTCAACATTATATTTATCAATTTATGTAGAGCATAAATTGGAATTAAGGAATGTTGAAGAGGAAATAAACTGAATAATTGTCTCATCATTGGTTCAATAATCCAAATGAAATCATTGGTTTGATTTATTAAGTACTTCGTGATAGGTAAAAAGGAAAATTCAAAATAATATTCATCATCTTATGGCAAAATGTAGAATTTTATGTAAAACTTTCACGTTAGAAGTAAAAAAAAAATACGTGATTTTAATCGTGTGAATACACCTATAATGCATACACACACTCCCTTTCTTACTTGGTCATTACTTTCTTTTTCTCAATTTATATGGGCATAATTCAATTTCTAGAGTTCAATAATTAAGTTTAATCGTGAATGGCATGAAATTCTTAAGTTTTTGAGTAAATTACATAATTAGGCAAATATATAATATGTATTTACATTATTCCACTATAGTTTGAAAAAATTATAATTTATAGTTATAGTTAGGATTTTGTTGCTATTTTCTCTCTCCTCTCTTCTTCTCTCTCTCTAACCTCTATCCTCTCCCCCTCTCTCTCTCTCTCTCCGCAATCTCTTACCAGATATACAAACACAAATGTATACCGATTGCATAGATACAATTATTTAATAGATATACATATGCAATTCACCTCTCTCCACTCACTGCTCTCTCGCTCGCCTCTCTCCTCCCTCTCCTAATCTCGCTTGTCAGATATACAAATGCATATGTATATCTATTACACATATACAATAATTTGACAGATATATACATACAATTTGATAGATATACATATACAATTCGCCTCCCTCCCCTCTCTCACTCGCCTCTCTCCTCCCTCTCTCGATCTCGCTCGCCTCTCTCCTATAATATGTAGCTACGAATTATAATTTTAGCAAACTATAGCTATTCTTTGCCTTATTATATTTTAAATATTTGTTTTTTTAAAAAAGAAATCCTCTAAGAAGATAGTTTTAAATATATATACTCCAAACAATAGTTTTAAATATATATACTCCAAACAACTTAGAACTTTACCAACTTATAACGGCAGATCTTAAACTTCAAGATGCAGCAACGCCTCATCAGAAAATAGTAAGTTAAGTGCATGAATGTGACTGTAATTTAGTAAAACAAATGATATGGCTTCCTCCCTCCGTCCCAATTGATGTAAAATTAGTTTGACATCGCATCGATTTTAAAAAATAAGGAAAGACTTTTGAAATGTGTAGTCTAAAATAAGTCATAGATATTTGTGTGGCTATAGATCATTTCGGATAAACTGAACATTCTAAAGTTAAATTTATACAAAAAATAAAACCATTCTAAAGACTTTTTTTTTTTTTGTGACTGACTAAAAAAAAGTTTTTCATATAAATTAAAATGAAATATTAGTTTCTACTTTAATTTGTCAACGTTTAGATTAAGCTTTAGTTGACATTTTAGGATGGAAATACATGTCTATTTGTTAGTACGAGACACATGGGATGAATCAGTGATGGAGTTTTTTAAGGCGATATGATCGCCCCTTCACATTCTTTCTTATTACCAAACAAAACTAAATAATTGGTTACTATTTATCACATGTTCACTCAATCAATAATGTTTATAAATTGACTGACCATGAAAAAAATCAACTTACAAATTATTTGTTAATGTGTAAAAGACTAGTATTCCTTTTTTTTTTTTTTCTTCTGGGTGCTTTTTCTCTTTCACAATCGTAGAAAAAACAATGGACATTTCTCCTTTTTTAGCAAGAGAGATTGGGCAGTTATCCAGAATAATTATTCCCTATCCTTTTCAAAAAAGGGTTTGAACATTTATAATTGTTCTCTCTCCCTTTTAAGGATATAGTTGAACAGTTATAACATAATTGTTCGCCCTTTATTTTAAAAATTTATATTATTCTTTATTTATGGGTCAGGTAAGGTTGAATCAAGTCAGTTCACATGAGCGACCCATGATTCCAGAAACATGCATCTCCCACTTTGCATATAGTGGACAAGACCTAATACAATATTTTCACGCCCTGAGTCTATATCCTGGACGTGGCCGGCACTCGGAAACCATTGCTGGTCCCCAAGCAAACCCTTGGCCTGGCTGATTTACTTAATTAGAAACTTTAACATGCATGCAGAAGCTTTACAATATGAACCTTTTAAAATATTTAATAAAACTCAAAATAAAATATCAATCATGCTTTATACAAAGTCTGGAAATATCTTTTAATACAAATAGTTATAATATTTAAAATGTCTTAATGAAAAGACTAGATTGACTTAATAACTCTGTTCATGAAGCCTCTACTGTACTGATGATAGGTGAAGCAATAAGACCTACAGCTACCTGACTATAAAATAAAAATACATAAACTAAACTAATTAGAGTCCTCTGAAAGCGAAGAGGCCTCATCAACTGCTTCTGGAAAGCTGTCTTATTGAATGTCTGTTATCATGTAGATACCTGAATCTACATCATAAAACGATGCAGTACCAAGGGAATCAGTATGTCGAATGTACATCATGTAAAATGGCCAAAATAGGAAAACTCAGGATTCACTGATCAAAATCATAGGCTTAATGTTGAAACTAATCCAATAACATAAGTAATGCATTATAGCAAAATATCTTATTTAATGCATAAGAAAATGCAATTATGTCTGTGTCTGAAAATAATGTATACTGTAACTTGGGGAGTTTCTCTAACCGATATTTATCACTATGAGCCTCGTGATGATACAATGTCCTGCCCACGTTGTCAGGGTCATCCCATACTTTGTCGGAGTAAGGGATGAAGTGTTGGGGATCGATATAAACTGGGCCATCTCAGTAGTGTATGAGGAGTTGTACATCTGGTACACTCTTATCCTACGCTGGCTACGTAGTTTATGGGGTTGGAGCTATCTGAAGTCATACCCCCATCGGTGCTCAATACTATTCCCAAAACATTCAATGTGCTCAATAATTGAGAAAATGTCCCACTTTAGGGGAAAACTAAAAATTTGCTACTTAGAGCCTTGTGTTACGAACTTAGGACTCTCGCTTAGACTTCCGTGCGATACTAGTCAATTTGCTCACGAATCTTTCACGATCTTGCAAATACTAATAAGTTTTCAACTAAGACTGCTAAGGGAACGCTAGATAAGAAGACTTAAAGAGAGAAAGAGAGCTTTAGAAAAGGAAGACTTTATAACTCTGGAAGAATGCTTTACACTTGATTCTTGGATGCTTAGATGGTTTGCAAATGAAAACGGCCCCCTCTATTTATACTACTCCTAAAGGGACAAGATGTAAATAATATTTATACTACAAGTCCTCCATATTTACAAAGTAGTCCCTTCTCTTTCTATACGGTTCTAGAGTCTTCCGGAAACCACTCGAAGACTCTAGATTTTTCCCCTGTGGGCAAGAATAGTGGCGGGTCGTCACACTTGGCTCAACATATTTTCTATAAACTAGATTTTTTTTCTCAAAACTGATAATTCTTTCTCAAAACTGGTAATGCTTTCTTTAAAAAAAAAAGTAGTCATGCTCTTTACTGATAAATTATGCATAAAACTTGTGTCTTTTCTTTAACTCACACTTAAGATAAACATTTAGAACATATGCTCAGTCCCAAACTCATTTAACTTAAATTATGCTCAAACTTTATGTAAACATTGTAAGAAAATAGACATTCTTCAACTCAAGAAAGGCATGACCATAATGATTTCAAAACTTCTTAAGGGTTCTTGTAATTGTAGTAATACTTCAAGAGTTTAAAGAGATGTACTCAATAGTAAAGTTCTTAGCATAATAATCATAAAAAAAATAACAAGAATTTCATGATAAGGTTCTAGAATTTCTCCGTAAGATCATAGGAATATAATTGACTTGACTCTTAACTAGAATTCTTGATAAGAAATATAAATTAGGCACGAAAATAAAATTTTAGGTGGCCTTATATACCTGAGCATGAATTTTCTTGAAAATTGGAGAGACTTCCTCAAACCCTAGCCTTTCTCCTTTTCTCCCTAATTACTATTCTCTGAAGGAATTCATGAAAGTGAAAAGAACGGCATAGGTTGTTGATTTTTAGGGCGAAAACGACCTCAAAACTATGAGATGTTGTTCTAGGATAGGTGGGGAAAAGACTAGAATGTCCTTACCTTTAAAAACTAAATGTCAAGTACCATGGTGGAACAAGTCTGCGACGCAGACTTGTCGCACTTCAGTTCATTTTGTTAAGGAAAACTTAAAACGCGCTCAGAAACTGTTTTTCCAATCAAATAACACATAAATCGCGTTTGTCAAATGCGTTTTATGTGTAATTTTTTGTAAATCAATTTTCTAATCCTGTAGAAATAGTTGAACCAAAATAAGTGCAAGTTTGTGACAAGTCTGCGACGCAGACATGTCGCATTTTTGTCTCAAAAAATTATCTTTTGATCTGGTTGATCTAAAAACAACGAAGACTATTTTTCCACACAATTTTTCATGTTGATCATATTTTCAGCCTCAAATTTACCAAAAGAGTTTGGAAAGATGCGTTATTCGAGCACTCTTTTATCTAGGGGTATTTTAGTAATTTTTAGGGTGTCACAATATCTCTCCCTTAGGATCATTCGTCCTCGAATGATGAGGATACTATGATTTACTGAAGGCACTAACTTTACTCAAGAATTTGAACATGAAACATTACTCAACTTAAACGAATATTAACCTCAAGGATGGTGGTGAGAATTCACCTTTAAGATCATCATAAAAGGGACGAATAGAATACAGTAACTTAAATACTCAGATACTCAATAGCCAACTAAAGGATGACCATAAACTTGAAGGTAGGAACTCAACTAGCTAATGAACATCATATCAGTATTGAGAAGAAGGCTACCATATCGAACACTTCCATCAAAATTTCTTGAAGACTCTAAAAGAAAGTTATTGGCCTGATATAAGGATAGATCTACTATGTACTAAAAGATTCAACTGTTAGCCTTCAACGCGACCACTCTCCCCAACTATGCTCTTCTTCTTGAGTTCTAAACTTCATTAAATGAAGCTTGTAACTCTTATCATCACCTAAGTCTATTGCATACTCTTATCATGTTCAAGCCTAAGTCAAAGTCATAAAGTGTGACCCATAAGATGATCATAATTATACCAATCTAATCCATGAGGATTATGTCTTGCACTTCCATAGAAACTTTCTTTTAGAGAATACTATTCTTGTACATCTACTTGGAATCCATTGTAAAAGTCATCGATAGCCTACGGCTATCACTTACTTAATGGCAATCACATATTCAAGCTTATCATTCTAATTACTTTATAGCTTCTTGAAAGTTAGCATTACTTAGAAATCTTTAAACTTATGATAACACCTCTACGCCCACAATCTTATTAACTCCTATTAGGAGGCATACCAATATACTCTAACCTATTTGTTATACACAACAAGATCTCATCTTTTTTTCTATCTGTCTATAAACTTAAATGGGATTAGCATACTATAACTGTCACCATAAGTGACACCCGTTCTCTTTCATCTGTCACAACTCATCTACTATCATTAACATCACTATAAATACCAAAAGAAAGAATTATTAGATAGGCTTAGAGTAAAATATCATAAGAACGATTCATCAAGAAATCGAATCTGCGAACAATCATAACATAATATGATACCACTAGTGTTTAAGGGTCTATCACGAGTTTATAGAACTGTGTATACTATGAAGCTCAAGTCTTGTCTTGTGTAACATAAGGTTAGAAACTATTAGTTCATGAGATAAGATCAGAATTACTGAATGAAGTTATCACTTCTCACTTTAAGAGTTGAGCATGAACATAGATCAACATAAAGTGCATGGGTCTAGATTATGCGCATGTGCCCTTGTATAAGATAGGAATAAAGTATCATCACGATAAAGTATAAGGAATATATGAGATAGAAAAGCATCAATGTCTCACTCTGATCAACTAAACACTATCAAAAGCTCAAGATCTACTTTGGTTTATTAGATAAACATCTCCCCCTTAGCTCAAAGGTCACCTCTATAAGTCCGTGAATTGATTCTCTTCACTAAGCTATAAGCATAACCCTTCACACGATTGGAGCACCACTATACACAGAATGCTTATGTCCTCCCGTTATTTAATACTCAAAGATATGAAATTGCTACTAAAACTTTCTTCTGAGATACCAAATTTTAACTCTCTTCTATCTTTATAGGCATTTTCCATCACTTGCTACTCTTATTGGCATAATAGCCGCTTTCTATGACTCTTCAGATCTAACATCTTCCTTTTTTTCTTTGTCTGTTTGCACTATATTCTATATTCGCATACATCTGACTGAAGAAAACTTGGACTATGATGGGAGGCTCCTCATTATTTATAGCTAACCTCCTTTTGACCCAGCTCTTAAGGGTAATAGAGAATGTCTACATTAGCCTACTCCATATTGACATCTCAAATATATTATCATGCAACGGGAGGATACCCTAGACGTGGCCGACACTCAAAGACTATTGCTAGTCCCCAAATGAACCACATCACATTCATTCATTCAACATAACTAACCAATCAACGAAAGACTAAAGAAAATAAATAGTGGATAATCTAAGTCTCAAAAATCATATGATAAAACAAGCTAGTCTGAAAGAAACTAGCTCAACATAATCTCAAATCAACAACTCAACTTTAGTCTATAAAGTCTTTATCACTATCAAGTGGTGCCAATGATAGACCCATGACTACGTAAATTCAAAATAAAGCTTGTCTAAAGTCTAACTTTAATAGCTAGATGAATAAAATGAGATCCTCTGAGTAAGGGAGGTCTCACCAACTTAGCTAAATGCAGCAGATCCTCAATGGTACGTCTGTTAATGATCTCTAGTAATTGTCTCTACATCATTAAATGATGTAGTCCAAATAGACGTCAGTCCGTGGAATGTACGTGTATGTAAATGGCTGAATGAAATAGATAAGGGCATAATAATACTGAATAACATCAACTCAAAAGATACTCAATCAGAGAGTCAAATGTCTATCTAAAGCAGGAATAAAGAGTAGACAATAACCAATCTATACCAATCCAACCTCATCCAATCAAATCAACTCAGAGTATTATCAGTGTATGACCTATCTAGGAGCTTCTCTTATCCGACAACAATCACTTATGAGCTAGTGATTGTTAACAATCTTGCTAATGTTGCCATGGTCGCTCCGTACTTGCCAAGTAAGGAACAACTCGGATCCACAAGGGATCTGATCTCTTAAGTCTTCTATTGCTTTCAGGAACTTAAACTCAAGAGTAACCTCTGATGTAATGGTTCAATCCTCACATACGCTTGCTGACGTAGTTAATGAGTGCGAGTTGGAGTTACTCTTACTCATTTCGGTGCTCGATACTCCTCCCAAGACTCAATGCTCATAAGAGCATCTATCTCAATTAGTCTTATAAAGATTCTCATCATCTCATCAGTTTTATCTCAATTGGGCCTTCTGACCTATCATGTCAATCATCTCATCAACTCAATTCTCATTCAATATATCAAGGGCTAAGATCAATAATTAGGAGGAGGTCAATTTGACCAATTCTCTAGAGTTCAGTTATGAATGCTCACAAGATCATCAAGCTCTATCAACCTACCATCATGTTCATATCACAATCACAATTAACATTCTCAAGTCAAGGCTCTAGACTCAATTCCTACGTTCATTCATGTAATCTTTATAAAATAACATATAGGGTTTATACAATAACTCATGAAAAGTGTTTAATTAGTAGAAATTAAGTTTATGATGATCATCAACATATGAAAGTACATAGAATATGTGTAATTTACACGAAAACATTCAAGAAACATGCATGAGGACTTAATACATTCACAATCTCTCTGTTAACAATAGGGGCACATGTAAGAACAATTTCATGCTTTAGTTTAGCCTTACATACCTGGTATAGAGTTTCGACAGTCAATCTCGTAAGAGTTCTCCTCAATCCTCTTGAACTCTCGCTCCCCCTCTCTTCTCTTTAGCCCTAGTCTTTTGTTCGAAGCTTAGGGATACGTAGGAATGGGGATTAAAATCCTTTTTATGCTCAAAATGACCTATTTTGGTCATTTTTTAAGTTTAGGAGGGGTTAGAAAAGTTGGAATGCCCCTCACGAAAAACTAAAAAAAATAGCTCGGGACACCCTGGTCAGCGTTGCGGACCTTGGTAGTTTTCGAGGATTTTAGCTAAAACATTTTGATCAATTTTTTTAATCCCGTTAAAAATATTGGGATCACATCTAAGTGTGAATCTACGACAAGTCTGCGAGGCGAACATGTCGCGTACTCTCGCATCAAAAAATTATCTTTTGATTTGATTGAATTAAAAATCAACCAAGACCATTTTCCCTCATAATTTTTTGTATTAATTGCATTTCTGACCTCAGATTTTCCAACGGAGTTAGAAAGACATGCTATGAAAGCGTTCTCTCAGTTGGAAGTATTTTGGTAATTTTATCGTTACATATACTATCCAGGTATCGTTGTAACTCATAAACATAAAGTCTCATATAACCATATATTATCTTGAATATACACCTTAGAACTTTTTCTTATCTTATAACTTAACCTCAATTTAATATATTTCCATCTAAGGGTCATATACACCGCACTAGTAACACCATACTTCTTTTAAGTCAACATCTTAATTTCTCGCCTATGCTATGTCAAGCCTACTAGAGCAAATCTCCAACTAATACTATCACTCTAATCTTGCTATCCCCTTTTTCATAATGCTCACCTAAATTTCAAACTTAGAATCTACTACTAAACATGCACATTCACACTCCTTACATACTATACTAACTCTAAACTATTAGATAAAGTAAAACAAATATGTTTAACTACTAAATCTCATGATAAGAAATCAATATTTATCTCCTAGTCTATCTAAGTATATTCGATCATGTAAGGACCCAAAATATTGTACGACTTCAATGAAGCATGAAAATTGGTTTCGGAAAAGTTTTGGACCAAGGTGACACTTCATGGGAGCCATCACAGTCTATGTGAGGTCACACGCACCGTGTGGAGCCTCCACGGAGTGGCCTTTGGCCCATGGAAGATGTTTGACCCTTAAATGTGGTGTTTTAAATTAAGGCACACTACACTTGGACCCCTCACGGTCCGTGTGACACTTCACGGACCGTGTGGTGGGCTGTGTGATGGCCTTGGCTTGAAATCCCACAGCTTTGGGACCAAGTATGGTTACACGGCCAAGTGCACGACCCGTGTGGGGTGTCATGGCCCGTGAGGTCATTCGTAAAGCTTTCGGAGTGAAATATTTTTAAGTATGGGATCTTCATGCTCAAGCTAAGTTCACTTTTAAGCCTTCAATTCAATCTTATTTATTTTGTTTAAGATCATCGTGGATCTCCTACATCAAGTCAAGTTCAAAGGAATTCCATTGGCTAAGTTCTTCACAAGTACCGTTAGAAGGGTCAAAGTTAAATGAGCATATCTCTTAGCACAAAATGAACCGGGGTGGCCCATAACCTATCAAATTGAAGCTCTTTGAATTATCTTTCCAACACATACGGTCTCACCTCATTCCGAGTTCGAAGTAAGAAGTTATGCTCGTTTGCATAAAACCTGTCTGAGCTAGATAGGAGGCCTTCACGGACCGTGAAAAGTTTCACGGGCCATGAAGCCTACCGTGTGAACTGCGGTGTAAAATTTAAAGGGGCATTTTATTGAGTTATTTTTTATATCTTGACCCATCCCCAAAGCTTTTAAGACCCTTTTAACCCCCCTTTATATTCCTAAACTTCTCCTACACTAATTCTAAACCCTCATTCAAGACTATTACCTAGTTTCTAGAATTAGGCTCTCAAAATTCTCTCCAAGTCTCATTTTCAAGATTCAAGCTAGGATTCAATTGTGGTTTCAAATTCAAGCTAAATTCTTTTCAAATTCATCCTCCTAATCAAGGTATGTGGGATTGATTCTTGGTCCCTTTCAACGAAGAAGACCCAAAATTCCTTTCCATTTATTTCATAAATTTTAGTCACTTTAAACATGAAATTTCATTGTTTGATTTTATTAAATCTAATTAGTGTATGGGTTGTATTTTACCTATTATTTCAATTCATTTTGACTACCATTATGATGATTTACATTGAGTTATGAAATTATGAACATGCATGTTCCCTCTAAAATTGATTTATGCATGGGTGATTATTATGATTTAGATGTTGATTTAAATTTGGATTTATTCAATTTCATATTATGGTGTTGATTTTAACTTGAATCTATGTTACCCATGCTATTCTCACATCATGCATTGCATTACATTCATGAGCATTGATATGTGGAAATCATGAAGTGGGCTAAACCCAATTATGTTTTATGAAATGATTATGGTATGATTTTGTAAGGCATTGGTTATGACAAAAAGGTGATCACTGGTATGTCTATGATTATGGCTCTTTGAGCATTATGGGTGCTTGCACCATTATATATATGTGTAGATGAGCTATTCCTTGCATGAGAATTATGATTATATGGTTTGACATTTGAGCCTAAATGTGCATTGAACGTTTTGGAATAGATATTGACTCTTTGAAAGCATGTATATATATATATATATAGTATTCAAGTGGGATGTTTTGACTTAGCACCGATGGACTGGGCGTGCAAGGGCTATCCCCAAGGACCCTCCCCTTTCCTTGAACTATGTGCCAACATAGGAACGATCACCATTACCGAAATGACCAGATCATAAGGAATGGTTATTCGTTTATTACGTTTATGATATGATTATGAAAAATCCTTCCAAAATGGGTTTGCCCGTAAGGAAGGTGTCCATCCACCGAAATGGAGTTGCTCGTAAGGTGTGATGTAGATTACCTTTGGCAAGTAATCTTCTCCCTACCGGTGGAAGGTCCCAATCGGTCTAATTCATGTAATAGCTCGCATGAGTTTGATATGTCAGTTATAGTCCATCCCCATTATATAGTAGCATCATTGCATTTCATGCATCATGAATTTCATGGCATCTTTTAAACTACTCTTCCTTGGATATATATACGATTTTTTCTATATTATGTGCCCTTGTCATCTAACGTTGAAATACAGGTTGATAAGTCATATGCGTTGCATGCTCACTTACTTAGTACATTCAAACGTACTAATGCATACTCTATGCCTACATGATTTTACCATGTAGGGACCGTGTGTTACGATCATCTACCACTTGACGAGTAGCTCGAATTCGGAGAGTTGATATTGTGGTGAGTCCTATCTTCCAAGGACAAACCACCCTCCTTCTACCTATGTCATTTTCTATTTATCTTCTCAATTGAGGGTGAGCCTAGGACATGTCTTGGCCCCCGTCCTATCTTCTGACTAGAGGCATTGTTGGACATCTTGTAGACTTTCGTAGATCTTATGTGTTATGTGTTGTATTGGAAACTTATGATTTAGTTATCTAATGGATATGGCTATCATGGATTGATTATGGAAATTATGATATGTATGTATGAATTATGTGGAAATGTGGAAGATCCTAAGCCTCGTATTGTCCCCATAGATTGAGTCATACTTATCTGCCCCTTAGTTCTTATGTGCAATGTGCTATGTGTATCTATGTAAATCCCTTTCCCCTTCGATATCCTTATAGCGTGAGTCCTACTTTCCCATCCCTTAGAACTATGTGTTTACTATTTGAATGCCCTCTGAACCGATGATATGGATTTGGATACTTTGAGGCTTGTTGGGAAACTCTCGGGTTCTTATTCGCCGTGTCACATTTAGGCCCTAGGTCCGGGTCGGTACAGATCATCACACTCTCTTTTATAAGTTAAATAATATTTACTCATCCATTATACCTCATTACCTAGCTAATCTCATAACTCTATAAATTCTATATGACTCTTCTTTCAAAATCATGAGCTTAGTTTAGATCTACCACCTTATGTCATCTGCTCTTCTATTCAACACCTATACTTATCATTACTAACATAATGCAACATCAACATCAACTCCTTTCTTATACGAGCGTGCACTATCTCATACTAACTAGCAACTCTTCCTCTACCTTATCATGAAAGCTAGACGATACTTATTATTCTTTAACCAAAACTTAGAAGGGACTTGACTTATCACCACATGAATCTTAGATACCAACTTTAAGCAGTTACTATTACTACTCTTCCTAATTCCTACATCTTTCTAGCTCTAGGATCATTCTACCACATATGGTTTACAAAGGCCTTCAATCACTTTCTCTCAACGGGAGGGGATACTACCAAGTATTTTAGAGGCATAACTTAACTTTCCTCTCAAGAATAACATCTGAAGAACGATTTAGGGAACAGAGTTTGGAAATACATCAAATCTTACTCTAGATCAAATGCACGATTCACATAAATAAGAAGACATTATTTTGGATCGATGAACTTAAGCACGCCAATTGGTTCCTTTCAAGACTGGTGCGGTCTCTTTACTTTCTGAATACTTTATCTGAAAGTAACTCATTAATAATGATCTGGAATTTTCTGTTCCAACCACCTTAAGTATGAGAGGTAGTCAAACGAATTTGACAAATGCACGAATCTGGACAAATTTCTAAGAAAGTAACGCCATTGCACGATCTAGAGTGCAAAAGAAGGAAAACTTTTCTTAGATGCCAATAGTCCCTTAATTATAGAAGTGGGGCCTCACAACCATAAATAAGATCCTACAAATACGACTTCATGGACACCCTAGGATACTTGAACTCGGTGCTCTGATACCAAGTTTGTCACGCCCGAGTCTACACCCTGGACGTGGCCGACACTGTAAACCATTGTTGGTCCCCAAGCGAACCCTTGGGTTGGCTGACTTACTCAACTGGAAACTTTAACATGTATTTAAAATCTTTAAAATATGAACCTTTTAAAATATTTAATAAAACTCAAACAAAAATTCTCAATCATGTTTCATACAAAGTCTGAAAATATCTCTTTATACAAATAGTAATAATGCTTAAAATGTGTGAATGAAAAGACTAGACTGACTCAATAACTCTATCCATGAAGCTTCTACTGCACTGAAGATAGGTAAAGCAAAAAGACCTACAGCTACCTGACTATAAAATAAAAATACATAAACTAAACTAACTGAAGTCCTCTGAAAGCGAAGAGGTCTCATCAACTGCTTCTGGAAAGCTATCTTACTGAATGTCTGCTATCATGTAGATACTTGAATCTACATTATAAAACAATGCAGTACCAAGGGAGTCAGTATGTCGATTGTACAACATGTAAAATGGCCAAAATAGGAAAACTCAGCATTCACTAATCAAAATCATAGGCTTAATGTTGAAAATAATCCAATAACATAAGTAATGTATTATAGAAAAATATTTGATTTAATGCATAACTAAATGCAATTATGTCTGTGACTGAAAATAATGTATACTGTAACTTGAGAAGTTTCTCTAACCGACATTCATCACAATGAGCCTCGTAATGATATAACGTCCTGCTCACGTTGTTAGAGCCATCTCATACCTTGTCGGGGTAAGGGATGAAGTGCTGGGGATCCATATAAACTGGATCATCTCAGTGGTGTATGAGGAATTGTACATCTGGTACACTCCTATCCTACGCTGGCTATGTAGTTTATAGAGTTGGAGTTATCTGAAGTCATACACACATCAGTGCTCAATACTACTCCCAAAACATTCAATGTGCTCAATAACTGAGAAAATATCCCACTTTAGGGGAAAACTGAAAATCTGCTACTTCGAGCCTTGGCTCAACATATTTTCTATAAACTAGCTTTTCTTTCTCAAAACTGATAGTTCTTTCTCATAACTGGTAATGCTTTCTTTAAAAAAAAGAAAGTAGTCATGCTCTTTACTGATAAATTATGCATAAAACTTGTGTCTTTTCTTCAACTCATACTCAAGATAAACATTTAGAACATATGCTCAGTCCCAGACTCATTTAACTTAAATTATGCTCAAACTCTATGTAAACATTGTAAGAAAATTGGTATTCTTCAATTCAAGCAAGGCATGACCATAATGATTTCAAAACTTCTTTAGGGTTCTTGTAATTGTAGTAATACTTCAAGAATTTAAAGAGATGTACTCAATAATAAAGTTCTTAGTATAATAATAATAATAAAATAACAAAAATTTCATGAAAAGGTTCTAGAATTTCTCCATAAGATCGTAGGAATACAATTGACTTGACTCTTGACTAGAATTCTTGATAAGAATATAGATTAGGCACGAAAATAAAATTGTAGGTGGCCTTACATACCTGAGCACGATTTTTCTTGAAAAATTGAAGAGACTTCCTCAAACCCTAGCCCTTCTCCTTTTCTCCCTAATAACTATTCTTTGAAGTAATTACGTGAAAGTGAAAAGAACGGCGTAGGTTACTGATTTTTAGAGCAAAAGCGACCTAAAAACAACAGAGTTTTGGTCTAGGATAGATGGGGAAAAGACTAGAATGCCTTACTTTTAAAACTAAATATCAAGTACCATGGTGGAGCAAGTGCGCGACGCGGAGTTGTCGCACTTTAGTTCAATTTGTTGAGAAAAAACTTAAAACGCGCTTAGAAACTGTTTTTCTACCAAATAACACATAAATCACATTTGTCAAGTTCGTTATGTGTAATTTTTCATAAATAATTTTTCGATCGATTTTCTAATCTCGTAAAAATAATGAGACCAAAATTAATTGCAACTCGGTGACGCGGACATGCCATACACTTTTCTGGAATTGTGTTATCAAAAAATTATTTTTCGATCCGTTTTCTTTAAAAATCAATCAAGACTATTTTTCGATGCAATTTTTCGTGCTGATCATATTTCAGCCCTCAAATTTGCCAAAAGAGTTTGGGAAGATGGGTTATTCAAGCACTCTTTTGTTTAGGGGTATTTTAGTAATTTCTAGGGTGTCACAATTATTACATCAATAGATACATAATTTATACGACAAATAGTTCGTGCGATCTATGAATATCAAGGCTTATCTTTAAAGTTATATAAGACTTATATAGGAATTCAATTATGTAAAAAATAATTCACTTTTAATATGAGAATACCATTACTCCCATACCCCAAACTTTACTATTTCAGTAGTCACTCATTCATTCGATTCCTCATCCTCTTTAAGAAGTGAACTCGAATTCAACTTCAATTTTATACATACACAATTATACTTGACAATCTTTATGGTCAATGTAATAGTCTGTAAGGGTTGTGAAGGTTATTTTTAGCATTTCTGATAAAATTATCATTTTGTCCCTCCCGATAGCTATTTTGAGTCATGTTTGGATGATTTTAAAAGTTCATTTTTGAAAATATTGTAAACAATTGAGTTTGTGCTAAAGAATTGAGTTTGAAGGCTTAAATTGCTTGATTTTGAATTTTTTAAGTCATTAGGAGATTCTAGTCTCGAAACAAAATTCCACTGATTCCATCAGTTTTGGAATATGAAGATTGGTTTAGGTGAGCTGACGGAATCAGATTTGAAGTTGTTAGTGGATTTCAGGTTCGAAGTTGAAAATTTAGTCAAAGTTTGACTTTGGTCAATATTTTGAGTTTTGGTACTCAGATTGGATTTATAATGCTTCCATTAGTTTCAAGAGGGTGATTTTAGTGCTAGAATGAACATCGTTATAAATTTTTAGGTGTTCTGATAGCACTTCGATATTTCAAGTGTAATTAGATAGTTTAGTTGCAACTTATTGAACTACTGATCAAGGAGACCTCGGTTTTGAGTTTTGACGATTTTATTAAGTCTGGAATGTCAAATTTAGTAAGGTTGCATATATGATTTGTGTGTATCAAATTTCAAACGAATCTCAAGGGTTCATTCCGTGATTTTTACAAATTGTTGATATCTGGTGCATGCCTTCTTCTTCGCAGTCATGAGGCCCCTCTCGCGGTCGCAAAGGTGTGTGTCCTTGTGAATCGCGGTCGGAAAGCCCCTGATTGTGATCGTGTATGGTCATCGCGATCCCTGAATAATGTTGATTTTTTAAAGTGTCGGATTTACCCATTTTTCACCATTTTGAATTTTCTTGAACTTGATTTAGCCGATTTTGAAGTGATTTTTCGTGGAAAAACTATTGGATAAGTTATTTTTCAACTCTTTTCTTCTATTTTCATTGATTAATTTATGATTTTAACATCAAAATTGGGGATTTCAATTGACGATTTTGGGGATTTCATAAACACTAATTTTAAAAGAAAAATAGTTATTGTGAACTCATTTTGACTCCTTTTTCGAAAAATGATTTTGACATTGATTCCTAAAATCTTAAAAAATAATTTTATGTAAAAAATTTTAAGTTTTTGTCTCATTTTTCGGTATTGAAAGTTTGGACCATTTTACTTTTTTTTCCTCAAATTACATGATTTTGGTGTTGTTAGTTTTGAATTGTGATTGTGAATTTATTTACTAATAGATTGCGGTGCTTTGGAGTATAATCGGAAGGGGAAAGCTCCGACTTTAAATTGATCGTGACTTTATTGGCTAAGACAAGTGTATTTCTAACCTATGGGTAAGTGTGTTGAACCTTGTATTTTCTAATTGTTTAATTTGGATAAAATGTAAATTGATTGAAATGTGTAATTATGTAATATGAAATGCGGAATGAGAGAAAGTATTGTCAGTGGCGTATTGCTTGATGGGCTAATATGAAAATTTGCACATGAAAAGTGGTATATATGTTGTAAGTTGATTATAATGAATATTGATGTATCTGTTGAGTTATATTCATGGGATACTATATATTTCATATCTCATTCATTCATTCTCCATGTATATATTTATTTGTATTGAATTGAGTCCGAGGTGGAGTAAAAAATTAAAATTTATAAAATTTGAACTTTTTGTAAAATAAATGTATTTTGGCCAATCAAAAATGTTTCTTTTACTTTTCTTTTTTTTAAAAAAATTATATATAGGTGGAATAATGTTAATGATGTGGCATCACAGTATTGGACATAAAATACACATCATTGAGGTTGTATATCACACGTTTTGACAGCTGGATGATTGTGCTTAAATGATTAAAAATGGATTAATTGGAGTGCATGTTTGTGCATTTTGGAAGTTGGAGTTCCAACTTGTGATTTGATGCTTACATTAGTGTTATTGATGGTTTGATTATCTTGGACCACGAGGACCCCAGCCGTGCTTCTGGTTTTCATTCCAATCCAAGTTAAAAGGTTAATTTATGTATTATGGCTTAATAAAATAGGCGATAATTTCCGTTATTAAAATGGAAAACAATCTCACAAATTACGATTATTGTATCAGATTAGAATTTCTTACCATATATGGCTTGTATTTGTATAGATTGAATATTTGAATTTTTTTATTATTATAGTTACTGAATATATTTATATGAATTAACTATTGAGTTGTGATGATATGTATAGTTGATACATAATTTGCTAATGTGTATTGATTGAATACACAATTTATGTATGTATTTCAATATTTGAATATACAAAGACTAATTATACATTTTTTTTTCTTATTAAATTGTATATAGCAATGTTTGTCATAGCCGTTTGACAATAAATTCAACTCCTTAGACAAACATAATTAAAATGTACAATTATATTAGTTATTCAATAATAGAGATTACTTTACAAATAATTGTACATGTGTACAATTGATTGAAACGTACAAACAAACAAACTATTCAAATGTCGAATTTATATAAATAATATTTAGAGTGTATAAATGTCGGTAATATATAAATATGAATCCTAAAAATCACATTCACATTAAAAATTATGTAGATATACAAATTAAACTGTATAATAATTACATACATACCAAAAAATGTGAATACACATAAATTTATAGAGCCATATACAATAAAATATCAAATTTATAGATACAAATACATATCATGAAAAAACATATACGAACTAAGAGTTACAAAATTAATATACACAAAATACAAGTACTTGTATGTAAATGTTGAAATCATACAAATAAGAGTTAAATATATACATGTTGATAATATACAAATACAAAACTACAATTTTCATATTTGGGTTAAAAATATATATAGATATACAAATCAAATGTATACAAAACCATTCACATATATTTATATAATATGTATAAAAGCATTCACAAATGCTAAACTTATACAACTAGAAGTTACAATATGTATTTCTTGATAATATATAAATATGAATTAGAAAAATCATATGTGGATTAGCCAAGCTATTTAGATGAATATAAATAAATATGGGATGCTAACATAAAAAGCGAATATCAGATGCCAAACACCAAAAAAAAAAAAAAAAAAAAGTTCCACGAATAGTGGTTACACGAAGTAATTTTCATGGAAAAAATCATCTGATGTGGCTAAAATATTCATGCACCACAAAATTTCTCTTCCATTAATCATCATTTTTCTTCTGCAAACCCATCCTTATTTTAGCTTCCCCTAGGTATGATCAATTGATGTATCAATTTTTTTTGTTTGATTTCAACTTGTTACAAGTTTTTTTTTTTTTTTTAAATCGAATTTTCAAAGTTTTAGAATCGCCACTTAATTTTTTAGGAAAAATTAAGAAAACCGATTTAAAATTATTTTTAAAAGAATTAACAGAAAAATCCTTTTAAAAAATCCAAAGAAAGGGTTCGGGTTCATATTTCTATTTCGGGAAGGTTTTACGCACCCGAAATATCCGCTAACGTGCGGTTATCCGACGCTTAAATATTTTGACTAACTTTAAAGATAACATAATTTCATATTATTAATTTTGAAAAGTTTTAAAATATTTTTAAAAAATAGGAAAATAATATATTTAAATTTTACTTATATGTTATTCAATTAGAAATAATTAAGTGAATTACTCAAAATTTGATGGCATAATATTAGAATCTAACCCACATTTATCTAATTTAAGAAACTTGACAAATTTAATTAAGTAATTAGAATTTTAAATTTACGAAATTCTAAGTGTTTGGAAGGGAAAACAAATTTTAAAGTAAGATTATTTTAAAAAAAGAAAATACTTGAAATATTTTAAAGAATATCTTAGAACCTAATTTCTTAAAAATGATTTTATAACCCAAATCTAAAGTCATGATATAACATAGGTGGCCAACTTTGGGAAATTTAGTTAGGCTAAAACCTATAAAATAACCCTAAACTTAAAATAAGCGTTAAAACAAATAAATAAAAATATGGCAAATATCACAAACAAAGATATAATTAAAATAAATTAAAATGACTTGCGCCTGGGCAGGCTCAATTTCCAAAACCTGCATAGTTACTAAATTTTAAATTGGGCCTGCCCATTCCCTTTTAAAATTAGCTCATGCCCAAATTTTAAGGGCTGCTGCTGACTGGGCTTCAAAGCCCAATGCCCCTTTCAGCTGAATTGGGCTTTTGACCCTTTTCTCTTTGTCTTAACCTGTGGTATACACTGGTTGTATACCAGTGGTATATCGGCCTCCGGAACCTGTATAATTAGCATATTCCCGAACACATACGCTGTCCTGACGAGGGACAACTCAAAATGTGCAGGAGGAGGTCCAAAACGGACCCCAACAATCGTCACATGCAAACAAAGAAAAAAATATGGAAACAAAAGAGATTGCAAAAAAAAAAAAAATTAATAAGAAAGTATATTAATATAAAGCTCTGAATTGTATAGAGAATTATACAAATGCTATACACAAATTGTATAGCAAAAATATACAAGCGCTATACAAAAACTGCGAATTGTATGATGAATTATATAAATGTATATAAATGTTGTGCGAAATATCCAAACGTTACTATAATTATAATTACAAAATGTAACTATCATATAAATTTCTTAAATTTCAAAGATATCCTTTCTCCCTCCTAATTGTACTTTTCAATTTCTAAAGATTAAAAAAAAAAAAACTTGTACCAAGTTGAAATCAAACAAAAAAAATTGATACATCAATTGATCATACCTAGGGAAAGCTAAAATAAGGATGGGTTTGCAGAAGAAAAATGATGATTAATGGAAGAGAAATTTTGTTGTTTAAGCTGCTTGTTGTTGTTGCCATGACTATGTTGGTTTACTGTTTAAAGACTAGAATGATGCAGTTGGTTTATCTCTGTGAGAATGATGTTATCATGTTACTCCTAGTTGTAGCAAGTTGATCTTTATCCCTCTTCTTGTTCTTCTCTTGTTGTTCTAGTACGTGTTGCAATATCCATACTTCGAGATTCCGTTACTTTCTAATGTTTTAAATATATTGAATGGTCCAATCTAGTGATAATGGCCCCTCTGTTCTCAAAACCAAACATTCAGTATGCTTCCCTTAATCTTTAAAATAAAAAATGAATTATATGTTATTTTTACTAACCTTAGTTGTTTATGCGTACTATTCCGTATATAAAAAAAATGATAATATATCACGTCTAGTTTATAATCGGATATGATTTTCATGAAAAGGACTTAATGTAGTAGCTCGCATATATTTATATAAATAGTACAAATTATACAAAATTCAAACTGTAATTACAGTTAGATGTTTGTCGCGAACCATAATTAATTCAAACTATAACTATGCTAGCTAATTAACTAGTATATATTTATTTATTTGCATAATTTTTCCTAGTTATTACTATAGCTATGTTAATTAATTTATTAATAGATATTTGTGTAGTTCTGTAATTTTCCCAATGACCCAATGAAAAGGCCATGTTGGGGTATCCAAGGTGAGAATTGGGCCAAATTAGGAGGACATTGGGCTAGTCACTCGGACCTCTAGTTAGCCCATAATAGAACATCAATGGCGACTATATACCCATATTTCTAGGGTTTCTGGTACTCCAAAAGCAGAAGCGCCGAGAGAGAGACGAAGAAGAAGAAACACAAAAAATGAAGACTATACTCTCGTCGGAGACAATGGATATCCCTGACGGGATCAACATCAAGGTTAAAGCAAAACAAATAGAAGTTGAAGGACCAAGAGGAAAGCTGACCCGCAATTTCAAGCACTTAAATCTTGATTTTCAGCTCATAAAGGATGAAGAAACTGGTAAGAAGAAGCTCAAAGTTGATGCTTGGTTTGGATCTCGGAAGACTACTGCTGCCATTCGTACTGCACTAAGTCACGTTGAGAATCTCATCACTGGTGTTACTAAAGGATACCGTTACAAAATGCGTTTTGTGTATGCACATTTTCCGATCAATGCTTCTATCAGTGGCGGGAACAAGGCTATTGAGATAAGGAACTTTCTCGGCGAGAAAAAGGTAGCCTTTCTAATTGTTTCTTCAATTTTTCGTGTTATATGTATAATCCTTGTGGTTTTGTTTGCTATTGCTTTATATGCTGTATCATTTCTGTGGTGCATTTTCAGGAGAGTAATTTCTCGAGCAAGTTGAAAATTCCGTTAAAATAGGACTTTTTTGCTTTTCCCAGTAAACGAGTACTGTCGGGCCGTTTTACAGCTTAGCTGAGAAAACTGTATGTTAAATTATCAATTGGATTGTTTTGCAATTGAGAGGTCTGAGAAATTAGTCTCCTAATTTAGGAATGAAACCTGTTTGGTTGTGGATGAAATTTTGCATTGTTTGCTGCCTGGAGGGATGGTTTTTAGCAAATAGAGTGGCAGATACCGAAATATTTGATGACTTCGGGTGTCTTTGTTAGCAACATTTGATGATTCCACCTCCTAATTTAGGAATGAAACCTGCTTGTTGCTGCTTACTGCATGTTTGATTTGTAGTCGCCATACCATTTTTAAGGAAAGAAGATGAAGATTCTCGGAAAGGATCAATCTGTATGTATTATAGGATCGTTGTGGGTAAAGATTGTTGATTTATCGGCATTGAGCTATGTGCTTCCGAGTTATCGGCATTGAGCAATGTGCTTCCAAGTCTTCCATTTGGTTGAAATTTATGTCTTAATGGTCAAATGGGGATGTGTATTTAGATAATATTGTGACTGACTAGTCCAGTAGTTTGTGACTGACTAGTCCAAGCGTCTGCTTTACTTCCATGAGTAAATAAATGTGATGAACTAGGGAGCTTGATTCAAATTTTGTAGCTAAGAAAGAAGGGATACTCAATCAAGAGATGATTGGAGGGATGTTTGAATCTTAGTATTTGAGAAAATGCTTAAAGCCTCAGCTATAAGGAATGGCATAATTGCAGGAAGTCTTCTCTTGATGGATTGATGTGCTCTTCTAGTTTCTTCTGCTAACTGTTTAAAATCTGGTGTTAAGTTGGAATTAAATTGCTTCCTCGAGCCTTTTCTTTTTTGACCATAAAATGCAGATCACTGTGCAGTAGACTTAAACAATTCTTGTTTGACTGTTGTTATGATGCTTTAAAATGTTACAAATTGCCTTGATGGATGGAACACCATATTTGTGATAAAGTCGATAGCTTCTTCTCAGATGTAACTGCAGGGTAGTAAGGAACTAACTTCTTTGCCATCACTGTATCAGGTGAGGAAAGTTGATATGCTTGATGGGGTTACAGTCGTCCGTTCTGAGAAAGTTAAGGATGAATTGATATTGGATGGAAATGACATTGAACTCGTCTCTCGGTCTGCTGCCCTCATAAACCAAGTAAAACTCCCATCTGTTTTCCCGTCTACACTTTATCCTGCACTTGTAAGTCCTGCTCTACTAAACTTCTCTCTTTCTTTTTGACAGAAATGCCATGTGAAAAACAAAGATATCCGTAAGTTTCTGGATGGTATCTACGTGAGTGAGAAGGGAAGAATAACTGAAGAAGAGTAAGTGTTAGCAAACTGGTTCTGGGAGCATACGCCGATTGCATATGAAAACATTTGAAGTTCAAATCAACAATTTTGGTTCTAGGGATTTCTTGATGACTTGTCTGTCAAGGATAACTTTTTTGTTTTGTGTATGGTTTATTGAGAGATGGATGCTTTTTTGGACTGTTTATTTATCTTCAGATCAATTTGTATCTTTTCTTAAGACATGCTGCTTGTTGCCCCATGCATTTTGAGATTCTCCGACCTCTACTAAAGATAGGAAAAACAAAATATTATGGTGAGACACTATAACAATGTTATCGTTCTTAAAAAGTTGATGTCAAAGTTGCTCTATTCCTATGTGTCCATGTTGACAGCAATATCATTTTAAAAAGGTATAATACATAAATATATCTCTTCACTTGGTATTGTCCTCCAATTTTAGGTGTGCGTACTTGAATTTGTATAAAATTGAATTAGTAGACACATGTGTCTTATGTGGCATAATACATATAAAACGTCATGTAGGATACTAAATTGTGAGGTAGAATGAATGTGCTTATTCATTCAAGTTTTGGATAGTCAAAGTGCAGTTGTGCACTAAAAAGTCAAGTTATATGTCATGTTATGACTATGTCTTTGAAAAGGCTGCTTGATTGGAAACCTTTGCTTTTTGATTTACCAACTTGATTGTGAAGGCTTCTCTATGGATGTGTTTGGTACGATCGCATTGGAAAGGGTTACAAAGAAAATAAATCAATTTTAGGGAAATCAAAAACATTTTCTACTGAAAGGGGAAAATGACTTCCTCATTTTTCCGATTATATTTTGGTACCAATGTAAGATATATTTATTGAACTCTTATGCAGAAATCATCAAGGTATTTGTGTATATAGTCCTATGAGTAGAGATGATGAGGTCAGTCTAAGTATTTTTTTTTCTTTTGCTTGCATTTTGTTCATTATTCCAACTTTTAGCTTCATATTGTTGCTCTATCAAGTACTTGCTCAAATATTCTATCAAAACATTATTTGTTTTGTTAAACAATATTGCCATTTACCAATCTTTAGGTACGGTCTGCAAACGTGTAACGCATGAATTAGAAGAGAGTTTTTCTAGAGTTAATTATATAGCACGAATCAGAATAAGAAAGAAGTGTAACAATTTTTAATGTCTTATAGCCCCCTGCTTAAAAAGTGTGGTGCACAACACACCTATAAATAAGACTCAACTAGACACGATTTCATAGACTTTCTAGGACTCTTGAACTCTGGGCTCTGATACTAAGTTTGTCACGCCCCAAGAGGGTACTCTTGGCGTGGCCGGCGCTCCGAGACTATTGCTAGCTCCCAAGCGAACCACTTGGCTTAATCACATTCATTCAATCACAATCTAACAACGGAAGACATCAACAATAAAAAATAACTTAATATAAAGCAATAACCAAATCGATAATCAAAAGTCAAAGGCTAATCAATCTATCAATCAACCGAATAGACTAGTATGAAAGAAACTAGCCAAAAATAATATCCAATTACAACTCGACAATCTAGTTTATGGAGCCTCTATCCATGTGTCTAAGTGGTGCCAATGGTATGTTCATCGCTACCTCAAATCAAAATAAAAAGGGCTAAACTCAAAGCTAGAAAAGAAATATGGTATCCTCCGAAAGCAGGGGAGGACTCACCAATCAATTGAATATGAATGGGTCCTCAACAGTGCGTCCGTTGATGACCTCTAGTACCTGTCTTTGTATCATGAAAAGATGCAGACCCAAATGGACGTCAATACATGGAATGTACAAGTATGTAAAATGATAGAAGAAAACAAATAAAGGTACAATAACATCAACTTAGATAACTCAAATCAAGAGATAATAAACTCAATCAGGATGTCCCAAAAGTCTAAAGTAAGAATACAATTTAGACAGGGACCAATCATATCCAATCCAACTGGAGTACTATCAAGATCTATTTGGGAGTTTCTCCAGTCCGACAACGATCACTTATGAGCAGTGATCGTGCAACAGGCCGACGTGTTCCCAGTCCATTCAATACCTTGCCATGGTAAAGAACAACTTTGCCAATCATGGATCCATTAATCAAATCAAGTTTTATTGTTTCAAGACGATAAAAAAATAATGAAGCATTCCGACTTTAACGGATTCATTCCGCTCCTATGTTTGGCGAGTAGTTATTAAGTTCGAGTTGGACGTACTCTTACTCAATTCGGTGCTCGATACTCCTCCCAAGACTCAATGCTCATAAAACAATCAATGAGTCTCATAAGGACTCTTATCAATCCATCACAATCGAGCCTTTCAGCCTATCAACCATCCAATCAGTTCCTAATCACATCTTTCAAGAAGGATTTAGTCAATCATTAAGAGGACTATCAATATAGACCAATCATTTGAGTTCATTTATGAGGTAGGACCATCCAATTCTATCAACCCTAACACAATGCTCACATCACAATAACAATCAACATTCATTCTGTCAAGGCTCTGAACTCATCTCCTAGGTTCATTCATGCAAATATTTTATTGAATAATATATAGGTTTATGAAACAACTTATATAAAAATATTTATTCAGTAAATCAAGTTCATGATGATCATCAAGCATGTAAAATACATAGAATATATAGTTTATGAGAAAACCTTCAAAGAAACATGCATGGAGACTCAATACTTTCACAATTTTTCTATTACCATTAATGAGGGCACATCAAAGAACAATCACATGCTTTAGTATAGCCGTACATACCTGAAAGAGAAAATCTCTTGAAGAAACTTTTGATTTGCACTTGAAGATGGAGAACCTTAACTTCTTCTTTGGGAGAACTTTGAACGTAAAAATCTAATGTTTTCAGGGGTTTATGCATTTGTGGGAGGTTATTAGGCTTAGTATAGGCTTAGGGAAGTTAATTAGGGGTAAAATGTCAAAATAACCTTTTAGAGAAGTCAAATAATCATCAAAATTGAAAAAAATGATCTTTTGATGAGTTTTGTAGGTCAAAATGGCGGTCTAGGGGCCCCATCATCGAACCATTCGGTGTACCACCCTTGGTCGCCCTTTTTTTTTTTTTTACAGTTTGTGCTTTCTTAGAATATTTCAACGGTCAAATTCTGTCGATTGACGAATTTGATAGTCCAGACATATTTCAGTAAAATAGTCATAATATTTTACTTCAAACTCCGATTAAGGTGAAATTGGATGTGTTGAAAAGATAATTTAGAAATCTTTAATCTGATATATTGTGGGTCACCTAACTCATTATGTGCTAAGAGATATAGCCATTTGAAGTTGACCCTTCTATAAACTCATACCGAAACTTATTAGCCGATGGAAATGTTTTGAACTCGTCTTGACCTTGGGTGTCCTTCATGAACTCAAACCACATACGACACACTTCAGTTACTTAGGAAAGGACCTTAAAATATATTCACAACTTTGGAGTTATTAGATCACCTAATTTCATAGAATTTCATGTCGAAATTCAATTGATAAGGAAGATTTCATCTCAACTTTGTTTTAAAGAATCTTTGTGACCAATATTTGCCTCAAATCTATCATCTTCTATAAAATAGACTTTGACACCTATATGTAAGGTCATAATCACTCGCTATGATCCCATATGCATAAGAGGAAAGTTCGGATCTTAGCTCAGAATTTTCAGGGTGTTACATATATTGAAGTCCATATTTATTTTCAATTGAAATATAAATGATTCAGTTATTAAATATGAATTAATTAGATAAATTTTATAAATATGAATTGAAATTGTCAACTCACATAATTAAATAAGCATGGGAAGGGATTCAATTCGTGAATTCTCTTTGTTGAAAAATTATAGTACAAAAATAAAATAAAAAATTGAACCTTTTTGAATTCTCTTGAAATGAAGAGAACTTTTAGTATAATAGTAAAAGGATTTCAAATGTTGCTATAGATCATAGATTCCAATACTAGCAATGACCGATTTTCTTGAATACATTTAGGTCCGTTTGGAAAGCCACCTGGTAATTGAAGTTGGTGTAATTATTAGGGTAGTAATTACATACCTTGTAATTACATATCTTGGCAATCGCACAGTCTTGTTTATTTGCCATAGTGTATTTACAATGTAATTACAAGCGTGTTGTTTGGTTGCACGAGTGTAATTACAAGGTTATATCAATTTTAAAAAATAAAATTTAATTATTTAAAATTAAAAATTTATATTAGACAAATATAGGTATTTATAAATAATATTAAATTAAATATTTAAGATATATATTGTCTTTTAAAAATATATTAATTAGTAAATATATATTGTTAACTAATATTATAAAAAATTAATTTATATTTTTTAAATCAGTACATTTTAATTGAATTAATTATAAAAACTAAAAATATAAGTTATATGCGAACAACATGAAATGTGTGTTTGACAAAAATATTAAATATTATAATATAATGTCATAGTAAAATTGCTAAAATATTTGGTAAAAAAATCTATCTAATATAACTAAAAAAATAAATGTCTTGTAATGTGAAATATCAAGTCAAACTATAAAAACAAATGAAACTAAAAAATATAACATAAGTTTTAAATTCAAAATTAAAAAAATTAACATAATACTCTTATGCCAAATTTCAATATAACATACATAAATATGATTTAAAAGAAAAAAAATATGTATATTTATAACTTTATCCAACAATTAATTCAACTTTAATTAAAAAATTTGAATGCTAATAAAATCATGCTAGTGAAAGATAAAATAAAACATAGAATAAATAAATTTTTAAAAAAATGTGAAAAATTGTATGGAATCACATGACAAAGATTGAGATGAAAAATAAATATTATAAAATAAAATATATGTTTAGAAAAAATTATAATAAGAAATTAAAATAATCAAAATAAAAATAAATGAAAATGAAAATATAAAAGTAAAAATAAAAGAAAGAAATTTAAAAATAACCAGCATGTATTTACTAATTACTACCGGGGAGGTCGGCTACTGAAGCAATTCATCTTGTCCGGAGATTAGTAGAAAAGTATAGGGAAAGAAAAAAGGACCTTTATATGGTGTTCATCGATCTCGAGAAGGCCTATGACAAAGTTCCAAGGGATGTCTTATGGAGGTGTCTAGAGGTGAAAAGTGTCCCAATGGCATATATCAGGGCGATTAAGGATATGTACGATGGAGCCAAGACTCGGGTGAGAACGATGAGAGGAGACTCAGATTATTTTCCTGTTGAGATGGGACTCCATCAAGGATCTGTGTTGAGCCCTTTCCTGTTTGCCCTAGTGATGGATGAGCTGACGCGATCCATTCAGGAGGAGGTACCATAGTGTATGCTATTTGCAGATGACATAGTACTGATTGATGAGACTCGGAATAGAGTTAATGATAGGTTGGAGGCTTGGAGATACGCCTTGGAGTCCAAAGGATTCAAACTGAGCAGGACCAAAACAGAATACATGGAGTGCAAATTCAGTGTTGAGAGGGATGAAGCAGACATTGATTTGAAGCTGGCCACTCAACCTATCCCCAAGAGGGAAAACTTTAAATATCTAGGGTCTATCATCCAGAGTAGGGGTGATATCAATGATGATGTCACACATCGTATTGGGGCAGCTTGGACTAAATGGAGGCTTGCCTCGGGAGTGTTGTGTGTCAAGAAGATACCACCTAAACTCGAAGGTAAGTTTTACAGAATGGTGGTTAGACCATCTTTGCTGTATGGGGTGGAGTGTTGGCCAATAAAGAATGCACATGTTTAGAAGATGCATGTAGCAGAGATGAGGATGTTGAGATTGATGTGCGGGCACACAAAGAGGGATAAGATTAAGAATGAGATCATTCGGGAGAAGCTAGAGGTGGCACCAGTGACTGATAAGATGAGGGAAGCGAGACTGCGATGGTTTGGACATGTGCAGAGACGGAGTACCGATGCGCCTGTTAGGAGGTGCGAGAGGTTGGTTTTGGGAGCTACACGGAGAGGGAGAGGTAGACCGAAGAAGTATTGGGGGGAGGTGATCAGACAAGATATGGAGAATCTAGATCTAACCGAGGACATGACCTTAGATAGGAAGGAGTGGAGGTCGCGAATTAGAGTAGCAGGCTGATTGGTTGGTAGCAGGGGTAGGCATGATTGATGTCTCTAGTTGTCGTATGTGTGTTGAATGCATCATATTTACATATTGACGTGTGCTTTTTGTAAAGAGTCGTTATTTTATTTCGATTTCTAGTTCTATTTTTTCCTTTGTTCCCTTTCCTTCCCTTTGCTATATCTAGTTTATTTTGCTTATGGGTTGTTGAGTCGAGGGTCCCCAGTAAACGACCTCTCTACTTCTTACGAGGTAGTGGGAAGGTCTGCGTACATTTCTACCCTCCCCAGACCCTACTTGTTGGATTTAACTGGGTATGTTGTTGTTGTTGTAACAAACATGTATTTGCATCATGTAATTACCTGCAATTCACAATCTCCCCCTGTGAATTGAAAAGTATAATTATACTCAATCAATTACACCAAATTACCTGCTGACCATATAATTACTTGTCTAACCAAATAAGTCAAATAGTGTAATTACACCCAATTCCACTAAATCCAATTACCAGAGTGTCCCTCCAAACAGGCACTTATAGAAATTCTTAATTCCTCCATAAAATAAAGGTTGAATACTATAATTGCAAAAGAACTAATTTGAGCGTATAATTTCAAAAGTAAAATAAGTTCATGCCAAGAATTTGAATATTGAATTCACTTATGTATAATAATGTAACGATCCCTCTGATGGAGTAGTGATATCAGAATTAGACTGGAATTTGGAAAAATGCGCGATGAAGTCGACGGTGCGAGGTGATTCCCTTACTTGACTCTTTAAGTGTTAGAGTGAGTGTTTCCTAATATAAGGACAACACTTTTCCTCTATTTTATAGATGAAGGATAGATGACTCTTCATTTCTCTTTACTTGATTACCCCAATATCTTTTTATTCTTTCAACTTTCATTTCCTCTTGATCTTCATTTTCCCAATTCACACTTATTACTTAAACCTAATAAGATCCAGGGCAATTCGAGAAAGATTTGGGTAAAATGTTTGAGCTTGGGTCAATTTTTTTAGCTAAGATATTAAGAGGTATGCTGGGCCTTTCAAAAATGAATTTCGATAGGTAGAGCTCTTGATATCAAACATGATGTGAAAATGTCAATGTTTCAAGATATGTTGTGAAATGAGAACTTTTTAGAAAATTTCTAAAAAATCTAGCGCAAGAAGCTCTAGCACCCACAAATTTCAGAAAAACTACAAATTCTGCAGGAACCCCTTGATGTCCACATAATTAAGGCTTCATTGAGTAGTTTTAACTATATACCTCATATTATTTATGTGGATTATGCATGCTCACACTTTCGGGCGAGAAGTTTGGGTGGCTAAAGTTGTTGATTAAGGCGGAAATGAATAGTAACTAAGGGAGAGTTGTTCTTAGTTCTTAATTATAAACCTTGCGCATTCTTGGCAGGATCTAGGCTGTGCAAAATTCAGGTCAAATCATTAATCCGAATTGGTTTTTCGATTTATTGAATTATTGGGTCGTTAACAGTTTATTCAAAAACGTTAATGGGTTATTGGTTATCAGTTCGGGTTTTAGGATTTTAATATTGGGGACTCGATAACTATCGATATTTACTGCTATTTCCCAGACCCAATTGGTGAATTGGGCCAATTCCCACTTAGGCACTTCCCAGTTTCCACGACCCACATTTATTACTGCTATTTCCTGGGGCCCATGCATTACTATTAGTTTTATATTTTTATACTTTTATTACTCCTCTTTTATTTTCAGTTTTTACTTTTCAACAATTACGAATTTAGGCTTAGGGTTCGCGTTAAGTCTCATTTTTTACTTTTCAACAATATCGCCTCAGTCCTCAGTCATCATTCTCACTTCTCAGTCTCTCAAGAGTCAAGTCTCAACTCTGAAGATCAATTGTTGGCTTGTTGCTGCAAAGCTTTTACGTTGTTGGAAAGTTTTTAGTTGCTGCTTGCAGTGTTGGGTTGTTGCTGCAACTGGAAAGTGGAAAGTTCTATACTTCTATTTCAAGTTCTACAACTTAGATACTTAATTGAGTTTTTGGACTATACATTTTGAGTTCTATTTTAAAATTTCAAAAATTATTGATATTCAGTGAAGCCTCTTTAAGTTGATTTTGCCGTATGGAAAGTTGGAAACTGGAAAGGGTAGAGATTAAGGAATAACTTGACTCATTGAGTTTTAAGTTTTAAACTTTTAATTGTTAATGGTTTACCCGATAATCGAATCGATAAAGGTCAATAATCGATAAACTGATAACCGATATCTTAATGATTCATTAATAGTTTAGCATATCTACAAACCGATAACCAATAAGTAAAATCGAACCGAATCACCCGATACGCAACCCTAGCAGGATCATTTTGGTGATAACAATGAGATTAGTTGTAAGAAATTTGGAAATTCTAGACTTGCGGTTATTTTGAGGAGTAGAATGGGTGGGAAGAGTACTTTTCACAGTATTAGGTGATGATTGTTATTTTTTCATTTATATTTTATGTGTCTATCAACTACTTCATTAGTATTGCATGCATAATATATGATTTGATAAAAGGAAAAAAACATGATTTGACATGATAATTGTCATCAATCGCATACAATGTAAGTGTTTACTTAGGGGTGTACTAGTGTGATTATTTTTCATTGTAATTGTGATGTGATGTGTGTATGATATTGGATCAGGTACCACATTGATACACTTACTAATGCTTGAATATTGAGTACCATGTTGGTACACTAATGATTGGATCGGCTATCACATTGATAGACTAATAATAATTGAATGAGTACTACGTCGAAAGAAAAGGTTAAAGATCAGACTCTTTATTCTTAATAAAGGTGAATCATGATATGTATTTTATTCACTTTCGCATGATACATTTTAAATTGGGTCAGATACCTATTCTGTAAGTAATTAAGGATGTACATCTTAATTCATATACATACTTTTGGAATAAAGATTATTGACATCCTTAATTTTTTTAAAAAAAAAAATCAATTTTTTCGATTCCTTTAGTTTTAAATAATAGACATTCTCCCCTTATATGTTATTAGTAATTTTTTGAATATCTAATTTACCTTTATATAATCAGCCTTATTTTTATTTTGTTTAAAATCAGGATATATTTTTTAATCTATTTATAAATTAACCTATAAAAACTAAATATGTTTTTTGAAAAAAAAATTAAATAGTTCACGTCATTGGTGATGGCAACTCCACTATGTATTATTGGATATTTAAATGATGATTAATTAATTAGAAAAAGGTAGAGTGTCGCCTTTGCTAAACCAATCAAAAGAATATTTCCTTCTTCAACTAAAATTAACTTTGCATTTATGAGATATCTAAATCTAACCTAAAATAAAAAATAGTTGTATTCAGATTTAGAAACACCATACTTTTTTTCCACTTTGGTAGGGAGGAAAATATTTATGAAAAATATTTTTATTATTTGATTTGTTAAAAATATTTCCATCCTTTAACACATCTTTTCTTCACCTTAAGTAGTAATTAAGATTAAATTTGTATTCATTTTTTATAATGACCCTGAACATGGTTTTGACTTTTTGAGCCCGAAACTAGTTTAAATGAGTTTTCTAGGGTTTTGGCCAAGGAAACCTCAAATTCAAATTCTGATGATTCCGTTGGATCCGGAATATCAATTTTGGTCTAGAAGGACCCTTCGTCCAGTTTTCGAAGCTTTCGGGTGAGTTTCGGTCCTTTCGATTGTTTTCGATATTGGAAAATGGGACCCACATTGGAATAAGACGACCTCAGATGGGAATTTCGACTATGCCGTTGAGTCCGAAATATTGTTTCCAATCAGATTTCATATATGGAATGTATTTTTTCGACTCTGGATGAGGCCGGAGCATTGAATTTAAGTTTGAGAGTTTGCTGAAAATGCTGAAGCGGGGATGATGTAGCCCAATTAGGCGCTGCCATGTGGCAGACGCAGTGAATAAAAATCTACAGATTCTTCTCAGATTTTCTAGACTTCTCACAAACTTTCATCAGCAATTTCTCCCTCGATTTTGGTCCGATTTGGGCGATTCAAAAGACTAAATTGTGTATTTTTCCGAAAGGAACACCATGGGAGTTTCAAAAATTAATTTTGGCACGCCGTTCGAGGTAAAAATTGATATTTTTGGCTGGTTTGGATATTTTTTTTGGAAACTTTAAACATGAGATTTCTCCCTCGTTTTAGCTCCATTTTGAAACGGTTCTCGCCATTGAATTCCTTATTACTTGGAGAACATTTTCATGTATAAATTTCCAGATTTCCGATGACTTTTTCCGATGACGAAAGTTTTGGACTATTTTGCCCTTTTCACCCGAATTAATTCATTTTAGTGTCATTAGATTCGTTATGTGATTGTGATGTTATATTTGAATAGATTTTGGTGATTTGGAGTATCGTAGAGAGGGAAAAGCTTCAGAATTGATGTGATTCGAGACTTTATATAAGGCAAGTGGATTTTCTAATCTTTTGTTAAATATGTTGAACCTCGTATGCTCCAATGTGTATAGAATTGAGTATTTTGGGATAGAGATGGATTACTGTAGGCTTTGATCAAAATATTTTGAATTGAATAATTATTCCTATGGTGATATTTTACTTGTGAATTAATTGTGGAAATGTATTTTAGGAGAAATAATGAATTATTTGATATTGATATCAAATTGGTACTTATTTTGAGATGTGATTGTTATTGAGGTTATGGTGGTATTGAGATATTAAGGATATTGCAACATTTATGGTATTGGGTAATACCCATATTCTTGTAATTTCTTCTACGTGTAATTCATGAAATATTTTAATATTATAAAAAAATGAGGCAATTAAATATACACGTGAGTTGGTGGGTGTTGTGACACTTGAATTGAAAATGTGGCTAAGTGATGAGGATTCTATTTTGAGATATATTGTTGTGGTTGGTGATTATGAGCTGATTTATTTGTGGACCTCATCTCATGTTCATTCATTCTATGTCACACATAATTTGCATTGGTTCTGGATATTGATATGAGTGAGATGGTAAAGAAAAAAGAAAAAGAAATTGGGCCGAGGTCTTTACCAATCGAGATATGATGCCGAGGTCTTTGCCGGCGATATTATGATACTAAAATCTATGATAGTGAGATTGTGATGCCGAGGTCTTTGCCGGCGATATTACGATGCTGAAATCTGTGATAGTGATATTGTGATGCCGAGGTCTTTGCTGGCGATATTGTGATGGCGAGGACTTTGCCGGTGATATTGTGATACTGAGATCTTTGCTATTGTTATTGTGATACCGAGGTCATTGCCGACAATTATTGCATAAGCATTGCATCTCATCCTTGCATATTGATGTTGTGATGTCGAGGTCATTGCCGACAATTATTGCATAAGCATTGCATCTCATCCTTGCATACTATTATGTGGCATGGTATTATTCATGTGATTGATTATATTATCACTTGTGAGTTATGGCTTGTGATTTCATAATTGTGATATACTGAAAAACTATCTTTATTGTGTATTATGTGTTGCTGGGCTGGAACTTTTCTGAGTGCAGGTTTGTAGTTCGGCGGTATGTGGTTGGTATGAAGGAGTTACTTGGTTCTTCATTGTTTTACTCTAGGTTAGTTCCATTTGCTGAGTACCGTGTTGTTTTTGGTACTAACCCCTTGCTACATTTTTGTAGGTTGCGAGCCCAGTCCCTTAAGTTAGAATTTTCTCATTGCAGGACCGAGCTTCCGAATTATCCTTAAGGTAGCTGCTTATGTCACTGGTGGACCTTCAAGGAATCCATTATTATGTTAACTTCTATTTGAGGACTAGACATTTGAGATATTTATTTTATTCGAGTTCTATGTATTTAGAGGCTTGTACATGTGACACCAGTTCTGGGATGGTTGTAGTTTGGTCTTCCTATGATTATTGGTCATATTAGGCTATTTTTATCTTCTGCTATTATTGTTATGTTTGGATCAATAAGTATTGGACTGACTCGCCTTGGTGGGTTAGGTGAGTGCCATCACGTCCATTTTCGGGTCGTGACATTTTTTGATATCGTGCATGGATCATGTATGTCATGATTCATGACGAATTCTTCAGAACAAATGTAACACCCGATAAATTACCAAAATACCCCTAGGGAAGAGGTGTGCGTAAAACGCGTCTTTCGATGATCGAATTGAAAATCCGAGAGCGGATTCGTGATCAGCACTGAAAATTGAGTGGGAGAAGGGTCTCGATCGATTTTTAGAGCGACCGAGTCAAAAGATAATTTTTCGTTCCAAAACGAAAAATAGTGTGACTGCGCGATGGAACCGCGTCGCGGACATGTCGTGGAGTCACACTTATGTTTTTCTGTGATTTTTCCACGGAGTTGAATTTTTCGAAAATACACTGTCTGCGACATGTCCGCGTCGCGGACTGTGTTATTTCAGATCGGGAAAAAATTCTTTTAAATTACGGAGGGCATTTTAGTCCATTCCTATCAATCCTAAACGTTCTCCTACGACCATTAAAGGTCGGTTTCTAAGAAAAGGGTTTCAAAAACCCCATTCAAGAGGTATTCTTCCTAAAAGTCACTAAGTCAGGGCTTGAAGGGAGTTGAGGTTGAGGAGATCGAGAACAGGCTGTGCATAATTGTGTTAGCACATTATTCCAGGTATGTAAGGCTAACCTAAAGCATGAGAATGTTCTCCCATGTGCCCTTCTAAGTGCAGAGTACTGTGTCTTGACATGATGAAGTTAATGTGAAGAATTTGATGCATGTATAATTAATATTATTTTATGTACAAATATTTTCCTACATGAATTGATAATCATCACTAACCTACTATGTGTCATAATTCATTTCCATGAGTGTATTTTAAAATCCTATAATTATTTGATTGAAAAGCATGCATGATGAAATTAGGGGATGTGTCTAGAGCCTTGACGATGATGATATTGTGATTGTGTTTCACATTTGATGAGTCTTAATGATGATGTTGATGAGAATGATGTTTTATGATGTCTTAAAATTGGAAGTTTAATTTCTAAAAGAGTATCTTGAGTCCATGATGTTGATGTTGATGTTGATGAGGTGAGGTGAGGTGATGTTTATGTTGAGGTACTATGTCCCTACGGGACTGATGTTGATGTTGAGGTATTATATTATGTCCCTACGGGACTGATGTTGATGTTGAGGTATTATGTTATGCCCCAATGGGACTGATGATGAGGTATTATGTCCCTATGGGACTGATGATGTTGAGGTTTTATGAGCATGTCGAGTTCTGGGAGGAGTATTGAGCACCGAAATGGGTAAGAGTGAGTCCCACTTGAACCATTAACTACGTGGCCCGCGTAGGAAGAGGGGATTGAACCGTAATGCGGATGGATCCTTCTTGTCCTAAATGAGGACTGAGGTTTTTCTTGTGGATCCACTGAGGTTGATGTCCTTTACCCCAGGCAGGGTATTGGATGGATGTGGCAACGACATCGCTTCGTTGTATCATCACTGGCTCATAGGTGATGGTTGTCGGTTAGAGAAACTCCCAGTTAAGCTCCATTTGATAGAACTCTGATGTTGATGTTTTGAGTCGAGTCCCTTGAGTCGAGTTGATGTTGAGGTTCCCTCATGTGAGTTGATGTTGATGTTCCCTGAGTTGAGTTGATGTTGAGGTTCCTTGAGTGAGTCGAGTTGAGTTTCCTTGAGATGAGTTTGATGTAATGTTGATGTTGAGGTGAGAGGTTGATAAGTCAATTGTCTATTCTAATCTCTTGCCTTAGATAGACTCTTGGCATTCTGATGGAGTATGATGTTGAGTTGATGTTTTCTTTATGTTGTTGTACTTACATTGCTATTCAGCTATTTTACATGCCAGTACATTCCACGTACTAATGTCATTTGGCGCTGCATCGTTTCATGATGCAGATACAGGAGTTAGAGGACTTCAGCAGACGCACTGTTGAGGTCAGAGATTACGAGTTCCAACATTGCTGAGCCTTCTTGCTATCCGGAGGAGACCCTTTTTATTTAATGTTTCCTTTTATAATTGAGTTTGGTAGCCATGGCCTGTCATGGTGCCATCTTAGACAGTTGAGTCAGGTTAGAGGCTTCGTAGACATGATGTCGAGGTTGATGATGATGTTTTTCTTATGAACTGAGTAGTACTTTTACTTACTGTAACGCCCGGTAAAATTACCAAAATACCCCTGGAGTGAGGGTATGCGCGTAACGCATCTTCCGATGCTCGTATGGCGAATCCAAGACCGGATTTGTGATTAGCATGGAAAATGGAGTGGGAAAATGGTCTCGGTCGAATTTTAGAGCGACCCGATCGAAAGATAAATTTTCGGATCAAGTCACAAAACAGTGGCTGTCCGCGACGGAGGCGCGTCGCGGACCTGACGCGGAGTGGCACTTGTGTGTTTTCCAAAATTTTCGACGGGATGGAGAGAACTCGTACAAAAGCACTTTTTCCAAAATTACACAGTACGCGATAGGTCCGCGTCGCGGACCGTGTGTTTTCCGAACTGCAAATTCCTAATTTAATTCTAGGGGCATTCTAGTCAATCCCTAGTCCCTCTTAAACACTGGTACATGACTAATTAAGTCGTTTTCAACCAGAAAAGGGTCTAAAACCTCATTCTAAGTCCTATCCCTTAGAAACTAACAAGGCTAGGGCTTGAGGAGAAGAGAGAAGAGCTTGTGGGAAGAATTCGAGCGGAGACCCCGAAAGTACTCGATTGCTAACGGCATCACAGGTATGTAAGGCTAAACTAAAACATGAGATTGTTCTCTCATGTGCCCCATAGAGGTCATAGATGAGTTGCTGATTGAAGAGTCTGCATGCATGATTTCTTTGATGGATTTTCTTGGAAACTATATTTGAAACTATATGTTTTCTATGTTGATGATCATCATACTATTGGTTTTCTTAAGTTGGATATTTTCATGAGAATTTGCATAACCCTACATGATTAATTTGAAATAGCATGCATAATGAACTTGAGAATGATGAGTCTAGAGCCTTGAATTAAGATTGTGATTGTGATTGTGATGAGAGAATGATGAGTCTAGAGCCTTGAGTTAAGATTGTTGATTGTGATTGTGATTGTGATGAGAGGATGATGATGAATTGATAGAGTTTGATTGTCTTATGAGTCTCTACAAATAAACTCTACCGATGTGTCTATTCACTTGATTCCTAATGATTGTTCTAATCTTGAGTCATTGATGACACTTGATTCCTAATGATTGTTCTAATCTTGAGTCATTAATGAGAATGAATGATGAGAGGGTTAAAGTCCCTATGAGATTGATTGATGAGAGGGTTAAAGTCCCTATGAGCTTGATTGATGATAGGGTTAAAGTCCCTATGAGATACCGATCGTTGACGGGGTTAAAGTCCCTACGAGATTGGTTTGATTGGATTGATGATTTTATGAGCATTGAGTCGGGAGGAGTATCGAGCACCGAAATGGAAAAGAGTGAGTCCCACTCGAACCCATTAAACTATGTCGCCAAGCATAGAAGAGGTTTTCCTCTTGAGTTTATGTCCCTGAAATCAATAGCGGACTTTGTTGATTGTTCTGTCTCCATCTTGGATTTATCCATTATGGTTTCGATTCGTCTCTACCTGGCAAGTACGGGACGGCCGTGGCAACACCGGCGGGATTGTTGTACAATCACTGACTCATAAGTGATTGTTGTCGGTTAAGAGAAACTCCCATAAACTTCTTACCCTATTCTGAGTCGGAAAGAGATGAGAGGAGGTGAGCTCCACTGAGATGAGATGAGATGAAATGAAATGTGATGAGATAAGAGGAGGTGAGCTCCTTTGAGATGAGTCTGAGATGATTGATGAGGTTTGAGTTGATGATAGGTCACTTTTCTACTCTTTATTCTTGCATAGACAGACATTTGACTACTGATGTGATTTGATATGTATTTTAAGTTGTTGTTGTTTCCATATTATTCTACCGGTGTTTGTTTCATTCAGCTATTTTACATACCAGTACATTCCAAGTACTGACGTCCACTCTGGACTGCATCGTTTTATGATGTAGAGGCAGGTACTAGAGATCATCAACAGGCGCTCCGTTGAAGGTCTGAGATTCGAAGTTGATTTGGTGAGCCTCCCCTACTCCGGAGGATCCACTACTTTTATTTCATCATGCTTTAGAGTTAGATTGGACTATTGATTTTGTTTTGATTTGGGTAGCCATGGATTTGTCATTGGCACCACATGATTAATGATAGAGGCTTCATAGACGAGGGTCGAGTATTGATGTTGAGATTGTGAGCTAGTTCTTTCTACTAGCATTCATTATTTTATATACTCTTCTGAGACTTTAGATGAGATGTGTCCATTACCTAATTATATTTTTCGCTGTTCAGTAAAGTTTATTTGATTGAATGATGTGATGAAGCTAAGTGGTTCGCTTGGAGACTAGCAATAGTCTCTGAGTGCCGGCCACGCCAAGGGTACCCTCCCGGGGCGTGACAAACTTGGTATCAGAGCACAGAGTTCAAGTGTCCTAGGGAGTCTATGAGGCCGTGTCTAGTAGAGTCTTGTTTATGGGTGTGTTGTCGACCACACTTCATAAGCAGGAGGCTATGGGACATTAGGAATGGTTACACTTCTTTCTTACTCTAAATCGTGCGATGGAGTTGAACTCTATGAAAACTATCCTCTAATTCGTGCGTTAGACGTGCAGAATCGATAACATGCCTCCCAGAAGAGCTGGCAGAGGAAGGGGATGTCCTGCCAGGCAAGCTGTTAACCCACCTGAACCACAAGTACCCGAGGGGCCCGTGGATCCAGCGGTTCCTGTCGAACAACCCCCTCAGGACGAGGTCTCCAATGCCGAGTTACGCCAAGCTATTCGGGCTCTAGCCCAGGCTGTTGCGGCACCTCCTGTGAGACAGGGAGCGGGCAGACTGGACACTCATGACACCTCCAGAGTCCGGGAATTTCTGAGGATGAACCCGCCTAAGTTCACGGGGTCGGCAGCTACTAAAGACCCCGAGAGCTATATTGAGGAGCTTGAGAAGGTGTTCCAAGTGATGCATGTGGCGGAGGTGGATAGAGTTGAATTGGCCGCCTACCAACTCAAAGGGGTGGCCAGGCTGTGGTTCGACCAATGGAAGAATGGCCGAGTGGATGGTGATTCATGTGTGACCTAGGCAGTGTTTGAGGAGGCCTTCTTGGGACGCTTCTTCCCAAGGGAGAAAAGAGAGGCTAAGGTGAGGGAGTTTCTGAATCTAAAACAAGGCTCCATGACCGTGCAGGAGTATGGCCTGAAGTTCACACAGCTATCTCGCTATGCTCCAGATATGATTGCCGACATGAGGGGGAGAATGGGAATGTATGTCGATGGGTTGAATAGAGGGCCCAAAAGGGATGGCAGAGGGGCAATGCTGGTGAGTGATATGGACATTGGGCGATTGATGACATTTGTACAACAAGCTGATGAGGAGAGGCAGCATGACAAGGAGGAATTCAGGCGCAAGAAAGCCAAAACGTCTAGCTATGAGACGGGAAGGAGAGGCAATGGTCATCGATTTCCAACACCATCATCTGCTAATGCGCCCACGCCCAGGATCAGGGATGATCAAAGGTCCCAGAATACTAGAGCCCATGGGTCCCAGTCACAAGCTAGTGTGGCTCAAGGATCGCGGGGTCAACCGCCGTGTAAAAAGTGTGGCAAGTTGCACCTGGGAAGATGTCGTGAGGGAAATGATGGGTGCTACAAATGTGGCCAAGTGGGTCACTATCAGAGAGACTGTCCTTGATGGGCTAGCCGAGCTCAATCCACTGCATCGGCCCCACCAGTAGGAGGGAACCATAGGGCCACTATGTCAGGAACAGGCGGAGCAACAAACTGCTTGTACGCCATGGGTAGTCGCCAAGATCAGGAGAACTCCCCAGATGTTGTGACGGGTATGATTCGTGTCTTTACTTTTGATTGTTATGTCTTGATGGACCCTGGTGCCACACTGTCATTTGTATCTCCTTATGTGGCCAGTAAATTTGATATGACCCCTGAGAGTCTCCTTGAACCTTTTGATGTTTCTACTCCAGTGGGTGAGTCTATTCGAGCTGAGAGAGTTTATAGGACTTGCATAGTGTCCATCTATCATAGGGACACTCTTGTTGATTTGATTGAGCTGGAGATGATTGATTTTGACTTGATCCTTGGCATGGATTGGCTCCACGCCTGTTATGCCTCTGTTAATTGTAGATCCCGAATTGTTAAGTTCCAATTTCCAAATAAACCAGTTCTAGAGTGGAAGGGTGACTCAGTGACAACGAGGGGGAGGTTTCTCTCATATCTTAAAGCCCGAAAGTTAATTTCCAAAGGTTGTATCTATCACCTAGTACGAGTGAAATCAAACGATGTTGAGTCCCCAACTCTTGAGTCAGTTCCGATTGTTAGTGAGTATCCGGAAGTGTTTCCTGATGATTTGCCCGGAGTCCCTCCTGATAGGGAGATTGACTTCGGGATTGACATTCTTCCTGATACCCAACCCATTTCGATTCTACCTTACAGGATGGCCCCCGCCGAGTTGAAAGAATTGAAAGAGCAACTAAAAGATTTGCTAGAGAAGGGCTTCATTAGGCCAAGTGTTTCACCATGGGGTGCTTCTGTCCTATTCGTGCGAAAGAAAGATGGGTCTCTCAGAATGTGTGTTGATTATAGGCAACTGAACAAGGTCACGGTGAAGAACAAATATCCTCTCCCAAGGATAGATGATTTGTTTGACCAACTTCAGGGCGCCTCTTGTTTCTCTAAGATAGACCTCAATTCTGGCTACCATCAGCTGAAGGTGAGAGAGTGCGACATTCCAAAGACAGCCTTTAGGACTATATATGGCCATTTTGAATTCCTGGTCATGTCCTTTGGGTTGACGAATGCACCTGCCGCCTTTATGGACTTGATGAACAGGGTGTTCAAACCGTATCTTGACTTGTTTGTGATTGTATTCATCGATGATATTCTGATATATTCAAGGAGTGAGGAGGAGCATGCCAATCACCTCAGAGTTGTCCTCCAAACTCTTAGGGACCATGAGTTGTATGCAAAATTTTCAAAGTGTGAGTTCTGGCTTAAGTCAGCAGCCTTCCTGGGCCACGTTGTTTCCGGTGACGGTATTCAGGTGGACGCCCAGAAGATTGAAGCGGTTAAGAACTGGCCACGACCGACCACTCCGACCGACATTAGAAGTTTCTTGGGGTTGGCGGGCTACTACCGCAGGTTTGTAGAAGGATTTTCTTCCTTATCCGCACCATTGACCAAGTTGACCCAGAAAAAGGTCAAGTTTCAGTGGTCCGAGGAATGTGAGAAGAGTTTCCAGGAATTGAAAACGAGATTGACTACTGACCAGTCTTAACTTTACCCGAGGGAAATGAGGGCTTTGTGATTTATTGTGATGCCTGAAGGGTCGGACTGGGATGTGTACTAATGCAAAGGGGGAAGGTGATAGCCTATGCCTCCAGGCAACTCAAGGTCCATAAAGGGAATTACCCAACCCATGACCTCGAGTTGGCAGCGGTAGTGTTCGCATTTAAGATCTGGCGTCACTACTTGTATGGGGTACACGTGGATGTGTTCACAGACCACAAGAGCTTGCAGTATGTTTTCAGTCAGAAGGAGCTTAACTTGCGACAGAGGAGATGGTTGGAATTGCTCAAGGATTACGACATGAGCATTCACTATCATCCAGGTAAAGCTAACGTTGTTGCTGATGCTCTTAGCAGGTTATCAATGGGTAGCACAGCCCATGTGGAGGAAGGAAAGAGGGAATTAGCCAAGGACGTACACCGGTTGGCTCGATTAGGGGTCCGACTTGAGGAGAACAATGAAGGAGGAGTTAATGTGGAGAACGGGTCTACTTCCTCGCTAGTGATAGAAGTGAAAGAAAAACAAGACCAAGACCCAGTCATACTCCAATTGAAGGAGGATGTCCACAATCAGAAGGTGACGGTCTTCTCAAAAGGGGGAGATGGTGTACTGAGATATCAAAGTCGATTGTGTGTCCCAAATGTTGATGGCATACGGGACAGAATCATGGCAGAAGCTCATAACACAAGATATTCCATTCACCCTGGCTCCACCAAAATGTACCACGACTTAAGGGAAGTCTATTGGTGGAATGGGATGAAGAGGGATGTTGCAGAGTTTGTCTCGAAATGCCCAAATTGCCAACAAGTGAAGGTTGAGCATCAAAGGCCATGTGGATTGGCTCAGAACTTTGAAATTCCGGAGTGGAAATGGGAGATGATCAACATGGACTTTATCACTGGCCTGCCGAAATCTCGAAAGCAACATAATTCGATATGGGTGATCGTGGATAGGATGACAAAGTCGGCTCACTTCTTGGCAGTAAAGACAACAAACACTGCGGAAGAGTATGCCAGATTGTACGTCCAGGAGATAGTGAGATTGCATGGGGTTCCTTTGTCTATCATCTCGGACAGAGGGGCTCAATTTACCTCCCAGTTCTGGAGATCGTTTCAGAAAGGTTTGGGTACTAAGGTGAATCTGAGTACAACTTTTCACCCGCAGACGGATGGTCAGGCAGAGCGTACGATTCAAACACTCGAGGACATATTGAGAGCTTGTGTACTTGACTTCAAAGGAAATTGGGATGATCATCTACCCTTGATCGAATTCGCATATAACAATAGTTATCATGCGAGCATTCAGATGGCTCCTTATGAGGCCCTGTACGGGAGAAGATGTAGATCGCCGATTGGGTGGTTTGAGGTTGGAGAAGCAGGGCTGATTGGACCTGACCTTGTGCACCAGTCGATGGAAAAAATCAAGATCATTAGAGAGAGGCTAAAGACTGCCCAGAGTCGCCAAAAATCCTACACCGACGTAAGGAGAAGGGACTTAGAGTTTGAGATAGATGATTGGGTGTATTTGAAGGTATCACCTATGAAGGGTGTCCTAAGGTTTGGAAAGAAGGGAAAGTTAAGCCCACGATATGTTGGGCCATATCAGATCGTAAAAAGGATTGGGAAGGTTGCTTACGAGTTGGAGTTACCTTCCGAGTTAGAGGGAGTTCATCCGGTATTCCATGTGTCGATGCTGAAGAAATGCTTGGGAGATCCCGCCGTGGTGATTCCTATCGATGGCCTTGGAGTGAAAGATAGCCTATCTTATGAAGAGGTCCCAGTTCAGATCCTTGATCGTCAGATTCGCAGGTTGAGGAACAAAGAGATAGCCTCAGTCAAAGTCCTGTGGAGGAATCAATTCGTTGAAGAAGCCACATGGGAAGCTGAGGAGGAGATGAGGGCCAAATACCCGCACCTATTCGTGCCAACGGATGATGGAAACATTGAAGGTAAAAATCCTTGCTCTTCACTAAACTGATTGTTTTATTTTGATGCGACTTACTATTGCCTAGTCGAGGATGGATTGATTGAACTGAGTGGAAGATGAGTCTCGAGTCTATTTGTGCTTTAGTCCCCACCTCTACTCATCATTCGAGGACGAATGATCCCAAGAGGGAGATGATGTAACGCCCGGTAAAATTACCAAAATACCCCTGGAGTGAGGGTATGCGCGTAACGCATCTTCCGATGCTCGTATGGCGAATCCGAGACCGGATTTGTGATCAGCATGGAAAATGGAGTGGGAAAATGGTCTCGGTCGAATTTTAGAGCGACCCGATCGAAAGATAAATTTTCGGATCAAGTCACAAAACAATGGTTGTACGCGACGGAGGCGCGTCACGGACCTGACGCGGAGTGGCACTTGTGTGTTTTTCAAAATTTTTGATGGGATGGAGAGAACTCGTACAAAAGCACTTTTTCCAAAATTACATAGTACGCGATAGGTCCGCGTCGCGGACCATGTGTTTTCCGAACTGCAAATTTCTAATTTAATTCTAGGGGCATTCTAGTCAATCCCTAGTCCCTCTTAAATACTGATACACGACTAATTAAGTCGTTTTCAACCAGAAAAGGGTCTAAAACCTCATTCTAAGTCCTATCCCTTAGAAACTAACAAGGCTAGGGCTTGAGGAGAAGAGAGAAGAGCTTGTGGGAAGAATTCGAGCGGAGACCCCGAAAGTACTCGATTGCTAACGGCATCACAGGTATGTAAGGCTAAACTAAAACATGAGATTGTTCTCTCATGTGCCCCATAGAGGTCATAGATGAGTTGATGATTGAAGAGTCTGCATGCATGATTTCTTTGATGGATTTTCTTGGAAACTATATTTGAAACTATATGTTTTCTATGTTGATGATCATCATACTATTGGTTTTCTTAAGTTGGATATTTTCATGAGAATTTGCATAACCCTACATAATTAATTTGAAATAGCATGCATAATGAACTTGAGAATGATGAGTCTAGAGCCTTGAATTAAGATTGTGATTGTGATTGTGATGAGAGAATGATGAGTCTAGAGCCTTGAGTTAAGATTGTTGATTGTGATTGTGATTGTGATGAGAGGATGATGATGAATTGATAGAGTTTGATTGTCTTATGAGTCTCTACAAATAAACTCTACCGATGTGTCTATTCACTTGATTCCTAATGATTGTTCTAATCTTGAGTCATTGATGAGAATGAATGATGAGAGGGTTAAAGTCCCTATGAGATTGATTGATAAGAGGGTTAAAGTCCCTATGAGCTTGATTGATGATAGGGTTAAAGTCCCTATGAGATACCGATCGTTGACGGGGTTAAAGTCCCTACGAGATTGGTTTGATTGGATTGATGATTTTATGAGCATTGAGTCGAGAGGAGTATCGAGCACCGAAATGGAAAAGAGTGAGTCCCACTCGAATCCATTAAACTATGTCGCCAAGCATAGAAGAGGTTTTCCTCTTGAGTTTATGTCCCTGAAATCAATAGCGGACTTTGTTGATTGTTCTGTCTCCATCTTGGATTTATCCATTATGGTTTCGATTCGTCTCTACCTGGCAAGTACGGGACGGCCGTGGCAACACCGGCGGGATTGTTGTACAATCACTGGCTCATAAGTGATTGTTGTCGGTTAAGAGAAACTCCCATAAACTTCTTACCCTATTCTGAGTCGGAAAGAGATGAGAGGAGGTGAGATCCACTGAGATGAGATAAGATGAAATGAAATGTGATGAGATAAGAGGAGGTGAGCTCCTTTGAGATGAGTCTGAGATGATTGATGAGGTTTGAGTTGATGATAGGTCACTTGTCTACTCTTTATTCTTGCATAGACAGACATTTGACTACTGATGTGATTTGATATGTATTTTAAGTTGTTGTTGTTTCCATATTATTCTACCGGTGTCTGTTTCATTCAGCTATTTTACATACCAGTACATTCCAAGTACTGAAGTCCACTCTGGACTGCATCGTTTTATGATGTAGAGGCAGGTACTAGAGATCATCAACAGGCGCTCCGTTGAAGGTCTGAGATTCGAAGCTGATTTGGTGAGCCTCCCCTACTCCGGAGGATCCACTACTTTTATTTCATCATGCTTTAGAGTTAGATTGGACTATTGATTTTGTTTTGATTTGGGTAGCCATGGATTTGTCATTGGCACCACATGATTAATGATAGAGGCTTCATAGACGAGGGTCGAGTATTGATGTTGAGATTGTGAGCTAGTTCTTTCTACTAGCCTTCATTATTTTATATACTCTTCTGAGACTTTAGACGAGATGTGTCCATTACCTAATTATATTTTCCGCTGTTCAGTAAAGTTTATTTGATTGAATGATGTGATGAAGCTAAGTGGTTCGCTTGGAGACTAGCAGTCTCTAAGTGCCGGCCACGCCAAGGGTACCCTCCCGGGGCGTGACACTTACTTAGTTTGATGTTGAGACAGATGTTGGCCTTTGGCCTTGTTATTGAAGTAGTTCACTGATTTACTTCCGCTGTGTTGATGTTAACTGACTGTCCTGAGAACAAGTGGTTCGCTTAGGGGCTAGCAATAGTCTCTGAGTGCCGACCACGTCTAGGGTACCCTCCGGGTGCGTGACAACAAAATTGTGTCTTTAAGAATGGAATTTAATAAGTGAGATCGAATAAGTGTTTATATAATCTCCTTCTGTCCAAAGAAACGATTCATCGAAATAATGAGCACCGTTAATATTGACACATTTGAAATTGCCAAATGTGATTAGGAGTTTCACTATTCATCCTTTTTTACTTTTTGGTGTTATAGGATACCTCATTTGTATACATGTTCTTTTTGTTTTTAGAACATTTAGTGAGTTTTAGATAAAGTTTAAAAAAAGTCAAATTTTTGATGATTTCATTATCTGTGATTAAGTTACAAAATCTTCTAGATAGATATTTACATCTGAACAAAATTCTCTCTAGTTAAACAATCTCTTTCTTATTGCTTTGGAACAAATAGAAGATTCTCCACCATGCCACATTCGTATCCCCACATCTTCGCCCTTATCTTTCTTAGTATTTACCTAAATTATATCCAAAAAAAAGTTTTTTGTTTAATTTATGTATCAAATACACACACAAAAAATATTTTCTCCCGATCGAACACACCCTTTTAACTTATTCTTTTCTTCTATAAACTAATTTACACAACTCATGTTAATTAAACAGAGTGGCAAAAAGTAAGAATTTTGGGTGATTCTTTTTATGCGTGTCATAAATTAAGCTTAAAATAAATACGTAATGGTCCTAAAGGTCATTTTTGAATTTGTTTTTTAGAAAATTATTATTTTATCCCTCTTAATAATTATTTTGAGTCATTTTTGATCCGTTTATGTGATTGATTTTGAGTTTTGATGAAAAGTTGAATAATGTGAGAATTTTAAAGTTTTAAAAGCTTAATTAGTTGTTCAAAAGTATTTTTTGGTATCAACCTAAGTTACGAGTCTCGAAATAAAATTTTATCAGCTCCATCAGCTTTTGAATGTGAAAACTGATCTAAGAGCATTGTCGTTCTTTGGTTTGGAGTTGTTTTGTAGATTTGAGGTATTAAGTTGAAAGTTTGAGTTAAAATGAAATAAGATTTGACTTTGGTCAATAATTTTTCAATTCAAATGCTCGAATTGAGTTTTTGATGATTCTATAGGATTTAGAAGGTGATTTTAGGCTTAGGATATGCTTTGGTATATTTTTCATGGATTCCAAGAGCATTTTGATCTTTTTGAGCTTTAAGTTAGTTTCGTTGCAACTAATTGGGTCAAGGAGACCTTGAATTCGATTTTCAACATTTTCATGGAGTCCGAAATATTGAATTTAGTAAGGTAGCATATACAATTTGTATATAAGGGGTTCCGAATGAATTTGAAGATCCAAATAAAGACTTTGAGTTTTTACTTTAATTTACTTGTTTCTGCTGCAAGTGTCGTTATTTTTGTTGTTTGCAACCACAATAGGAGTTTCACATTTGCAATGCTTACCCCTCTGTTTTTCTTCGCAATCGTAGGGGTAGAGGTAGTGATCATGTTATATTTCTCTATGAGCTCCGCGGTTGTGGAGGGTAGTGGCCTGGGATCATAATAAGTATTTCATGCCTGAACAATATTTAATCCGTAAAAATGCTTCATTTTTCATATTTCATTTTTAATCATTTGGAGCATTATAGAAGTAGTTTTTGAAGAATTTCTTGGGGAAAATCATTGGAGTACGTTTCTTTACCTAATTTAAATAATTTTTTTATCAATTATTTCATATTGCAAAAATATTTAAAAATCAAAAATTCAATGTGGGTTTTTATGTTTTTCTTTCAAAATTGGTGATTTTATAATTTTGAATTTGTTTCTTGCTCAAATTTAATGAGTTTTCCTATTACGAACTCCTCTTGACTTGTGGAATTTGATTTTCAAATAAAATTTCAATTTTACCTTCGTCTATTTTGAAGTGATTTTTAGACAATTTTACCTCTGAATTTAAAACCTTGCAATACAGGTATTGTTGGACTTCTTTTGATAATTTTTTTTCATTCTTGATAGTTGAGGATCATTTCAAAGTTGATATTTGAGGATAATTCTCTTATAGAGTGTTGAGTGTGATTTTTAATATTCAAGGTAGGTTTGACTATCCTTCTTTGAAATTGGGATTGAACATTATTCTTATGTCATAGAATATGGGAGAGGATAGTATCATGATCTAGGGTTGTTGATTATATTGTGTGTCTATATGGGGGTTTTATTTGTCTTTTTGGTTGTATTGTGAGTGTGCATTTCTTGAATTGCCTTTGATGGAAGCTTGTAATACTATTTAAACTTGTAATGCTCGAGTGAGGGGTTGAATTGTGGATTATATCATATTTTGGAAAGTGAAATGTTATTGGGTTGAGTAGTGAAATATGGCATATTTTGAGGATAAAAGTTTTTCAAATGGTGGTTGCTTATTTCAAAAGAATTTTTTGTTTTTTTTTTTATAACTGAGGGTGTTTATCATTGTTTGATTGAATTTTGAGAACTTTGAACTTGTTGTGTGCGTGTTGAGATGATTATTATCTCTATGCTTGTGTATCGACATGAATTCATCTTCATTCATCGTATCATTAATCATGAAAAGTTGAGAAATGTAGAAATACCTTTTTGATAAGAAAAAAGAGGACATATTTAAAACTCTTGACCACGAGTTAGGTGACAAGGGGGATGAGATATTGATATTGTGATTTGTTATATCTTCTATGAAACCCCCATGGGTCCTATCTGGTAAATCAGCTCGATAGGTGTATACGACAGTCTTAATCCCAACATACCATCCATGCATTACATTATTTCATCTTATCTCATTATTTTGCATGATATTGATCTTTGAGTGCTTGACTTATTTGATGATGTCTGGTATTAATTGACTTTACGTATTCACTTTACTTGTGTTGTTCTATATAAATTGGCGGCACTGATGTTGAAGCAGAATTTTCTGTGTGCATGTGGAAGCATTCCTTAGTTTATTGAATAGTTTGATCAATTCTTAATATCCAGTCTGTCAAACCTATTAAGTACATATTAATTATGCTCACCTTTACTTTTGTGTACCTTTTTTATAAAGATTCTAGTTAGGGGTTTCACGATGTAGTTGATTTTATTCGAGAGGGTAGTTTCTTCAGATTTAATTGTGAGATCCCGTGTCTTGAATCATTGCCAATTTTTTCTTTTGTATTGATATTTATTTCTATTTATAGTTATGACATAAAATTATTTTTTTTGAGATATTTCATTGTTGTATTATGTTTCTCTTAATTGTGGCCTGACTTCCCTTTTAAAAGTCTCATATGTGATCTTTCTTGGGCTTACACATTGAAATAGATATTAGAATGTGTGTTATCTTGACGTTGAATTTTGGAAATGGCAAAGTCTTATCGTTTTTTCAAATATAAGTAGTAAATTTTCCGGGAGGGAACCCTAGACGTGGCCGACACTCAGAGACTATTACTAGTCCCCAAGCGAACCACTCGGTCTTGAGGCAGTCATTCAATCATCATATATAACGGAAAATATTAAAATAAGGAGAATAAGATAGTGGGCAACTCAGATGCTTCTACATCAATAATATCATAACTGGGTGGCGCCCTGAATCAATCAAAAAGCTTATTGATTTAACTTGGGGAGTGAGGTGGACCATGAGTCCCACCAGTAGATCTATCTATCCGTATATAGATATATGATCTAGCATGTCCATTTGTGAAATTAAAAAGAAAATTCCATTTCCCCCCACCCCACTCCATGTACGAATAAAGTGCAAAAGGGGGAGTAGTAATAAGTCTTATAGAATCAACGGATTCATGATAAAGTAAAATCCCTCGATGACATATTTTATCACAATTAATATTTTTTGGCTGATAGAGGGATCAAATGGTATATAGTTCATTTGTTGGTAGCTTGGAGGATTAAAAGCATGACTCTTGCTTTCCAATTGGCTGTTTTTGCATTAATTACTACTTCATTAATCTTATTGATTAGCGTACTCGTTGTATTTGCTTCTCCTGATGGCTGGTCAAGTAACAAAAATGTTGTATTTTCTGGTACATCCTTATGGATTGGATTAGTCTTTCTGGTGTAAGGAACTCAATTTTAAAACAAAAGGGGGGAAAGACCCCAACATCAAATTTTCATCTCTAGTCTATGAAGCCTCTACTTCTATAGTCTAAGAAGGTACCATGACAGGCCATGACTACCCAACTCAAAGAGAAATAAACAACAAGTAACTAAAATAAAGGCTCCTCCAAATGGCAAGGAGGGCTAACCAAACTCTGGAATTAAGGAACTCTGAACTTCAACGATGCGCTTGCCGAAGTCCTCTATCTCCTGTATCTGCATCATGAAACGATGTAGCGCCGAGTGGTGTCAGTACGTGGAATGTACGGTATGTAAAATGGCTCAAGAAACAGATAAAGTTCAAACTCAATCAATCAACTCGACTCAAGACTCAACTCTTCATCTCATAACTCAACTCAGGTAAATCATGCAAGTTTAAGGTTTGAAATCATGATTTTAGAATTAGACTCAGTATTTGATGCAACTCAGTTCGAAAGACTCATGATATGCTCAACTCAAGTATTCACTTGGAAGTTTCTCTAACCGACAACTCTCCACGCCACCATGAGGTTTGGTGATGTACAACGAAAAGATGTCGTTGCCACGTCCACTCTAAACTTGCCAAGGAATAGGACGTCAACCTCGACCTCTCTCTCTTGGATCCAAAGAGAATGTCCATTTATTGGGACATGGGCCACCAAAATTATCCTGTGCGGCCATCCTACGCTGGCAACGTAGTTCTGGGGTGATTCCTCTCACCCAAATCAGTGCTCAATACTCCTTCCAAGACTAAAATATGCTCATGTACATCAACTCATACTCATCTCAATCAACTCAACATCAACTTTCTCAATTAACTCCATAACTCAAAATGGGAACTCAAAACTATGCAACTCAAGACTCTAATTCACATCATGCAAGACTCTCACCAAATTACAGTCAAGTAACATCATATCATCCATGCTCAATACGTAAGACATAGTAGGTATTCATCACATGCATATATGAAACAAGACAACATACTTCTCAGGTTCAACTTACTTGGTTTAGAAGGTTAGAGTCATAATTTCAAGTTAGTCAATAAGCAAAGAAAATACTAAGTTTAGGGCTAAGGTATCAAGCATTTGAATAACATTCATATTTCATGGTAATAACAATGCAACTCATAAATTGACTCAAGTAATATTCATGAAAACTCCAACATATACAAGAATTTAGAACTCAAGAATCACAGGATTTAGAACATACAAATAATACTCAAGATCTTAACTCATTAGACGAAGGGGCGCGAGGATGAACATAATCCAACGCTTTAGGTAGCCTTACATACCTGAGATGAAGCTTTCAACAATCACTTCAAGGATTCCTCTTGAATTCCTCAATCACAAGCTCTTCCTCTTTCCTCAAGCCATAGTCGTGTTAGATCGTTAGAAAAGGACTTCAGAAAGGGGTTTTAGACCCTTTTTATGTCAAAACAACCTAATTAGATCGTGTATAGAGTTTAAGAGGGGTTGGAAATTGTCCGAGATGCCCCTCACAAAATTTAGAAACTTCTCAACTTCGGAATAACCCAGTCCGCGACGCGGACTAGTCGCATACAATGTATTTTCTCCGAAAATTTTCTAAACGAGTTTTTTCCAATCCCGTCGAAAAATTTGAAAAAAATATAAGTGTGGGCCACTACAGAGGCGCGACCGCATCAACACTGTTTCGGTTTTCGGATCGAAAAATTATCTTTTGATCCGATCATTCTAAAAATTGTTTGAGACCATTATCCCACTCAATTTTTAGTGCTGATCACAAATCTAATCTCGAATTTGTCATATGGGCATTGAAATATGCGTTATGCGCACATCTACTCTCTAGGGATATTTAAGTAATTTCATCGGGCGTTACATAAAGATACAATTTTTGTCAAGAAAACATTACTATATATCATATTTACATATATAAAATAACCTTTATACATATAATTACTCTATAAATAACCTTGTTTGTTGCTCTAGCTCCATCCTTTGTTGCAAGGGACCAACAAATTGTAAAGGTGACAAGTTTATCATGCTTATAAATACTCTAATTATATTCACTAATAATAATAATAATAATATATTCATCACTATAATATGGCAACCTAATATACTCATTTTACAATAATAATTCAAGTTATATACTTTAAAATTATTAAAAAGAAGTACAGTAGCAATATAATTTGATTAGATTCAGAAAATAACCTCTCTAGTTCTATGTAAATACGAGATAGTGAGAAGGTCTACGTTCATTTCTACCCTCGCTAGACCTCACTTGTGATATTTGACTGAGTATGTTATTGTTGTTGTAATATAATTTGATTAGATACACCAGGTTTTACGTCAACTTAAGTGGTGTAAATTTTTTAATATATTTATTAGTTATTATTTATTTTTTATACACATAAGGCAGGGGCTAATTAATGAGTAAAACATTGGCAACTCATCACATGTTGATGTTTTACTCAAACCAATGCATTGCTTGGCGTTCTTCATGGATCTTACAAAAACCATTAAATCTTAATCTCTTCTATTAATTTTCAAAAATAATTTAATGTCACATTAGTTACCTACACATCTCCCAAGGATTCATCTAACAATTAATTTCAAAGTTTATTTTACATTAATACGCAACTTACGGTTGACATTTGAATCATTTTTTGTCTCCATTAAATCCAAACTAACCAAACAAAATATTTCCTGTGTCTTCTATCTTATACAAAATTATGAATAAAAAACATAGTTTTATTAAGATATCCTTTTAAAAACATTTTTGAAACTTTACGCTACTTAAAAAACATTGAAAATTGAGGATCAAAACTGATGAATGATGTCAAACTTATTTTTTTTTTGCCTAAATCGAGAAACATCTGTCGATTTTTTTAAATGAAAAATCGATATAATTTTTGAAAAAAAATGAATGTCTACATAAATTTTGCCCATTCATCTTTTTGTAAATACATATAAAAGAATGTAACAATAAGGAATTGAAACCAAATATTATTGAACAATTTTACTACTAGATCACACATGATCTTTGATAATATGCTTCGATTATTTTTAGATTATATTCCTCTACCGCAGTTTTGCAGTTAAAAAAGGTATAATTATACAACTTTTGAATACAAATTACTCTTTCCATTTTATTTATCATAATAGCCTATTTTTCATTTCCCAACACATATCACATCATATCATTTTCAACATTAATTAATCTAAAACACCTTTTCTTACATATTTTGTAAATAAAGTTGGTATATTGATGGTAAATATTCAAAAGTTGGTAGGGACTTGTAAATACCAATATTTTTTTGTATAATTGTGTGAAACACCCTTAAAAAATCGACGAGTCTCGCAATTTTCGTGAAAATCGCGAGACACTGTCATTTTTCTTATATAAAAGTTTTAAAACTTTTTATTAGAGTTTCCACGCATGTTTGCGCGAAAAATAACCAACAGACACTGATCGATTTTTTTTTCAAAAAAAATTATTGAAAAAAAAAACCACGCAACCTATCTTATTTTTACGTGTTTTTTAGTAGTGTTACAAACTTGTTTAATTTACACTTCAAAATATACTCCTTCAGTCCATTTTTACTTCTCTCTTATACTATTTTGAAATGTCCAACAATACTTGTTCACTTTATGAAATGAAGAAATAATTTTATACTTAGTTCTTAATTATCTTTATCATTAATTATAGTCATTTTCCTATTACATTTTTAAGATATTGTATTTATTATATTCAAATGGTGGTTTGGTAAAATTACCCTTATTATTTACTACGTTTTAATTCATCTGCTAAGTCAATAGGGGACAAATAAAGATGGACGAAGGGGGTAATAGTAAAGTTAAAAATGAGGAAAATATAACTAATTCGATCTTACAACAACAACATACCCAGTGGAATCCCACAAGTGGGGTCTGGGGAAGGTTAAAATGTACGCAGACCTCACCACTTACCTCATAAAGGTAGAAAAGCTGTTTTCGGGATAATTAATTCGATCTTAATTTTGTAATGACAAGTAATTGAGGAAAACTATTTTTAATTGGGGATGCATGGAGCAATCTTTATAAATGTACACATTATTAATCTCCATGTTCATTAAAACCTTAAACTCCTCACATTACTCCAAAACAACATGGCCAACTTCAAATCAATTGTACCTTCACAATTTTTGTTTTTCTTCTCTTCCTTTTCACTCTTATTGCTTATACCTTCTTGTTTAGCTTACAATGTGGTTAGTTTTGGAGCTAAAGGAGATGGAAAGACAGACTCAACCGCGCCATTTCTTCGTGCTTGGATGTCTGCCTGCAGCTCAACTAGGCCATCCAACGTGTACGTTCCTAGGGGAACGTACGTTATAAGGCCAGTGACATTCACTGGCCCTTGTCGGAGCAGAATTGAGTTCCGGATAGACGGGACTATAGTTGCTCCGGCTGATTATAATGTGATTGGAGGTTCTAACTTTTGGATTTTGTTTTATAAAGTTAGTAGACTTTCTATCTATGGTGGAACAATTGATGCCAAAGGTCATAGTTTTTGGTCTTGTAGAAGATCTGGCCATTCTTGTCCTCCTGGAGCTAGGGTAAGTAATGTGTTTTATCTTAACATAACAAAAGTTTTGCTTATTTCTGTTGAATATTAATAACAATGTGAAAGAATTATAATAATACCAATTCATTTAAAAACTATTATGACTATATAGTAATTGCTTGTAACAATGAAAAACTTTTGTTTTGTGTCTTAGACGATTGACATTAATATATTACTTTCTCCGTCCATCTTTACTTGTCCTTTGTTGACTTGACACAAGGATTAAAAAATAATAAATGATAGGGTAACTTTACCAAATCACCCTTTGAATATAATTAATGATAAGGATAAATTAGAAACTACGTGTATAATTATATCTTGATTTCATAAAGTGAACAATATTGTTGAACATCTCAAGATAGTATAGGGGCCAAGTAAAGATGGTCAGACGGAGTACATGAGACGCCTTTTAGTGTCACAAAAATATGGACCCAAGATTTGTGAACCCAATAGTATAAGAATTAGGTTTGTAAATAGAGGGAAAACCAACCCTTTTTGTCATTTTAAAATTTTTTTTTAATAGTAAATATCTGAATTTGATTCCAACTAGCTACATTATCTTAATATATCAACATCAACCAATCCTATCCATCAAAAGCGACGAATGCAAAATGGATGATTTACAATATTTGACATCGATTTTCTTTAAAAAAAAAATTGACTCTATCCATCGATTTTATTTTAAATGAATTATTTATGTTATGTTGTCTATAATAATATTGAATGTTTGTTCTAATGCAGTCAATTACATTATTATGGTGTAATAATGTAGTGGTAAGTGGATTAAAATCAGTAAACAGCCAGATAATGAATATGGCAATTGATTATTGTAGCCATGTAAGAGTGGAGAAAATAAGAGTAAGATCTCCAAGTGGAAGTCCAAATACAGATGGAATTCATATAGAGAATTCAAGAGATGTTACTATCACTAATAGCATTATTCAGACTGGAGATGATTGCATTTCTATTGGCACTGGTTCTATGAATATGTGGATTCAAAAGATTGCTTGTGGCCCTGGACATGGCATAAGGTAAATTATTCCGAGGCGGATTCAAAATTTTAAATCAGAATTAATTTAATAGTCTCAAATTTTTACTATTTAAAAATCATTATTTTCTATTCAAAAATTATTCAGTGGCTATTTTTGGAGTTGTTTGATTGAATAGGTGATAAAAGGGAAAAAAAATAGTATAGTAATGTTTTTATATGGATAAAGTAGGAGATTTTTAACTATTATAATAAGAATCTGGTTTCACTATACATTTTTTTAATGAGCTGATTCGATGAAAATTGAGTGAATAAATTGTGTTATATAGCATAAATTTTTTCACTCATTTTTTATGGAAAAAACTTTAACCAGCGGTTTTTTAAAAATTTTAAAATAGATAAGCAACAAATTTTGACTATTGAATGATACTAATTAATTTATACTCCATTCGTTCAATAATAGTTGTTTGTTTTTTATTTGGCACGGGGATTAAGAAGCAGTAAATAATAGGGGTAATTTTCAAATTACTTTTTGAATATAATAAATATAATGTCTTGAAAAATGTAATAAGAAACTGACTATAATTAATAATAAAAGTAATTAGAAACTAAGTATAAAATTTTGATTTCATAAAGTGAATAAGTATTGTACGACATCTATTTTTAATATAGTGAATAAGTAAATATGACGGTGGGATTTATTATTATTTTTTCAGTGAAGTATGTTCATTAATTCTAAATATATAAAGATATATAAGTCTATTTGTGAATTAATTATAATGCAAGTTGATGAAAAAAAACAACATTTTCATCCCATCTTTTATATAATGCAAGTTGACTTGGTCAAGTTAGAGTTGAGGAATCTTCTAAATATGGACAAAATTCAAATCTTGTAGTACTATTTATTTAATTAAAAAAAAATTCTATTTTTTTTTTATTATCATCCTAAAATTTTATATAATTTACATCAAATCTACATGTTAGAACTAGGTAATACTGAATGATATATCTTCAACATAGAATGTAATTATATATGCCAAATATATATATTACTATTACGCATTCATTCCCTTGAAATCCTGGATCCGCCCTCGATTAACCTCCAATAATATCCTTTTTCAAATATTACATTTCTATGTTCATATGCATATATTTGATTATTTTTTTATATAATATATTTCAGCATTGGAAGTTTGGCCAACAACTTAAATGAAGCAGGAGTCCAGAATATAACAGTGGCAAATTCAGTATTCACCAAAACACAAAATGGTGTGAGGGTAAAGTCATGGGGAAGGCCAAGTGATGGCTATGCTAAAAATCTCATCTTTAGAAATCTTGTTATGAGGAATGTTGGCTACCCTATTCTCATTGATCAAAATTATTGCCCTGATAACAATTGTCCTCACCAGGTATAATTTCTTATACTCTCGATGTATAAATGTTGATAAACTCTATAGAATATAATAGTATTATTGATTACACTATTAAAAAATTAATAGTCCATCTGTCCATCAATAGTTCTATGTTATTGACTTGATAAAGAGATTAAAATGTAGTAAATGAGAGGAGATAGTTTGATCAAATCACCTTGGAATATAAAAAATATAATATCTTGAAAAATGTGATATATATTCCCTCCGTTTCACTTTTATGTGTCACTGTTTCACTTATCGAGGTTAACTTTACTAAACTTTAAGGCTAAATTGAAGTAGCTAAATTTAATTTTTAAAATCTAAAATTTAGATGGTTGAAAACTATACGAAAAATGTTATATAAAATTGCAATCTTTCTCATATTAATATGATGAAAAAAATACATTTTAAAATATTGGTCAATGTTTATGTAGTTTGACCTCGATAAGTGTAATAGTAACTAGTAAAAATGTAAACGGGGGAGTATTAACAAATTGACTATGAAGTATAATTTTGATAAGTCTTTCGAGTAAATATAATACTGTCTATGTGTTAGTTGCAACAAAAAATATTGAATTAAAACTAATTAAGATAGTTATCAGAAAAATAGCTTCTTTTTTTTTTTTAATTTCATTTTATGAAAAAAGTCTATTTTTTTCATGAGAACATTTTTTCTAACAACCAAACACTAGAAAATAAAATAATTTTCTCTGATATATACCATTACAAACAAAAAAGAATAACTATACATACACTATTCTTTCACCTCTAATAAGGTGAAAGTCATTTTTGTAAATGTTTTAATTATACAATTCATTTGTAAATTTTAGAATTAATTTAAAGAGGACTTTAGGAGTTAATTTTTATGTGTTAATTACTATTTTGTTTTGCTTCCGGAAAATAACCTCTCCATCTCCATGAGGTAATAATATAGTCCGATTACATTTTATCCTTCCCAGACCCTGCTTATGAAATTTCACTGGTACTATTTCGTTTTGCTCTTTTACTAAATTCTAAATGTATCAATACAGAGTTCAGGAGTGAAGGTGAGCCAAATAACATACAAGAATATAAAGGGTACATCTTCAACACAAGAAGCAATAAAATTAGATTGCAGTAACACAAATCCATGTAGTGGTATCACATTGCAAGATATAAAGCTCACTTTTGTGGATCCTCATTTGAAAAGGCCAGCCTTGACCTATTGTAAAAATGCACGTGGCACACATCGCGGCACCGTCATTCCCCGGAGTTGCTTTTAATTAAAAACACCATATAATATGGATCGGATCAAATCGGATCAAAGGAAGTCATATCGACTAAATGATAATATGACACATGATACTTGTTGTGTATATATTTTCCACTTTTCAACCAATTGGAAAAACAAGCTCATTTCTCATGAGTTATATTAATTTTCCAGTCTTGTTGGGTAGTTTTGAAATAAAAGAAATAATTGTAACTTTCGATTTCCTCATGGTTGTAGTGACAATTTAGTCAGGAAAATTTGAGTGGCTCTTTTATTATTAAAAATAGTTTGATAGCTTTCATGATAAGTAGATAAATTATATATTTTTTATTGAATTTAAGTTTTGTGCGCCGTCAATATACAAAATATTCTAGACCATCAGGTAAAGTTGATTTACTATTGCAGGCTATCTATATTTTTTAAGTTTCTTTTTCTTTTTCTTATTTTTAACTTTATTTTCTAAATTTTAAAATAACTCCCATAACTTATCTAAGCTAGATTTTTAGCCATAACCTTTTGTCTTTCTTTACTTATCTATTCAACTCTGTATTCATCTCCTTTTAATGTGATAATTTTGAATTTTAAGATTTCGATGTAGATTTTTATGTGATATTTGCCATTTATATATTTCAAGTTTTTCTTTTTAATTTTTTTTTAAAAAAAGGTTAATATCATTTGTAAAGTTTTTATGAATTTTGATGCAAATATTTTTCTATCCAAGACTAATATGTTGAAGCATGAAAGAAGTACTTCTTACAATTTTAATAGTATTTGAGGTGAAAAATTATTTTATTAATTATGATGATTTTATTGAGAGAGAAATATGAAAAAGTTAGATTTGATTTATGTTGTAAAATGAAATAATAACTAATTTAGTTAGAGTACAATTAGGATTCTAATTTTAATATTTTTTTCCTAAATTTTCATTATATAAATCTGATGGTAATTATTTAATTTACCTGATGGTGTAAAATATTTTATAAACTTTTTTTCAACTTTATATCGCTAGAGCGTCCTTTTATTAACATAAAACTTCTCAATAGGGAAAAGAACAAGCAAGGGGAGCTAAGCCTTACCGTATCAATCCTAATAAGGTAATGAACCTCTACATATAACAAGCATGAAGAAATAAGAACAAAAGAGAACTAGGTATTCTACGACCATCATCGAGTTTGTAATACACTCTATGATGATATTACAAATGAGAATTCTTAAATAATAATAAAATATAAAAGCCAAGAAGAAAGTTGAGTTATCAACATCCATTGTCTTTTTTACAAAATTTATAGAAATACACGACTAATTTTATCATAATCTCCAATTTTACCTACCATTTAATTTAATTACTAAAATTCCCTTTTTTTAAAATTTTCCATCTTTTTTTTTATACCTAAACTAATAAGAAGTCCACTTCCTTTTTCTATGCCTTTTTTTGGTAACAGTCCAATTAAAATCAAGCAGTTAATTATTTTTTTTCCTTTCCCGGTTTATTTGTTGGCAGTTACCTTTTCAAAGTTACGTTTTTTACTTTTTCTTTATTGTTCCGCCTTCCCTCAATCTCTCTTCTTCTTCCTTCATACGCAGCATCACCATTTTTTTTTCGGCCATTTTTTCCGATGGAATCTCCTTCCTTTGAAAGTGAAAACGACGACCCTCCAAGGCCGAGAGATTCATCTCGTCCAGCAGATAGCGACAACGTCGTGATTCTTTCGTAGCAGAATCAGATTAGGAAGAACCTATTAATATAACTGCATTTTTTTTTTCTTTTTGACACATAAACAACATTCTTCTTTTTGTGTAATTAAAAGTTATTTACAATATTTTTTGGATACATCTTTATGATTGTTATTCAATTTACATCCCTACATTATAATTCCAGTGAATGCTAATAGATAATTTCACAAAGGTTATTCTTTCGTTGTTAGTTTATTATTCAAGTTTTTTTCACTCACATGAATATCACAATATGTGTATCAGACAAGGGTATCAGATATGTCTCATACTTATAGGTATCCGACAAGGGTATCAGATAATGTTATCACAATATGATTATCATAGTTTTAACTAGAGCCTATTGTTAAGATTATTTGCACAAGGTGCTATTGTCATTTTTTATTACTGCAATATGTGGTACCTCAAATGTTAATATCGCACACACATGATTTTCAAAATATGGGTATCAGGCAAGGGTATCAGACTTTTCTTGCACATATAGGTATCAGAAAAGATTTCATACAAGGGTATGACAATATGAGTATCTGATAAGAGTATCAAACATCGCACACTTGTAGGTATCAGACCAAACTAACAAATTGACATACAAATAAACTGAAAATAACAATTTCGATACCTAATACATATTAAATTTTTTTAATTATGCAATTAATTGTATTATTATTAAAGCATAAGGAATTTTTTTTCTAAAAAAAAGGTTTATGATTAGCGAATCTGTTTCAGATTTTTTTGGGATTGAATCTTATTCAAATCACCAATTTTCCGTCGATTAAGGAACCAGATTATAGTAGCTGTTACAATTACTAAAAATACGTAACTGTTTCCATATTCGCCTATAATTTTTAGGTATCAGCCGAAATTTTCTGGGTATCATCGTTCTATGCTTGTGTATCAAAGTTCACAAAAAAGTTGGTATTATTAGTAATTTTGATAAAAGTCGGTAATTTTGGGTATTTCCTTCAATCAGTTTGGTATTTATCAAATTTATACATTAAAAAATATAGATAGCCCATCTAAAATAACTTGAAGTATTTTCCTCTTGTCTTTTTCTTCTTCTTCATATCTATCTAACACAACTTGATAGTTCATCGCATCTTCTTGAATTTATTGGTTCTTGTTGAATCTATCGACAATGTCAAATGATTTTGTTTTGCCAAACGCATTGGTAGATGTGTTGAAACAAACTCTCTTTTTTTTGCCATTCCAACTATGTTGGCTACCATGTTTCTTCTTCTTTGCTTTTATTGCTTCCACTTCTTTGATGCCTAGGCGAGATATCCCCAACCCTAACCACTTTATCAAAGCATTCATCCAGCATATTATCTTCCTCAGCCTCATCAAAAGAATCATTGTCCATATCAATAGCATTATTATTAGTGGGACCAAATTTCAATGCTAAAGTCTCTGGTTCATTCTTCTCTGAAGCACACTTTAGGTACAAAATTTAGAGCTTGTGGGCTTAATTTGACATCCAAAAAAGAAGTTGAAACCTTCTCTTCGTCATCAACCAAATCAGCCCACCTAGGAGCACTCATCTCACCCTGTTTTTCCTTCGAAATACTTAAAACGTTTGTAAGATTAGCTTGAGAATGTGATGGCATACCTTTCATCAAATCTTTATCATTCTCTTTGGACAATAGGAATTGTCCAGATTTACTATGACGTTCAACAACCGACTTCAAAGATTGGGAAGGGACCTCAAGTGATTTTCTCGTCGGATTGGATTTGAGTATCATGGCAGACTGGCATTCTTGAATTATCTTATTTACTTTAGGATTAGAAAAGTATAATCTTGGAGCCATAACATTATCCTCTTTTCCAGTATCCTTCAAAACAGTATCAAAGCTATTCGAACATAATAAATCATTTGCGGAATTGCTTCGTGAGCCTAGAGAAACATTAGATGATGTCTTCCTACATGTAACCATGTTCTAGTTCTCTTTGCTACCTATTTCATTCCTTCTGTTCAAATCCTTGCCTAGCAATATTGCTACTACACCATCAGTGTCCTTCCTCTTATTCATAGCACTTGTAGCTATAATTTTCTTCGCTTGATGTACTAATTTTTTAATATGTTGGGAGACCTCATCTAAGGATGCATAATTCGAATTTTTAATGTCAAAAAATATTTTGTACATGTAATAATGTTTTGATATAGAAAAATTAGGAAGCTTTCAACTATTTTTATAAAAATCTATATTTCATCGTGCATTTTTTCAGTGAGCCGATTCAATAAAAAATAAGTAAAAAATCATATTTTAGAGCATAAATTTTCTACTGATTTGCGATGAATTTTTTTTTTTTTGTTTCCAATAGTGAATGACACAATAACAAATCTTGCTCTAAAACTCTTTCTCTCCATACAACTCTCAAACTGTGAAGTGAAGATAGGTAAAGTTCAAATCAGCTGACTATTATGGAGTCATAGTTATTAATACACTATCCTAGGTAATTCCTTATAATCGACCTAAAATTTAGAGGCTAAAGGTTGTGTTTGGTATGACAATGTTTTTCTGAAAATATTTTCATGAAAAATAAATTGATTTGTAACTCATTTTTGTATGTTTGATTGATGAATAAAAAATATTTTTTGTTATTTGGTTAGTGAATATAAACATTTTTTAGAAAATATTTTTTATTATTTGCTAGAGAGTAAAAAATATTTTTATATTTTGTAATTTGAAGGGGTAGGGGATGGGATGGGGAGGTTGGTTGGCCCGGGTTGATTGAAAAATTGAAATTTTTTAACAATAAATTTTTTTTTTTGGGGGGGGGGGTTAAAAATTGAAAATCTTTTTTAAAAATAAATTTAAATTTTTTTCGTGAGGGGCTGATTCAGGTGGGGTGTGGGGGTGGGGAGGCCGTGAGTGGGGAATAATTTTTTCATATTTTATATGAACCTTTAAACCACAAATCTAAATTCATATTTTAATTCAATTATTCACTTTTTAAATCATTAATTTAGGTTTAAGCATTTACAAATGCACCTAAACTTTTTTGAACCATATCGTTCATACCCACACATCATAAAAAAAGAGCAAGCTTGGTATAATAAAATTCTCACTATGCTCAACTTTAGAGAAAGGGACCGAACACAATGATTGCTCAGCGTTTGAGGAAGGGGTCGAACACGAGAGTCTATTATATACAGTCTTACCTTGCAATTCTGGCAGATTTTATTTTCAAGGCTTTAACTCATGTTCTCTTAGTCATATGACAACAACTTTAATTTATTAATTAATTACTCAAAGACTTTCCTCAAAAGGAGGGATGCAAGCCGAGGACTTCCCAAGGAATTACCCATCCTAGTACTACAATTGCTCAAGCACGATTAACTTCGGAGTTTTAATAAAATCCAAGGTGTTAGTGCAGGTATAATAATCAGTAAATAATAAGGAAAAAGTAAAATTCAAAATAATTAGATAGGTCATTATATTAAAAAAAATCAAATAAAACTTTTTTAAAAAAGTGTTGAATGTTTAATTCAATTTGATTTGATTTTAGTTTTGATGAAATTTTAATATTTTGATAAGATGAGGGAAGCGAGTCTGCGATGGTTTGGATATGTCCGGAGACGGAGTATAGATGCGCTGGTTAGGAGGTGCGAGAGGTTGGTTTTGGGAGCTACACGGAGAGGTAGAGGTAGACCGAAGAAGTATTGAGGGGAGGTGATTAATAGACAAGATATGACGAATCTGACCGAGGACATTACCTTAGATAGAAAAGAGTGGAGGTCGCGAATTAGAGTAGCGGGCTGATTGGTTGGTGGGGTTTAGGGGTGGGTTCGATTTTTGTGGTTCGGTTTTTGCCTAAAATCAAAGACAGAACGGAAGGTAATTTGGCAATTCGGTTCGGTTTTGCCAAAAAAAAGTAAACCATTGGTTTTTCGGTTCAATCTTCGGTTTTTTCGGTTTTCGATTTTTAAAAATAATTTTTTAAAGTAAAATAATATGTTGGGTAAAGACATATTATTGTATAGATATGCTAAACAATTGGTAAAGAGTAAAGTTTGGATTAGTACAATTATCACAAAATAAGAACTATAATTATCACCAAGAAAATTGCAAACATATATTCTAGAAAAACAAATATCAAATACTCCTTGGAAGGTTCAAGTCAATTATGTGTAGCCAAAAGAAATTATCAAACGATTATCAAATACTCCTTGAAGTATCAATTAGTTGCAGGTGACAGTAGCCAAAAGACTTCTCCTTGGAAGCTTCAAATCTATGTCTCTTTCGTGCAACAAGAAAGACTTTCCTTCTTAGCCATATAGCCTATAAAGTATAAACGACGTAGTATAACAAAATCGATTTTTGACGGTTCGGTTCAGTTTTAGAAGATCAAAACCAAAACCGAAACCGCACAAAATCGGTTCGATTTGGTTTTTTGTGTTCGGTTTTGGTTTTTACGGTGCAGTTTTTTTTGGTATTTTTCGATCAGTTTCGATTCGATTTTCGGTTTTTGGTTTTACGGACCCACCCCTAGTAAGGTTAGGTAGATGGGTGATCTAGAGGTTAGTGAGATAGCAAGGGTAGGCGGAATTGATGTTTATCGAATGTGTGTTGATTTTATCGTATTTACATATTGACATGTTCTTTTCGTAGATAGTCGCTCCATTTATTTTAATTTTTTTAGTTTTATTTCCCCTTCGGTTTCCTTTGCAATATCTAGTTATTCTACTTATGGGTTGTTGAGTCGAGGGTTCACAGGAAACAATCTCTCTACTTCTTACAAGGTAGTGGGAAGGTCTGCATATATTTCTACCCTCTCTAGACCTCACTTGTAGAATTGAACTGAGTATATTGTTGTTGTATCTTTACTTATGATACTCATGAGATGTACAAATCATAAGTGTGCCTGTGTTGTTTAAAAATATCATTTGGGCAAGTAAGAATGAAAGTGCTCATAAGCAATATATAAAGTGATTGAAGAATAACTAATATTTAATATTTATATTCATCACCTATTTTATAGTGACATCAAATATTCTAATTCAATCGAATTAATTTTTGAAAAGAACTCAATGTAGTCAATATGACTGTGTTGTCACATTTTATTGAATTTCAAAATTGTGAAAATTTCAATAATGATAAATTTACATGATTCTATTATCATATATTACAAATAAAATAGGAGGTATGTTTATATTATAGTGATGTCACTTATGTATTATGTGTATTTATTTTTTCATTATATAAATAAGGTTTCATTTCTTAGCAAATTTATATAAGAATAGGACTACAAAGGATATCGAACGGTGAAAAATATAGATTGTTGATATTCTTTTAAAAGGACTCATGATGATGATATCTTGGTCATAATAATTATTCAATTAATTCTTTATTTGATATGACTTGATCAAGTGAATTTGACAAATATAAGTCACACCTTTTAATAGAGTGTGATGATGATTTTTGTGAATTGAAAATTTTAAATTAGGACTACATAGTATGTCAACGATGAAAATATGAATTGTCGATATTCTTTCAAGGGATTCATATGCTAGTGATTGTGATATTCCAAATCATATAGTTATTCAACTGATTCTTTATGATTTATTTGTTTAAGAAAATTCTACTTGAGAATTTTGAGAACCTACTTTTATGAAAAAAAAAAAATTTTGGACCGCAACTATTTATTTTTGGCTGAAAAATTAAAAAAACAGTACAATTAACATGAAAAAGGACTATGGAGAGATAAAAGTGTTTAATGAAATCAAATCTTAGCAGTTGAGATGTCTATTTTAGTTTAGGCGTCTAAATGAAAAATAAGGACAATATAAAAAATATCGACTATTACAATTAAATAATAATAATATAAATACTATAATAAACTTAACCAACTATGCTACATGGGTCAAAGTTAATCAAAGGTCCGTTAACTTGGAAAAGTTAGTCAAATCCACATAGCACATGGAATTTATCTGCTATAGCAAGTTAAGTCCATTTTCATTTTTTAATAAATTAGTTTGGTATTTTTGATTTTTGTTTTATATTATAGTATTAATTAATAAAATGTTTAATTTAGGAGTTTTTAATTTTATAGATATAGAATTAAAAGGGAGAGAAAATTATAAATTGAGATATTATATCTATTAATAAAATTATTCAAAAGCCGCCGTTCTTCGCGGCTGATTTCTTTGACTGGATTTTATGAAAGTTTGACTACTCAAATATCTTAACAAAACTTTTTTAGTCAAATTATTTTTTAAAAGTGAAAAAAATAATAATAATTTAACTACAAAATTCAATTTTAGTCAAATTATGTCTTTTTGATACTGCTTTTTTAAGTATATAAGTCAATTCTTGAGAGAGGCAAAATGATTACACGTTCTTTTTATTTAATTCACGTGATAAAAATATGAAATATTTTATTTTGTAAATTTTTATTTAAATTTTACATATAAATAATTTTTTTAATTAAAAATACATCAAATATATTAAAATATTATTTAATCTTGTACGTCATTTAAGAAATTAAAATTAAAAATTACTAAAAATAAAAATAAAAACATTTTTCTCAAAAATGAAACTAAAAAATAAAATAGATAAACAAAATGAAGTAGGAGAGTATTATTTTTAATCTATCTAAAAAGAGTTATCTTTTTATATTTAGATATGATTTAATTTTAATTTTTTTAATCTTATTATTATTAAATTAATTTATAATCTCCTCCCACAAACATATGCACACATATATTATTAAATATTTCTTATTAGAATAATTTCTCAGTTGGTTACAATTATGAAGCCGTTCCTCTCATTTCAATTTGTAGAGCACTCTCTTTGTTTTAGTTTAAATATTTTACTTTGATTGAATATGATTTTTTTTTAAAAAAAAATTAATATTGTATTCTTTTCAATTTTGATTATCTGAAATTTCTAATACCTTTCTTAGCTATGCCGTTTTTCATTAGAATTCCTTTAAATGTCCAAATTTGAATTTTGGTGTTATGTTGTATTTTATTATTTTTTTAATAATATATTGTTGGTGGCGGTCAACAATATGCATCTTCCACTAACCAACTTATCTATTTTAATTTGTTGTTTATTTTTGTCTTAAATCATCAATAGACTTTTAAATTTAATCGGTATTTTTCACTTAGACATTTCAACTACAATTAGACATTTTAACTAAAATTTGTTCAAAAAAAAATTAAAATAATAAATTATAAAAAGACAAAAAAAATTATTTTTTATTTCATTATCTAATTTTTTTTTGCAAATATATATATGTATATATGGGGAGGTGGATGGGTGGTTATATATATATATATATATATATATATATATTTATGCAAAAAAATAAAAAAAATTAGGTAATAAAATAAAAAATAGATTTTCTTTTTGCCTTTTTATAATTTATTATTTTAATTTTTTTTCTTATTCATATGACAAATGTCATCCTTTAATTTGTCATTTTGCCACGTCAGCGCAAGTGAATTACCCACATTTCACATTTTTTTGTCAAATCAGCATTTAGTGTTTAATAGGTACATGTGTTGAATAATTTAGGAGTTGAATAGAAACTAGTCTTAATTAAGGTGTTTAAGTAAAAAAATACGGACAAATTTAAGTGTCCATCGATGACTTAAACCTTTATTTTTAATTTTTTTTTTCTGTAAATCTCACATATTAAAAAGTAAGTAGAAAAAGTTACATTAAAATATATAAAAAAATCTAATATGCTTCTTTATTCATTTTATGTGAAAATGTTATGATTCATTTATTTGGGAAGTTATATAATTGTTGAATTATATTTTACCAAAATTTTTAAAAATATTTTTAATCATATTATTTCAAATACTAACAACATATTTTTGTGTATTCCATAAGTAAGATCTTAAGAGAATTATGTGTATTTAGTATTATTATATCTTGTAAAAATAGATAAAATAAAACAGTAATATTAATTTTTCGACACCTCTCGACTTTCTCCTACAACAATAATAACATATCTAATGCAATATTTCCACAAGGAAAATCTGCAATGGCAGTGTGTACGCAGATTTTACTATTACTTCATAAATGCAAAAAGACTATTTTTAAAAGATTCTCAATTTAAATGTAGCAAATTCAAATACCAAGAATAAGAAAATATAGCAACTAACAATGGAAGCATGGGAAATTCTACAAGAAAGGAATTAGAATAACAAATAATGCAATTTTTGAAACGCAATAAAAAGTACATGATAATAAAGATGAAAAATAAGAGCTACAATAATATATCTAGTACAACGAATACACTAATTGTCTAAATCCTTAAAAAAAAAGACAATACTCAATTTTTTTACTGATCTATCAATTCAAATTTATAAATTTTATTTTAAATATTCATAGGTACATTCACCGTCCAACATAAATATTTTAATATTTATGCTCTTTAAGTTTCTTACATAAATTAAGAGAAGGGGTGGTCACTAAAAAAAATTACAAAGTTATGTATTTTTTTCATTCACTTTTATTTGCTCATTATTTTAAAATAAATCTTTTTTCTTAATTATCACTGTTAACATAAGAAAAAATAGCTATATTTTTAATATTTGACTTTAAGTATAAATTATTTATTCCTTGAAAATTTGATACTCAATATTAATTAATATCCATAGCAACCATTATTTTTTGATAGTCCAAAATTTAAAATGGATAAATAAAAGTGAAGAAGGAATTATGTACTATTATTTTTCTTTTCTATTGTCACGTTATATTTTTTTGAGTCATTTTAATGAACTTTTAAAATTAAATTAGAATAAAAAATTTAAAATTTTAAAATAAAAATTTAGATATTTACAAATTTAATTTTTTTTAATAAATTACAGGAGTAGTTTTTTATTTATCAAAATTCATATCATTAATTATAAAAAGAAGTAAAAAGAATCAAAGGAGTAATTTCTATCACATTGTGGCCTATTTCTTTTTTGATTCGTTCAAAAAGAATGTTAGTAATTTACTTTTGAATTGTTTTCCTATTCTTAGTTAAATAATTTTAATCAAATAAATATTTCAGATTAGAAGTTCAAAATTTTTTTTTCTTAAATAATGTGCGAAAAGTGTATCTGGGACGGAGTTATGCTTGTAGGTGCAGGAATTATGACATGTGAGTTTTATGTCACCTGGGAAGGAAGTTTCGTCCAACTCTTTTCTGATCATTTTGGCTTTTCTTCGAGAATTCAATAAAGGAGCAGCCACCCATTGTGTTAGTCACCTTATATCCAAAAAATCTGTTCATTACAGCTTTTTGGGTTTCATCCATAATTAGGTTTTGAGCAATATACTTTGTGAAAGCTCCACTTTTTTTTTTTTTTTTTCAAAATTAGAGTTCTTGATTTTGCTTGGAGCTTTATTTTGGTTTAAAATTATTTTGTGGGTCTGTGGATTTTCTCATAGGAAGTATGTTATCAAGTGTTTTAAGCTTAGAAATGAGCTAAAAATGTCATCTTTTTGCTGAACTTAGAGAAGATATTCAAGATTTTGTAGCAATTTGAAAGAAGTGATATACATTAACTTCTTTTATGGAGAAAGAAGTTAGTTTCCAAGGTGAAAAAATGGAAAAACAGCAAAATGGGGTGATGGAAAAGCAGAAAAGCTTTAGGATAGTAATGGAGAGGCAGGTTAGTTTTAGTATTGAGAAGAAAAGGGAAAAGGAATCACCAGGGAAGAGAGGGGATTCCCCTCTTCACCTTGCAGCTAGATCAGGGAATTTAGGAAAGGTGAAAGAAATTGTTCAAAAGTTTGATAATAGCAAAGGAATTAAAGAATTGTTGTCTTTGCAAAACCAGCAAGGTGAGACTGCATTATATGTTGCTGCAGAGAATGGACACACTTTGGTTGTTGCAGAGATTTTGAAACATTTGGATCTTCAAGTTGCTTCTCTTGTAGCAAATAATGGATATGATGCATTCCAAGTTGCAGCAAAGCAAGGTCATCTTGGTAAGTTTCAAGTAATCATATGAATTTGTGATCATTTGGTGTTCATGCAATTAATCTTTCATCCATACTGTTAGTCGTAGTAATTCTTGTGTAGTTAGTCCTTCAATTTCTGTTAGTATCTATTGCTTCTTGTACTTCCATTATCTCACTATTATGTGGTAGTTACTGCTCCTTTTTCTCAGAATGTATTTTGTCATAATTTCTTCACATCCTTTATTTCTTTTCGATCTCAATTATGGTGATCGAATCTATGTTATGTTCCATTACCCTCCGTTACATGGTAAAATATATAGAGAAGTTGTGAAACTTTCTTATTCAAGACCAATATAACAATGCAATTTGAATAACCTGATGGCAAGATACATCTCTCTGCATCAAGAATGGGCTTGTGCCTGGTGTCAAGTTGATACTATAGCTTCAATGGTCCATATGCCAGAAATATTACTATAGTTTAGGTGTTCGTTAGGAAAAAAGAAAATTTTCAGCAGGTAATTGCTTGAAGCTTGTTCTAATGACACATGTCAAACTGAAAATGGGAACGTTTTCTCTTACTTCTACCCCTTGGTAACTCTTTTCCTGGTATAACATTGCAGAAGTACTGAAGGAACTATTGCATTCGTTTCCAAACCTGATTATGGCCACTGATTCATCCAATTCTACAGCCTTACATACAGCAGTTGCCCAGGGACATGTTGATGTCGTAAATCTGCTTCTGGAGATTGATTCGAATCTTGCTAAGATAGCTCGGAACAATGGGAAAACTGTGCTCCATACAGCAGCAAGAATGGGACACTTGGAAATAGTCAAGTCCCTTCTAAGCAAGGATCCTGAGATTGGCTTTAGAACAGATAGTAAAGGCCAAAGTGCCCTCCACATGGCTGTAAAAGGACAAAATATTGGCATTGTGCTCGAATTAATCAAACCGAATCCTTCTGTATTGGCCTTGGAAGATAACAAAGGAAATACAGCTCTTCATATTGCAACAAAAAAGGGACGGCCACAGGTTCGTCTTTGTTTGTTATGTATTTTTCCTGTTAAAAATTATTCCAAAATTTATTTGTTTACTGGTTATGGGCACAGATTTGTTTCCAAACCTGGTTATTGAAGAAAATGCAGCTAGATTGAGTCAAATTTGTTTGTTAATACAGATTGAACTTACAATCTTTTCTTTCGAGAAAGTGGAGGGACCTTTGTTATGTGCATCACAGAAAATAAGTTGCTGATAATTCCGACATAAAAGAGCATATCTTTAATTATTACATATCAGTCCTCACAGACAAGATCTGTTTTTCTTGCTATGTGCAGGGTCACTTTCTGTGATATAATTTTATTTGAAGAACTTCACTGAAATAAAATAACACTCTTACAAATGATACGTGCCTATCTTTTTGCTTGACTTGTGTGACTGATTTTTCTTTCACAAGTACTGACATAAGAGAGACCAAAAAGTTGCAAGTGCACAGAGATAGGCGTTGTGGTTTATTTTTTTATTAAATAAGTCTTGTTTACCATTTTTGCTGAATGTTGGATAAACGTTTAATTTTATCTTCTTTAGAATTTTCAAATAGAAGTTGAAGCTATAGATCTCTATTTTAGGAGAAAACTAAGTTAACTTGCCTTGTCACCACAACATCCTTATCGCTCAAGAATTTCTTTTGTCTCAACCTTCACGCTCTTATCAAAAGTACAACCCAAGATAGCCTGAGATAAATGGCTAAAGGACTTTGTTGCCTCCTAAAACAAGAAAGCTCACAAGTACATTTGCCAAAACAGGCTGGCACTGTAATGATGCTAACAAGCTATATGTTTACGCAGATCAAGAATCCCACTACTTCTTGTTGTCACTAGTCAATATGTAAGCTTGATACTCCTCACATTTAAGAAACAAGAAGATCAGGTTCTTTGGTTGATTAAATGCTCTATTTAGGCAATCCAGTGTCCTTCTCTTGCTCTTTCTGTTTTTAGCATTCATGTTTAAATGCTGCTATGTTGCAATTGCAGATGGTACAGTGTCTGATATCAATTGAATGCATCGATCTGAATGCCATTAATAAGGCTGGAGAAACAGCTCTTGATATTGCAGAAAAATTTGGAATGCCGGAGCTTGTTTCCATTCTGAAGGTGGCGGGAGCTTCCCATTCCAAAGATCATGGGAAGCCCCAAAATAATACTAAGCAACTCAAGCAGACTGTTAGTGATATAAAACATGATGTGCAGTCCCAACTCCAACAGAGTCGTCAGACAGGCTTCAAAGTACGGAAAATTGCAAAGAAAGTGAAGAAGCTCCACATTAGTGGTCTCAACAATGCGATTAACAATGCCACAGTTGTTGCTGTCCTTATTGCTACTGTAGCTTTTGCTGCCATCTTTACTGTGCCTGGCCAGTATGTTGAACAGAAAAAAGATGGCTTTTCGCTTGGTGAAGCAAATGTAGCTGATGAAGCAGCTTTCTTAGTCTTCTTCTTGTTTGACAGTATGGCCTTGTTTATTTCCATTGCTGTTGTTGTTGTCCAAACCTCTCTGGTTGTGATTGAACCAAGAGCAAAAAAGCTACTCGTATTTTGGATAAACAGGCTCATGTGGGCAGCTTGTCTCTTCATTTCAGTGTCCTTTATTTCTCTAGCGTATGTGGTGGTTGGATCGAAAGAAAGATGGCTTGCTATCTTTGCAACTGTGATTGGTAGCACCATAATGATCACTACAATTGGTTCCATGTGTTTCTGTGTGGTTCGCCATAGGCTAGAAGAGTCAAAGATGAGGAGTATAAGAAGGGTGGGTACTCATTCACATTCGTATGCAATGTCTGTGGCATCAGATACAGAGCTCTATGGTGAAAACTACAAGAGGATGTATGCAGTCTAGGAACAAATAGAAAACTTTTTGCCTAAGATATCAAATCTCAAGCTCTATGGATGCAATGGACAAGTTAATGCATTCAGAATCAGTTCTAAACCATGAAGTTTGATGAACGTCTATTCATAGTACGACGTTCCAAATGGTCTTAGCATACGAAGGATTTATGCTAGTTAGGAACTATAGAAGGGGAATGTTTCAAGCAGTGTATGAAATAATACTGCAGTAATATGGCAATTCTGTGAGATGGTGTTCTAGCACCACTAGAATTTGCAACCTGAGGCAAGTCTTGCTTAAAAGTTCAAGATTGAGGCACTAACAAATACTTCAGTTTTGTTTCCATAACATTTAGTAGTTCAAGAGCAAGTTATCATGGAGTTTGCTGACTATATGGCTACAAGAAGTAGCAAAACCAGAGAGCAGCTTGGTAACAAGATGTAGATGGTTGATAGAAATTATTTTCCCAGTACACAAAACAACTTCTAAATAAAAATGTACAAAATGAAAAAAGCTACTTTGTGATATAATTCATTGTAGTTCTTCTCTTTATAAAGTACATGTTTTCCAGCTCTTTTTGGTGATGAGGCTGAAGCATTTCTTACTCTCAACTTGACTGTAGCATCTTTGCATGATCAGATACTAACTCCTCCCTGAATGTATCAAACATAACAGAAAATGAACTGCAGAATTAAGAGTCAGCTAGCAATATGCATATCTAGAACAAAATTGTCTTTCTGATGATGCACAAACAGATCTTGGATGATCAAACTGCAAACTTGATCATAGAATTTTCAGTTAAAAAGTAGCATATTAATACAGAAATTTAAGATATGATTCTAAAAAAAATGGGTGGGCAATTTTGTACCCCTCTATTGAGATTTTTGAGGTGGAGACTAAGTTCCAGACTAAATCGTCTATGATATATTTACATCAAAGAACCTATCAGGTAGTAATGCCGGCAAAAAAAATCCCAGGACTTAAAACATCTGAGCATTGTCTTGGAAACCCCTTGTGTAATCAGACTTTTTGTTTGTCATGCAGGACTTCAGGTAGCTCTATCAAGGACCCCGAAGGCTTTGATGGTCAGTCATCGATTCAGAGCCACTTCCCACTTGTCGAAGTGCAGATCTATGGTGGGAGCTACCACCTTGGCTTCTTCTTGAACTGCTTTTTGAAGTTGAGCGAACTGCATTAGTTGAGAAGCTGTGGCGAACATTCACCTTATGTGTTATTGCTTCTGTCGAGCGACTGGCTGTCACATTGATCAGCAAAATCACCTCCTTATCTCTGGTGTCCTCACACCACCAGCTTTGTGGAATCCCATCAACAGTTTCTTCCAACTTATTGAACTCTTCATGACGTATCAAGATCTCCGCAGCTTGATCTGGTTTGATGATGCCAGCAGCAGGTGTTACCTGAATAATAAAATCATAAGATAACAACTCAGATTGGCCATTGCCTTCTCTATCAGTTTAACTGTTGTGTGAGAGACAATATATTACAGTCTTTTGCCTAGTATGATACCAAATCTGTCTGAGAATCAGGTACATCATCTATCTTGCATTTTCTTATGAAGACTTTCCTCACAGCCTGTTTTTCTAATGGATGTGTTTTTGACCAAAATTACAATAATAATACTCCCTCATTTCAATTTGCTTGACTTGATACGACATTTAAAAAAGTAAAGAGGACTTTTGAATCTTGTGGTCTTAAACTAAAGATATATAGAATGTTCCGAAATGTATTCTAATGTTAGGATTAAAGAGTTTTTGAAACAAACTAAAAAGGAAAGAAAGATGGACAAATTGAAACGGAGGGATCAATTTTAATGATAAACTAAACTCATTGGACTCAAGAACTGGTGTTAGAACTTGGTTAAGCATGGATATACATGGTCTTCCATGGCTTTGAAGCATGATAACATGTACAGGAAGAGAGAATTAAGACCATCTAGGAAATGAAGAATTACCTCAAGCCACCGGGGAAAACCAAAGGACCCTCGGGGATGATACTCTGATGCTTGTTCATCCTCTTTGATGGTGGATTGACCTCCACAGGTTACCTGGTAAAAAAGTTTGTCTTCTTTGCTCCTGCTGCTGATTCTTAAGTTATATGTGTCTTGATTCTGAAGAACTATCTGACTGGTGCTAACTAGAGTTTCAGGAATGTAACGAAATTCTTCTAGTAAAGACTGTATTTTTTCATTGTTCTGGAAAATCTCCCCAAACTTTTGTCTCCTTACTGATCTATCAACATGAGCAATTTCAACATGAAACTTGCACCTTACAGGTTTATGATCACTTTCTGTCACTTCCATGCAAGCCTCATACCTAAAGCACATGATAAAAACACAAAGTTTCAAGATGAAGCGAGCAAGAAAGGTCGATCTGATAAAATTTTTGAGGGGAATTGTAAACTGCATTCCACAGAAATAAATTGTTCATATTCAGATGTTAAGTAACAGTTTTAATTATTCAATGTTCGGATCTATAGACAACATCTTAGTTATTCAGGTGTGCATTCAGTTCCAGACGTCTTAATCTTAATAAAAACAACTGCAGCCTTACTGTATAATGGAAGCAACTACAGGGCATTGTAAACTGCATTCCATTGAAGGAGTTGCCCTGTTGTCTCGATATAGTACTCGGTCACACCAAGCTGGAATACGTTTCTTCTCCCCGGAATCATATCCTAAAATTTGAAAAAAGAGATGTTTCTAGTTGGCCCTTCAAATGAAACAACTGTTTAGAAAGGAAAAGTACGAAGATGAGTTGATTACAAATTTGTCTCACCTCCTAATCCTGGTTTTCCCCTTTCAAACTTGTAAGTTGGAGGAAATCTAATGATTGCTTCCTTCATCCCTTGGAAAACTTTACCAGCTTTCATTTCTGCTCTCAGTTGATCTTTTTCTCGAAGCCAATCGAAGCATCTTTGTGACACAAAGTCCCTTGCTTCATCATAAGATATTCCAAAAAGACGATAGTTGAAGTCACCAGTGAATATCACCAAGTCAGCTTCACTAAGCTCGGGTCTTCCCTCGTCAGGATTAATTTGGGCAGTCTGTGTCATAAACAAAAAAAGAGTTAGCTTTACATGAATAATATTAGAAAACAAGATGTGATAATTACTACAACGACTGCAGGCCCAGACATTTGCACCACGAAGCATCTGTGCAGAAGACGAGACACCAGCTGCAAGAGAGGAGGATCCATGCAAGTCAGATGAGGCCAAAATCAATACATGGAGAAGATAAAACAGGTAAAAGTAGCATACCAACAGAATTATTTAGAAGGCTGGAGGATTTGGTGAAAACCATTGTTCTATATATATGGTTAAAATCAGCATTTCGACGGTTGACTGCTTCTAAATGTGCAGCAAGATGACAGTTTGTAAAGCACATTATTCGATCAAAGACTCTTAACCTCAGACCAACTCCACCCTGCATTTTGAAATGTGTAACCATGATACAGTTATACTAGACATAATTGTTCCGAAGGAGAAAACAACAGTTCCTAACAGGTTTGAGAAGTAATTTATATGTCTAAAAAAGCCAAGCTAAGCTTACCTTATTACCAATTGCACGTCCTATTCCACATGCAACTGCTCCAACATCTAGGTCCCCCACGTGATTCCTAATAGATTTTCTCACCCTGAATCATAGGGTGTGATCAAGATTATTAGTATGCATAGGCAGGAGCCAGTGGAACTGCTATTTCACCCTCATTTAGTCCAAAAGACGAAGCATAATGAAGGATGAGGTAGAGCTGAGAGGACTTCAACCAAAAAAAATAGAGAAGAGATCACTTCAGTCTACAAAAGGTTCATACCATATAGCAATAAGCAAGGCAGCTAGTTGCCTTGATCCTACTCGTTCAAAAGTTGTTCCTTCGTTCAGTGCCTTCCCTATAGCGTCCTGCCACCATTGTCCAACAGAACTTCCTTCCAGTCCTACCTAAAGTTGACATGAGTTATTAGGATACTGCTACATACACATTATACAAAATAAAGAAAAATCAATTGGATACCACATCTAGATGCTTGAACCACATCATTTTTCTTAATGAATTAAGCTTACTGAAATTCTTGGTTAATAGATACCGGAGGTTTTCTACCTCCAAAATGGACTGATCAAGTCTTCTTCCACCTCATGTGACTACTAGCAGTTGCAGAATGTGTTTGAATTTGTTAAGAAGCTATAATCCTAAATAAGATATAAAGGGTGTTAGTCGATAGCTTACAGTTTCTTTTGCAGCAGACATAGCAAGAAAACCTGCTCCCATTTCTACTTCTTGCAACCCAACAACTACTATCCCAATATCTGAAACTGTAGAACCCAGCCATGTTGCAAGTGCTTCCTGGGAGGCCCTTCCTTGACCGACATTCCAGGTTCCAATTAAAACCCTGACATTTTCTTGACTAGTGTATGAATTTTCCATCTCGGTTAATTCTGGTCGTAATATGTTGTCAATAGGTCCTGGAGACGTAAGGCTCCATCCACGTATACCACCATGGTTTGCCAAGGTATAAACATAGTCATTTCCAACTGCCATTTTTATTACAGGCCCATTGTGTGCAACCCAACCAGCTAGTAAATTCCCGTCAAGGTCCAATGCCTGTACCATACCACTTACGTAGCCAACCCAGATTCGAGAACCATGAGCACATAAGCACAGTACTGCACAACGGTGGTGATGAAAATCTTGCAAACGGTTTCCATTCCCATCCCACTGCACAAGTAAGCCACTTGAACATCCACTCCATATCATTCCATCAGCTGCAAGCACAAGAGCCTCAGTTTTCTTACTATCTTCTACAAATGCCCCCTTTGTTGCGACTCGACGAACAGCATCTGCAGCTCCCATAATAGCATTACGTGACCGCTGCAAAAAGCTACTTCCCTGTGACTTTTCCTTTTTAGATTTAGCAACAAACTTAACATTCAGATCGTCTTCCATTGATTGATCTTGCACCGATGACATATCAACCCGATTCTCAATCTGACCTTCTACATTGTACACTTTCAGGAGTTCCCTATTCTTTGCATCCCTGCAGTTTCCCAGCTATGGGAGTTATTAGGAGTGACAACTAATCTGTAAAGAAACTCTTAACTATTTCCTACGACTTAAATGTCGAAAGAATGCATTGCATAAAACTTCAGATAGAAGCAAAAATGAGGAACATACCATAACGAGAAGGATAAAGAACCAGCTGCCCACACTTTCGCCCGTACATGATCAGATAACAGACACTTCACCTCAGAAGATGAGATGTTACATACACCATTTACTGTAACTAGGCTCCTAAGGTCAATCGCTGACCTTTCTACGAGTAAAGCAGCCATGTGTTTTTCCTCTGGTGATAAAGAGAGGGACTTTTCAACAGATTCCCATGGCCAGACCTTTATGATGCCACCCTCAGATCCAGACCATATATCACCTAGGCCAACAAGCAATTAGTCTTAGTTGTCATTTGGAACACAATTAGAAGCAAGAACTCATTCACCGATTATTTTAAATGCTGATATAAGTTATTAGCAAGTGAGTTTCACAACAATCAGTACAACAGAATAACATTGAAGAAATTTGAATAGGAAAAATCATACATTTTCAAGAAAATAAGGATATCTTGGAGGAGCATATGCATTGAGACTGTTAAATTATATGCCAACCTTGAGCTCATAAAGCGGAGAGTCTTTCTATAAATTGAGCTAATGGTAAATGTTGATCTTGGAAAACATATATATTACACACGTATGAAGGAAAATTAGAAATTACCATAAGAAGATATCACCATCGAAAGAACTGAACCACGATGAGCCTGCCACGAGAGGCCTTCCTTAAAAGGCGAATCATCAGAATTCGGTTGGTCCATCCTCCAAGATCTAATCTTTCCATCCTTATGTCCACTCCAGACTAACTTACTCCCACTATCAACTATCAAGCATATAGTAGGTGATGTATTTACTGACTCGTAAAATGGTGCTGCTTCCTCGTCTCCTCTTTTTGCTCTTCCATTAAATCCCAATCCTGCCTCATATTGATCCGAAAAATTCCATACTCTTACACCACATTCTTGTCCTGCCCATAGTTGTGTGTCTGTGCAAGCAATGGTCCTCAAAAATCTCCCAACCTGAAATTATGTTTCATTAAGACAAGGAGAAAATCCATCTACTGTTCTCTTACTTTCCTTTTTTTAGTTCATTTAAAAAAAGAATGCGTGTTTTCCTCTTTTTCTTTTGATAACTCTTCAATTCTAATTTTTAAGATTAAAATACATTATGATACATTCTAGATATTTTTAGCTTATGACTACAAGATTCAGAATTAAAATTGACAAAAGTTAAAAAGGAGATCTTAACTACGTAGTTGGTTGACTACCTGACGTTTAACTTATTGGTGTGAGTTGGATAATCCCCTCCTCCAATGTAACAAAAATAACAGAGACAAAAATTGTTACCTGAGTTTCTCTAAGGGGATGAGGTCTCAACTCATGGCAAGATGGACGAGAGGGATGCACAGCAGCACGAGTGGGGACTTTAAATATGCCAACTCCGCCACCAGATGCAACGAATTCCGGTAAAGGAAGTTGTTGATCATCATCCAAACAATCAGGTATTATACCAAGCCCAGTGAAATTCTGAGCCATCAAATTGAGATCTTGTCGATCACCAGGAGCCATGGTACAACTACTACTCATTTCATTTGAATTCATTGAATATGGATAGAAACCTTCATCATCATCAGAGGAATCCTCAAATAGTTCGGCTTTATTAATGTTGTTTGGCATGCAATCAACGTCGAGGCTGTGATTACGAATTTGATGGTGACGTTTATGATGCGTCCCTGTATTTGTACGGAGCTGGTGGCTGTACGAATGTGCCTTCCGTCGCGGTGGTGGAGCCTCCGTGAGACCTTCTAATGCATTCATCTCGTCGTCTTCAAATTTCTCCACCGCGTCCATGATTGATTTCACAAAAGTAAAAGATGAAGATTGAACTCCAACACGTGATCATACAATTCTAAAAATGATGGAAAACAGAGAGAAAAGGGAAATGCATGGAAAGACGAGGCAATTGAGGAGAGAATTAGCCGAACCTTCCTCTCATTCTATGGACAGAAATGTTCATACAAAAACGGTCACTTTTTCCTATTTTTTAAACAGGAAAATTTTTGTATAACCAGAAAAAATAAAGAAAATCTCTATTTTGGTTGTGTTCAATGATGGTTGTTATATGTTGTATTATTATTCAAATATAATATTTGTTTTGATTATTATTTAAATTTTATTATATTATGTCGTTTAAATTCATCATGAAAAGTATCGTGTTATGTAATGATCGATTTGTTATGATGCCATGATTACCTTAGCGTTTTCTTCTCATTTTATCTTTGTCTATTATTTAATAATTCTATTTTATTCATTACCCTACCTAAAATCGCAAGAAATACACTTTAAGAGTTTGTTTATATTACGAATTATGTCAACCATCAAGAATATTTACAGATTTAAGTTTTTATTTACATCCCTATACATGTCATGCTATTATTACTTTTACACATTGATTTATTGTTGGTATTTATTGAGGTAAGAATTAATGTTGGCTTTTATATTAAATGTGGTCTATTAACTATAATTAACAAAACACCACACACATTATATGCTGAAACATTAAACAAATTGTTTTCTTGTTTGATGATATATATTTATCATGTTTTCTCTTTCGGAAAGAAAATATTAATTGTTGAGCAGTGATCCAAACTGAAGCAGTTACAGTTAGATGTAACTAACTAATACAAAGTACTTAGTAGTGCCAGCTAAGCTGATGCAGTGTGTATAAATACACTTGTACTAAGCTGAATGTACACAAAAAAATGAACTCACAATTTTTTTTCCAATCTACTTCCTCTCTTCTTACCTCGTTAATGACTATGAGTTGATAGCCTCAACCATGAAAGCGAACATGGTATCAGAGCTTTCGATCAGAAGTTAAGTTCTGAATAAAGGTTGTAATCATTGAGAGAGCTTTGATTCGACCTAAATTCAGCTAGAGCTAGTAGAATCGAGTAGAAGAAAGAGGTTTATCCATGGCAGTAGAAGATTCTGTAGCACCAGGTATCACTACATTTTGTGCCTCAAATAGAGTTGAAATAGACCACAATCATCCATTATATCTCCATCCAAATGACACTACAGGTAGTTCCTTCATTTCTCTTCAACTATCTCGATATGAAAATTATGCTCTTTGGAGTAGATCTATGACTTTAGGTCTCTTAGGCAAAAGCAAACTAGGTTTCATTGATGGAAGACACACTAAGGATAAATTTGATGAATCTCTACATAACCAGTGGGAAAAGGCAAATGCAATGGTGTTATCATGGATTATGAATGTTGTTGGAAAAGAGTCGTTAAGTAGTATAATTTATGCGTCTAATGCTCACAAAGTTTGGCTTGACTTAAAGGAAAGGTTTGACACTGTGAATGGATCTAGGATATTCTATCTGCATAGAGAAATTGTTACGTTAACTCAAGGAACTTTGTCAGTCTCTAATTACTTCTCCAGAATGAGGAATTTGTGGGATGAATTTGATGCATCAATGCCATGTCCAGACTGTAATTGTTCTGAGTCAAGGAACTATGCTCAACATTATGGGTATCAAAGGCTCTTGCAGTTTCTCATAGGACTAAACGAGACATATGTTCATTGCCATATCCTCATGATGTCCCCTATTCCAACACTGAATAGAGCCTATTCAATTGTTATAGATCATGAAAGTTAGAGATCTTTAGCAAGTTCCTCATATTCAATTGTTATAGATCATGAAAGTTAGAGATCTTTAGCAAGTTCCTCATCAGACACTCTGGTTACTGAGTCCTTAGACGCTGCAACATTTTTCAGTCATCAAAGTGGTTCAAGCTCTAACTCCAAGGGTAAAGGAATAGTCATAGGAACTCAGCCTGACTTCAGCAAAGGAGGCACAAGTTCAAATCAGGATCGCAGGAGGAAACTCAAGTTCTAGTGGTGGTTACACTGGGAAATTAGCATCATCCAACACCTTTAAGCCTTAAAGAAGGGTCAATAGTATGTTAGTACTGCAGCTACAATGGCCACACCAAGGAGAACTGCTACAAGCTGATTGGATACCCTCCAGATTGGCCCAAATCCAAGAATAAGGTGATGAATCAATATGCAAATCAGTCAAGCAATCATGTGGCAAAGGATCTTGAAGGAGGTTGTTCTAACAACTATGGAAATTCAACACCACAACTTCCTCCGAGCAATATCAACATATATTGTTGATGTTGAGCAGAGGCAGTGAAGACAAAAATAATACTCTAGCAACCAATACATTATTATGGCTCACTCAAATACTGTAAATTCTAGCTGGATAGTGGACTCAGGTGCAACCAATCACATGACCTCTAATCTCAAGTTGTTACATAGCAATCATGAAGTTCTGAGCCATGAAGAGAATTCTGTTCAACTTCCTACAGGTAGTGTGGTTCCAATATCCCACAGTGGGATCTCACATGTCTTAGAGACCAGCTTATCTCTAATTTCCTGTTCCTATTTGATTTTAAGTGTAACTTGCTCTCTGTCTCAAAGTTAACTAAGGAGTTACTATGTTCAATGGGATTTTTTCCTGACTTCTGTATATTCCAGGATCTCTACACTAGCATGGTGAGGGGGATTCGTAAGGAAGATTAGGGACTATACATTCTGAAAGGAAATTCAACTATTCAACCTATCCAGTATTTAACAAATAAGTGTGCCAACACAACTGAGCAAATATCTGGTTCTAGTGTTCTATGGCATAGAAGGTTGGGACATGCCTCTCTAGAAGTTATCAAGAAGCATGAAACTCTAAGACATTTGACACCTCAGGATCATGAATGTACTGTTTGCCCTCTAGTAAAGCATACTAAACTCTTTTCCTACTAGTTGTTCTAGGTCTAAGACTGCATTTGAACTATTACGTTGTGACACTTGGGGCCCATATAGAGTCACTACTCATGACAACAAAAGATACTTTGTCACAGTAGTAGATGACTTTATTAGGTTTACTTGGGTATCTATAATACAATATAAGTCTAAAGTCATTGTTATTATGAGAAACCTTCATGCAAGAATAAAGAATTTCTATTCTGCTTCTGTAAAAGTGCTAAGAACTGATAATGGTTGTGAGTTTTTTTGATGACTTCACTTGTATTTTAGATCAAAGTTCCTGTGGTTATACTTCTCAACAGAATAGAGTTGTTGAAAGAAAACATAGAACCATTCTAGGAGTAGCCAGGGCACTCAGATTCCAAGCAGTTGTCCCATTAAAGTTTTGGGGTGAATGTGTCACCACTGCTATATATCTTCTCAATAGAATACCTTCCAGAATTCTAAATTTCAAATCCTCCTTTGAGTTATTATATGAACATTCTCCCTCTTTTTCCCACCTAACAGTGTTTGGCTATCTATGTTATGCTTTCAACTCAAAACCCCTAGATAAGTTCTGTGCCAAAGTTGTACCTGATGTTTTTATAAGCTACTCTTTAACTCAAAAAGGATATAAAATCTATGATTTTTACACCAAATCCTTTTTTATCAGTAGAAATGTAGTTTTCCAAGAGTCTATCTTTCCTTTCCTACATGTTAAGTCCTTTGGCTCACCCCTATTTCCTATTCTTGAACTACCCTTCTAGATGATCCTCAGCTTCCTACTACTTATCAAACCTCCTCAGTTACTCCTATGCAGGGGGAGATCACCTCTATATCTCCTTCCACCACACCCTCTCAATGACTCTCTCAAGAACCAACTCCTATATTACCTAATCCAAATCCTCCTATATCAAAGAAGTCAACCAGAATAAGACATTCTCCTGCCTGGATGACTGAGTTTGTCACCAACTCCTCTAAATCCTCGTGTCTCTATCTTATATCTTTATATGTTACCTACTCACACCTCTCACGGCCTTATGAACAAGCTCTTTCTGTTTACTCCTCTATTTCAGAACCATCTTCCTTCTATCAGGCCTCTCAGGATGCAGCCTGGAACAATACCACGAAACTAAAAGTGGCTGCTCTAGAGGACAATCACACCTGAACCATTGTTGATCTCCCAGCAGGAAAAACACCTATTGGGTGTAAATGGGTGTATAAGGTGAAATATAAGCCCTCAGGGGAAGTTGGGAGATACAAAGCAAGGCTAGTAGCCAAGGGCTACAGTCAAAAGGCTAGACTGGACATTCTCTCCTATGGCTAAAATGGTCACTATCAGATCTTTGGTCGCACTTGCAGCCTCTAAACAGTGGTTTATCTATCAAATGGATGCTCGTAATGCATTTCTTAATGGTGATTTACAAGAGGAAGTCTATATGCATATTCCTAGAGGGTTTGCTAGACAGGGGGAGTCTAAGAAGGTTTGCAAACTCCATAAGTCACTATATGGTCTAAAACAGGCTCCCAGGCAGTGGAACAAGAAATTGATTGATGCTCTTGTGTAGATAGGCTTCACTCAAAGCCATTATGACTATTCTCTTTTCACCAAGAAAGTAGAAGATGAACTAGTGATCATCTTGGTATATGTGGATGATTTACTTATTACCGGAAATAGTCAAGAAATATCAATCAAGAAAGGAAGGACCTGCAACATAAATTCAAAATGAAGGACCTTGGAGAACTAAAATTCTTTCTAGGAATTGAAGTGGCTAGGTCACAAAAAGGAATTGTAATGTGCCAAAGAAAATATGCTCTGGAGTTGGTGTCAGAAGCTGGATTAACTGGAGCAAAACCATTAAACACTCCACTTGAGATGAATCAGAAACTGAATTTCGTAGAGTTTAACAAGTATGTACCTAGCAAAGGAGAAGACAGTGATGAAGTGCTCAATGATCCTGCAGTCTATCAAAGACTAGTAGGAAGACTCCTATATCTCACTATGATAAGGCCAGATATAGCCTTTGTAGTACAAGTTCTAAGCCAATATATGCACTGTCCCAAGAAATCAGACATGGAAGTTACTCTAAGAGTGGTAAGGTACACCTGGGTTAGGACTTCTGATGTCTGCGAAGAGCACTAATCAACTACAAGCTTATTATGACTCAGCTAGGGTGCATGCCAAGAGACCAGAAGATCTGTTACTGGTTATCTAGTAAAGTTCGGTGGAGCTTTGATCTCTTAGAAATCAAAGAAACAAGATTGTATCTAGGAGTTCCCCAGAAGCTAAATTCAGGAGCATGGCTGCTTGTACTGCTGAAGCTACTTAGTTGATAGGGATTTTCAAAGAGCTAGGAGTTCAAGTACAACAACCTGTAGAGCTGATATGTGATAGCAAGGCAGCAATTCAGATTGTTGCAAATCCCATATTCCATGAGAGAACTAAACATATTGACATTGATTGTCATTTTGTCAGAGAAAGAATCAATCAGGAAGTGATCAAAACTCAGCATGTGCCTACTACAGAACAACTAGCAGATGTGCTCACAAAAGGTCTAGGAAGGATGTAACATGAATACCTACTGAATTAGTTGGGGTTGAAGAACCTGTTCAAGCCTTCAGCTTGAGGGGGAGTGTTGAGCAGTGATCCAAGCAGAAGCAGTCACAGTTAGGTGTAACTAACTTAGTTATAAAGTAGTTAGTAGTGCCAGCTAAGCTGATGCAATGTGTATAAATACACTTGTACTAAGCTGAATGTACACAAAAAAATGAAATACAAAAATTTTTCCAATCTACTTCCTCTCTTCTTACCTCGTTAATGGCTACGAGCTAATAGTCTCAACCATGAAAGCTAACATTAATGATAAATAATTTTGTGATTTATAATTGGTGATAATGATGGTAAGATTGTTCATTATAATTGATATTTATATGGTGAAATTTAGTTAGTTGGTGTTCTTTGCTATTATTATGTTTTATGTTTGATATTATTATGTTTTATGTTTTAACTTTACTGGACGAAATCATGTTGTTACACTTGTTATACTTGATATGTTGGTGTTAACTTTATTTAATTTTATTATTAAATGTTAATGATGATGGTAAAAATGTTGAATTTTTATTAACCAAAATAGTTACTATTTTTTGGGGGTGATTTTTTGATGGCATATATAGTTGGATTGGTGTTTTAGTTGTTTGTTTATTTAGTTGATGTTATTTGGTATTATTTGATGTTATTTTGGTGTTACTTAATATCTACATGGAGAAATTTAGTTTTTTTTGTTAGTATTTGGATTATCTAATATTACTAATAACTGATGGTATCATTGGTGAAATTGTTGATTTTATTTAATATTTGTAAAAACCAAAAAATGGTTATTGGTTGTTTGGTGATTTGTTGATAGCATCGTTGGTTGATTGATTGATTTGTTTAGTATCGTGTGGTATTTATAGGGATGTAAAATAATAAATTAATGTGTTTGATGTTTCAGCATATAATGTGCTTTGTTTTTGTTAAATTATAGTTAATTAATAGACTACATTTAATGTAAAAGTCAACATTAACTCTTACCTCAATAAATACCAACAATAAATTAATGTGAGAGAGTATGAGTAATTAACTAATGTGGCAGAGTAATTACTATTCTAAATTAACGTGTTATTAATGTGGCAATTTTTTTAAAAATTTTTGTTTTTCCCATGTATGTATATTTTTGTTAAAAAATGTTAATATTTGGTTATAAATAAAGTTTGTTGAACATATCCTCCCCCCCCCCCCCCCCCCCCCACCCTTTTTTTTATACTAGCTTTACTTGTATCCTACTTTTCTTGTAGTTTTATCATTCCAATTCTGGATTTTTAATATTATATAAAGTCGGTAAACAATATAATCTATGCAAACATTGTATTCATTAAAACAATATGATACAATACAACACGATACATATAATACGATACATGATGCAATAATACTTAACAACTATTCAAGTAGAGTATTAGAAGGAAAATGTTTTTCTTAAAGATAAGTGAGTTATTTGTTTTTTTTTTTTTATTTTGTTCGGTATATAAATAAAAAAAGATCTTAAAAGTATTTGTATATAATCAACAATAATAATAATATACTTAGGGTAGTTCTACAAAATGTAATTTAAGGAGGCTAGAGTGAAAAAAAACCTGATCTCTACCTCAGAGGTAGAATGGTTATTTTCGATAAATCCTCGGCTCAACATAAAATAGTCTAGAGAAAAAAGAGTAATAGAAGTAAAAGAAACCACAAATAGTAGTAAAACAATAATATAACAAAATAATAGTATAATCAAACAAACAACATATATTAACAGAAAAACGAATAATAAGAAACTAGAGTGATATTGCGACTACTTGAATGGACAACAAGTCCGTACACTCCTAACTTACTAACATGGATATGCTCTTACCTAATACCCTTCTATCTTAATCTGTGTCCTCCACATCTTCCAATCTACGGTCATGTCCTTATTAAGTTGTAACTGTGTCATGTCTGGCTAACCATCCCTTCCTAATACTTCTAAGACTTAACTTTACCTCTCTTGAATTTATCCATAGTCAACCTCTCACACCTCCGCATTGGGCAATTTGTTCATTTTCTCATCATATGTTCAAACCATCTCAATCTTTTTTTTCACATCTTGTCTTCTAACTAAAATGATTCCTACCTTGTCTCAGATATCCTCATTTTTAACGTTATCTCTTTTAGTATACCGACAAATCTACATAGCATCTTCATCTCCATCGCTTTCATTTTCTGCGTGTGAGAATTCTTAACTAGCCAACACTCTACCCCATACAACATAACTGATCTAACCACCCGTTTGTACAATGTACTTTTAATTTTTGGTAACTCCTTATCACATAAAACTTCGAATATGATCTTCAATATCTTTCATCTTCCACTAATATGGTGAATGACATACTCGTCAATCTTCTCGTTTCCCTAGATACTAGACTTAGGATATTTGAAATTATCTCTCTTTTGAATGACTTGTGTACAAAGTCTCACTTTCACGTTATCTTCATGTACCACATCATTGAACTAACACTCCAAGTATTCCATCTTAACCCTGCTAAATCTGCAACCTTCAAACTGTAAAATCTGTCTCAAAATCTCCAGCTTAGCTTAATTCCATTGTGAATCTCATCAATCAAATCTACCTCACTTAAGTTGTATTAAATACATTCATCGCCCCGTTATCTTATGGTTTTCTTACTTTGCCATATTTCGAATTATTTGTAAATACGGAAAGAAGTAATAAAGCTGCATTTGCTCTTCTTTTCATTATTCTTACGAAAAATATACTTTGCTTAATATTTATTATCATTAAATTTAATTTATACACTCAATTATATATTAAATGAATTTTTTTATATTTTCTCAAGTGTGCACTATGTAAATAAGTTAATCATTTAAAATTGATACACCACCTTCTTTTATTATATGTATTACCCTCAATATATCATCGCACCTCTAGTCTATTATATTTCACATTAGCTTTAACATATCACCTCATTTAATTATGCTCATCGGCCTCCTTCAACAATAAAACCTTAATATAGCAATTGTGGAAGATACAAATCTTGCTAAATGCTAATATAGCGTGTATTTGGTATGAAAGAAAATATTTTTTATTTTTCTCATGTTTGATAATTGATTGACTTAAATATTTCGTATTTCAAATCGATTTATTTTTTTCAAATTTAGATAAATTAACTTCCCTAAAAAAAATAGAAAAAATATTTTTCAATACTTTTCTCCAACCTCAAATTATAATTTTTTTTACCACACCCCGTACCTCGACCCCCACCGACCCCATCCCCCTAAAAAAATTAAAAATTTTATAATTTCTTTTCTAAAAAATTTTAAAATTCTTCTTACGCCCCCTTACCCGCACTTATTCCAGCTCCCAATTTCCAACCCAACCCCCATCATTTTTTTACCCCATCCACCCCTAATCACCCCTACACCCCCCCCCCCCCAAAAAAAAAAGAAAAAAAATCAACCCATCCACAAAAAATATTAAAAAAATATTTTTTAAAAGTTTCAAATTTTAAAAAATTTAATTATTTTATCCCACCCCCTACCATGGACCCTTCCCCCTCCCTCCAACATTCAGGCACCCACAAAATTTTTTAAAAAAAAATTATTTTAAAAAAATTCAAATTTTAAAAAATTTACCTTTTTTTTTACCCCTACCCCTACTAGCCACCTCCCCCACCCCACCCCCAAAAAAGGAAGAAAAACTAAAATATTTAAAATATTTTATTTTATTTTTCTTACGCACCCCTACACCCGACCCCACCTCTTTTTTTTCATACAATTTAAATTAGCACGAACTAGAACTTTATTGTCATTTTTCCACCTTCATTAAAAGTATTTTTTTAAAAAATAATTTTGATTCACTAATCAAACAGTAAAAAATATTTTCTAAATAATATTTACACTTTGCTAACCAAACATGAGAAAATAAATAAGTAAAAAAATCAACTTATTTTATATAAACATTTTTCTTCCTACCAAACACACCATAATCTTCTTGCTTCGTTTTCCTATTTACTATTATCTCACTCTTGTTTCAAAAGAAAGGTCCATATACTTCAAAATTATTTAATAAAGCATTTTTATTTACAATATAGCAAGATTCTTTACACAAGTTGTGCAAGAATATTCAAAATTGTCTCACTCTTCTTTTAAAAAATTAGTTTATAAAATAATTAAAAGAAAAACTACAACTTGCTCTTTTCTTTGGCTTATACATATCACATCATGGTTATCACTATTCTCCATTACATTGACTCTTCTTCCTTTGAAAATTCTCTTTCATATTTTTTTCCTATTTTTTTTATCCTCATATTTTTCGTAAAGAGCTTCTCTATATCTACGATATAGTGATAAAGTTTGCATATATTTTTACCTTTCCCAGACCCGTTGTTATTGTTATACCTTCATACTCTTTGTGTTCAATTGGTTAATTTTGGAGATTTAATTTAAAAGAGAAGTCATTTGACAATGGAAACTATGTTGCTAAATTTTGGAACAATTGGAGGGCATGTTTCCCAATTAGATGTTTATTTTAATAGGGAAAGAGGTTCACCACAAAGTGTTTTTTTTTTTTTTAAATAAACTTTAACGTGCATACTGCATAGATATTTTTAAAATTCGACTCCTTAATTATTTAATTATCCACTAATAAACCAAAGACTCTATTAAACATATTTGTGACACCAAAAAACAGAATGAAGATTTGCTAATTTTAAAGAAATAGAAATTTCTTCTCATTGATTTGTGTTGTGTGGCTTATAAATGAAAGACTAGTGGCAATTGCACGGTCCAATATTTTTTTTTCCTTAATTTATGTTATCCAGATAGAATTTGAAGAGTCAATAATTTTTAAATATTTTAATTATTTAATTTATACTTTTTTTTATGTAGTTTTTAAGTAATATATATTACTCCTTTCGTCCAAATTTTTGTGGCCCTAATAGAATTTTGAAAATTAATCAAGCTTTTTATATGTCTTTTAAATATTTAAAATTATCAATTATTGCGATTTACAATACTTTTATATAATTTTAAATGATATATGTTACTCCCTCAGACTCAATTTATACGGCATTAATAGAATTTCGAAAGTCAACTGAAGTTTTTATATGCCTTTTAAATATTTTAAACTGCTAATTTATTGAGATTTAAAATATTTTTTGTGTTGTTTTCAAATGTATGTTACTTTTTATGTCCTATTTTATGTGGCGTTGATAAAATTTTAAGACTCAATCAATTTTTTTACATGTCTTGTAAAATTAATTTTTGAGATTTAAATATTTTTACGTTATTTCCAAATACATGTTACTTTCTCTGTCTCATTTTACGTGGCACAAATAAAATTTTAAGACTCAATCAATTTTTTTTTTATGTCTTTTAAGTATTTTAAATTGTTAATTATCATAGTACCCTTGAATTTCTTTTTGCATTTTTTAAATATATAAAAAAAGACAAATAAATTAAAATAGAAGAACCACAAAAAAAGTATAAATATACCTACAAGCTGTTCAAATAGACATGTTGGAAGAATCATTGAAAAAATTAAGAGCGTATCCTCAAGCTCCTCAAGCAAGCATGTCGACCAGCTGCCTACTTGAGCCGTTTTATTGCTACTCATAAGAAAGCAATAGATTTAAGAATTTTATTTTAGTAATTTTTTAATGTTCCAAAATAAGTGTTGTATATTTTGTATATATATTCTTAAACAGAATTGCTAAAGCAATATTCTCTGCAAATTAAAATAGGAAATTTAAACTATTTCCAAGCTCATAGACTGCACTGTGTGTATTTAAGAAGTTTAATTTCCTTGTTGTCGAGGTTTTGGATTAATTCCTTTCACGATAGAATAGAAAAATAATTTTGTAATATTGACACTTCAAGTTAAAGAATTCCAGTGAACTCAAACAACAACTTAAATCACATTTGACACATTAAATATGTCACATGAAAAATTGATATTAAAGTGTTTTAAAAAAAAGTAACAATTTTTTTAAAAAAAAAATTGAAACGGAGGGAATAATAATCTTACCATTATCAGGTATTTAGTTGGGGAATCACAAAATGACCATCCAAACTTTATAAAATCATGTGAAAGTGTCAATTTAGGTGTTAAGCTATTTTATATTGAGTTTAATTCAACTACAAAAATTGCTATATGAAGTGAAGATTGCCCCATATACGAGAGACATGCCATTCTCACACTCAACCGGATATTTGGAACGTGGACAATACAAATATTTGATAAACCAAAAGTATGAATAGGTTGGAATTTGATATCTTGATTAAGAAAAAATGAACATTATGGGATGTTTGATGTGAAAAAAATAATTATAAAATATTTTTCAAAACTCCCTTTTAATCGCACCATGCCACTTCTATCCAAGTGCCACCGGTCCCACTGGGTTAGATCTCTGGTCGAGCTTGTTGATCGAGTCACGAATTAGGGTCAATCAAGGGTTGGATCTTGAGTCGACGTTGAGTTAAGGGTCAATTTTTAGGTCGAAGTGTGGGATGAGTTCTGAGTTGGGATCAGGTCTCATGTTGGGGTCAGGGTCATGGCCAGAATTAATGTCAAGGTCGAGATTAGGTCGGTTCTCAATTTCTAGGTTTGAATCGTGGTGGGGTCGAATAGAATTCGAGGTCATAGTATTGCCTTGATGAAACGTAAATACTATTGGGAGGCCAAGCACACTTTGATGATTGTAATGGAGGAGTAGTTGGTGGTGACTGAAGTATGTGTGATCATTGATAGTGTTTGTGATAGTTGATGGCGGTTCTAGTCATGATGATGGAGGTTGTTGACATTAGTAGAGATAGATCACAGCAGTGATGGAGATAGCAATGGTGGTAATGGTGACCGAAGAATGTATGGTGCTAGTTGTGATGGAGGAGTTCGTTCATTGTAGGAATCAACTGTAGTGGTGGCAGTGATGGTGAAGATGATTGCAGCTATATAATTAGGGATGGTAATGACATTGACATAATTATAATAATGAAGGAGAGAAGTGTGGTGGCAATAAAATGGACAATAATAGTTTGCAATGGTGGTTGTGAAGACAGAGGTGACTGGTAGTAGACAATGATAATGGTGGTAGCGGTTGGTGATTGTGGATAGATTAATGGTGAATATTATTCATATAAAAATACATCTTAATGATATTAAGACTTTATTCTAGATCTTAAGATAATGACCTATTGAGATCAATAAAGTGCTTCAAATCTTAATAAAAACAAATGTATTTAATAGCCTAATGTCTGAACCATTCAAATTCAGACTTCCATGAAGTGCAAACAAATGAGGCCTTAGTTATTGTTGTACAAGTCTTTTTTAGATATTGCTCATTTTCATTGTCTACTAAGTGTTTAACAGATAATTAAGATTAGCATTTTCTTCCCATGTTGTGGAGTTAGTTACAAAATTGTTAAACTCAGTTGTATATATAAATCTGTAGCATTCCAGCAATAAACAAGAAATTTTACCTGCAATTTATCTTGTTCCTTTAGTATGAACAAATTACACTAATAAAAATGATTTTCCATTTTAAGGTAACAATGATATCAGGTGGTTACCTCTTATGAATAGCAAGTTCAAATTTCAATTTCATTCAAACTTCATGCTTCAGGAGTTAAGTATATACATCATCAACCTAATTAATATTTCAAAGAATAATGTAAAATATTTAAGAGTTGTCGAAAAATTGATGAAAGATGTTTAAAAGGAGTGTTCTAGAGAGATTTATTTTAGAAATGATAGTTCTAGAAAATAAGAAGTTGAAGGAACAGTCTAAAATAGAGTAGTAAATTCACTAAATTTTTCCATAACCGAAGAGCGAGTGTTCAAGTAAATTTTATTTAAGGCAGCTTTTCGTATCTTTACTTTTGAGTCTATCAGCTGCAACAAGTAAATTTTATTGTGCTTGCCCCGATCGATACCACCACTCATTATCATGAACCAGCCCCTCTTCAGTATAGGCAGATCTTTCTTTAGAACAGATTCATTCCAGAATAAAAAATCGTTTGGAACCTATCGCTAGAACGAACAACACTCCAGCAACCGCTCAAGCAAGCAACAAGTGTGCAAATGACTTATAGGATTGAAGTATATCCTTACTTTGATATAATTAAATACAAGCTGTGAGAAACCCATAGTGCTCCCATAAAAAATATTCAACGTGATATTGAAGTTGATTAAAATTAATTTATGGAATTAAATGAATAGTGAACTTTATAGTGATAGGTATTTCTTTTTTTTCAAGAAAAGCAAAAAGCAGATAAGAAATCAAATGTTGAACAAAAATGTAAACCTATAGTTGCAGAAACAGGAATAGTGGCACCAAAAATAATATTATTATTTGTACAGTAGAGACCTGAAATAGGTTCACAAATACCATCAATGTCCACTAGAGAAACAACAATGAAGACAATAATAAATACAGAAGTTATCATCAATAAGATAGAGATTATCAAAATACCAAACCATTCACTAAGATATCAAAAAGCGATCTCAAATTTAAGTTGATTCAATTTCGACTCTTCCTCGAAGAAAGACGATCAAACAATTCTCAATCATGATCCTTGCTGATTAGATCATCCATATAATGTACAAAAGGAAACTTTAAATATTCGATATCTTCCTCTTTGAATAAGATTTCAATTACAACGATGGTTACATTAGATATCTTGAATCTTTTGTTCTACTTATATATAAGATTGTGATTAAATTCACATATGTAGTAAAGAGAATAACCTTTCTTTCTTCCCTAAAGAAAGATTACTGCATAATGGTTTTTTTATTATTTGTTTTCTTTAAATGTCAATATAACTTGTAGAAAATCTTGCATATGTCACTGCAAGGTGAAATGATATTCAGAGCAAGGATTTGGATATGGACTTTTTCCACCTTCCCAGCTTCTCTCTTCCCTGCAAAAGCCAAGTGATTCTCCACAATGAACTTTCATCTCAAAGAAAGTGTCACTGCCTAACGTTAAGCAAGTTTACTCACTCTCCGCGGTGGAATAGCCAAGTCATTCTCAACAATCGACTCTGCCCTGATCCCCATCGGATGCAAGACTTCTTCGTAACTAGTCAGAGAAATTGTAATAGTTAGTCATTCATTCATATCAACGAACTCAAGAAAAAAGCTAGCTGGAATTCAGGGACATGAACACAAAAGAGATGACAAGTCTCTGAGGGGAGCATATCTAGAAATAGACTAAAAGAAAGTAGAGATTACTCTGAAACTGATACTTTATATGGAGGCCCACCTTCATGGTCGCTTATCTGAAATACAACAAGAATATCAAAACCAAGGAAGAAAGAGAAGGAATAATGTCAAGAATAGCCAATCTACCAACAGTGAGCTATCAGTCCTTTTAGCATATAATAGGTGTGACCTGCAACACAACTATCTTTTGCCCCTTCACTTTTGGGGTAAAGAGGGCATGTAACTGATGTTTCCGTCAATACTGCAAAAACATTCAGACTGACGATTTCATTAATAATCCTGTAGAATACTAACTTGGAAACCAATGAATCCTCTATTGTATCTATTACATGAGGTTAACATAAGACTTCCTATGATATCAGAAGAATTTCATCCATTTTATCAACTCTGTATTCCAGAAGAATTTAAATGATCACAAGTTGTAACGACAAGAGAAGAAACTTAATTGAAAAAGAACTATTGACAAACCGGAAAAATCAGTGTAATAAGTTCTCCGTCTGGTTTTAGAAGATCTCTAATTCTATTGGCCCATTGCAGTCTCATCTCTGGCTCAATGGCACAAAAGAAACTGCCAATTTGAAAGTAATGCTGTCACGCAACTGGTCATTTCATAGGATGAGGAACACATGGTCATGCTAATCTTACGTGTAGTCAAAGATTAGATCAAACAATTGAGTGGGACGCCAGGTGAAGAAATCTGCCTCTTGGAAAGAAAAATTCTCCGCATTTTTTGATGATGAAAACAGCTACCTTGCACAAAAAATGTGTAGATACTATGAGAAAGCATCAGAACATATGAACCAAACCAACAAAATTAGTATAAATCTGTCCTCTGAACCAATTCAGGAAGCTGGATCTAAGGGTTGAACTGAGTCCTCAAGAACAAATGACAACTAATGAAGCATAAGCATTTGAGTTGGCTAGACTACTACTATGAATTGCATTTCATTGACCACAATGACGATAGAAAATATTAAATACTCAGTCTCATGGTTGAGCTTCTGAGTCACTCAAAATTCTGGACGAAAGGTGACACACCCAAGATCAAAATTCACAATTTTCATAAAGGAGCACTGGCAACAACCAAGCTGAGAAAGACATAGCTAAGTGATCGAAGTAGCTTATAATAAATCAAAAGCTAAAGGTCCCCCTTAAAGTGAAGAATGTAAATATATCCATCGAATAAAACAAAAGAGAAGGTAACAGAAATACATATGTAATAGAAAGAAGGGAATTCAGTGATAGCTTTATAAAGTTAAGATGGAAAACACCTTCCATCATCCAATCTCCTAGAAATTGTTCCCACCATATTATCTCGAATGGTTACAGACCTAAGGCCTTGCTAATTGGATTCCCATGAATACATATCTCTAGTAGTCAGGATTCTTTTAGTCCACAAGAAACAGACTTCCAACATAATCTTTAAAGAGATGTTCATTCAAGCCCTTGATCCTTGACAAGTGAGATTCAAAATCTTCAAAAAAGCAAAAGGGAGTCACAGAGGAAACAATACATATTGTTTGCGGAAGGGTAATTTTTCAGCCAAAGATGCACCAATAGGCAAAAAAAGTCATGAAATCATTTAGTTTCCACTGCACATTGCATTGAAAAGTAAACTATACCTCAAAAGAAGCGTAAGTAGTGAAGAATAAGTAGAAAGGCTGCATAAATATTGCAGACTTTTACAATAAATATTTGAAACTGTTTCTATAAGGAGGTCTTGGCAAACCAGATCAAAGTAACCAAAAGTATTAGCTCTTACTTTTGTAGCTTGCTTAATAGCAGTTTCTGACACATCCAAGCCAACAACAAAGCGTTCAGGGCATGCAATTGCCACCACATCATGACCCTACACGACATATACTTCAACTAAGCAAAAGGAAACAATACCAGAACAGCAAAAAGAAAGAAAAGAAGCTTTTCATGCTATTAAGCAGTACAAGAAAGTTGGTTCTGTGTGTGATAAAACAAATTGAAAGGCCAAATAGGTTGATTATACACATGAATATTTGGGTGTATAATGTAATATCCCGAAATATTCTACCTTAGACGTGTCCTAAGAGTCTAGAGAAAAAACATAAGAAATTGGCACAAGGTGACTTATATATGGCGCCATCTACAACCCGTAGAAGGTTTCACCAGCAGTAGAAGGATCCATAGAAACTTGCGTTGGTTGCTCTCCCTTGAGGGCGAAGTCTACATCCCGTAGAAGGTTCTACAGCCCGTAGAAGGCCCCGCGAACCTTTGCCCTGAAGCTCCTGCCTGTAGTGACTTCTGCCATAGACGACCACAACCCAAAATCCTAATGTTTTGAGAAAGGTGGAAAAGTCCCAAAACACCAGGAGTTTAGTCCCAAAAAGTAAGGATTTTGATTTGAGAAAGGTGGGAAGTCATTAAAATTAGGCTTCTACAGCGGAAGTCTCTGCGGACCGTATACCCATCCACCAGCCATATAGAGGATCTTGGTAGGGCACTAGGGGAGGGCCTTCAGGGAAAAGGTTCACGGGGCCTTTGACAGGCCGTAGAACCTTCTATGATCCATAGGAAGGTCCGTAGACTTCTCCCTCAAGAGAACGCAACCAAGGCAGGTTTCCACGGAGCCTTCTACTGTCTGTAAAACATTCTACAGGTCCTAGATAACGCCCGGAGGCCAATTTCTTAACTTTTTTCTCTGGACTCTTTTTTTTTTAGTAAAGGTAACTTTGAATTCACAAAATACTAGTTAACAGAAGATGACGAGGACACATCTAAGGTAGAATATTTCAGGGTGTTACATATTATGGCCTTCTAATGACAATATTGGACTCATTTCTTGCATACAGACAATACATGGTTGATCTCACGGCGTGTTCCTCTCTACATTCACAATATAGGGGCACACACCACCGTCCTCAAATCCAGTTGTGGGATCACATTGTCGATCTTATGATGTGTATATTAATTAGAAGAAAACACTCTACTTGACTTTCTTATGAGAAAAATACAGAGAAACTAAAGAATTCAGCTGTCATTCCACAATTATGAAAACCCCCTAAATTTTTAGACCTAATCAGTAAACAAAATTGCAGAGAACCCTATAATTTTTTTCTCCTTAAAAGACAAATTATCAACAAAATTGCCCAAATTGGATTAAAGGGGTTTCACAGAACAAGCTGCAAGACACAATCAATAGGTAGAAAGAGAATAACTTACACTGCCACAACCAGGGACCAAAGCCCTGCCTTTAGGAAGGGTACCTGTCTGATGAAGATGAACAAGAATTGGGGTAGGCTGACCCAAATCCCAAGGCGTCAATCCTTTCTCCCAACATTTATCCCAACCACCTATCATTACAGATGATGAAATTTGTATACTGAGAAAGAAAAAAGATCCAATTTTTCTTGAAAAAAAAAGGAGGGGTTTTCACCAGAATGAAGTAGCTGTTGCATTTTGTCTACTTTAGGCTCTGATGTATTGGTTCTTGCCATTGTTAGTCTACTGAGCGGAGAAGTTAATGACAAAGTGTTGAAGAGAAGGCCATGACAGATAGACAAATGAGTTCTCATTGGTGAAGCGCGAGGAGTTACTAACTTGTGAAAATTGAGAGGAGGATGACAAAAAAGAGTTGAAATTAGTATTGGTGACAAGTTTGACTTTGACCGGTCAAACTTGTCATTAGTTAAGTTAATTGTGTGATTAAGTTAATGATGGGTGTAAGTGTAAAGTTTTAAAACTTTTGGAACCCATCTGTAGAAAAAAAAACTTTTTTTTTAAAAAAAAATAATAAATTTTTTAAAAAAAATTTAGAATTTTTTTTTAAAAAAAAATCCAGTCGGGAGATTTCGGACTCTCCGCGACACGTCCGCGTCGCGGACTCGTCGCGCGGACACAGTTGATGAACTATTCTTGGTCCAAAATTGTAGCATTATTTTTTTCTGAAATCCGGGGTTTGTTTTTGTCATTTGTTTGGTTGGAATAACAAATATTGTTGTTTTGAAGCGTAGTCCATTGTTCGGGGAATTTTTCAAAGCCTTTATCTAAAAAATTTTAAAAATAATTTGCCCAAAACAGTGACCCTCCGCGACGTCTCCGCGTCGTGCACCTGCTTATTTTCTGTAGAGAAAATACTTCGTCATTTTTCGTTTGACCCGGCAGTTTTTTTTGAGAGTTTTTTTTTGCTAAACCAACATGTCTTAACATTTTGAAGGATGTGTAGGTGGCCGGTGAATTTTTCGGGGCCCGTAGCGAAAAATTCCAAAATTTTAGGGCACGAAAACAGTGACCCTCCGCGACATGTCCGCGTCGCGGAGGCGTCGCGCACCTGCTACGAAATTCCCAGCAGCTGCTGTAAAAATTTTGGGGCACGAAAACAGTGACCCTCCGCGACATGTCCGCGTCGCGGAGGTGTCGCGCACCTGCTACGAAATTTCCAGCAGCTGCTGGAAATAATACAGCAACTGCTGTAAATTCCCAGCAGCTGCTGGAAATAATACAGCAGCTGCTGTAAATAATACAGCAGCTGCTGTAAAAATTTTGGGGCACGAAAACAGTGACCCTCCGCGACATGTCCGCGTCGCGGAGGTGTCGCGCACCTGCTACGAAATTCCCAGCAGCTGCTGGAAATAATACAGCAGCTGCTGTACATTTCCCAGCAGCTGCTGAGAATAATCCAATAACTTGCCAACTTGCTATAACAAGTGAATTTTTCGGGGCCCGTAGCGAAAAATCCCAAAATTTTGGGGCACGAAAATAGTGATCCTCCGCGACATGTCCGCGTCGCGGAGGTGTCGCGCACCTGCTATGAAATTCCCAGCAGCTGCTGAGAATAATCCAGCAACTTGCCAACTTGCTACAACAAGTTCTAACAAAATGTTTTCCATCGAGTTATTTCTATTGTTGAATTAGACTAAATTCCTTATATTCGTCTGTAACGATGAGCACATGGACTAATTAATGGAAAAAGCCACCGAAATAAGTCTGATTTAGATCTGCCATCGTATTGTTTGTGTAAGTACTATCTCAATGTATAAGATCACTACTGATTCCACCTCAACGCATAAGATAAGTAGTAATTTATTACAAAACGTATCGACGCAACCAAGTAATAGTCACTTTACTTAGTCACCATCACTTACATATGCAATTGCTCAATAGATAGTTTATTACTTGTGAGTAAGCGAAGGCAATGTATAAGATCACTCGTGAATTTAGCATTTTATTTGAAGTCAAAGTAACAAAACTCAACTTATCACTACATATGGCTGATACCACCACCTTATAGTCATCTTCCTATAGGTACTAACGAAAAATCAAAGGTCGGGTCCAGCAGCTGCTGGGAATAATACAGCAGCTGCTGTACATTTCCCAGCAGCTGCTATACATTTCCCAGCAAATGTTGTACATTTCCCAGCAGCTGCTGAGAATAATCCAGCAACTTGCCAACTTGCTACAACAAGTTCTAACAAAATGTTTTTCATCGAATTATTTCTATTGTTGAATTGGACTAAATTCCTTATATTCATTTGTAACGATGAGCATATGGACTAATTAATGGAAAAGCCACGGAAATAAGTCTGATTTAGATCTGCCATCGTATTGTTTGTGTAAGTACTATCTCAATGTATAAGATCACTACTGATTCCACCTCGACACATAAGATAAGTAGTAATGTATTACAAAATGTATCGACGCAACCAAGTAATAGTCACTTTACTTAGTCACCATCACTTACATATGCAATTGTTCAATAGATTGTTTATTACTTGTGAGTAAGCGAAGACAATGTATAAGATCACTCATGAATTTAGCATTTTATTTGAAGTCGGAGTAACAAAACTCAATTTATCACTACATATGGCTGATACCATTACCTTATAGTCATCTTCCTATAGGTACTAACGAAAAACCAAAGGTCGGGTCCAGCAGCTGCTGGGAATAATACAGCAGCTGCTGTACATTTCCCAGCAGCTGCTGAGAATAATCCAGCAGCTTGCCAACTTGCTACAACAAGTTCTAACAAAATGTTTACTACCGCCATATTGACGCAATATATTATAAAACATATGGATTGTATATTATAAAACATATTGACTCAATCAAGTAATACTCAATTTACTTAGTCACTAGCACTTACATATGCAATTGCTCAATAGATTGCTCAATAGTTACCATCACTTACATGTACAATTAGTTACATAAGTTGATTGTATATTTTATTTGAAGTCGGAGTAACAAAACTCAACTTATCACTACATATGACTGATACCATCACCTTATAGTCATCTTCCTATAGATACTAACGAAAAATCAAAGGTCGGGTGCAGCATCTGCTGTACATTTCCCAGCAGCTGTTGTATATTATGATGACGATATCTTCTGGCTCACAATTTAATTCACAGCTACAAATAATTTGATTTACAAAATCCTCATACGAGATATCTCGATTCACAATCATTGCTATCGTCTCGACCATTTCTTTGTCTTTCCAACGCCAAATAAAACGATTGTTCGAATCAACTCATTCACCACGACAATCAACTCCTAATACTATTTTGTCTCCCACGGATGATCTTCAAGGTACCTATATGAGTAACAATTAAAAGCGCAACATGAGAAAAGTGTACAGAAATACAACAATTGCAACTACTTCATCATATGAAACCAACTTTGTCAGTCCAGCAGCTGCTGAATTCAGTCCAGCAGCTGCTGCACTCAGTCCAGCAGCTGCTGCACTCAGTCCAGCAGCTGCTGAATTCAGTCCAGCAGTTGCTGAACAGTCCAGCAGCTGCTGAACTCAGTCCAGCAGCTGCTGCGTCTTCCCCAATACGACCAAACTGTGCAAAAATGGCAACAATGGCCGAAAATTCAACAAAACCACAACACACAAATAAATAGCACCAAATACACTTATATCAGTCATAATAAGGATGGAAACTTACCTTTCAAGTACTTTCAAAGCCTACCCAAACAAATGCCCCAAAAAAATTGATTTCTTTTCACCCAAATTTGAAGCTCAAATCTTGTGTTGGGAAAATACTAACAAGAAGAAGAAGAAGAAGAAGAAGAAGAAGGAGGAGGAGAACAAGAACAAGAAGAAGAAGAACAACAACAACTACAACAACAACAAAACCAAACGAACCGATGAAAATGGAGGAAAAAAAATGCAGGTTATTGGGTCGCGGGAGCTGGGAGAGAAAGATGGAGGGTTTGGGGGTATTTTGGGTATTTTCTATTGGTGGGTTAAAGTGTAAAAAATTGAACTTGGGGACCTTTTTGAACATTGTCTTAAATCATTAACAATTAATTAAATTTTTGTCACCTACACCTAATTGTTAAAACTAGGGTCACTTTTTTTTAATTTCCAAAGAAAGTTGTCACCCTTAATTAAATGCCCCTACTAACTTACTACTAAGCTTAACCTCAAGTCCTCAACTAACAGCTTTGGATGGTGGTTTGCCATGGTTTCATAATGTATGGTACTGTATGGTATGGTATCGTACAGTACAATACTATATAATGTTTGGATAAGTATGAGTTGCTACTGTTTAATAATAATTTGTTGTTTAATTTGATTGCATGGTACTGTATCGTAACTTATAGATTTACAAAAATGTCCTTAATTAGTATAAATATTAAATTTATCAATTTTTTTAAAAAAAATACATAGAATCAAGTAGGGAAACATACAAGCTAATATATCTCAAACCATACAAACAACGTAAGAAAAAAAAAGTAAGAACTTTTTTTAAAAAAAAACTCAAAAAATAGGTTAAAACGTGAAAAAAAAATGGAGGCGAAAAAAAAGTTTCAAAAGTTGATGCGGAGAAAAATAAGTAAATAAAAAACAATACATATATTAAGATAAAGTTTAATAAAGAATAAAGGATAAATTAGAACGATTTAGATTTGAATAAGGGTATAATTAGAAAAAAAATAAGGAAACCATGGGATACCACCAAATTGGTGGTTTCAAAAAGTGAGGGGTTTCATGGTTACAGAACCATGAAACTAAACCATACCATATAATTAATGAAACAATCAAAACAAACGTAGTTCACTTAATAACCATACCATACCATACCATGAAAAACCATCATCCAAACAAGTTGTAAGGAGTTGAGTAGTTACTGTTAAACACTTACATTATTATCTATTAAATATAAAATACTGATTTAGCAAAAAGTATAAAATATGTATAATTAGTAGCACTAACATGATAAAGTGATAAATTAAAGAATAATATTTTTCATATGAATAAGCAAAATAATAAATTATAAAAAGACAAAAAATAAAATTTATTTGTTATTTTATTATCTAATTTTTTTCACACATATATATATATACTAGGTGGTATGTGCCCGTGCAAAGCACGGGCGGTGTGATTTATGGTCAGGCATTGCGCGGAAAAGCAGGATTGCGTTAGCGAACATGGAGATGTATCAGGAGAATGCGTATAATAGGGCGTAGAGAATGATAAGGGTCCGGTGTGAAGCCAAGAAGTAATTTTACAACGTTAGGATAATGTGTCGTACATTGTTAAGACACTGTTAAGGCTCTGGTCAATACATATAATTAGTAACAAAGTCCTAGCATGGCAGGAGGGCCTCATGCCCGGAAAGGGGATGCTGCGATGGAAGCTTCTGCAGTACAATCAGCTGAGGGTGTGAGCAGGTGTACCTGAATTCATTCCTGATCCTGTCAGCCTGCGAATGAGGAGGGAGCATGTTAGTTTATTAGCTAAGGCGAAGGTTTTGATTTTGTAGTCGCAATATGCCTCTGGGAAGAAGGTTGTGTGGAGTGAACAGACTGTTAAACGTAACATCAATGTCTAAAATTTTATGACCAAACAACAGTGAAATCATTGAGTAGCGTTGTTTATGGAAGGCTATAGCAAGGTAACGTAGGCAAGGAGGGAAGATATGCACGAAATTAAACAAAGGAACAACTGATTTGTGGTTGCTGACCACGTAATGAATTTTGTTGTTTCCTAGTGAATGACAATACCTACTATGAGTCTAGGCAGGCCTCAATGGCGGTCCAAGCAACGTTATGCGTTTGGAATAACGCCTGTTTTCCTAGCAGTTTCCCTCTTTTGGTAAGTCGAGGTAGGTGAATTGCAGCCTCAAATTAGGGACTTTGGATGTTTTGTGTGAGCTCTCATTTGTTGCGGGAACACGTAGGCAGAGGGTGGCGCGACATGTGTAGGTCCATTCTGTAGGGAACTGTGGTGGTGCATTTAAACCTTTAACTTCTTTGGGGAATTTCTAATAGTGGAGAGTAGAGGTGGAGCCTACGGAATTGGAGAGGAGGACTTCGGAGTATGAATCTTGGGAAGAAAAGCAAAAAGAGAAAGGGGAAAACCGAAGAATGAAGAGAGAGATGGATAAGTGAAGAAGGAAGAGGAGGAAAAAGAATTAGAGAAAGGGGATATGACCTACCTGAGTACCTTGGCGAAGGAGCGAGTAAGTGTTTCATAATTTTTACTGCCTTGTGTGTTCATGTTGGGGCTGGAAGATCCGCTTACCCTGGAATTGCTGTGGAGAATGTGATGATGCGATGGTGTTCAAGACAAAAACAGCAGCATGCGTCAAAATGTGTTGGTCTTTCCTGCTATCAAAACGTTTCCTTCATTCCCAGAGCCTGCGGTGTTTAAAGTGAGAAGGTTACAACGAATATTGTGGAAGGTGAAATGGTATTGGAGGATTTTCAGTGTACGTACCTTTTCCTGTACAAGGCAAAAGTGGTGACCCAAAAGACCTGCGAGCGCTGGCGCAAATGTGCAAGAGGAGGACGAAACGAAGGAGTTGTTAGTGTGTATCCGCGGGCAAGCGCTTGTGCCAACTTGGAAGGGGGTTGCATATATTACCTTTACTTGAGTTTCTGTGGAGTAGGTGGATCAATTTGTTCCTCGAGCTTAGCCTTGCTGCCCTTTTTTGTGGAGTCTGATGTTTCTTCAACTGTGGGGAGGACATCCCTTTTGTGGCGCTTGGTGATTGCATCTTTTTCACCGGGGCATGGTGAAAGGGTGGAAGCTGTCCTTTTTTCAGTGTTTTTTATGGACAGAACGAACACCTTTGCAGCGGCAGGACGTCCACTTCGTTGGAAGGATTTTTTTACCTGGATTCTGAAGACGTGGTCCTGTAGTTTCAGTTGATGTTCCTGTGTTGACAGTGGCTGCTGTTGAACGTGAGGAGCTGTTAAGTTATTTTTCGTGCATGAAGATGACAGCCGTAATGATATGTAGGAGTAGGGGACTGACCTCAGTGGTTGCGCGACTGTAAATTTCTTCTGCGGTGAGAGATAAGAGTCGTTCCCCTTGCTCATCAACAGTAATGCCTACTATGGACCCTGTGGCGTCCTCAAGAATTACCTCCAGGCGACATCTGTGGATAGATAGCCAAAACAATTACCAGGCATTGTATGTGTGGATATATAAGGAAAAAGTAATGTACAATATACTTTATGTGTATGGCTATGTATGCAGCAGCTCTGCCAAAGAACGGATTAGGTGATCTTTTGGGTGATAAAGCAGGAATCGTTGTCTGTGTGTGCGTGCACATTGACTTTTGCATTCAAGGTTAGAGAGTGAGTTACCTGGGAGCAAGCATGTTCTCCTCGTTGCAGTTGGTGCAGTGGAAGTTTCGTTTCCTCAGGTTTCTCACTTCCTGTCTGCAGCTGGGGCATGTAAGTACGTAGCAAGTGCTGAATTCCTTCGGCAGAGTTATCGTCGCCTCAACGGTGAAAGGTTGCCCCTGCGCAAACATGGTAGCGAAGTTAAAAGTAGTGGCATAATAGGTATTGTAAACTGTGTGGCATTAGTTGGTGTCTAAAGGGTGCAAACATCTTGTTGGGTGTGGACTTGGGCAATGGGAACTATTGTTTCTTCAACCGGAGCTGAGATGAGAGACCCTGAGTGCGACGTGCTTCGTACGGCGAAGGAGTTGAGCATCTCTGAGTTGTCTGCAATCCTATTGCGTAGGAAAGCGACCCAAGTTAACAAATAAAGGTTACACAAAAGCGAATCATTAGGTGCAGGCAATAATATTGTTTACCAGGCTTTCAGCTGGGAGCACTGTGAGTAGGGAGGATTTATCTGGATTGTTGTGTTGAACCGTGTTGTAAGTGAGGTGCCTACAGCGGTTAGGGTGTTCAATCAAGGAAGCATCTATGTAGACGTAAGCTTAGATTGTAAAGCATGTGGTAACGAAAGCCTTATCTAATTTAGTAGTGTGTACTTACCGTTGTACTTTGAAACGCCTACACGGCGTGCGAAGATGATCGGATGCTTTGGAAATTGGGCAAGGAGCGTTGTTCCCTCATCGTCGATAATATTGTCCTCCCATAGGGTGAAAGTGAATGCTTGCTTACTGTCATTTTGGTTGTTTTAAGGGAAAAAGGTCAAACATTGTTCAGTTAGGAGTAACAGGGTGAGAGTGTACATGTTCTGCGGGTAAACAACTGAAGCGCTACAATTTTAACCAGTGTCGAAGTGTTTGATGACGTACCTTGTGTCAATGACGATCACTTCCTGTAGCTTCCTGTGCATGCTGGATAGATACCTGGGCGGGTAGCAGTTTACAACAACGCACAGGACATCTGTTAACGTAGGAGAAGGATTAGTTAGAAGCATTGCTACTATGTATGTGCAGTGATAGGGTGAAGGAATCTTACTGAATTCGGCATTCCTGAGTTCTTCCTTTGTGCGCCGTGATGCCTCCGCAGTGATCTGTTGGAACGATGACATGTCGACAATAGTGGGTGGGGGCAGTACATCCTCCTCTAAGTCATATGGAGCGCATGGGTTGGCCGAGGCGGTCGCTGAGTCTTCCTTACCAATTGGATCGACAATGGTTTTCTTGTCAATAATCCATTCGTACCTGTGCACGGGCTTCTCATACCGCAAAGTAGGCGGCTGTACTCGGGCGCTCGTGATGAGGTAGGTGCGGAAGAGGCTGAATCTTTCTTGGTAAAGGGAGATGTCAGCCCCGTAAACGGTTGCCTTAACCTGGTTGTCCTGCAAGAGAGTCCTGTGTAAGCAGAATAAGCCGGGATCTTAAACGTAAAGCGAGATACAAAGTATCAAAGTTGCAATTACAGGTAACATGAGAAAGAGTGGTAATGATTTGAGTGTTATTAAAGTTGTGCTAGTTCTCTTGTGCAGCAATGTGGTGTTCATTCACTATTTCCTAATAGGTCTTGCTAACACTGGTGTTCATTACTCTAGTATATACCCTCTTTTTTTTTCCTTTCGAATTTCAAAGCATTGGTGATTGGTTAATGTTTCAGTAATGAGCAGATGATCCCCATATTCTATTGCATCTATGCTCTACAAAACTGGAAGTAGGACTTTGGCAGAATAACTGGGGCTTACATGTTGGGCGCAGGAGTTATTAGAAGTAAGTGAGCTTTCTTTTATATGGAGGGGGTATAACCAGGACATCCTTAAATTATTTGCAAGTTGTGGCTCCTAATGTTTCCACATTAAGTAATTCTTTTTGTAATTTACACCAAATGGTGCAAGGTCAGTTTGGAGTCTATTGGACAGGACGTGGCCTTTTAAATGCAATAACTGATTCAGGTGATATGGTCCCTTCCCTAGCTGGTCATTTTCATTTTTGTGGGCTATTTCCTTATTTTGAAGTCTATTGTTGTCCAAACATGTATGGTGGAATGTGCAGGTTTCCATATGAAAGTGGCCCCTATAATTCTGTTTGAAACCATTCAAGTAACTTTTCAAGCGGATCTGCTAGCATTTCCTTTCTGTAGTTAATCTTGTAAGGGTTCGTATCTCGAAATTTCTGAGATTCTGAGTTCCTAGGTGGAGGAATTTGTAGCTATATAAATCCTGATTAAGAACAGGGTGGACGATCTTTGGATACCCAAAAAGGGAGGGCCCAAAAATGTTTCTGTTTTCGAAGTAACCATGACGAAGAAATCTTCATTCGGATGTTAATCCATCGCTTTCTTGAATTACACATAATTTAGCACGGAAGTCCTAAGACTCCTAAGATAACACATCATTAAACATGAGGGCCTCCCGTATAGAATAGATCATTCATCAACAAAAGAGAATTCCTAAGATAATACATATAGCAGAAACAAGAAACTGACTGAAGCCCAAAAATGACTCTGCGAAACCTTTTTAGGAAGTGATGGCGCTAACATAACTGTTAATAGAGGCGTCATCCATCAGAGTAACAACAAGAAAAAGCTTCCCTTGGATGTTAATCCATGGCCTACCTGAATTACTCATCATTTAGGATGAAATCTTTCATGCTTAGAGTAAGCCAGTTGAGTAGAAGGATGAAGACTTCCAAGAGAATACATAACCTACTTCTTCTACGGACATTCATTAACGAAAGAGAGGTTATACTCATCTTTCAGAGTAACTATGCCCAAAAGCCTCATTTGTATGTTAATCCATTGATCACCTCAATTTCTCTGCACTTAGGATGTATTCCTTCATGCACTGACTAAGTCTAAGTAAGAGCTATTGGTTAGATCAGTAGCTGCGTGGGGCCCTCCACACCCAAAAAAAAAACCCGCAAAAATTAGTGCCAATCACCAAACAAGCAACATCAGCAAAATTTGCGTAACCTGTAAAATGAGATCAATCCCGCAAAAAATGTAAACACACTGCCCTGATCACAAAACATATGTGATTTACGCTTCTATTATGACAGGATAAACGGCGGTGCTCCTTCATAAATCAATGCAGCGTATTACATCATTTCGAGAATGAGTAATGAAACTACAGTTCAAAGTACAGGGTCGGGTTAATGGGTGTGTGGACTTCACCTATAAGGAAAACTAAGCATGTCAGCAACAAAGTAACTCAACAATATGTGGTAGTACTCAAATGCCTAGGTTTCTAGGCAAAGGGATACACATGTGGGAACGGGATTTGTGATTCGATGCAGAACTTCAAAACAGAGGAGACACCAAGACACAATCATCTCAGAAAATGAATGAGGTTCCCGATACAGTAAAATGGAAAAGTAGGGGTAAATAGTTTTAAGTATCAAAATGGAACCATATCTATCAAAGCAAAGAAAGTGGAAAACAGAAGCTGGAGTTCACATTCCTACAGTTTTACTCAAAGAAGGCATTTTAGGGTAACTCATCTTGTATCCGGGAGGGGGCCCATCGGGGTGGAGAATGGGTTTTTTAGGTGGAGCAAACCTGCACAGGCCCAAAAGCTGGAAGAGAACGTACCTGCTCATCCTGGAAGATCATATTCATATATTTAATCTTCCGTTCCTTACCCTCGCCTGGTTTCCGAATGTCAACGAGGCGCACCTTGCATGTCCAGTCCAACACCTCAGGTGTGATAGCATGTATGTGTAGACGTTGTTCCATCTGTTATAACCTGCCACCAAGAAAGAAGAAGATTAAGAAAAAGCAGTGTGAGTATTGCAAATCTTCCAAAGGAAGCAACACTAATATAGAAGCGTGTGTAGGGGTAACAAAGCTTGCTTACCCCAGGCCTGAGGCTTCCACAATCGGCTAGGGGATTAATCCGTCGTTATTGCAGAATGCCTTCTGGACAATTTCGGTATAAACAATGTTGTGCGTGGAATGAGTGTCAGTACTATCTGATGTTGGGGGCCTTATAATGATTTTTATACATTGAGAATTTTGTGCGCGGGATAAAGCAACGTAGAGCTGACCGTGTGAGAACACGGGTTCCCATAGGTAAATCCCGACAAATTCCAATGTTTGACCCTGCGCTTTGTTAATAGTCATAGCGAAGCACAAGTGAACAGGAAATTGGATCCGTTTGAAAGGGACCGGCACCTTGTCATCCTGAGGGGATAACAGAGGTATTCGGGGAATAAAAACATGTCTGCCCTTGAAATCGCCAGTGGCGATCTTAGCACTGATAATGTGGTCCTTGATAGCGCAGCAAACTAAACGTGTACCGTTGCACAGGCCCTCAGATGGGTTGAGGTTGCGGAGTAACATGATGGGGCAGTTTTCCGTGAGAACCAACCTATATGGTGGCAAACCCGCAGGGTTGAGTGTGTGCAGGAAATCCTCAAATTGATGTTGATCTTTTGGTTCCACAGTGATGTCGGTGGAAATGAATGCCTTTGACTCTGTGTGGAGTTGTTCGATTAGCATTTCGTTAATTTCGTTGACGAAATTATTTTTGGTTGTTAAGATAACACGGGAGGTAGCGTCGGAAGAGTTGGCGTGAGGCATTTGCAAAGTAGGGTAAATGTGTTTGAATAAAGCATGTAGGGAGTCTTTTTCAGTCGTGTAAGGAATGAGTAGAGATTCTGGAATTTCAATTTTGTTTTGTTCATTAATCCTCTCTTCCCCATTCCCAATTCGCAGTAAGTAGTCGCAGAAGGTGGGGTCGGTGCGTGCTCGCATGTTTTGGGTAAGGTAGAATTTTTCAAGGGCATTCCAAATTGGGGAATTTAGTAAGGATTCATTAATCAGTTCATCTTTAGTTCCACCCTTGACGACCGGTAAGGTTTGGCGGAAGTCGCCGCCGAAAACCAAGACTTTTCCACCGAAGAGCGTCTTTATGCCTGTAAGGTCTTGCAAGAGTAAGTCTAAGGTTTCGACAAGTTTTTTCTTAGCCATGGATACCTCATCCCATACTATTAATCGAGCATCACGGATTAAAGAGGCAAGTGAACTCTGTTTACTTATGTTGCAGCTGTAGTTTTCGCTGGTATTAATAGGAAGCTTGAAACGCGAGTGTGCGGTGCGGCCTCCGGGGAGAACGGAGGCTGCCACCCCTGAAGTTGCAGTGGCCAAGGCAATAAGTCCTTTTGATCTTATGGTTGCTAGCAAGGCACGATATAAGAATGTTTTCCCTGTTCCCCCTGGGCCATCAATGAAGAAAGCCCCCGATTCATCGCAGGATATGCAACAAAGGATTCTGTCGTAAGCCCTTTTTTGTTCACTATTTAGTTTTGTATGGAGGTTTGATTCCGCACTTGTTACGGTGATATTTCTTTCTAAGTGTACATCTCTACTTTCCTGGATAAGTCGGTATGTGCTTGAGGAGGATGCAATCTCGTCAGGTATAAGGTTGAATTCGTTAATATTTCGGCCCATGGACTGCAATATTTTGTTGACGTCAGTTATAACAAGTGCACGGACGTCAGCTTTCTGTATATGTGGTGTACGGGCGAAATCCTCAGACAATGAATTTTGAAATCTATTCCATAAGTCGTGAGGTGTGGATGGGTTGCAGTACACTAATATTGTTGCAAACAAATGGCGTAAGCTACGTGGCATCTGATAGTGAGCAGCTTCAACTAAGCAGTCAATCAAATTGTTATCAGAAGCCAGTAAGCCCCTTTTTTCAGCTGATTCTCTAAAAGTGCTGTAGGTAGTGCCATTTGCCGTAAGTAGATCTTTGTACGATGTAGGTGCAAGGATGTTCATGAGTAGAAGCCGGAGGTAGTATCTTTCCCCCTCCGTTGGATGACAGCTAACAATACGCCCAATGGCGTAGCTTTGCTTTCTGTAAGTCCACATTTTGCTGACATTTGACCAGACAAAATGTTGGGGAAAATCTTTGTACAACAAATGCAGTTCCTGGGCTGCTCTATTTTGTAGATTCATGCGGAAGAATTCCGTTAACATCGTTCTTGTATTACTGGGGTTCGTTAATATTGATGTTAGCGTTGCCGACGTCTTGAAGGAAATGAATTGTTGGTTTTCAAGATGTAGCTGTAGGTGGTAAACCGTGGGGTGTAGTTCGTTAATCAGGAAGGCAAACAGGCGCCACATAGCTTCGGGTGGTGAAACCCATCTTGCTGAGCGGTATTCCTGTATTTCATCTACCTGGGCAGCGGAGTCGTCCGTTTGAACTGTGAAGCTTATTTTGTCGTGGCCTTTGCAGATTTATTTGTAGATATATTTGACGACTTTAATATCTGCACAGATCTCTACGTTTACATGGCAGTTGAACTTACATAGGAGATAGGGGTTGTATGGAACCACCCAGGCGTTGTCAAGATATTGGTTCCTAACTTTGACCATATGCTTATTATCTCGCCTTCTATAAATAGGGTATGAATTTTCCCCCTTTGAAGTTTCGGGAGCATATTTTTTGGGATATCTGAACTTGCATTGCCCCTTTTTTCGCATGCATGAATTAGTAGGATTTAACTGTCCACACGGACCATGCATCATATGCCTAATAACCAGGGAATGTAGGTAGTCATCATTAGTGGAGTCGGGTAATTCAGCGCAAACAACTTTGTCGTATGCTTGGGGAGTTAGCAATTTATAATCGTCAGTTAGTATAATAAGGAAATGTGCATGGGGCAAACCCCTTTTTTGGAATTCTATAGTGTACATGTAGGCCGCCACCTTTCCAAATAGTTTCTTTTTAACAATATCGGATTTTAATTCTTCTACTTTGGCTCTGAATACTCGGCTTATTAAGTCAGGTCTATTCTGTGTTTCATCTGTAGGGTGTAGAAGGTTTGTTATTTCAGGCCACGAAGGATTGCAAGTCATTGTTAGGAATATGTCAGGTTTCCCAAAGTGTTGCACCAATGCGATGGTATCCATGTAGCGCCGGCACATATCCCTTGGGCCTCCCGTGAAGCTGGCAGGGAGGAATGTTTTTCTACCAATATTAGAAACCTCTCTTTCTCCGATTCGTTGAAGGTCCATAAGTCCGGCAAGGACTTCAGTTCGGAATAAGTCCTGGTTAAATAACAGGAAGTCCAATCGTTGTGTCTCAAGTTTTATGTATTGGTCTACTGAATATTGTTGGAATAATCTTCCGGAATGTAAGGGTGCGTTGTCCTCAGTAGGTCGAATTTGAAGTTTGTAGCAGTAGTACTCACGGCAGGACACAGTATTTTTTTTAGCCCTTGTCGTCTGCAGAACTGCCGCCTCAATGTTGAGGAAGCCATCAATGGATGATGTAGTGGTGATGCTGGGAACGCGCCCGAAGGTTTGGCCGTTCCGATTGCTGGAGCGCCTAGTGGTGGCTGCGGTCTTTTGTATGCCGCAGTGCCAGCCGCTTTCACCGCGCGGAAATAACAGGGTGTATTGTAAAGGATCGTAGCAGCTGTAGTAATAATGAACAACTTGGTTGCTGTTATCGTGAGTGTACACACGAATGTGAGGGGTTGAAGCAGGACTTTCCGACTCTTGGTCAGTCCATATGGCTGCGACATCTGAAACGCTGGGTAAGTTGTATGTTCGCTGGTCCAGAGTAGAGTCACACTTAAGAGCGATGTAGAAGTTAGATAAGTCAGGAAGTTGAGTAAGAGATTTAAGAAACGCAGAATATGGATTAATTCTTAGAATATTTAGCAATTGAGTAATTACGTATTTGTTAAGGTGCTCTGAGAAGCCTAGTTGACTGAGTCGTTCAGACTCATTGTCGTAGAAATAAAGTTGTATATTCTTGCTCTATTATCGGAGGCGGTGAGACTGGGCAGGAAATGGTACATTTGTCCCTGAACTTTGAAGGTGTAGATACCTTTAGTCCTGGCAGCTAACACTTTGTCATATTTAACTCCAAGCGACGTGAAGGCGAACATGTTATTGTATGTTCTAATGTATGTGCGGAAATGGGTGGACTCTTCAGAGCTGTCCTGGTAAAGGCGTTTCAACTCTGTAGGTAGCTGGTGTGATACCAACTTTATGGAGCCGTTGCCGCAGCAGAAACCAGGGCTTTCATATTGGAATCTTACTGCTGCACGGAACCTGCAGCTTGGAACGGCCGCTAAAATTGCTGGACAGCAGGGCAAAGGTGCTATTCCGGGAAGAGATGTGTCCCGCATTTGGCTCCTCTGACCTGGAATGCAGAGGAGACGTAAGGAGTAGAAGGATATGTACAAAGACGGAATTGGAGCATGCTCTGGACAAACCTGTTTCTGAAGCAGCAGGTTCACCTCCTCGGACCTGCCCATTCGGTGAACAGGTTGCATGTGGAGTCCGCGAGCAAGCAGGCGGGTGCGTTGAGCAACTGGCTACAGGATTTTCAGAGGGAGGATGTTTTCTTGCTGCGTACCGAGCGCGGCGCTGCTCGAGAAGAGCTGCCTTTTGCACGGGTGGCATATCTTTATAGGTTGTACGGCGCCGAACATTTCGGGCCATTTGGGAAGCAGCCTGAGTTTCCTTCTCTGCAGACATTAGCCGGGCCTTTTTTGGGGTAGGTCAAAGCGCGGTATATTCCTACAGTAGATATACATGTTCTTAGGTGCATGTGAAATGTTAAGCAACTGACGCGTTGCTGCAGAATGCTATGTACGTAGATGGTGTAGCAAGTATGCAACAAAGCATGACGTTCTGGTAAGTCAGTCTTCCAGAGACAGCAGGTCTGAGTAAGAACGCGGTTCCTGTGGGAATCGGGAAACGGTATATGAATTTTCTAAGAGGGACTGCTACTGGAGCAACAACGGCCAGGGCAACCGAAGGTGCTTAGGATGAGCCGGCTAGCCCAAGCAGCTGATATCATCTGATTCCACCAACTAACATATGGTGATGTATGTGGAGGAGTAATGTTCGGGGGGGGGGGGGGGGGCACCCTGGTTTTACGTGTCACTTAGTAAATTGAGAGCGCGCTAGTAAAAAGTCCACTAAGGACTCATCTGCAGGAGTAACGTTCACGTGGGAGGATGTATAAATTGTAGGAGTAACGTTCACGTGGGAGGATGTATAAATGACAGCAAACCCATCATTGAAGCAGCGGGAGGACAAGGTAATCAGCGCATCAGTTTGAAGGCAAGGTAGAGGAAGGTTGTTTTTGGCATTCTCATTGGCACCAAGAATCAGAGGTGGAGAAGAGGGGGCCTCAGAAAAACACAACAAGCATAAAACAATATTAACCAGGCACAGGTAATGAAACCCATCAATGAAATCAAACGTGGGATTAAAGTAAAAGGTAAGAGAAAGAACCTTGACGGACGCTGAAGCAAGCACAAGCAAGCTAGTTCCAAATGTAAGATCCCTGTGTAGGAAGATGCTGCAATTCTTTCTGAAAATGATGACCCTGGAAAAAGTCAGGAGGAAAAAAGACAGCTCGGATCGCAGAGCCGAAAATTAACAATGAAACAACGCATGAAAACAGCAAGACAAGGTGCAACAAAGCATGTGTAGCAGTCTCGGACGTAGGTGGAATTTATTATCACAACTACCACCAATTTTAAGGTCACTTATATTCAAAATTTCTGTTGATCTAGTTATCTGCCTGCAAGCAATAGCAGCATAAGCATGTTGCTTAGACTCTCAAGAGTTGATGCCACATCTATGTCAGTTCACAACGCCTCAAATGAAAGAGTGGCGCAGCAATTCAGACCAAATGAGTATCCTTTTTGACGAATTAGACACGTGTTGAACCGTAGAAAAGATAATAGAAGTTAGCATACATTTCGAAACATGTATTAATTAATCAGTCAGTATGATTTGCGGGGAAAAGAAACTATCTGGTATGGAACATATATCTGTACATTTCATTCAGGCAACGTGAAGTAAACTACATCGCTCGAGTTTAAGGGAAGCTATACAGAGCAGTCACTAATATTTATGCACGAAAGCTGAAGAAATAATTATTCACGAAGAACTCTAGTGCAAATCATAGAACTCGTATGCCGTTATAGCTAAGTGCCTTACTAACAAAAAACAGAGAAGTCCCCTGACCAAAGCTAACACCAAATCCCGCAAATAACCTTAGAAGGAAGTTGCCCCAAAATCAAACACACATAAGCCCAACCTTTACCTCATCAGCTAGCATTCACATAACATTGGACAACACTGTCATAGAAAATAATTTCATGTACATTTTACAATTTAAAATTTCTTATGCAAGGTCAGTGCACAAGGACCAGCCTTTAGCAACTAAATCAAGTAGAAACACTGTACTTCCAAGAGAAGAAACTGTCAGTAATATGTTCAAAATCACGAAATGGTAACAGCTCTAGTCTGGAACAACATAGGCAACAAAATAAGTTGAAGCATCAAGGAAAGTTAGAACTTCTGTAACTCAAAGGGGAGTGAATCCGAGATATGCCACAACATTATCTCCAGCCCAAGTCCCTGTTTTGGCTGAAGTATCACTTCGCTGTCCGAAAGATGAAACGTTTCATCTTCTGACCGAGGAAGGCAGTGTTTTCTAGTTTCAAAAACAATGTACAAGTAATCCTAAGGATGCAGCAAGTACAATTCATGTCAAACCTGAGAACAGCAACAACTACAAACATGGGCGTGCAGAAGAGGAATGCTATCGCTACTCGGACAAAGACAGAACTATTAGTTGCTCAACTAACAATTAAGCTAAACTTAATGGTCAATAATGGTTAAATGGAAGTTAATGTTGCGTCACGGCAATCTATATCTACCACCATCGGCATACTGGAACAAGAGAAATTAAAATTTTAAGAAGTTAAGACAAAGTGTGAGAGTTCCCAACCTAAAGTATTTTCATGAAAGTCACCAGATATCACCGCGGTAATACGGAACAAATCTCATTTGGCTCCCAATTCTGTGGGAGCAATCACACTACATACATCCATAGTTGCGCTGAGTTTAAAACCTTGTTGCGTGAAGCAACTGACCCAGCAAAAAGTGAACATGCAACCCCCCCTAAAAAAATTTAAGCAAACCGAAGGATTCTAGGCCGTTAACCCGAAGAATCAAATAAATTCTCCAACCACGCCAATTAATGAAAGAGACATTGAGGGCCCGAAATAAGAGGAGCAGCAACAAGTAAAGTGCAACCCAAAAATCAGCTAATTTGGCGCATTACCAATAAACCCAAGAGGTGACCTCGGGAAGGGAAAATTTCAGCATGCACGGTGAAATGGCGAGGGGGAAACACAGGTACTTGCTAATCTTAGACTCCCAGCAGCACAATTTCAACTACGGAGGAAGCTTTTGGGCAACGGTAAAACATAAGAACATGAATAAAGACACAAATCGAAGGAATACCCTTGTATTTCGAAGTATGGGCTACAATGGAATCAGGGATAAACGTATTTGAAGAAGGGAACAAGAGGACCAAGAGGAAAAACCATACACACATATACATGGGAGAAGCAGAGAAACAGTTTATCCTAGCTGAATTCTTGAAGGAAGAATCAAACCTCAATCGAAGAAAGAAGCGGAGAAGAAAATCAAACCTTGAAGAACACTGATTCCTCGATGGAGAGCAGAAGCGCAGGCGTAAATTTCCAGCACCAAGAACTGAGCACACTGCATGCATATGGTGCTTCTTTTGGGAGAAAACGGACAAGAAGAAAGACGTGTACAATACGAACAGGGATTGGCTGCTGCGGACGGTCGCTAAATGACCAAGGAATTAAGCGTTATTACGATACTGCCACTCAACATAAGGGCCTAAGAAAACGTTTTATTACCAGAATGCCCTTGGTCGTCCCTCAAAAGCACCACTTATTAATTGCTTAAATATATAAAACCACCCATCCATCTCCCCCTCACTGTTCTGCATGCTTAAAAATATTTTCAATACTTAAACTTTATATTATTTTCCCAAAGAGTAACTCACAATTGGAAAATTACCCATACAAATTATCTTTATTATTTTAAAGATAATAATATTACCCAACTATTACTGTTTATCTCAAAATCTATATCTATCTATATTTATCTATCTATTTCTTTATATTTATTTATTTATATATTTATCTATCTATCTATACTTTATTAAAAGCATGAATGCCCTTAAAAATGTTGTTTGAACTTTTTGTCATTCATTAAAAGTCTCTCCTTTAAACAAAATTGTCTTTTCACTATTTTTTTTAATTTATTATTTAATTATTTATTTATTTAATTTCAAGATTCACTTTTAAATTAGAATTTCTTTATATTTAGAATTTACTTTTGATTTTGGACTATTCTACATAAATAATTAATAAAAAATTTGACTATCAAATATTTTGTTAATAAAAGTATATAATATAACAAATTTGAAAAGAAATAATTTCAGTAAAATTATGTTGGAAATATTAAACTAATGCTTTTATATTTAAGAATTTTTTGTTACATTAAATTTTAGTCAATTAATTATTTAACTTTTAACTATTCAACTCTAAATTATTACTTTATGTATTCAAAAGTTATTAACATATCTATATTATAAGGAATTGAATTAAATTTCCCATCTTTGTTGTATCACAATAGAGTAAACTATTGCATCAAACTAATAATATTTATTTAATTCTATTTATATGAATATTATATTTATTTAATAATAAGTACTATTTATATATAATTTGTAAACTGACATGGCTCATACATGCAAAGCACGTAGGCTAATCTAATACTATATTAAAAGCATGAAGGTTCTTAGAAAAGTTGTTTGAACTTTTTGTCCCTCATTACAAAATCGTCTTTTCACTATTTTTAAAATTATTATATTATTATTTTAATAATATTAAATATATTAAATATAAAAACTAAAAAAAAACTTTTTTTATTATGATTAAATTCCGACATAAAGAATTCTTTTTTCGATTAAAATAGATTTGATCCAGAAAGAAAATAATAACTGAAAAAAACCTTTCAAATAATAATAATTGAAACAACAAAAAAAGTTAAAAATCGTCCAAAAAATAAGCACAAACTTTTAAAAAATTATACTTGATCTAAGAAGAAAATAGTCAAAAAAAACTTTTAAAATAATAATGAAAAAAGTTTTTTTTTTAAAGGAAATGTCCCGAAATGAAAAAAAAGGTAAAAAATTATCCAAAAAAATATGTTACGTTAAATTTTAATTAGTTTATTATTTACATTCTAATTATTCAACTCTAAATTATTATTTTTTGTTTAAAAAAATTATTAACATATCTATATCATAAGCAATTGAATTGACTTTCTTATTTCACAATAAACTAAACTATTGCATCAAACTAATAATATTTATTTAATTTTATTTACATGAATATTATATTTATTTAATGGCAAGTACTATTTATATATAGTTTTTGAATTGACGTGATACATAGGTGCAAAAATATGTACACTGAACTAGTATACTAAATATCTTAAAAGTCACATTCTATTCTAGTTGATGTGTTATGTCATTAAATCATCATCTTTTTAAAATATAGATAGACATATTTAACCCATCAAACAACACATTTATAATTATATTATCGCAATAAATACTAGGCTGATAATTATTATCCTATTAATTAAACCAATTTTAATTAGCACGTGACTTTTAAAAAAAAAATTATAAGGAAATCTTACGGAGTAGCCTCACTAAAATTCATCTACTCAATCACAAACTCTTTTGTTGTTGTAATCATATAAAATTTATTAAAATATAAATTTTATAAAATGATTCAAATTATATTAAAATCAAAATATATTAGTCGAAACAAATATTGTGGATTAATATAATTGGTTTTTTTTTATTAAGTCCAATAAAGTGTGGATTTAACTAAAAGCCCAGATTCAATTATTTGGGCTACAAAAGATAACTCGTTTTATTAGGCCCAATATCCTCTCATCCAAGAAGCTCATCTTGGTGCCACGTGTCAAATGACGTGGCACGCCAAGTCAAACAAAGAAGCCAATAAGACTGTGCCATGTGTCAAAATGACAGGCCCATTTAATTAAGGCCCAATATGTCATATCACTTAAATTTGATTGGCCGGGAGAAAGCATGATTCCATCATGACTCATCTATTCTACAACTATATATTGTCATATATATTCCAAAGTGCATCAAGAATTTTAACAAAAAGTTAGAGAGAGCTCATGGATCAAACGCCACAAATTTCTCTACAAATTTAAGAAATCAAACATTCAAGTTCAAGAACAAGCTTAAAAGCTCTTGAACTCAAGAACAAGATCAAGAACAAGAACAAAATCAAGATTCAAGATTGGATTCAAGAACAAACTTCAAATTCAAGAACAAGCTCGAGCGCCTTTGAATTTACACTTGAAAAGGCGAATCAGAGGATTCATAGAGATTGTAACATTCGCATATTGAAATCAAATACTACGATTGTTGTGAATTTTTGTTCTTGATTATTATTTTTCTGACTCGAATTTTATCGTCTACAAATTCTGGCACGCCCAGTGGGACAATCTTTACCTCTCATCTCAACTTTTCGAGAATCTAAGAACACTGAAATAACTTCCAAGAAGATCTCCCAATCAACGTCCTCCAAGGTTGCTGATTCTAAATTCTCAGCTGAAGTAGAGGGAATCTTGGGTGTCACTTTTGGAAGCATTGGAGCTTTTACAAGAAGCAAAGCTACTTTGCTGGGACAATAAACGTTGTGAATATCGTCCGCACTAAGTCCTGGTTTTGGATCTTCAACCCAAAGGGAGCGAGGTCCCCTGCAAATGCTTCAGAAGGAGGAAGCAGTATTGCGGAGAAGATCAAGCAAACTTTGCCTCTGTTTGAGGTCTCTAGTTCCAGGAACTCCACTGCAAAGAAAGACCAGGACTCGTCCAATGAATCTTCTCCATACGCATCGCGTAATGTGAGTCCTTTCAAGATCAACTTCCACAATAATCCATGCTACTCTTCAATTCCTCCAACAGTCATGCAAGCGATGACAAGGAACAGCTTGCAAATCTAGTAAAGATGGTTGAAGGATCGACTAAGCATATGCAATACAAAGAGACTCGCATCGATAAGTTGATGGACAGGGTAGACGGTTTACTAGATGGGGGGGGGGGAGGGGGAATCTAGCCATGCACCTTGAAAGGGTATTGAGATTCAAGAGACTAAAAATCCTGTAAAGCAAGGACCAACTATCAAGGAGCTGCCAGTTTCTGCCGAAGGAATTATCCCACTTGATCAATTAAAGGATTTCATTAAAGGGACCATTAAAGACAAGTGTGAAGTCTCCATAAAGTCTTCCCATACGTATGCTAAGCCTTACACTGGAAGGATTTATAGCCTCAAAATGCCTGCCGGTTATCAACCCCCTAAATTTTAGCAATTTGAAGGCAAAGGAAATCCAAAGCAGCACGTTGCACACTTTGTGGAGACATGTAATAATACGGGAACCTATAGGGACCACCTCGTCAAACAATTCGTCCGCTCTTTGAAAGGGAACACCTTTGACTAGTACATAGACCTTGAGCCTCATTCCATTGACAGTTGAGAGCAATTGGAGCATGAGTTCCTTAATCGCTTCTATAGCACAAGGCGCACGGTGAGCATAGTGGAACTCACAAATACTTGCCAAAGAAAGGATGAACCTGTCATCAACTTCATAAATCGATGAAGGAACACGAGCCTTAATTGTAAAGACAGATTTAGTGAAGCTTCTGCTATAGAAATGTGTATCCAAGGGATGCACTGGGGGCTTCTGTACATCCTACAAGGGATCAAACCTATGTCTTTTGAAGATCTAGCAACTCGTGCTCATGATATGGAGTTGAGCATGTCTTCTGCCAAAAAAGATGAAAATTCACGATCCTCGCAAAGGAAAGGACAACTAGGAACCCAAGAAATGGAGCAAATTTGTGCCCAGGAATGACAACAAAGAATCCATAAATGTTAATATGTCTCTTGTGAAGTTAACTACAAAGGAGAGTAGGAAACAAATGTTAAGACGACTTTTCAAGATCGTTCAAACCAAAAGCTAACCTTGAGAGAGATGCAAGAAAAGGAATACCCTTTTTCAAATTCTGATGTTCCTGAAATTTTTGAGGAATTAGTTGAGTTGAAGCTCATTGAGTTGCCAAAGATGAAACGACCCGATGAAGCTGGGAAGACTGATGACCCAAATTATTGCAAGTATCGAAAAGTGTTTTGTATTCAAAGACAGGGTTATGCAATTGGTTAATGAAAAGAAGATTATCCTTGATGATGGAAGCACAAGCTCTAATCAAATCTATATCATGTTCGACTCGCTTGACCTAGTTTAAGTATGTACACCTGAAGAAGAAGGGCCATTAGAGAAACAAAAATACCGTACAGATGATGATGAAGGTTGGATTCTTGTGACTAGGCGGAGACGCAACAAGATAAGACCACAGAAAGAATCACTTGAACAGCCGATCAGACAAAGGATGGTAAAGAGAGCAAGAAAGCAGAAGCCGATCAGGTGTCCAAAGGGGCCAAATGTGGAAATGCATCACCACTAGAAACCGCGACGTCCTGTGACCTTGGGGGAATTCTTACCAAGCTGGTTCTGCATGAAGACCACTCTAGACAATGTTGAGGCATCATGCTTCAGTGCTGACCAGGGAGAGACAATAAATTGAACTTCATCAAAGGTGTCCCCTGCTAACAAAGATGAAGTGGTGGGAGAAATTCCATCAAAGGCATCTCTGCCACCTTTTGAAAAGCCTGTGGAACCCTCTTTTCAAGAAGTACACGCATGTGACACAAAGATCACATTTACAGACGAGGATCTTCTATTTGGTCAAACTCTACACAATCGTTCTTTGTAAATGGTGGGTTACGTGTTAGAGAAGAGGATAAATAGAATTTTGATAGACGAAGGGTCTGGGCTCAACATTCTACCCATCCACACATTGGAAGATCTTGGCATCACGACTGAAGAGCTTAGCAAAACCCTTTGTTGATACAAGGATTCAATCAAGCGGGCAGAGGTCTATAGGCTCGATTAAGCTAGATATTCATATGGATGATTTTTGATCAAGTCCATGGATACGTGTGATTGATGCAAAGACTTCATATAATATATTGAGATGGCCTTGGGTGCATGAGAACAAAATTGTCTCATCTTCTTACTATCAATGTCTGAAGTACCTCGAAGATGGATTTGAAAGGAAAATAGTTGCTGACAATAATCCTTTCACTGAAGTGGAGTCACATTTTGCCGATGCAAAGTTCTATTTGAAGAGTTATATCGTGAAAGGGGAAAGGTTTGAGGGTGTCAAACCAACCAAGTATGATATGCTTAAAAGTGAAGCAACCAATGTGACAATTGAAAGGGCCAAGGTTGATACATGAGAGCCTAATACGTGTCCAAATAAGGGGAAAAGCATTCCCTCGAAAAGAAAGCCACCCCTTACACTTTGTTATGTCCCAAAGGTGAAGAAAGAGGAGGGTCAATCATCTGATGTACAAGCGAATGTACTAGGACGGTTAAGTCTTCTTATCAAACGGATCAATGCAATAAACTTGTCTACAAAGCTGTTGGGAAGTTTTGTGGCTCAAAATCCGCCATAAGATACATCACTCCCCATAAAACGTAGAGAAGGCTTTGATTCAAATGCTTACAAGTTACTTGCAAAGGCTGGATACAATCCTGATGAGTCGTCTAGGCTAGGGAAACTCCCATCGGAGGCCACAACTAGGGAAGCACGTGAAGGTTTAGGCTATAGTCGACTGCCACCAGTGCGCATCTCCATAAGAAGGGCAAGCAATAACTATATCACTGTAGAAGACGAGTGTGCTTCTTCTAATAAACGGCCTTCTGTCTTTGATCGACTTAGAAAACCTACTGCAAGAACTTATGTGTTCGAGATGTTAGGTCCATTGAAGGAGAAGAATAATAAGCATCGAAGAAGTCACCTAAGGGTAACAACGTTTCCTTCACCTATGATCCAAAAGGATTTCGAAAGCATAATTCCTTCCAAGATGAAGCGGCGAGTGGAACTCGTAGTTTTATGTAAAGAGGTACTGAAGGAGAAGGCTCACACTGTGGTGTACACCAAAGAGTGCGAGGAAGATGAAGAAAGCATAGGCTCCTCATGTCATGTTACAACTCAGATTGAGAACGATGCCTTGTGTCAACTGAGAATTGATGAAGAGCTTGGAGGTATTGTTTGGTGCCATCATATATCTATTAATGATAATGACCCACCAGAAGAGGAGGACGTTGGAGATGCTCCACCAGAATTTGAAGAGGGACTGAAGACCACGATCGATCCCTTAAAAGAAGTTAACCTTGGCACTGATGAACACCCAAGACCAACTTACTTGAGTGCTTTCTTAGAAGCTGATGAAGAAATGACTTATATGGATATACTCAAAGAGTACAAGAATGTCTTCGCTTGGAGCTATAAAGAAATGCCTAGTTTGAATCCCATGATTATGGTCCATTAATTGGCAGTCAGGCACGACGCTCGTCCTGTCAAGCAAGCTCAAAGACGCTTCAGGCCGGACTTGATGCCATTGATTGAGAAAGAAGTTAACAAACTCATTGAGGCAAGCTTTATTCACGAATTTAAATACCCCACGTGGATTTCAAGCATTGTTCCCGTAAGGAAGAAGAATGGCCAAATTCGAGTTTGCATTGACTTTAGAGATCTCAACAATGCATGCCCTAAAGATGAATTCCCACTACCTATTCCCGAGTTGATGATTGATGCTACAACTGGCTATAAGGCAATGTCATTCATGAATGGTTCTTCTGGCTATTACCAAATTCGCATGTCACCAAAGGATGAAGAACTCACAGCATTTCGTACGCCTAAAGGCATTTATTGCTACAAAGTGATGCCTTTTGGTTTGAAGAATACTGCATATCAAATGGCTATGCAAAATATATTTGATGATTTACTCCACAAAAATGTTGAGTGTTATATTGATGACTTGGTGGTGAAGTAAAAAAGAAGGAGCGACCATTTGAAAGACTTGAGAATGGTGTTTGAGTTGCTTCGAAGATATCAACTGAGGATGAATCCACTAAAGTGTGCCTTTGGGGTTGCTTTTGGAAAGTTTCTTGGCTTCATCGTGCGACATCGAGGGATTGAGATTGATCAAGCCAAAGTCGATGCAATTTTTAAAATGCCTGAGCCTCAAAACATTCATGAGTTAAAAAGTCTCCGGGGAAAATTAGCCTACTTGAGGAGGTTCATCTCGAATCTAGCTTGAAGATGCCAACCATTCAGTCATCTCATAAAGAAAGGTGTCCCTTTCAAGTGGGATCAAACGTGTAGCAAAGCCTTTGAAAGTATCAAAACATATTTGGCAAAACCTCCGATCTTGGCAGCTTCTATACCGGGAAAGTCGCGGATACTTTATATTGCCGCGCAAGAAAGGTCTGTGGGAGCCTTACTAGCCCAAGAGAATAATGAAGGCAAAGAAAATGCCCTTTATTACTTGAGCAGAATGATGACATCAAATGGGTTGAATTATTCACCAATCCAGAAGTTGTGTTTGGCGCTGGTCTTCTCGATTCAAAAGATGAAGCATTATTTTCAAGCTCATACTATCCATTTTATTTCTAGAGAAAATTCCATCAAATTTGTTATATCGAAACCAGTCCTCAGCGACCGACTAGCAAGGTGGTACCTTCAGTTCCAACAATTTGAGATTGTGTACATCCCTCAAAAAGCTGTGAAGGGACAAGCATTAGCAGACTTTTTGGCGGACCATCCTATACCAGATGATTGGGAGTTAACTAATGAGCTTCCTGATGAAGATGCAATGGTCATCGAGATCTAACCCCCTTTGAAAATGTTCTTTGATGGGGCTACGCATCGTGGTGGAGTTAGTGCGTGCGTAGTGTTTGTCACTTCACAAGGAGAGGTCTTACCATTCTCCTTTACATTGAAACAACGTTGCTCAACAATGTTGCAGAATATCAAGCACTAATACTTGGACTCAAAATGGTCGTTGACATGAAACAATTGCAGTTGCAAGTTTTTGGTGATTCTCAATTGGTGATTAAGCAACTCTTGGGAACCTATGAGGTCAGGAAGCCTGAGCTGCGCTCATACCACTGTTATGCCCAAAGTTGATAGGACGGCTTGGAGATGTGACCCTCCAACATGTGCTAAGGAAGGAAAATAAAATGGTTGATGCCTTGGCTGTTCTATCCTCAACCCTGACTCTTCCTGATCAGACTCAAGTTACTATCTGCCAAAAATGAGTAGTATCACCGTTGGATGAAGGTGAGCATATGGAGAATAAGCTTGAGCATGTTTTCGCAGTTTTGAAGCCAATAAAGAGGACTGGTGACAAGCTATCATCAACTACTTCTGTTATGGGATACTTCCAGAAGATGCTAAAAGAAGAACTGACATTCATCGTCGAGCACCTTGTTTTCTCTATTACAAGGACACATTTATAGGAGATCATTTGAGGGAATGCTTTTGCGGTGTTTGGGGGAGGAAGAAGCGACTCAAGCCTTGCAAGAGGCACATTCAGGAGTGTGTGGATCACATCAGTATGGGCCAAAGCTCCACTTTCACATAAAAAGAATGGGGTATTATTGGCCAACCATGGTAAAAGATTGCTTGGATTATGCTCAAAGGTGCAAAGCTTGTCAATTCCATGCAAACTTCATACATCATCCGCCTGAAGTGCTACACCTTACTATTGCATCTTGACCATTCGATGCTTGGGGACTGGATGTTGTTGGACCACTGCCAAAATCTTTTGGTGGACACTTGTATATCTTGGCTGCGACAGATTACTTCTCAAAATGGGCCGAAGCTGTAGCTCTCAAAGAAGTCAAGAAGGAGAATGTTGCAAACTTTATTCGAGTAAATATTGTCTACCAATTTGGCATTCCACGATGCATAATAACAGATAATGGCAAGCCATTTGATAACAAGTTGATGAATAAAATATGTGATCTCTTTGGCGTCAAGGAGCGGAAATCTTCTGCGTATCATGCCGTCGCTAATGGTCTAGCCGCAGCATTCAATAAGACTCTATGCAATCTTTTGAAGAAAGTGGTCTCTAAGTCCAAACGACTGGCATGAAAGAATGGAAGAAGCCTTGTGGGCAAATAGGACGACATATCGTACACCGACTCAAGCAACCCCATATTCGCTTGCTTTTAGAGTTGAAGCGGCCCTGCCACTTGAGCATCAAATACTGTCCTTAAGACTGGCTATCCAAGAAAGGCTAACTGAGGAAGAAAATGCTCGACTACGTCTTGCCGAGTTAGAAGCACTTAATGAGAAGAGGTTAGAAGCCCAACAAAATCTTGAATGTTATCAAGCCCGCTTATCTCGTGCTTTCAATAAAAAGGTTCGCTCGAGGTGTTTTCAAGTTGGAGACCAAGTTCTCGCAGTAAGAAGGCCCATCATCACTTCACATAAATCTGGGGAAAATTCACCTCAAAGTGGGATGGACCATATGTAGTGCAAGAAGTATACTCAAATGGTGCTTATAAGCTTGTCGATGCAGATGGTATGAGGATCGGCCCTATAAATGCAAAATTCCTTAAAAGGTACTATCCTTAAGGAAATTATGCTCCTTGAAATTTAGGTATAAAAATGCAACATACTCCTGGCCCCCAAGAGTATAAACTGTGTACGACACCCTAAAAAAAAGCACTCTCTCTCAGAACTACGTTGTGACTTGATCCTCTTCATTGAGGTACATAGGCGCTTGGAATTACATTCCAAGTTCAGTTGCATGAGTGTTAAAAAATCATATGTCCCTACTGGATTCCTTACGGGGGAAAAGCTCTATGGAACATGAGTATCTTTGATGACATTTTTGAGGTTTTCAAATTTGATCAAGTTTGCAGGTTGAAGTTCTCATGTTCCCCAAGTCTCCAAACTAAAGTCCCCAAAGTCTACATGTTGGTTCTCAAATTAAGCGAGTGTGCAAGTGATGGTCCTCAAGTTCTCAAGCTTTGTGGGGATATTCTTGAAATTTATCCATTCGATGAGTTACAACATTAAGTTGCATAAAATTTACAAAATCGAATGCACAAACTTAAAAAAGAAAGGACTTTTATTATTTTCATTCTTACTAGCATGCCAAACGTGAATTAAGATTGAATTACTAAAGCTCGCGGCAAAAGATAACATTTGAGGAACTTCAACTTAAAACCACAAATGCAAGATGTGAGACAAAAAAATAGAGAAAATCTATTGCTATAAAATTGTCTAACATATCAATCTAAATCTTGAGGAAATAAAGAAAAAAAAGGAAAAATGAGGGAGCCTAATCTAAGCATAATTTATAGTTGATCAAATCTTGACGACTAGCCTCTAAACACTCTTTCCCATGCTCTAAGCGAGTTGAATCTTCAGTCGTCAAAAAGTCCATGTTGTCATAAGAGGACACCTCATTCTCAGCAACTAGGATCGTGGCTCGAATCTTCTCAATCTCCTTCTTGGCAGCATCTACGGCAGCCTCAAGTTCCTCTCGCTCTACTTCTAGAGTTGCTAACTTCTTCTTGACCTTCTTTAGTGACTTCCTTTTAGAAGAAACATGTTTAGTCTTCTCGCCCTCCTCTGCTCTGAGTGACTCAAGACCCTCTTTGGCCTTATAAAGCAATTCCAGCTTCTTATCCTCATGCACTTTGTCTACAAAATTGGATAGGAGGCAATAAGCTCAAAGAGAGTCTACCAAATGCTTCAAGGGTGAAAGATCTATGAGACGCGTCTCACTCATCTCTTGAAGAATCTCATGAATATCTTCTTTATAGGATGAGATTAAGTCTAGAGAAGTTCTAGAGAGTTTGCTACAAATCTCTTCCCAAAGGCCCAAGATATACTTCTTTTTATGAGTGGAAACAACACTTTTTCCTTCAAAAATAGACTTGGCCCCACCTTGCTGTGAAAGGAGTGGAGGAGTGCTACTCGAATCAAGGGTCAACCCTTTTAAAGTTTGATCATGAGAAGTGATTTCAATTCTATGCTCCTGCTCAACAGCTAAAGTTGACTCTGCCTCAGGTTTTGATGTCGCGACAGACTCAACACTAATTTGCAGCCCCTCTTGCAGTGGTCCCTTTAGATTCTCAACAACATTCACCTACATAAAAAGGGAGGAAAGAAAGTTAGCAAATTACTTAACCATGAATTTTTTAAAAAGAAAAAGAAAAATTGAGGTCAAAAGGAAACCTCTTTGCTCTGAATAGCTAATATTTTGAGAAGACCATCGATGCCTTGTTCTTCCACAATCTCCAACTCAACAACCTCAAGCGCAATTGGTTCATGTCTTTTCCTCTTCCAACATTGATCCCTATTGCTGTTTTTGCTTGTCTCTTGAGAGGTTTGCTTTGTAGATGGAAGAACTAAGGGGCATCTCTTCGTAGGATTAGGAGCACGGGTTACTTCTTTCTTAGATATCTTTGAGGACTTGAGCCTCTTACTTTGAGATCGTGGGACGAGTGGGGCATCAATTTGTAAGAGCTCTTCTCCGGTGTCTGGACCTTTGTCCTATAAAGGAGTGGTGAAGTTTGGCCCAACCTTTTCCACCAAAGTTCCAAATGATCCTCAAGAAACTTCCCATAGGATTTTTCCGACCAAGACAAATATCGAGTAGAGTAAAGTCTCTTCGCAGAAGCAACCGCAGGTGGAAATGTCGCTCTTGACATAGTATTACGCGAGACACAGATTCTCCAATACCTGATTCCCTCGTCAAGAGATTTATCACGAATATCCGATTCGAGGTAGCCAGGAGTATCTTGATGGAACTTAAACTGATGACTAAATTGGTAGGGACTGTGTGGCTCGATAAAAAAGAAGTCTCCCTTCCTCAAGGTAAGATAACTAAAGTGAAGGCTCATAAAATAAGATGGATCCAACTCTAAAGCTCTATTATCATCAACATAATAAGTTGGGTGAGGCCTGTTAAGCATGGTTGCATTCCACACAAGGCTTTCACCTCGATGGACGTGCTTTCGTGCCTCATCCTTGTCAAAATATTTTACAGCACCCTCGCCATAATATGTCACCATTCGTAGGAGAGAAGGTCTACCGATAAGAGGATAATGTGTCTTAAGATAATGAGCAAGCCAACCATAAACATAATCAATGGGGAAAGAAACTTTAATATGATCAAGCTGTGAAGAATTTGAAATCTTGTTTAAGCCATGATAGATGCTTGCTAAGACTGGGATCGAAGACTAACCCTTCGACCATTCGCCATCAAGCTTTCCATTTTAAAAGATTCAGGCCGAATAAGGATTTCCTCTTCAGAAGTAAATACAAAGACACATAACCAACATGACAAGAATACTGTCAAATAAGTCCTATATTTTTGGTGTTCTGCTCCAAGCATTGAAAATGCCATCTCTTGAGAGCTTAATCGTGTGTTTACCTCCATCGATATCTCACCTGTGGGGTTATGCATAGATGCTAGGCGTCGAACCTTCTTCTCTTTTCTTGGGGGAGCTAGCTCATACTTGATGTCTTGTTTACACCAAAATTGTATCCAGTCACTAAGAGAGACCCCCGCGCTATCACCTACCTTCACTTTAAGATGATGAAAGACGACAAATAAATACTCACAGGTTTGAGGAAGAAATTATCCTTCTTGGCATCATCACCTGTAAGCTCTTTGGCATTAGGTATCACTTCTTCATAGGAACAACCCACTGAGCGATAAGCCACCAAGAATATATAAATCTCAAAGGGATATAGATGCTTCTCCAAGAGACGTAAGTAGCATATTTGTTTGGGGACACCAAGCCTCACAAAAGGCCTGCACGATATTGAAGTTCCGATCATAAGCAAAAAGAGAAGCGACGACAGCATCTCGGAGGTTAGCATCATTCAAGCTCGACCCATTTTTGCTAAGGACATCTTCTGTCCATTCCCAATACCCCGGGATGCAATGATATTCACCTTCAAATAGAATCTCATCTCCCCAACGCAACCCTTCTTGAAACATGCGGTGCCCTAGATTTGGGAGAGTGCTTGCAAGATTGGTGCCTATAAGATTTGGTTTCTCAAGATACCATACTTTGGAAGCTTTGTTAGATTTGTGGTCGTGTTCAAAAGTCCAATCTGCCTGGTGAAGTGTGTTTCTTAATTGTGGCCATGCATTAGCATAACGACCAACTAAGGGATCCTGGACTAAAATTTTGGTCTCTGCCTTACTATCTTGCGTCCCAATTATGAGGTAGCTAAGTCCGAAAGATCAGCAAGTGTAGTCCTTGAAGAAGACCATTGTTCAGGCTGCATAAAAAGGAAAAGTGTTACCCTTCATCAATGAGACACAAAAATATAAAAGGGGAACGAGAATCAAAATAAAAGAATATGGCTAATTGGGGGTCCCTTATGTTTAAACATTTAGAGCAGCGTAAAGCCTCGCGTTGTTGGTCCCCTATGTTTAAACATTTAGAACAACGTAAAGCCTCGTGTTGTTGGTCCCCTATTTTTAAACATTTAGAACAACGTAAAGTCTCGTATTGATGGTCTCGTATGTTTAAACATATAGAACAGCGTAAAGCCTCGCATTGTTGTTCCCTTATGTTTAAACATTTAAAACAGTGTAAAGTCTCGCGTTGTTGGTCCCCTATGTTTAAACATTTAGAACAGCATAAAGCCCCGTGTTGTTGGTCCCCTATGTTTGAACATTTAGAACAATGTAAAGCCTCGTATTATTGGTCCCCTATGTTAAAACATTTAGAACAGCGTAAAGCCTCGTATTATTGGTCCCCTATGTTTAAACATTTAGAACAGCGTAAAACCTCGCGTTGTTGGTCCCTTATGTTTAAACATTTAGAACAACGTAAAGCCTCGCGTTGTTGATCCCTGATGTTTAAACATTTAGAACAACGTAAAGCCTCGCGTTGTTGGTCCCTTATGTTTAAACATTTAGAACAGCGTAAAGCCTCGTGTTGTTGGTCCCCTATGTTTAAACATTGAAACAGCGTAAAGCCTCGTATTGTTGGTCCATTATGTTTAAACATTTAGAATAGCGTAAAGCCTCGCGTTGTTGATCCCCTATGTTTAAACATGTAGAACAGCGTAAAGCCTCGTGTTGTTGGTCCCCTATGTTTAAACATTTAGAACAGTGTAACGCCTCGTGTTGTTGGTACCCTATGTTTAAACATTTAGAACAGCGTAAAGCCTCGTGTTGTTGGTCCCCTATGTTTAAACATTGGAACAACGTAAAGCGTCGTATTGTTAGTCCATTATGTTTAAACATTTAGAACAGCGTAAAGCCTCCTGTTGGTGGTCTCAAGGCGTGAGTGCGAATTTTATCCCTCCACACCCAAGACCAAATTCTTGTGATCCAATGGAGCTTAAATCCACAACCCTCCAAAAGAAAAAGGAAAAAAAAGAACGAGGCAGAACATAAAAAGAAAAAAATATTTGTACCTCGCACTTTGAAGCTCTACGACTAATTCCAAAGATTGTTTGAAGATAGGATCTCCAAATTCTTGAATGTTGATGCTAAAATAATAAAGAGCAAGGTCTATTTATAGATGTTCAAGAAATTCGTGTCCTACACTAGTTATGATTCCTGATTCTATTCTAAAAAGAGAATCCTTCTCAAAGGACAACTATAATTCCTCTTTAAACTAGAAGATATTGAAATCTAAAATAAATAAAATTTGCTGAAATTAAGATAAGACTCCTAATGTACTTTGGTGAATACAAATAAAAAGCGGATGAAACCTATCCTATTCGCAGTTTGCTACTTAGAAAACTACAAATTGTTTTCTTTTCGTGGAAGATTGTCCACTTTGTGGCCATTAAGGCCATTGTGCTTTAAATGTACCAAGAGAGGATCCAACTCAAAGTTGGATGACTTAACCTAATTTAAGATAAATAAATAAATAAATTTATAATTTAAAGTTCATATTTATATGTTAATATGGCAATTAATATCAAGTTAATACTTCAAATCTAGTCTTTAAAATAAAATATTTTGACGAGACTTGAAGTAGGGGACATTTGTAATCATATAAAATATAAATTTTATATAATTATTCAAATTATAGTAAAATCAAAATATATTAGTCCAAACCAATATTGTGGATTAATATAATTGGTTTTTTTTAATTAAGTCCAATAAAGTATGGATTTAATTAAAAACTCAAATTCAATTATTTGAGCTACAAAAGATAACCCATTTTATTAGGCTCAATATCCTCTCATCCAAGAGGCCCATCTTGGTGCCACGTGTCAAATGACGTGGCACCCAAGTCAAACAAAGAAGCCAATAAGATCGTGTCATGTGTCAAAATGACAGACCCATTTCATTAAAGCCCAATATGTCATATCACTTAAATTTGATTGATCGGGAGAAATCATGATTCCATCATGATTCCTCTATTCTACGACTATAAATAGGGGTCCTCATAATTCAAAAGCGTATCAAGAATTCTAACAAAAAGCTAGAGAGACCTTGTGGATCAAACGCCACAAATTTCTCTACAAATTTAAGAATTTTAACATTCAAGTTCAAGAACAAGCTATAAAGCTCTTGAACTCAAGAACAAGATCAAGATCAAGAACAAGAACAAGAACAAAATCAAAATTCAAGAACAAACTTCAAATTCAAGAACAAGCTCGAGAGCCCTTGAATTTACACTTGAAAAGGCGAATCAGAGGATTCATAAAGATTGTAACACTCGCATATTGAAATCAAATACTATGATTGCTGCGATATTTTCGTTCTTGATTATTATTTTTCTGACGCGAATTTTATCGCCTATAGTTATGTATCTGTTTTGTGATATTGTTCATCTATGGTCCAATAGTTGATATCGTGTATTTACAATTAGATATCATCAAATCTAAGAATGATAATATAATCGATCTAAATATTATACTCATCAAAACAATTCAATACGATATCATAATTTGTTATGAGTGACAATCATCCAAACAAATTGCAAGAAGATAAAATTTCTTAAGCTAGAAGTGATCAAGCTTTTGCCATGAGCTTTTACTTCTTCTGAGACTTAAGTTCTTCCACTCTCTTCTCGGTGTCCTTCAATGCTTTCTTATATATGCTTATCATCTGAAAAATAAAATAATCATAATGATTTTAACTTATATGAATTGAATGTCTATTCTAATCAAACATGAGGGTGTGTATATATTGAGCTCCAATAAAATTATTCTTTAGTTATTGAGCAAGAATCCAAGGATAGAAAGGAAAAATAATCTAATTAAGCAAATATATGATATGTATTTACATTATACAATTATAGTTTGAAAATATTATAATTTATAATTATAGTTAGGGTTTTGTACTTTTTTTTTTTCTCCTTTATTCCTCTCTCCCGCCTCTCTCCTCTTTCTGCAATTTCTTGTCAGATATATAATTACATATGTATACCAGCTGCATTTATACAATTATTTTGTCAGATATACATATACAATTTGTCTCTCTCCACTCTCTATCCTCTCTCTCTCTCGCCTCTCTCCTCCCTCTCTCGACCTCGCTCGCCTCTCTCCTCCCTCTCCCAATCTCGCTTGTTAGATATACGAATGCATATGTATATTAGTTATACATATACTATTATTTGACAGATATAAACATACAATTTGATGGATATACACATACAATTTGTCTCTCCTCCCTCACTCGATCTCGATCGCTTCTCCCCTCCCCTCCAGGTCACATAACCGTCCTAGGCTACTAATAAAAATTACCCAATAAAAATTCATCAAAGACTTACCTGCAATGAGTCTTTTAGTAGAGACCAATTCAACACATAAGGTGAAAAATACAATCAATTTTTTTTTTTTTTTTGGTATTTGAGAAATATCTTATGCTATTATTATTTGACATAGATAAAGATGTTATTTTCTGATAAGATCTTCGACTCAAGACATATTGCATACTCAAAAATTATCTTAGAATATTTCTAACAAATGAAAAATGATATTTATTACCTCATCAATCTCTTCAAGAGTCAAGGTGAATGGAGGAGCCATATTTACGTTATCACCAGAGAGACTCACCAACATCCCATACTTCTGACATTGTGCTCCAAAATATGTACCAACACCTTAATTAACAAAAGAATGAACAACAAAAATAATTTATAAAAATTAATTTAGCTTTGAATTTAACTTAATTCGAAAGAGCATCAAGAAAAAGAGGAAAAAAACTTACCCCATTCATATGGAAAGGGATCATTAGGAGATTTATTGTCTACAAAACTTGTAGAAAGTGCCAAACCAGTTCCCCTTATCTTTTTTTTAAAAAAAGAAGAAACAGTGAGTAAAAATATGAGTTTACATTTCATGCATTGATAATATAAAAAAATATTCATACAATTCGATCACTTAAAATTAGAGTCGTCAATATAAGCTAGATCTGTTGGATCAACCTGATCTAATTCATGATTTAACATAGCTGAGCTAAGCTATTATAAGCAAATTAAATACCAATATTCATGATAGAATTATTGATGTACTCTAAGTACTTGAATGCATTAAAAAAACATAAGAAAAAATATTGTACCTCCCCAATAATGGGACTGTCAGCAAATGCTTTCAAACCTTCTTGGAACTTTGGTGCTATTTTATTCACTGCCTCAAGAATATTTCTTTCCCTAAAAGAAAAAATATTTCAGGGTAATATAATTCTAAGAATTATTCAAAGATAAAAAGCTTTTTTATATAAAAAAATCAAAAAAATAAATAAATTACATACTTATAAATCTTCAGTGTTTCCAATGCAACTGCACACGCCACAGGATGTCCGGAATAAGTAAATCCATGGCAAAAAGAACCTAGTTGCAAAACAAATTTTATTATATAAATAAATAGATGAACACAACAAAAAAAAAATATAATTAAAAAAAATTGAACTTTTAGTTTTTATAAAATATCCAATCACATTTATTATATGCTCACCAATTTTATTGCTTTCAGAAAGTATGACATTAGCAATCTCAGGGCTGACAAGCACAGCACCAATTGGCATATATCCACTAGAAAGAGCCTAAAAACATTGTTAAAATATTATATTTATTTCATTATAACATGTTTAAAATATACTAATAATGTAAAATAATAATAATAATATTAACAATGTGTATGAATTAAATTCAAGCTATAGTTTTTTATTTACTAGACATAATTATTTGACTTACCTTTGCTAAAGAGACAAGATCAGGTTTAATGTTGTACTTATCACAGCCAAACATTGTCCCAAGTCTTCCAAATCCACATATCACCTCATCCGCGATTAAAAGAATGTCATACTTCTTTAAAACAACTTGAATCTAAAAAAAAATAGGAAGGAGTTATTGTATTAACTATTTTTTTCAATTTTAATCTGTATTGTCTTAGTTAAAATAAATACTAAATAATTAAAATGCTTTTATGGTTATTTATGAAAATGTAATGTAAGAAGTATATATTTTGCGACATAAAAGAGGAAAGATTAGGAAGGTGATTCTTTATTTTCGTTTTCGTAAATGTATAAAATAATATTTAAAATTTTAAAATAAACATAAAGAAATTAACGATATTTTTTCTCTTTTAAATTGTTCTGTTGAATCAGTCATGCTGAATAAAAAACACTTATGAAGTGAAAAGTTATAAATTGGAGGCTATCAAAAGCAATTATTTTTTTTTTTAAATTACATTTTCTTATAAATTTATTTAAAAAACTTGATATTTAATCAAATATTATTACATAAATTAGGACGAAATAAAATGGGACCTTATCAAAATAGGTTGCGGGAGGAACTATGACACCTCCGCCTCCCATGACTGGCTCCGCAATGAAAGCAGCTATCTGTTAAATAGTCATAATGATTTTAGATGGAAATCATACAATCAAATTTTTACTTGAAATCAAATTTAACATGTAAATATTATTAAAATTATTTTACTCATGAGTTTGAAATTTGGTTAACAAACAGTAAATACCGCGTGATATTATTTGTCAATGTTTATGTTATCATTTAAAATTAAAATTTCAATTTATTATATTTTTTATAAAGGGGATTGATCTGATGTGGCCTGTAACCTAGGTAGTTGTAGATTGCGTTGATTATTTTTTGGCCCACCAAAATAATGGACCAATTCGGCTTAAAATTATAAAATTTTAAATTCTATACGAACTAATTTACATGGGCTGAGTCAATTTATATTGACAGTTCTATTTGTAGACATTTATTTTTATGAACACTTTTAAAGAATCAAATATGAATTCACGTATATGTCATAAATTTTTAGTTAAAACTTTATTTATGCACTAAAAAGTTTACTAAATTTTAGATGCTTAGAGGGACGTGAGAATATATTAAAAGTGAAAAAAATATAAAAAAAAATTAGCATTTTTTTATTCTTTAATTTTTTTTATTATTGTATTTTTTTTCTATTTAGCTTATCTTTAATATTTGTATTTATCAGTATTTTTTTCTTCAATATTTTTATTATAATTTTTTCTACTTTTACATTTTTTAAAACTATTTTATAAAAAAAATTTATACTAATATATTATTGTTATTAAATTTGCATCCATGTATTTAAACAATATACAACTAAAAAAAAGAAGATAAAATGTAGAAAAAATTTACTGTTTCAGGCCCTTCTTTGAGTATAAGATCTTCCAAATTATTTGCCAATCTAGTTGAGAACTCCTCTTCTGTCTCACCTGACATACATATTTTATTTAAAACCATATAATATAAGATTAATATATTAATACAATAAGAAGGGAGAATTAATAAAAATCTACCTGGCAAATGGTAGCTCCAATAATGAGGGCACTGAGAGTGCAGAAGAAGTGGATGTGGCAAATCAAATTTTTGATGTAGTGATGGAAGCCTACAAAAATGGACGAATTAAAATATATTGAATTTAACATGTTTAAATTTATCTGAATTACGATATTTAAAATAATTTATGTTTATTAAAAGTTAAATAATATTTATTAGATATTAAATATAAAGGTCAATTTTAAAATCTATTATTCTGTATGTTTGATAACTTTTTAATTTTAATTTTTTTATTTTACCTTTAAATAATATTAAAATGATCATGAAAATGTTTTAAATAATAACTTTGAAAATAAAAAATAAATATAGATATATAAAAAATATATTTTTTATTATATTTCATACTTAATCAAATACCACTATATAAAATAAAAAGAAACAATTATTACCCAGAGAGACCGGCAGACATGTAAGTGGTACCATGGTATCTGTTTGAAGGGTAATATATAAGAAGAATATTATGTCAGCCATTTTTTTTTTAAAAAAAAAAAAGCATAATACAAAATAATAATAATAAAATTAAAATTATAATAATAAAAAGATTACGAGTTTGCTTGAGCAATAAATTTCTTTTTATTTGGCCTCCCAAGGGCATTGTTGTAATACCACACCAACTTCACCTACAGATAATTCACATGTAAAGTCAAAGGTTAATTATTTAATATCCTTCAAAATTTCTCCATAAAAATATTTAAGCCGTTTGAAAAATAATTATAAATAACTATTTTTTATGTCCCACTTTATATGACTCACGTTAATCCCAAAAAGAATGACATATTTCTATATTAACTACCAATTTAATTTTTAAATATTCATTTTATTCTTAATGAAATGATATCTACTCCCTCCATTTACTTTTTACTTGTCAATATTTCACTTATTGAGGTTAAACTATATGAATTTTGACCAATATTTTAAGATTTATTTTTTCATCATATATATATATATATATATGAAAAGATTTGCAACTTATAATATTTTTCGTATAGTTTTCAACCATATAAATTTTATATTTCAAATATTATAGTCAAGTTGACCTCGAAAAGTAAAACAGTGACAAGTAAAAGTAAACATAGAGAGTATCGCTTATTTTAGACCACACATTTTAAATATCTTTCTTTTTCAAATTTCGTATCAAGCCAACTTAGTTCATATAAAATGAGACGCAAAGAGTATTTGATAACAAAACCTGAGTGTCATTAGCTTCTGATCCACTATTTGTGAAAAAAACTTTTGCCATTTTATTTGCAGTAAACATATCTAGGAGCTCCTTTGCAAGATCCTGCATATGTTTTCAAAATAAAAATTAATTAATCATTCAATGACCTGTATATTATCCTATTTTGCTTCTCGAGAATCAATTCGATTATTTGAAAATATTAAATTGAGAAATTTGCTAATATATACCAAAGAAGGTTTTGTGGTACGATTCCAGAATGAATGGTAAAATGGCAAAGTGTTGAGTTGTTTATTTGCAGCTTCAATAAGACGAGCCTCACTTCCCCCTGCAATAATTCAGATTCATTTCACATAATATTTATTTAAACGAAGTATTTTTATATTTTTAGAGTTCAAACCCGAAAAATCTAATTAAAAATAAAGAATTTTTATTCGTCGTCACTCCATATTTTTTTGATAAAAATCATCTTCTATGTATAACCTATAACAATTTATTTCAATAACATATATAAAAATACTTAGACTATCAAAGTAGTAGATGTCGCAAATTAGAGTAGTATGATAATAGACTAGTAGGGTTAGGTTGATGTCTGACCTTGGGGTATAGTAGGGTAGTAAAATTAGCTTTGTCTTTATATCCTGTATTGTTATTATTCGTCTTATACATATTATCATGTACTTTTTTTCGTTATTAGTCCCTTCTTCTTTTTTTACTTTTTTATTTCCTTTTCCTATTTTTTTCCATGTCTAATTTATTCTGTTTGTGGGTTTTTGAGATGATAGTTTCCAGAAAATAATTTCTCTATTTTTGTGAAATAGCAATAAAATTTGTATACATTTTATGTCTCTGGACCCTACTTGTGAAATTCCAGTGAATATCTAATTGTACACTTCAATATATAACTTAATCCATTCAAGGATTTCACTGAGTTTGGATTATCAAAAGATAGCTTTCAACATGTGGGAATCAAAGTGAAAATGCTTGACATGAAGAAAAATATTATTTTTTTTAAATTAAAAAAAAGTCATTTTCTAGCGGTTAAATTAAAGATTAATTAAAAAGAAAAAAATGTCTTTATTTGCTTATATTTTCCTTTTACTCTAATTAACTATTCAAAATAAATAGTAAAAATACGCTACACCTTTCGATAATATCTAGATTGTAGCAACCATGTGGTAACCAATAAATGCTTTCGCTTTGTAAGAAAGAAATTTTGATAAATAGCCTAGAGTCAAAGTTTGATATGGACAAATAATTATATTTTTTATAAATAATCTTGGCTCTGTAATCTGGAGGAGAGGAGAGAGGCGAGCGAGAACGAGAGAGGAAGGAGAGAGACGAATTATATATGTATATTTGTCAAATTGTATGTGTATATCTGCCAAATAATTATAAATGTGTAGCTAATATACATATATATTTGTATATCTGACAAGCAAGATAGGGAGAGGGACGAGAGAGGTGAACCGTATATGTATATCTGTCAAATAATTTTATATATGTAGTCAATGTATATATGAAAATTTATATCTGGCAAGAAATTGCAAAGAGATAGGAGAGAGGCAAGAGAGAGGAAGAGAGAAGAGAGAAAATAACAACAAAACTCTAACTATAGCTATAAATTGTAATTTTTTCAAACTATAATTGTATAATGTAAATACATATCATATGTTTGTCTAGTTATATTTTTTTCCCTTGTAATAATTCAAGATGTAGTTTTTGTAAATTTGCCTTAGCAAGTTAAAGAAAAACCGTAAATCTTCTAAATTATTCCCTCCGACTCATTTTAATTGAATTTATGAGGTAATGCATACATATTAAGAAAAAATAATACAATAATTAAGTACCTAATGCTGTGCACCATAACCCAGATAAAGCATCAAGATACTTCTTTCCATTTGTGTCATACACATAAGAACCCTAAAACAAATTAAACACATATATAAGAATTTAACTTTCTCTACTAAATAATCAACAAATGTTAAGTTATATACATATTTTTACATAGTACAATATACAATTTATCTTGTTTTCAAAATTATAAATAATTAATTATGTGTCAGAGTCAAAATAATTAAAATTAACACCATGCACAAGTCAATAATAAGAAATAGATGAAAAAAGAATTATACTAAATATGGTTTGGTCAAGTAACCAAATATGATAAGAAAATCAATTTACAAATCTAACCTCTGCCTTTTCTATAACTAAAGGTCCCATATCAATCTGCCATTTTGCAGTAAAGGGTGCTAACATATCATGTCCCATAAATCTGCAAATTAAATGTCAAACTTACTTTATTATAACAATAAAATCATAAAATTGGTTTTTTTTTCGCATTAAAGTAACTGAACATTATCCATTACAGCAAAAAATATTATGAAAGTTTATCATAGTGAATTAGAAAGCTATGTTTTTCCTCATGCTAGAAGATGTACATTACCCATTATTATTCTCAGCCATTATTTTATAGTTGATGGAAGACTCGTATGGACGATTCTAGGGTAAAGCTTTTTGAAAATTATGAGTATATAATTAGCCAAAATTTGGAGAAAATAGGTGAGAAGAAAGAAGATGAAGCAATAAGTTAAATTCCTTGATAGTATATATAGGGAAAAAGTTGAGAGGGACCATTTTTACTTAAATTCATTGATAGTGCTGATGTTACTCTCTCTGTCTTATATTATATGAATACTTTTTATTTTACATGATTATTAAGAAATCATTAGTGCACGGGTAAATTTTATTATTTTACTCTTTATTTATATCAATGCACATTAAATTAAATTAGAGAAAATCATTAATACACTAATTAATGGTGGGGTAAAATAGAATTTAATAAGTACCAATATAATACGAGACAAATATTTATAGAAAGATGTCCATATAATATAGGATCCGATAGTAAGTTAAAACTCTCCATTAATATGGAAATCCACTTCCAAGTATTCAATCACTCTTTTGTCCACTATTCAGTTAACATGAGAATTACAAAGCAGTAAATGATAGAGCAATTTTATAAGTTATCTAATATTGAAAAATGAATATTATTTAATTATAAAGGTAAAATAAATGTGAAATAGTAAATTATTTATTAATTTTATAAACTGAACAAGTATTATTAAATATTCAAAAATAACACTGTAAAAAAGTAAAAATGGAGGAAAGGAGGAATAATAATTATTAAAATAATTTTATTTATTTATTAATTTTATAAATTAAACAAATATTGAAAAAAAAAATTTATTGCACAATTTTAACCCCTTCTTTTCTTCTTTTACTTGGGGGTCTCAATTTCAAAAACAGGGACTAACTTACAATCCTCTCAATGCATAGCAGTTCAAAAAGTTTGCCTTTCGTCCCACTTTTTTCAGTTTATGCATGCATTTGTCAGTATTATATTTTTAGCGGGTCAAGTAAAATGAGTCATTAAATAGTTTAAATGAATATATGTTTAGTCCTTAAAATTTTTTTTAACAAAAAATTTTATATCAATAAATTTTAATTAAAAAATAATTAAATAGGTTGAGTGACTTTATATGAAAAAGAATTTATAGTTGAGTAATTTCTTAGCTAAAAATCAAAGTTTTAGTGACTTTTTGTTAAAGAATCCATAGCTGAGTGACATTTGAATTAAAAGTCAAAGTTAAGTGACTTTCTGATAAAAGAATCCATACTTGAGTGACCATATATGATATTAACTGTTCTTCTTGAGTTCTTGTATCCAATATAGTTATTATATTTATAACTAAATAAAAAGTATATTCATTTTATTTTTTGACATAACTGTTAAAAACATATTTAAACTATCTTTGTTTCATACTTAAACTATTGGGAGTGTGAGTTTCATACATAAGCTATTACTTGTTAGTTTGAATGGTGTGTGTAGTATTTTTTTTTTTAATTAGTACATTCTCTGTTTTATTTCAAAAAATTTTGCCACAAGACATTCTACATAGATAAAATATTCTACCCTGATAAAAATAAAATAAAATATTAATATTATTTAAAGGTTAAAGAATAAAGTATTACTATCTAAAAAAATTATTTAAAAAATAATTAAAAATTAAAATTTAAAATATTTTTCTCACCTAACTCCACCATCTCCTCCCTGCCCCTATTCCATCCACCCCCAACCCCTGCAAACTTCCTCTTTTTTTAATTTCTTTAAATTTTTGTATAAGATATTTTTAGAAATTTAGATTTCATTAGCTATGAATGGTTTTGATATACTAAGAGGCTTGATCAGGATCTCCTCGATAATTTTAGTCACGGTGTCACACCTAAGGCCTAGCTTGGATTGTGACAATACAAAAACAATGACACCGAATCATTAATTTTTGGAAATCAGATTCAGAATGGCTAAAAAAAAATTCATTCCCTAAAAACTATTGGAAATTAATATACGATTACATTTCCCAAAGTATTAGGCAACTAACGGTGAAAATCTTTTTGAAAACAGAGTAGAAAAGCCATGATCATCAATTTATCAAAAAAAATTCATGTTCTTGAAGAAATCCATAAAAATTGAAGTTCAAAATCAAGTATTAAAAGTTAAAATCATAAGACAAGTAATGAAAAATAAAAATTATAAGTCAAAGTCATTTACTCAATAAATTTATCTTGAAAAACCTCCTTAAAATCACCACCCAAGTATTCTCAAAGCTCAAAAATAAAAAATAAGAAAGAACCCCGAATTTTAGAAAAATTAAAAAGCTTCCAATGATCCTTCTCCAAGATCACGGCCCGAGTCTCGCAAACACAGAGTGCATTCCCAGATACACTTCGCGAATGCGATGACTAACCCCAAGGCCCTTCACAAATGCGGACACCCACCTCTCGCAATGGCGCGAAGGTCAAACACTTGACCCTCGGCGAATGTGACAAAGCACCGCGTACACAAAGAAGGAAACCAGACTGTATTAACAACAACTCACAAGACACTACACATTCACCGAAAAGGACTTTCGAGATTCGTTGGGAACCTCGTATACCTAAATCTTATATGCTACCCAACTAATTCAACGTTTCAGGCTCAATGGAACTGTCAGAATTCGAATTTTAGGTCTCTTTAATCCAAAGTATGATAAGTTGCAACTAAATTAATTTAAAGCTCAAAAAGATCAAAATACTCTCATAATTCCGAAGCTGATGGATCTGACGAAATTTCATTCGAGACTCTTAGCCCCGATTGGTATTAGAATTCAATTTTGAACAACTTACACTTTCAAAATTTCTTAAGTTTTCAATAAGGTTCTCAAAATTAGACCCATAAACTGATCAGACACGACTAGGCACAATTATCAAAAGGGCAAAATAATTATTTTTTAAAAAATATTTCAAATACGACCTTCAAAATCATTACATTATACTTATATTTAATGTATGCATGTGATAATGTATATATTTGTGTTGGATAATCAAAAATAAACCCAAAATTCATAGGAACTCCAAAGTGACAGCACCTCCCACCATTACCTATTCCTTTATTACACACGTTAGTCATGCTCATGCATGTCAATACAAGTCAAGTCAAGCCAAAAATTAATACCCTCACATTTTTCAATGTCCAAATTCATTTATTTTTTAACACAATAAATGAGACACGTTTTGTGGTATCTAATTATTCTTGAACTTTGGTATTCATTTCCCATGTTCCATGGGTTTGATTGCCCCACCTTAAATTTCAAATTTTCTCTATTTTATATTAGTAAAATTATAAATAAGAAAAATATTTGTACTAGTTAAAAAAAAAACATAACAAATATATTTACACTTTAAAAAAATATCAAAATAAAATATAAAATAGCCCCTACAATATGAACTCGATACCAACAAGCTGCATGCTCCCACGATACTTTAATACTCTCTTCGTCAAATAATAATGACTTAGCACAAGAATTAGTAAATGACAGAGATAATTTTATTAAATTATTATTTGAATATAATAAATATAATATCTTGAAAAATCTAATTAAAAATAATTATAATTAATGATAAAAATAAATTAGATAATAAATATAAAATAAATTAAATATTATTAAATAACTATTTTTAATATAATGAATAAATAAAAATAAATAAGAGAAGTCCTACACACAGCCATGCATCTGATCAGCTTTTTAGTTATTTTTTTTAATTTTTTTAATGTATTTACAATAACTCATGAGGGTGCTAAGTCCCAAGAAGTCCATCCGTAAATGACTTCTGGTGATCAAAATGTTTGCCTTCTAGATCTCCATCACAAAACTATTTACAATTCGTGGTTAAATTCATGAGACATAAATTGGCTCGTAATGTTAGTTAGACCAAAATTTTTATAAAATTAAGGTCAAATATTCAACCCTTCACAAATATGACAAAGTACCATGAACACGAAGAAGGAAACCACATTGTTGTAAAACAATTCACAAGAGACTACACATTCATCAAAAAAGGTTTTTGGAATTCGTTTGAAATCTCGTACACATAAATTATATATGTTATCCCACTAAATTCGACGTTTTAGACTCAATGGAACTCTCACAATTTGGATTGGATGTCTTCTTGGTTCAAAGTCAGATTAGTCACAACTAAACTAACTTAAGACTCAAAAAGACCAAAATGTCCTTGAAATTTCCAAAAAACATATTGAAGCTCTTTCGAGGCCTAAAATCACCTTTCTGAATCCAGAGAAATCATTAATACTCCAATCCGAGTATTCGAATTCTAAATGCTAACCAAAATCAACTCTTGATCCAAAATAACTTAAACTTCCAATTTATGAGCCCAAATGCACGAAACAACTCCAAATCAGAAAACGACGATCTTTCTAGATCAAATTCCATATTTCAGAGCGACGAAATCTCATTTCGAAACTCATAGCTCTGATTGATACTAGAAGCTATTTTTAAACAACTTAAACCCTCAAAACTCAAAAACTTCAAAATCGATAATCGAATAAACCCTAAATTCACATGAAGTCCCCAACGATAGCGCCCCCCCCCCCCCTCCCCCGTCCCCGCTTATATTATTAAGGCAGAATGACCTAATAAGCCCCTATACTTGGTCCCGTTTGTCACCTAGGACCTTATACTTAGAACTTTGCCAACTAAACCCTTGTACCCACTCAAAACCTACATTTTAAACCCTTTTTTCTGACTGGGACTGGTGCGTGAGTTTCAAACGACGACACATAATTTTCACGTCATATAATAATTCCACGTATGAAATGACGTGTGAAAACTTATTCCAACATTGGTGGATGTATTTATGCACACAAGTCACAATATCCCACATTCTCAAAGAGAGAGAAATGACTTCTTCTCCACATGTTGTTCTGTTCCCTTTCATGTCCAAAGGCCATACAATTCCTATCTTCGACCTTGCTCGCTTTCTTTTCTGCCGCAAAATTTCCATCACCATCTTCACCGCTCCTGCAAATCGTCCATTTTTCTCTGATTCCCTTTCAAACACCAACATCCATATCACTGAAATCCCTTTTCCTCAAAATATACAAGGAGTTCCCCCAGGTGTGAAAAGCACATGATAAACTTCTATCCATGTCAGTTTTTCCTAATTTTGCCAGCGCCACTAAATTGATGAAACCCCATTTCGAAAAGGCCTTGGAATCTCTTCCTCCAGTTACATTTATGATAACTGATGGATTTCTAGGTTGGACTTTAGACTCTGCAAACAAATTTAGTATCCCGAGTGCTGGAGAAATCCGAAGTGAATTTTCTGAAGAATCGATTAGAGTCTCTTCAATCGGTTTTTGATTATGCTATTCAATCTCAAGTATATGAAAAAAAAATTCCAAGAAGAAATTATGGCCAACATGAAGAAATTCCAAGGGAAGAAATTTGTAGAGACAAAAACAAGAAAAAATTGAAGAATTTTGAGAAGAAATATAGGGAGTTATAATATTTGGGCATTTGGGGAAGAAGATGACTGTTAAAGGGTATTTTAGAAACCCTTCACGCTCCAAAATAGAGTGAATTTCACGCACCAGGCCTGGCATGCCACTTAGGATGCCAGGTCAGAAAAAAGGGTTTAAAATGTAGGTTTTGGGTGGGTACAAGGGTTTAGTTGACAAAGTTCTAAGTATAAGGTCGTAGGTGACAAACGGGACCAAATATAAGGACCTATTAGGTCATTCTGCCTATTATTAAATGTAAAGTATTGTGCTCATGCATGTGGATTATTACAAGTCAAGCTAGCATTTCTTACTTAAATCCCATCACATTTTTTAATGTCGAAATTCATTTATTTTTTGACAGGACGGAGAACAAAATACTCCGCCCCTGTGATGAAAAAGAGACACATCACTACATTTTTTGGTATCTAATTTTCCCTTGAAGTTTGGTAATCATATCACATTTATTTCTGATAGATTATGTCAAATAATCTATTATTGTTGATAGATTATGTCAAATAATCTATTATTGTATATAATTAGTTGTAATTATATTTTAGTATCTTTTATATTTGGTAATTATCCTAAGTTATTTTATGCCTAATTTATCTTTGCATATCATTGTATATATTGGTGATTTGGAGTAATGAGAAAGACACGGCAAAATATTCTTTCATGGTATCACGAGTCTAGGTTATCTCCTACCTCTCTTCCGCACCTTTCTTTTCTTCTTCCCTATTCGGCCGCTCACCATGGCTGATCAGAAAATTCATCCGGCAACCTTGGTCACTAATATCAAGCAACACGTTCCTATTGTTCTTGATTATGATGACTCTCAATTCAATAACTGGTCTACCCTCTTTAAACTTCATTGCCGCGCTTATATGGTCATGGATCATATTACTCCAGTTCCAGTTAATGAAAAGTCTCCGGCTCCGAATCCTTCTGACATTGCTTTATGGCAACGACTTGATGACATTGTTCGACAGTGGATTTATGGTACGATCTCTAATGACCTTCTGAACTCCATTATTGATCCCGATGACAAGGCCATTGATACATGGCAACGTCTTGAAAATTTCTTCCATAACAACAAGTCTGCCAGAGCACTGAATCTTGATGCGCAATTTACCAACACCAAGCTTGAGCATTTTGATGGTGTTAAATCCTACTGCACCCGTCTTAAGACCCTTGCTGATAGTCTGAAGAACGTGGGTGATAAGGTGTCCGATAATCGGATGGCGCTTCAATTATTAAGAGGGCTCTCTGAGGAGTACAAGCCTTTCCGTACTTTGGTTCGTCATCTGACTCCCTTGCCTTCGTTTGATACATTACATTCCATGCTTGAACTTGAGGAACAAGGTAATGTATCTGATCTTGTTACTGAAGCCCATGAGGAGGCGCACGTTGCTAAAACTCCTCCAACGGCTTCGACCCCATCATTTGAATCCTCCCAGCATTCTTCTTCTTCTCGTGGAGGTAATTCCCGTGGGGGTGGCCGAAAATCTGGCAAGAACAAAGGTGGTGGCAGCAAGGGTAAAGGCATCGGTGGGTCAAACCGGAACAATCAGCAACAGCAACCCCAACAGCAACCCCAGCAGCGTTTTTTTGGTGGTTCGCAGCAGCAGCCTGCTAACACGGGTTGGGGTATCCTCCACCGTGGGGTTATTGGCCTCAAGGCCCTTGGCCAACTCCACCGTGTCCATACCCAACTCAGGGTCAAACCCCTTATCCGTGGGCTGCTCCTAGGCCAGGACAGAATCCTAATCCTGATCTCCTTGGGCCTCGTCCACAGCAGGCTTACTTCATGGACAACTCTCAGACCTCGGGGTTTATGCCTACCAACATTGAACAAGCAATGCACACTATGTCGTTGAATGATCCCAACTATTATATGGACACCGGGGCTACCTCACACATGACAAACTCTCAAGGTAATTTATCTCCATATTTTAATTTGAGCAATCATATTGATAATGCAATTGTTGTTGGTAATGGTAGCAAAATTCCAATTAAGGGTTACGGTCACCAATCTCTTAACTAAAACACACTTCAACTCAAAAATGTCCTACATGTCCCAAAATTGATTAAAAATCTCATTTCCGTTCGAAAATTTACCACTGATAATCATGTATCCATTGAGTTTGATCCTTTTGGTTTTTCTGTGAAGGACTTGCAAACGGGGAGCAAGATAGTGAGGTGTAATAGCAATGGCGATCTCTATCCTTTCTTCACAAATCGTCAAGTTCTTTCATCCTATCTTCTGTCAGCTTTTACAGTTGTTCCTCTTAGTGTGTGGCATTCCCGTTTAGGTCATCCGGGCAATGTTGTTCTTGGTTCTTTACGTAGTAGTAGTTTGATTAAATGTAATAAGGCTACTCCAGATGTTTGTCATTCTTGCCCTCTCGGCAAATTAATTAAAACTCCTTTTTATGATTCTCTATCTTATACTACTATGCCTTTAGACATCATTCATAGTGATTTATGGACATCTCCTATTTTGAGTTCTCATGGTCATAAATGTTATGTTCTTTTTCTTGACAATTACACAAATTTTTGGTGGACTTTTCCTATCTCTACAAAGTCGCAAGTGTTTAATTTGTTTCTCCGACTTAGATCATATATTCGAACTCAATTTGAACGGGAAGTGAAATCCTTTCAATGTGATAATGGTCGTGAATTTGATAATACCCCATTCACAAATTTCTGTCACCAATATGGAATGTCTCTCCGGTTTTCTTGTCCATATACTTCTCCTTAAAATGGCAAAGCCGAACGAAAAATTAAAACCATCAATAACATTGTTCGGACTCTCCTTTGTCATGCCTCTATGCCTCCCTCCTTTTGGCACCATGCTTTAGAAATGGCCACTTACCTTCACAATATTTTACCTACTAAAATTCTTAGCTATAAATCTCCCACTCAAATTTTATATCAACGTGATCCTGATTTTTCCCACTTACGAGTTTTTGGTTGTTTGTGCTTTCCCCTTTTTCCGTCATCCAAAATCCACAAACTTCAATCTCGCTCTACCCCGTGTGTTTTCCTTGGGTATCCTTCAAATCATCGGGGTTACAATGTTATGATATATCGAGTCGGAAGATTATAATAGCTAAGCATGTTTGGTTTGATGAGTCGGTCTTTCCTTTCTCTAAAGTTCATACTCCTAAGACAGATACTTATGATTTCCTAGGTGAGTTTAGTACCGCCTTAGACAATCCTTCTCTTCGCCATGTTATTACTCCTCACATAGCCATACCCCAGAGTGTCACCCTCCCCATATCTGCTGACTTACAGCACACTCCGGGGGATGCCCCCTTTCCACCCAGCTCACGGCAGCCACCTCCTATCCCTGCTCCTCCTTCCTCTACCATCTCTCATTCCATGGCTACTCGTAGCAAACATGGAATTGTTAAGCCTAATCCTAAATACCACGCTCTTCATACCTCTACCTCCATATCTCCCGTTCCAAAGAACCCAGTCCATGCTCTTCGTGACCCTAATTGGAAAGTTGCTATGCAGGATGAATATGATGCTCTAATTAAAAATGGTACTTGGGAGTTAGTCCCTCGCCCGGATAATGTCAATATTATTCGTTCATTGTGGATTTTTTGGCATAAAATGAAGTCAGATGGCTCTTTTGAGAGACATAAGGCTTGTTTAGTTGGTGATGGTAAGACTCAAAGAGAGGGGATAGATTGTGATGAAACTTTCAGTCCGGTTGTCAAGCCGGCTACCATCAGAATGGTTCTTAGTATTGCATTATCTAAGTCATGGTCAATTCATCAGTTGGATGTTAAAAATGCTTTTTTACATGGTCATTTGAATGAAACTGTTTACATGTATCAACCATTGGGGTTCAAAGATCCTGCTAGACCCGATCATGTATGCCTGCTTCGAAAGTCTCTTTATGGTTTGAAACAGGCTCCCCGGGCTTGGTATCAACGGTTTGCTGATTTTGTGGCGTCCATCGATTTCGTTCATAGCAAATCGGATAACTCTTTATTCATTTATCACCATGGTAATGATACATCTTACATTCTATTGTATGTTGATGATATTGTTCTTACCTCTTCTTCCGAGTCTCTTCGACAACAGATTATTTCCAGACTTAGTTCCGAATTTTCTATGACTGATTTGGGTGAACTCAGTTATTTCTTGGGCATTGCTGTCTCCTGTACTAAAACAGGTTTGTTTCTTTCTCAAAAGAAATATGCTCAAGAAATTATAGAAAAAGCAGGGATGTCAAACTGCAAGTCATCTGCTACTCCTGTAGACTCAAAAGGAAAAATGAGCTCTCAATCTGGCATTCTGTATGATGATCCCACTTTTTACCGAAAGTTATGTGGTGCCTTGCAGTACTTAACTTTTTCCCGCCCGGATATATCGTATGCTGTACAACAAGTTTGCTTGTTTATGCATGCTCCGTTGGTTGAGCATATGTCAGCTTTGAAACGTATTATACGGTACATTCAAGGTACATCTGATTTTGGTCTACATTTGTTTAAGTCATCTGTATCTTCTCTTCTATCTTACACGGATGCAGATTGGGGTGGGTGTCCAGATACTCGCCGTTCAACATCAGGTTATTGTGTTTTCCTTGGTGATAATTTGATTTCTTGGACCTCTAAACGGCAACCTACTTTGTCTAAGTCTAGTGCCGAAGCTGAGTACCGAGGGGTTGCTAATGTTGTCTCCGAGTCATGTTGGGTTCGAAATCTTCTACTTGAACTTCAATGTCCTATTTCTAAGGCAACATTAGTTTATTGTGATAATGTTAGTGCTATCTACTTATCGAGTAATCCAGTTCAGCATCAACGCACTAAACATATTGAAATAGACATTCATTTCGTTCGTGAAAAGGTCCAACGAGGCGAAGTTCGTGTTCTTCATGTGCCTTCCCGATATCAGATTGCAGATATTTTCACCAAGGGTCTGCCTAGAGTTTTATTTGATGATTTCCGGGACAGTCTCAATGTTCGTCGACCTACCGTTTCGACTGCGGGGGTGTGATAGATTATGTCAAATAATCTATTATTGTTGATAGATTATGTCAAATAATCTATTATTGTATATAATTAGTTGTAATTATATTTTAGTATCTTTTATATTTGGTAATTATCCTAAGTTATTTTATGCCTAATTTATCTTTGCATATCTTTGTATATATTGGTGATTTGGAGTAATGAGAAAGACACGGCAAAATATTCTTTCAATTTCCCAGGTTAAATTTCAAATTTATAATTTTTTCTCTAATTTATATTAGTAAAATTAATTTTTTTAAATTATAAATAAGAAAAATATTTGTACTAGTTAATTTCTTTGAAACATAACAAATATATTTACACTATAAACAAATATCAAAATAAAATTAATTTTATCTTAATCTTATAAAATAGCCCCTAAGCCAATATGAACTCGATACCAAATAAAATATGAAGAAACATAATTTTATTCATAAACGATGTGGATACAAATATGTTCCTCCCTTGATTCTTTTCTCATAAGATTTCTCTGCGATTCGAGGATCGTTACTGGGTATTTCTCGAATGTATGATTTCTCTATGGGATGTTTGAAATACCTTTTCAAGGGAATATAATACCTTTTATATAAACATGAATTAGGGTTTATGGTAGAGTAGTCTCCAAAAAACCCTGACTAAAATAGGACTTATTTTGTAAAGTCCTACAAAATTTCAATGTCTATAGCGTTCTCCCGCGATACTTTAATGCTCTCTATGTCCAATAATATTCGTTCACAATTAACTTAGCACATAGATTAAGAAACAATAAATAACAGAGATAATTTTATCAAATCACTCTTTAAATATAAATAAATATAATATCTTGAATAATATAACTGAGAAATGACTATAATTAATAATAAAAATAAATTAAATAATAACCATAAAATTATTTGATTTCATAAAGTGAATAAATATTATTAAATAATTATTTTTAATATAATAAATAAAAATAAACGGAAGAAGTCCTACACACGTAGTCATGCATGTGATCTTTTTTTTTTCCCTTTCTCTAATGTATTTACAACAAGTCATCAGGGTGATAAGTCTCAAGAATTCCATCATAAATATTAATTTGTCGCTAGTTTAGCCACAATCATTAAAATAATACTTATTTTAAGGTGAAAATCCATATCCCTTTGATGAAAAAAGAGGCATTCATTAACTAATATTTCTTACTTATTATTTTTGACAAATTAATAAGGGTAAAAAAATGCTTCCTCCGATCTATTTTATATGTCATACTTAGTATAAATAAATGATCTTTAATATATGTCATTTTATAAAATCAATACATAAATGATACTGTTTTTTCTATTTTACCTTTGATAGTTAATAAACTTTGAAAAAAATATATTTGGCCAACTAGAAAAACTAGAAAAAACAATTAATATACATTAAATAAGGGCAAAATAGTAAAGTCACTTTTTTTCTTATTACAAATGCAATCATAAAAGGTGACATATAAAAGGAATCAAAGGGAGAAAACTTATTATATCATTGTTTTCTTAATAAAAATGTCAAGTCAAAATTTGATACATAAATTCGAAAAGAATATTAGTTATCCATGTTATTACAAAGAGTTGTTTCAAATTATTTTATGTATTTTATTTTACTTGGGTTATATATCAAAAACAGATTTTCTATAGAAGCGGCTAGGAAGTGCTGACAGTTGTGCTACCAACTTGCTTTTTGAGGGCTATTTTTGTCATTTCGCGTTACATTTTTCGTTTTAATTTATTTGTCTTACTTTTTAAATATATTATATTTTTAAAATTATGTAAAAAATATCATAATCATAATGAAAGAATGGAAAGCCCGAACTTTCTTGATGGAACATTTTGTTCCCCTTTTCCTCTTATCCTCCCCCAGTTTTGATTCAGAAAAGGGTCAACGTAAGTATCTTATTTTGAAGCAATCTTTGAAGTTTTTCCTTATCCAAACAAGTCTTGCAAGAAAATAGGATTTAATATTGAGCTCCAAATATACACTATTGGGATGGAATGACTCCTACTAGCTCTCCCCCTCAAAGTACCGCACGTGCGAGTTCCCCGCATACGGCTCAAGTGGCGAAGGCTAATTAATTGCTTAAACTATTTAGACTTTTTGGGAGCTATTATTGATCATTTCAGGCAATTACTTTCTTCATTTCAATTCATTTGTCTAATTTTTAATCTTTTTATATATTTAAAATTTACGTAAAAGTAATATAAGTTATAATAATTTGCAGCTTAAAATGTTAAGAAGACATAAAAAAAATTAAGTTAACGCTCAAAATTCTATCAAACTAGAAAAATTCAGACATAGAAAGTAACACATATTATCTAAAATGCCATAAAAATTATTATAAGTCGTAATAATAAACAACTTAAAAATTAAAAGACATAAAAAGTTTAAATGCATTGGGACAAAGAGAGTAACATATATTATTAAAAAATTATGTAAAATGTACGATGAATCACAATAATTAATAATTTAAATAGTTAAAAAATATACGGAAATTTGATTGCCTTTCAAAATTTTATTACTGTCACATAAATGAAGGACGTAACAAATATTATTTGAAAATAACAGAAAAAGTATTCCGAATCACAATAATTAACAACTAAAAAAATCAGAAGACATAAAAATCTAGTTGACTCTTGAATTTCATTAGTGCCACATAAATTAATAGTGAAGAAACATATATTAATTGTAAATTATGTAAAAAGTACCATATATCATACTTTACAATTTTAAATATCTAAAATTATATTAAGAATTTGATTCATTACACAAATTAAAATTAAGGTGCTAGCACTGGCTCTAAATCTCTAGACTAATTATAAACCTCAATCTTGATAAACACATCACATTTACTTCATCTGTGCCATTGGGTTTAATAAATTATAAATAATACACTTTGCTCTGGAAGAACATATTTATTATAACTATTACTATATAAATAACAGTTTAAACTCTACCCCATGATTATGTATTTTATATTTGAAATAATTAATATCTCTTTCATTTACTTTTATTTGTCAATTATTTTTAAATAATTTTTTATTTTTTCTTGTCACCAGAGATGACAATGGGACAGAAAGGATCGGGTTTAAAGTTATGCGAGGCAGGGTGGTTGCGAGGCGGATTAAAGTAATTATTTTTAAAATTAATACGGGGCGGGCGGGTTGTGGATTTAAAGAATTAAATAGAAACTCAATGAAAATTAAATCTTTGTAGTTAGTAAAATAAATTTTTTATATTAAACATTGACTTTAATTTTAATTTTTATTTTTTTTCTAAAATTTAAACTAGACATGTTCGGTAAATTGTTAATTGTTGAAGTGTTGATTAGAAACTTTTACTTAACAATTAAGAAACAACTATTGAAATGTTAACCAGGAATAGTTAAAAGTTGTTGAGATGTTAATTAGTGAAAAAAGAAAAAAAATATGAACTTTTATTTTTCATATTAAATTTGATGAAAAAAATAAAGGAACTTGAAAACTTATGTGGGGTTGATTTATCCAAGGTGGGTCTATATGAGATGGGACAGGGCGAGTTAAAAATGAAAAAAATTGTCAGGCAAGGCGATTTGAAAATTTTTTCGGTTGAGTTCAACTCGCTGTAACACCCCTTAAATTATCCTAACCCAAGAAGTCCAAGATCCTAGAAGAATCTGAGAACAATGTCACTGTTAGTGACCATGAAAGAGCTTCTACGGCCTATATATGGTTCTACGGTTCGTAGATAAGCCTCGTGATTACCCTTGAGATTTATTGAAATTTTGATCTTTAGGCTCGAGTATACGAGTTGGGCCTATGACCCGTATTTCATTTTACGAGCCAAATCTTCAAAGAAAACACAATTGCCTCTAGCTCCAAATCATGAGTCAGATAGTTCTTTTCATGCACCTTAAGTTGTCTATAACCATAAGCTATCACCTTGCCATGTTGCATCAACACACAACCAAGTCAAATCCTCGAGGCATCACCATACACTATAAAATTATTGAACCCTCCCAGTAAAATCAAAATAAAAAGCGAAAGTAATTTAATATTTAAATTCTTAGTAACTCTTTTCACATGCTTCCAGCTATTAGAAATTTACCCTTTTTGGATCAAGTTGGTCAAAGACGAGGCAATAGATAAAAACTCTTCTACAAATCTCTAATAACCAGTAAAACCCAAAAAACTTCAAATATCTAAAGGAGATAGAGGTCTTGGAAAATTCTTAATCACCTTAATTTTTTTAGGATTGACCATAATATCTTAATCGAAGATGATATGGCCAAGGAACGCCACTGATCTTGACTAAACCTCACACTTTCTAAAGTTAGAAAATAATTAACGATCCTTAAGCATTTGCAATACAATTCTTAGATGGTTGGCATGCTCCTCTTCATTTCAAGAATAGACCAAATGTCATTAATTAACACAACAAACACACCCAAATATTATTTAACATCCCGTTCATCAAATTCATAAAAGTTGTAGGAGTATTTGTTAGTTCACAAGGCATAACCATACCAAGTTCTAAAACATGTCTTTGAAATGTCACATTTCCTCACTCAAAGTTGACGATAGCCCAATCGGAGATCAATCTTGGAGAAATAACTAGCATCCTAAAGATGACCGAACAAAGAGAGACTACCTGCCAAAGTAGACTCTATAAGTAATATTAATAATATCATGAGTAATATGTGCATTCACTAGCTAGAAAAATTTAGGCAACCTACTGAGGCACGCAGTTTGGGAGTAGAGGTTGCTACTAAACCTCCCTTGGATTACTCCTAGAGCTTCCTGACTGAGCTCCTCCTCAAAGTTCTCTCGATGCTAAGTGAAATTCCAAAGAAAATAATTAGCACAAAACATTAAATAATGTCATGGAGAAAGGAAATACCTAATTATTAATCCATTTTTCATAAAGTTATAACCATGGAGTAGCTCATTATATCATAATTCATGTTATATAAGAATTTTTCTTGAATTATTATGAATATATAAGTAGGTGAGAAAATCTTTCACCATCATTTATATGTGAGGAATTCTTGCACAATCATTTATTCTTTCTTGAGAACCATCACTAAGACATAATTCATCATTTTCATAAAGCATGCATGAAGTTCTTGATAATTCATGATTATAATTCATAACGAAAATTAGGGTAAAAGCATAGATTCATAAGAAATCAACTTTAAATTATGCAATTTGATGAATTCATGTTTGGTCACGTAAAGACAATATCAATTGAATTATTATTAAAAGAAGCTGTGAAGAAATCACAAAATCCAAAATCAAATTGAAAAGAAATTCAAATTAAAAATCTTGAAATAAAATTAATGTCAATTTCATACCTAATTAAATCAGTAAGAATGGTTAAAAGTAAAATTAACTGAATCCTTTCTAGATTATCAAAATCCTGTGTTCCTACATGGAAAATCTATGGAAACATAGAAAATTCATTTGGGATTGGAGGATTAAATTGAAGAATCCTAGAGCTTAACCTTGTTTTTACCTTGATAGAATTTCTAATGTTCGGTTGGGAATTGAGAGAATAAGAGATTAGACTAATAGGAACTCCTAAATCTCACTTAAAATATCTTATAACAATGTAGCACAGAAGTTAAAAGGATGAGCAAGGACTAAAATACGTCTAAAAATAATTATCGAACAAGACCACGAGTCATCCGCGGTCCACACTTTCTTTTATGGACCATGGATGATCGTCCATAGAAGTTAGGCTTCAAAACCAAGTCTCTAAAGGTTTTTGGGAAGCACTTTTCATGACTCATAAAAGTAAGTATGACCAGTATAATGCCACTCGTACAGCTAGACTAATCTTCCATATCTCAGAATCTCACCCACAAAATCATAAACTACGGTCCGTAGACCATTCTACGATCTGTCAAATTTGTCTATAGATCCCAAGTACTAAAACTAATCTCCTCTAAATCTCAATTTATGATACAAAATACGATCAGTAAAATCATCCACAACTTGCAGACACTCCTCGTCCTATCTATGATTTTTTTTCATCCTTTGAATCTCATCTATGAGAGCCATCTACGACCTATAAAATCATCTTGTAGACCTCAATTTAAATTCCAAAGTTTTGCAAACTCCCAGGTTCTATCAATAACCCCAATCTACAATATGTGAATTAGTCTACAATCCATAGTTAGATCTCGTGACCCTACACGACCCTGTACCAGATCATTTTTTTATACTTTTCTTTTCGCATTCGGACTTTTCAACTTTGAGATATTACAATGTGAAACCCCGTGTTCCTCGTCTTCTATATATACATAGGGTGGTGTGTCATATAAGACATACATGAATTTGGATAAAACCTAAGGATAATAAGGCTGTCAATAAGTGGTAATTTCAAGGACCTAAAGTTTTAAGCCAAAGAAATACCCTAAATGCACTTTCAAGATTAAAGAAATGACCCAAGTGGCACCTCGTCCTTTTCGGAAGGTCTAAATTAGGTTTCACTTTTCAGATGGAGTTAAAAGTTTATAATTTGCTAATAATGGATTTCTTTAAGTTATTTTAATAAAACAAAGGTCATACATTAAGTTTTGGAATCAAGAAAGTTGCAAGATAAAGGTTGGCCAAAGTTACCGTAACTTTCTTTAAGAAATCCTTCTTAAATTTGGGTCAAATGTATTGAGTCATATCTCCCAAACTATAAAGAGTTAGAAGGTCCATGACCTATTAAATTGAAGATCAATGAGTCTAGTTTGCAATGCATAAAACTGCGCATCAAACCGACCTCAGCATAAAGAGTTATAACCGTTTTACCGAGACTGCCCGAGCTGAAAACCGGGTCATGTGTCGGGTTGACCCGACTTAAATGTCGGCTATTTTGACACTTTAAGGCTCAAAATTGAGCCATTTTCGTCCCAAACAAGTTTACAACTGAAGAGAAAGCTCCCAAGGGTTCTCTAAGCGATTTAGGTAAGTTTTTCGCATTTCAACCATTAAAATTCATCTCTGTGCCTAGAAATGCGTTCCTTACGCTTTGGAATTGTTTTTCCCTCATATTAGCTGTGTTTGGAGCTGTTCTTGGGCATTAAAAAAAGTGGTGTTCTTGCTGGTATTGTTGGTTTGCAGCTGGTGTGTTTAGGTTATAATTGTGGAGCTCTTTTCCGTTAATTTTACGAAGTTTTACGGATATTTCCTCGCGTAAATGCTCCTTGCTGAATCTGGTCACTAATGCTGAATTTTTAATTGTTTATAGGTGTCTTTAAGCTGCGTATATATAGTCGTTGCAAAGCTTAGAACGTAAGGAACAACTTTCATGAAGGAACTTTTGGCAATCGGACGTTCGTTGGAGAGGTATGTTAAGGCTAAGCTCCGTCCCTCCTTTTAGCACGAAATCTGGGAAATTTCCCAAAACGTCAAATGTGATATCTTACTATTCTGTTGCTAGAAAGACCTTCTGTGAAAGGCATTGGGATTGCAGTTGAGTTATATTCATCATGGTATTAGGTTGAAATTCCATTCGTTCGCTTAAACTGGACATTCAATTTCTATATATCATTTCGTCGGTTTCCCGGCTACCTATTCACAAGTCCAAGGTGTTTCTCTTCTTGGTATAATGCCATTAAAATAAATGTAGAATGCAAAAGGAATGTAGTATTCAAAATCAGTCCTTCTTCCATACAAAAATATAATTGAACAATTTAACCAATAACGCGATGGTTTCCAATATTCCCCAGTGAAATGCTCCCGTCTAAACTACTTTGGCGCTTGATCCTGTTAAATACATTCGTTTACTAATTGACATGGGACCAAATATAATCATTATGTAAAACACCTTTATGAACATTTTCAAAGTTAAGGCTTCACTCTAAATGTTGGGTTAAGTTCCCAAACTTGTTAAAAAGGACATGTATGATTACACAAGCCATATGTATATATTATGACAACGATTATGATTTTATGAGAATAAATGTACCAATGAGCCAAGATTGGCCAAATGACAATGACTATGATGCTATAAGAATAAGTGTACCAATAGCCAAGATTGGCTAAGTTCTTGCTATGGCTTACTATGTGCATTCAACATTCATATCATACATTGCACTTATGCATGGACTTCGAGCTATAATCGAAGGTATGGGGCCTATTTGCCCAATTATATATGTATATGGTACCGATGGCCACAGGTTGGCAGATATGATGCCGGTTAGCTACCGGAAAGGACCACTAGTGCTAGCATTTGGTTGGGTATGTCATGCATTTGCATCTATATATATGTATTCACGACATGCGATACTCGAGCATACCATGCATTTTTTTTATCACTAGGAGGTGGCTTGTTGGCCATTAAGACTACTTGAGTTTTGGTTACAGGTAATGTTTCTATTAACCTTTTTACTATGGTTATCTATGATTTTACTTCCTGCCTTACATACCAGTACATGTTTATTCGTACTGACATCCCTTTGCCTGGGGACGCTGCATTTTATTTCGTGCGTGCAGGTTCAGGTAGGGGTTCTGATTTACCCCTCCACTAGGAGCCCCATTCAGCTATGAGTTGGTAAGATCCACCTCTTCCTGGAGCTTTCATAGGATGTTTACTTTTTTTGTATAGTTGGGTATGTCGGGGCCCTGTCCCGATAGTGTTAGTGATTCTCATAGAGGCTATTGTGGACATGTTATTGTGGGTTGGTTCTTTTGTGCCCTTTAGTCTCTGGTCATAAGATTGACATGTATATATAGTGTGTGTCTGTACCTCTGTTGTGGCAGCCTTGTCGGCTAGCTAGTACTTTATTATTTTGGCTTACTTCTCTTAATGTACATAATCTGTTGCTGACCAGGTCATGACCTAAATGGTCCCGACTTAGTTTCTTGTTTTTCTAAGCATTATGCTGCCCAATTTTCTTTTGTTCCAAAGTTTGGTTAACTAGTTTGTTTAGTGGCTTACCCGGCCAATAACGGTATCGGGTGCCAGTCGCGCCTCCCCTCTTTTTGGGGCATGACAAACATGGTATCAGAGCAGGTCGTGTCCTAGGGAGTCCACAATGCCATGTCTAGTAGAGTCTTGCTTATGGGTGTGTTGTGCACCACACTTATAATCAGGAGGCTACGAGGCATTTAGGGTTGGTTACATATCTTTCACTTAATAGATCGTGCTATAGAGCAAAGCTATAGGAATATATGAAATCTATATCATGTTATGTCTTTCTTATTTAATGGGTTACCTATGCTCAGTAGATGGCACAACATGAGAAAAGTATGGATCCGAGAGAAGGTACTAATTATGTCTTACTTGGTGAGATAGATATATTCCCTATTGAGGCACATAGGGAGCCTCCAATGCCTACAGTACCAGATTCATCAACACCTGTTGGGGCCCAAGGAGATCTAGTACCCCAATCCCTATTAGAAGAAGGCTATTCAGCTACTAACTATGATGGTTTCTATTCATGAGAGTTAACTAAAGGTGAGAGCAGCGCTAGAAAGGATAAAACAGAAAGCTTAAAGGTACGAGAGTTTCTTCAATTGGCCCCTCCAGTATTTACAGGGTCCAGTCCCACTGAGGATCTACAGGACTTTATGGACCATGGGTATAGAGTATTGAGAGTGATGCATGCCTCTATCACCGAGGCAGTGGAGTTCGCTTCTTTTCGACTACTTAATGTTGCCATCTTGTGGTACAAGGCATAGGAGAGATCAAAAGGGCCTGATGCTCCGCCAGCAGAGTGGTAGGACTTCTCTGAGGCATTTTTAGCCCATTACTTACCACGAGAGGTGCGGAAGGCCCGTCTTGGCCAGTTTATCAGTTTGAGTTAAGAGGATATGAGTGTAAGGGAGTATAGCCTTAGGTTAAATTCTTTGGCTAGGTATGCGCCAGATATTGTATGTACTATGAGTGCTAGAGTTCATCGTTATATGGATGGTTTGGGGGATCATTTGGTCAGAGACTGCAAGATAGCCTCTTTACAAGATGGTGTGGATATTTCTCGTATTCAGGCTTTTACTCAGACTACAGAGGATCTTTCTCGTCAAATTCGGGATACCCATAGAGATAGGGAGAAGAATAAGAGAGCTCGTACTATAAGGTCTTATAGGGAGCCACAGGGTGATATTAGGCCTCCTTTCCATCGATATCAACCTCCGTCAGTGGGTAGTTCTCCGCTATAGATATAGGGCCAGCGATTTGATTATTATAATAAGTCAAGGCCAAGGCAGAATTTACATCAGCCTGATAGCTATCAACGGGAGCATTATGCACAAATGAGACAACCTACTCCCCCATGTACTCAATGCGGTAAGCTTCATACTAGACAGTGTAGAAAAGGTTCAAGTGCATGTTACCACTACAAGAAGACAAATTGGCCCTTTAGTCAGTTCCTATTGTGAATGAATTCATGATAATATTCCCCGATGAGCTTACCGGGATTCCCTGAAAGGGATATCAAATTTTCTTTAGATTTTCTCCCTGATATGCAACCTATACTCGTTCCTCTCTAAGAAAAATGGCTCCTGTAGAGCTAAGAGATTTGAAGGAACAACTGAAGAGTTTTCTTGATAGAGACCTTATTAGGCCAAGCACATCTCCATGGGGTACTCCAGTGCTCTTTTCTTGAAAGAAAGATGGCTCTTTACGGATGCGTATTGGTTATAGATAGCTAAAAAAAATCACTATCAGGAATAAGTATACTTTTATGTGGATTGATGGTTTTTCAAAGATTGACTTGTGACCCAGGTACTACCAGCTACGAGTCAGGGATGTTGATATTCCAAAGGCAATATTTAGGATGAGTCAGGAGTTGAGCATGCAAGACCACTTGCGAGTTATATTATAGATTCTCCACGACAACAAGTTATATGCTGAATTCTCCAAATGTGAATTTTGGTTCACTTCTATAGCTTTTCGTGGACATGTTATTACTAGCAATAGTATCAAGGTCAATGGCTAGAAAATTGAAGCAGTAATGGTATGGCCGAGACCCTTAAATCCGACAGAGGTCCATAGCGTTTTTGGGCTTTGCAGGATATTTTATTGTGGGATTCCCCACTACCTCTATACCACTAAAGAGGTTGATGTATAAAGAAGCTAAGTTTCAGTAGACTTAATTATGTGAACAGAGTTTTCAAGAGCTAATGAAAAGGCTTACCACCGCGCCTATCTTGGCTCTTCCAGATGGAACTGAAGGCTACGTTGTATATTGTGATGCCTCGAGAATTGGCCTGGGTTGTATTCTTATGCAGCATGGTAGAATTATTGCATATGCTTCTAAACAGTTGCGAAAGCATGAACAAAACTATCCTACCCATGATTCTGAGTTTGCCGCAGTTGTTTTTGCCCTAAAGATTTGGTAGCATTATCTATACAAAGTTCATGTTGATATTTTTACCGACCACCAAAGCATCCTATATTTATTCAAGCAGAAGGAGTTGAACCTATAACAAAGAAGGTGGCTAGAATTACTAAAAGATTATGATGTTGACGAAAGGATGTTAGAAGGCCTTAAGTTGAAAATTTTGAGTTTTGTGGTTATTTTAAGTTTTGTGCATCGAAATATGATTGATTCCTTCAGCTCCAGAATGCCGAATCCAGTATAACTTGCAGAACTGAATTTGAAGTTCAAATGGAGATTTTAGGCCCAAAGTTGCATTTTTAGTTTATTTTGGATCATAGGTTTGGCTTTGGTTAACATTCGAGGTTTGGGAGCTCATATCCAAATTTCGTCAGTTTCAGTGATTCCGGGTGGTGAAACTAGCCCTATAAATGCCTTTGTTCTAATTTTTAGGGCATCTGTGAGTATTTTGAGTTTTTAGGTCCGAATCTAGTTTAAATGATCTTTCTTAGGTTCAGGACTACGGAGGTTCTGGATTCAAATTTTGATGGTTTCATTAAGTCCAGATCGTCGTTTCCTATGGGTTTCTATGTTTGATTTGTGTTTTTGTGGTTCCGAATGAATTCCCAAGGGTCCAACTAGTGTGTTTTTTGAGTTGTGTTGCTGGTGCATTGTTGTTTCTCGTGCATTTGGCATTCACGTTCGTGCCTCATGGGCCGCATTCACGGAGATCTAGCAGCCAGACCTCCGTGTTCACGGGTTGACTACCGCATTCGCGGAGGGTTAACCCCTAGTCTCCGTGTTCACGGAGCACTATTGATGCCTAGACAATATCTTAAACCATTTCCACCATTTTTGACATTTCAAGCTTCGTTCTAAGAGAGGATTTTCAAGGTTTTGAAGGTAAATTAATTAGATAACTATTTTCTATCCTATTTCAACTGTTTCAATTGATTAATTTGTGTTTTAACTTCTAAATTTGGAGTTTTAATGGTGGAATTTGCGGATTTTTAGAATTGAGTTTCTTAAACTTTAATCATTGATTTCTCCCTCATCTTAGCTCCATTTTGTAAATCATTATCACCGATGAATTTCTTATTACGTGTAGAACATTTTCATCCATTAATTTTAGTTTCCGTTTACGTTTTTTGGCATGAGATTTTTGACTACTTTATCCTTTCTCTCTGAATTAATTTATTTTAGTGTCATTAGAGTCGTTATATAATTGTAATGTCATATTTGAATAGATTGTGGTGATTTAGATTACCGTACAAGCGGGAAAGTGATGATTTCTTCTTGATTTTAAGACTTTATTTAAGGCAAGTGGATTTCTAACTTTTTGTTAAGCATGAATGAACCTTGTATGCTCCTATGTGCATGGAATTGAGTATTTGGGGGTAGAATAGATCATTGTAGGCTAAATCAGGACTTTCCGTATCGAGTAATTACTCATATAGTGATGTATTTCTTTATAAATTAATTGTACATTGTGATCTATGTAGCTCTGTGAACTATTTGAAAATAATGTCGAGATGGTGTTTATATTGTGATATGAATAATACGTTGACACTGTGATTATAATGAAACACTGATGATATTGAGATATTGATGATATGATACATTGACAACATCGAGATTCTAATGATATTGAGACATTGATGATATTGAAATACTGATGATAGTGAGATATTGATAGTATTGAGACCCTTGTGATGTTGATATTATGATATAATTATGATCATGCATCTTGCATCTATTATTATTTGTGCTTTGACACATGTGATGGCTACGACCGAAATGTGAGTAAGGTAACATGTGGATTGGTCGCTGGGGTCTCTACCAATCGACCCGAGGTAATATACCGGTGGCCCGAGGTTATTTCTGGACTGGTCCGAGGTCTCTTCCGAATGCGTGAGCATTAATCGAGATCTTTGCTGCCGATGTTTACAGATACATGATTTATGTGAGACCTCCATGGATTCTGACTGACGCAGTCATCTGGTCAGCGGATGTGTATCGTAGGACAGACATGCATCAGGATTATGTGACATTGCATCACATTATTCTTATTTCATGGCATACACTCCATCTCATATTATATTTGGTTGATATAATTGTATTTTGTTTATGAGAATGTGTACTTATTATGTCCCTGATCTTGATGTAAGTGTTATATCTATTTATATACTTATGTATTATGATGCTATATCAGATGATGCGTATATCCATATTACTATAATCTGTATATTCTATTGTACTGGTAATTTTCTGAGTGCAGGGTTGTAGTTCGGCAATTTGTGGTTGGGATTTAAGGAGTTACTTGTGTTTTTCATTGCTTTACTTAGGTTAGTTCCATTTGTTGAGTACCCTGTTTTTTGGTGCTCACCCCTTGCTACATTTTGTAGGATGTGAGCCCGGTCTATCCCGTTAGACTTCTTTTTTGTTGGCTCGAGCTTTCGAATTTCTTCCGAGGTAGTTGCCTATGTCTTCAGCAGGCCTTGAGGATTTCATTTTATGTTCTTGTTCTATTCGAGGATTAGACATTATGACTTATATTTCATTTGAGTAATCTATACTTAGAGGCAGACATACCAGTTCTTGGGATAATTGTAGTTTGTTTTTCTCCGCTTATCTATATTATTAGACTACTATCTTGCACTTTGGTTTCTATTATTAAGTTGTTTGGATTTTGGTCTGACTCGTCTCAGTGGATTAGGTGAGTGCTATCACACCTGGAGTTCAAGTCATGACAGTTTGATTAGTTTATGGGTTTGATTTTGAAATCTTCTAAAAAAATTATTAGGTTTTGAATTTTGAAGGCTTAAGTTGTTTAAATATAGTTTTTAGTACTAACCGGAGTTACGGTTTGACTTTCATCAAAATTTGGAGTTCGGATGCTTAGATTGAAGAGAAATATTTTCGACTGTTTAGAAAAAATGCTACAGAAAAATGGTTCTGGTGGATACATAGGCCATGTATATCCTCTATGGGTTCTAGTTTGAGTCTCAACGTATTAATAAACAACAACAACATACCTAGTGGAATCCAACAAGTGGGGTATGGGGAGGGTAAAATGTATGCAGACCTTACCACTACCTCATAAAGGTAGAGAGGTTGTTTCTTGGGAACCCTTATCTCAAAAATCAGTAAGTAGAATAAACTAGATATGGAAAAAAAGGAACGGAGCAGAAAAAGAAACAAAAATAATGACTAATAATAAAAGCACATGATAGTACGTAAGTACGATAAAATTAACACATATAAGTCAAATCCTACTACCCGACTACACCTTCACGGCCAGAGATCAGCCTAACCTTACTAACCTATTAGCCCGCTATTCTAATTCATGACCTTCACTCCTTCCTATCTATGGTCATGTCTTTGGTGAGATCAAGTTTCACCATATCTTGATTGATCACCTGCCCTCTATACTTTTTCTTTCTACCTCTTCTCCTCCGTGTAACTCCTAAGTCTAACCTGTCGCACCTCCTAATAGAGGCATCAATATTTCTTCTTTACACGTGTCCAAACCATCGTAATCTTGCTTCCCTCATCTTGTCAGCCACATGGGCCACCTCTAGTTTCTCCTGAATGGTCTCATTCCTAATCTTATCACTCCTGGTATATCCACACATCAATCTCAACATCATCTCCGTGACCTGCATCTTCTGAACATGTGAATTTTTTATTGGCCAACACTCCATCCCATACAACAAAGACGGTCTAACCACCATCTTGTAAAACTTACCTTTGAGTTCAGGTGGTATCTTCTTATTACACAATACTCCAGAGGCAAGCCTCCATTTCATCCATGCTGCCCTATTACGATGTGTGACATCATCATCAATATCACCACTACTCTGGATGATGGACCCAAGATATTTAAAGTTTTCTATCTTGGGAATAGGTTAAGTGGCAAGCCTCACATCACTGTCTGTTTCATCCCTCGCAACACTGAATTTACACTCTAGGTATTCTATTTTGGTCCTGCTCAGTTTGAATCCTTTGGATTCCAAAGTGTGTCTCCAAAGCTTCAATCTATCATTAACTTTAGCCCGAGTCTCATAAATCAGTACGATGTCATCTGCAAATAGCATACACCATAGAACCTCCTCTTGAATAGATCGTGTTAGGTCGTTCATCATCAAGGCAAACAAAAAAAAACTCAACATAGATCCTTGATGAAGTCCCTACCCAATAGGAAAATACTCTAAGTCTCCTCCCATCGTTCTTACCCAAGTTTTGGCTCCGTCGTGCATGTCTTTTATCACCCTAATATATGCCATTAGAACACCTTTCACCTCTAGACACCTCCATAGGACATCCCTCGAAACTTTTTCATAAGCTTTCTCGAGATCAATGAACACTATATGGAGTGTGCCAACTCATCCAGCTCAATATCTTTATCTCCTTTTTCATTTAAGAGTTTTTGAAAGTAAGCTTGCCACCTTAGCTTAATAGAAGTCTCATCCACCAACATCTCACCCTCCTCATCCTTGATGTACTTCACTTGGTCCAAGTCTGAGCTTTCCTTTCTCTATCTTTAGTGAGCATATACAATATCTTGTCCCCGTCTTTATCGCTTAGCTCCAAATATAGGTGCTCAAACGCTGCTGTCTTAGCACTCGTAACCGCCATCTTTGCTTCAATCTTTGCCATCTTACAGATCTCCTTAAGCCTTTGATTTTCATCCTCATCCCTACACTACAACCACTTCGTATAAGCAATCTTCTTGACGTTCACTCTACCTTGGACTTTATCATTCCACCACCAATCGCCTTGATGTCCACCAAAGGTCCCTCTCGAAACCCCTAGTACCTCAGTAGCTACTTTTCTAATCCAACCAGTAATAGTGTCCCACATATTCTTCAAATCTCCGCCACTACTCCAAGCCTCTAAACTACTCAACTTTTATTCCAATTCTCGTGAAAGGGCAGGAGTCAGGCCTCCTCATCTAATCCTCGGGGGCATTAAAAGCCTTCTTCTTCTTCTTCTTTTCTCTCTTAATCTCTAAATCCATCACTAGAAGCCTATGTTAAGTAGAAATATTTTTACCCAGAATAACCTTGCAATTCTTACAAAGACTTGTATCGCCCATTTGAAGAAGTAAGTAATCAATCTGAGTCTTAGCTACCATACTACGAAAGGTAATCAAGTAATTTTCCCTCTTCGAGAAACATGAGTTAGCAATAACTAACTCAAAGGCCATGGTGAAATCCAAGAGAAATATCCCATCTCCATTCCTCTCCCCAAAACCAAAGCATCCATAAGCATCTTAAAACTCACTAGTGGTTGCTTCAATATGCTCATTAAAGTCACCCCCAATGAAGATTTTTTCATTCTCTGGCATGCTTCTCACCACCTCATCCAAATCTTCCCAAAAACGCTTTTTAACTTTCTCATCCAGGCCTACTTGAGGTTCATATGCACTAACTACATTCACTACATGCCTATCAACCATAAGTTTGATAGACATCATCCTATCATTAAACCTCCTAACCTCAACCACATATTCCCTAAGGTCCTCGTCTACTAGTATACCTACACCATTCCTATCCCTAGAACCACCCGAGTAACATAACTTAAGCCCATCCATATCTCGAGCTTTGGTACCTATCCATCTGGTCTCCTGAACACATGTTATATTAATATGTCTCATCTTAAGACACTTTACTAGCTCTATAGGTTTCCCTATAATTAATCCTATATTTCATGACCTTACCCTTAACTTAAATAAGCTTGTGCCCTCTCTTACCACCCTTATCCCTTACCTCCGACCTCAACCGATGACATGACCCTAGTCCACCATTAGATCCTAATGCCACTAAACTAAGAACTACTAACTCACCAAGCTACCAAGATCAAGAAGATATAATCGAGAGAAAACTATACAACTCCCACTACAAAATAGTGAAACATAAAGTAAACTACTAATCAAACAATCAAGGCAGATTTATTGTGGATTTGCACTTAATGATGATTCCAATATTTTCTAATAGATTAGAAAATTGATCAAAAAATAATTTGACAAAAATTGTACACAGAGGAAGCAAGTCGAATTTAGACTTGGCTCACCGTAATACAAAATTTTTAGTTTTTTTAGGGACATTTCAATTTTTTTTCCACCCCTCCTAAACTTAATCCACGACCTATACATGATATTTTTGACTTGAAAAGGTTTTTTTAACCCATTCCTAAGCTTTCTATGCAATTCTAACAAAAGCTAGGGCTGAGGAGAGGAGGAGAAGAGCTAGGAATTCGAGTGATTGGAGCATAAATCCTTGCCAACTAATCATCAAACTTCATCCCAGGTATGTAAGACTGCCTAAAGCGATAAATCAAGTTGATCCACACCCCCTTTCATCCCTCTGATTGAACTAGAGTATAGGAAAGGAGTAGAACAAATTCCATAATATTAATATTTTGAGTTACTCATATTGATTGTTGAGTTTTCATGTATAATTATGAACAAATTGATGAATTGCATCTTGATTATATGCAATTGGAATATTAACTTATGTTTGACATTATGAACCCTTAATTGCATCATTTTGTATAATCCTTATTGCATTGATTGAATTGAGTTCAGGATTGTGAATGTCCGAGTTGAGCAACCTGAGTATGACTTAGCATGACTAGCGTATTACTTGTCTACATGTATATAATTAATATCTTACCTATATTATGTGAAAAACATGATCTATTGATATCTAAATGACCTTTTGAGTTAGAGTTTTGAATGATTTGATGAGTTCCGATAGCATGCATGATTAACAGTGTTGATTGTTGATTTGTTGAGTGATTGGATCGAGCTTGATTGTAGTATATCTAAAGAGTATACTAAGTTGATTGAATTGAACATATTTTAGTCTTAGGAGGAGTATTGAGCACAGATATGGGTATGAATTTGCAACGACTCCAACCCATAACTATGTTGCTGGTATAAGATAGTTGTGCCATTAATTTGGGTGACTCTTGTCCCCAAAACGATAGATACCTTGAAAAGTTTTGGACGAGTATGCCATTGATATAGTCTTCATTGTACATCACCAAATTAAAGGTGGTGAGAGTTATTTCGATTAAGAGAAACTCCCAAGCAACACATGAGTTGACACAAAATATTTATTTAAAATCGAGTTACATAACATTGAGTCTATTTTCAAAAATATAATTTTCTCTTACACTATATATTTACTGATGTGAGTCATGAATTGTTGAGTTGATTTTTGAGTCCAGTTGATTGATTTGAATTTGAACCCTATTTATTTTCTAGTCAATGTTTATATTAGTATATTTCATGTACTGATGTTTATTTGAGTTTGCATAGTTAATGATACAGATACAAGTGATAGAGAACTTCAGTAAGCGCATTGTTGAGGCCCAGTTTCTTGCTTCCAGAGTTGGTGAGCCCTCCTTGTTATCCGGAGGAGCCTTTTTCTTGCTTATATTAAGTAGTTATATTTATTTCTTTAAGGTAACTCGTGCCTTGTCTTGGAACCTTCTAGATGAGTATAGAGGCTTTATAGACATTGAATAAAAGATGTTGATTGTTATTTCTTTCCAACTCTTGTTCATTGGTGTGAGACCCCATGTTTCTCGTCTTTCATTATATAAATAGTGTGGCGGTATATAAGGCATATGTGATTTATGCTAGCACCTAGGGATAATAAGACTGACAATAAGAGGTAATATCAAAGACTTAGTGTTTCAAGTCAAAGAAATCCCCTAAATACACATTCGGGGTTAAAGAAATGGCCTAAGTGGCACCTTGCCCTTTTTGGAAGGTTTAAATTAGGTTTCACTTTTCAGATGGGACTAAAAGTTTATAATTTGCTAATAATGGATTTTTTAAAAGTTATTTTAATAACGCAAAGGCCATACATTAAGTTTTAGAATCAAGAAAGTTGCAAGATAAAGGTTGGCCAAAGTTACCGTAAGTTTCTTTAAGAAATCCTTCTTAAATTTGGGTCAAATATTAGGCCATATCTCCCAAAATATAAGGAGTTATAAGGTTCATGACCTATCAAATTGAAGATCTACGAGTCTAGTTTGCAACACACCAAACATCCATCAAATTGACCTCAGAATAAAAAGTTATGATAGTTTTTCTGTGACTGCCCGAGCAGGAAATTGGTTCATGAATCGGGTCGGGTCGACCCACCTTAATGTCCGCTAATTTGAGCTTTTTAAAGCTGAAATTGGTGTCATTTCATCCCCAAATAGTGTATAAACTGAAGGAAAAGTTCCCTCAATGCACCAAAGGAATTTGAGTAAGTTTTTTGCATTTTTACCATTAAAATTTGTCGGTGTGCAGAAATGCATGCCTTACGCTTTGCAATTGTTTTTCCCTCCTATTAGCTGTGTTTGGAGCTATAGTTCGGCTCGAAAAAAATGGTGTCATTGCTGGTTATTCTAGGTTTATAGCTGGTGTGTTCAGGTAATAATCTTGGGGCTCTTTTACGATCATTTTTATGAAGTTTAATGAACGTCTACTCACGTAAATGCTATTGACAACTCTACCGATTAATATTAATTTATGGACGATTTATAGGTGGTTATAAGTTGTGTATATATAGTGGTTGTGAAGCTTAGGATGTACGGAACAACTTTAGTGAAGAAACTTTGAGCAATTTGGCGATCGTTGGAGAGGTATGTTAAGGCTAAGCTCTATCCCTCTTTTTAGCACGAAATCCGAGAAGTTTCCAAAAATGTCAAATGCGATATCTTACTATTCTGTTGCTAGAAAGACCTTCTGTGAAAGGAATCGAGATTACAACTGAGTTATTTTCATGATGGTATTAGCTTGAAATTCCATTTGTTCTCTTAAACTGGAAATTCAATATTTATATATCATTTTTTCGATTTTCCCGGCTACCTATTCATATGTTCGAGGTGTTTCTCTTCTAGTGTTGTGCCATTAAAATAAATGTAGAATGGGAAGGGAATGTAGTATTCATAATCAGTCCTTCTTCCATAAAAAATATAATTGAAACATTTAGCAAGTAACGCGTTGGTTTCCAATATTTTCCCGTGAAATGCTCTTATTTAAACTAGTAAAGCGCTTGATCCTATTTAAATACTTTCCTTTACTAATTGACAGGGGACCAAGTATAAGCATTATGTAAAACACCTTTATGAGCATTTTCAAAGTTAAGGCTTAACTCTAAATGTTGGGTCAAGTTCCCAAACTTGTTAAAAAGGACATATAAGATCCCACGAGTCATGTGTATATGCTATGACAACGATTATGATGTTATGAGAATAAGTGTACCAATGAGCCAAGATTGGCTAAATAAAAATGATTATAATTCTATGAGAATAAGTGTACAAATGAGCCAAGATTGGCTAAATTCTTGCCATGGCTTACTATGTGCATTCAACATTCATATCATACATTGCACGTTATGCATGGACTTCGAGCTATAATCGGAGGTATGGGGCCTATTTTCCCAAATGATTATATATATACATATGTATGTATATGGTACAGATGGACACAGGTTGGCAGATATGATGCCGGTTAGCTACCAGAAATGACCACCATTGCTAGCATTTGGTTGGGTATGTTATGTATTTGCATCTATATATATATATTCACAACATGTGATACTCGAGCATACCATGCATATTAGATCACTAGGAGGTTGCTTATTGGCCATTAAGGCTACTTGAGTTTTGGTTACATGTGGTATCTTTGTTAAATTTTTTACTATGGTTACTTATGATTTTACTTTCTGCCTCACAAAACCAATACATGTTTATTCGTACTGACATCCCTTTGCCTAGGGACATTGCATTTTATTTCGTGCGTGTAGGTTTAGGTAGGGGTTCTGATTTACCCCTCCACTAGGAGCCCCGTTCAGCTGTAAGTTGGTAAGCTCTACCTCTTCATAGAGCTTTCACAGGATGCTTACTTTTTGTTGTACAGTTGGGTATAGTCGGGGCCCTGTCTCGGCAGTGTTAGTAATTCTCTTAGAGGTTATTGTGGACATGTTATTGTGGGTTGGTTCTTTTGTGCCTTTCAGTCTCCAATCATTGGCATGTATATATACTGTGTGCCTGTACCTGTATTGTTGTAGCCTTGTCCGCTAACTAGTACTCTATCATTTTGGTTTACCTATCTTGATGTACATGATTTACTGTTGGTCAGGTCATGACCTAAGATGTCTAGGCTTAGTTTTTCAGACGTCATGCCGCCCGATTTTCTTTTGGTCCTTAGTTTAGTTAACTAGAATGTTTAGTGGCTTACCTAGAAAATAACGGTATCGGGTGCCAGTCGTGCCTCCCCTCTCTTTGGGGCGTGATAATTGGAAATTTCTTATGAGTAAAGGATGTTGATTATTATTTCTTTCCAACTCTTGTTCATTGGAAATTTATAATCATATAAAGACTTGGTTATGTAGTTTGCTTCATAGTCTTTTGTTTGAGTATTTCCTTTTGCTATATAGTATGATGTGATGATGAGGCCAGATGGTTCTCTTAGGGGATCAACAATCGTTCTTCAAGTGTCGGCCATACAAAGAATACCCTCCCAGGGCGTGACACAACGAATATATATCTTAGGACAGACATGTATACATTATTTGACATTGCATTACATTATTTTGCACTTTATTTGACTATTCTGAATTGAGAATACTACATCTTAGTGACTTACCTTGTTATGAATTTGATGCTAATGAGTCGATTAATAATTTATTGATGCAATACATTTGTTATGTGTATTTTGAAATATTTAGGTTTGGCTGATTTCACTTGCAGGTTGTACTTTTGGAGGTGCAGTTGGCATGTAGGGTGTACTTGTGTTTTTTATTACTTTGCTTTATGTTTAATATTTACCTGCTGAGTATCGTGTTGTTTGGTACTCACTCCTTCCTTCTACACCTGTGTAGATTGTGAGGTCGGAGCCTTTTGATTACTCTCCTTCTTCACCGATCGAGCTTTAGGATTTTACTTGAGAGGTATTAGGAGCTTGTCTCTTTGGTGGACCCTCAAGATTCCTTTATCATGCGATTTTTGTTCTATTGAGGATCAAAGACATTGAAACTTGTATTTCTCTTCAATTGTATGTAAATTTTTGTAGCTTGTACACATGACATCAAGTCTTCGGGGTGGTTTTAGAGTTTCGATTTATTTTCTCTTGATTTAGCTTTTGAAAATTGTTATATTCCGCTTTATTTTTCACCTGTTCTATTTTATATCTTTGATATAGATTGACTTATCTTGGTAAATTAAAAATAGTGTCATCACACCCAAATCTGGATAGTAAGACTTATTTTAATAGGTTAAAGAAAAAAGCTATCAGGTCCACTTTTTGGTTGTGACACAATATGTTTGCTTTAGCATTTCAAGAGTATTTTAGTCATTTTGATTTATTTTGTCCATACTTAATTGTTCTCTAGACTTCAGTACTTCATAATTTTTCTATGTTGATTATTATATTCTTGTGCACTTAAAAATCTTAAGAAAAAAAATGAAACGTGATAATTTTGTGATTATGTGTTAGTCCATTTGCCCATTTTGGAATTTCTAAGATAAATCCTTTCTTTCTTCCATGTGTTCTCATTAATGTCTCCTCATTTATATCTTATTTTGCGCGGATTAAAAATTATCAATTTAAATAAGTAAATAATTAAATTGTCAAAATAATTAGGGATTACTTGGACGTTAGTTAACATTATTTTAGTATTAGCAATGATTAGTTATTGTCATTTTGACTTCCCTAATTTTTTAAGGAACCAGTGTGAACAATAACCCCTTCCAATCAAAATGGGCGAACTGAACAACCATTGAATCCTTCCTAAACCACCAGACAGTAACCAAACACAGAGATCCCAAGCACCATCAGTATTGAAGGCCACAAACGACATGCCATCCTTCAAGACCATACTTCTCAAGACCCACGCGAGCAGTCACTCCAGTACTCAGGACATGGATATAAAAGATAACGAACAGATGCAAAACCTGGAAACAAGAGAAGATGAATCGCATATTACCCTCACAATGGAAGACCAAAAAAAGGATATATAGCCATGAAATTTCAGTGATAATCAAGGTTTTTGGCAAAAAATTAAGTCACACAACTATTTGGATACAACTTCTCGAGTTACCCACAGAATTCTATGACCACCAAATACTTGCCAAAGTAGGAAAAATTGGGGAAACTACTCAAAACAGACATTTGTACCTCAGCAACATTACGAGGCAGGTACGCAAGGATTTGCATACAAGTTCCAATAGGAATTCCAATCAAAAGGTTCATCACAATTGGTAACCATAAACAACACATAATCTAGAAGGAGAAAATATTTTATGTTCAAGGTATGGGGTGTTGTGCCACACTACAGTCACGTATACGATCATAACAAGCAACTACAATAAGAAAGGATTACAAAAACAACTGGAATCGACAGGAAATGGAGACATATGCAACACACCGCACCAAACAATAGAGGAAGAATAATGGCAAATCGTTGACTTCTCAAAAAATAAGAATATGCACAAACAGCAAGCACAAAACAAACAAAGAGAAGACCCAGATATAAGCGTAAATCTGTACCATGCCAAAATAGGTAAGTACCTCGATTCTCAGGCTTTTAAATACCGCCTGAGTTCTCAACCTTCAAGGGCTCAGCAAAATTCCAAACCTCTAAGTCTTCCAGCAACTCGGTGAGAGACGAAACAAAGCATGCGCAATCTGAGAAGGAACACCAAGAGACACAGATGATGATGTCCGTAAGGCTAACGTAATAACAAAAATATTAACAGAAAAGAAAAATGAATTATTAAAAATCCTATAAACTACTCTACGTCACATACCACAGCACCACCCTTATCATCTAACAATAAATGTTCCCTGTCTGCCAAAGGCGCCTTGGAAATCAAAAGCAACAATGAGGAAATTGCAAAAACAATGACCCCTAGGCTGACGTATACTCCGTTTCCCAAACATGAAACTCCACAACAATCGTGTGGAGATTGTAAATTAGATGAAGTGATGATGTAAGAAATTACCCCTACCATTCTAAATCTGATACATATGGAAGGGAGAGATACCAGTGCCCTCACCTGTCAATCAAAAGACTTCAATTCTGATAACATCATACGAAGCTCTACTCTATTGAAGGACAAGGATGAAAAGGATGAAGCTTTAGAATATCAAAGGTTGCCTATAAAAAGATCTCAAACCAAGGAGTTTAATGATAAGCTCAATGGGCTTCAATTGCAGATCCAAAGGTGTCTCATTGGGGAAGAAAAGCTAAAGCCCAAGGAGGATGAATTGTTCAAATGCTACAATTATTTGGTGGACCAAATTCAAGTCCAAGAGGGAGAATTTTAGGGTTAAATTTCGTGCAAATAAGGCCAAGAAAAGTCCAAGAATCAGCCACAACAAAGGTTGCTTTCTGCCCAAGGTTTGACAGAAGACTAGTCAAACTTTCAAAGATTATCAAGATTCTTTTCCTAGTGGGTTTTACCTTATTTTCCTTATTTATATATAGGTTATTAATGTTTTCCTTGTTCTAATTATGGTTCCCTATTACCATTAATGCTTTCCTAGAACTACTAGGTCTATTCCTATTTAAGGTTATTTTATTTCCTTTCTAGAGTAGGATTTACCTCGTAATTTTCTTTCTAGGTTTTGGATACTCCTTGGGCGTAACCTAAGGGGTCTTGAACGTCCAAGGACCCTATAATAAATATAGGAGTCTTTTTTCTTTCATTAAAGACAATTACATTAATATTAATATATGAGAGAGTTCTTTTGAACCTTGGTGATTTGTTCTTTGAGAATTTATCTTTATAACTTTACTAGTTCATAGTTTGAGGTATAAAGTAATTTCTTCTTGTGATATCTTTGATTTCTTTTTGGTATTCTTTAGAAGGTGATTAGTTGACATACTAATTATTGTCTTTAGTTACTCATAAAGCGGTCAAGATCTGAATCTAACATTTTGATTCATTTTCTCAAGTAAAGGCGTTAGATTTCTTCCATAAATCTTTACGTTGTTATTTGGATCTTTTCAAGGCCTTAGAATATCAAATCCCTTGGAATTGTTAGATCTTTCCTTTGAATTTCTCATTTCTTTAATTAGTTTTTCTATTTCTTTTTTTTTGTTGTTACTCCCACATTCTAGTATTCACTCCATATTAGTGTTCTTTCTAACCCCGATCTTATTAAATCCCACCCCACGTGCCTTAGTCCCTGCCACAAATGACAAATATTCTCTGTAAGAAGAAAATATTATATCCATATCAAAGGACCCCACTAGTTCTTTAACGAAAACAATGCCCACACTAAATTCGTCCAATTATAGTGACAGTACTAAGTTTCTCAATTTGGATAAAACATAAGAGAAAGTGTCTATTATACCTATAGATTCGATAGTAATTAACTTTTCCGTCCACCAAAGAAGAATAAATTCGAGGCATCCTTTCCCTCACCACATGACTATACTTCAGTCGACACACACTCCCATAATCACTTCTCACACCATGAACCCTCCGAATCCCCCTCCCTTATAAGATTTTTGTCACGCCCAAAAAAGAGGAAAGGCGCGGCAGACACCCGATATTGTTATTGGTCGAGTAAGTCACTGATAATGCTAGTTAGCTAAGCTAGGGCCAAAAGATCGGGCAACATAACATCTGAAAACTAAGCCTGGACCATTTAGGTTATTACCTGGTCAACAGTAAATCATGCACACCAAGATAGGTAAACAAAAATGATGAAGTACTAGCTAGCCGACAAGGTTGCAATAATAGAGGTACAAGCACACACTATATATACATATCAATCCAATGATTGGATATTGAAAGGTGCTGAAGGACTAACCAAAAATAATATGTCCACAATAGTCTCTAAGAGTTTCACTAACATTGCCAGGATAGGGCTCCGACTATACTCAACTGTATAACAAAAAGTAAGCATCCTGTAAAAGCTCTAGAAAGAGGTAGAGCTTACCAACTCACAGTTGAACTAGGCTCCTAGTGGAGGGGTCGATCAGAATCCCTATTTGAACCTGCACGCACAAAATAAAATGTAGCATCGCCAGGCAACGAGACGTCAGTACAAATAAACATGTACTGGTATGTAAGGCAGGAGTAGAATCATAGATAACTGTAATACAAAGGGGTTATAGAAATACCACCTGTAAGCAAAACTTGGATTATCTTCATGTCCAACACTTAGCCTCCTAATGATCAAATATGCATGGTATGCTCGAGTAATCGCATGTCATGAATACATATATAGATGTAAATGCATGACTTACCCAACCAAATGCTAGCAATGGTGGTCCTTTCTGGTAGCTGACCGGCATCATACTTGCCAACCTGTGGCCATCTATACCACATACATATACATAATCATTTGGGAAAATAGGCCCCATACCTCCGATTATAGCTCGAAATCCATGCATAACGTGCAATGTATGATAAGAATATTAAATGCACATAGTAAGCCATAGCATAAATTTTAGCCAATCTTGGCTCATTGGTAAACTTATTCTCATGACATCATAATCATTGACATAGCATATAGACATGACTCCTGGAATCTTACATATCCTTTGGACAATTTTGGGAACTTAACCCAACATTTAGAATAAAGTTTTAACTCTGAAAAAGTTCATAAAGGTGTTTCACATAATGCTTATACTTGGTTCCATGTCAATTAGTAAAAGAAAGTACTTAAAAGGAATCAAGTGCCTTAGTAGTTTAAACAAGAACATTATTGGAAATCAACGTGTTACTTGCTAAGTTCTTCAAATATAATTTTAGTAAAGAAGAAGGACTGATTATGAATACTACATTTTCATCGTAACCTCCTTTTACTTTTAGTGACACCACACCAAAAAGAGAAACACCTCAACATATGGATGGGTAGTAAGGAAAATTGATAAATTGGTATATAGATATCGGATGTCCAGTTTAAGCGAACAAATGGAATATCAACCTAATATCATCATGAAAATAATTCAGCTGCAAGCCCAATGCCTTTTATAGAAAATATTTCTAGCAACAGAATAGCAAAATATCATATTTGACATTTTGGGAACTTTCCAGATTTTGTGCTAAAAGAAGGAACGGAGCTTAGTTTTAATATACCTCTCCAACGAACGTCCAATTGCCCAAACTTTCTTCACAAAAATTGTTTCTTGTGTCCTAAGTTTCACAACCACTATATATACATAATTTATAAACACCTATAAATAGTCTAGAATTAAGCATTAATGACTAGGTTTGCCATATAATATTTACGCGAGAAAAAGTCCGTAGAACTTCGTAAAAATGATATAAAAGAGCCCCAAGATTGTTACCTGAACACCCCAGCTGCAAACCACGAATAACCAGCAAGAACACCATTTTTTTTGCAGTCCAAATAGCTCTAAACATAGCTAATAGGAGGAGAAAATAATTGCAAAGCGTAAGGCACAGATTTCTAGGCATGGGGACGAATTTTAAAGGTAAAAATGTGAAGAACATACCAAAATTTCAGAGGGACCTTGTGAGAGCTTTATCTTCAGCTTCCTATCTATTTTGGGATGAAATGTTATGTTTAAGCTTTAAAAGATTGAATTATCCAACCTACAGTTGGGCTTGACCAGACCCGGCCCATGACCCGATTTTCTACTTGGGTAGTCACGGTACAACTATCATAACTTTTTATTCTGAAGTTGAATTGACATGTGATTTGTGCATTGCAAACTAGACTCATATCTTCAATTTGATAGGTCCTTATATTTTGGGAGATATGGTCTAATACATTTGACCTCAAATTTAAGAAGGATTTCTAAAAGAAGCTTATGGTAACTTTGGCAAATCATTATCTTGCAACTTTCTTGATTTCAAAACTTAACATATGACCTTTATTTAGATACCCTTTAAAAATCCATTATTAACAAATTATACACTCTTAGTCCCATCCGAAAAGTAAACTCAATTTAAACCTTCCGAAAAGGGCAAGGTTCCACTCAGGCCATTTTTTTAATCCCGAATGTGTAATCAGGGGATTCGTTTGACTTAAAATTTTAAGTCCTCGATATTATCACATATTTGCAGCATTATATCCTAAGGTGTTATCCAAAATCATATATGCCTTACATAACATGCCACAATATTTACATTATGGAAGATGAGAAACATGGGGTCTCACACTTTTTTGGTGACCATAGGGGGCGGTACCCTCTACGCAACGCCAATCCCAAATCTGAACTCCAACCCCTAGTCATGGATAGACATGAGCATGCAAGGGCAGGCTCTGTTGTTTAGTGTGGAGGTAGAAGGGAGATAGGTGCTAATAATAGTCCAAAACTTGACGTTCATAGCCCAGGTGGTGTCGGAGGGCATAAGGATAGCCATGGACACCTACAATCACCACCTCTGGATGAGCACAGTCCTACATCCATCACTAAGTCTCCCCTTTCCCCAACTCTCATTCTAGCACATGGCGACGTGGGAGCTTCCACTCTTCAACCCACTAGGTCAACCCTCGAGTCCGGACAACTCCACAACTCTTTCATTCCTATTCCAGAAACAAGTGTCGGAGGACTCGCCACTATGGAATGTCCCGGACCTTCAGATGAATGCTCCCCAAAATCTCAATATGGAGTAGGAGAATATGGGGTCCAGTCCCGCACAAGTTGTGCCAAGTAGTGTAGCCTCGACTTTGCAGGTAAGGCATCTCCAACATTTAACTCCCCCAACCTCTGATAGGTCTTAACCAGGAGCAAATAGTAGATGTTGGACTCACTTTTAAGCTGAGATCAAAGGAAAGAATGCCTTCATTTTTCCAGCTATGTACCAATAATTTGAGAGATGGAACCTTTAATTTCAAGAGATGAAGAATATGATTACCGAGCATAATGAGACCATAGCTGCAACTAGGAGGGGGAATAATGTTGTACACCCAATAATGTTAGACCCCAAGTTAAAAGGAATGTACCCCATGTCCCTTTTGTAAATCCTAAATATGAAAATGATGATTTTGATGGTGAATTTAATCTAGAAAGAAGAAATAGGAGGGGACAAAGAAGTAGAGTAGAAGATGATAATATGAGTAGTATAAAAATGAAGATGCCATCTTTCAAGGGGAAAGGGGACCCAGACTTGTTCCTTGAATGGGAGAGACAAGTTGAAGCCATCTTTGATTGTTATAACTACTCTGAGGGTAAGAAAGTTAAATTTGTTGTTGCTGAGTTTTCTGATTATGTTACTTTTTAGTGGATAAAGCTTGCTAGGGATAGATTGCAAGATGAGCTACCACATATCACTACCTAGGTAGAGATGAAGAGGGTGATGAGGAAGAGGTTTGTGCCATCATATTTTCAAAGAGATATACAATCTCACCTTCAACACTTGAAGCAAGATTCCATGTCGGTAGATGAGTGCTTCAAAAGCGTGAATATGGCTACGATCCATGCTAATTACATGGAGGAAGAAGAAGCTACAATGGCTAGATTTTTAAATGGTTTAAATTCTAAAATAGCGGATGTAGTAGAGATACAACAGTATGTAACTTTAGATAAGTTAGTCGATTTTTCCATTAAAGTAGAAAAATAAATCAAGAAAAAACAGCAACCTAAATCATAGAGAAGTCGGCCAAACACCATCTCTAAGAAGCCCTGGTCAAATAAAGAGGGAAAAGCTTCTTCTAAACCTCAAGAAGATAGATGTAAAGGTAAAGTTGAGAAGGGAGATAAAACCTTCAATTTCAAATCTTCTAGTTCTATTCAATGTCAAAATGACATGGGAGGATTCATATGATACATGAATGCCCAAGTAGAAGAAACATCATACTTAGAGAGAATGGAGAATATGAAAGTGAAAAAAGTGAGGGGGAAGAAGAAGAGGAAATAGATGTAAGTGAGGAAGATGATTTAGAATTGGCTAATGATGGTATAATTGGGGTAGTTAGGAGAATTATGACTATGAATTTGGGTAGTAATGATGAAGGAAAGAGAGAGAATTTTTTCCATACTAGATGTGGGATAAAGGGGAAGACTTCTTCTATGATTATTACTGGGGAAAGTTGTGCAAATGTGGTGAGTTCATACTTGGTAGATAAGCTAGGGATTACATGTATGAAAAACTCTACCCCATATAGGCTCCAATGGTTGAATGTAGTGGAGAGGTAAAAATAAACAAAAAATGCATGATTTCATTCAATGTTGGTAGGTATGAAGATAAAAGTCTTTGTGATATAGTTCCAAGGCAAGCATGTCATGTTTTACTTAGCCGACCTTAGCAATATGATAGGGATACTACTCATAACCAGAGAAAGAATAGGTATAGTCTTCTACATAATGGTAAAAAATTCAGTTTTGCACCATTATCTCCTTCACAAGTGTTTGAAAATAAAAAAAATTGAGGGAAACAATGGGAAAGCAAAGGGGAGAGATAAAAAAGCAAGCTTGAGGGAAAAGGAAGAGACCAAGATATAGAAAAAAAAGATGAGCGAGAAAAAGAGAGAGGGCAACAAACTAAGTAAAGAGGTAAAAGAGGGTTTGAGTGAAAAAATAAAATGTTTTGGTGAGAAGAAAAAGGTTAAGGAAAAGAAAAAAGAGAATCTTTATGTAAAAGCCAAAGAGTGTTTGAATGCTAGAAAATAGGGGATACCCATAGTACTACTTACTTACAAAGAAGTGTTGATTAACTTTGAATAACTAACTCTTTTTTTGCCAAATAGTATTTCTTCTCTTTTATAGAGTTTTGAAGATGTTTTTCTTAATGCTACTCCAAAGGGATTGACACCTTTGAGAGGGATTGAGCACTAAATAGACTTTGTGCCTGGGTCTCAACTACTTGATATGTCTGCCTATAGGAGTAGTCCTTAAGAGACCAAAGAATTACAAAGCCAAGTAGAAGAACTGCTTAAAAAGGATTTTATTCAAGAGAGCATGAGCCCATGTTTTGTTCTTGTCCTATTGGTACCCAAAAAGGATAGAACATGGAGGATGTGTGTGGATTTTAGAGCCATCAAGATAATGGTAAAATATCATCATCCTATCCCTAGTCTTGTTTGGATCAATTATATGCATCCAAAATCTTTTCTAAAATTGATCTAAAAAGTGGTTACCATTAGATCCGTATGGATCCTGGAGATGAACGGAAAACTGCTTTTAAGACCAAATATGGACTTTATGAGTAGTTAGTTATGCCTTTTGGCTTAACAAATGAACTGAGCACATTTATGAGACCAATGAATTATATTTTTAAAGATTTTCATAGAAAATTTTTTGTGGTGTATTTTGATGACATCTTGATCTTTTCTCAAAATCTAGATGAACACCTAGAGCACCTAAAACAAGTTTTTAAAGTCCTTAGAAATCAACACTTATTTGCTAATCTCAAAAGTATACTTTTTGTGTGGATCGTATGGTTTTCTTAGGTTTTGCGGTCAGTTCTAAGGGAGTTGAAGCAGATGGTGATAAAATTAAAGCAATTGAAGAATGACCTAGACCTTATAGTGTTACTGAAGTTAGGAGTTTTCGTGGACTTGCTATTTTCTATAGGAGGTTTGTGAGGGACTTTAGCACCATTGCTTCTCCTTTAACTAAATTAAGAAGGAGAAGGTTTTTACATGCATAAAGGACCAAAAAGATGCATTTAACTTGCTAAAAGAAAATTTGTGTTCTGCTTCTCTCTTGCAATTACCTAATTTTTCTAAGTCTTTTAAAGTTGAGTGTGATGCCTTTGGTAAGGACATAAGTGTTGTTTTGATGCAAGACTCCAAGCCAATTGCCTACTTTAGTGAAAAACTAAATGGAGCAACATTAAACTACTCAACTTATGATAAGGAGTTATATGCTTTGGTAAGGGCGTAGCTACATGGCAGCCATACTTGTGGCCTCGAGGATTCGTGGTCAAGACTGATCATGAATCATTGAAGTACTTTAAGAGTCAAGGTAAACTTTGTCATAGGCATGCTAAATGGGTGGAGTTTATTGAAACTTTTTTCTTATGTAATTTCCTACAAACAAGGAAAGGAGAATGTAGTTGTTGAAGCTCTCTCAAGAAGGTATGTTTTGATCTCTACTCTTACTTCAAAGGTGTTGGGTTTTGACCAAATCAAGTTACTCTATGCTAATGATTCTGATTTTGGTGAACTTTTTGATGAATGCAAGTTGGGTCCTTTTTTGAGAAATTTAATCTTCAAGATGAATTTCTACTTAAGAAAAATAAGTTGTATGTACTTAACTGCTCTTTGCATAAACTATTTGTTAGAGAAGTACATTGTGGAGGGCTAATGGGACATTTTGGAGTACCTAAAACTCTGGAAATACTTTCTGAACATTTTTATTGACCTAGCATGAGAAAGGATGTTAAAAAGAGTCAATTCTCATTGTCTTGAATGTAAACAAGCTAAGTCTAGAACATTGTCGCATGGTCTTTGTTCTCCTTTACCTGTTTCTAGTTCTGCTTGGGTTGATATTTCTATGGACTTCATATTGGGGCTACCAAGGACTAAATATGGTAAGGATGTATATTTGTGGTAGTGGACAGATTTATTAAAATGGCTCATTTTATTCCATGTAAAATGATTAATAATGCATCTCATGTGGATGACTTGTTTGTAAAAGAAGTGGTTAAATTGCATGGAATGCCTAGAACTATTGTTAATGATAGGGATGCCAAGTTTTTAAGTCGCTTTGGGAGAATTCTTTGGGGAACGTTAGGGACTAAATTTCTATTTTCCTCATCTTGTCACCCACAAACTGGTGGGCAAACAGAAGTGTTTAATAGAAGTTTGGGGAATATGTTGAGGGTTGTTTTGAAAGGAAAGTTGACTTCTTGGAAAGATTACTTACCTATGTGGAATTTGCTTATAATAGGACCTTTCATTCTTCTACTGGTAAGACTCCTTTTGAAGTTATATATGGATTTAACCCCCTTACCGCTCTTGATTTACTGTCTTTGCCTACTAATGATTTTTCTAATCTTGATGGTAAAAAGAAGGCTGCATGATGAACAAGATCCATCAACAAACAAGACTTGCAATTGAAAAGAAAAATAAGGAAGTTGCATTGCGAAGGAATAAAGAAAGAAAATATATTGTGTTTAAACCTGAGGACTTGGTTCGGATGCATATGAGAAAGGAAACCTTTCCTTTTAAAAGAAAGACCAAGTTAGATCCTAGAGGAAGTGGTCCATACAAAGTCCTTGAAAGGATTAGAGACAATGCTTATAAACTTGATCTTCTTGGTGAGTTTCAAGTTAATGCTACTTTTAATGTTTCTGATCTTTCCCATTTTGATGCAGACTTGAACTCGAGGATGAATTATCTTGAAGAAGGGGGTAATGATAGCATCATACAAAGCTTTACTCCATTGAAGGACCAGGATGAAAAGGATGAAGCATTAGAAGATCAAGTGAGGCACATAATAAGATCTCAAACCAAGGATTTTACTGATAAGCTCAATGGGCTTCAATTGCAGATCCTAAGATGTCTTGTTGGGGAAGAAGAGCTAAATCCCACGGAAGATGAATCGTCCAAATGCTACAATTATTTAGTGGCCTGAATTCAAGTCCAAGAGGGTGAATTTTAGGGCTAAATTTCGTGCAAATAAGGCTAAGAAGATTCCAAGAATCAGCCACAACAAAGGTTGCTTTCTGCCCAAGTTTAGAGAGAAGACTAGTCAAACTTTCCAAGATTGTCAAGATTCTTTTCCTAGTTGGATTTACCTTATTTTCCTTATTTTTATATAGGTTATTAATGTTTTCCTTGTTATATTTATGGTCTCCCTAGTACTATTTAATGTTTTCCTAAACTACTTACCTAGTTAAGGTTACTTTATTTCCTTTCTAGAATATAATTTACCTTGTAATTTTTCTTTCTAGGTTTTGGATGCTCCTTGGGCCTAACCTAAGGAGTCTTGGACGTCCAAGGACCCTATAGTTATTAAAGACAATTATATTGATATTAATAATATTTGAGAGAGTTCTTTTGAACCTTTGTGACTTGTTCTTTGAGAATTTATCTTTAAACCTTTACTAGTTCATAATTTGAGATATAAAGTAATTTCTTCTTGTGATATCTTTGATATCTTTTTGGTATTCTTTAGAAGATGATTAGTTGACATACTAATTATTGTCTTTAGTTACTCATAAAGCGGTCATATTAGAATATGAATATAATATTTTGATTCATTTTCTTAAGTAAAGGCTTTAGATTTCTTCCATAAATCTTTACGTTGTTACTTGGATCTTTTCAAGGCCTTAGAATATCAAATTCCCAGAAATTCATGGATCTTTCCTTTGAATTTCTCATATCTTTAATTAGTTTTTCTATTTCTTTTTTTGTTGTTGCGTCTGCATTCTAGTATTCGCTGTTAGTGTTCTTTCTAACCCTGATCCTATCAAACCCCACTTCACGCGCCTTAGTCCCCACCACAAATGACAAATCTTCTCTACAAAAACAAGATATTATATCTATATCAAAGGACCCCACTAGTTCTTTAACAAAAACAACGCCCACACTAAATTCGTCCAATAATAGTGACAGTACTAAGTTACTCAATTTGGATAAAACAATAGAGAAAGTGTCTGTAATACCTATAGATTGTATATTAATTGACTTGACCATAGTAGCATAAAATGCCAAGAGTTCTCTTTTTCGCTCATCAAAGAAGAATGAATTCAAGGCATCCTTTCTCTCACCACATGACCAGACTCCAGTCGATACACACTCCCATAGTCACTCCTCACACTATGAACCCTCTGAATCTCCCTCACCTACAAGCTTTTTCGGGGACCATAGGGAACAATACCCTCTACACAATTCTAGTCTTTAAATCTAAACTCCAACCTCCACTCATGGATAGAACTGAGCATGCAAGGGCAGGCTCTAGTGTGGAGGTAAAAGGGAGAAAAGTGTTGATAATAGTCCAAAACCCGGCGTTCATAGCCCAGGTGGTGTCGGAGGGCATGAGGATGGCCATGAACACCTACAATCATTACATCTGGATGAGCACAGTCCTATTGCCACCACTAAGTCTCCCCTTTCCCCAACTCTCATTCTAGCACATGCCGACGTGGGAACTTCCACTCTTCAACCCACTAGTTCAGCCTTCGAGTCCGAACCACTCCACAAGTCCTTTATTCCTACTCTAGAAACAAGTGTCAGAGAATTCACCATTATGGAATGTATCGGACCTTCGATGAATGCTCCTCAAAATATCAGTATGGAGCAAGAGAATATGGGGTCCATTCTTGCACAAGTTGTGTCAAGTAGTGTAGCCTTGACTTTGCAGGTAAGATATCGTCAACATTTACCTCCCCCCCACCCTCTGATAGGTCTAAATCAGGAGCAAATAGTAGATGTAGGAGAAATAGAGGATGCAATAAACCTAATGAGGGAGACAAGGACCGAAACATAAAAATAATGATATACAAGGAAAGATTCACAAAAAAACACATACTCATCTGTCCACCGTCACCCTTAAAAAGCTCCATGGATATAAGACCTCCCAACAACTCGGAAATAGGGAACTTTGTAGTAGTCTTGAAGCCGACCTTATTGAATGTGATCTGGACAAACTAGGAGAGATCACCCTCCCCCATGACACCCACAGGTTGATCACACGGTCCGTGATGGGCCCCATCTTCCTTCATTTGCATGATTCCTATTATTTTTGACGATGATCCTTCTAATTCACGTCAACCTCACGGCACATGACACGACCCATGAGAGATTCGACGGTCCATGTGTGCCTCTCATGAGTTTTACCTTAGCTTTGTTCCAGCTCCATGTCTCCTCCACGCCAAGAGTAAGGTCCGACAGGGTGCACGGCCCGTGTACCGTGACACGGTCCGTGAAGGCCCCCGTGGTCCCTCACTTGGTCAATTCCCAGCTTCTTTCGTTGGGAGCCCCTTTATGTACACTCCCACAACACGTGTGATGTTACACAGCCCGTGAGGGTCTCCGTATGTCACTACTTCAGCTATTTTTTACTCTTTCTTCTCGCAATTCATCTGTCATTCCATGCCTTCATCATTTCCTGAAAAGTACCAAAACACACATATCAAACCACATATTTTCTTGAGAACGTGTAAAAATTCTTTGTTCAAAGCGTCATAAGAGTCGTATTTCTACGACTCATCAACACCCTCAACTTAGAACATTTGCTTGTACTCAAGCAATGATGACTCACATAAACAACTCATAAATACAAATGCCTCATTAAACTTATGGGTAACCCTTCAATTTTACTATGTATGCTCAGAAATTGTGCTTTGAATGTGCTTACATCCCAAACCGACCCACACAGATTAAGGTAGGGAACCTGCACGTACAGTCAGCCTTCATACGACCATGAACAAAGATGAATCAGTTCTGTAAGTAGCCAATCAATGCAAAGATAGTGACCTCACTACAATGAAGTCTCGCACACTCAACAAATCAGATATAAACTCGAGACTGGAATTTAACACTCACTCTCACAAATGATTCTCAGTAGGCACACAAGTATCGACCATATGCTTGCCTTAATTTTTGCCACCTCAACTTTCGAATGAACGTTCTAGGATCACGTTAGGACTTTTGTGGCTTGTAACGTAGGCTCGAGTTAGGGTTGGATACATTTAGGATCAAGTGACTAATCGGCCCCTCCACAACACTACTTTGCTTTGGCCAATTGCCCTTCGTCTTCGGTTCCTAAGCCCCTACTTTTCAGTTTTTTCTGCCATTTGGGAGTGATTTCTGAGATCTTTCTCTTTTTTTTCTTCTCTTGTTTTTTTTCAGTTACACTCTTAATTTTCTTCCCTCTTCTCGTTCGGCTCTTCACTCTCTCAATTTTCTTCCCCTCTTTTCGTTTGGCTCTTCATTTCATATATTTTTCTGCGTTTCTCCACAATAGCCACCCTCAACTTAGACTTTTGGCCTAGGTTGAGGTTCACAATGTCTTTTAAAAGACTAGGGCCGGTGTAAGCCACCCTCAAGTTAGGCTTTTGGCCTAGGCTGAGGTTCACAATGTCCTTGGAGAGACCAGGGCCAGCGTAAAAATTCACAGACAGATATGGAAGGTGCTTTGGTTTCTGAAAGAAAGGTCTATTCAGGCTCAACTTTTTTGTTCAACATGGGCAACTTCATTTGCTTGGAAGTTTTAGGCTGAGTGACTAATCAACAAAAAGGGCCTAAGATCACATCCTAATTTAGTCATTCAATTGTTTCAGTGAGACTAACCAGGCAAGTTCTAGCGTACAGGTGTGCCGCCTGATTTTACACAAACATGCTCACACGTGCACGACACATCTCTTACACTAATTAGTACTCATCAACCTAGTCACACTTCATTCATCAATAAGCCAACCATACAATGCATACATGCTTTCCAAAATGCATAACAGTTCGTCAAGATGGGATGCATGCACGTACAAGCTTTTCACAACATTTTTAATGCTCAACTCAAAGCATGGGTTACCCTAAACAAATATAAGAGCATGTATTTACAAAAACATCAAACTAAACATGCTAGTTCTACTAGATAATACACTTGAGAGAAAAGAAATCTGGCAAGAAAAACTCTCAAGTGGCAAGATGCCCCACCCCTTCTAAAATACGGTGCAATGCCCTCATCACACCATAATTAAAAATAAAGCACATAATGGGAATAGAACTTACCTAGGACGCCCTAGGCATCAGTTGGGCCATCGTGGTCAAACCCACTCACTATGTCCTTGTCATCAAAAGCCGCATCCGGTCCGACGATGCTCCCAGAGACTCCTGTCCTAGAGGCCTTGCGTGCTATCTGCTCTCTCTCCTCCTGCTCAGTAGCTGCTCGGCACTGGGCTCTCATGGCCTTGCGCAGCCTCTTCTCTTCTTCTCGTTGAGGATCTTACGGAGGGCTGCCTCGATGGCTGCATCTCTTACCTTTGTCTTTTCCTTTGGGTACATCTGTAGGTTGTACCGGGGCAGCAGTTGGCGCGGGCGAAATGCCCCATATATCTTCTAAAATCAGATCCACCAGGGCATTGAAAAGCGACATCAAAGAATCTGGAGGTGGAGCCTACGTCGGCACCATGCGGTTATACTAGGTTGTCAGCTGGGCAATTTGAGCTTTCACATCATTCATGGTCTGCACCAATTGGGACATTTCATCGCTGGACATACTCCCAAACATGTTATGGAAGTATCCCTCCAAGGTGTTGACCTGATCTTGTAAGTTGTTGATTTGGTCCCGGAATTCCGCTCAGAGACGAGCTTGCTGGATGTGAGACTGCACCAATGAGGCATCCGTGCCATGGTCAACAATTGCCCATGTTTGCCGCTGGTCGGTCACCACTCGGGCTAGTTACTCATAAGGGACATATGCATGTCCTTGTTGCATCGGAGGAGCTGCACCACTACCCTCAGGCTGCTCAGAAGCCATACCTGCCTGTGGGGCAGTGGTGTGTTCCTTGAAGGACAAGGGCTGCTATGGAGCCGCCTGTGGAAATGTTGCAAGCAATCCAAGCCTGCGTGCTCTACTATGCAACAACGAGTTTTGAACATCTTTAAACATGGCAATGGTGACCAAACTTTTAGGAGCTATCTTTCGATCCAGGAAATGTGTGGTAGGGACACGGGCCCGCTTGCAGAGCGCTCAGATCAAGCATGGAACGAACATACCTGCTCTGTTTGATAAGGCTCGGTCCCGCATCTCAAGGGCAACGACTCGACCCACATTAATCCTATACTGCGCAATCAAGCATGCTATCAGTGAAGCGTGAGAAGGTTGGAGCATGTTGTCATTAGTTGTGGGTCGTAGGCCCGCACCTTTGACCACCAAAATTTTGCGACAAATGTGAGAGACACCTTAATAATAGGAACTTTGGGGTTTGAAACCCAGGCGACCTAAGCTCCTTGAACAGCAATCTGCTCCGCAATCCATTTGAGTCGCGTGGCCCGTGAAGTGGGATCGGACATTTGGGCCTCATCAGTGATCCTCAAATGCCTGGTGACGAATAAGCCATCCGGCGAGGCTCGGTAGTCTGGCCCAAATAGAAACCTGTTGATAGTGGTTGTGGAAATATCTACCTGCCCCCACACACCGTGACATGCTCCCACGGGGACAGTTTATAGGCCAACTGCCTCTTCACTCTCCTTGACTGGTTACCTTGGATGGAGTCTAGTAGGCTGGCAGCATAGCAGGAGTAGAATTCAGCAATCAGATCAGGCCCATAGTAGCCGAGTGGTTGTGCTATCCACCCAAATTGGTACGCCTCAAATGTATCCCTGATCTCCGGGACCCCATCCAGTTGATCAGTAAGTACCCGAATCTCAGGGATGATGGCCCGCCGCTGGTATTACCCGGAGCCTTTAGTGAGTCCATTAACATATATCTCCTTTGCACTGGGGACTGTCCATCGTCCGCGCAAAAACACAAGAAGCCACCTAGCAGTTTCAGGGTTTGATGCCCGAACAACCGCACGGTGTGTGGCTTCATTGTCACTGTTTCGGAGGGCCACGATGTCATCCGCATCCTCGGTATTGTGCTCGGCTATTTCAGGTGTATGTGCATCATCATCCTGCTCCGGGACCACATCTCCCCCTTCAAATTTTGCCTCAGGAGCCCCTCTTCAGACTGGGGGGCTATAGGTTGGCCCACTGCACGGGCTCTTGTAGTGCGAGGGGAGTGAGGGGAGACGTTGCCAGTGAACCGTACCTCAAACTCTCCCGAGGAGTCATAACCTGAGTCACTCTCCTGGTGCTGACTAGTTGATTCAGTGATAGAATCGCGGAGACGTGACTCATGCTCGTCCCTAGGATGGCGTGACCTTAGGTGGGGACCCATTGTGCCTGCAAATGCGACGAAGAATAAAATGGTTAGTTATGTTGGAATAAGCATGGTGACACACTAACGGGTACTCAGACTTTCCTTGTGTTATAAAAGTGACAAAAACCCTTAAGAGTGGTGTCACCCGGTCTATCATAGGAAATTTTGCATTAGGATGCATATAGAAACTAACAAAGATCAACGAAGTAAAGCATTAGGTACGAAGGTAACTTGGACGGAGGGCCTTACACGGGTGGTATAGCATTACACGGTCCATGGTAAGGCCCGTGTGAGTGGACTTAGCGGTTAGGTTGCTGAAGTGACCTGACACGGATGACTACACGGCCTGTGTAGAGTCACACAGTCTGTGAGAGGTACTCCATATCGGGGCAACAAGTGATTTGATACGGACCACTACACGATCCATGTAGGATGGCATGGTCCTTGTAATGCACCGTGAAACAGCTCGTCACCCCAGTCAGCCCCAAAGCATAGAAACCCACATTCATTCATGCAAATTGGCATATAGAACACAAGATCGACCATCATACTCGCTTACAGAACATAAGACATCATTAATTTAACTATAGAAACCCTAAAATTAGAAAACTCCCATGTTCAAGAATACAAGGTTCAACAATGGCGATTTACTCTAACCCAACACAAAATCCAAATGAATTGTACACAATAGTGTCTTCTATCACGCAATGGACCATCTTGAAGCATAGATTCACACATGCACTAAAGACTAGAGAAAATTTAAACTAAAAGAAAAAGGAAAAACTAGAAAACTCACTTGACAAGAGGGACTTAAAGTTAGAACTAGAAAATCACCCAAGGGAAGTGCTACGGATCGTGAGAGTGTTTCACAAATCATGCAAGAAGAGATAGAAATTTTTGTGAGGGTGAGAAGGGGAAAAAATGGCGTGAGAGGTGTAGAAAGAGAGTAAAAGATAAAAAGTGAAAGTGGGAAAAAGGGTATAAATACTCTACCTGGCTTGTCGCCTAAACGGGTCGTCACACAGTCCGTGTAACTTGACACGGTCCATGGACACCAACCGTTATCCTGACCTTAGAGTATAGGAGCACTTACTTGGGGCACGTGCCACACGGTCAGTGAGACGGTCTGTCTGGCGTTACACGGGCCGTTTAGGCTTCCGTGTGGCTCTCCTTTTCTAGTTGATCGTTGTGTTTTTGTGTCACACTATTCAACCACACTTATGCTCATGCTTTTCACCACAGTGCTTATACCTCCCTGGAGCCAAAAATAAAAAACAAGCAATGCATGACATAAAATACATTTTATTTTTTTTTATTTTTTTTATGGGTTGCCTCCCATTAAGCGCTTGGTTTAACGTCACGGCTTGATGCAGATATGTTGACTACTCAGACTTCATCAAGATGTAAGACCTCAATCAATGAGGTTTCATCTGCAACACCCGAATACTTCTTCACTCTTTGCCCATTAACTTTGAAACGATGCCCTTTGTCAGTTTTCAACTCAACTGCACTATGTGGGAATACCTGAGCAATCTTGTACATGCTAGACCACCTAGATTTCAGCTTACCTGGAAATAACCTCAACCTTGAGTTGTACAGCAGAACCTTGTCACCAACATCGAAACTTCTTGGTGCAATGTGCTTGTCATGATGGGACTTCATCCTGTCTTTGGACAATGTTGCACTCTCATAAGCCTGGAGGCGAAATTCATCCAATTCATCGAGCTGATCAAGACTCGCATTGGTTGTCGCATCCCACTTCAAGTTTAGGGCCTTCAGAGCCCAGAGCGCCTTGTGTTCCAATTCCACCGGCAAATGGCAGGCCTTACCAAACACCAATTGATATGGAGACATACCAATGGGAGTCTTGTATGCCATCTTGTAGGCCCATAGTGCATCTTCTAGTTTCCGAGCCCAATCCGTTCTTGTGGCGTTCACAGACTTAGTCAGTATCTCCTTGATCTCCCTATTTGACACTTCAACCTGCCCACTCGTCTGCAGATAGTAAGGTGTTGCGACCTTGTGTTATCGCACCCCGTACTTAGCTAGTACAACATGAAAGGATTTGTTGCAGAAGTGGAGCCCCCATCACTAATGATAGTTTTGGGTGTCCTAAACCTGGCAAAAATGTTCCACCTCAGAAATTGTACCACGTTCTTGCTTTCATTGTTTGGTAATGCTACTGCTTCCACCCATTTGGAGACGTAGTCCACCGCCACTAAGATGTACTTCATTCCATAAGAGCTCACAAATGGACCCATAAAATCAATGCCCCATACATCGAACAGTTCAATTTCAAGTATAGGGGTCATTGGTAGCTTTTGACGCCCTAGAGATGTTACCTTGGTGCTGACACTGATCACAACCTTGCACCATGTCATGGGCATCTTTGTAGATGGTGGGCCAGTAATATCCACATTGTAAGATCTTCTTCGCCGTCCTGATACCACCATGATGGGCCCCCACTGGGGAAGAGTGGCAGACTTCCATGATGCTCAACATCTCTGCTTCCGGTATGCATCGCCTGATGACCCCATTTGCGCATGTTCTGAACAAGTATGGGTCATCCCAAAAGTACCTGCGAACATCATGAAGAAACTTTTTTCTCTGGTGAGGGTTAAGGCCCTCGGGCATAATATCGATCACCAGATAGTTAGCAAAATCAGCAAACCAAGGGATTAAGTTTACAGAAGCTTCCAACACCTGCTCATCGGGAAACGAATCATCGATGCTCGACTAATCTTTAGCTCTTGACTCATCTTCCAACCTTGACAGGTGGTCTACCACTTGGTTTTCTGTGCCTTTTCGGTCTTGCACCTCGAAGTCGAACTCTTGCAGCAAGAGTACCCATCGGATTAGTCTCGGCTTAGCATTCTTTTTGGCCATGAGATACCATAGTGCTGCGTGATCGGTATGCACAATCACCTTTGTGCCTATTAGGTAGGCCCGGAACTTGTCAAACGCGAACACCACAGCCAGCAATTCCTGCTCAGTCACAATATAATTTCTTTGAGCGTCATTCAAGGTCTTGTTGGCATAGTAAATAAGATGAAAGATCTTGTTGTGCTTTTGCCCCAGCACAACACCCACAACAATTCCGCTTGCATCACACATCACCTCAAACGGAGAACCCTAGTCCGGTGCAACTACCACGGGTGCAGAAATCAACTTTTGCTTTAGAGTCTCAAAGGCATGCCGACACGCATCATCAAACTGAAACTTAGCGTCTTTCTCTAATAGTTTGCACAGTGGATGTGCAATCTTGGAGAAATCTTTTATAAACCTACGGTAGAAGCCCGCATGCCCAAGAAAACTCTGGACCCCCTTCACTGATATGGGAGGTGGCAACTTCTAGATAACCTCGACTTTCGCCTTATTAACCTCGAAGCCCTTATCCAAAACCTTATGGCCAAGGACTATCCCCTCCTTGACCATGAAGTGGCATTTCTCCCAATTTAGCACCAAGTTAGCCTCTTCACAGCATTGTAATGCCCTACTAAGATTCAACAGACAATCGTCAAAGGAGTCACCCACCACAAAGAAGTCATCCATAAATACCTCGAGGGTGTCTTCGACCATGTCCGAAAAGATCGACATCATACAACACTGGAAAGTGGTCGGGCATTATAGAGCCCGAATGGCATCCGCCTGAAGGCAAACGTACCATAAGGGCAAGTGAAGGTAGTCTTCTCCTGATCCTCCAGGACGATCGATATTTGGTTGTAACCCGAATACCCATCCAAGAAGCAATACCACCCTCTACCGGCTAACCTGTCAAGCATCTGGTCCATGAAGGGCATGGGGAAGTGATCCTTCAAAATCCATCTATTCAACTTCCGGTAGTCCATGCACACTCGCCACCCCGTAACAGGTCTCAAAGGGACAAGCTCATTCTTGTCATTAGCCACCACTGTCATGCCCCCCTTTTTTGGGACACATTGTACTGGGCTCACCCATCCGCTGTCCGAGATGGGGTATACCACCCCAACATCTAGCCACTTGGTAATCTCCTTTTTCACCACCTCTTGCATGGGTGGATTAAGCCTTCGCTGATGCTTGATACTAGGTACACAGTTATCCTCCAACTTGATCTTGTGTGTGCAGATTCCTAGAGAAATTCCGATAATGTCTGCAATGGTCCACCCAATAGCTCTCTTGAACTTTTGGAGGACCCCCAACAATGTCTTCACCTGATCCTCCTGAAGATCTGCGGCCACAATCACAGGAAGAGTGTTATTATCATCCAAGAATGCATACCTTAAGTGTTGGGGCAGCTCCTTGAGCTCCACAACAGGAGGCTCCTCGATAGACGGTTTGGCCGGTGGTGTTGGCCTATATTTCAAGTCCAAGTCCAGACTCTGGGGGACAAATGGTCTGGTTCCCATGCCCTGTAATGCCTACACAGTGTCTTTGTACCCATCGACACCATCTCCTGGAAAGTTCATCAGCATTGCAGCCAGTGTGTCCATAATCATCTTTTCCTCCAGTGGATCTCAAAGAAACAGTCGTCCTCTACATCCATGACAGACATCACGGCTAACTCTTTAGGCCTCTTCATGGAAGCACACACACTGAATTTTACCTCCTCAGCGTTCAATTGGAAGGTGAGTTCTCCATGCTCTACATCCACTAGTGCCCTGCAAGTTGCCAAAAATGGTCTTCCGAGGATGAAGGAGACCTCGAAATCTACTTTACAGTCAAGGATGACAAAGTCTGCAGGGAAGATGAACCTGCCAACTCGAACCAACACGTCGCATAAAATCCCCACGGGCCTCTTTACTGATCTGTCTACCATTAGTAGCCGCATTGTAGTGGATGTGGGGGCTCCTAAGCCTAACTGCTGATACACTACTAGCGGCATTAAGTTTATGCTGGCACCCAAGTCACAGAGAGCCCATGCAAAATCATAGGCTCTAATAGTGCACGGGATGGTGAAGGCCCCCGAATCGCCCTTCTTCTCGACCAAGGACCTTGTAGTAATGGCGCTACATTGATGAAGATTGTCAGCTAGCTCAATCGTGGTTGTTCTCTTCTTGGTGACCAAGTCTTTCATAAACTTACCGTAGCCTGGCATCTGCTCAAGTGCTTCCACTAGAGGAATGTTCACGGACAGCTCCTTCAACATAGATAAGAATTTCTAAAACTTTCCATCTTCAGCCTTCTTTTTCAACCTTCGTGGGAATGGCGGTGATGGCTTCAGGATGGCTGGCAGGTACGGAGTAGTGGGTGTGTCCACATCTTTGCCTTTCTATCAACCTCTAGTTCCGTTGGTGCTGCGTTAGTCTCGTTAACCCCATCATCATCAAGCACCTCCACGGGGCTAGGTATGTTGCCATCTGCTTTATCCTGACCTGCATCACTGGCAACAACAGGGTTAGAAAGTACCTTACTACTTCTCGTGGTGATCGCCATGCAGTGGCCATCATTTTTTGAGTTCTGCACAGTATCACTGGGAAGTGACCCAGCCTTACTTTGATTTAGTGAAGCTGAAAGTTGTCCCAATTGTTGCTCTAGTTGCTTGATTGAGGTGGAGTGCGAGTCTACCAATTGCCGCACATTGGATATTTCTCCTTTCACATCTCACACCCCTGCCTTGGTGGCCTCAACCTTGTCAAGGACCTTGCCATCATCTTCTCTAGCCTTGAGTTTCCGCCGCTCTCATTTTGGCGCTCCTGATTTCTGTAGCTATCTCTATTCTGCCAGTTCTCTTGGTAGTTATCACGCCCATAGTTCTGACCTTGGTTACCAGAGTTGAATGTCCAGTAACCCCCCGATTGCCCAAGAAGTGAGCTTCTTCATCATAGTTGTAGCCCTGATCATCATACCTAGGGAGTGTGTCCATCACTTTCACCTTCTCCGTGTCTCCACCAAGTAGCCTCTTTGTCAGCAAGTCTATTTGGGTCCGCATATGGGCCATGTCTTGATCTCGCTCTTCCTCTTTTTTCTGTTGTTCTGCACTCATCTCAAAGACCATCCCAGAGCAGTCTCCATCTCTGGTGTACCATGCCCTGTTGTTCTTCGCTACTTAATCCAAGATCACCACGATGTCAGGGAACGTTCTAGACATGTACGACCCTCCGCAAGCTGCATCAATGATCGGCTTAGTTACAAAGTTGCAGGACCTATAGAAGACTGCCTTCAAGTGCTCGTCTGTGAGATGATGGTTGGGGCACTGCTTGAGTTTCTGCCTGAATCTCTCCCAAGATTGATACAATGCTTCATTTGGTAGTTTCTTGTGGGATCCAATCTCATCTTTGAGATTTAGTTGCCTTGAAGCGGGGAAGAACCTCTCTAAGAAAGCTTCTTTTAATTCTCCCCACGTACAGATGGAATCATGGGGGAGCTCATTTAGCCACCTTATCGCCTCACCTGAAAGAGACAACGGGAATAATCTCAACCTCAGCGCTTGCTGACTGACTCCTGGGATCTCTGACGGCTGGCATGTCACCAAGAAATTCATTAGATGCTGATTTGCGTCCTCAGTGATGGCTCCGCTGAACAGCCCCTTCAACTGCAGCATTTGCAACATAGTGCTAGTGATAGTAAACTTGACACCAGCAGGCAGAGGTGGCAGTACTTACTCCCCAATGCTCCCAGCACCCTCATCATCATCATTTACTGCTGGGGGATACTGGGGCCCTTGAGGTCTCAAAGGGGGTTGGTGTTGCTGTGGTGGTACAAGTGGCACCTGTTGAAGTGGTGTCGCTGGTGGTACCACATTACCGGCGAGATCATTCTTACCCAACCCGTCGTGTCCTCTGTCAGCAGGATTTACTACTAACTCCCTCTTTCTTGTTGCTTCACGGTCCTGGGCATTCATTCTGCGAATTGACTTAGTAAGTTCGTGGTCGTAGGGAATAAGTGCTTCACCCTTACTTCGGGTGCTTGGCATGCAATGTTGATTCCCTACAATAAACAAAAACAAGAAATAAAAGTAAAATTAGGGACTAGAATTACAAATTGAAAGTAGCAACTAATAGACTATTTCTTCGCCGCCTTCTCCGGCAACGGCGCCAAAATTTGATACACCCAAATTTACACTCCAAAAGGAAGAGTAAAGCGGTCGTTGGTCAAATATAGAACTCAACTAGAGTTTAGGTCGATCCCACAGAGAAAGCGTGAGAATGATTCTATTAGCACCCTCTTTCAGATGTAAATTCTATTCCTAAAATAAAGTTGTATAAAGTAAATGGGGGGTTGCGATGTTTCAATTAAGTTCCTATAGTAAGGTGTCTAAAGAGGATGTTGATACTGGATTCCAAGCAATTAATGAGAAGCTAGGGTTGTGTTCCTCATGACATCTAATACGATAACCAAACTGGTACGGTAAACTCGTTCATGACTGTGCATACAAGATCAAACACATTAGATAATACCTAGTTCACCTTTCGGTCTTTCCTAGGTATATTTCACTCATCACCTTTCGGTCTCAAAATGTATGCAATTTCAACCTTTGTTCTCGATCTCAGAATACTCTCACCTTTCGGTCTCAAGTACTTATACTAGGTTAAAAACCCTGAATTTCCATTGTAGGATTCTTTTTCTAATTACTACATCCCTCACGAGCATGTAACAAATACGGGTTTACCCTGATGCATCGACTTATTAGGGAGAAGTTAAAGTGAAAAATGCTACAATGCATGTGATGATCAATCCCATGAATTTCCCCCAGCTTGTGTTATCTTATTAAAAATTGCCATGGTTCCCACAACCCTAATTGTGGGTTTAGCTTAGCATGTACAATACAATTCGCCCACAACAATACCAAGAAATCATAATAACAGACTTACGATTGATATAATTATGAATCCACGTGTTACCATCTTCCAAGAGATGATCAAAACACCAGAATTCAATGTAAAGTACTGGCACAATATTGTTCTCTGCTTGTTTCCTGACTCCAGCTTTCAACCACACTAAAAACGGAATAAAATAAATATATATATACAAGGAAAAACTAATCCAATTAAAAATAGAAAAATAGACTTCGGCATGGGTACGGGCCCTCACACGGGCCGTGTGGGTCCAAACGGACCGTCACACGGTCCGTGAGTCTTCACTATTCTTGCTTCTTACGCCTATCGGCGTGACTTCCTTGTGCAAATTCTGAGTGACGTCTTGATATTCCACCGGCACGGCCCATGCCACGGTTCGTGGTTGATCACACGGTCCTTGACGGGCCCCGTCTTCCTTCACTTGCATGATTCCTATTATTTTCGACGATGATCCTTCCAATTCACGTCAACCTCACGGCCCGTGACACGGCCCGTGAGAGATCCGATGGTCCGTGTGTGCCTCTCGTGAGTTTTACCTTAGCTTTGTTCCAGCTCCATGTCTCCTCCACGCCAAGTGTCCAACAATAATTTTCCACTATTGACTTGGCACAGAGATTAAGAAATAATAAATGAGAAGAGTAAATTAGAAATTAAATGTAAAATTATCTCTTGATTTCATAAAGTTAACAAGTATTGTTAAATATCCCAAAATAGTATCGTAGACAAAGAAAAACAGACAGAAGAAGTATAACTAAAATTACAAATTTGGTCAAAGAATAATAATTGGGTCTTTTATATTAGTAGAAGAAAGGTAGATGACAAAAAGGAGGGAAATGTATGTCCCGATGATTTATTTTATTCTCAATTAGTGTCAGGCTTCAAATTATGAGAGTCAAAGGATTCAAATTACCTAGTCATATGGTAAATATGGCGCAAATTTTGGCCACAACAGTAAAAATACCTATTCATATGGTAAATTAATTTTTTTTAACGGTGCTATTTGGTTATAAAGAGTAAAAAGACTATAATGTCATTTTCTTATAAACATAAAGGTAAATGCTATTTTGGCCACAATGACAAAAAAGCTTGTTGACACTATAAACTAGTTATTTTTTGGATAATTTTGCCCTTTATCATAAAAATTAAATAGAATATATTTTTCACTTATCCAATTTCCAAAACATTAAAAATGATTAATGAATCTTTATCTGATGATTTCATAGTCAAACATTGGGAAAGGAATCATAAAGTCTATTACATTTAAAAAATATATATGTGTAATATATTTGGCTAATAATTTATTGCCAAGGTCTATAAATATTTGCATATTTCTTTCTAGATTTATTTTTACGAGTTCGCCGGATGTGCATAATATATTTGACTGTAAGTTAAATTATCGCGGAATAGAGTGTATAATATAACGCGGTTGATCATCGGTGAAATAAATTATTTGGCTAATAATAAAAAATTTAAATTACCTGAAAAGATCTGGTTTGAAAATAAGAATTTTTATGATATTAATTCACTCATATTATTTTAAGTAATGAAATAATTCAAATTTAAAGTGTCAAAATATAAATTCGAGCCGAAGATTTTGAACTAAATGGTTAGTTCAAATATATAAACGTGGATTAGAAGAACCTTGTTCTAGAAAAAAAATAAGAGAATCTCAAGTTATTCTTACAGAGTCCTAAGTTATATAATTTAAATGAATTTTGCAAAGAAATGATCAAAGAAGGACTATTAGAAATCCTTTGGGCCTCACAAATTTGTTCCATATTGGGCCACAATGATAAAAAGACCTATTTACGCTGTAAATTAATTTTGTTGGGGATATTTTTTGCTTTTTACATTAAAGATTGAATTTATTCTTTAATCATATTTCAATATATTGAGAATAAATTAATAACATTAATTATTGGTGGTTCTATAGTCAAATTGAAAAAAGAACCACAAAGTTCACTGTATTTTCTTAAAAATAAATGTGTCATTTTTATCAATGCCAAATAAATTTATTTTGTGTATTATTAAAAATATAAATAACCTAAATATATATTTTTCACTAATGACAGTGAAAATCTAATTTAATTATTACTTAATATATTTTTATTTGATTAAAATGTGCTCTAATTTTTGTGAATCTAATTCTTATTCATTCGATTAGAAGTGGCGATTCCTATTTTTCCAAAAAATTAATTTTTTCTTAAATTAATTAAATTTAAAATGATTTTTTCCTAAAATGTCCTTTCCCACAATTAACAATATCAATATAATATTTTTTAAAGGTATAAACTGTAGACGACATCGAATATATAATTAGAAATAACACATATGAGTTAGAATATAAATTAACTACAAGAATCAGATTAAAAAAATGCTTATATTTTCTTAAATTGAAAATCTAATAAGGATTGCTTTGACAACTTTTAAGTTGTTTTTGGCAAATATAAATATTATATTAACTTATAAAAAAATATTGAAATAATTAGTTTTTGACGTGATTACAACATAGGAACAGTAATATGCTATGGTTAACTACTGAGCTTTATTATTTTTTGCTTGAAGCAATTACATAATACAAAAAATTTAATTTGTTATTCATGACATTTTTATAAATATCTCATTATTATTAATATATATTTAAAACATCTAAGTTCCGTTATATATATGTATATATTCTTAAAGAAAAGCACACATATTGTATTAATAGATCCATTAAGCATTAATGAGTAATTATTAATCCATATTACTTACTTCAATTTACTATACTATATATTAATGAGTAATTATTATTAACATGAAATTTAATTGTCTCCTTTAATAGATAATTATATTAAATATGTATTTTTATTAGATTAGTTTAGTGTATGTGTTTTGTACGTATGTGTCGTGTCAATTAAAAAGTTATATATAAATAGTACTTGTCATTAAAATAAATATAAAATTCATATATATAAAGCTAAATAAATGTTATTAATTTGATGCAATATTTTAATCTATAATATACAGGCAAAGATAAGAAAATCAATTTAACTTATGAATACAAAAGTAATGATTTGGAGTTGAATAGTGGTACTGCATAAAAATATTTAGTGACAATTGAGTTATTGAATCATTAAAGCCTTAACCGATATTTAAATAGAGTAATGGTTATGAATATCAATATTATATTATTATTGATAAATATAATATAATGTCAATTATATTATTATTGCTAAATAATTGTCACATAATAATTTGTTCGTAAAATGCACAGTGGAAAAATAATAATAACAATAACAATAATAATAATAATAATAATAAATGGTCATTTGGGAATTGCAAGACTATTACTAAGCATCATAATTAAAATATATATATATATCAAAAGTAAAACCACTATTTGAGTTGGGATTATTCATTAAATTTCAGTTTAAATTAAGTGATATATATATATATATATATATATATATATATATATATATATATATATAAAGGAGATTAGACATATAAAATATGTCTATTTTTTTAAATTATAAGTAAACATATAATTTTTTAAATTAAATAAATTGTATAATTTTCTATAAATATCTAACATATGTAGTAACTTCTTCCATTAAGACTAGAAAAAAGAGTAAACAATAAAAGACTAAATGTTGGAATGAATGGTAAGACTTTTGATATTCCAAGTCTTAGAATCAGTATTGTTATTAAATTGTAATTTTGAAAATAACAAATTCATTAATATTCATTAATTAAAAAAAACTCAATATATTTAAAAGAGAAAGGTTAGTATTGTCTTTACACATTTGTGGTCAAATTTTTGTGGCCAAATGGCATTTCCCAAAAAGGTAACTAAATTTTTATAAAGTTACTGATTTTAGGAATCATTTATTATTTTGAAAAAAATAAATTCCTTGGTACTACAAAACATTTAATAGTATTATTCTTTTATTAATTCTCTAATTTTTTTTATTTTTTTCAAATTTATCTTATAAAATGAAATTAAAAAAATATTTAATTTATATTTTTTAAAAGATTCATTATTATAAAACATTTTTTGAAAATCGTTTATGAGATTTAGTTTCAGATACTTCATGCATAAATAATTAATATATCAAATATTTTTATGATATAACTCAATTTTATCTACAATCAAATATATCAAAATATAATTATTAAAGGACAAAATTAAACCATCAAGAGAAAAATTCTGAAGTTATGTTTATGAATTTCTTTTAAAAAAATAATTTATTTGTGCATTTGATTAAAAGAAAAATTAATATTTTTAGAAAATATTAAATTATACAAATTATTAAATAAGATATACCAACTATAGTAATAAATTTCTTTCACTTTAAATATCCGTGTTATATGCAATTGTATCAAACAAAAATATTTTATTATATATTATCTATTTTAAATTTTATTTTTAGTTTTATTTAATCTTTCATGTTAAAATTATTTTATATAATTAGAAGATATTCATTTTATTTAGAGTTTATATTCTATAATAGGTTTAATTGTCTTTAGAAAATTTGCATTAATTTAGAGTTCATATTCTATTAAATACCTACAATATTAATAGATGATTTTTTTGGGTATTTTAAGTATGATATACACTTAAAATTATATGATTTTTATAATTTACATAATTTATCGATATATATTATGTCTAAAGTATTTTAAGTTTTGACTGTTGTTATTGAAATATTTTTAAATTATATTTAAAAATACTTAAACATGCAAAATTTTGGATTTAAACTTTGGAGCATTTTTAATTTAATTTATTGAATATTCCTTCACCCTCAAACTTTGCTTGAAAAATCAAGCTCCTCCCTTTATCCCTTGCATTATCTGTTTTACCCTTATTATATCACAGATTTTTAATACCTTTTTATATTGTATATAGTTTATTTTTTAATTAACTTATTTAAAAAAATTCTTTAAGTTCATTAACATTATAAGTAGAATAACAATATTATGAATCTGTGATAAAATTTAATATTATTTTTATGACCGTTATTTTAATATAATATGCATTAGTGTATTCATTTGTATGTATGTGTATATTTTTATTTTTCTCCACTCTCTTACTTTATGCGTTTCATATTACTTGGCCCTTTCTTGATATGACACCCCTTAAAAATTTACCTGAAAGTATATTTTATCAAACTAATATTATTAATAATGCTTTACAGTTTTAAATTTAAGTATTACTACTACTTTATGCAGTTATTTAATAATAATGATAGAAATTAAAAATATTACAAATTCTTTGGTTAATAAATTATTTATACAATATTATTTATTTAAAGTTAATAATTAACTACAAAATTATTTACAATGCTTAAGCAAAGTGGTTTATGCGAAAAAAATAATTAATGCAGCAAAAATAATTGAAGATAGAATACATTAAATAAAAATATTTTTAATGTGACAAACATTAAAGATAGAATACTTTTAAGTAATAAAAGGTAAAATTTATTTTCATGTAGTAAATTTCAAAGTTAAATGACTTTTTTATATAATAAAAAAATAATAAAAATAATTTTATTTGTAATAAACTAAAAGTTTGATGATGATTTATAAAATTTATGGATTTGTTTTTTGTTTCACTATCCAACTTTTCAGTTCTTTCAATTTTTCGTTTAACTCAAATTTTTTTCAAATTATGAAAATAAAAAAATTAAATAAGAATTGATTATTCATCAAAATACTAGCTCAATTTCATAGTAATTTTATTTTTCAAAAAAATAAAGGTATATGAGGAAACAAATTGACAAGAAAAAACAACGAACATGAATTTTGTAATTACTTGAAAATTGAGATGTATTTCAATTCATTTGTCAATAAAAGGTGTCTTCATGTACGAATGACTTATTGTAACCACAATAAATTATTCAAACTAAAAATATTATATTGAAATAAACATTTTTAGCTTCATTTATTTAGGATTTTCATTCTAGTAGGTATATTATTTAGAACAAATATAGCAACAACATTATACGAGGATGTAATTGTAGAATTTTTATAATTAAAAATATATTATTTTTATAAAATATAAAGGACCTATCATTAACTGAGTCATAGTATAAAAATATTGTGAAACGAATTAAGATTAATACTTTTAAAGTATTTTGAGTTTTGTCATTTTTAGTGAAATATTTTTAAATTGTATTTAAAAAATTATTCGAATACGTAGTTTAAATTTATTTAAAAACAATAATTTATAAAATTGCTTAAATAAAAATCATATTAATGACAACTTCGCAAGTGTCACGCCCCGGGAAGGTACCCTAGACGTGGCCGGCACTCAGAGACTATTGCTAGCCCCTAACAGCTTGTTTGGATGGTGGTTTTTCATGGTATGGTATAGTATGGTTACTAAGAGAACCATGTTTGTTTTGATTGTTTCATTAATTATATGGTATGGTATAGTTTAGTTTCATGGTTCTGTAACCATGAAACCCTCACTTTTTGAAACCACCAATTTGGTGGTATTCCATGGTTTCCTTATTTTTTTTTCCAATTATACCCTTATTTAAATCTAAATAGTTCTAATTTATCCTTTATTCTTTATTACACTATACCCTAATATATATATTATTTTTATATTACTTATTTTTCTCCACATCAATTTTTGAAACTTTTTTTTCGCCTCCCTTTTTTCTTTCACGTTTTAATCTATTTTTTGAGGATTTTTTTTTAAAGTTCTTACTTTTTTTATTTTCTTATGTTGTTTGTATGGTTTGGAGATATATTAGCTTTTATGTTTCCCTACTTGATTCTGTGTATTTATTCTTTTTAAAAAAAATATTAAAAAATTTAATATTTATACTAATTAAGGACATTTTTGTAAATTTATAAGTTACGATACAATACCATACAGTCAAATCAAACAACAAATTATCATTAAACAGTAGCAACCCATACAGTCTATCCAAACATTGTATGGTATTGTACTGTACGATACCATACCATACCATACAGTACCATACATTATGAAACCACGACAAACCACCATCCAAACAAGCTGTAAGCGAACCACTTGTTCTCAGGACAGTCAGTTTATCATCATAATAGCGGAAGCAATTACGGAACTATCTCGATAAAAGGCCAAGGGCCAACATCAGTCTCAACATCAAGTTAAGTGAGTAAAACACTACTCAGTTCATAAGAACAACATCAAACATCAACCTCGACATCATGTCTATGAAGCCTCTAACCTGACTCAACTGTCTAAGAATGGTGCCATGACATGCCATGGCTACCAGACTCAATGAAATAAAGGAGACATCAAATAAAGGGTTTCCTCCCGATAGCAAGAAGGCTCACCAATGTTGGAACTCATGATCTCTGTCCTCAACGGTGCGTCTGCTGAAGTCCTCTAACTCCTGTATCTGCATCATGAAACGATGCAGCGCCGAATTGCGTCAGTACGTGGAATGTACTGGCATGTAAAATAGCTGAATAGTAATGTAAGTACAACAGCATAGGAAAAAATCAACTCAAACATCATACTCCATCAGAACGTCAAGCGTGTGTGTATGACAAGAGATTAGAATAGACAATTGACCCATCAACCTCTCATCTCAACATCATCATCACGTCAAACTCATCTCAAGGAAACTAGACTCAACTCACTCAAGGAACCTCAATGTCAACTCAACTCAGGGAACATCAACATCGACTCAACTCAGGAAACATCAACATCGACTCAACTCAGGAAACATCGACTCAGGACATCACATCAACATCAACCTCAGAGTCCTATCAAAAGGAAACTAACTGGGAGTTTCTCTAACCGACAACCATCACCTATGAGCTAGTGATGATACAACGAAGCGATGTCGTTGTCACATCCATCCAATACCCTGCCCGGGGTAAAGGACATCAACCTCAGTGGATCCACAAGAAAAACCTCAGTCCTCATTTGGGACAAGAAAGGAACCATCCGCATTGTGGTTCAATCCCCTCTTCCTACGCGGGCCACGTAGTTAATGGGTTCGAGTGGGAATCACTCTCATCCATTTCGGTGCTCAATACTCCTCCCAGAACTCGACCTGCTCATAAAACCTTAACCTCATCATTCCGATAGGGACATAATACCTCATCATCAGTCCCATAGGGACATAATACATCAACATAAACATCAATCCCGTAGGGAAAAAATAGAATATGAAATACAATCACAACAACATAACATCACTCTCATTTAGGCTCTAGAATCACCTCTTAGTTCATTCTTACACCTTTTTAATAAATTAGTCATAGGGTTTTAAAAGAAAACACTCATGAAATGAATTATGAATGTAAATTCAGTTTTTATGATGATCATCAGTTTAAGAAAATTATATACATAAAGTAAAATACAAAATACATGCTCAAAACTCTTCACATCAACCTCGTTATGCTCAATACACAATTTAATATACTCAGGAGGGAACATGGGAGAACATTCCCATGCTTTAGGTTAGCCTTACATACCTGGAATGGTTTGCTAACACAAATTTGCACAACCTTCTCTTGATCTCCTCAACCTCAACTTCCTTCAAGCCCTAACTTAGTGACCTTTAGGAAGAACGCTTTAGAATTAGGTTTTTGAAACCCTTTTCTTAGAAACCGACCTTTATTGGTCGTAGGGGTACGTTTAGGATAGGTAGGAACGGACTAAAATACTCTCCGTAATTTAAAAGAATTTCTCCCCAACCTGAAATAACACAGTCCGCGACGCGGACCTGTCTCGGACAGTGTATTTTTGGAAAATTCATTTCCGTCGAAAAAATCACAGAAAAACATAAGTGTGGCTCCGCGACAGGTCCGGGACGCGGTTCTATCGCGCAGGCACACTGTTTTTCGTTTTGGAACGAAAAATTATCTTTCGATTCGATCGCTTTAAAAATCGACTGTGACCCTCCCCCCACTCAATTTTCAGTGCTTACCATGAATCCGCTCTCGGATTTTCAATCCGAGCATCGGAAGACGCATTTTGGTAATTTATTGGGTGTTGCATTATCTCCCCCTTGGGATCATTCGTCCTCGAATGATGAGTAGGAACGGTACTCTGGCACAAATAGACTCAGGACTCACCTCGATACTCACTCACAAACTCACCTCCTCAATTCCTCATCGACCTCAATAACCTTTACTCATACATTAGAATTTACACATAACAACTCATGGTAGGAACATCAATCTACATAAAAGTAAGAATGTTACCTTAAACACTTTCATTAACCTCGGGCACGAACAGGTGTGGGTATTTTGCTTTCATCTTTTCCTCATCCATCTTCCCATGTGGCTTTCTCGACAAATTGATTCCTCCACAGAACTTTGACAGAGGCTATCTCTTTGTTCCTCAGTTTGCGAACCTGCCGATCAAGGATTTGGACCGGGACTTCCTCATAGGACAAACTGTCTCTGACTCCCGTGCTCTCCACAGGAATTACCAAGGCAGGATCCCCCAAAAATTTCTTCAACATCAAAATATGGAACACCGGAAGGATTCCATCTAACTCGGAAGGTAATTCTAGCTCATAAGCAACCTTTCCAATCCTTTGCACAATCTGATATGGACCAATGTAGCGAGGACTTAGTTTCCCCTTCTTCCCAAACCTCATGACACCCTTCATGGGTGATACCTTCAGGTAAACTCAATCGCTCACCTTAAACTCTAGGTCTCTTCTCCTCACATTTGTGTAGGATTTCTGACGGCTTTGGGCAGTCTTTAATCTTTCTCGTATAATCTTCACCTTCTCCATGGACTGGTGGACAAGGTCAGGACCAATCAACTTAGCTTCTCCAACTTCAAACCACCCAATGGGTGATCTACATCTCCTCCCATACAAGGCCTCATAAGGGGCCATTTGAATGCTTGCATGATAATTATTGTTATATGCGAATTCAATCAATGGTAAGTGATCATCCCAATTTCCCTTGAAGTCAAGGACGCATGCTCTCAACATGTCCTCTACTGTCTGAATAGTGCGCTCTGCCTGACCATCCGTCTGTGGATGAAAAGTTGTGCTAAATTCACCTTGGTACCTAATCCTTTCTGGAAAGACTTCCATTTGGGCTCCTCTGTCCGAGATGATGGACAAGGGAACTCTATGCAACATCACAATCTCTTGGATATACATCTCGGCATAATCCTCTGCAGTGTTAGTCGTCTTGACTGCCAGGAAATGCGCTGACTTCATCATCCTGTCCACAATTACCCATATGGAATCATGCTGTCTTCGGGATCTCGGTAGGCGAGTGATGAAATCTATGTTAACCATCTCCCACTTCCATTCTGGAATCACGAAGTTTTGGGCCAAGCCACTTGGCCGTTGATGCTCAACCTTTACTTGTTGGCAGTTTGGGCATCTTGAAACAAACTCCGCGATATCCCCCTTCGTTCCGCTCCACCAATAGACTTCTCTCAAGACGTGATACATCTTGGTGGAGCCCGGATGAATGGAATATTTAGTGTTATGGGCCTCAGCCAGAATCCATTCTCGAACACCATCAACATCAGGGACACATAGCCTACTCTGGTACCTCAATACCCCATCTCCCCTTTTGGAGAAGACCATCACTTTTTGCTTCTGAACATCCTCCTTCAATTGGAGTATAGTAGGATCTCGATCCTGCTTCTCCTTCACCTCAGTCACTAGGGACGATGCAAACCCACTCTGAACGTTAATTCCTCCTTCGTCGTTCTCCTCAAGTTGAACTCCTAGTCGAGCAAACCTATGCACTTCTTTCACTAACTCTTCTTTTCCTCTTCAACATGGGTTGTGCTACCCATAGACAACCTGCTAAAAGCATCAGCAACAACGTTAGCTTTACCTGGGTGGTACATGATGCTCATGTCATAATCTTTGAGCAACTCCAACCATCTCCTCTGTCGCAGGTTGAGCTCTCTCTGACTGAAGACATACTGTAAGCTCTTGTGATCAGTGAACACATCCACATGCATTTTATACAAGTACTGGCGCCAGATTTTAAGCGCGAACACAATTGCCGCCAACTCAAGATCATGGGTCGGATAGTTCCTCTCATGAACTTTAAGCTGCCTGGAAGCATAAGCCACCACTTTATCTCTCTGCATTAATACACATCCCAACCCAACTCTCGATGAATCACAGTATATTACAAAGCCTTTCGTCCCGTCAGGCAAGGTCAAGACAGGTGTGGTGGTCAACCTAGTCTTTAACTCTTGGAAACTCTTCTCACATTCCTTAAACCACTGAAACTTAACCTTTTTCTGAGTTAGTTTGGTCAATGGCGCGGATAGGGAAGAAAATCCCTCAACAAATTTGCGGTAGTAGCCTGCCAACCCCAAGAAACTCCTTATGTCAGTTGGAGAGGTCGGTCTTGGCCAGCTTGCAACCGCTTCAATCTTCTGACTATCTACTCGAATTCCATCACCCGAAACCACATGGCCTAGGAAGGCCACTGACTTAAGCCAAAACTCACACTTGGAGAACTTTGCATACAATTCATGGTAGTTTGAAGGACAACTCTAAGATGTATAGCATGCTCTTCCTCATTCCTCGAATATACCAAGATATCATCAATGAACACGACACGAACATATCAAGGTAGGGCCTAAACACCCTATTCATCAAATCCATGAAAGTTGCCGGTGCATTCGTCAACCCAAAGGACATGACCAAGAACTCAAAGTGGCCATATCTTGTCCTGAAAGATATCTTTGGAATATCATATTCTTTCACCTTTAACTGGTGGTAACCCGATCTGAGGTCTATCTTTGAAAAGCACGAGGCACCCTGAAGTTGGTCAAACATGTCATCTATCCTGGGAAGAGGATATTTATTCTTGACCGTGACCTTGTTCAGTTGCCTATAATCTATGCACATTCTCAGAGACCCATCCTTCTTTCGTACAAACAAAACGGGAGCACCCCAAGGAGAAACACTGGGTCTAATAAAACCCTTCTCTAACAGATCCTTCAACTGCTCCTTCAACTTTTTTAACTTAGCAGGGGCCATCCTATATGGTGGAATCGAAATGGGATGCGTATCAGGAAGTACATCAATACCAAAGTCGATCTCCCTATCAGGAGCGACTCCGGGTAAATCCTCAGGGAACTCATTTACGATCGGGACCGACTCAAGAGTAGGGGACTCAACATCTTCAGATTTAACTCGTACAAGGTGATAAATACACCCCTTGGAGATTAACCTCCTCGCCCTCAGGTAGGAAATAAATCTACCCTTGGGTGCAATATAACCTCCCTCCCACTCTAGGACCGATTCATTCGGAAATTGAAATTTAACAACTCGGGTCCTACAATCTATGGATGCATGAAAAGCATGGAGCTTATCCATACCAAGGATCACATCAAAATCGACCATCTCCAACTCGACTAAATTGGCCAAGGTATCTCTATGACAGATGGACACTACACAGTCTCTATAGACCCTCTTAGCCAGGATAGACTCACCAGTAGGAGTCAAAACAGTGTAAGGCTCAAGCAAACACTCAGGAAGAACCTCAAACTTATTGGCCACATAGGGCGTCACAAAAGACAAAGTGGCACCCGGGTCAAGCAACGCATAACTATTATAAGAAAAGATTTGGAGCATACCCGTAACAACATCTGGAGCAACCTCTTGATCCTGTCGATTACCCATCACATACAGACGGTTCGTCCTGCCTCCTGCATTTGCAGTAGGAGCCTTCTGATGACTACCCGTAGGAGGCACTGTAAAAGACTGAGCTCTATTACCTCTATCACTCCACCTCTGATTCCTCATAGGGCACTTACCCTGGAAATGGCCAGGCTGTCCACATGAAAATCAAGTATTGCTGCCCTCACGGCACGCATCGAGATGCAGCCTGCCACATCTGCCACAAGGTGGCCTTCCCTTTGGACCTTGAGCAACACTAGCTTGGGATTGAGGTCCCGGTGCTTTGAAGTTCTGGTGACCATAAGATTTCTGATCATACCTGTTTTGCTGAACAAGCGCACTCGCCATCAAAGGTGCATGGCTAGCAGACTTCCTCTGAAAGAAGGTTCTGTCACCTTTATTCTGTTTCTGTTGATTAGGCTCATGCCCTTTCGATTTGGCCTTCTTACTTTGCTGCTCTTCTCTGTCCCTCTTCTTGTCCTTCTCAGTCTACTGGGCATAGACCATAAGTCTAGCAATATCCATGTCTGGAATCAGCAATGCCGCCTTACACTCCCTCTTCACATGCCCGCCCAATCCAGACACGAACTTCTTCATCCTTGCCCTCATATCAAGGACCATCTCTGGGGCATATCTGGACAGCTGGATGAACTTCAGGCTGTACTCCTTAACCGTCAACCCCTCTTGTTTTAGATTCACGAACTCCTCGACCTTTGCCTCCCTCAACTCTTGGGGAAAGAAGTGGTCGAGAAAGGCACTCTCAAACTCCTCCCACTCAGCCGGCTCAGCATCCTCACCTCTACCATCTTCCCACTAGTTATACCAGACATTGGCAGCATCCTTAAGCTGATAAGAGACCAGCTCGACTCCCTCAACGTCGTTTGCATGCATAGCCCTCAGGATCTTGCGTACCTCATCAATGAAGTTTCGCGGATCCTCCTCAACCTTGGACCCCGTATAGACTGGCGGGTTTATCCTCAGGTAATCTCTGAGCCTGAATGCAACTGCAGACTCTTGGGAGCTGGAGCTAGGGGCCTGGGGACCACGACTGTTACTCTGATAGGCCATCAACTAGGTGAGCATAGTAATAGCTCCCCTGAAGTCTGCTTTCGAAGTGGAGACTGACTGAGCAGGAGGTGCTGGTGGAGCCTCAGTAGCTCTGACAGGTCGTCCCCGTCTCCTTGTCCCATGCTGATTAGGAGTCTCTGGTAAGGGATTCTCAGTGTTAGGGATTGAGGCATCTCTTTGGGCAGCAGTGCGTTTTGGAGGCATTATCTGCAAATGCGTAATGCACGAATTAGAAAGGGGGTTTCATAGAGTCAAGCTCTATCGCACGAACTCAGAACATCAAAGAAGGGTAACCATTTCCTAATGCCCTGTAGCATCCTGTTTATGAAGTGTGGTACACAACACACGCATAAACAAGACTCTACTCGACATGGCTTCATAGACTCCCTAGGACTCTTGAACTTTATGCTCTCATACCAAGTTTGTCACGCCCCGGGAGGGTACACAAGACGTGGCCGGCACTCAGAGAGTATTGCTAGCCCCTAAGCGAACCACTTGTTCTCAGGAAAGTCAGTTTATCATCATAATAGCAGAAGCAATTAGGGAACTATCTCGATAAAAGGCCAAGGGCCAACATCAGTCTCAACATCAAGTTAAGTGAGTAAACACTACTCAATTCATAAGAACAACATCAAACATCAACCTCGACATCATGTCTATGAAGCCTCTAAGCTGACTCAACTGTCTAAGAATGGTGCCATGACATGTCATGGCTATCGGACTCAATGACATAAAGGAGACATCAAATAAAGGGTTTCCTCCGGATAGCAAGGAGGCTCACCAATGTTGGAACTCACGATCTCTGACCTCAACGGTGCGTCTGCTGAAGTCCTCTAACTCCTGTATCTGCATCATGAAAAGATGCAGCGCCGAATGGCGTCAGTACGTGGAATGTATTGGCATATAAAATAGCTGAATAGTAATGTAAGTACAACGACATAGAAAAACATCAACTCAAACATCATACTCCATCAGAACGTCAAGCGTCTGTCTAAGGAAAGAGATTAGAATAGACAATTGACCCATCAACCTCTTATCTCAACATCATCATCACGTCAAACTCATCTCAAGGAAACTCGACTCAACTCACTCAAGGAACCTCAACGTCAACTCAACTCAGGGAACATCAACATCGACTCAACTCAGGAAACATCAACATCGACTCAACTGAAGAAACATCGACTCAGGACATCATATCAATATCGACCTCAGAGTCCTATCAAAAGAAAACTAACTGGAAGTTTCTCTAACCAACAACCATCACCTATGAGCCAGTGATGATACAACGAAGCGATGCCTTTGCCACATCCATCCAATACCCTGCCCGGGGTAAAGGACATCAACCTCAGTGGATCCACAAGAAAAACCTCAGTCCTTATTTGGGACAAAAAAGGAGCCATCCGTATTGCGGTTCAATCCCCTCTTCCTATGCGGGCCACGTAGTTAATGGGTTCGAGTGGGACTCACTCTCATCCATTTCGGTGCTCAATACTCCTCTCAGAACTCGACTAGCTCATAAAACCTCAACCTCATCAGTCTCATAGGGACATAATACCTCATCATCAGTCCCATAGGGACATAATACATCAACATCAACATCAGTCCCGTATGGACAAAATAGAATACCTCAACATCAACATCAGTCCCGTAAGGACATAATTGAATACCTCAACATCAACATCACCTCACCTCATTAACCTCAACATCAACATCATGGACTCAAGATACTCTTTTTAGAAATTAAACTTCCAATTTTAAGGCATCATAAAACATCATTCTCATCAACATCATCATCAAGACTCTCATCAAATGTGAAATACAATCACAACATTATAATGTCACTCTCATTTAGGCTCTAGACTCACCTCTTAGTTCATTCTTACACCTTTTAAATAAAATAGTCATAGGATTTTAAAAGAAAACACTCATGAAATGAATTATGAATGTAAATTCAGTTTTTATGATGATCATCAGTTTAAGAAATGTATATACATAAAGTAAAATACAAAATACATATTCAAAACTCTTCACATCAACCTCATTATGCTCAATACACAATTTAATATACTCAGGAGGGCACATGAGAGAACATTCTCATGCTTTAGGTTAGCCTTACATACCTGGAATGATTTGCTAACATAAATTTGCACAACCTTCTCTTGATCTACTCAACCTCAACTTCCTTCAAGCCCTGACTTAGTGACCTTTAGGAAGAACGCTTTAGAAATGGGTTTTTGAAACCCTTTTCTTAGAAACCGACCTTTGTTGGTCGTAGGGGTACGTTTAGGATAGGTAGGAATGGACTAAAATGCCCTCCGTAATTTAAAAGAATTTCTCCCCGACCTGACATAACACAGTCCGCGACGCGGACCTGTCGCAGACAGTGTATTTTTGGAAAATTCAACTCCGTTGAAAAAATCACAGAAAAACATAAGTGTGGCTCCGCGACAGGTCTGTGACGCGGTTCTATCGCGCAGGCACACTGTTTTTCGTTTTGGAACGAAAAAATTATCTTTCGACTCGATCGCTCTAAAAATTGACCGAGACCCTCCTCCCATTCAATTTTCAGTGCTGATCACGAATTCGCTCTCGAATTTTCAATCCGAGCATCGAAAGACGCGTTTTACGCACACCTCTTCCCTAGAGGTATTTTGGTAATTTATCAGGTGTTACAGCAAGTTATCAAACTGTCATAACTAGGAGTACAAGAGTGCAACTTCAATAGTGAGTACTCTCTTTGATTGTTTTTAACTAGTGTCATAACTCAATTATTAAAATATATAATTTAATTTTTGTAAAATATAACGATTTATAAATATGCAAAACTTCAATATTAATGTGTCACTATCTTGGATTGTTGTTAATGGTTGTCAACACTTATGAAGTATATGATTTTTATGGTTTCTATAATGTGTTGATATTTATTATATTAATGTGTTTTGAGTTTTAACTGTCATTATTAAAATATTTTCAAATTGTATTTAAAGAATTATTTAAACATGTGAAATTTTATATTTAAAACTTTTAAATATTAGAATTTTTTTCTTTTTATTTTTTTTCTTATGATTTATATGTGATTTGACTTATTATTAAAAACAAATTAGAGTAACTCTTTCCGGCAGTTTCAAAGGAACTTTTCAGTGTCATTTGGCTTCTTTCATTTTTGTTTTTTTCGGCGAACTTCTCGTTCTTTTGGTTTTCCGGTGAACTCCTCGTTCTGTTGGAAATCTTTTGCCGCTGAATTTACTTCATCGATCTTTTTATTGGCGTACGTTAGTTTTCTGGTAGCATTTAAAATAGATCCGGTGAGATCTAATAGCTTTATCGATGAAGCCCTGAAAGTTTCTGCCGGTCTTCTTCTTGCTTGCTTGCTTTCTCTTTCATTTCCAGCAAACACAAGAAACCCTAATTTTCTTCTTTCTTCTTTCTTTCTTTTCTATCGAGTTCCGATGACCATATACTTTTTTGGCAGTTTTAGAGGAACTTTTTAGCGTCATTTGGCTTCTTTCTTTTTTGTTTTCCCGGTGAACCCTGAAAGTTTTTGCCGGTCTTCTTCTTTATCTTGCTTTCTCTTTCATTTTCGGCAAACACAAGAAACCCTAGTTTTACTGAACAAAAGTAGGAAATTAGCGGCAAACACAAGAAAGTATGGCTTTAGCGGCTAATGGTGTTTCGCCGGCAATGTTGGGGTCGGCAAAGCCTTTCCCGGCCATTTTGGGTATTGCGGGTAAAGGGTACCATATATTGCCGTTAAATACCATTAGCTTTTGCGTCCATTGTTTGCGGCAATTATATTGGCTACCAAATATACTTCCCATCTTTGAACTTTGGTCTTTTAGCGTCCATTGTTTTAGTCGACAAATCAAAATAAATAGCCGCTAAAAGGTAGTTATCTTAGTGGCAATTATTTGTGGCAATTGTATTGGTAGTTAAAGGTAATGTATATCGGCTAACTTTAGTCTTTTAGCATCTATTATTTTAGTCGATAAATCCTAATAAATAGCCGCTAAAATAAAGTAGTTTTAACGACAATTCTTTGTGCAACTATATTGGCTGCTAAAAGTTGTTTGTATTCACTGGTAATGGTCTTTTAGCAACCAATAATAACTACTACATTTGTCAAACAATTATATATTGAAATCCATCGAAACTTGTTGGCAAATGCTTAAAAAGATATCGATATTAGTCCGTAAAATATAATAAATCTCCATTAAATCTACACAAATAAAAGGAAGGAGTAATCTAAAATATGAACATCACAACTTATAAAAATAAACTTATATTGTGCTTACTAATATCTATCCTATTGAATAATGTCTTTGAATAAGTTTATAAGTCTTCTGCGTAATAAGTCTCCCAGTATAAAATTCGCAAACTTCAGATTATAGGACCTGAAAAAAATAAATTCGTCAAAATATAAAATGTAAAATATAAAAACATTGTAAGTAGTGTGACTAATATATCTTGCACAATATGTGCTTACATCCACAAATTAAAGGATGATATTATAGAAGATGTAAAAGAAAACAAATAATTCATGATCTCTAACAAACCAATCCAAAGATACTGACAATCTACAGGCTGATTTTGACGCTTGAAGTTGGTCAAAATCAGTATAATGTGTACAGATCCTAAAATGTGGTCAAGTAGTAGACATGGACCACCCAAAAACTAGTGTACATAAACTAATAAAATGACAGCCTGCAGTGCAGTAATCATCAAGTTGTTCATCACTCTCACAAAAGTGATTGGTCGTGAAACTAATGACTATTGTTGCTTCATGCCTTTTGAAAACATCAATTTTTTTAATATTCCAAATATGGTTACCACTTGTCTCTTTGCTTTAGAAAATTTTAATGGAGGAGGGGTGGGACCAGGCGAGAAATAACAAAGAGAAACACCCTTGCCCAGCATTACAATTTCTTTCCCTTTTAAACATGAGTTATGCAAGACCTGGATGCATAGAACATCAAAGAAAGCATAAAAGCCCCAGATGACAAAATAAAACACACTTTGAGCATTTGTAGATGCATTTCAGACTAAATCTTGAAACTATGATCGGATCATGGATGAAATTTACAGCCTCATCATTCAGTTTCAGTCATTGACATACAGCAATCACTTAATCAAGAAAGTAAGAAGTACTACATAAGAAATTTGATTCATCAACCCATAAAACTTTACAAAGTAGGAAAACTCAAACTGTAGCAAAGGATAAAGATGAGTAGTACCGTGAGTTGGAGCAATTTCAGCACTACTAGGCATCCTTGATGATTGTCGTACTTGTTCTTGCCCATTGTTAGTGTTGGAAATCTGACAAACATTGATACATTAGTTAATGAGACATTTATAGGATCAGAATCTCATAAAAAATATCTAAGATTTGTACTCGAGTTACCTGTTCATTTGAGTTGTCATTGTTATCTTGAGACTGAGATTTATTAAGAACATACTTTTGCACGAATTGTCTCATTTGGAGTAGTTCTGATTGAAGCTTATCGTGACTTTGTCTCATCAAATTCATTTCTTCATTTTGTTTCTCCTTTAACTCCGTAATCTCCTGTTCTAGCCTTTGTATAACCTCATTAGATGAATCATTTACCACATTATTTTCAACAGAAGATCTACTACCCCATAGAACCGAAGGAGTTGGACCAAGTCCCAAACCACGAACATATCCACTTTTATCATTTCCTAACACTTGAGAATACACATCGCCTTCCCAAGCAACCTTGTGAGATTGTTCATCAGTAGATCTTTCATTGTTGCTCATTCTTTCATTTATCATATCCTGACCATAGAATACATGATAAATACTTGAATTAGTTTATTCAAATTTTTGAAAAAGTATCTCTAATTGTTTCTCGATTTAAAAACTAAAAGAATGAAGAAATATTACGATTGCCTTGGCGGAATCATCATCCAATGGTCTGCCATCCACACGTTTTTTATGAGTTAATAAGAATATTTCTGCTCGTGTAGGCTCGATCCCGTTTTTAGCCTAAACAACAAAATTGATGTTAGATATGAGTGACAAAAAGGTTTGAAAACACTATAAAAATTCAAAGGTTTACCTGCTCATGCATCAATGTAGCAATACTTTTGGATCCTCCTGTATGAGGCATCTTTTGCTTGGTCCTATTATTTCTATTTGCTTGGGTACGCCTCTGGCATTATAACATTAGAAGAATAATATGCTCCAAATTGAAAAACAATATAGCATAACTAAAATCAAGATATAGTAAATATAAGAAAGTAGGTGCATTTTCAGGATTTGTTTATACCTTCGCTTTATCAGAAAGCCAATAAGAGACTAGACCACTCCATTGATCTCTCGGTATGCGACTTGGTCTATTTTTTAGCAAAGCATCTTTAGTCTTGTATTTTGACATATATTCACCTTTAATTTCACACTTGTTGTCTTTCCATTTCTTTCCTAGTGACTTTAAGACAAATGCTTCTCCATTTTTTGGAAAAGAGAACTTCTTCTGAAAAAAAAAACTCAATATATAAAATATATTATCATGTGCAGATTGAGCTTGTTCACATAATAATAAAAATACTAACTCATACCCTTACAAAATCCACCAATTTCTTCTTTTGCTCGTTGTCAAAATTTCTCCAATCATCTACATGTAGAGGTGTTAATTCTGGAGTTCTTGCAACAACTCCTAAAAAGCTAGCAAGCTTTCGGCCCTCTTTTCCAATAGGTTGGTTACGACTGTTAAATGGCACATCAATTGTCTTTCCCGGAGGAAGTTTCCAAACATCTTTTAGTAAAGTAGGACCACGAGGCTTTCTTGTCACCAAGTTACCTAGAATGCAAATAGATTTAAACTAAGGCACTCTGTTATTTGGAAAAGATTGAAATAGTTAATTTTAGAAGGAAGACATTGCATCAGACCAGTTCTCATACCGTGCTCAACAACCATGAATATACTACATAAGACTTACATAGCTCTACCAAATCCAAATACAGTTCTTTTTCAATTTTTCAAAAAGAGAAACAAAACACAAACAGATCACAGTCATATACTCCCTGTTTCTCACAAAAAACCAGCAGAGAATAGTCAATTTTTAATCCCGATTTATCACCTTATGCTCCCTGATATATCAAAAAACTGATAGCAGATAGCAGTGAATGTTTCTTGCATAAAACTAGCAGATAATACAACTACACACCTAGCAGAATGCACAGTGAATGTTCTTGTCTTAATGACAAAATCTGAAACTAACTAAATATAGACAGAACAATATCTTAAGTTCTATAGTAGTATATTTCACATTCAACCAACAAATACTTACTCATATATTCCATATTTTCTCTACAGAAAAAGAGATATCGATAATATAACCATACCTAACAACCAAGATATCAAAACAAGACCGGGAAAAATAGTGTTACCTGATTCATCATTAGGTTGAACCTCAGTGCCACAAACAGAACTATTTATTTCATTAGCTTTATCATCATGCACTTGGGCTACAGAATTGTTTTGATTATCTATCAATTGTTCGAGATAAGGTGGGACTGCAGGGTTATCTTGACTATCCATCAACTGCTCAATATAATGTCGTACATCTTCATCATGTTGTTCAATAACCAATCTGTTGCGACCTCTAGTCTGCATAATTTCTTCTTTCAAGTGAAGAACCTACCTTGTTGCATTAAGTCCGGTAAGCCCAACCATATATAACAAGCCATATAAAAATAGGAAGAAGCTTCATCATCTCAAGCAATAGAAACATATAACTACTTATTTGTACGCATAAACAAAGCTTCGTGACAAAGATAATTCTAATTATAAGAGAAGTTAGTGTATAAGAAAAAATATTTCTCCAGTGATAAGAACATCTTATCTTATTACAATCCACGAGCTACAATCAACAACACATAAGCAAAGGCAATGATCACATGGAATGCACTTAAATATTCAAATATAAACCAATACAAACGTGGACAATCGATAATTGACTAATACGCATCGTTCAATTAAATGACTTAAATTAAAAAGAAAAAAAAAAGATATTTTATCAAATTTCTAATTGAAAAGTAATAATTTCTAGAAGTTCTTCAAATAAAGTAGCAAAAGAAATATAGTTTATAAGTACCCACCAATCTTATTAAGAATCACTTTCATTATCAATGTCATGTCCTCCCTCAAAATTAGCTTCACCGTCAATTATAGAAGCTTGAGAATGTACGTCTGTTTCAACTATTATCCCATCGACATCACTTCTTACCCAGTCATCATGATCATAATCAGGAACACAAGTAGATTCTAAGAGAGCTAAGTCTGTGGCATCACTTTGCATTGGTGACTCAAATTGCATACTATTTTCCTCTCCCATATCAAAAATGTCTCGAGGTTTAATTAACCTAGGGACAAACCATTCATGATCTACAGGATCTTGCACAAATATTACTTGTTGAGCTTGCTCTGCAAAGATAAAAGGCTCATGGCGTTCTCGATTGCCAACATCTGCCAGGTGTGAGAAATTCACAAGTGTGAAACCTAATTCATCATTCTTAACTCCTCTACCTTTGGTTACATCAACCCAATCACACTTAAACAAGACAACCTTAAATTCCTCATAGTAGTTTAACTCTAGAATATCATTTAATTTACCATAATATGTGATATTTGCTGACTTTGGAGCATTGTCACTTGTACTTGCATAACTTTCAGTCTTTGAAACAACCATAACACCACTGTTTTGTGTCTCCTTGAACTCTTCACTTTGTTTGGTTCGAAATCGGTATCCATTATTTACATTGAATGCATTGAATCTTTTGGCAATAAAATCTGGTCCTTGTGCGAGGACTTTAATATCCTTTATGATGTCAGATGTAGTTTGTAACTCCTTTGCCTAAACATATATAATAGATACAATCATAAATACAAAATCAATAATTTAACGTGACCAATGACTTAGAGTACCACTTACTTTTTCCTTGAACCACTCTGGAAATGTATCAAAATGCAAACAGTCAAGTTGATGTTGATTCAAACGACGCTTACGATGTGATCTCTTGATTTCAGCAATATGTTCACTATTTACATGACTCATGTCTATCAATTTTGTTATCAAATAAAGTAATAACAACATATATGTATATATGTGTGAGTATATACATATCTATATATATAGACACAAAGAGATACATACATACATATATATATACATAAAAATAAATAGATAGATATAGATATAACACTTACTTTTTATAATTCTCAACCACTTCTGATTCGCAATTGAATAGCACATGTCTATGTGCTTGCAACCATGTTTTCTCGTCCAACTTAAAAACATCTATTCCGCCATATGGCTCCCCAACCATAGGAAAAAGACATTGTCTTTTATTATTATCAAGCTCAATTTGATTATCACTTTTTTTTGAATAATAAGACCTTGAATCTCCACCCTCCAAGTAACGTGAGCAAAATGTTAAACACTCATTTGCTATGTATGATTCTGCTATTGAACCTTCTGGACACGCACGATTACGAACATATGATTTTAAAGTACCCAAATACCTATATAATTACATAATATTTTTAGTTTGATACTATAAAGATTTAGAAATTAAAAAATAATACAATATTTAATTTTTGTACCTCTCCACTGGATACATCCAACGAAAATGTACTGGCCCTGCAAGTTTAGCCTCTGTTGCTAAGTGAATAACCAAGTGTACCATAATAGTAAAAAATCCAGGAGGAAAGAGCTTCTCCATAGTAGACAATATTTCTGGAATTCTTTCTTCAAGTAACTTTAACTCATCTAGTTTTAACACTTTGCTACATAAGACACGAAAGAATGTGCATAGTTCAATTAAAACTGAACTTATTCTTTTATCTGTTGATCTTCGTAAGGCAAGAGGAAGTAGTTCTTGCATTATAACATGACAAATTTCTAGTCGTTTTGAGTTCTGAGCGTCGGAATTCGATTCCGTCGAATCCATCAGCTCTGAAATGCTGAATCTAGGCTAGGGGAACTTGCAGAACTGAATTTGGCAATAAATTGGAGAGTTTAGGTCCTTAAGTTCATTTTTAGTCTTTAAAGTTGGAAATTTTGAGTTTTCTAGTCGTTTTGAGTTCTGAGCGTCCGAATTCGATTCCGTCGAATCCATTAGCTCCGTAATGCTGAATCTAGGCTAGGGGAACTTGCAGAACTGAATTTGGCACTAAATTGGAGAGTTTAGGTCCATAAGTTCATTTTTAGTCTTTAAAGTTGGAAATTTTGAGTTTTCTAGTCGTTTTGAGTTCTGAGCGTCGGAATTCGATTCCGTCGAATCCATCAGCTCTGAAATGCTGAATCTAGACTAGGGGGACTTGCAGAACTGAATTTGGCAATAAATTGGAGAGTTTAGGTCCTTAAGTTCATTTTTAGTCTTTAAAGTTGGAAATTTTGAGTTTTCTAGTCGTTTTGAGTTCTGAGCGTCGGAATTCGATTCCGTCGAATCCATCAGCTCTGAAATGCTGAATCTAGGCTAGGGGAACTTGCAGAACTGAATTTGTCAATAAATTGGAGAGTTTAGGTCCTTAAGTTCATTTTTAGTCTTTAAAGTTGGAAATTTTGAGTTTTCTAGTCGTTTTGAGTTCTGAGCGTCGGAATTCGATTCCGTCGAATCCATCAGCTCTGAAATGCTGAATCTAGGCTAGGGGAACTTGCAGAACTGAATTTGGCAATAAATTGGAGAGTTTAGGTCCTTAAGTTCATTTTTAGTCTTTAAAGTTGGAAATTTTGAGTTTTCTAGTCGTTTTGAGTTCTGAGCGTCCGAATTCGATTCCGTCGAATCCATTAGCTCCGTAATGCTGAATCTAGGCTAGGGGAACTTGCAGAACTGAATTTGGCACTAAATTGGAGAGTTTAGGTCCATAAGTTCATTTTTAGTCTTTAAAGTTGGAAATTTTGAGTTTTCTAGTCGTTTTGAGTTCTGAGCGTCGGAATTCGATTCCGTCGAATCCATCAGCTCTGAAATGCTGAATCTAGACTAGGGGAACTTGCAGAACTGAATTTGGCAATAAATTGGAGAGTTTAGGTCCTTAAGTTCATTTTTAGTCTTTAAAGTTGGAAATTTTGAGTTTTCTAGTCGTTTTGAGTTCTGAGCGTCGGAATTCGATTCCGTCGAATCCATTAGCTCTAAAATGCTGAATCTAGGTTAGGGGAACTTGCAGAACTGAATTTGTCAATAAATTGGAGAGTTTAGGTCCTTAAGTTCATTTTTAGTCTTTAAAGTTGAAAATTTTGAGTTTTCTAGTCGTTTTGAGTTCTGAGCGTCGGAATTCGATTCCGTCGAATCCATTAGCTTGGAAATGCTGAATCTAGGCTATGGGAACTTGCAGAACTGAATTTGGCGATAAATTGGAGAGTTTAGGTCCATAAGTTCATTTTTAGTCTTTAAAGTAGGAAATTTTGAGTTTTCTAGTCGTTTTGAGTTCTGAGCGTCGGAATTCGATTCCGTCGAATCCATTAGCTTGGAAATGCTGAATCTAGGCTATGGGAACTTGCAGAACTGAATTTGGCGATAAATTGGAGAGTTTAGGTCCATAAGTTCATTTTTAGTCTTTAAAGTAGGAAATTTTGAGTTTTCTAGTCGTTTTGAGTTCTGAGCGTCGGAATTCGATTCCGTCGAATCCATCGGCTCTGAAATGCTGAATCTAGGCTAGGGGAACTTGCAGAACTGAATTTGGCAATAAATTGGAGAGTTTAGGTCCTTAAGTTCATTTTTAGTCTTTAAAGTAGGAAATTTTGAGTTTTCTAGTCGTTTTGAGTTCTGAGCATCGGAATTCGATTCCGTCGAATCCATCAGCTCCGAAATGCTGAATATAGGCTAGGGGAACTTGCAGAACTGAATTTGAAAATAAATTGGAGAGTTTAGGTCCATAAGTTCATTTTTAGTCTTTAAAGTAGGAAATTTTGAGTTTTCTAGTCGTTTTAAGTTCTGAGCGTCGGCATTCGATTCCGTCGAATCCATCAGCTCTGAAATGCTGAATCTAGGCTAGGGGAACTTGCAGAACTGAATTTGGCAATAAATTGGAGAGTTTAGGTCCTTAAGTTCATTTTTAGTCTTTAAAGTTGGAAATTTTGAGTTTTCTAGTCGTTTTGAGTTCTGAGCGTCGGAATTCGATTCCGTCGAATCCATCAGCTCTGAAATGCTAAATCTAGGCTAGGGGAACTTGCAGAACTGAATTTGTCAATAAATTGGAGAGTTTAGGTCCTTAAGTTCATTTTTAGTCTTTAAAGTTGGAAATTTTGAGTTTTCTAGTCGTTTTGAGTTCTGAGCGTCGGAATTCGATTCCGTCGAATCCATCAGCTCTGAAATGCTGAATCTAGGCTAGGGGAACTTGCAGAACTGAATTTGGCAATAAATTGGAGAGTTTAGGTCCTTAAGTTCATTTTTAGTCTTTAAAGTTGGAAATTTTGAGTTTTCTAGTCGTTTTGAGTTCTGAGCGTCCGAATTCGATTCCGTCGAATCCATTAGCTCCGTAATGCTGAATCTAGGCTAGGGGAACTTGCAGAACTGAATTTGGCACTAAATTGGAGAGTTTAGGTCCATAAGTTCATTTTTAGTCTTTAAAGTTGGAAATTTTGAGTTTTCTAGTCGTTTTGAGTTCTGAGCGTCGGAATTCGATTCCGTCGAATCCATCAGCTCTGAAATGCTGAATCTAGGCTAGGGGAACTTGCAGAACTGAATTTGGCAATAAATTGGAGAGTTTAGGTCCATAAGTTCATTTTTAGTCTTTAAAGTAGGAAATTTTGAGTTTTCTAGTCGTTTTGAGTTCTGAGCGTCGGAATTCGATTCCGTCGAATCCATTAGCTTGGAAATGCTGAATCTAGGCTATGGGAACTTGCAGAACTGAATTTGGCGATAAATTGGAGAGTTTAGGTCCATAAGTTCATTTTTAGTCTTTAAAGTAGGAAATTTTGAGTTTTCTAGTCGTTTTGAGTTCTGAGCATCGGAATTCGATTCCGTCGAATCCATCAGCTCCGAAATGCTTAATATAGGCTAGGGGAACTTGCAGAACTGAATTTGAAAATAAATTGGAGAGTTTAGGTCCATAAGTTCATTTTTAGTCTTTAAAGTAGGAAATTTTGAGTTTTCTAGTCGTTTTGAGTTCTGAGCGTCGGAATTCGATTCCGTCGAATCCATCAGCTCTGAAATGCTGAATCTAGGCTAGGGGAACTTGCAGAACTGAATTTGGCAATAAATTGGAGAGTTTAGGTCCTTAAGTTCATTTTTAGTCTTTAAAGTTGGAAATTTTGAGTTTTCTAGTCGTTTTGAGTTCTGAGCGTCGGAATTCGATTCCGTCGAATCCATCAGCTCTGAAATGCTGAATCTAGGCTAGGGGAACTTGCAGAACTGAATTTGTCAATAAATTGGAGAGTTTAGGTCCTTAAGTTCATTTTTAGTCTTTAAAGTTGGAAATTTTGAGTTTTCTAGTCGTTTTGAGTTCTGAGCGTCTGAATTCGATTCCGTCGAATCCATCAGCTCTGAAATGCCGAATCTAGGCTAGGGGAACTTGCAGAACTGAATTTGGCAATAAATTGGAGAGTTTAGGTCCTTAAGTTCATTTTTAGTCTTTAAAGTTGGAAATTTTGAGTTTTCTAGTCGTTTTGAGTTCTGAGCGTCCGAATTCGATTCCGTCGAATCCATCAGCTCCGAAATGCTGAATCTAGGCAAGGAGAACTTGCAAAACTGAATATGGCATTAAATTGGAGAGTTTAGGTCCATAAGTTCATTTTTAGTTCTTTAAAGTTGGAAATTTTGAGTTTTCTAGTCGTTTTGAGTTCTAAGCGTCGGAATTCGATTCTGTTGAATCCATCAGATCCGAAATGCTGAATCTAGGCTAGGAGATCTTGCAGAACTGAATTTGGCATTAAATTGGAGAGTTTAGGTCCATAAGTTCATTTTTAGTTCTTTAAAGTTGGAAATTTTGAGTTTTCTAGTCGTTTTGAGTTCTGAGCGTCAGAATTCGATTCCGTCGAATCCATCAGCTCCGAAATACTGAATCTAGGCTAGGAATACTTGCAGAACTGAATTTGGCATTAAATTGGAGAGTTTAGGTCCATAAGTTCATTTTTAGTTCTTTAAAGTTGAAAATTTTGAGTTTTCTAGTCGTTTTGAGTTGTGAGCGTCGGAATTCGATTCCGTCGAATCCATCAGCTCCGAAATGCTGAATCTAGGCTAGGAGAACTTGCAGAACTGAATTTGGCATTAAATTGGAGAGTGTAGGTCCATAAGTTCATTTTTAGTTCTTTAAAGTTGGAAATTTTGAGTTTTCTAGTCGTTTTGAGTTCTGAGCGTCGGAATTCGATTCCGTCGAATCCATCAGCTCCGAAATGCTGAATCTAGGCTAGGAGAACTTACAAAACTGAATTTGGCATTAAATTGGAGAGTTTAGGTCCATAAGTTCATTTTTAGTTCTTTAAAGTTTTATATTTTGAATTTTCTAGTCGTTTTGAGTTCTGAGCGTCGGAATTCGATTCTGTTGAATCCATCAGCTCCGAAATGCTGAATCTAGGCTAGGAGAACTTGCAGAACTGAAATATGGCATTAAATTGGAGAGTTTAGGTCCATAAGTTCATTTTTAGTTCTTTAAAGTGGGAAAGTTTGAGTTTTCTAGTCGTTTTGAGTTCTGAGCATCGGAAATCGATTCCGTCGAATCCATCAGCTCCGAAATGCTGAATCTAGGCTAGGAGAACTTGCAGAGCTGAATTTGGCATTAAATTGGAGAATTTAGGTCCATAAATTCATTTTTAGTTCTTTAAAGTTTGAAATTTTACCTGATAAGCCTATTTGGTGTGTGAATGCTGAGGGTAATTTCACAACTGCATCTGCCTGGCATGTCATCAGGAACCACAGAGCTAAGACAAAGATGGATAAGCTCACTTGGCATTGGAACATCCCTTTTAAATGCTCCTTTGTACTGTGGAGAGCCTTGAGAGGAAAACTACCAACTAATGAGAAGATCACAGGTTTTGGGCATGATCCTAAAGCTTGTAGTTGCTGCTATACTCCTGGTTGGGACACAATTGAGCATATTTTCTTAACAGGTCGCTTTGCCAAGAATGTCTGGAAGTATTTTGCTAACTCTTGTGGTGTAGGTTATGAGTATTTGCCCCTTCGCAACTATATCATGAGGTGGTGGGAAGCTAAATACAAAAATGAAGCTCACAGGTTAATGCTACATGCTCTCCCTATTTTTATTTGTTGGAACTTATGGAAAAATAGATGCGCAGGTATGTATGCTGGGAGAAAGTCGAGTCTCACCAGGGTAAAATACTTGGTGTATAAGGATACCCTTTTTCTGTTGAAAACTACATTCCCTAATATTATTTGGCCTTATTGCTGGAAGGAGTTGATTTTGTTAGCTGAGAAATGCGTACAGGAGGTTAAAATTACTCCTGTTAGCTGGATGAAACCTCCATTACATTGGATCAAACTAAATTGTGATGGTAGTACCCTTTCTAATGGAAACATGGGGGTTGGGGGAGTTATCAGGGATCATAAAGGAAATTTCTTGTTTGCATATGCTGCCCCCCTTGGTGTTGGACCAAATAACCAAGCTGAAATGGAAGCTGTGGTGCTTGGTATTGACTGGTGCATCCAATTGGGATATACCAAAGTCCTTATAGAAGTTGATTCTGAACTAGTGCATAAATGGATTAATCGAAAGGCTAATCCTCCTTGGCAAATGAAAGACTGCTCATTAAGCTGCAAAATTACAGTAACCATCTTCAGGAATTTCAGTGTGTTCATATCCTTAGAGAAGGCAACGGTGTGGCTGATTCCATGGCAATGTTTAGTCATACTTTATCTACTCCTCAGACCTACTTTGATAGACAGAAAATTCCAAAGAGTTCCAGGTCGTATCTCCTAATAGACAACATGGGTTTGGTCAACTTCAGGAGAAGAAGACTGCGAAGAATCAAACAGCCTCCTTGATCCACTTTTGGTTTTCTTTATCTCCATGTTTTTATTTTGCTTAGCTTGTAAGGGGAGAATCTCACCAGTTTAGAAAAGTGAATCACATAAGGCACCGTATATTTTATTTCTCATTGAGATTTTCAATTGATTGATAAATTACAGGGGTAAATTTTTTGTGAAGGTTTATACAGCAACGAAGGTACTGGAACACGAAAGAAATAGAGGATTGAAGTACATACCTAAAACCTTCGTTATTCCTGATCGTAGTTGTTGTAGTTGCTGCACCTGTATGCTGCTGGATGTGTTATTAAGAGAACTCAGACAAGCCAATGGCCAGTTCCTGTGGATTGTCTCACCAGTTTAGAAAAGTGAATCACATAAGGCACCGTATAATTTATTTCTCATTGAGATGTTCAATTGATTGATAAATTACAGGGGTAAATGTTTTGTGCAGGTTTATACAGTAACGAAGATGATGGATATTTTCTATTTTCTTCGCCTAAAACTGATCAATGAATGTGATAGAAAATAAATTACAGGGGTAAATTTTCAATGAAGGTTTACAAAGTTGGATGATGCTGGAACAAAATTCGTAGTTCCTGCAAAATTCATAGAAACAAAGGAGTGAAGAAACGTGAAGTACAGACCTGCAAAATTCGTTGTTCCTGATGTCGTTGTTGAGAGAGAACTGCCAGATGTTCTCTGTTTTGAATTAGCAGCACACTCGATCTTCTGTACGTGAGAGTTGCCAGACGTTAGTTGGATGATGCTGGAACAAAATTCGTAGTTCCTGCAAAATTCGTAGAAACAAAGGAGTGAAGAAACGTGAAGTACAGACCTTCAAAATTCGTTGTTCCTGATGTCGTTGTTGAGAGAGAACTACAGGATGTTCTCTGTTTTGAATTAGCAGCGCACTCGATCTTCTGTACGTGAAAGTTGCCAGACGTTAGTAGGTTCTGTACGTGAGAGGCTTTTTAGAAAAGATTTCCTTATGAATATGGGAGACTTTTAATTAGGTTAATTTTCCTTATTTGATGGGAGTGGGAAGTTGGAGGGAACTTTTCCTTATTTGATAGGGCAAAGTTATTAATGGAGGGAACTTTTATTTTCAAGAAAAAGAGCTTTTTTATGGCTATTTTTTTTAATTGCTACCAAATATACTTATTACTGGCTATTAAACATTAGCTGTTGATCTTTTGCCTCGTGTGTATACATTAGTGGCAATTAGCTTATTGCCACAAAATAATTGTCGCTAAAGACCTATTTTCTAGTAGTGTCTTTCTTCTTTCTTTCTTACTTTTTTGGCAATTTTAGACTCTCCCGGCAACTACAAGAGTCTTCCACCGATATTTCTGACCAACATCTTCCGATCAGAATTGCATTAGTTTTTGGTGTGAATTTCCGACGAGAAACAGGTTCCGACGAGAAGCAAATTCCAGCGAAGTTTTCTGGCGACATCTATAATTTGTATTTTTCAGCAACATTCATTATTTCTTTACTAGATGTCCAGGTGATATCTTCCAATTTCTTGTTATTTCTTATTTTAATCAATTGTATCTTTTACTTGCTTCTATTTCTTGCCCTTTACATATTTGTGCTGTGATGTCTTGCTTGTTGTGTTGACTTTTACCATATATCCTTAGGTTTACCATAAATTTATATTTACCATTTATTATATTTTATCCTTATTGATTTGTACCTGTTTGTTTGATTAGTAGTATACCTTATATTTTACTGTTTAGTAGTATGGGGTTGTATAGTTTTCTCTAGTTTGTATCTTCTTGATCTTTGTAGCTTAGTGAGTTATTAGTTCTTAGTTTAATGGCATCAGGATCTAATGGTGGACTAGGGTCATGTCGTCCGTTGGGGTCGGAGGTAAGTGGTAGGGGTGGTAAGAGGGGTACAAGCTTATTTAAGTTAAGGGTAGGATCGTGGAGTATAGGATAACTTACACGAAAATCCATAGAGCTAGTGAAGTGTCTTAAGAAGAGACATAGTAATATAGTGTGTGTTCAAGAGACTAGATGGGTAGGTTATAAAGCTCGAGACGTAGACGGGTTTACGTTATGGTACTTGGGTGGTTCTAGGAATATAAATAGTGTAGGTATCCTAGTAGATGAGGACCTTAGAGAATATGTGGTTGAGGTTAGGAGGTTTAATGATAGGATGATGTCTATCAAACTTGTGTTTGGTAGGCATGTAGTGAATGTAATTAGTGCCTATGCGCCTCAAGTGGGGCATACCAGAGATAGAAAATATCTTCATTGGGGAAGACTTTAATGGGCATATCGGGGCAACCACTAGCGGGTTTGAAGATGTTCATGGAGGCTTTGATTTTGGGGAGATGAATGGATGTGGGACATCTCTCTTGGATTTTGCTAAAGCCATTGAGTTAGTTATTGTTAACTCATGTTTCTCGAAGAGGGAAAATCACTTGATTACCTTTTGTAGTACGGTAGCTAAGACTTAGATTGATTATGTACTTCTCCGAAAGGGCGATAGAAGCCTTTGTAAGAATTGCAAGGTTATTCCAAGTGAAAATATTTCCACTCGACATAGGCTTCTAGTGATGGATTTAGAGATTAAGAGAGAAAAGAAGAAGAAGGTTATTAATGCTCTACCGAGGATTATATGGAGAGGCCTGACTCCTGCCCTTTCATGAGAGATGGAAGAAAAGATGAGTAGTTTAGAGGCTTGGAGTAGTGCGAAGATGTGAAAAATATGTGGGATACTACTGCTGGTTGCATTAGAAAAGTAGCTACCGAGGTACAAGGGGTTTCGGGAGGGACCTTTGGTGGAACTCAAGGCGATTGGTGGTGGGATGACGAAGTCCAAGGCAAAGTGAAAGCTAAGAAGATTGCTTATACAAAGTGGTTGGAAAGTAAGGATGAGGATGAAAAATGAAGGCTTAAGGAGATCTAGAAGTGAAGATGGTGGTGATGAGTGCTAAGACAACACCATTTGAGCGTCTATATATGTAGCTAAGTGATAAAAGTGGGGAAAAGAGATTGTACAGGCTCGCTAAAGAGAGAAAAAGGAAAGCTCACGACCTGGACCAAGTGAAGTGCATCAAGGATGAAGAAGGTGAGGTGTGGTGGATGAGACTTCCATTAAGCTAAGGTGGAAAACTTACTTTCAAAAACTCTTAAAAAAAAGGAGATAGAGATATTGATCTAGGTGAGTTGGCACACTCCAAAAGTCATCGAGATTTTGGTTATTGCAAGCGGTTCACAATCGAGAAGGTTAGACGTGCTATTAGTAAGATGAAGAGAGGGAGAGTGATCGGATCCGATGAGATTCTGATAGATTTTTGGAAGAATATGGTCAAGGATGGCATAGAGTGGTTGAGTAAATTGTTGAATGCTATTATGAAGACTGCCAAGATGCTCGATGAGTGGAGAAGGAGTACAATGGTTCCATTGTACAAGAACAAGGGTAAGATTGAAAGTTGTAATAATTACAGGGATATCAAGTTGTTAAGCCACACTATGAAGGTCTAGGAGAGAGTGGTGAAGATGAGGGTGAGAAAAAGAGTGGCTATTTCAGAGAATCAGTTTGGATTCATGTCGGGGTGGTCTACTATTGAAGCAATTCATCTTGTTCGGAGATTAGTGAAGAAATATAGGGAAAGAAAGAAAGACCTTTATATGGTGTTCACTGATCTCGAAAAGGCCTATGATAAAGTTTTGAGGGATGTCCTATGAAAGTGTCTAGAGGTGAAAAATTTTCCAATGGTGTATATTAGGGTGATAAAGGACATGTACGATGGAGCCTAAACTCGGGTAAGAACAATGGGTGGAGACTCAGAAAAAAGATGGGACTTCATCAAGGATCTGTGTTGAGCCCTTTTCTATTTGCCTTGGTGATGGATAAGCTGACACGGTCTATTCAGGAGGAGGTTCTATGGTGTATGCTATTTGCAGATGACATAGTACTGATTGATAAGACTTGAACTAAAATTAATGATAGATTGGAGGTTTAGAGACACGCTTTGAAATTCAAAGGATTCAACTGAGCAGGACTAAAAGTGAATACTTGCAGTGCAAATTCAGTGTTGTGAGGAATGAAGCAGACATTGATGTGAGGTTTGCCACTCAACCTATTCCCAAGAGAGAAAACTTTAAGTATCTTGGGTCCATCATCCAGAATAATGACGATATCGACGATGATGTCACACATCGTATAGGGGCATCATGGACGAATTAGAGGCTTGCCTCTAGAGTATTGTGTGATAAGAAGATACCATCTAAACTCAAAGGTAAGTTTTACAGAATAATAATTAAACTGTCTTTGTTGTATGTGGTATAGTATTGGCCAATCAAAAACTTACATGTTCAGAAGATGCATGTCGCAGAGATGAGGATATAGAGATGGATGTATGTACATATTATGAGTGATAAGATTAGGAATGAGACCATTCGAGAGAAGCTAAAGGTGTCCACTGTAGTTGACAAAATGAAGGAAGCGAGATTGTGATGGTTTGGGCATATGCAGAGAAGAAATATCGATGCTCTTGTTAGGAGGTGCGAGAGGTTGGATTTAGGAGTTACACAGAGGAGTAGAGGTAGACGGAAGAAGTATTTGGCGGAGGTGATCAGACAAGATATGATGAAACTCGATCTCACTGAGGACATGACCTTAGAAAAAAAAGAGTGGAGGTCACAAATTAGAGTACCAGACTAATAGATTAGTAGGTAGGATGATGTCTGGCCATGGGATATAGTAGGGTAGTAGGATTAGTCGTGTCTTTATATCTTGTGTTGTCATTATCTGTCTTATATATGTTAATTTTATCGTATTTATATACTATCATGTGCTTTTCATTATTAGTCGTTGTTTTCTTTTATTTTCCTTTTCCTTTTTTTTGTATCTAGTTTATTCTGCTTATGGATTTTCGAGACGAGGGTTCCTAAGAGACAACCTCTCCAACTTCAAGGTAGTGGTAAAGTCTACGTACATTCTACCCTCCCAGACCCCACTTGTGGGATTCCACTAGGTATGTTGTTGTTGTTGTTATCATTTATATATGATTTAAGAGTAAAATGTATGCAAGGTAAGATTTTATTGATATTGAAGTTTTTAATATTAGTACTTTTAATGTTTTTTAACTAAAAGAATATTCATTTCAAATTTTCAAATAGCATATTGACTTTTTCTCGTCCTACTTCTAAAGATGTATAGAAAAAGGTTTGAAATGAAAAATCATTTATATTATCATAACAAAAAACTATATTATAAATAAAATCACATAGTTAAAATCATAATAAAAATGGTTAAACTTTTATGTTGGCAATTTTAATAATGGTTTATTACGTGAAATGCTTAAGAAGTAAACTTAAATATAATTTTTTTTTATCATAATGTGTCGATGTCTACCATATCTAAAATATATCAAGTTTCGACTGTCATCGTTGAGATAATTTTTTAATTACATTCAAAATTATTATAATTTAAATTTATTTAAATATAATAATTAATAAAATATTTAATTAGAGGTTATATTAATAATAAATATAAATAATGATCCACAAGTTATCAAATAGGCAAAACATAGGGACAAAGCTACAACATTAATAGATGATTCTTGTGGGTTACTATTAAATAAGATCAATACACGATTCAATTTATTTATCTTAATTTTATATAAAAATAAAATTCATATAGGGGTATATTTGATCATATCACAAAGTTTAGAGGTATATTTGATACTTCTCAGATGTGATTTTGATTGTTAATATTGATCTTAAATATCCTCTTTGGGATTTATTTACTTCTCACTACATGAATTTCTCAGTCGAATTTAATTCTTTAGTATGAAAATATAATAAATAAAAAGAAAGAGTGTGAATAGAATGAAAGAGAAAAGAAAGAAAAAAATTAAATTATTTTTTCGCGTTCATATAGTAATTTATTTAAGCAAAAAATAACAGTACATAGTAATTAATCATAGCATATTAATATTCATATCTTGTTTACATAATCATATAAAAACTGACTTTTTAAAATGTATTTCTTATCTGTTTATTTTGATTATTTATTTTTCACTTTATAAGTTAATCTAATGTTCATATTTATGTAAAATTGATTCTTATTAGATTTTTAGGTTAAGTATTTTTTAAAATCCAATTCTTATAGTCAGTTTATGTTTAACTCGTGTATTATTTAATAATATATCCAATCTCACATATATTATATTCCTTGAAAAACACTATATTAATATTCATTTTGAATTATCCTCTAATCATTTTTTAATATTAAATATTTTAATTATTTTATTTTTTATTAAATAAAAGATAACTACACTCATTTTTGATAAATTAAAAGATAATCAACTTTTCAAATTATTTTCCAAAATGAAAACACTCAACTAAAAAGATTAACTACATTCATGACATAGCATTGTTTACTAATATCGTTCAAAAATATTTTGTGATAATTAATAATTTATCACTTGACCTAATTCCATTGTCCATTATACTTTTTATTATCACTTTATTTCTATCTTCTCTTTGAATTTTTGTCACGCCCCGAGCCTACACCCTGGACGTGGCCGGCACTCGAAAATAATTTCTGGTCCCAAGCGAACCACTTGGCCTGACTAACTTACTCCGGAAGATATTAACATCATACTGAATTAGAATGGGCTCAAAATTCATGAACACAGACATACAATAATAAAATATACAACTTGACTCAAAGCTTTCAAACAACTCCAAGGAAATAACAAGAACAATATCTTTCTAATATATGAAGCCTCTAAAGTACTGACTCTGAACTATGCACCGGAGTAGGCTCACAGCTACCTCAGCGAAAATAAATAGCAGGAAATAAAGACTCTCGAACTCCTCTGGATGCAAAGAGGCCTCACCATCTGCTAATAGGGACGGTCTTACTGAACATCTTTTAATACGGGTACTTGAATCTGCATCATAAAATGATGCAGCGCCAAAACGTCAGTACGTGGAATGTACGGTATGTAAGATGGCTAAAAAGTGCTAAGAACGGGATACTTAACTTTAGTTGGAGATAATCAATTGAGAAAAATATGTCACACAAGTAAAACATATGTTTAAAACGCATTTAAAAGTGCAACTCAACATAAAAAAATTACTTACTTTAATGTATTAACGAGCACAACTAAATATATAAAAATAGAATACTCAAATACTTAGCTTTGTGATTAGCTCAACTCAATTAAATACGCAACATAATAAAAGGATGTAATAAAATAAAGAAATACTAAATCTTTGTGTATAAAATAATAAACTTTACTTTCTGGGGAATTTCTCTAACCGACAACCATCACTATGAGCTTCGTGATGATACAACGTCTTTCCCACGCTGCCAGATTCATTTCACACTTTGCCAGGGTAAGGGACGAAAACTAGAAAGTGGATCCATCCCAAAACTAAGCTATCTCAGTGGCAAGTGAGGAGTTGTACTCTTGGTACACTCCTATCCTACGCCAGCTACGTATTTTATGAGTTCGAGTTATTATTACTCTTATCCATATCGGTGCTCAATACTACTCCCAAAAGTATCCACTATATGCTCATACTTAAAAGAATATTCTTGCTCAAAGAATTACTTTCTTCTCTTTAGGACTTAGCCCAACTTAGCTTTCTTTTTAATGTTTCTCAACACTGTCTAAAATCATAGGCTTCATGCTTTACTATTCATAAAATACTTATACGAATACTTTTCTTGAGTTTAGAGCAAGATATCATAATCTATAGATTTTTGTAGTAACTTTAGGGTTTAACCAATTTAACAATTTAAAAGTAGTGTCTCAACTTAAGACTTCAATCTAGTAGAAATAAATTCAGTAATTTCCTACTTTTGTTCAACGTTAGCATAATCAAGAACAACTTCTCAAAATAAGGAAAATCTGGTTTCCAACTAATAACTTGATACTTGGGGAAAACTGGTAGTACATGATGGTGAAATAGCGAAAAATATTTTGCAGGCTTTGCATACCTAGAAGAACTAGATTTCTTGAAGAACTTTGAAGAATTCAGCTTCTCTTGAAACGCTAGCTTTTCTTCTCTTGAAAACTGTATTCTAGGTTTGGAGAGTGCTTTGAACATAAAGAAATTAAGGAATTACGTTCAGGGATTATTAAGGTTAAAAAACTGACAAGTTTAGGCTCAAAGGGTGAGAAAGTACGAAAATATGCTTATTTAAAATCGCTGATCAGGTCATCTACGAGGCCTTCTATGGATCGTAGGGACTTTTGCATAAGCTTTTGGACAATTTTTGAGGTCTCTAGATCACTTTCACGAGCCCATTTTACGGCATAGAAGGTTCTACGACTCATAGATTGGTCAGTAAAGTTTGGGACCAAAAATAGAAGTTTCAGGAATTTTTCTCACGATTTAGCAGATGTGCCGTACTTTAATTTACGGCACGTAAAGGGGTTTCGTAGAAGCAACTCTGCTCGGGCAATCTTCAATAAAACATCCATAACGTTAGACTCCAAACTTTAAATGAGGTGAAATCAGTTGCGTTGGAAAGATAATTCAAATAGATATCATTTGGTAGGTCATAGGGCACCTAATTCTTTATGTGATAAGAGTTATAATCATTTAAAGTTGATTCTTGCATAATCCAAAGTGAAAATCTTAACCGGTAGGGAGGTTTTGAACTTGACTAAGTAATAGAGATCTCTTATGAACCTAATCCACTTCTAATACACTTCACACATATAAGAATGAGCCTTAAAATATAGGGATAAGTAAGGCGTCATTAGGTTCAAGCTTATATACTTACGACAAAATTTTTTGGATCCTATGAATAGAGTTGTAGGGTGTTATAATATCTCCCCCTTGGGATCATTCGTCCTCGAATGAAGGTGAGAATAAGCTCGAAGAGAATGGATTTACCTGTCACGACCCGGAGTCGGGGCCTAGATGTGACACGGCGAATGGGGACCCAAAAGCCCCCAAACAAGCCTCAAAATTTTCAAAACTTAAATTCAAGTGTAAAAAGGGAACATTCTAAACCCAAATGGGAGAACATATTTTATAGATAACAAAATGAGAAGAGTTTATACAATGTTCAACATGTGCCACTAATCAAGGAACGGGGGCCGGGACAAGTTTCGGGCTCACCCTCGACAAAATACATACATAGATAAAGCATACAAGAACAAAAACATGTCCTCGAAAGATGGGGCTCACCACAGAATATCTAGAAAGGGGAAACTACTGGTCCAGCGGATACTGCTCAAACTGCCCGGTCCCTGCTTGGTAAAATCATGCAGGCATAGAGTATGTGTTAGTACGTTCAATGTACTAAGTATGCGGGTATGCAATGCACGTGACTTACCGAACCTGCATAATCATATTAAGTGGCAGGGGCACATAATATACAAGGAACATATAAGCAATAGAAATTTTAATATACAAGATGCCATAGAATGCGTGATGTGTGCAATGCGATAATGCTCCTATATACATAATGGGGATGGACTATAACCAACAAACCCAATCCATGCGAGCTATTACATGAACCGGACCGATTTGGACCTCCCATCGGCAGGGAGAAGATTACTTGCCAAAGGTAATCTACATCACACCTTACGGGCAACCCCTATTTCGGTGGATGGCCACCTTCCTTATAGGCAACCCCTATTTTGGAAGGGTTTTCATAATCACATCATAACATACATAACGAATAGCCATTCCTTACGGGCAACCCCTATTTCGGTAAAGACCTCCTTCCTTACGGGCAACCCTTATTTCGGAAGGGCTCCTATGCTGGCACATAGTTCAAGGAAAGGGAGAGGGACCTTGGGGATATCCCTAACGCCCCCAATCCATCGGTGCTAAGTACACATCCCACTAGAATACTTATACATATACATATGCTTTCAAGAGGGTCAACTATCCATTTCAAAACGTGATTATATGAGTAGGCTAAAGGCCAATTACAAAATTTATGATCATAATTCTCATGCAAGAATAGCTCATCTACACATATACCAAAATGGTGCAAGCACCCATATTGCTCAAAGAGCCAAAATCATAGACATACCGGTGATCACCTCCTTGTCATATCCCACGTCTTACCAAAATTCACATTAAAATTCCTTTTTAGGACCAAATCGGGCTTAACCCCACATTTCTGAAATTTTCATGTATAAATGTCATGAATGTGATGCAATGCATGGAGGGAGAGTGGCATGGGTAATGTAGAGTACATCAAAATGGCAATATAATGAAAAGACCAAAAATCCATAATAAAATTCATATAAAATGTAGTATAGATCACCCATGCATGGTAAAAGCTTAAAAGGGACTTGCATGTTCACATTTTCATAATCCACATAATTCATCATACTTAAACTCATCATAACTCAAGTTTTAGAACATAACATAGCACATGCATGGTTCAAGGTATCAAGATCAAGTAGAAAATTCATATTTCAAATAACCAAGTTCATAGAGTAGTTTAAGAAGGAATTTAGGTCTTCTTGGTTGGAAGAGACCAAGAATCAACACCCACATACCTGATTGTAGACAAATTTGAGAAGAAAAGGGACCCAAAATCTTGCACCTTGGCTTGAGAAGTCCCAGAGAGAGGTTAGAGAGTTTGGAGGTGTGAACCTTAGAGAGAGAGAGAGTGGAAATGCTGAAAATGGAGGTGTTCAACTTATATAGGGGGCTTAGGAAGGGTGGGAAAAGACTAAATTTTCATTGGAATGAGCTAATATTACAAAAATGTCATTAATGAAACGGACCAGAAATTTGTCCGTCTGGGCCACACGGTCCAATACATGGACCGTCTAACTGCACACAGACCGTTTACAGGTCCGTGGTGATGGACTTAGAATTTTCAAAGGTGATATTTTTCGAGCTAAGTATCACGACACGAAACGGACCGTCTGGGGTCACACGGACCATGACCCCGCCCGTTTAACTGCCACATGGACCGTGTGGTGGCCCGTTTTCCCCTACACCTCCTAGGTGTTACCCCACGGGAGGCCACATGGGCCGTGTGGCTTCACACGGACTGTGTAGGTCCTTCCGTGGGACGGTACCTGGCAGGTTTTCGGGCAAAGCTGTGGGCCTCAAAGCGGCGTCATGATCTGGGGCCTTTCATTACCCTTACTATTTTCTCTCTTATTAACTGTTCTACTAACACGAAAAGGATTGATTCATACTAAGACTTTGAAAATTGTCCATGGCATATAAGATAAGAATGATACGAGGTTAAACATAAGTCACACTCTATCCGAAGCTATTCAACATTGAACATGGATGCCTTGGGAATGAAATAGGGTTAGGAGTACAGTACTTTGAATGATACGATTGATAGCTTTTAATCCTAGCAACACTTCTCAACTACACTCTTCTACATACATAGAACACTTCATTAGATGTGACTCATATATAGCTCCCATAAGGTCACATATGGCTACTCTATCAAGGTCTAAGTCTAACTGCATACTCTTACTTTGTTCAAGCCTAACTCTAAGTCGCAAGGTATTACACAATCATAACAACATGGTCTATGCTCTATACCTTTATAAGAAATTTAATCCTAAAAGTACTATTCCCTTTTTCCACATTCAACAAGCCATGATTCCCACTCAATATGCATCTAATGCGTCCTACATTAATTCACGTGCCATATGCACCCCATTCAAGCCTAGTACTAGAATCACTTCATGGGCTCTAAGTAACCACTCTTCTTAGAAACCCTTGCCTTCATATTTTTCTCGGCCGCCAATATCATGCCTTAATACAAGGAGATAATATGAACACTCTCATATAACTCTAAGTAACAAAACCTCACTTTGCTCTTTCTTCCCACTTACAACTTCACCTTAGATGGAATAGTAGGTCACTAAGATCACAACAAGAAGCATCAACCTTCTCCTAGCTATCATTACTCGACTACTACTATTGGTATCACCATCAAAACTAAACAAAATCACCGGAAGGATTAGAATGAGAGATCTAGAGCATGATTCTTTGAGAAACCTTTTTCCTATAGGAATGTGCATAGTATATTTTACTTTGTAAGCCACTGAGGGTAAGTTACAAGTTCGTGAGACTGAGTATACTACGGAACTTGAGTGCTTATATGAATAGATCCATATCATGAAACTAATATTTGAGACTTGATAGAGTAAGATTGAGATCAATGAACTAGATTCTTCAACTTTTATTCTGGGGACTGAGAATAACTGTGAATCTGTTAGAAATATATTAGCATAGATTATTGACATAATGCTAATGTGCAAGATGTCAATAGAGTATTATAATGTTTGAAATTTGAGAAGATGCTAGAGTAGGAGTAGATTGATATCCCACTAAAACTTCTTATGAATACACCACTTTCTGATTCTCATCACTTGACTTGGATTCTTAGCTTATCGTCTCACCCTTTGGTCTGAGGCTAACACTCTAAGACTATAAACCTATTCCACTTTTCTTCAACTGATTCATATTTATCTCACTATAATACTTAGAGAATTGCTAATCTCGTGCCTATTGAACTCTCCTACTGCATGTACTAGGACTCCTTGTAGGAGTTCTTTCTAAGGCGCTTCTCTTAACCTCGTCCTTATTCTATAAAAGATTTTCTATAGTCGCTGCTTGCATTGGCTTGTAAGGCCACTCTATTTAACTCTTAGTAGTCTGACTCTTCATTCTTAGTATACTAACACCACTTTCTTAAGTTTTCCTATCTACCTAATTGGAAGGTACTTGACCTATATGTAGGAGATTCGTCATTGTCTATATATGGTACCTTCATTCAAACTCTTATGGACAACAAAGAATACTTATATCAGCTTACCCCATATTGGCAGCTCAATATACTTTCTATGCTTAGATAGCAAATTATAAGCTTAATTAAAACCTCATACTAACTATATATTAGCTTTGATACCCCTCTTAAACCTCTTATTACCTAATGGCTTAGTCATAATTCAATTTCTCATCTAAGGACACAATACCACATTGTTACAACCTCATTTATTGCAAAATAACATCTTAATTCCTTACATAAGATATGCCAAACCTATTAGATCAAATATCAACCTATAATCATCACCTTCATGCTTCCATCCCTCTTATCATGACACTTAACTCAAGTTCAAGCTTAGTGTCTTGTACTAAACATGTATTGGAAATGTGATTTCCCACATAATATACTAATTTATGACTATTAAATGAAACTAAGAAATATTCGCCCACTAAGCCCTTAGCACAAGTAGTCAATCTGTATCTATTAGCCTACCTAGTTATAGTTACTTCTTGTATCCGCTTTCAAAACCTAGATAATACTTACCCATTCACTATACATCATTGCCTAGTTAAGTCCATAACTCTATGAATATCATAGGGCTTTCCCTTCAAAATCATAAGCCTAGCTTAGACGTATCAACTGATGGCTACTCTACTTTATCCTTCTATTCAACACCGATACTTGGTCTTTACTAAATAATGACAAATCAGCATAACTCTTTTCTAATTCGAGTGTGCTCTACTCATACGAACTAACTACTCCCCCTCTATCTTCTGACATGAAAGATAAATGATACTTGCTACTCTTGGATAAAAATTGAACGTACTTGACTTATTACCTCTTTACTTATCTTATAGCTACACAATTCTTAGCTATATGCCTTATTTAACTACAATCGCTTTTGAATTTTTACATCTTTCTAGCTTTGGGATCATTCTGTAACTTATGATTTAGACAAGAGAGTCTAAGAGTACTTCTTACTTCAACTCGAGTGCACAACTCATATGATGAAGGATGCATTCTTTCGAATCAATAGGCTTAGGAACACTAATCAGCTTCTCTCAAGCTTGTGTAGTCTCCTTACTTTCTGAAGTCTTTTCTGAGAGTAATTCATCAACAAGAATATGAACTTTACTATTTCAACCACCTGGATTATGAGGGGTAGTCGAATGGATTTGAGAAGCACATGAATCTGAGTAAGTTTTCTTATGGCATAGCTCTATTGCACGATCTAGAGTATGAAAGAATGAGAGACATCTCCTAAATGCCTTGTAGTATCCTTATTATAAGTGTGGTGCACAACATACTCATAAGCAAGACTCTACTAGACATGACTCCATAGACACCCTAGGACACGTGAACACTGTGCTCTAATACCAAGTTTCTCACGCCCCGAGCCTACACCCTGGACATGGCCAGCACTCGGAAACAATTCCTGGTCCCAAGCGAACCACTTGGCCGGACTAACTTACTCCGAAAGATATTAACATCATACTGAATTAGAATGGGCTCAAAATTGATGAACTCAGACATACAATAATATACAACTAGTATCAAAGCTGTCAAACAACTCCAAGGAAATAACAGGAACAATATCTTTCTAGTCTATGAAGCCTCTAAAGTACTGACTCTGAACTATGCACCGGAGTAGGCTCATGGCTACCTCAGCTAAAATAAATACCAGGAAATAAAGACTCTCGAGCTCCTCTAGATGCAAAGAGGCCTCACAAACTGCTGATGGGGACTGTTATACTGAACATCTGCTAACATGGGTACCTGAATTTGCATCGTAAAATGACGCAGCGCAAAAAATATCAGTGCGTGAAATGTACGGTATGTAAGATGGACGAAAAGTGCTAACAACAGAATACCCAACTTTACTTAGAGATAGTCAATTGAGAAAAATAAGTCATGTAAGTAAAACATATATTTAAAATGCATTTAAAGTGCAACTCAATATAAAAGAATTACTTACTTCAATGCATTAACGAGCACAACTAAATATATAAAAATAGAATACTCAAATGCTTAGCTCTGCAATTAGCTCAACTCAATTAAATACACAACATAATAAGAGGAAGTACTTTATAAAGAAATAATAAATCTCAGTGTATAAAATAATAAACTTTACTTTCTGAGGAGTTTCTCTAACCGACAACCATCACTATGAGCTTCATGATGATACAACGTCTTGCCCACGCTACCAAAGCCATCCCATATTTTGCCAGGGTAAGGGACAAAAACTAGAGGAGTGGATCCATCCCAAAACTGGGCCATCTCAGTGGCATGTGAGGAGTTGTACTCTTGGTACAATCCTATCCTACGCCAGCTACATAGTTTATAAGTTCGAGTTATTATTACTCTCATCCATATCGGTGCTCAATACTACTCCCAAAAATATCCAATATATGCTCATACTTAAAAGAATATTCTTGCTCAAAGGTTACTTTCTTCTCTTTAGGACTTAGCCAAACTTATTTCTCTTAATGTTTCTCAACACTGTCTAAAATCATAGACTTCATGCTTTACTATTCATAAAATACTTATACTGATACTTTTCTTGAGTTTAGAGCAAGATATCATAATCCAAAGATTTTTGTAGTAACTTTAGGGTTTAACAATTTAAAAGTAGTGTCTCAACTTAAGACTTCAATCTAGTAGAAAAAAATTCAGTAATTTCCTACTTTTGTTCAAAGTTAGCATAATCAAGAACAACTTCTCAAAAAAAAAAAATCTGATTTTCAACTAATAACTTGATACTTGGGGAAAACTGGTAGTACATGATGGTGAAATAGTGAAAAAGATTTTGTAGGCCTTAAATACCTAGAAAAACTAGATTTCTTGAAGAACTTTGAAGAATTCACTAGCTTCTCTTGAAACCCTAGCTTTTCTTCTCTTGAAAACTGCATTCTAGGTTTGGAGAGTGTTTTGAGCATAAAGAAATTAAGGAATCACGTTTAGGGATTTATTTAGGTTAAAAACTGACAAGTTTAGGCTTAAAGGATGAGAAAGGATAAAACTACCCTTCTTTAAAATCGTTGATTGGGTCATCTACGAGACCCTCTACGGCCTGTAGGGACTCTTCCGTAAGCTTTTGGACAATTTTTGGGGTCTCTTGATCACTTTCACGAGCCATTTTACGGCCCATAGAAGATTCTACAACCCGTAGATTGGTCCGTAAAGTCTCGCACCGAAAATTGAAGTTTCAGGACTTTTTCTAACAATTTAGCAGACAAGCCGTATTTTAATTTACGGCCCGTAAGGTGTTTTCGTAGAAGCAACTCTGCTCAGGCAGTCTTCAGTAAAACGACCATAACTTTTGATTTCGAACTCCAAATGAGGTGAAAATCAGTTTGCGTTGGAAAGCTCATTCAAAGAGATTTCATTTGGTAGGTCATAGGTCACCTAATTCTTTATGTGTTAAGAGTTGTGATCATTTAAAATTGACCCTTGCATAATTCAAAGTGAAAAACTTAACCGGTAGGGAGGTTTTGAACTTGACTAAGTATTAGGGGTCTCTTATGAACCTAATACACTTCTAATACACTTCACACATATAGGAATGAGACTTAAAATATTGGGATAAGTAAGACATCATTAGGTTCAAACTTATATACTTACGACGAATTTTTTTGGATCCATTGAATAGAGTCGTGGGGTGTTACATCTTTCAAATAATGTTTGTATGATTCTTAAGAAAAATAATTAAACATGAACAACTAATGTGAAACTAAATGAATAAAAATATTAATAACGAAAATAAGAACACATTCTAACCAAATGAACATATAATAAGTAATATAAATTTTTATATAAATGGTAAAAAAAAGTGTTACATTTCAATTTATACTTGAACTTTATAAGAATAATCAAATGTACTCCTACATGATTTTCTTAATAATAATAATTAAAAAAATTAAACCAAATTTTCACGTTAGCGAAAAACATATATCTAAGTCATTTATATATTTTTTCCCTATAATACACAAAATAAATATATTTGACATTGATAAAAATGGCACATATTTATTTTGAGAAAAAAATATAGTGAGACTTTAATTTGTGGTTCTTTCCCGCTGTTTAACATGAAAATATTACTAATAATTAATTTCACTAATTATTTAATGTATTGAAAACACAAATCAAGAATACATTTAATTCTTGAGATAAAGGACAAATATATAAAAAAGAAATTCTTTTATTGTATTTATTATTTTACTAGTTCTAATACTTGGTTGTATTTTACTCTTCCCCTTCCAAGATCTGATCTGATCTGACTATTAAAATACTACTAAAATTGATCTATATGAAAAAATTTATAATTCTATTCCATAATTTAGTCTATTATGAAATGACGAAGATAAAAAAATTAATTCAATTTCTTATAATATAGATATGTTAATAGTTTTTGAATACATAAAGTATAATTAGAAGTTAAATAATAAACTAATTAAAATTTAATGTAACAAAATATTCCTAAATATAAAAGAGGTAATTTAATGTTCCCGGCATAGTTTTACTGATTTTTTATTCATTGTTTTACTGATTTTTTATTTCTTTTTAAATATGTTATATTACATACTTTTATTAACAAAATATTTGATAATCAAAATTTTAGTTAATTCTTTACATAGAATAGTCTTAAATCAAAAGTAAATTCTAAATATAAAGAAATTCTAATCCAAAAGTGAATCTTGAAACAACATAAAATAAAAGATTAAAAAAATAAATTAAGAAGAATAGTAAAAAGATCATTTTGTTTAAAGCAGTCTTCTTATGAAGGACAAAAAGTTCAAACAACATTTCTAAAGACGTTCACGCTTTTAATATAGATAAAAAGATATTCTCTTCGTTCGATTTTAGTTGAATTTGTGAGGATATGCACACATATTAAGAAAAACATTGAAAGACAAAATTTAAACCATACTTTCCACTATTGTAGTTTGTGAAGTCTTATATATGTAGTGTAATTTATCTCATAGAAAATATAAAACTTTAATAAATGAAAGGTCAAATATGGAAAAAGATTCAAACATTCATCTTGAATTTTGAACAATTCAATTATTTTGAACAATTAAAAGAAATCTAAAAAAATTCAATTAATTTGGAACAAGGAGAGTAAGATACAACCGAGTATTAGAAAATTTTTCATATAGATCAGATCTTTTCATAAATAAATATAATTGAATTGTAGAAATATAACACACTTTAAGGGGAATAAAATAAAGATATAAGTTAGTCATGTTTTTTTTCACTTTTGCCCTTTTCAAACTCCAAAATATTAGTAATAATAATCATTACTTATTAAGTCAACAAAATATTAATTAACGAAGGATAAAATTGAAAAAGAATTTCAACATCTATTTGAATAGTGAATAATTTAATTATTTTGAATACTAAAAATACTATAATAATTTAATTATTTTGAAATAAAAGAAAATATTTGACATAAATAATTGAATTGTGTCTTTTACTTTGTCGAATACAAAATGGAAGCTATTTTTATCAAGAAAAGACTTTGGGAATAGAAAATGAATGAAAAGAATAAAAATCTCCTTATTAACAGAAGAAAAGAAGAGATTTATGCTACTTTTATAAATATGAAAAGAGATTAATATGGTGAAAGAAAAAAATGGTTATCTATTAAAATAGGGTGTAAGAATAAATAAAATTAACATACTTCAAATTATTATTTTTAATCGTAAAATTACCCTGAATTTGTTTTTTATTATATATTTTTAAAAGTTATCTTTTAGATAAATATCCAAAAAAAAACAAACATAGTTAGTAAAATGAGCTTGACGAACTACTTTATATCAAGGTAAACCAAGAGTGTTCACTAAAATTTTAAAATATTAGTTCTTCACTTCAGCAGAAAATGAAAATTCACTTTGCTTCCTTTAAACATGTAGTATTGATTTAGCTACTTGAACTAGTGTAAATCTGCTTAGAATTAGATTTATCTAATTTTGATTGAAAAAAATTGAAAGGTGGCCCCAATATAATTTAGAAACTAAATACTTAATATTAAAGATAAAATATTTTAAAAAAAGTTATCTTTGTAGACATGGAAATTTTATAGGATATTACAAGATGATATCTATTTTTGTTAGAGTTTCTTACAGACTACTCTACTCTAAATCCTAATAATACATATATAAAGAGTATTATATTTTCTTGAAAAGACATCTCAAATTTTTCATAAATCCTAGGAATATTCATAAAGAGATCAAAATATAGCTAAAGGAGAAATATGCAACTAACGACCCTCGAATCATGGAGAAATCTAATGTAACAGTTTTGTACCCACATGCTTATCAATAAAATTTTATATAAAATTTTATTTTGTGATTATTTGTTGTAAATAATTAATCTTTTTTTAATATATTAAAAAGAGTAAATAAAAATAAAAATCTATTTTAAAGCAATAAAAAAGTAAAAATGAGCGGAGGGAATTAGATACAATTCAATCCAACATGAAAATTATTTTCAAACTCCTAATAATTTATTGTCATTATTATCATCCAATAGTAAAAGACAAATTGTTCAATTTTGAATGCCAAACAAGGCCATTGCATACTCCTAGAAGGTCTATATATTACAATCAACTAACACAATCAGAATCACAAAGGTATAGCTAAAAAGAAGACAATATGGAATACTACCATTTAGGCTTCTTCTACACAGCTTTAGTAGTAGGGATTTAAGCACTTTATGGTATATTAAAGAGAGCAAATAATTGGTTTTATGCAATCAAATTTTGCTCAAAGAAATATAACATACCTCCTGGTGATATGGGCTGGCCATATGTTGGCAACACACTAACATACTTCAAATCTTTCATCGGCTATCGAGGTTCATTCTTATCATACTTTGTTACTAGGTAGATTACGTTTAATTCTCACATATTTCATTATATTTGTGGTACTGCTTCAAAAATATCATTACGTGCGTGTGGAATCTTTTAATAGTAGTATATTTTTAAAGGATCTGACGTGAATATTACCAAAGGCATCCTGATGATCAATTAATTCGTGATTGTTTCCAACATATTTAAAAGTGATGAAGAATAAATTGTCATCACAAATAAAATACGAAGAAAGAAAATTTTATTGATAAGCATGTGGGTACGAATCTGTTATTCCCTTGATTTTTCTCTCATTAGATTTGATTTCTCCGTGATTCGACTACCATTAGTGGCGTATTTCTGGAACGTAGAATGATTTTAACCTCTTTGAGCCATATTTGGATCTCTTGATAAATATTCCCTTGATTTTATGGGATATTTGAGATGTCTTTTCAAGAGAATATAATACCTTTTATATAGACATAACTAGGGTTTAGAGTAGAGTAGCCTCCAAGAAACCATGACTAAAATAGGACTCATCTTGTAGGATCATATAAAATTTCGATGTCTAAACAACATTTTCCTTTTTTGAAGGTTTGGGTCAGGAGGAATGTACAAAGCACACATATTTGGGAAGCCAAGCATTATTATCACAAAACATGAAATAATTATGAAAATCATGATGGATGAAGAATATCTTAACAGAGGTACGCCGGATTCTATAATAAATTAGTGGGACGAACAACTTCGGTCGAAGAAGACAAATATATTCGTCGATTAACAGCTCCAGTTTTTTAGTTATATTGATAGAGTTGTCAGAACTACGTTAGAGAAATACGCCGCCACAGAAGAACCTGTTGAGTTCCTCTCTGAAATGAAGAAGCTCACATTTGAGGTGTTTATGAAAATTTTTATTGGTGATGAGGTTGATCCACAATTGTTTGATGAAATGTTCAAGGAAATCACATGCCTAATTAGTGGTGTTCATAATTTGCCCATTAGTATCCCTGGATTTCCTTATCATAAGGCATTAAAGGTATGACTATCTCATCTAAAAATTTAAATTATAAAAGAGAAAAAAAAATCTCTTTTATATACATAATTACACACGTAGGGTTGACCTTCTTTCATATGAATCAAGCAAAATGAAATCTTGAATCCAGGATATCTATTGAGTTGTGATAAATGGTTTTATGTGATTCAAGTTTATGTAAAATCTCGAAAAAGATTATTTATTTTAACACGTAAACACTCAAAAGATCTCTTAGAAAATTTTTGTCATGATACTCTCTGTCCAACAAGAGTTATCAACTATATTAAAAATAGTTATCCAAGCATACTTGTTCAATTTATGATAAGAGATAATTTTACACATAGGGATCGTTTGGTAGAGTGTATAAAAATAATGCTAAATAGAGTGTACTAATACTAATAGAATTAAAAGTATATTTTTAAAAAATATTTCATATTTTGAAATTTATTTTTACCCCATCTCTATCCCCGACCCACCTACCTCCAAAAATATTTAATAGTTTATTTTGTTTTAAAAAAAAATCAAAATTTAAGAATTGTTTTTTTTACCCTCTTCCAACTGCCCCCAACCCCCTATCAGCCCCCCACCCTCACCAGCTCCCCGGCCACCCCAACTATCCCTCTCTCATAGAAAAATTTTAAAATTTTTAACTGGTAAAGTTATTGTCATGTGATCAGGAAGTCACAGGTTTAAGCGTTGAAATAGCCTCTAGCAGAAATGCAAGGTATAGACCCTTGTGGTTAATTCCTTCCTCGAACCATGCGCATAATGAGAGCTTTAGTATACTGAGTTTTCTCTTTTTTATTTATTTTTTATCTCACCCCTACTTCTGACCTCCCCACCTCAAACCCAGCCCCCCAACCCCCCCACACAAACAAAAAAATTCATTTCTTTTACCTTAGCCCTTACCCCCAACGTCAAAAAAAAAAAATTATATTTAAAAAAAAATAAATTATTTAAAAATTAGGTCTACAATCACCTGTGGTCGAGTTCCAATTCGAAAGTCGGGGTCGAGTTTAAATTTGAAAGTCAAATCTTGAATCGCAAGTTGAATTTGTGTCTCATATCAAGTGTTAGAGTTGAGTCCCAAATTAATTATTGTGGTTGATTTTCATGTAGAAATTACTTTCCTAAAAAATATTTTTTATTCTCTAGCAAAAAATAAAAGGTATTTCTAAAAAATATTTTCATTCACTAATCAAACAATAGAAAATATTTTCCACTCACCAACCAAACATAAGAAAATAAGCTAGAAACCAACTTGTTTTTTAAAAAAAAAAACATTTTCCTTCATACCAAAAACACTCTAAATAAAGTGATATTTAGATGGACTAAATTGGATGAATCAAAATAAATCGTGTTAAATGGGCTATTAACCCATCCAAATTTAAGCGAGTTGGATGGATCACATATTCATGGAGGATTTGATTTGACATTCCTACTTCATTCCATTTTATATGACAATATTTAATAATTTATAATTTTTTGTTTCTACAGAAGGAACAAGAGGATATAATTAAGAAAAGACCATCTCCAAATGTGGGACTTAATTTTGTCGAGGTGAAACAGATGACATATCTCAATAAGGTAAGACAATGTTATTATTTTTCTCCATTAACAATTTATATCTGTTTTTTAATTTGTAAAATATAAGAACGTGAGTGATGATATTAAAATATTTAATAAAAAATAATGATAGAATTACATAAAATAAATATCTCAATAATTTGTCGAGGTGAAACAGATGACATATCTCAATAAGGTAAGACAATGTTATTATTTTTCTCCATTAACAATTTATATCTGTTTTTTAATTTGTAAAATATAAGAACGTGAGTGATGATATTAAAATATTTAATAAAAAATAATGATAGAATTACATAAAATAAATATTGTAAATAAATAAGTCATAATGAACATGAAAATAATTTTATCTGAATCATATCAAATAAGTCTAATAAATATTGATTATTTGGCTAAACATTAAAGAAAAACTAAAATTAGATTATGTATTTTAATTGTCTAAACTAAGGGAAAACTAAAGAATAGATATTCAATATTATTATCATTCTTAGTGTTGGATTAATTTTTTTTATATAGCATTAGTATTGATTAGAGTTACTAATATCTACAGACTATAACTTTTGTTGGTCCATTCAAAATTCTGAGTTAAATTTATAATAAGGTATTCGAAAATAAAAACTATGAAAAAGTATAAGAAATATTTGTAAATTATGTTAAAGTAAATTCTTTTATGCATAAAATAAATTTTATAAATTATATATATTGTTAGGTTAGTTTAGTCTCGGGTTGACTTTTTTGTTGGGTTTAAGTAAGGTATGAATCGGAAAATGAAAATTGAAAAATGTGGGGGAACCAAGTGAAGGGAAAATGAAGAGTTATTTCTTCCTCATTGGTAGAATAGAAGAAAAAATTTGTTCTTATAGGAAACATTTTCTTTAGCTCTTAAAGGATCAAATAGAGGGTAAGCCCTCAAACCGTTGTCAACGTCGCCGCTCAATCGATCGGCTTTAGCTTCAACTTTGGCAAATGATGTGATTGATTGATATTTTTTAGAAAAAAATTATTTAATCAATCTTATTAGATTTTTTTTTCTGATATTGATGATTAATCATTGAATTATTATTAATCCATGAATTATTTATTCATTAAATTAATTCATGAATTATTAATTAATTTAAATCACAGAATTGATTTAATGAAATTTTAAATTTCGAAAGGACATGTTCCTTTTGAACAGACATTTTCTTTCTCAAAAGATTTCATGTCTGTTCTGAACATATGAGATTGTTTTGAACAGGTATGGTCGCACCTTTATATCCCACTTCGTTGGCTATAAATAGAGAGGATTTCTACATTTTTCAAACATCAATTTTCATCCTTCTTTTGCATATATTTTCTCAAAAAAATAAATAAATTAGAGTCTATGTGTGATTTTGTTATTGTTCTTTGAGTTCACCGAAGTTATTGAAGTTTGAAGTACCCCTACTTCTTTAACGTTTATCGGTTTTATCATGGGAGAAAATAATTCATAACTTTGATTACAATGAGAAGATTAAATTCTTTAAGGACACATATTAAATTTTGTGAACTCAAATATATTTTTCTTTTTCATATTTTACTATTTTTGCATTACTGTTTCAATATAAGAGATAACATTTTTTTATGTCAAAATCAAAACCAACTAAAATAAAGTAGAATTTTCTTTTTCCATTATCAAATCAAGTCAAATTAAATCACTAGTTAATGTTTTCCCCTCATAATAACTCCATTTATTATTTGATATGATTTTCAGTTTGATTTTTTTCACTCTTATATGTGACATATTTTAATTGTGCATAAAGTTATTCCAAAAAATAAAAAATTTCAGAAGTGATGATAATTTTTAACATGACCAAATATTTATGTCACTCTGGGATTGTTTGGTATGAAGTATATAGTATAATAATCTCAAGATAAAATATAGGATTATTCTATCTCATGTTTGTTTGAAAGTATTAGATAATCCTTGGATTATTTATCCCACCATTTTTGCCTTAATCATGAAATAAGTTATTCCATACATGTGGTGGAATAATTTATCCCAGAATTACTTATCCTGACATTAATTATCCCAGAATATTATATTCTCAACCAAACGACCCCTCAAAGCTTCCCATTATTGTTAAAATCGGAAAGTATAAGGTGAATTGTTTCCAAATTGAAAAAGGGATCAGTCATGTTGAAATTAAACATAATGAAAAGAAAAAAAAAATAGCGTAATAAATTGAAATAAAGAAAGTAACAATAATACGATTTGGCTTCAAGTAATATATGTCATTATTGTAAGTACTTGTTTTACACCATCAGACTATCCCAAAAAAATATTTATAAAAAATCTTCTTAAAAAGGGAGATTTGAAATTTTAAAAATACGATAATATTATCAACTACAATGTGCAAATTTCTTTATAACATAGTTCCCTCTATAATAATATTTTACTATACCAAAGAATTTTTTTGATTTTTCATGAAAATGTAAAAAATGGATTAACATGAATTTTTATTTGCTTCTATGTCCCTTTCAATATTGACAGGTAATTACCGAAACACTACGTCTTGCTTCCGATCAGACAGTACTCCTTAGAGACACAAATAATTCTTATAAAATAAATGGTTAGTACTGAACCTTCATTTTTTAATCCTAGTAATATATTCCCAAAAAGTTCTGTTATATTATTGTTTCATTATATTGATTTTCTTTTACGATAAAGGGCCTAAAATGCGTGCGTTCTAATTATTGAAAATGGTACAAAAATATTCCTCATCAACTTATTGGGTCTAAAATGTCTCTGTCATCTATAAGTGAGCCAAAAAGGTGAATGAAGAGAATTTTTGGACTCAAAGGTGGATGACAGAGGCATTTTAGGCCCAATAGATGGATAGATGACATTTTTGTACCATTTTCAATAATTCAAAGACATTTTAGGCCCTTTTTTATTTAAAAAAAAAGGTAAATCAAGTTAATTCTCTAAAATAAAATATTACGAATATTTTGGGACTAAAAAAATTATAATTCATTCAATTATCTCTTGAATGTGCAGGGTACACCATACCCAAAGGGTGGAAGTTTTTTGTACCTGTATGGAATGTTCATATGGATCCTAACGTTTATATCCAGCCTGAGGGATTTAATCCTTCAAGATGGGATGTAAGTGACTTGCACCTTAATTAATTGTGTTCAAGAGATTTTCTTTCACCTTAATTAATTGTGTTATTCATTTATAAAATCAATACGATGATAATTCACATAATTAATACATATATAAGTTATGAGGAAAAAGTTGTATTAACTTATGGGGGTTGAAGATGAAAATTAATACTCACATTCACATAACTAATATATATATTACAATTAGTACTTGCATGATTCCAATTAGCTACAATACAAACCTTTTATTTCATGGGTGGGATCTGAGAAAGGTGATGTGTATGCTAACTTTATTTCTGTCTTTGTTAGAGCAGAGAGATTGTTTCACATAGGTCCTCCTCTCAACAAAAGTGCTTTTCAAAAACAGGATTGAAAAATATAAGAGTAAAAACCTAAGATGAAAGCATTGAAGAAAGAAAAAGCATTGTTAGCAAAAATAATAAAAATATGAGAAAAACAACAATAACACCACCACCACCAACAATAATATGCTCTTACCTAGAGCCATGCCCTCCCATAGAGAAGGAAAAAAAAATCCCGTGACTACCTACTAACGCCCTTCTACCCTAATTTTGAACTTCTATACATGCTCTTTTAGCTGTGTCCTTGATAAGTTGAATATGAAGAATCTGACCCAAAGGTTTTATTTTATTCACTGTGTATCCTTTTCTTGGATGCTATGAACAAGAAGATGTACAAGCTTAAATAGGCAATACAAGAGCTGTAAAAATGGAATAGAATATCCTAAGCTGTAAAAATGGAATAGAATATTTGGTTGGGAGTAAAATAAGGGAAGGGAATATTTGCAATCTGTAAAATAAGGAAAGAGAATATTTGAGAATATTTGCAATCTCAATACTCCCCCTCAAGGTGGAGCATGTAGATTCCGCATGCCCATCTTGACTAGAAGGAACTCGAGTTGTTTAGCCCCCAAAGCCTTTGTGAGGAGATCGGCTATCTGTGTCTTCGTGTCTACGTAAAACGGCTTGATTTCCTGTGACTCGACTCGTTCCCTGACAAAGTAACAATCCATTTCCACGTGCTTTGTTCGTTCGTGAAAGACCGGATTATTAGCAATATGTCGTGCCGCATTGTTATCACAGAAGAGAGGTGTAGGGCTATGTTGTCTTGTTTCTAGTCCTTCTAACAACCAACGCATCCACAGTATTTCACTAGTGGCGTTAGCCATGGCGCGATATTCCGCTTCAGCTGAGGAGCGCGAAACAACTGATTGCTTCTTTGATTTCCACGAGATAGGAGCTCCCCCCAAAAGAAGAACATATCCTGTCCTAGACCTCCGAGTGAGTGAGCATCCCATCCAGTCCGCATCACAGTATGCTACCAAATCCATCCCTCCTTCTTTCGGAAAGAAAATGCCTTGTCCCGAAGTTGCTTTTAGGTAGCGAAGAACTCTCATGGCTGCGTCCATGTGTTTCTGTCGAGGGTCTGAGACGAACTGGCTTAGGACGTTTACCGAGTAGGCAAGATCCGGTCTCGTGGCTTGGAGGTAGAGCAATCGGCCAACTAGTCTTCGATATTTGCTAGCATCGACTCGAACGTCCTCTTCTCCTTTATCCAGCTTTGCGTTCTGTTCCATGGGGAAGGTGCATGGTCTACATCCTAGCATTCCACTATCTTCAAGGATGTCAAGGGTGTATTTTCGTTGACTTAGCACTATCCCATCTTTGGTTCGAGCGACTTCTATCCCGAGAAAATACTTTAGCGGCCCGAGATCTTTGATGCTAAACTTGTCATTCAGGAACTTCTTTGTTTCTTTGACTTTGTGTTCATCATTTCCCGCCATAATGACGTCGTCTACGTATATGAGGGCGGTGACAAAGATACTTCCTTCCTTGTATATGAAAAGCGAGTGGTCCGCAGCAGATTGCTTGTAATTGAGTTCCAAAAGGGCCGACGTAAACTTTTGATACCAATTTCTCGAGGCTTGCTTCAACCCGTATAGTGATTTCTTCAGCCTACACACCTTTGTTCCTCCCCCTTTATCGTAACCTTGTGGTATGCGCATGTATACCTCTTCATGTAAGTCACCGTGCAAGAATGCATTGTTCACGTCAAGTTGATGAATACTCCAATCCCTTTTGATGGCGACGGCAATGAGGCTTCTTACGGTCACCAACTTTGCTACGGGGGCAAACGTGTCATGGTAATCGACACCTTCCATTTGTGTATAGCCTTTGGCGACAAGTCTTGCCTTGTATCTTTCGACTTCACCATTCGGTTTAAATTTCGTTTTGTACACCCACTTCGAGTCTATAACTCGTTTGCCGTCAGGCAGGTCTTCGATGGTCCAAGTACCATTTTCTTCAAGGGCCTTTATCTCACTTTGCATGGCATCCCTCCAATGTTGGTCCTGTACGGCTTGCCTAAAACTTTTGGGCTCATCATTTTCGGTGATGGCCGCTAGGAATGCTTTGTGAGATTTCGAAAATTTTTCATAAGAAACAAAGTTGGCAATGGGACATACCGTTGAGGGTTCTTGATCGGAGGCGGGGGGCGGATGGTCTATAGATGGCGGAAGCTTCACATCATAGTCTTTAAGTCTTGCGGGTCTAGTTCGAGCTCGTCTCTCCCTTCCTTGTGCGACATTTTCACCATTTTCATTTTGGGTTTCACCAACAGAAGGCTCATTTGTTGTTTCTGTTTGAGGAGTGGTATTACTCGGCCCATCAAGAATCGGCCCAACATCACTTAGGCTGAATTGGTTTGGTACTTCTAGTTCTTCCTCTTCATCATGTTGGTCTTCTGGATTGCCTGAACCCAAATTTTCAATGCTTGCTTCGTTGGGCCTGCTGGGCCCATCTTCTTCATCCATGAATGTGGTAAACACATTCTCCTCTTTAGTCTGCTCGATTTTTGTGGCAAATGGAAAAGTCTTTTCAGCAAATCGAACATCTCTTGAAGTAATAATTTTCCCACCTTTTGGGTCATAAATTTTGTATCCTTTTGTTCCATTAGGATACCCCATGAATACACCCGGTCTCCCTCTTATCTCAAATTTGTCTCCATTTGTTTCAATGCTTCGATAGTACGCCAAGCAACCTAGGACCCTCATGTGGTCGTAGTTCGGTTTTTCACCGTGTAGCAACTCGTATGGAGTTTTGCCTTCAATGACCTTCGAGGGTAACCTATTTATGATGTATGTTGCGGTCAAGATGCATTCACCCCAAAATTTTTTTGGAAGACTTGCTTCGAACATGAGTGCACGCGCCGTATCAAGCAAGTGCCTATGTTTTCTTTCCACGATTCCATTTTGTTGCGGAGTATGTGGACACGTTGTTTCCAACATGATTCCTCGTTCTTCATAGAAATTCATCATTCGGTTGGAAATGAATTCCCCACCATTGTCGCACCTTATCCTTTTTATTTTCTTCTCAAACTGTGTTTTGACCATTTCGTAAAAATGAATTATGCACGTGCTCGCTTCATGCTTATGCCTGAGAAGGTAGACCCATACGGTTCTGCTGTAGTCATCAACTATTGTTAGAAAATAGTTGGCCTTTGTAAGCGAAGGCGTGCGGTACTTACCCCATATATCACAATGAATGAGTTCGAAACAAGCATTTGTTTTGGTCATGCTAGTGGGAAAAGGTAATCTAGTAAATTTTGACCTCATACAAGAATCACAAACGTTGTTGCTGTTCTTAAAAGAAAAATTGCTAAGAAACTTTATTTGGGATAACTTCTCATCACCCGCATGTCCGAGCCGTTTATGCCATAAGTCACCAGTCACCATCATTGCCTTCCTCCTAGCACCAAGCATCCCCATTTGATATAGACCATCTTCGCACCTACCCGCTCCAATCAATTTCCTCGAACGTAGTCCCTGCATAACAAAGAAATTTGGAAAGAAGGTTATGGCACAACTTAGATCCTTTGTGAGTTTGCTTACTGACAAGAGATTAAAAGTAAATTGTGGAACATGCAACACATCTTGCACTTTTGTCCCGTTTTGCAAAGTATGGCTGCCCCTTCCTTCGACTGGTATGCTTTCTCCATTCGGTATAATTATGGGTGGTTCGTCTCTCGATTCGATTCGATTTTCGAGAGCATCGGACCTGTGTGTTATATGTTCCGTACATCCAGAATCGACTATCCATTTATCATTGTGTCTAAACTTACCAGCCATATTTGCGGTGCGTGGAGGTTCATTATGTGCCGGTTTACCTTCAGCCGCAAAATGCTTTTGGAACTGCTCATATTGTTCTTTTGTCAAATCTGGTTCCGTTTCCGCGCAGGCCGCCTTTGGCTTCACCTTTTCTCGTTTGTTCTTCACATTCCACCATTCCGGGTAGCCAATTATCTTGAAACACCCGTCTCGTGTATGTCCGTCTCTGCCACAGTGATCACAGTGGCCTTTGTTTTCTTTCTGGCCGACCCAATTTGGTGTCCCGCGGCGTTTCGTGGAGGCTTGGAAGGCCATCGTTTCACTCACAGGTTTCTTCCCGCCGGCTATAGATCTTTGTTGCTCATCCTCGGCAACGAGGTGATATGCATTTCCCAAAGATGGGATTGGCTTAGTGGCAAGTATCTGGGTTCTAATGATGGAGAACTCACCACCTAGACCCATAAGAAACTCATAAAGCTGCTCCTTTTCCTTGAGTTCCCTAAGAGATTTTCCAATGCCACAGGTACATCCATTGCATTTGCAAACTGGAGCAGGCAGGAAGGACTGCATTTCATCCCATAATCCACGCAGTTTTGTGTAATAGGCTGAAACGGTCATCCCTTCTTGTCTAGTGTTCGAGATAGCTTGCTTCAATTCATACGCACGCGGTGCGCTTTCTTTACCGAATCGTTCTTTAAGATCCTTCCAGATTTCCGATGCCGAATTGGCGTATTTCACGCTTCCTCGAATTTCTTTTTCCATGGCTGTAGTAAGCCACCCTTTAATCATTGAATCGCATCGCATCCATGCCATATAACTAGCATCGTCCGCTTCCGGCCTTTTGATGGTTCCATCGATGAAGCCGATCTTGTTCTTGGCGAACAAGAAATTCTCCATCTCTTGGACCCAGTCAAGGTAGTTGTTGTCGGTCAAGGCGTCGTTGACATGCATCTGCCTCGGGTAATCGGAGGGGTGGAGATAGTATGGCGAGTTGTGGTCTGAGGCGTTAACATCAGTCTTGGCAAGATCCTTGTTTGCACCTTCTGCCATATCGGTGAGGTGGTGAAAAAGACTTTAGGATTCGGGTTTGGATCGAGCGTAATGATCACTGCTCTGATACCATGAAGAATCTGACCCAAAGGTTTTATTTTATTCACTGTGTATCCTTTTCTTGGATGCTATGAACAAGAAGATGTACAAGCTTAAATAGGCAATACAAGAGCTGTAAAAATGGAATAGAATATCCTAAGCTGTAAAAATGGAATAGAATATTTGGTTGGGAGTAAAATAAGGGAAGGGAATATTTGCAATCTGTAAAATAAGGAAAGAGAATATTTGAGAATATTTGCAATCTCAATAGAATATGAATTATGCCCTATCTAACTTATAACTTCTTTTCAATTCTTGCTCAATCTACTCTTACTTTTCCTTATATATCACTATTAATCTCTTACACCCCATCAGGATAACTGCATTCCTCCTTTTCACATATTCAAATCATTTCAATTTCGCCTTTTGTAACCACGAAGGTCAACCCCATATTATTTATTTATTAATGATTTAAGTGAAATTTTTAGAGGATATGAAAACTAAGCCAGGCTACTTTCTTCCTTTTTCAATGGGCCCCAAAGCATGCCCAGGATCCAATTTGGCCAAGCTTCAGATTTCAGTAATTCTACATTATTTTCTTCTTTACTACAGGTAAGTGACAATTCAATTTGTGACAATGTTATTATTTATTAAATTTAAAAAGTTCTTACTTGACCAGAGTTTTTATAAATTTATAAACAACATGATAACTTCCATATGGAAGCTGTCTACATCTAGAAAGAGGAAGAAGATGAACTGCAGAGAGAGAGAGAATTGAGAGTCTGTGTATTTTCATTAGAAGAGAAATGAGGATACAAGTATCCTTTTATACAAGATTAGTTGTATAACTAACTAACTTGCTAATTACATTTAACCACTTCTAACTACTTCTTAACCAACCTAACCACCTCACTAACTAACTCATATTCCTTAACTACCTTTGGATACTAACCTCCACTCAATACTCCTCCTCAAGCTAATGGCTTGAAGAGATTTTTAAGTCCAAGTTTGTTCAGTAGGTAATCATGAGTTGTTCTTCCCAAACCTTTTGTCAAGATATCAGCCAATTGTTCCTTGGTTGAAACATGGTTGGTTTTGATCAGTTTTTGGTTAATCTTTTCTCTCACAAAATGGCAGTCAATGTCAATGTGTTTTGTCCTCTCATGAAAGATTGGATTGGCTGCAATTTGTATGGCAGCTTTGCTGTCACACATGAGATCAACTGGTTGCTGAATTTGTACCCCCATCTCTTTGAGTAACCCTGTGAGCCAGATGATTTCTGCAGTACAGGATGCCATACTTCTAAATTCTGCTTCAGCTGAGCTTCTTGATATGGTATCCTGTTTTTTTGATTTCCAGGACACTAGTGCTCCACCCAGTTTTACAACATATTCAGTTACTGATCTTCTGGTTTCTAGGCATGCTCCCCAATCAGAGTCACAATAAGCTTGTAGTGAATTGCTACTGTCTGCAGGCATGAATATCCCCAACCCTGATGTTCCCTTCAAGTATCTTACAACCCTTAAGGCAGCATCCATGTGAGACTTCTTAGGTTTGTGCATATATTGGCTTAACATTTGAACCACAAATGAGATGTCTGGTCTTGTCATAGTTAAATACACTAGTCTTTCTATCAGCCTCTGATAACTTGATGGTTCTTTGATCAACTCATCTTCAATACCATCTTTGTTTGGAAAGTATTCATCATATTCATTTGATGTTAGCTTCTGGCTTATATCAATAGGAGTTGCAGCAGGTTTGGCACCACTTAATCCAGCTTCAGAAATCAATTCTAAAGCATATTTCCTCTGGCACATTAGGATTCCAGCTTGTGATCTAGCCACTTCAATTCCCAAAAAAAACTTCAGTTCACCAAGGTCTTTCATTTTAAACTGTTGCTGTAGTTCATTTCTGGTTTGATTTATGAGTATTAGATTGCTGCCAGTCACCAGCAAGTCATCAACATATACTAGAACAATCACCATCTCCTGTTTAACTGACTTTGTAAAGAGTGAGTAATCATAGTGGCTTTGAACAAAGCCCATCTGTAATAAGGCATCAGTCAATTTCCTGTTCCATTGCCTAGGAGCTTGTTTTAAGCCATAGAGTGACTTATTAAGTTTGCAGACCTTGTGATTCTCCCCCTGTCTTGCAAACCTCTCAGGAATAGTCATGTAAACTTCCTCAAATAAATCACCATTAAGGAAAGCATTGTGTACATCCATCTGAAAGATAAACCAATGACAAGAAGCAGCAATAGCTATTAATGTTCTAACAGTGACCATTTTGGCCACTGGAGAGAATGTTTCAGAATAGTCTAGGCCAGCCTTTTGGCTATAGCCTTTGGCCACTAGCCTGGCCTTATACCTTTCAATCTCACCTGAGGACTTATACTTTATCTTGTACACCCATCTACATCCAATTGGTGATTTGCCAGCAGGAAGATCAACTAAGGACCAAGTATTGTTCTCTTCTAGAGCAGTAATCTCAGACTGCATTGCTTGAACCCACATTGGATCCTGAGAGGCCTGATGAAAAGAAGATGGTTCTGATTTGGAAGAATATGCAACTAAGGCATGCTGATATGAGGGCTTAAGATTGGAATAGGTGATGTATGAGGATAGGGGATAGGAACAAGTGTTAATGGTAGGAGTGACAAAGTCAGTCAGCCATATAGGAGGATGTTTAGTCCTGGATGATCTTCTAGGAACTATAGAAGTAACAGGACTAGATGGAGAAATACTGACTGTAGGAGGTTGATCTGTAGTGAGAATTTCAGGCATAGAAGCTGTATTAGGAGTGTCAGATGAAGTAGGAAAGGCAAGAGTAGGAGATTCTGATATAGCAAGATCAAGTACTGGAAAAATAGGGGTTCCAGAAGATTTGACATGAAGAAAAGGAAATATGGATTCCATGAACACAACATGTCTGCTAACAAAGAAGACATGTGAGTGAATATCATACAAAATATAGCCTTTCTGAGATGAGGAATAGCCCATAAAGACACTGGGAACAGCTCTAGGTGAGAACTTATCTGTGGTTTTAGTATTTGAAGCATAGGCTAGACTTCCAAATACTCTAAGGTGGTGAAGTGAGGGTGGATGATGAAACATAAGTTCATAGGGAGTCAAGAAGTTAAGGACTCTAGAAGGTGTTCTGTTAATGAGATACACAGCAGCATCAACACACTCTCCCCAAAACTTTAAAGGAATCCCAGCCTGGAACCTAAGTGCTCTAGCCACTTGTAAAATAGTTCTATGCTTCCTTTCTACAACCCCATTTTGTTGAGGAGTGTACACACAAGAAGTTTGGTGAGTGATACCAAAAGAAGCTATAAGAGACTGAAAATTAGAACTGAGAAATTCACTACCATTGTCTGTTCTCAGAACTTTGACAGTAGTGGAAAAGAAGTTCTTTATTCTTGTAAGAAAGTTTTTCAGAATTACAAGTGCATCAGATTTTGAAGTAAGAAGAAACAACCAAGTAAATCTAGAGTAGTCATCTACAATTGTGACAAAATATCTTCTATTATTGTAAGTGGGAATCCTATATGGTCCCCATATATCACAATGTAGCAATTCAAAAGAAGCTTTAGTACTAGAGACACTTGTAGGAAAGGGTAGTTTGGTGTGCTTTGCAAGAGGGCATACAGTACACTTGTGGTCTTCAGAACTGAGTTGTTGAAGTGAGATATGTCTTTTGATCACAGCTAGAGGGGCATGTCCCAACCTCCTATGCCACAGAGTAGTTGAATTAGGATGCTCAGAATGTTCAGGGTTGCTTACAGTATAGCAGGAAGGATGAGTAGAATGAGAAGTGTTCCCTTTTAGAATGTATAGTCCTTGCTCTTCCCTACCAATCCCCTTCACCAAGCCAGTGCAGAGATCCTGGAATATGCAGAAGTCAGGAAAGAAATTCACTGAACACTGCAATTCCTTGGTAAGTTTAGAGACAGACAAGAGATTACATTTGAACTCAGGAAGATATAATACATTAGACACTAGTTGATCTTTGAGTATATATGATTTTCCAGTATGAGTTACTTGAGTTTCATCTCCTGTGGGCAAGTGAACACAATTGTTTCCCAAGTTCTGAACCTTTTCATAATCATGTAGTAGCTCAACTCTAGATGTCATATGGTTTGTAGCTCCTGAATCTACTATCCATTTAGGGTGATTTGAATTAACATTTAAATGATTCAAGGTACCTGCATTAGCTGTAGGAGTTGGATTACTATCTTCATTCCCTTTGTTCAATAGATGAATTATCTGTTGATACTGCTCTTGAGTGAAACAGGGAGGAAACTGTCCTTGCTGAGATGTAGTTGAAGTATCTTTGCTATTTTCTGCTAAGTTTGCATATTGAACCCCACCTTTTCTCTTACTTCTAGGCCAATCCTGAGGATAGCCAATAATTTTGTAACAATTATCTTTGGTATGGCCAGTGTATCCACAATGTTCACACACAACAGGTGTCTTCCTTTGTGGTCTGTAATTGTTATTTAGAGCTTTCTGACTGTAACTTCCCTGACTATTTGAACTACTCCCAACCATGTTGTTTCCTTGCAATCCAGAAGAAGTAGCACCACCCTTACCTTTATAGCTTGAATTAACCACTCCCTTTTGACTGAAAAGAGCCACACTATCTGCAGAATCATTTATCACAGACACACCACTAGCTATAGATCTTTGACTCTCATAGTCTATCACCATTGAATATGCTTTGTTTAAAGTGGGAGTAGGTGACAACATCAATATCTGACTTCTACATTGTACATAAGTCTCATTTAAACCCATTAGAAACTGTAACAAACGTTGATAACCATAATGCTGAACATAACTCTGAGATTCAGGACAACCACACCCTGGGCAAGGCATTAGTGCATCAAATTCATCCCACAAGTTCCTTAGTTTAGAGAAGTACTCAGCTACTGACATAGTGCCCTGTGTTAAGGTAGTAATATCTCTGTGTAGACAAAATATCCTTGATCCATTAACAGTATCAAACCTTTCTTTTAAATCTAACCAAACTTTGTGAGCATTCGAAGCATAGATGATGCTGCTCAGCAGCTCTTTCCTCACAGAATTCATGATCCAAGACAAAACAACAGCATTTACTTTCTCCCACTGGTCATGCAAAGACACATCAAACATATCCTTCATATATCTACCATCCACAAATCCCAATTTACTTTTCCCTAACAGACCTATAGTCATAGATCGACTCCAAATCGCATAATTTTCAGATCCAGGCAATTGAATTGAGATGAGATTACTACCTGGGGTATGAGTCGGATAGAGATAGAGAGGATGATTATGATCGATCTCTACTCGATTTGTATTTCTCGATGTTGACGGAACTGAATTTGCATGTATCTCCTCGGCACTCGACATGCTTGATCTACAGCTATACTAGACAGTTGCTTTCAATTTCTCAGGTTTCAGCTTCTCACAGCTATCTCTTCTACAAAATTGAGTTTCTCAAGGCTCAATTTCTCAGATTTCAGCTCCTTAAAGCTAAATCTTCTACGGAACTGGGCTTCTCAATGCTCGATTCCCTCAGATTCTGACTTCTCCTTCACCAATTTGAGCTTCTCAAAGCTCAATTTCTTGATCTTCAGCTTCGAGACAGACTTGAGATGGACTCAATTCTCTCAAAATCAGTCTTGCTCCCTCTAGAATCGCACTAGAACCAGTGCTCTGATACCATGATAACTTCCATATGGAAGCTGTCTACATCTAGAAAGAGGAAGAAGATGAACTGCAGAGAGAGAGAGAATTGAGAGTCTGTGTATTTTCATTAGAAGAGAAATGAGGATACAAGTATCCTTTTATACAAGATTAGTTGTATAACTAACTAACTTGCTAATTACATTTAACCACTTCTAACTACTTCTTAACCAACCTAACCACCTCACTAACTAACTCATATTCCTTAACTACCTTTGGATACTAACCTCCACTCAATACAACAATAATATACTCAGTGAAATCCCACAAGTAGGGTTTGGGAGAATGAAATTTACACAGGTCTTATCAATACCTCAACTTAAAACTTTTATTGCGAGATTTATATATATAAAAAAGGAAATATTTCGATTCTCATACTCAAACCAATTATCTGAAATTCGCCTTTTATTATTTCTTTTGGCTATCATACTCGCAACCTTGACTATGAATTTCGGAAACAACCTCTCTATTTCTATGAGTAAGTGGTAAGATCTGCATACATTATATCCTCCCCAAACCCCGTTTATAGGACTCCACTGAGTATGTTGTTGTTGAAACCTTGACTATGAATTGAGACCGATGAAGTGTACGAAATAAGAAGAAAATATCATTTACTGATTAAATCATATTTCAGTTTAATTAATAATAGATATATTTTATATCCATGCAGGGTTGAGCAGGTTAATCCAAAGAATATTACTTATCCTCCTGAAAATTGTCTTGTGAAATTCAAAAGCTCTCAGTCTCTACTGATTGCACTTAATTTTAATCAAAGCATTATTAGTTGATCTTTCATGTTTTAATCTTGAAAAGACATGAGTATAATGGATCGTTTTATTCATAATCGAATAAAGTTGTAATCAAGTGATAAGCAAGAAATAATTCTACTTCTAGTTAAACAAAAATATTGGATATCAGATTCTGTCGGATAGAGAGTTACGTTATTTTTGTCAGGAAGCACTTAATTCTTTATTGTGAAATTATTTGGTGCGAATTCAAATTTGGTTAAGTTCCAATAAAAATATCAAATACTGATGAGGAAAAAAAACTTTGTAAAAATTTATATCTTTTATTTTTTTTTCATGTTTTTTTTTTGTCATGTGAAATTTATAGAATCATAATCGACTATCCTGTATTGAAATAAATTGTTATCGCTTTCTATCATGTTTATAACAAAAATAAGTTCTGCATAATATATATAACTTTCAACTCGATCTCAGCCGATATTTATATTTATTTTGGCTGTGCATAAGGCGATATTTAAATTAGAGAGAGAAGTGTAAAAACGCATCCAAACTATCTATATTTTTTCAGTTTCATATTTAGCTAAAACTCAAAAAATGTTACACAATCAATCGTGTAGGTATGAAACTCAAAAAATGGGATAGGATAGGTGTGTTTTTTTAGACTTCATTGTTTAAAGTAGGGAAGTAAATGAATCGGGTTGGTTCAAAATTTTCAACTACCAGACCAAACCAAATTATTTGTGTCAAATTTTTAGATCTACGAACAAAATCAAACTAATTAAATTTGGATTTTTCAATCTTAGATATTTTTAAAAAAAATTTGGAATTTGAATTTTTTGTTAAAGCATTTATACAAACATATAATTATATAGTCGAATTGATTTGCTCTCGAATTGATTTTTTAAAGTTAAAAATCAAACCATATAATAGTGGAGTTTTTTTATTCAATACAAAATCAAGTCAAATGAAATCAAATCATTAGTCGAATATTTTCTTGATTAGACTTGATTTGTAGTTTGGTGGAATTTTCAGTTTAGTTTTGTTCACTCATATTTTAAACTATCATAAAGCTGAACAAGTATTCATATGCGTTATACATGATAAATCACGTGAGATTGGCCATATAGAACATTCATGCCGACTTGTTTAACTTTATGATAATTTAAATATCTTTTTCCTCATACTCAAATGAAATAACATAAATATTGGACGAGGCCAAATAAAAAACACATTTGGAAAAAAAAAATATAATTAGGCAAACATATGATATGTATTTACATTATACAATTATGATTTAAAAAAATTATAATTTATAGCCATAGTTAGGATTTTGTTGCTATAGTTAGGGTCTTGTTGCTATTTTTTCTCTCCTCTCTTCTTCTCTCTCGCGTCTCTCCCCTCTCTCTGCAATTTGTTGCAGATATACAATTACAAATGTATACCACCCTCATATATACAATATTTTGTCATATATACATAGTCAATTCGACAGATATACATATACAGTTCGCCTCTCTCCACTCTCGCTCGCCTTTCTCCCCCCCTCTCTTGATCTCGCTCGCTTCTCTCCTCCCTCCTCTCAATCTCGGTTGCCAGATATACAAATATATATGTATACTAATTACACATATACAATTATTTGACAGATGTACACATACAATTTGACAAATATATATATACAGTTCGCCTCTTTCCTCCCTCTCTCGATCTCGCTCGCCTCTCTCCTCCTCTCTAGGTCACATAACTGAGGTCATATTGTGTAATTATGTAAAATATAGCTATTTGATAATATTAAGTTTCAAGCCTACACTATTTATGAAAGTTATAATATATTATATGCAGCCTCTCACGTATACATACAACAACAAAAGAAACTAAAAAAGGAGAATATTAGTGAGTAATGTCAAATCTCAAGTCAACAAATTGGTACTATTCCAATTCCTTTACACCAAGAAAAGCACCTTCTCATTCAACATTCATTAAAATTCAAACCTTTGAAGGAAGTTGTAACTCACTACTCAATACCAAAATTACAGAGAAATAGTACTACTAACAATAGTTTAAACTATCAAGATAGTATACATACTTACGACTATTCGAAAATATCGGTAAAGCTTAATTCATGATTTCTAATACCTAAGGCAAGTAAACTAGCTACTCTACCTGAATTCCAACTAATTCCACACAACATGATCTTCTGCTAATCAGCTCAATCTAAAGAAAGGAAAGTTGTAGCCTACCTATAGGGTGATCATGCATGCTCCAGCTCACTTAGCTGGAGCTTTTCCCTTCCGAACAACCTCCAAATGTTGTCATGCTATCAAAAAATAGATTTAAAACGGCATTACAATCATTTTGACACTAGATTCATAAGAAACAAAAACAGATCCATTTCCGAGCCTAAAACGGAAAGCGTGGGACCTGCGTTCGGAATCCAAGAATTGGCCCCAAAAGCTGATCCAAAATAGCACTCCCAGTACAATTAACAATTTAGAAACTCAACTCGGGCCAAGAACACCGATAAACAATTACACAACAAGAATCTCAAATTTTTTGGTTGAATTTCAAAAAAAAGGCAGCAGCTACAACCTACATGTGCAAAATTATCAGAATTGGAGTTCCGAAAGCCAAAACCAACCACCTCACGACGATCTTTGCAGAAATTCACCCAAAATAGATTCAAAGGTCACTGGAAACAGATTCCAATAGCTCAAGTTATCGCACCTCAAAGTTTAACCAAAAATCCATTCCGAAAATCATCATATTGAAAGGCAGCAGCTACAGCCTACATGTGCAAAATTATCAAAAATGGAGTTTCGAAAGCCAAAACCAACCACCTCACGACGATCTTTGCAGAAATTCACCCAAAATAGATCCAAAGGTCACTGAAAATAATTCTGATAGCTCAAGTTTTCACACCTCAAAGTTTAATCAAAAATTCATTCCGAAAAATCATCACACAACAGCTTAAAATATAATTTTACCTTATAACAAAGCTTAAAATCAGGTTGCCGACCTCGCCAATGCGTTACTCGTGAAATTTCACATGATTTAGCTTCAAGAATCACTAAATTCACCCCTCAAATCAACTCCCAAAATTCCCACAAGTTCAGCTCAAACCAGCAGCGAAAACACATTTTAACCTCAAGCGGAGTGTGTATGATCGATTCTGACAACGCTACAACGTTCCCCTCAAAAAAAAATTTAACTAGGTTTTTGAATCACTGAATTTGGGCTCAAAATGAGTGAGAAATCCTTCTTGAAAATTCATGCAAGATGTTGTCTTCGTCTAAAGGAACTACAATATATAGGCCACGCAAATGATCTCCGCAATCGTGAAGCACAGAGGAAATGACCTCCGGCATCGTGGAGGGTCCCTACGCGTTTGCGAAGGTTTGCTCAGCTTAGAGGGAAGCCTCCGCGCGAGCGGTAGTGGACGAAGCGGAAGCGAGAGTCCGACATGTGAGTAGAAGGACTGTGCTGATTCTTCCCCACGTCCTGCGGTAACGGTTGAAAAACTAGCCGAACCTCTGCGATTGCGGATAGAGCCCCGTATTTGTAAAGGTCACAAGGATTTGACCTTCGCGATCGCAGCTCTTGGCTTGTATTCGCAAAGGTATGGGTCACCGGCACCGAAAAACCAGCTGAAAAACTAAGTTTTCCAACTCCAAAATTTCCAACGGCATACTTGAAATTTATTCGGCACCCCGTATATGCAAGCAAATTTGACATTTCGAATTTAATGGCGCAGTCAAAATTTCCATACGAATTTAAGCCATTATGACTGATTGTGGGTCCAACTCCCACGATCATTTTTAGCCAATTCCCATCCAGAAATTTGAAATGAGTCCGAAAGCCTCTAGAATCGAACGAAAGGTTGTCCTAAATCAAACTCAACATTCTGGAACTAATCGCGCTGTCAGAATTTTTATTCAGATACGTTTTCCAAGAATGTTGACCAAAGTCAATTGTTAGCTAGGTTTAAAGGTTAAAATGCAAAACTCGGTATAAATTCACACTGAAGGCCTCGATTCTCAAGCCGACCGTGTTTCTAGCCTGATTTGGCCATTTTCAAGTTGTTGGAACTGTCAGAATTTCGTTGCAAGACCGTTTACCCACGTTTTGCACAAAAATATATTTTTCAAGGTATAAGGCCTTCTAAAACATGGAAATGGTGTTATCTTTTTTTCAAGGTATAACGCCTGCTATTAAGAAAACAAAAAAGCTCTTTTATTATCGTGGTGTTGAATAAAAGATATGCAATACATCAAAGTACTCTTTGAATCTTGTGGTCTTAAATATGTTATGTAGGATATAAAGAAAGGAAATGATTTTCTTGTCCTTCATTAAAAAAAGTAGTTTTTTATTCGTAGTACAATGATCTTCAGTTTTACACATAAAAGATCTGAAAGTTATTCTCTTCTATTCGCAGTGTAAAGGAACAAAATATCTTATTTCCTTGTAAGAACTAATAAGTAGAGTGATTTCTTTTTTTAAAACAACTAAGAAATTAAAAAAGACAAATGAATCAAAGGAGTAATAACAACAACATACCTAATGTAACACCACTAGTGGAGTTTGGGACAGATAGTATGTATAGAAACCTTACTCTACAAAGTAGACAAATTATTTCTGATAGACCCGCAGTTCAAATAAAAGCATTATAACGTAGTTCGGGAAAGAAAAAGAAAACAATGGAAATGAAAAAATCAAAACAAATAAACTAAAGAAAGTATGAAAAAATACATCAAGAACAGAACAATCATTAACGCAGTAGTACAGTAACCAAAGTACAAAAAAATAATAAACAGGAGTAACAAAAATGATGATATATTATTATCCAGTTCAGTGTTTTATAGTATACGAAACTAGATATGGGATTCTGTGTGCAGCATAGGCCTAATATATGTTACTTATTTGGGAAAACTATACAATATAAATTTAATGTAAAATTATTACTTTAAATGAACTCAATCCAAATTATTTAACCTTAATAGATTTGTGATTCAAATTATTTACCTTCTTACCCTCACTTTTCCCTTTTTATTTTGCCCATGGCATTATGCTGATGTCAGCACGACGTCAGCATGAATACTATGAAATAATCCTCTGTGATACTCCAATATATATATACACCATTCCAGTATTATATAGAATGAGTTCAATCCTCTATGATACTCTGGCGGTATATTGGAACCCTATTAGTATCATATACGATTATGTTTAATTATTTGTGATATTCCATCGTTTTGAGCACTTTTTTAAGAATTAGAACGATGAAGAGAAAATTATTAAAGTCACAAAACTATTTATTAAACTCTAAATTAGTAGAAAATATATTCTTGTGATACTCCGTCTATGGTATTAATATACCGACGGAGTATCACAAGAATATATTTTCTACTAATTTAGAGTTTAATAAATAGTTTTGTGACTTTAATAATTTTCTCTTCATTATTTTATTTATTAAAAAAAAGAGCTCAAAATTATATGGTACCAATAGGGTATCAATAAACCAATGGAGTATCACAAGAATATATTCTACTAATTTAGAGTTTAATAAATAATTGTATGACTTTAATAATTTTCTCGTAATTGTTCTACTTCTTAAAAAAAACTCAAAACTATATGATACTGATAGGATATCAACATACCAATTGAATATCACAGATAATTAAGCTACAATCCTATACGATACTGATATGGTATCAATATACCGATGAAGTATCACAACGAATATATTTTCTACTAATTTAGAGTTTAATAATTTTTTTAATTGTTTCTTATTTATTTCTTAGAAAAGAAAAACATAATCCTATATGATACCAATAGGGTATCAATATACCACCAGGGTATCACATATGATTGAGTTTATTCTATATAATACAGGCATGGTATATATATATATATATATATATATATATATATATACCGCCGGAGTATCACAAAGTATTATTTCATAGTATTCATGTTGACATCATACTGACATCTACATGACATCATGGGCGAAATAAAAGGAGAAAGTGGAAAAGAAGGTAAATAATTTGGGTCATGAGTCCATTAAGGGTAAATAGTTGTATAACTTACATATATCAAATAGTGTAAAGAAATAATTACAATTTTTCTCTACTTTTACACTATTTATGTAAATCCCTTAAAAGACTGGTAGTCCGGATATTTTTAAGGAAAAAGGGTCAAAATTACCCTTAAACTATTTAAAATGGCTCACATTTACCCTTTAACTATTTTTGGGCTCAAAACCACCCTTACCGTCAAACTATTGGTCCACTTCTACCCTCCACATCCAAAATTCCGTTTGGCCTCACACGTGGCGTCTGATGTGTCATATATTTTGACACATGGATGTCCACATCAGCAATTATTTATTTCCCCCAAATTAAAATGCCCGACCCGTTCAAACCCGACACGACCCATCTAATCTGATAGGTTAAAAGGGATGACCCCTTTTTCGTTCCTGTGTTTCCACCTTCCCGTCCATGTTTTGTTCTTTAATGTCCACTTTCCAGTTCCCACACTACAACACAAAGCATTCATCTATTTGTGTTATTTGTATTCTTTTTACATTTCTTCAAGAAGCTTTCTTCACTTGTAAGATTTCAAAGCAATGTCTGAATCCTCTGGCAATTCACTTGAACCACCGTATGCAAGAAGATGTCATTGTGGACTCAATGCGTTAAATTTGACAGCTTGGACCGATTTGAATGCGGGTAGAAGGTTCTACAAATGTCCAAGACCCAAAGTAAGTTTTAAATTAATTTTCTTGAGTTTTGAATGTTTATATACAAAATTTTATTGGTTAGATTAGTAGTAACTCTTTCTGTAATATATTTCAGAATTGTGATGATCGAATTTATACACTAAATGTAGGTCACTTCATGTGATATTGGGAATGGCAAGACAAATAAGAATTTCCCCGAAGAGCAGTAGCTGTCATAATGGACCTAAAGGGTAAATTGGATGTTATGAAGGTTGAAAGAAACAGATTGAAAATGATTGTCGATGGAATTGAAGTAGCTGAAAAGGACAATTTGAGAAAAAAGATTGAAGAGATGAATTTTGTTTCAGCACAAGAGACTGGAAAAGTTATGATTTTAGAGAAAAAAATCAAAAAGTTGAAAATGATCATTTTCGTTTTGATTCTTTTGTTCATTGTGTTAGTTGTAGGGATCATAAAGTGAAAGTACGTCCTATTTTTTGTTTAGGGGAACTTAATGTATGAAGTGAACGTCTGTTCTCGTTGTAGTACTTACGTTGAAGTTTGTATTTGTTAGTGAAGTTGTAGTACTTGTGTTAAAGTTTGTATTTGTTAGTGAAGTTGTAGTACTTGTGTTGAAGTTTGTATTTGTTAATGAAGTTGTAGTACTTGTGTTGAAGTTTGTATTTGTTAATGAAGTTGTGGTACGTATGTTCAAGTTTGTACTAGTACTTGTGCTGAAGTTTGTATTTGTTAATGAAGTTGTAGTACTTGTGTTGAAGTTGGTATTTGTTAATGAAGTTGTAGTACGTATGTTGAAGTTCGTATTTGATAATGAAGTTATAGTACTTGTATAAGTCTAGAATATTGGGTGAATGAAGAATCACTACTACAAAAGGGTACTTTAGCAATGATTATTTTGTGGCAATAAGCTAATTGCCACTAATGTACACACATGAGGAAAAATATTACCGACTAATTTGTAATAGCCAGTATTAAGTATATCTTTAGCAGCAATCCAAAAGAATAGCCACCTTCATAAGCTAATTATTAACCTAAAATCTTTCCCACCTTCATAAGGAGAATCTCTCACGCATATACAGAACGACCCTAACCTAGTTTGCTAGAACAGCACGTCGACGAGCAAAACAGGTGCAGCAATATGGGGTTAGCTCCGGAATGCCGAATCTGGCCTAAGAGAACTTGTAGAACTTAATTTCGAGTTGAAATAGAGAGTTTAGGTCCAAAGTAGCCTTTATAGTTCTTTAAAGTTGAAAATTTTGACTTTTCTAGCCGTTTTGAGTTCTGAGCATCGGAATTCGATTCTGTCGAATCCATTAGCTCCGGAATGTCGAATCTGGCCTAGGAGAACTTGCAGAACTTAATTTCGAGTTGAAATGGAGAGTTTAGGTCCAAAGTTGGCTTTTTAGTTCTTTAAAGTTGAAAATTTCGACTTTTCTAGCCGTTTTGAGTTCTGAGCATCGGAATTTGATTCTATCGAATCCATTAGCTCCGGAATGCCGAATCTGGCCTAGGAGAACTTGCAGAACTTAATTTCGAGTTGAAATGGAGAGTTTAGGTCCAAAGTTGCCTTTTTAGTTCTTTAAAGTTGAAAATTTTGACTTTTCTAGCCGTTTTGAGTTCTGAGCATCGGAATTCGATTCTGTCGAATCCATTAGCTCCAGAATGCCGAATCTAGCCTAGGAAAACTTGCGGAACTTAATTTCGAGTTGAAATGGAGAGTTTAGGTCCAAAGTTGCCTTTTTAGTTCTTTAAAGTTGAAAATTTCAACTTTACTAGCCGTTTTGAGTTATGAGCGTCGGAATTCGATTCTGTCAAATCCATTAGCTCCGAAATGCCGAATCTGGCCTAGGAGAACTTGCAGAACTTAATTTCGAGTTGAAATGGAGAGTTTAGGTCCAAAGTTGCCTTTTTAGTTCTTTAAAGTTGAAAATTTTGACTTTTCTAGCCATTTTGAATTCTGAGCATCGGAATTCGATTCTGTTGAATCCATTAGTTCCGGAATGCCGAATATAGCCTAGGAAAATTGCAGAACTTAATTTCGAGTTGAAATGGAGAGTTTAGGTCCAAAGTTGGCTTTTTAGTTCTTTAAAGTTGAAAAATTTGACTTTTCTAGCCGTTTTGAGTTCTGAGCGTCGAAATTCGATTCTGTTAAATCCATTAGCTTCGGAATGCCGAATCTAGCCTAGGAGAACTTGCAGAACTTAATTTCGAGTTGAAATGGAGAGTTTAGGTTCAAAGTTGCCTTTTTTTGTTCTTTAAAGTTGAAAATTTCAACTTTTCTAGCCGTTTTGAGTTCTGAGCGTCGGAATTCGATTCTGTCGAAACCATTAGCTCCAAAATGCTGAATCTGGCCTAGGAGCACTTGCAGAACTTAATTTCGAGTTGAAATGGAGAGTTTAGGTCCAAAGTTGCCTTTTTAGTTCTTTAAAGTTGAAAATTTCAACTTTTCTAGCCGTTTTGAGTTCTGAGCATCGGAATTCGATTCTGTCGAATCCATTAGCTCCGGAATGCTGAATATGGTCTAGCAGAACTTGCAGAACTTAATTTCGAGTTGAAATGGAGAGTTTAGGTCCAAAGTTGCCTTTTTAGTTCTTTAAAGTTGAAAATTTCGACTTTTCTAGCCGTTTTGAGTTCTGAGCGCCGGAATTCGATTCTATCGAATCCATTAGCTCCGTAATGCCGAATCTGGCCTAGGAGAACTTGCAGAACTTAATTTCAAGTTGAAATGGAGAGTTTAGGTCCAAAGTTGCCTTTTTAGTTCTTTAAAGTTGAAAATTTCAACTTTTCTAGCCGTTTTGAGTTCTGAGCGTCAGAATTTAATTCTGTCGAATCCATTAGCTCCGGAATGCCGAATCTGGCCTAGGAGAACTTGCGAAACTTAATTTCGAGTTGAAGTGGAGAGTTTAGGTCCAAAGTTGCCTTTTTAGTTCTTTAAAGTTGAAAATTTTGACTTTTCTAGTCGTTTTGAGTTCTGAGAGTCGGAATTCGATTCTGTTGAATCCATTAGCTCCGGAATGCCGAATCTGGCCTAGGAGAACTTGCAGAACTTAATTTCGAGTTGAAATGGAGAGTTTAGGTCCAAAGTTGCCTTTTTAGTTTTTTAAAGTTGAAAATTTTAACTTTTCTAGCCGTTTTGAGTTCTGAGCGTCGGAATTCGATTTTGTCGAATCCATTAGCTCTGGAATGCCGAATCTGGCCTAGGAGAACTTGCAAAACTTAATTTCGAGTTGAAATGGAGAGTTTAGGTCGAAAGTTGCTTTTTTAGTTCTTTAAAGTTGAAAATTTCGACTTTTCTAGCCGTTTTGAGTTCTGAGAGTCGGAATTCGATTCTGTCGAATCCATTAGCTCCGAAATGTCGAATCTGGCCTAGGAGAACTTGCAGAACTTAATTTCGAGTTGAAATGGAGAGTTTAGAAAATCTGGAAAATCTTGAAAATGGAAAATCTGGAAAATGGACTAACCAAAATCTGGAAAATGGAATAACAAAATCTGGAAAATGGAAGCATACAGTAATTTAAATCTGGAAAATGGAAGCATACAGTAAAATGGACTTCATAAAAACTTCATAACTTAACATCAACTTCAACACAAAAACAAAGCATCCAAGAATGTGCAACTGCCAAATTTAAACAAAAACATACAGTAATTTGCAACTACCAGTTTTGATCCAAACTAAACAAAAGCATTCATGAGTTTGTTATGCATCTACCAACTTCAAAAATAAACAAAAGCAACAACTTTTTGTACTATGCATAAAATATCAGATCTGCATTAATCTATTTGCATTTTTTGTCTTCCACTTGCCCGCCATCTTCTCTTTCTCCCTTTCTAGCTAGTTGCTGGTGACAGCTTCTTTTCCTTTCCAAGTGAGCTTAGTGGGTGAGTAAGGCAAATTAGTTGCTTCACTAATTCCAGCATGATCTCCTCTAAATGATATCACTCTATTTCCAGATGCCCTTTGTTGATTCATCCTCATCTTCAATTTTGTGAGATGTTCAGATACAACTTGAGGTCTTGTATCAGGATCACTCTCAGGCTCTCTAGCAGGACCAAATGGTTCATACTGTTGTTCATACAGTCCAGGTGTAGGCATGAAGTGAATTTCTTCTTCTTGTGTTGGTACAGGAGCTGAACTGTTAAAATCATGAACCTCATCTTGAACTTCATCTTCTTCTTCAATTCTGCCCCTTTTTTTGTTCAATGTTGCCTGTTGTTCTTCTATACCAAACTGAAAATTATATGTTTCTTTGTTAAAATTTTAGGGGTACAATCAAAATAACAACAATGAGATATGTAAATAAGTTCTTACCTTGCATGTACTTGCATTGTGAGTTGATAAGCCACACTTACTACATGTCATAATCCTTCCTTTTCTTGAGTGAGCCCACTCTCCTGCCCTTTTAGTTGCAACATCCTTTTCCCTAGTTCTTTTGATTTTTGGTCGTCCAACTGTCTTTACAAGATCAGGTGGATCCATTGCATGTTCTGGCAATACATTCCAGAATTTTTCACCTCTTACAGGTATCAACTTTGCCTTATATGTCAACAAGTAAGCTTCCTTACTATACCACCAATTAATTTCAGTACTTGGTTCTATATTCTAGTACAACATTGCTCTGATGGCATGAGGGCATGGGATGCCAGTTAGCTGCCATGACCTACATGTGCATTTTTTCTCCACCAAGTTCATTGTGTGCCTGTCAACACCTTCAGATTCTTCATACCCAAGATCACCATTGAAATCAACATTACATAACTGAGCTATTTTCATATGAGCAGCGAATAATTTTATGCAATTAGGACTGTAATTAGCAGTCCATGTGCTTGCATTCTGTTCCTTCTCTCTTAATCTGTTCATCACCTTGATTCTTATATCTTCAAGCATTTTCAAGATTGGCTTGCCTCTTGCTTCTAGGATCCAGGAGTTGAAGGACTCTGTGAAATTATTATCTACCATTTGGTTTTTGCATACAGTATCCAAATATGCCCTACACCATCTCTCAGGTGGATATCTAAGCAAATCCTGGGCAGCACTCTTTGACAATGCACCAAGTGCACTCAACTGATCCTTAAAGTCTTCCTCATAAGTACTCCAAGCAGCCCACCAAAGTAGTTTTTTCAGCTCTCCTGACCTAAATCTCTTCATCCAGTTGGCCTCAATATGCCTAACACAATACCTATATTCATTTAAATTGAATGGTTAGTAAACAATTTAAAAGAATACAAAAATAATCAAAGCATATCAAAGTACCTGTGCTGAGACAAAGGAAGGACATTTGCCACTGCATCTAACAGTCCCTGTACATGTTAAATACATAACTATCTAGTTTTCAGTTGTTATAAAGAATGGACATAATGATTAAAATAAGCATAACAAATTTCTTACCTTTTGCATATCTGAGATAAAAGGTGACACTTTCACCACTTCTCAGACTCAATGAATGGCTCAAAAGTTGTAGAAACCATGTCCATGTCCTAGTTGTCTCCTTATCCACTATAGCCCAAGCCAATGGGTAGAAGGAATTCTGACAGTCTTGTCCCACAGCAACCAATAATTGTCCCTTGCATTGACCCTTCAAGAAAGTCCCATCTAATCCAATAGAAGGCCTCAATCCTTCTTTCCATCCCAACTTCAGTACATTGAAACAGATATACATTCTAAGAAACCTTCTTTTACCTTGTTCCAACCCATCTTTTGATAAATTGATCACAACATCACTACCAGGATTGCTCAGCCTAATCTCATTTGCATAAGCCTCTATTCTGTTGAAATCATCTAAGAAGCTGCCTTGCATTTTCTGAAGGGCCATCCTCTTGGCCCTTTTTAACTTTGAGGTATTAACATTCATGTTGAATTGATCTTTCAAGTCTTGTCTCATATCCTTAAGCTTGTACTGAGGATTATTCTGCAACTTATTCTTGAAATACTGTGCTAAAGTACTTGTGCAAGCTCTAGGATTTTTAAATGCATCCTCACAGTTGTGATTTGTTTTCAATGTTTTAATCTTAAAACCTGGACCCTTGCCATCTTTTGAAATAAGAAGGACAAATGGAAAAGCAATCATACATCGATACCTCAATCTGGTTCTGTCACTTTTTTCCACTACTAAAGGTTTGGCATTTGCAAGGGCATACAAATTCACAATTTTTCTTGCCTCATTCAAGTCCTTGAAAGTCATGGAAGGATGAAGTTCCTTGTAATGATTGAGCTTCTCATTTACTTCTCTACTTTTTTGCATCTTAATAATCTCTAATTCCTCAAAGTTATACTCATCATCATCTGACTTTTCATTATCACTTGAACCACTTTCTGACTCAGCATCAGTGCCATATTCACACTCTACTAAAGATGTTTCACTATGGTGAATAATATTTGGGGCAGAAACAGTTTCCTCAAAATCATCAACAGCAAAGAAATGGACCACCTTAAACTGCTCATTTAATAAGGACTGCAGTTTCCTAATACCCTCAGACCCTTCAACTAAGTAAAATTATCCAGTAGGCCCTTTCATAAGTAGTTGCTTCACTAGTAGAAAACCAAAATTTTCTGTATACTCCTCCACTATCTTATCATAGTCTATGTGATCTGAATCCATATCTCTCCTAGTAGCCACATACTTCTTGTCATATACTAGTTGAGGTTTTGTAATCCATTTACCCCCATAATGTAACATAAGGTCAACAGTAAGCTTTTGCATGTTGAACTGTATTAAAAAGACATAAATAAACATAAAAGGCCCTGAAATCAATAAAATAAGGATTCCAAACTAAAAGAAAACAACAAGACTATAATAAATAATGCAGACATAGATAGACATAAGGGACCACCTATCTAAATACAACATAAACATATAGTAAAAGAACAACATAATCTTTGACACCAAATAATAGAGTGCATTAAGAGAACTAGTATTTGTTGCTGCTATTTCCCATAATTGCTTACTAGTTCTGCTACGGGTGGATTCTTTCGACCACAATGCAAAAAGTAAAAGTATGATGCAAATATCTTCAGGAGATAAAGAAAAATTTAATGCGACAGCATAAAAGTTCAATTCTCTGAACTCAAGATGTTTTATTTTCGCAGAAGCTAGCAACTCAGTTGAATGAGTCGAACGAAAAATGCAGCTAATGTAATTTCCTCTCCTCAAGCTGATCTCGACTTTTTGAACATCAAGATCAAAAGAATTCTCTCCATTGGGCAGAAAAATTGAATTCACCAGTCCAATTAGAAAATAGCCCTTAATGTGTTTACATTGTACCCCAAGCTCCTCAACAAAAGGTGAATCATCAAAGGGAATTCACTTATTAAAAGGCAAAACAACATGAATAATACTATTTTATACCACAACTACGATGCACACAACAATCAGACCCACAACTATAATATACACAACAATCAGACCCAACTACAATGCATACAACAATCATACCCAAAATTACATAAAAAGTATTGTTTGAACTCAAATTAAACAAATAATTGTTCGCTACTCCAGTATATCAAAAGATGATCACAAATAAAAAACCCTAACTAAAAATCGTACAAGTAGATGAATTGCTATGAAATCTCCATAGATAAACTAATGAAACTACTAACCTCTTTGAAGAAGATGAATGCTTTGTGTTGTAGTGTGGGAACTGGAAAGTGGACATTAAAGAACAAAACATGGACGGGAAGATGGAAACACAGGAACGAAAAAGGGGTCATCCCTTATAACCTATCAGATTAGATGGGTCGGGTCGGGTTTGAACGGGTCGGGCATTTTAATTTGGGGGAAATAAATAATTGCTGACGTGGACGTCCATGTGTCAAAATATATGACACATCAGACGCCACGTGTGAGGCCAAACGGAATTTTGGATGTGGAGGGTAGAAGTGGACCAATAGTTTGACGGTAAGGGTAGTTTTGAGCCCAAAAATAGTTAAAGGGTAAATGTGAGCCATTTTAAATAGTTTAAGGGTAATTTTGACCCTTTTCCCTATTTTTAATTACTTTAATGTCGGATGCTTTAATTACCAATTCTATAATTCAATTTTTACTTTCATAAATCACACTGCATTAATTAACAATGAAGCTTTCTTTCCTACAGCTTCTCAAATTTAAAAATTCAAAAATTCTTTTCTCTCATACGATTAAATACTAGAATAAAGTATCAAAAAGACTCTTAGCAGCTTGAGGTCGAAGTTTATACATAAAATTGGAATATGGTTTTTTAGCATTTGAGTTCAGAAAAGTTTTTGTTCAAAATTACTAGAAGTAATTACTAAAATAAGTATAAGAGAAGCCATCTATAAAGATTCTGATACAACTTTTTGTAAAAATAATTTGATATATGAATTATAAATTGATTTAGTATGAGATACACTAATAATTAGATTTTCAAGTATTAGAGTTAAGTATCAGGATAATAAATAACTTAAAAAGTACTAAAATAAAGTATCACGAACAATTGATGATCTTTAAGGTATCATTGTTTTCAAGGATCAGTGGTACCAAGTATCTAGTTGCATTAACATTTAGATTTTTAGGTATCAGGACAATAAATAATCTATAAAGTATCACAAACATTGGTGATTTATAAGGTATCATTATTTTCAAGTATCGTTGTTTTCAAATATTAGATACATTAATAATTAAATTTTAAGTATCAGGATAGTAAATAATTCAAAACTACTTAAATAAAGTATCACAAACAATTGATGATTTTTAAGGTATTAGTTTAACATTGATTTGCAAATTTAGTATCATGAAAAGAATAGAGAACTAAAAACTTCTAAAATGATAAAGATATGAATGTACAGTTAAAAAGAAAAAGCAGATGAAGATAAAGTTTAGGATATGGAATGAGAACTGAGAAGCAAATTAGGAAATTGATAACTGCTATTACCTGTTATGATTTTAGGAGAGAAAATAGGAAAATATTGAGGGAACAAAAATAGGAAGAAAATTTTTTTTTTTACTTGTGATTTAAATTTTAAAGTATCCGTAATAGTTGATTTTTAGGAAAAAATAAGGAATTTTTGAAATATTTTGAAAGGGTAAGGATAAATAGTAAATAAAGTAGTGTAGTATGTAATGGAAAAAGTATACAAAATAGACCTAGTGTGAAATCATTTACTCTTAATGGACCTAATTCAAACTATTTATCCTTAGTGGACCCATGACCCAAACTATTTACCTTCTTGCTCCACTTTCCCCTTTTATTTCTCCCTGACGTCGTGTTGATATCATGCTTACATTATCATGAATACTATGAAATAATCCTCTGTGATATTCCGATGATATATATACCATACTGTTATTATATAGAACGAGTTCAATCCTCTGTAATACTCTGGCGGTATATTGATACCCAAGTGATATCATATAAGATTATGTTTTTTTTTAAGAAATAAAAAAAATTAAACTCTAAATTAGTAGAAAATATATTCATTGTGATACTTCGTCGATATATTTATACCATATCAGTATCATATAGGACTAGAAAATTATTAAAGTTACAAAATTATTTATTAATTCTAAATTAGTAGAAAATATATTCTTGTGATATTCTGTCGGTATATTGATACCCCAGAAGTATCATATAATTTTGAGCTCTTTTTTTAATAAATAAAATAATTAAGAGAAAACTATTAAAGTTACAAACTTACTTATTAAATTCTAAATTAGTAGAAAATGTATTCTTTGTGATACTCTATCCGTATATTGATACCATACCGATATCATATAGGACTGAGTTTAATCATCTGCGATACATTGCCTATATATACTCTATTGGTACATCATACAACTGATGTCACAGCGCGAATTTTCGTAGTAGGTGGCAAATTTTAATAGTAGAGGTGCATAAAATGTAAAGGGGTATGTGGATGTAAATAATTTGCTTCAAAAGGGCATAAGCTTAGTTTTCCCTGTTGTAATTATTCTTAAATAGTTTAGGTTGGATCTATCAAGGGTAAATAATTTCACAGTAGGTCTATTTTGTATAGTTTTTCCTAATTTAAATTGGGATAGAGAGAGAGCAATATATATTAATCGAAAATTGCATTCTATTTATGTCACATAAATTCAGGAAAAAAAGTTAAAGAAAATATATTGGGGGAGAAAATTAACATATATTGCACTCGTGATAGCACAGACACTCAGTTGAATCAATTTTTTTAATATGTTTTCTTAGATATTTTGAGTTTTAATTACGTAATTTTTAATTAATGTATGTTCTCTATCACAATTTATGTGATACTGATCAAATTTTGATAATCAGCCAAGTGTTTTATATATCTTTTATATTTTAAAGTTGTTATTATTGTGATTTATTGTATCATCATATCATATTTTATACTCTGCTAAAAATTAGAAATTTCAAAGTACAAAATTAGATTACTATTTTAGAATAATCCTAAGAAAGGCAATAGAGTAACAGATTGCATTTTACATTTTTATAATTAAATGATCACACATTAGTTGCTACAGTAGTCAAACAATCAAACCTTTTAGAAGGAAGCTTCAGTAGTCTATCTTACATGGCCACTAAAAATATTACACTTAATATTAAATTACATAAACACTCTCTTATTCTCTCAGAGGTCGTTTGGTGTAAAGAATAATATTAAATAGTTCTGGAATTAAATTATAGTGCCACTTAATTTATTGTTTATTGACATCTTCGGAATAACTTATCTCCAAATCAATAATTAGTAACCGCAAAAGTTATTCCTCTCCTTGGGTGGTATAGTAATCTCAGAAAAACTTATCCCGAAATAAAGTAGGTAAATGATAAATATATCTTTTTAAACTCTTTTTATACACTTTTCACATTCATAAAGGAAATTTTTGTAAATAAATAATTTGTTCTTAAATTTATATAATGCATATTATTTCGAATGCAACAAACTAAGCCTCAATAAGGAATAATCTCATTATAACTTACCTCATTATAACTAACCTCATCAAAACTTATCTCATCGTTACTAATCTCATCATAACTTGTATTCAAACCAAACAACTCCTTAATATAGAAGCAAGAAATGTCTATTTTGTCAATTAGCCTATTTCTTGCATATACCAATTGAAGTATTTTAATAAATTTTTCAAGCAAACTAACTTTACCGCCAAACCCTAGTTTACTCGATTTTGGATGATGAAGTCAACATTCAGCTTCAACATGACACTCTACTTTGCTATTTCTTTTTCTTGGTCAACAGTGGAAACTAGGACAATTTGTGCACACCTCAACTATTATACCGAGCAGCAATTACCTCCTAAACATGGGTACAAAGTAAATGCTTAACCAACTGAGAAAAAAATTACCTTGATGCACGAAGGTATACTTTAGTAGATTGACCTTATTGACGTTACCTAGAGATGAACTTTGCTTTACATTACCAGTAGGGGTATACAAAAATCGAACCGATCAACAAATCGAAATGATGAAAACGTTATTTTTTTTTTGTTATTACGTTATCGAGTTTTTAATGGTTTTTGAAAAAAATTATTGGGTTATCAGTTTGATATTGATTTTTACTATTGGATTATTGGGTAAACCCATAACCCAATAAGATTATAATAATTTACTATTTTACCCCTTCATAAATATTAAACATTAGTAATTTGATAGTAATAGGACATTGTAATAGTACTTTACCTATTTTAATCTTTATAGAGTGACTAGTTATCCACTTTAATATTTTAATTTGTAATTAACTAATTATAACTTGTGCAAGTTTGTAAACGTAGTCTTCGCACTCTATTTGCTTTTATTAATACAAATTCTTTTGAACTAGATCAAAAGGATCAGTCATCCTAAAATTCGAATTCATTTTCTTGGCAAATATTCACTTGTAGCATACCATATTTCAATAATAGATTGACGTAATTTTTCTACCGCGTGTACATTCCCATAATGATGGTATTTTTCCAAACTCAAACTTTGTTGTTCAGAATCTTGAACTAGCGGGTAAATCAAAAATTGATCAGTTAAGGACTTAAAATCGATAAACCAAAAATCGATAAAAATTATTTATTGATTTGTTCTTGATTTAGCATATTTAAAAATCGAAAACCAATAAACCGAACTGATAATGTATAAGACTAAACCGAACTGATGCACACCCCTAATTACCGGACAAAAGGTGTAAACTCTTCTACTAATTGGAGCAAGATATATGTGTACATACAAGGAAGAATTGCACTTCATGCAAAAATAAATACATCTTTAAATCAAGTCGCAATCGACAAGACAACTACCTCTATTAAATGAATATGGCATGAGTATGAACATCTCTGCATTGCAGTATTTACCATACATGCATAGCATGTGTATATTCCTCCTTTAAACAACAGAGAATATATTCAATAGCAAAGGATCCATGAACAGATTTTGTTGCTATGCACTAGTCCAAGTAAAAGAGAGTAACAATCTTCCTAAGATTCTTGGCTTCTTGACATGTTTCCATAAGCAATCTGCTATCATGAAAGGCAAAGCAAATAACTTGCTGCACTTGGGAAATGATGTCCATGTTACACAGCCTACATCAGGATATCAAATTCAGATAAACCAATCATGGTAATAAAGTACCTTAACTCGATTCAAACGGGATCAACCACTGGTTAGAATCACCATAGATGCAGCAACAGGGAAATAAGACACATACAGCTTGAAACAATTACTACAAAAAGAGAGTGAGGTTTAGGGAGGGTAGAGTGCACATAGACCTTACACCTAACTCAGAGGTAGACCCTTGGGTCCCCCAAAAAAAAAAAATCCAAAGCAGTCCAGAAAAAGAAGTACAAGAAACAACCGATAATAACAAAAACAACAAAATAAACTTTTTAATAGTACTCAACAAAATAACAGGATAATCAAAATACAAGAAATAACAGATAGTACAAGAAACGGCGAGAAATACTGTGAGTACTAGTATGGACAAACAAGAAGACAATGAAGTATGATATAAAAAGCACATTCAGAACTAGTTCCACTTTTAAGAAAATTATGAAGGAGAACATCTATAATACAACTATGTTATGAAGGATGATGATGTGTTATTTCCGCACATCACTTCTATACAGTTCTGAACAAAGTCAGGGAACTTCAGATCATAGAAAGCAGTTTCTGCCAAGAAATGAATACAACTTAACTATAACATGGAAGAATTAACTATTGAAGACCTATAGACAATTGGAAAGTATACAAAAAATCAGATGTTCATGTTTCCCTGCTAAAACATATAAAAGAACTAGTTCAACTTGAAATGGAGATTATATATCCAATTCATTCAAAAGGGATGCTCTTTTCGTACCTGCTAGCTTCTAGCAGTGAGAGATGGTCATTGTGGGGTTTCTCTATCACATGTTTCACCTGCAAATCCAAGAACGTCAACGTTATGATACTGTGTGGAAGCACTGCTAACTACTGTTCTATTGTTGCAATTCACAATGGGTGGACATCAATTTGAAGATTGAATTCTTCTTAATAAGTTATAAACGGCTTATGGGGACCAAATGCAGCCCATACATTCAATCAGAAGTAATTATAAAGTAGTTGTTTGAAGCAAAGAAGCCTTCGTTCCTTCTCTCTTGAAACTTGGAATCCGTCGGGAGTCATATTAGCAAGGCATCTTAAATATACATGTTACCTTCTTATTCAAAACACAAAAATTAGAAAAGACAATAATTTCCAAACTCCATCTTTCAGATTGTTAAAATGGCATCTAAGCCCCCAACCTTGTCAAAAACTTCTTGGTATCCAGTACTCATGTCCACCAAAAGAGCAAAGTGCATTTTAATTTTCAGAATTTAATCACTGTGAAGCCATTTGATGACAAATCTTAATTGAGGGTTATACAGATGCATAACTTGCTTCAGTGGAAGTTTGAACCTAGAGAAATTTCAATTCAACTGGATTTTGAGCTCAAATAAGAATGTGGTAAACTTACATACTGTGTTCGCTTTATATGGAAAAGGATGCAACTAAACATTTAAAGTCTAGCATTCAACTTATAATGACAAGAGAAACATCAATCACTCAACACAAATGAGGAGGATAAATTTACTGTTTACAGACCTTCATAGGTCCTTGACATATAGAAACCTTAGTTACACTCGTAGAATTAGTTCTACAGTAAAGAATGCTATGAAAATTTTGGAGTGGAAAAGCATGTCAGATGGTATCCCTATAGAGGCCTGGAAGCTCTTGAACTGGTTATAGTAATATGGCAACCAAAATTATAAATGTACATAAAAAGTGGAAAGTCACCACATAATTAGAAATAGTACCTTCATACTAATTATACTTCCTTTTAATTCATTTTATGTGTAAATATTTGACTGGGGACAGCATATAAGAAAGAAAAGCTTTTAAAACTTGCGATCGCAAACATGCCATGACATATGCGTGGCTATAAAAGGATTCCATTGAAAGTAACATTAGATGTTTAAAGTGAAACTGTTTCTAAATATACAAAGGTCTTATTTTTTTAATAGACTAAAATGAAAAGGATATCACATAAAATGGAATAGAGAGAGCAAGAACAAAGAAGATGTTCAAAGTTTTGCAAACTGTCATGGTATCAAACCTATGTGTCCAACTAGAAAAAGTGATAAGAGCGTAGATATAGAGACAATAGGAAGGGTGATAGATAGATAGTTTTGATATTGCCTGGTAGATCCACAAGAAACTAGTTTTTTTATATCAGGGAGATGAAAACTTATAGAGGAAAAAAGAAGGATCTTCAAATGATATTAGCATCAAGAATTGCTTGTTAATGGATGTTTGAGAAGAAAGAAATTCATATATAATTTCATAAAACATGTGTACAGAAGAGCAGTCACAAGTATAAGATCAATATAGGGAAATAGAAGGAGTTTACCATTACTGTAGTTTGTATACTAGGGACTTGGCTCAAATCTATACTTCTTTACCTAAATAGGATGAGGGAACCAATAATATGAAGGATAAGATTCCACAGTGAAATGCTGTTCACATATGATGTTGAGTCAATGGAAGAAACTAGAGAGAAACTCAACCAAAAGTTGGAATTATCAAGAAGCACTCTAAAGAGAAAGGTTCTTAGGATAACTAAAAGTAAGAGATGGGTGTAGGTTCTCTTTGATTGATATACGGCTTGTATGCAGGGTTCTCCAGAATTCTAAATCAGCAGAAAAGGGCCACCGTGGCTGAAGTTTGGTTAGGACAGAGGTGGAACTTGAGTTTTAGAAGACCTTTCAATGACTAGGAGATCTTTACTTGAGTTCTACAGCAAGTTGGAGTAATTCATAGGAACCTCTAATGACCAAGATGAATTGGAATGGCAGGGCCATGGTCAAGGCAGATTCTATGTGAAAGGGGCCTACCAAAAAGCTTAATCCTTATGACAATCAGATTGATGACTGACCTTGGAGGCTTATCTGGAAAGTTAAAACTCCTTATAATCTCCTGTCTTACTTAGCTTTTGACTGAACACGCTGTGTTAACTCAAGAAAATCTCATGAAAAGAGGGGCCCATGTAAGCCTTAGGTGTTTCTTACGTGAAGAACAGACAGAGATAGTGACTCACTTATTTCTACACTGCAGGATTACTACCTATCTACTTTGGAAAATCTTCATAAATATGAAGGGTCTGAGCTGGGTGATGCCAAGAAAAATAGCTCAGACCTGATGCAGCTATGCTAATATTTCTGACCACAAGAACGGATGGAAAATGATACCAGCTTGCATTGGTGGTCTGTTTGGAGAGCAAGAAACCTCAGGTGTTCCCAGAACAACATCCAGAAGGTGAAGATGAATTGTTAGTGTTGTTTAATTTTTGGTGCAAACAGGAGTACATGGAAGATCTAGAATCAGTTATAGATGCCGTAAAATCCTTGTAAGTTTTTGTTTAAAGGGTCGAAGATCTTCCCGATACGCTACCTCAATTGTAATTAGGAAACCTGTAACTTGTTGTGGCAGGTTTCCGTGTTTTGTTGGAAATAGAATGCAAGTGTTACCTTCTCCAAAAAAAAAAAAACTTCTTTGTAATTTTTGAGAAGGTAACACTTGCATTCTATTTCCAACAAAACACGGAAACCTGCCACAACAAGTTACAGGTTTCGTAATTACAATTGAGGTAGAGTATCGAGAAGATCTTCGACCATTTAAACAAAAACTTACAAGGATTTTACGGCATCTATAACGGATTCTAGTTCTACCCTATACTCCTGTTTACACCAAAAATGAAACAACACTAAACAATTCATCTTCATCTTCTAGATGTTGTTTTCCTTGTTCTGGTAGCCTCTGAGGTTTCTTTCTGTCCAAACAAACCACCAGATGCAGGCTGATATCATTTTCCATCTGTCCTTGTGATAAAAAATATTGGCATAGCTGCTCCAGATCTTCAGGGCCTGCTCTATTTTCCTTGGCATCACCCAATTCAGTCCCTTCATGTCTGTAAAGATTTTCCAAATTTGATTGGTAATCCTGCAGTGTAAAAATAAGTGTGTAACTGTCTCGGCCTCTTCTTCACATAGGAAACACCTCGAACGTAGGTGGAACCCTCTCTTCATGAGGTTTTCTTGAGTTAACACAACTTGTTTTAGCCAAAAGCCACGTTAGGCAGGAAACCTTACAAGGAATTTTGACTTTCCATATAAGCTTCTAAGGCCAGTCATCGACCTGATTGCTGTAAGAATTAAACTTTTTGTAGGCCCCTCGTACACTGAATCTGCCTTAACCATGACCCTGCCATTCCAGTCTATCTTGATGATTGAAGGTTCCTTTGAAATGCTCCAACTTGCTGAAGAATTCAACTAGCCTTGAAATCCCGTGGTCATTGGAAGGTCTTCTAAAACTCAAATTCCATCCCTGTCCTGACCAAACATCAGCCACTATTGCCCTTTTCTGCTGGTTTAGGGTGTATATGTTATCAAAAGTATCCTTAAGGGGCACTTGCGGGAAACTCCTTGTCGAGGGCCTGTGCATACCTGGGATTAGTCAAGGCTCAAAGAAACTCAGACACCCGGTGCAAATAAAAAAAAAAGGAGTCTTGTTCCAACCAGATGTTTTCCCAAAAGGAAACCCTCTTGCCATCTTCAATTCTGAAGCTGCAGTTTTCTCTTAGCCTTGGCCACAAATTTTTGATGGACCTACAAAGGCTGCTCCCATAAGTACTAGTGACCATTTTGGTGGTCCAATGATCTTCCATTTCATATTTCGACTGAATTAATTCTTTCCACAATGCCAGTTCACCAGGTGCAAGCCTCCAAAGCCACTTCATCATATGACATTGATTCTGTGTTTTTAAGTACCTAACCCCCAAACCCCTTTCTGTTTGTCTCCAATTAGAACATCCACTTAAACAAGTAGAATTACTTGGTTTCACTATTTCCTTCCCAAAGGAAATTTCTTCTTAGAACATCAAGCCTCTCAATGACCCCATTCGGGATTGGAAAAAGGGACATGATATATGTACGCATTGCATCCACGACACTATTGATTAGAATAAGTCTTCCTCCCATAGAAAAGTATTGACTTTTCCAGTTCACCAACCTTTTCTCGCACTTCTCTACCACCCCATTCCATATATCAACAGACCTGATTTTAGATCCCAGTGGCATGCCTACATAAATAATTGGTAGTTTCCCTGTTTTTCCACCAAGTATCCTAGCCAAGGGGCCTAATTTGGAACCTCATTAACTGGGTATAAAAAGCTCTTATTCCAATTGATGCGTAGCCCTGAAATTGCTTCAAATAGAACAAAAATGACCCTTAGGATCATGAGATGATTCCTGTTGGCCTCACAAAAGATTAGTGTGTCGTCAGCATACTGCAGATGTGTAATCTCCATGGCAGATCCTTCCCTATATTGAAGCTCTAAAACCCTTCAGGCAACTATTTCCTAGCGCATTTTTCAGCATTTCATTCGGACTCTCCATGACAATAATGAAGAGGAAAGGAGATAGGGGGTCTCTTTGTCTTGAATTTCTCCTAGAAGAGAAGAAACCTGTCGGAGTACCGTTGATAAGGATAGAAAATTTAACTATGCTTACACAGAACTTCATCCATCTGCCTCCAAATCCTCTTTTTGAAAGGGTTTCCAGCAAATCAAATCTATAACTAACTCTTTTTGGAGGCAGCCAACATACCCTTAATGCTGAAGAATACAAACTTACTAGTTTAAAAAGAAAATCCAGTTCGAGTGATCATAAGCTTTCTGTATGTCTAGGTTGCAGAGAATGTCAGACAAAGTGCTTCTAACTCTAGAATCCACTAGTTCATTTGCCATAAGGATGGCATACATTATTTGTCTTCCTTTGATGAAAGTCAATTGTTGGTGCCCACTAATTTGTGAATCACCTTTTTAAGCCTCTCAGTTAGAATTTTGGAGATGATCTTGTAGACTCTGCTGATCAAGATGATAAGTCTAAAATGTTCAACTCCTTTGCCCCCATCTTTTTAGGAATCAAAGCAACATAGGTAGGATTGAAGCTCTCCTCAAAAACACATCTTTCATAAAAGTTCCTGCTTTAACTTATTACTTCCCCCTTAATTACTTCCCAACAATGGACAAAAAAGGCCATGGTATATCCATCAAGACCAAGAGCTTTGTCTCCTGCACAGAGTTTCACACAATCTCATATCTCCCCTTTCTCGAATACTTTTTGTAACATTTGGTTGTCCTCATCAGTAATCACGTGATCTACCCTGCATCCACCAGATGATCTCCATTCAATCTCAATATATAGCCTTTGGAAGAAATCCACAATTTCCTTCTTTATAACTTCTGGATCTTTGGTTGCTTCCCCCTCCACCATTAGTTCATCAATATTGTCATATCTCCTGTGAACATTTGCTGATTTGTGAAAAAACTTGGTGTTGTTGTCTCCCTGTTTCAGCCAATTCACTCTCGATCTTTGTCTCCAGGCTATTTCCTCAAATTTAGCTATGTTTTCAAACTCTACAAGGAGTTCTGCCTTTGATTCTAACTCTTCTTCTCTCAGTGCTCTTTGGTCCTGGACCACTTCCAATTCTGCCAGTTGGTTCAAAATGCTCTGTTTCTGGATTGCTAAATTCCCATGAGAAGTTTTGCCCAATTCCTTCAATTTTACCTTTAAAGCTTTCAGTTTAAAAGCCAAGATAAAGTCTGGCCTCCCTTCACAGACAATGGAGTGCCACCACCCCATAACTCTATCCATAAAACCTTCTATTTGCAACCACCAATTTTCGAATTTGAAATAAGATTTTCTAGGTTCCCAGTTCCCGCTTTGAAGCATTATGGGAGTGTGATAAGAGGCTACCTTATTCAGAACAGTCTTCTTTATGCTCCTAAATTCCTCATTCCATTCATTAAAAAACCTATCAAGCCTAGCTGCAACATCATGTAATTGCCCCCTACTAGATGTGGATCTTGAAATCCCATGTCCTTTATGAAATCAGACAAATCATACATTGCTTTTGTGATTCTAGAGCAATTCTTCTTTTCTGAGGGAAATCTGACAGTGTTGAATTCCCCACATACAACCCAAGGACCATCGAACAGTCCTCTAGCTAAGCCTACTTTCCACCATACTTCTTCCTTTTCTTGTCTCTTATTTGGAGCATATACACCTGTTAGGAGCCAAGTGAGGTCTTGATTCTTACCTATGAACTTATAGGTTAGAGAATAGGCCCCCAAACTACTTAGTTCTCCTTTCCAAACTCTTTCATCCCATAGCATTCAGATACCTCCCCTTGACCCACTAGCTTCCATCTGTGTGAATCTGACCCCTTTGTTATCCCACAATTCTTTTACCAAATCCTTGATATCTCCTCGAATTTTCATCTCCTGGAAGCAATAGACATCGACTTTCCATCCACGAATTAAATTTTTGATAATGCACCTTTTGCTTGTTTGATTCAAGCCTCTCACATTCCATGATACAATAGAAATGGTCATTGATCAAGGTTCAATGTTATAACTCCCTCTGCTTCTAGTACCATTGCTCCAAAAATTGCTCCCACAATCGAGCCTCTTCAGTTCTTTGGATCTCTTTGCCACCGAAGTTTTTTTCTTGTTCGCGCCTTCCTGCATGTTGCTTTCTCTCATACTGTCTATCTTCAAGAAAAGTGTGGTTGCTTCCTCTCCGCAATCCTTGATGTCAATGCCAAATTCTTTGGTGTGTTTGAGGATATTCTGATGATGTAGTGGTAAGATCTGCGTACATTCTATCCTCCGCAGACCGCACTTGTGGGATTCCACTGGGTATGTTGTTGTTGCATCTTCGATTGTCGTCAGATAGGAGATGTCCTCTCCAATTCTCACCTGAGTGACCTCTTGCATAGCGCACTCTAATCTGGGGTTCAAGTGATTTTAACTAGACTTGCTCCCTCTTCTTGGCTCTTTTCTAGAGCATCCTCTTCCCCAATCTCCTTCCATTCATGCTCTGTTCTTTCTCCTCCTTCGCAATTTAGAGCTATGATGGACTTCATTGAAACCGCTTCAAGTTCAGCTGCAATAGGGTCCACTGAAAGAGAGGAAGGTTCATTCACACGCCCAATTGAAACAAATTGGACCAGTAGATCCAAGCCCACATTTTCCTTTTTCTCAGAAGGCGTATTCTTTTCAAAAGAGATGTGAATAGGGGCCCCAATCTCACGTGTCTTATCACGTGCTGGAATAGCTGGCCAATTCAAAATGGTTGGGTTATGAGAAGAACCCACGTGCCCTGACACCTCTGTGACACCTGAAAGACTATCTCCTCGTAGTCTGTCGGTTCTTTCCTCAGACTGCAGGTTCTTTGAAGGAACTTTGCAGCTATCCTCGGTGACCACCCTCATCGGCATCTCCACCCAAATCGGCACTTTGAAGGTCAAACCTTTGTGGGTCAATTCAACCGACTTCGGAATAGCGTCGCGATCTCCTCTCACCTTTTGTCCTTGCCCATTTGAGGTGATTTTACAGTATTGTTTCTTTTTCAGTTTTGATCCAACCTCCGCATAAGTTTCTGATCTCACAGAAAACTTTTTGAGACGTTGAAGGGGCAATCCAACGACTTTGATCCAGACCCGCTCCAGCCTATCGCAGGTGGAAGTTGAAGTTAGCAACCACCACTACGTGTTGAATTTGTGGGATTTCCAAAACCACTTTCCTCTTACAATGTGATCAGCAACCGTTTTGTTGGGGAACTCAAAGAGGAAGCGATTTTGGCCTAAGTCATAGATATTGATACCATGCTTATGTTTCCATGTGTTTGCCACCCACTGCCGTATCTCTGATAGAGGAGCATCAGATATCTCCTCCGGAGGACTTCCGATCACACTTCTTGCTAGAGTATCATTCTGAGTTATTGATGTTGTATTTGCAATAACCAATTTCTTCCCTTGTTGAATCTTAGCGGCATCTATTTCTCTTGTGGACCACTTGTTGTTTTTGACAACATCTGAATATGAGAGGCCCTCCTCTCTTTCCCTGAGCACCATCTTAACTGCCTTTTGGGCCTTAGCATTTATTGATCTCTTTGTTTTGGTGGCTATGTCTAACCACCTGAATTTAAAGACCACTCAGGAATGATAATAACGGCTCTCCTTTTACTCTCCATATTAAGGACTCTCCTTTTGCTCTCCATATTAAGGATGTTTGTTGTACTTCCTAGAGCAGAATATCTCCGAGAACTGATCCCGAAACTTCCGCCTGTGCACTGAGTTTCCTTGCCCTTTCGATGCTTCTTTCAGTGGGTAAGCTAGCCACTCCATTGTCTTCTAACTAATACTCATTCAGGTTATCACGTTGCAGCCTCATTCTACCCAATCATACCATATTTCTCCTATACTCTGGTAATATTATACGATTTGAATCCTAAAGCAAAATAAATAGTATCGTCCCCCATGTTTGAGGCAAGTAACAAGGTAGTACAAGAAATAGATGGTGGTGGGGTTTCCAGTGATGAGAGATTTCCGGGGATGATTTTCAGTGAAAAGATGGGGAACTTCCGGTAAGAGACGCCAGAAAAGAGACTAGAAAGGGTGTTTCTCCTTCCTAGGAATTAGTAAACCTGTAACTAGTAGTGGCAGGTTTTGGAGTTTTATTGGAAATAGAATCAAGTTGTTAATTTCTCAAAAAAAAAAAAACTAAAAGTAACGCATAATATATATGCCGCAAGTTTAGCTCCCCATAAGAATAACAAAGGTATAGTAAAACTAAACAGAATTATGATGCATAACTGTAGACAATTCAAATATTTAAGCCCAGCCTTCCAAGAAATAGCATGATATAAAAGATGTAACACACAAAATTAGAAGATAATAGCTAAAATAAACAATTGCTTACTTATAGAGCTGAGAGCATGGTGGAAACTACCCAACAGTGTAAAAGGTACTATCTACGTAACAGTTGTAAGAACAGAAATATTAGCACTCAATACATCCACCAGATGAATATTGTACAATGCCTATGTTAAAATGGACGCGGTCACAAAAGATTGAACAAGATTACAAATGATTACATCAAACAAAGGGGCTAGCACACACAAAAGATAAAAATGTGAGAATGCAACATGAGGAGATTTGGCCGTGTCTTATGTAAGCCTCCACAAGCATCGGTTCATGAGTGTAACACTATGATGAACAAAGATGATAAAGAGGATGAGTTAGACCTAAAATGAAAATCATACGGAGAAGTTGTCTCAGAGACCTATAATCTTTTAAAAAATGTGGATTTAGCTAAGAACATAATATAGTGAATTCAAATGATACATACATATAATACCAACTAGTTGGGACAAACAACAACAACATACCCAGTTGAATCCCATAAGTAGGGTCTGGGGAGGGTAGAATGTACGCAAGTTGGGACAACAATTCACTTATGCTATATCTAAAGATTCCAAATGGAAACTTGTGCATATGTGTAGTAATAAGGGTGTGAGTTAGAGAAATAGCTTTAGGCTCTAGAGAACCCTGATTTTCCTTTAAAGTTGAATCACATAATATTTGAATGAAATGGACTTGAGAAAGAGTCGAATGGTAACTAATGATACATTAACTGATCCCAACTAGTTTAGAACTAAGGTGTTGGTTGTATGGTGAATATATGAAATTAGCTCCACCAATCAATAAGTAGGAAATTAGCTCTTACAACTCTCCTTATTCATCTTTCTTAGTAATATAAAGGAGTACAAGTACATTTTATAAATTAGAAGACCTAATGATAAATGGTGTCGCAGCTATGTTCTACTAATTTTAGCAGTTCCAATTTGTACTTAAATAAAATAAGTACATACAACTGCAGTTCGAGTCAGTTTAAGAAGATGTTGTTGTATGCCCATCAACTTTTAGGTCAATGTTGTGAAAGGCGATTACCTTGTCGGCAATGGCGAGAGGCGAGCCAAGGCGACCCCTCATCGCTTTTTAGCTTTATAACGAGGCGATCTTCAAAAGGCGACACCATAGCGACAATGGCAAGAAAGCCAAGAGGTGACAAAGGCAAGAAAGGCATCGCCTTTTGTATTTTCTTAAAAGAAAAACGACTAATTTAGGGTGTTTTAAAAGTTAAAAAGTAATTTTAGGGTTTTCTTTCCAAATTTGCACAGTTGCGCTATTAAACTTAGACTGCAACTCCAACCAAATGACTTGACTAGACTTCTCCAGCGACCCACCAAACTTTTATGGAGACTCCAAAGTCCAACAAATACATATTTCTTCTTTTCTTATTCAAATTTCATCTTCTTGTCCTTTTTCTCCTTCTTCGGCCTTTTGAGTTTCTTCTAACTCTATTTTTTTTTCTTACTATTGACTTTGGTTTAGTTTTATTCTCATTCAAGTTCTAGACTTCTAGTATCTACTATCCATTTTTAGTTTTTGAATTGGAATATTTGCTAATATGTTATTGAGATTGAAATTTTGATTATTTATATATGCAATTAAATATTTTAATTTTTGTTATTAATTGATGTCGTACTTCAAAAAGGCGAGAGCCTCACCCCTCGCATTGCCTTGTGGCGAGGCAGATCCTTGGCGCCTTTTGTTGCCCATCCTCGTCCAAAACACTAATTCAGGTTAACACCTTCAGTAATTTAGCCTCTGAAATAAAATATTCCAAGAGATGTTGACTCCAAATGTTTCAGTATATAACAATTTGATTATTAAACAGTGCATGTAGTCATAGAGAAGATCAGATGTTACAGCTTTCACGAATGATGCCTTTACTTAAGAAAGGATTACGCAAGAGGAGGGAGACTTATTTTCTGGGATAAGTATGAAGCAATGAATATCTAAAGGAAATGTTCTCTCTTCTCCATATCCAACAATTTAAACCAAAAAAGCATAAAAAGAGGAAGATGCTTTCAAAGATAATTAAATCCAGGAGACAATGACTCTGGGTATTCATAACAGGGGAAGAGAGAAGGAAAAGCATTCAATGAGGAACAACATAGATAATATATCCTTTTTCGCAAATTGTTTGGAGATACCAGCAATGACAGTTCTTTTTTTTTAATGGTAAGATAACAAAAGTGATGTTTCTGACATAATGAAGCGCAATTTTATGAATAGATGCAGCCAAAAAGAATGTAAATGCATTTACTTTAGACAATAACTCCTGACTTTCAGGAGGTTGTTTCTCCAAGCTCTGCGGCAATATCACAGTAAGCAGCTCCGGTTTCTCAGCACGAAGAGCACCTCTTATGACAGCAGCATTGGTGCCTGCTGCTCCAGAAGTAAAGATGTGATTTTTCTGGAAAAAGAAGAAGTTGAAGAAACATTGAAAAGCTTGAAGTCATTAATTCACTATCTCCTTCAACTACAGCAAGAGAACCATACCGTAATGACCAAGGCGTAGCTTAGAATCTCAATAAGTTCCTGGTGCATAAATCCCATGTTTCGTGTCCCAAAAAAGCCAATATTTCTTGGGCCTTGTTGTTGAATAGCTAACAGTTCCTGAAAACATGAAGGGAGCAATATCTCTTCTTTACATTCACAGACCATTAAAACATCAGGAACATTAAACTAGTCAATTTTGTTGGCTTAAAGTGACACTTGAATTGGCCTGCCAAATAGCTTTAGATTGCTTGCCAACAACAATTTGACCAATAACTTCTTTCTCATAATCTAAAGAGATATCAGCCTCGGGTTTTCAATGCAGTTTCAGCAGACCACCTAACAAAAAAGAATGGCTCATAGATGGCTACCCAAGAAGCTCCTTCGCGAGGTTACATATACCAGAGGTTGAGTTACTCACGAATTCGCAAAATTAAGGAGTCCAATCTAAAATTTCGATCCATCACAACAAAGGCATAATAACCCAACCACAATTAGACGTAACTAGTAATTTAGTTTAAAATTACTTGCGCTTTGATCTGATACATATTCATTTACTTCGATGTTAAATGTCAAGTGGAAGATAATTACTCAAACAATATCCAAGTGGACTAATTGCAGGTAATAAATATCCAAAGGAGGATGATATAACAAGCAATATACTCTTAAAATCTCATCGCAGTTTCAACTGATACAAGTATTCCCTCCATTCCAATATAAATGAATTTCTGAGCACATTTTTAGTAGTCCAAAATGAATGAATTTTTCAAAGTCCAAAGATGTATTAATTGGTTTTTTCCAAAATTGGCCTTCTCTTTAATGGGTTATTCATTGACTATCTCTAGGTTTAAGAAAAGTTTGGAAGGAAGCAAAAGGGTGATATTAAAAAATTACTTTTTAATTAATGCCTTTAATTAACTTTCTTAAGGGGAGTGTCGTATCTCAAAAATTCATTTGTTTTGGAATGGAGGGAATATAATACGTCCTTAATCAAAGAGTGAAGGACCAGATCGAACCTGCAGATAGTCCACATCCGGAACTGGTTTATACTCTGATACCAAAACTGATCCTGAGCCTTCAACAACAGTTTGAGCTTGAGTTGGAATCTGAGAGCTGAGTTCTTCATCAGAACCAAACATCTGTATGGCAAAATCATCTTCATTCCTCAAATTATCATTGCTGCAATATCTTTCAGCATCTCCATCTGGCCACTATACCAGCACACAGAAAAGAGAGGCCCCTGGCAGTAAATCATAAGTGAAAACCAACTGATGCATGAAAATGCATAATTATGAGAGCCTCTAGTTTGTGTGGTTGGCAGTTACTGAAAGTTTATGCAGCCTAAAACAGCACAAAAATTTCAGGCTAGAGCTAAAGAATATCCAAACATGTCATAGGTGCTGTCAGTAGCAGAATATGCAAACTTGTTCCTCTCATTTAATCAAGTGGTCTTTCTCTAACAGCCTCACTTTCCAGTTTAACAACGGAAAGACCAATACAACAGGACTAACTAGTCCATTTGTAGTAAAAACGAAAAAAAAGACAACAAACAAGATGAAACAAGGAATCTTCTTCCTATCAAACAAAAGCCCCAAACTAAAGCAAATGATAATAACCCACCATGATAAAATCATACAATTGCTTATTTCCAATCCAGAAACATTTGACTTTCTGACAAAAGAAGGTTCAATTTTTATATTACTCAGAAACCATTGCCACAGTCACCAATCAGAAGCAAGAGATAGCTAGCTAACCCTACACGCACAAACTTCAAGTAAAGGAAGAACATCATATCACTACTTTCTTTTCAGCACAAATCAAAACAACTAAAACATGACCAACAATAAAGTTTTAAGCTTTCCTCCCACCAAAAACCAAATTATCAAGAACCCTTTATTTTCCCAACTATCTCAAAGTCCATAGCAAGCAGAAGTACAAAAATTAAAACCCAACATATGCATTTTAGCTATTAAGAAATTTTGAGCTTTCCTTCCACCAAACAACAAATTTTCAAGAACCGATTCTTCCAGCTATCACAAAGTCAATCCCAAGCAAAAGTACACGAGTTAAAAACCATTTTAGCTATTAACCTAGAGAGAAAAGTAGGAATACCGTATGTCCATTGGAAGATGAACTTGTGGAGGCACATCTTCTAGAAGAGGAAATGGGATTGAGGGGAGAATTGGGGCTGGAAAAGTGAACAACTTTAGTGAAATTCAAAGGGGAAAACACAGGATGGGAGTGAGGAAGAGGCAAAAAATGGGGCCTCAATGAAGAAGTTAACATTCTTGATTTTTGCCACAACTAAATCACTTTTAACTATTTGTGATTTTTAGGCTTTAGGTAGCAAAACTTTTTCAGTTTCTTGACCACTTTTTGCTTCACCTTTTCTTCAAATCCAAAGCCCCTTTTTGTGTTCTTTCTTTCTTTTTGAGGGAGAGGTGAGAGAAGATAGGTTTACAAACTTTGGACAAATAACATCCTTTTTATTCCCTTTTTGTGTTTGTGGTTTTACTAGTATTTTACTTCCAACACACAAATCTCCAACATCTTTTCTTTTTTTTTTTTTTTTAATTTAATTTTATTTTATAAATTTATTAGTCAACAATGGTGAGTGTCATCCTGCTGGACAAGTGCCTGGCAAGCTCAAGAAAGAAACTAGTGCCTCTTTAATAAATCATTTTGACAAATACCTTCTTACCAAAATGTTCTAAAAGAAATTATGTACATAACTTGTCAGTTTTTATTTATTAATTAGAAATTGTGATTTTCAAAAATTTGGTTAAACACTTGTTTATTGTATTAATAAAATAATGTTATGCCTAATTTAATAAGAGGATCATTTAAAAGTTTAATATTAGTTAAATCTATAACTATTGTAGAAGACCAAATGAGATTCATGATTGATATGGTAATTGAGTTTATTACGTGTTCGTTAATATACAATTGAGCTTGTCATGTTTGTTCATTTCATTTGTTCATCGACTTAAATTTTTTTCTTTTCACAAGACACATAAAAAAATTGATTTTTCTGAGTTCATTAAATTATTTTCATCTAAATAAGTTGTGTTATTTAATTTCATGGTTGTTAGTTGATATACTCATATTTTGTTTGTGTTCCACTTTACTTTTTTAAACTCTTCATTGTTTATTCCTGAAAAGGATACAATTAAACTCATATGTAAAGTTTAAAAGAATAGGAAATGATTCAATATAGATGATGAAATAGCCAAATAATAAAGTTGTAAATAAAAGAGAAGCTAATGCAAATAGATTGAAATATGAAATAATAAGTAAATGCAACTCAGCATCATCCAGTGTTTTCAGAACAAAATGTCAGGTAATCAAGCATTGTGGCTCAAGGAAGTGATTTTAAAACAAAATTGATTAAAAGTAACATTTAATTTGCTCTGAAATTCAAACCTAGTCGTCACATTTTGGCCACTTATCCATGATAGTTGTGGCCACAACTAATACCGATTAGCTCCCCATTAGGGTTGATTGCCAAAAAGATCCAAAACTCAACTATGATGTTGTTCTCAAGCAGCCACAACCAGCTTTAAACCTATTTTGATAAAACCTGTGGTCTCCTCCATGCGGAGCTGCGAGTAATATGGAACGAGGATGAAGTCGATCAAATGATAGTGAATGAAAATTTACTGTTTGTAGTGATAGGAAAATTTTCCTATGGGTGGCATGACATCCAAGATCTCAGGCAAATCTTCCCTAAATGAGCAAAAGACATATCGTAATAAGGGCGTCATGCATGGAAGACTATGTCAATCTTCTCTCAAAGTCAACATTTTACATCACATACGAATGGACATATATGATGCATACTTTCAAATGGGATCCTTTGTTCAACCCGAAAGAGGAGACCACAACAGTGATTGCATGGATCTGATTTCCTGTACTACCTCCAATTTTTTTGGAAAATAATTCGTGTTTTCATTAGCAGTAAGGGCCAAAAACCACTGCAAGTTGATCCAGCCACGAAAAACCAAACCAAACCAAGTTGTGCCAAGGGATTTTCCAAGCGCATTAATGTTGGCCTAAGAAGGAAATCTGGGGAGATAGTGGAGAAATGATCACCATTAACTATGATTATATGACTAAGTACTACAAGAATTGTATGATACAAGGCCATAATGAAAAGGAGTGCTACGTCTTGCACCCTGAATTATATCCAAAAGAGGGTGAGAAAGAGACTGGGAAAGCTAAAGCAGAGGGCAGAGATAAGATGGGAGGAGAGAACAATGGGCAAAACAAAAACGAAGGAAATTTCAAGGGAAAAAAGGGGAAATAGGGGCAATAAGCCAATTCAAAAAATGGAATCCTAAGGGGATTTTGAAAAAAGGGTGTTCAAGTGGAGACAAACAAAATATTTGATGCACTAGAGGCTATGGAGGAGAAATCTAAGGATCATGATGTTCTATCCAAGAATAATGCAGCCAAGGAGATGACAACAAAGGATTGGGTTACTGACAAGGGTAAAGGCATTGCGGACATTGATGTTGATATTACTAAGGAGCAGCGAGAAAGACTTTCTGAGGATAATAGCAATGGTGAAGATAGCAGATTGGGACATCCTCAAAGACAGGATCCTTTGAAAGACGAGGGCAGTGCAAACAAGGATAAGAAAGTAGCAAATTAGGAAGAACAGTTTAGAGTCATTCTACAATGAGGGAGAACATATTCACAATGAGGGTGAACACAACCCTATTAACTCTCACAAGGTGATGGCATCATCTGAGATTGACGTAGTTCCCAAAAATCAAGTTATGACAAGAAGAGACATTGAGGAGGAGGATAATATGGAGGAAAATATTGCCAGTGCAGGCAAGGAAGGTGACTTATCTCCGCGACACATTGAGGGTCTACGAAGTGGGGCGAAAAGAAGTCAAAATACATTACCTCTTCAAGTCAAAACAAGGAGTAGTAAAGATAAGGGTGGTCATAGTTATCAATGATAGACAAACTTATCTTTTGGAATATAAGATCAATCAAATCTCAGAAGGTCTTTGAGAGACTGATGGATCTTAATAAAAGACACATATATTCACTAATAGCTCTTATAGAACCATTTCAAGATGAAAGCGAGCTAGATCAATATGCAAGAAGACTAGGTTTTACAAATGCTGTGTGTAACTGCCTTTCTAAGATTTGGATGTTTTGGGTGGATTTTTGGGAAATGGTGAGCATAATTGACTCAGGGCAGCATAAGACCATTACCTTTACATGTAATCAGAAGACTTTTGTGGTATCAACCATTTATACTAAGTGTAATGTTATGGAAAGGTTGGAACTTTGCGAGGAGATCAACAGTATAACTGATAATATTCAGTGCCCCTTTTTCATAGGAGGGGACTTTAGTGTCATACTTAATGAGGAAAAAAAGCTAGGAGGCCTCCCTTTCTCCACCATGGAGGCTCAAAATTTTGCTAACTGCATTAGCACTTGTGCTCTGCAGGAATTGAAGTTTAAGGAGAGCAACTTCACTTGATGGAATTGGAGAATTGATAATGAATGTATTTTTAAAAGGCTGGACAGGGTACTTGCCAATCATGAATTCTTAGACATCTTTCCCATTTCAGAGATTCAACACCTAATAAGGTAGGGATCAGACCATGTCCCACTTCACCTTAAGTGTAAGTCCGATGAGAACCTATACAAAAGCCATTCAAATTCCTAAATTTTTGGATACAACACAATATGTTTAAGTCAGTGGTGGAGGAAACCTGGAAGGTTGACTTTGTGGGCGATCCATTTATAAAAGTTCATGCAAAGCTCAAAAGGGTAAAGAGTGCATGGGCTAGATGGAGTAGGGTTACTTTTGACAATATTTTTCAAAAAATTGCAATTTTGGAGGATGAGATAAGAGTTAAGGAAATTCAGATGAAAATAATGCTACCAATGGAGAACAGGGAAGAGTTGAACAGAGCCAATGCTGAATTAAGAAAATATCTTTATTTAGAGAAGGAAATATGGAAATAGAAAGTTGGTATGAGGTGGTTTATTGATGGGGATAGAAATATTAAGTTCTTTCATACCTATGTTAACGGGAGAAGGAGAAAATTGAACACTGATGAAATTTATACTGAGGAAAAGGATATATTGATACTAGGGAGAACATTGATGCTAAAGCTGTGAGATTTTTTGCATGTCAATTCAAAGAGGATACTATTAGGGAGGACTATGAAATATTGAACTGTAATCCCCAAACCATTTCTGACCTAATAATGAGTTGACAGAAATTCCATCTAGGGAGTAGATAAAAAAGGTAGTCTTTGCACTCAAGGGAGATGGCTCTGGTGGCCCTAATGGTTTTTCTAAAACCTTTTATCAACATTGTTGGGACATTATTGTAGAGGACATAGAGAGAATGGTTAGAGCATTCTATTGTGGTCATCAATTGCCTAGATTCATCACCTATGCCAATTTGGTCCCAATCCCAAAAAAGGAAAAGGTGAAGCATCTGACAGATCTGAGGCCTATCAATTTATGTAATTTTATTAATAAGATCTTCTCAAGAATGATGCTGGAAAGATTGTCTAAAGTAATCCCTAAAATTATCTCTAAAAATCAGTCTGGATTTGTTAAAGGAAGAAGCATTGTTGAAAATGTGTTGCTCGTTTAGGAAATAATTAAGGATATTAACAGAAGAAATAAGCACAATAATGTAGTGGTAAAGCTTGACATGGAAAAGGCATATGATAGAGTGTCTTGGGTTTTCCTCACAATGGTCCTCTGATGTTTTGGATTCGTTGAAGTTATAATTGATATGATTTGGAGACTGCTCAGTAATAACAGGTATTCAGTTTTGGTTAATAGCCAAGCTCATGGATTCTTTCAATCCTCTAGAGAGGTCAAGCACGGATGTCCTTTGTCCCTTATGCTATTTATAATTGGTGCCGAAGTCTTATCCAGGGGTCTAAACAACCTCTTTGTGGACAAGAAATATATTGTGTATGGGTTACCTAAATGGAATCCTAATATGAATCACCTAGCCTACACTGATGACACCGTTCTATTTGGGTTTGGAGATAAATACTATATCATTCGAATGATGAAAGTCATTAGTGAATACAAGAAAGTTTCTAGACAGATGGTCAACAAGAACAAGAGTTTCTTCTATGTCCAGAGAATAACCCTCTTGCGCTTATTATCAAATTAAGGAAGTTGACTGGTATCAAGATAGGAAATTTCCCTTTTACCTGCCTTGGATGCCCAGTATTCTATGGGAGAAGGAATGCCTCAATGTTTGAGGAACTCTAGAGGAAAATCACTAGGAGAATAAGGACTTGGCATAACAGGTTTTTATCCTATGGTGGCAGGAAAGTGCTCATCAATCATGTACTTAATTCCATTCATATATACCTTCTTTCTGTGATGAATCCTCTTAAGAAGGTACTAGATCAGATTCACAAAATCTTTGTATCCTTTTTTTGGAGCAAGACTGGAGAAGAGAAGGGAAAACATTGGGTTGAATGGATGGATCTATGTTACCCCTGTAATGAAGGTGGATTGGGGTTTAAATCACTCCATGATGTTTCAAAGGTTCTGTTTGCTAAGTTTTGGTGGAAGTTTAGAACTTCAATGGACTCTACGTGGGGAAACTACCTTTGGAATAAATACTGCAAAAAGCGTTACTCCTCCATTGCAATCCTCCATTGCAATGAGTAGAGGTGGTTCCAATATTTGGAGGAAAATAATTGAGATTAGAGATGATGTGGAGCATGATTTTGGTGGCAAATCAAGTTGGGCTCTACTAGCTTTTGCTTTAACAATTGGACAAAGTTAGGAGCTCTCTACTTTCATGAGAAGCTGGGATGTGAAGTAGAATTGGAGGTCAGGGATTTCATAATTGGTGGAGATTGGAACATAGATAAATTAGGTGAAGTCTTGTCTACGGATATGGTTGAGCATATTATTGATGTGCTATCAAAATACAATATTTTTATGCTTAAAACTTGGAATTTTGTGTCTTCTCAATGTGATGTTAGTTGGTTTTATGTGTTTTTGTGTTTTATTTGCATGATTCCAGGGTTGGCCTTGATTTTGGGAAAAAAATGCAGAAGTTGTTGTTTTTTATGAAGTACGAGATCCTTTCCGGGCTGTAATGCACTCTACGGGCCATGAAGGAGGTTTCATGAACAATTCTAGTGAGAGGCTGATTTTCTGAAGTTTGTTCTACGAACATGCAGATGAGTCGTGGATTAGTTTACGAGTCGTAGATCACGTTTCGTGCCTTAAGGATTAGAGAAAAAAGACTTTCTGAAAAGTCATTAGACGAAACCCCCTTACGGATTGTAGAACACTTTACGAGCCATTGAGGGGTGTTGTAAACCTCCAGTCTAGATTTGCAGCAACATTGTATACGACATTGATTACGGGCCGTGGAATGCAATATGACCCATAAAGCTATTCGTAAGGCATGCCGACCCAACTATCTTATTTCATTTAGGACTTGTATTTTAAATATTATAAATATATTTTTAGGTTATTTTTCAGGAAGTTATGCAGAGAGTTCGACTAGTAGGGAGGAAAAATAGTGAGATAGAGTAGAGAAAACCTTGGAGAGTCTGAGAAACACTTGTACTTTGATTTGATCTTATAATCTTGTGATTCTTATTGAAATTTGGATTTGTTTGTTCTTAATTCAATTATGTAAGTGCTCTATTATGTTATTCCAATTCATAAGTCTTGCATCTACACAAAATCATGAGTAGCTAAATCCACAAATAGAGTTGTGGGAACCATGAAGAACTAGCAAGGTAAAGTTGGATAAATCATAATTCTTGGAAAGTGCATATGCATAATTAATTAACTCTATTCGTTTTGCATGTTTTCTAATGATGGCCAACATTAGAACCCACCTAATGTTACTGACTGGACCAAGGTAGTAATAAATAGGAAAAGAGATTAATTAATAGGATTCGATTAATGTATTTTGGTCTAATTAACCGAACTGGGCCAAGAAGAGGTTGTACTGGAACTAATAGGCGGGGGTTAGTAATGTACACTGCGGAGATGGGCCAAGTCACGTAGTGAAATTCGCTTTTCGCTTGGACCAAAGGGTTTGGTGAACTTAACTTACCATCCGGCATGCCACACTAGAAAAAAATTAGGTTATTCGATGATACTAAGTTAAGGAATCATGGGGAATACAATACCCTAGTTTCTCTCCATATTGATAAAACTCTTGTGCTAGTTAGGTCTACTTTACTACTGATTATGGCAACCCCCCCCCCCCTTTGGGAAAGTAAGTTGGCTAATCACTTGAATTGCATTACTTGAATTCTCTTAAGTCTACGTATTCCCTGTGGGTTCGACCCTAACCTTGGTTAGGTTCTATTTCTTGACAATGACTGCTTTATCCTTAAAAAGGAGGTGTAACTTGGGCAACATCAACAGAGATAGAGCTTGGCTCCGTTTGCCCCAGAGATGCAGAAAACATTGAGAAGAATAGACCAAGATAACGCCAACAACGCGGCTAATGCAACTCTGAATAGGAACGAGAATGAGAATGTTGATCATGAGAATTTACCTCCTCTTGAGGACATTGCTCCACAACCACATGATTTCAACGCCAATGCTTATCAATGGAATCAATACATGTTGAATCCTATGGCTATGGAGGTAACTGGAGTTATTGTGTTTCCACCTTTACCGGCAGACACAAAGTTTGTGGTCTCGAATGGGTTGCTTTAGATGGTGCAGAATTGTGGGTTGTTTGCGGACTTACCATCGAAGGATCCTCATAGCCATCTACAAAACGTTGCATTTTTCTACAAAAGTGTGATGGGAACACAGAATTTATTTGTGGATGATGTGGGACTTCGTGTCTTCCCATCGTCTCTTACAGGCAATGCAACGGTATGGCTATCGGAGCTCCCACTGAGTTCGATCACCAGTTGGGCTGAATTGTAGAAGGCCTTTTTGGAGAGGTACTTCCCAAGATCGAAAAAGCTCAAATTAAAAGATCAGATCAAAAACTTTGAGCAACTTCCTGGTGACTCGATCAATACTACATAGGAGCGGTTCACTAAGTGCTTGAGGAGTGTCCCGGACCATAAGATTGTTGATGATGGCTTGGTGGAGATATTTTACCGTGCCCTTAATGAAAATAGTCAGGCTTATGCTAATACAATTATGGGGGGCATATTCTTAGATCAACTATTCACAAGGATTGTAGAGAGGATGGAGAGAGTGGTCAAGACCAATCGTGTATGGGTTCAAAGAGATAGATCATCTACCAAAAGTTCATGCGCTGTCAGTGTTAATTTGGAGCAAACCAAGATAAATGAAGAGATTATGCATGAGCTTTCCCGAATCTGGACCAATATGGAGGTGATGATGAAGCAGAATCAGGAGCGCGTCAATGTAGTAGTTCATCAGCCTCCACGTGCACCCATGTATGATGATCCATACCATGAGAAGGACACTTGATTCATTGTTGATCAAACGGGGGGTTTCTGGAAAACACCCAAGGGCCCAATCAGGACTATTGGCACCAAGGTCAAGGAAACCAAGGTTGGAACTTCAACAAAAATGGAGCTTTCAGGGACAACCGTGGAGGATACTATGATTGGAACAGGGGCCCAGAGAGAGATGCAGGTTGGGGTCGCAGAGAGGGTTACAGGAATGGTCCATATGTGCCACCACATAACCGTGACACAAGTGTGAGTAGTTCTATAGTTGAGGAGATGTTTGATCATCTGCTGAAGAAAGGTGAGACACAGGATGAGACTCTGAGGGGAATGAAATTAGAAATCTCGAGTATAAATCAGAAAATTGAGTCTCATTCTATTGCCATTAAACAACTTGACCAACAGTTCGGTCAGGTGTTGACTTAACTCAATCAACGTCAAAGTGGTTACATTGCCTAGCAACACAGTTCAGAATCTTAAAAATGAAGGGCAGTGCATGGTGGTTACTACTCGGGGTGGCAAGAGAACCATTAATCCTCCTATGCCAGTTGATAAGGATGGTGTTCGAGAGGAGATGGTTGCGGCCAAGTATGTAGATATAAAAGATGATCGTGGCAAGGATGGGGTGAGTGAAACTACTAATGCGCCACAGAAGTTGAAACCCATTCCTAGGCCTCCTCCTCCCTTCCTTCAAAGAATCAAGAAGAGGGAAGAGGAAGGCAAGTTCAAGCATTTCCTGTCCATGCTAAAACAACTCTCCATCAGCATATCTCTCATTGAGGCATTGGAGAAGATGCCAGGATATACCAAGTACATGAAGGACCTAGTTACGAAGAAGTGCACCGTGAGTCAGGAGCTCTCCCAAGAGCTTCAACATTGAAGTGCAATTGCTACGAGGTCTTTGGTCCAAAAGCAAGAAGATCCCAACGCTTTCACCGTGCCCTGCACCATTGGAGATGTGGAGTTCGCAAGGGAATTATGTGTTCTAGGTGCAAGAATTAATCTGATGCCCCTTGCGATCTTCAAGAAGCTAGGCTTAGGAGCCCCTACTCCGACGAGCATGCAGTTGTTGATGGTTGATCGCACGATGAAGAAGCCTGTGGAGATACTGTATGATGTGCCTGTGAAGGTCAAAAAGTTCATATTCCCTGCAGACTTTGTGATCTTAGATTGCAAGTTCAACTTCGTCGTCCCAATCATCTTGAAAAGACCATTCCTAGCCACTGGTCGAGCACTGGTGGATATGGATGCCGGTCAACTCACGTTCAGATTGAACGACAAAGAAGTTGTCTTCAATATCTGTCAGTCTATGAAGAGGCCAGTAATTTGAAGAATGAAGTATGGGCATTTGGTGAAGTCTGAGTAACCAATTTATCCAAATCGTGCCGCGACAATAAATTAAGCACTATTTAGGAGGCAACCCAAGATTGTTTATGTAATAATTATAGTTGTAGTTTTATTTTTAGTTTTTGGACTTATAGGTCATTTATTTTCTTGTAATGTGATTGTAATTTTGGACATTGGGCTGGTTGCATATAGGGTAACAATGTGTTCTGTGAAGAATACGCATGTGCATGGCTGAGAAGAGCATTAGGAAGTGCCTCTACGACTGAATCTACGGGTCGTAAAATACTTTACAACCCGTACACCATCTCGTAGACATTTACAATAAGCAAAACTTATGCACTCTAGTCCACGAGCCAATTTTATTATCCGTAGATAAAACTACCAGTCATGAATGGGGCTCATGGACATCAGGTAAGTATTCAGAATTTTTGACTAAGTATTGAGGTCTCTACGACCAACTCTACGAGTCTTACTTTATTTTACAACTCGTAGACTGGTCCGTGAAACCTAGTCCTGAAAATTAGGGTTTGGATGTTCCACAAAACCATAATTCACGAGCTGTAAAATACTTTACGACCTGTAATCGAGGTTTCGTAGAGTCCAGGCCCATCAATTTTTAATTGACCTGGTCAAAGTATAACATTAGGGTCAAAACAATTTGACCCTATTTGAGCCCTAATTTACAAGTCGTGCCCAGCCATACCCCACCCCAAAAATTCCGACCACCGACGGTGACTACCTCTTTATTTTCTAGTGAGAAATTCCGGCAGCCTAGGGTTTTTAGTTTCTCATCATCTCCTTCATGTTCTACAATCTAATCACATAAATTGGTACCGATATTTGTATGGTTAAATTGGAACTTATGTCGGGAATGGTTGTGTTAGACACAAACCCTTGTGTGAAAATATTCATGTTGATAATTGAATTATGGTTGCCCATGTTTGAATTTGTGTGTGTAACCGGAATCGGGTATAGTCGCCTTTGCCTCTATTTGATTAATATATCTTTGGTGCCCATGTAATCACTCGCCATGTACTTAAATAGATTATATGTGTGATGGCATGGTGCATAAGTTTTATGATAAGTCATTCGTACGGGGTCGGAAGGGTTAGGGAAACGTGTCTAATTATTTTTTATGGGGTACATGTGTTGACTATCATGTTGGGGTAATGGTTGTTGTTTGAAAATCCTATAGGTGTATCTGTATTGCTTCGATGTTGGTAGAATAGGATTGAAAAAAGTCGTATGGCATCCGTGTTGATGGACTTAAAAACTCTGGTGACTTAGTTTTTTGGTCTACGAGTGGCTCTTACGACCCGTGGAATGTTCCACGGGTCGTGATTGCCCCTCATGTAAGATTCAAGAAACTTGAAGTTTTTGAGTACCCATCAGACGAGACCTTCTAAGAGTTGTAGAACACTTTACGGTTCATAAAGAGGTCTCGTAAATCCCTGCCTGAAATAAATTCAAAGTATCTACGACTCAGTCTACGACTCGTAGAACATTCTATGAGTCGTACCTGGTCTAGTAGATATTTCCAGTAAAGAAAAAGTTTGTGCACACTATTTTTACGAGAGCCTTCTACGGTTCGTAGTTTCCATTACGACTCGTAGAAATGATTCCGTAGACCCTTCTGCAACTAAGTCTGAGTTATTTTTGCATTTCATTTTATTTTGATATATGGGACTAACCAAGGTGCGTAAATGTTTATTTCCCAGGTACTATGGCCCCAAAAGCAAAACGTGATGAAATCAGGGCCATATAGAGGAGGCTACGGGATGAGCCCTCAGAGGATGAGCAGAGCCCCACTCTGAGTAGTTCACTAGAGGACCTCGGCGTCCTACCTGAGCCAGAGGCTGGCAGACCACCGACGAGGGATGCTGCCCAGAGCTGGGCAGACTCAGGCTTGTTGTTCGTACTCCCCAGTCTAATGGAGGAGGCCACGACAAAAGCACCTCCATACAGATGACTCCATTCAGAAAGGAGTCAGGCTCCGGACGGGTCAGAGAAAGAGTCCTCTATCACACCTTGGTATCATCATCTCCACCAAATTCTCTTTTGGCATCGAGGGCATGCAGGACTTTTATGTTTAGGACTCACAGACTACAGAGCGGGTCAAGCTTACCCACTCCATTTATGAGGAGCCCCAAGTCATCCGAGACAGACTCGAGAGTGTTCCTGGTCTCCAGGACACAATGATCAGATACGAGCTTCAGTGGCTAACCAAATCACTCAGGTGATACTCTCCAACCATGGTGAGGGAGTTCTATGCATCCTATGTAGCCATGATTCAAGAACTCTTCCCAAGGGGAAAAAGCCCCTCGCTCACCCCAGACTGACCAAGACTAGAGTAAGGAGATAGTAGGTGGACATCTCGGAGACCACCATTTACCACATGTTATTTGGTCTAAAGTTTCCTACCCCCAGATCCACAGTGAGTTCGACTACAGAGTGGGGCAAATGAGGGATATGCTAGTGATGAGAGATCTAGAGCGCAGAGCCAGCTTGATGAGATGGGTGGCTACTTTGATTGCTGAGCAGGGTCTGAAACCTGCATGCCAGTCGCCATTCACTCGGAGCCTATTGTGAAGGCTTCGCTCAGTTTCTCCACCAAAATTTGGTGGGCGATTGTCAGATCATGCATCAGGCTGACACTTATTGATAATACCTTGACGCCGGATCGTGCAGTGCTAGTTGCCAGCATCTTAGCTAGTTATGAGATAGATCAAGCTTGCCTCATTACTGAGCAGATTTACGAGGCCACCCTGAAAAGGTCCACCTCCATCTATTTTCTATGTTTGATCTTCAAACTCTACCTAGAGTCAAGGGTGGAGATTTTACACTAGTTAGACTCACTGATCGAGGTCCAACACACTTTGGACGCTAGCCTGACCAAGGTTGAAGAGAACCCGGTGGGACTTCAGCGGGCACCACACTAGCCTGCCCCTATGCCAGAGATGTTTACCTCAGTGCCACCGCCTGAGGTTCCACATACCACCACCACTGCTACTGCTATTGAGGATAGGCCCCCATAGCCCGAGGCAAATGAGGAGAGGAGGCCCACTACTTCTATTCTTGCACCATAGGCCACTACATCACAAGCTGCTCCTGCGAGCATGGTTTACGTGTTTGCCATATCTATACAGGCCATGGCACAGAGGTTATCACATGCTAGTCATAGTTGACTTATCTAGTCCAACAGATTAGGCCTTGGGTTCGCCAGGCAATTCCACAGACAGAGGGTTGCATGCAGGCATACATGGCCGCTACTATTAAGGATCGTCTTTCCACCGTAGACGCCCACATTGATGCCTTCGAGACGAGGGTACAACAGAGCCTGTGCATGGCCTAGCCCACATATTTGATGGCCCTACAAATGGAGATTCAGCAACTCCAGGCTGATATAACAACAGCGCTGGCGGCACTAGTGACACTACTTGAGACTTACTTCTAGTGCCGGTGGTAGATCTATTTGCTCCTGATGAGCATCTCTAGCCTTCCCACGAGAAGATACCCCAGATAGATGATGATGAAGATGTCGTACGCTCACATGTGGGGCTGACTAAGAAGGAGGAGCTCGAGCTTATCTTGAGAGAGTCTAAAAAGAGGAGGAGAGACGACATGCTCGAGAGCTAGGGTAGATGAGGGGTGCTGGCCCCTCCAGATATAGTGCTACTGCTGAGGAGGCTACCACACAGGGCGAGGGTGGTCAGACTTAGCCACACACCGGCACGTAGACGCCCAGGTATGATTTTTGACCCCTTATACTTTATTTTGCTTTGATTGTGTGCATTGGGGATAATACACCTCTTTTTTGATGGGGTGTGGGTGGTTTTGGGACTCAGTGAAGTCTGAGTAGCTTGGGTCCATAACTACCCCAAATTTTGATTCTGGAGTTTTCTTGCTTGTGTTCTTTTTCCCTATGGATAGTTATTTTCTGTTGAACCGACATGTTTAGGATGTCTTAGGAATATTTTTGTAGCATATAATACTAATCTCTGTGGCAAATAGTATTTTTTGTGTTTTTTGTGAAAAATGATACCCCCATAAAATTTTTATTAGTTAGTTTAGATATCAACCATGCATGTTTGAGTATGCTGACAACGCTTGTCTTGATAAGTGAGGCTAATTTGAAATAAAAAACATGATTTGAGAGTCTTTTGTTGATAATGTAATCAGTGTCGCGTGAGTGTGAGCTTAATTTTCTAAATTTACATGTTATGTGCTAATTCAGAACTTGCCCTGTTACTCTAAGTTAGACTGTAGATTAGTTGGATTAGGAAAAGATCTTAGGCCATTGTTCTTAAAAGTCCACTTAGCCTAAATGACCAACCAAATTTGTATAATATCCCTTGATCCTAATGTTTGAGCCTGACATGTATCTATTCTTTGCAAACACCTAATTGGCCTAGCTTTGTTTGTTGAAAAATCCTGAAACTGGCCTTGGTACCTCCTTAAACATTGTGCACCTTGTCTGAGAAAAAAGCCTAAGTTGAGAGTGGCGACCAAACGTTGCGCTGCTTCGGAGGATGGATAATGTGCACCTCAACTCGGGCCAAAAACCTAAGTTGAGGGTGACTGGTGTAAGGGTGAAACAAAACAAATGAGGGGGAAAGTTAGTGATACAGAGAAAAGGAGAAAAATCATGTACTGGTTGCAAGAAAAATAAATGATGCCTTAGTTGTGAGATAAAAAGAAAAATGAAGTGTAAAAGCAAGGCAAAAAACTGAAAAATGAAAAGAGTGCATCCGGAAGAGCTTGAAATAGGAGAAAAAGGGAGAATGGAGTGCAATGTAAAGTAAAAGTGTTGGAGAGCAAAAGTGTAGGAAAATGCAGTGTCAAGGAGGGTCTTTAGTCACTATGTTTCCAAAATATCATACCAAAGCCCCTTGAGCCTATGTTACAAGCCCATAAAGTCCTAAAGTGATCCTAGTCTTAGTAGTCAAAGGTCTTAGTCATGAATATAGGGGCAAACCTATGGTATTGGGCATGATGCATGAAGATCTTTTCTGAGAGTGAGTGATTTTGCATAGTCCCGAGATTATACATGAAAACATTATTGAGAGTGAAATATGGAACTTCATCTGTGAGCGCACTTGCGTTGCATTGCTAGCACTAGACTAATTCAGTGATTGTAGCTTGTTGATAGTATCTCACTCGTCATAGTTGTGTTATCACATGCATGAGTCTGTATTGGTTTGCTAGATGGCGATCTGATTCTGTTTTGAAAAGTGGTGTGGGTATCTGTGCTTAAGTTTAAAGTGATACATGCCATTAGGTTGAGGTCTGTGTGTTACTATACTACTTACTTAGATTGAGTCTGTCACTTGAGGACAAGCAACAATTTTAAGTTGAGGGTGTTGGTGTGCTGTCAAAATACAACACTTTTGATGCTTAAAACTTGGAATTTTGTGTGTTCTCAATACGATGTTAGTTGGTTTTATGTGTTGTTGTGTTTTATTTGTAGGATTCTAGGGTTGGCCTAGATTTTGGGAAGAAAATGCAGAAGTTGTTCTTTTTGATGAAGTACGAGACCCTTTACGGGTCGTAGTGCACTCTACAGACCGTGAAGGAGATTTTGTGAACAATTCCAGCGAGGGGCTGATTTTGCAGATGAGTCATGGATTAGTTTACTCGTATTATATTACATTTCGTGCCTTGAGGATCAGAGCACTTTCTAAAGAGTTATCAGACGTAAACCCCTTACGGGTCGTAGAACACTTTACAAACCATAGAGGGGTGTCGTAAACCTCTACCGCCGCTAGCTCAAGATCACGCGTCGGGTAATTACTCTCATGCACCTTCAATTGCCTTGACGCATAGGCTATTACCTTACCATGTTGCATAAGTACACAACCCAACCAGATCCGTGAAGCATCGCAATACACCACAAATCCCTCCAAGCCATTAGGTAAGGTCAAGACAGGTGCCAATGTAAGACGATCCTTCAAGATTAGAAGACTCTTTTCACATTCCTCTAACCACACAAACATAACCTTCTTTTGTGTCAATTTAGTCAATGGAGACGCGATAGATGAGAACCCCTCAACGAACCTCCTATTAGCCGGCCAACCCCAAAAAACATCGAATATTTGATGGAGTCAATGGTCTAGGCCAATTCCTCACAGCCTCGGTCTTCTTCGGATCCACCTTTATACCATCACCGGATACCACATGGCCAAGGAAAGCTACTTCGCTCAACCAAAACTCACATTTGTTAAACTTGGCATACAACTTCTTCTCCCTCAAGGTTTGTAAAACTAACCTTAAATGATCCATATGCTCCCACTCACTACGAGAATAAATGAGAATATCATCAATGAAGATAACCACAAAACTGTCAAGGAATGGCTTCAACACTTGATTCATGAGATCCATGAACACAGCCAAAGCATTAGTTAAGCCAAACGACATCACCACAAACTCAAAGTACCCATACCTTGTTCGAAAGGCCGTCTTGGGAATATCACACTCTCTAACCTTCAACTGATGATACCCAGAATGGAGATCAATCTTTGAGAAGTGGGTAGCCCCTTGAAGTTGGTCGAACAAGTCATTGATCCTAGTCAACAAATACTTATTCTTAATGTTCACCTTATTCAATTGCCTATAATTGATACACATTTGAAGAGATCCGTCTTTATTCCTTACAAACAATACCGGAGCACCCCATGGAGATATACTTGGCCTAATGAAGCCCTTCTCCAACAAGTCCTTCAACTAATCTTTCAACTCTTTCAGCTCAGCCGATGCCATACGATAGGAAGGAATATAGGTTGAGTATCCGAAAGAAGATCTATGCCAAAGTCTACTTCCCTCTTGGGAGGAATGCCGGGCAAGTTCTTGGGAAACACATCCGGAAACTCATTCACTACTAGAACCGACTCAAGAGTAGGGCATTCGGACTCCGTATCCTTGACCCTCACAATATGATAAATGCACCCCTTGGAGATTATCTTCCTGGCCTTGAGGTAGGAGATAAAATGACCCTTACTAGCAGAGTCACAACCCTTCCATTCAAGAACGGGCTCACCGGGGGGTTGGAACTTGGCTTTCGAGGCATATGATGCAACTAATCCATCCCAAGAATCACGTCAAAATCGAACATCTCAAGTTCCACAAGATCACACGGGAAGACTTTATGCAACACAGAAATAGGACACCCACGATTGACCCTATGTGCAACAATAGACTCAACCGCCGGAGTATAAATTGAGAAGGGATCCTTCAAATTTTTTGGGACTTAAACCAAACTTAACAGCCAACGGAGAAGTCACAAAAGACAAATTTGCACTCGGGTCAAGTAAAACATAAGCATCAAAATCAAAGACTTTTAACATACCAATCACGACATTCGGAGCTTCCTCAACCTCTTAACAGACATAAAGTGTATAGAACCTGTTGTTTATTGGGGCAACAACTTGGGGAGCTCTTTGTTGGCATTGACCACCTTGAGCCTCCTGACCTTGACCTCTATGAGCATTCTTAGGACAATCGCAACCTTGTGGTTCTTATCACCACACCCAAAACAGGTGCCTAGATTCTTCCAACAAGCACCCGTGTGGGGCTTCCCACACTTGTCACACAGGGGATACCATGGTCCACCAGCAACAGGTGCCTTAGGAGGAGGCACTTTAACATTAGAAACCCGAGCACCAGAACTTTGGCCTTGTTGAAAGAGACCAAAACCGCCCCGAGAGCTAGAGAATCCACCATCAAAACGGGTCCTCTTAGGATCATACACCCTTGAGTCTCTCCCCTTCGATCTGCCCAGCATATACCACGAGTCTAGAAATATCCATATCCTGTACGAGCATGGCGGTACAACATTCTTTCACAAGTGAGTCAGAGATACTTGAAATGAACTTGTGCATCTTTACACGAGGATCATCCACGAGCGTCGGTGCATACTTGAGAGCTTAGTAAACTTGAGGGCATAGTCCCTCACACTCATAACTCCCTGCTTGAGGTTGATGTACCAAACCTGAGCCACATTCTTCAGTTGATAAGCAGCTAATTTAGCCCTCTCCTCAGAAGTGACACCCATAACCTTCAGCATTTTGGTGAGCTCAGTAATGAACTCTTGAGAATCTTCATCGGCCTTAGACCCATAAAACTCAAGAGGATTCATCCGGGTGAAATCCCTTACTCTGAAGCTGGAGTAAGGTCCCGTCGAAGGTTAACTGTCCTAGCCTGAGTTGTTACCACCTAGGCAAGCATAGCAAAGGTTGTACGAAATTCACCATTGGAGATTGGTTCATCCATAGGCCTTTGAGGTGCTTGGTCCTCATTAGCCACAACGGTCCTTGGTAGATGGGTCTCCCTCGAGGCATAGTCTGAAATGGAGCAATGACACCATCACGATAAGGGAAGACCAATTATACAACTATAGCACGACACATGACATGAAGAAGTGAGACAATTCCTAGAACGTCTGCGTAGCCTCCCACTCATAGGCATGGTGCACTTCACACCCGTGAATAGGACTCTACTTGACGCAGCATGTTGGACTCCGAGGATCATTTATAAACCTAGTGCTCTAATACCATCTCTGTCATGACCCGGACCTAGGGCCTAGGAGTGACATGGCGAATGGGAACCCGATAGTCCCCAAACAAGACTCAAAGTATCCAAATTCACACCATCGGTTTAGAAGCATATGCAAATGATAAACACATAGTTCTAAGGGATAGGAAAGTAGGGCTCATGCTATGGGGATATCACAAGGAAAGGGGATTAACATGGATTCATACAACACGTAGCACATAAAGACTAAGGGGCGAGTAAGTATGAGTCACGCTATGGGGCAATTCGGGACTTAGGATCTTTTACATCATAATATTCCATCAAGTCATAAGACTTATAGCCCAAGCACATAATAATATTCAACGAGTAATCAAGCCACAACAAAATCCCCAACAAAGCACTTAGCATATAAACGTAAAGGAGTTTACAAGATGTCCAACAATGCCTCTAGTCATAAGATAGGACGGGGGCCACGACATACCCCGGGCTCACCCTCAAATATAAATATCCTAAACATAAAGGACCATAGGTAGAGGATGGGTGGCTTGCCCTTGGAAGATAGGACTCACTACAACAAGCAAAACTTGAGATCCAAACTAATCGTCGTGCGGTGGATAGATGTACTCTTCGGTCCCTACACGGTGAGATCATGTAAGCAAAAGTATACATTAGTACATTTGAATGTGCTAAGTATGCGGGCATGTTATGCATATGACTTACCAATCTACATTTCAATGCTTGATAACAAGGGCACATAATATAAAAAGAATCATATATCCAAAGAAGAGTAGTATACAATATGTCATGAAGTGCATGATGCATGAAATTCCGTAATACTCATATATAGTGGGGATGTGACCTCAACTAATATGAGTAAGACATTGGAATCCCGATGAAATCCCCTCACGGGTAAAGAGGTGGTCTACTTGCCAAAGGTAAACCATACTTCACCTTACGAGCATCCCCATTTCATATGAAGCAACCTTCCTTACGGGCATCCCCATTTTGGATAGGATTTTCACATATAACATATCATATCATGTCATACTTCACCTTATAGGTATCCCCATTTCGTATGAAGTAACCTTCCTTATGAGTATTCCTATTTCGGATAGGATTTTCACATAACCTATGCTAGGCACATAGTTCAAGGAAAGAGAACTCTCAATCCATCGGTGCTAAGTCGGCATCCCATAAGAATATATATATGTACATATATACATGCTCTCAAAGAGACGATAGTCATTTCAAATGCTTTTAATGCACATTTATGCTCAAAAGCCAAACATGATTCGTAATAAATCATACTTAGGCTCAAATGCCAAATCATAGCTCTTAATCAAAATACTTACGCATAGGAATAGCTCATCTACATATACGGAATGGTGCAAGCACCCAAAATTATCAAAGAGCCATAATCAGCGACATATATGTGATCATATTCTTGTCATAACCAATACCTTATCAAAATCATATCACAAAACATAATAGGGCTTAACCCACTTTATAATTTTCATAAAATTCAATGTTCATGAATGCATATGCCATGAATGATGTGGGAATAGCATGGGTAATTGAGATTCAATATAAAATTGATAATATAATATAAAATTAAAGTAAATCCATAATTAAATCCACATTTAAATCACAATATAGGTCACCCATGCATAAATCAAGATTTAAAGGGGATATGCATGTTCATAACTTCATAACTTCAATGTAAATCATCATAATAAGGCTTAAAGTAACTTAAAATCATAAATAAAGTATGACCCATACATCAATTGAATTTATTAAACAATAATTCTCAAAATCCATATTTAAAGTAAACAAAATTCTATGGAAATCAATTAAAAATAGTTTGGTCTTCTTGGTTGAAAGGGACCAAGAATCAATCCCACTTACCTGGATTCGAAAGATGAATTTGAGAAGAATTTAGCTTGAAGTTGAAACCCTAATTGAATCTAGCTTGAGTCTTGAGAGACGAACTTAGAGAGGATTTTTTTGGAATTGATTTTAGAGTATGAGTGTTTCTAATGAGAATGAATTAAAATGAAGTAGTATCAACTGATTTAGATGCTTAGGATAGGTGAAAAAGTGAGAAAACACTTTTAAAATAAATCGTAATTACGTAACCATTAATGAAGTGAATGAAAATTGAGTCGTCATGGCTTCACTAGCATTGACACGGCCCGTGAAGCACTTCACCGGCACTGACATGACCCGTGAAGCACTTCACTGGCTAAGAAAAGTGCCCGTGAGATGACACTTGGACAATTTTTCACAATTTTCAACACTTAGAAATTTTGACGCCAAGAAATGTCACATGGATGGCCACACGACCCATGTGACACTACATGGGTCGTGTCAAGGGCCATCAAAAAATACTTAAAAGAATTTTGCACAAAAAAGTTACAAGACGGTGATTTCATTCTTAGAAAAATTTTGTATCGCGAGCTATACGATGGGCCACATGGCCCGTGACACACCACACTGACCGTATGGGTGGCTGTGTGACCACACTTGACCTTTTTCTTGGTTTTCCAGGTGTAAGGCCATCACATGGCTCACCACACAGTCCGTGAAACACCACACAGCCTGTGAGGGATTCCGGTGTGACGTGCCTTATCTTGAAACTCCCTGTCGAATCCCCGCAGTCAAAATCATGGCCAAGTAACCCTTCACTTGAAGCCACACAGTCCGTGTGACCTCACACTAGCCGTGTGGGCCTCCCATGAAGTGACACTTGGTCAAATTTCTCATGGGACGACATTATGAGGTCTGATAAAGTCGTTCGAAAATTTAGGTCCTTACATGTAAAAACAATCTTTTATTTGAAAATGTTGTATTTATTTGGGCTCCAATATGCAGTTATCTTATTTCAGTTGAATGAAAAAAATTGGATCATGTATTTCCTAGATGTATTGAGAAAAGTCATACTATCTAGGAACTAAGTTGTGCAGACTCTTTACTTTCATTGTGGCACCCATGTCGAATTCTCTAAAAATATACTAATTTTGCAAATTCGACACACTCAATGACACTTTTGAAGAGTCCGAGCAACATAATCTAGGACAATAGGTTCTTTTAAAATACTTAAGACGTATATGTATATGTATGTTCTTTTGATTATTTTATAAGTGTTAGAACTGAAATTTCAAATGGAACATGCCGAATGGAGCTTGTGCATTCATTGTGATGAAGTTTATGTACCTCTTAGCTACAATTGCTTCATAATATCTGTATTTTTTATTTTGTAGATGGAGAGATCTTTAATAAAGACAAGGGAATCATAATTTCTAGAAATAATGAACAAGCATTTTTCTACAAGTGTAGTTTATAAAGGTATTCATGGTCTTTTGGTGTAGTGTCACGACCCAAAATCAAATTGCGACTAAAGGAGGGAAGACTAAAATAAAACAACCACAACACTTAACTTATATTCCCAAAACCTAGAGTCATGAGTACAAGAGCATCTAAATAGTGCAAAAGAGTAAATACAAGTTCTCCTGATAAAGAAAATACAAAGTCTGATATGAAAGACAACAAAGAAAGTCTCGATAGTCCAACGGCGACTTGAAGTTTGAGTCTCACTGTTGTAATTTGGGGAAAAGAATGAGAACTCCATCCGAATGAGATTAACTGCCACGAGGGAGTCCCTGTGCTCAATCTGCAGGGAGGAAATATAGTAGGGGTGAGTACAATCAAAATGTACTCATTAAGTTCAACTAACTAGGTTGGAGAAATCGGGTAAACATGTAACAACTAAGAACCCTATCACTTGCAATGAAGAGGTTAGTACATAGTATATACATAAGAACAGATAAAGAGATCAAGTATAATTATGATACAGTGCAAATAAAATGAATAAATTCAATGCATGGGTAGAATCACGACTATTGCACAGCCGGTGTACATATCTATCGAGCTAAGGTTACTAGGTAGAGCCCATGGGGACTTTACAGACCGTATATAGAAATCTCTCAACCTTGCCGCCTCCGAGTGGTCAAGGGGTTCACAATATCTCAACCCTACCACCTTTGTATGGTCAAGGGATTTTAAAAAGTGGTACAATCTCACCCTTGCCACATCCGTGTAGTGAAGGGTTTTAGAAAATGTGTTACATATCTCAACCTTGCCACCTTCACATGGTTAAGGAGTGGTACCAATGTAATATGGAATGAATGCATGCCCATTCCACAAATCAATAAATATGATAACAATATAATAAGGTAACTGATAAGTAATAATCATAGAATCAAAAAGGACATGCCAAGTGTCACAATTGGTACCGCAAGCCATCAACATGTCTCAAATCACATAACTATCACCAATAACTAAATATATCGATGACACCAAACTTTGTAAGTCCCAAAATAATTTACTCTACTTTCAATATAATCGATATCACATTTTCACCATAATTCTATTATATCCATTTATTCACTATTATGAGCTTGAATCAACCAACCACTATTAAGAATACATAATACGCGTCAAAAAATAAATTTTAATACCAATATTGGCATGAATTGGATCCAGGAGCAAAATGATCAAAATAGGGCTAAAAATCGAGGTTCACAAATCTAGAAGTAAACTAGAAATTATGATTCTACGATAAAAGGAGTTTGTGGGTGAAAATTTCATCGAAATTGAGTTCAAATTGAAAGAGAAATCATCAATTAAAGTTTTAACTCCAACGGTCATTTAGACTCCAATCAATCATGTCATCACATAATGGCATGTAAAATACTTCTCATGTTCTAGTCGTGCTCACATTTACTCAATTCGGACATCACAAATCATATTCTCAATTAATTGATGTATAAGATGCTACATGAAGTTATACAACTAGGGTTCACGTCAACTAGTATAATGAAATACTCAAATCTCATACAATCAACATATACACCATTAATAGGTTCATAAATATGCATGAAGACTAAGAGTAAATGTTGAGAATTCGAAGTTTAGGATTTTTGGAGTTTTTTTCACTCGACCTCAAAGCATACTTTTGACTCAAGAAGATGAAAATGGGCACATGGACAAACTCAATCCAACAATTTAGATAGCCTTATATACCTGGAAAAATTAGATTCCCGAAGAACTTGATAAATACTCTTGAAACCCTAGCTTTTCTCCTCTTGAATTTTGCTCTCATCTAAGTGTTAATAAGAGAAAAGGACTAATTGGTTATTTATAAGGACCCTAAATAATATACGTCCAAGATTTAATTAAAACAAAAATGAAAAAGGATAAATTTAGCCCTCGTTAAAACTAGCAGACTGATCTACGCAATCCTATCTACTGATCGTAGGTCAGTCTATGGCACGTAGATTGGAGGTTTTGTGAAAATCTTAAAATTTACTCTTGGAAAAGTTATGAAGCCATCTACGGTCCATAGAAACTCCTATAGGCCGTAGAAGTCAATTCCTAGGAACTTGGCAAATTTTTGGGATCCTAAACCTTATCTTATGGGCCCAAATAATGATTCGTATAAGCTATTACGACCCGTAGTTGGGTCCCTATGAATTGGGACCTTAAAAATAACATGCAGACATTTTCAATAGATTTTACGGGTCATAATCCCATCCACGACCTGTAATCCAGGGTTCGTAGATGGTGACACCAAAAACTCTTCTCGGTAGGGTTTTACTGAAAAGGTCATAACTGTTTACTTTGAACTCCAAAGGCGCCAATCTTGGTGACATTGGAAAGAGGATTCAGAGACTTTTACTTTGATAGGTTATGGACTACTTAAATCTCTATATTTTAGGAGATATTGTCATTTAGTGTTGACTCTTTTATAAACTCATAAGAAAACTTAGTCGAAAGAAATTCTTTGTACTAAGCTTGATATAAAGGATCCCTTATGAACCTAAATCACATCTAATATACCTTGATACTTAAGAATTGATAATAAATCATATATAAAAATTAGAAGTCATTAGATCACGTAACCTTTATAAAATCATATATCGAAACTCAATCGGTAAGGAAGCTTTTAACTCGACTTAGTACTAGAGAGTTCTTGTGACCTTAATCCTCTCCAAATCTATTTCCTCACTAACTAATTGACCTTAATTTCTATTCTCACTTAAGAATCATTCGATAAGACCTTATTCACATATAAAAGATGGCTCGATCTTAACTAAAAAGGAATTCAAGGTGTTATAATGTTAGATGAAACAATAGACACATATCATATCATCAACCACCCATCATATAAGTTTTATTAAAATGTGAAGGTTCAATCCAATGGATGTTAGAACAAAAAATATTATTAAACCAAGGGGAAAAGGACACGTTAATTCAATATATAATGGATATATGTCTAAACTGAAATAAAATCGCCTGAAAATAATATTTGCTGGAAAATAAACATATTTTATATCTCTTTTTGAAAACTATCACTACTAAGCTTTAGTGGAAATGAATATAATATGAGTAGAATTCAAATGACTCCTGATCAAGCTATGAATCGAGTAGCATGACTGAACATTTCCGCAGCGCTCAACAGTAATGAGATTGCCTTAATAGAAATGTTATTCACTCTCTACGGATGAATCCAAAAGCATCAAGTTACAGGATGTATGTCATGTTCCAGGTTTGATGAAAAATCTAGTCTCAGTTCCTCAAGTTACGGACTTTGGAAAATATGTTTGGTCCTAATGATATAAAGTTCTTGAAAATGTTAAAGAAATATTTTCTAATGTTATTTTACCGGCGAAAGGAAAGGTTCCTTGTTCGTTATGTCAGCAGGTGAAGCTTATGTGAAGAAAATAAGACAAACTGATAATGCCAGGATTTGGCATTGCTCGGCTGGGTCATGTAGGCTACCAAATGTTGCAACAAATATCTTCTAAAAAGTTGGTAGACGGCTTGTCAATTTTGAAGAATGTATGTGAAGGCGTGATTTTTCAAGGTTTCCAATATGGCAAATCTCATCGTCTTCCTTTCAAAAGATCATCAAATCGGAGAACCACATTGTTTGAATTGGTTCATATAGACTTGATGGGACCAACAAGAACACCAAGTTATAGCGAGCATCGCTATGTTATCGTGTTGGTGGATGATCACTCAAGGTTCATTTGGATGAAATTTTTTAAAGAAAAGAGTGAAGCATTATCCAAGTTTGTGGAGTTCAAAGATGCTATTACAAATGAGTTTGGGAAGGAAAGAAAATATCTCCGCAATGATAATGGCGGAGAATATATGTCAGATGACTTCTTCTAGTACTTCCATGAAAATGGAATCCTTTGTCAAATGACTTGTCCAGATACTCCTCAGCAGAATGGAGTTCCGGAAAGGAAGCTGGCTTATCTTACTTTGGTTTGTCTTTCATGGTTGCATGATAAAAATCTTCCTCGAGACTGCCTCCTTGGCCACCTTTTGAAAATTTATATAGTCAGAAGCCAAATGTGAACTATTTTTGAGTTTTTAGTTCTATCTGCTATGTTCATGTTCCCAAAACAAATGGAACCAAACTTGAACGGAAAGCAAGGAAATGTGTATTTGTTGGCTAAGTGTCTCATAGGAAGGGCTGGAGATGCATAGGTCCGACGACAAAAAGGTTTACCATTTCTAGAGACGTGGTATTTGATGAAGTGTCATCTTTATTCTCTGCTCAAGAAGTTGTTGTTCTGGGTGATAATTAGAGTAACTTAGAACATTTATTTCCAGAAGTAAGTATGCCATCACCTAGCAGTGAAGAGGCAAGAAGTGTATCTCCAAATCAGAACATCTCAGAAGTTAGATCTCCAAATCAAAACATTTCAGAAGTTGGATCTTCAAGTTAGAGCATATCAATAGAAGGAGATGGTGAATAACAAGCAATGGTGTGACGCCCGGTAAATTCACCAAAATGACCCTAGAGTGAGGGTATGCGCGTAACGCATCTTCCGAGGCTCGTATGGAGAATCCGAGATCGGATTCGTGATCAGCATGAAAAATGGAGTGGGAAAATGGTCCAGGTCGAATTTTAGGACGACCCGATCGAAAGATAAATTTTTTATCCAAGTCGCAAAATAGTGACTGTCCGCGACAGAGGCGCGACGCGCACCTGCCGCGGAGGCACACTTATATGTTTTTCCAGATTTTCGACAGGATGGAGAAAACTCGTTTAAAAATACTTTTCCAAAAATGCCCAGTTCGCGATAGGTCCGCGTCGCGGACCGTGTATATTCCGAACTGGAAATTTCTAATTTATTTCGAGGGGCATTTCGGTCAATCCCTAACCCCTCCTAAACACTGATACACGGCTAGTAAGGTCGTTTCTACACAAAAAGAGCCTAACAAAACCTATTCTAAGTCCTATTCCAAAATCTAACAAGGCTAAGGCTTAAGGAGAGGAGAGAAAGGCTTGGGGTGAGAAATACGAGAAGAGATCCTCGACATCACCCGGTTGAATAGTTGTATCACAGGTATGTAAGGCTAAACTAAAACATGGGATTGTTCTCTCATGTGCCCCATAGAGGTCATAGATGAATTGATGGTTGAGGAGTCTACATGCATGATTTCTTGATGGATTTTCTTGATAAATTTTATTTGAAAGTACATGTTTTCTATGTTGATGATCATCATACTAATTTTTTCTTAAATGGAATACCTTCATGGAATTTGCATAACCCTACATGACTAATTTGAAGAGCATGCATGATGCACTTGAGATTTGAGTCTAGAGTCTTGCATTGGGATTGTTGACTGTGATGATGAGTTGATGAAATCTTGATTGTTTTATGAGTCTCTATAAATGAACTCTACCGATGTGTTATTCGCTTGTTTCCTAATGACAGCTATATAATCTTGAGTCATTGAGGAGGTGCTGATGATAGGGTTAAAATCCCTATGAGATGTGATGATAGGGTGGAAGTCCCTATGAGATAATTGATGAAAGGGCCAAGGTCCCGGTGAAATATCAGTCGTGGACGGGGAGTGAGTCCCTATGAGACTGGCAGTCGTTGAGGGGAAGTGGATCCCTATGAGACTAGTTGAGGTTGATTTTATGAGCACTAAGTCGGGAGGAGTATCGAGCACCGAAATGAGCAGGAGTGAGTCCCACTCGAACTCATTAACTACGTCGCCAAGCGTAGGAGAGGCTTAAACCATCGCATATATACATATGGTTTCCCTCGAGGTTTAACAGTCCCTGAAAGTAATAGAGGATCTGTTCGGTTTGATTCCATGTCGGGTATATTGATATGGGATCTAGTGTTCCTTACCTGGCAAGTTTGGGACCACTGTGGCAACATTAGAGTGATTGTTGTACATTCACTGGCTCATAGGTGAGTGTTGTCGGTTAAGAGAAACTCCCGGGAAGATTCGTACCTTACTCTGAGTCTAGATGAGATGTGATGAGAGGGGGGTGAACTCCTCTGAGATGATTCATGTGATGAGTTGAGACTTTTGATGAGTCTGAGATAATGGTGTGTTACTTGTCCACTCTGTACTCTTTCGTAGATGGGCAAGCTGGCGGTTAATGTGATTATGATGTTTATTCTGACTTGATGTTACTTTTCATATTTTCTACCGGTTTCTGTTTCATTCAGCCATTTTACATACCAGTACATTCCAAGTACTGACGTCCACTTTGGACTGCATCGTTTTATGATGCAGAGGCAGGTACTAGAGATCATCAACAGGCGCTTCGTTGAAGGTTAGAAATTCGAAGCTGATTTGGTGAGCCTCCCCTACTCCGGAGGAACCATTATTTTATTTCATCATGCTTTGGAGTTAGAATTGGACTATCTTCTTATTTTGCTTTGGGTAGCCATGGGTCTGTCATTGGCACCACATGATTTAGTGATAGAGGCTTCATAGACAGGTGTCAAGTATTGATGTTGAGATTGTGAGCTAGTTCTTCCTACTAGCCTTCATTATTTTATTTATATTCCTTGAGAACTTTAGATGAGATGAGTCCATTACTTGCATAAAATTTCTGCTGTTCATTAGAAGTATGTGATCGAATGGTGTGATGAGGCTAAGTGGTTCGCTGGGGACTAGCAATAGTCTCCGAGTGCCGGCCATGCCAAAGGTACCCTCCCGGGGCGTGACAAACTTGGTATCAAAGCACAGAGTTCAAGTGTCCTAGGGAGTCTATGAAGCCGTGTCTAGTAGAGTCTTGTTTATGGGTGTGTTGTTGACCACACTTCATAAGTAGGAGGCTATGGGACATTAGGAATGGTTACACTTCTTTCTTATTCCAAATCGTGCTGTAGAGATGAACTCTATGAAAACTATCGTCTAATTTGTACGCTACACATGCAGAATCGATAACATGCCTCCAGAGGAGCTGTCAGAGGAAGGGGACGTCCTGCCAGGCGAGCTGTTAACCCACCTGAGCCTCAAGTACCCGAGGGGCCCGTGGATCCAGCCGTCCCTGTCGAGCAACCCCCTCAAGATGAGGTCTCGAATGCTGAGCTACGCCAAGCCATTCAAACTTTGGCCCAGGCTGTCGCAGCACCTGCTGTGATGAAGGTGCAGGTGGGACAGACTCTCATGGCACCTATAAAGTCCGAGAATTTCTGAGAATGAACCCGCCTGAGTTCAGGGGGTCGGCATCTACTGAAGACCCCGAGAGCTATGTAGAGGAACTTGAGAAGGTGTTCCAGGTGATGCACGTGGTTGATGCTGATAGGGTTGAATTGGCCGCCTACCAACTCAAAGGGGTGGCCAGGCCGTGGTTCGACCAATGGAAGAAGGGCCGAGGGGATGATGCCTCATATGTGACTTGGGCAGTGTTTGAGGAGGATTTCTTGGGACGCTTTTTCCCAAGGGAGAAAAGAGAGGCTAAGGTGAGGGAGTTCCTGAATCTGAAGCAGGGCTCCATGACCGTGCAGGAGTATGGGTTGAAATTCACGCAACTATCCCGCTATGCTCCAGACATGGTTGCTAACATGAGGGGAAGGATGAGAATGTATGTAGATGGGTTGAACAGAGGACCCAAGAGAGATGGGAGAGGAGCTATGCTTGTGAGTGACATGGACATCGGGCGACTAATGACATTCGTGCAGCAAGCTAACGAAGAAAGACAACAGGACAGGGAAGAGTTCAAGCGCAAGAGGGCTAAGACATCCAGCCACGAGGGTGAAAGGAGAGGTAATGGGAATCGACTTCCAGCACCCTCAGCTGCTAGCGCACCCGTGCCCAAAGGCACGTATGATCAAAGGTTCCGGAATACAGGGACCCACGGACCCCAGTCCCAAGCTAGTGTGGCTCAAGGTTCTCAGAGTAGGCCACCTGTGATAATTGTGGAAAGACGCACTGGGGGAGATGCCGTGACAGGAATGATGCATGTTTTGAGTGTGGCCAAGTAGGCCACTACAAAAAGGATTGTCCAAAATGGGCTGGCCAGGCCCAGTCTGCTGCATCGGCCCCACCGGTTAGAGGGAACCCGAGGGCCACTACATCAGGTACAAGCGGGGCCACAAACCACCTATATGCTATGGGGAGTCGCCAAGATCAGGAAAACTCTCCAGACGTTGTGACGGGTATGATCCGAGTCTTTACTAGTGATTGTTATGTTTTGATGGACCCTGGTGCCACATTGTCGTTTGTAACTCCCTATGTGGCCAGTAAATTTGATAAAACCCCCGAGAGTCTTCTTGAACCCTTTGATCTTTCTACTCCGGTGGGTGCACCTATTTGAGCTGAAAGAGTCTATAGAGCTTGTGTAGTGTCCATCCATCATAGGGACACCATTATTGATTTGATCGAGTTAAAGATGGTCGCTCTTTGATTTGATCCTCGGCATGGATTGGCTTCACGCCTGTTATGCCTCTGTGGATTGTAGATCCCAAACGGTTAAGTTCCAGTTTCCAAATGAATCCGTTCTAGAGTGGAAGGGTGACTCAGTGACACCTAAGGGGAGGTTTATCTCATATCTTAAAGCCCGGAAGTTAATTTTCAAAGGCTGTATTTATCACTTGGTGAGAGTGAAGTTTGATGATGTGGAGTCCCCAACTCTTGAGTCAGTTCCGGTTGTCAACGAGTTTCCAGAAGTCTTTCCTAATGATCTGCCCGGAGTCCCTCCCGATAGGAAGATTGACTTTGGGATTGATGTTCTTCCAGATACCCAGCCTATTTCGATCCCACCTTACAGGATGGCCCCCACTGAGTTGAAAGAATTGAAAGAGAAACTAAAAGATTTGCTAGAAAAGGGCTTCATTAAGCCAAGTGTTTCACCATGGGGTGCCCCTGTTTTATTCATGCAGAAGAAAGATGGGTCCCTCAGAATGTGTATCGATTATAGGCAACTGAACAAGGTCACGATAAAGAACAAATATCCCCTCCCAAGGATAGATGATTTGTTTGACCAACTTCAGGGCGCCTCTTGCTTCTCTAAGATAGACCTTAGATCTGGCTACCATCAGTTGAAGGTGAGGGAGTGTGACGTTCCAAAGACAGCCTTCAGGACTAGATATGGCCATTTTGAGTTCTTGGTCATGTCCTTTGGACTGACAAATGCACCTGCCGCCTTTATGGACTTGATGAATAGAGTGTTCAAGCCATATCTTGATTTGTTTGTGATTGTGTTCATCGACGACATCCTGGTGTATTCAACGAGTGAGGAGGAGCTTGCTAACCACCTCAGAGTGGTCCTCCAAACTCTTAAGGACCATGAGTTGTATGCCAAGTTCTCCAAATGTGAATTCTGGCGTGAGTCAGCGGCCTTCCTAGGCCACGTTGTTCCGGTGATGGTATTCGAGTGGATGCCCAAAAGATTGAAGCGGTTAAGAACTGGCCCCCACCGACCACTCCAACTGATATCAGAAGTTTCTTGGGGCTGGCAGGCTACTACCGCAGGTTTGTGGAGAGATTTTCTTCCCTATCCGCGCCATTGACCAAATTGACTCAGAAGAAAGTCAAGTTCCAGTGGTCTGAAAAATGTGAAAAGAGTTTCCAGGAATTGAAAACAAGGTTAACTATTGCAACAGTCCTAACCTTACCCGATGGGACCGAAGACTTTGTGATTTATTGTGATGCCTCGATGGTTGGATTGGGATGCGTATTAATGCAGAGGGGAAAAGTGATAGCTTATGCCTCCAGGCAACTCAAGGTTCATGAGAGAAACTACCCAACCCATGACCTCGAGATGGCAGCAGTGGTGTTTGCACTTAAAATTTGGCGGCACTACTTGTATGGAGTGCATGTGGATGTGTTCACTGACCACAAGAGTTTGCAGTATGTTTTTTAGCCAGAAATAGCTCAATTTGCGACAGAGGAGATGGTTAGAATTGCTCAAAGATTATGACATGAGCATTCACTATCACCCAGGTAAAGCTAACATTGTTGCTGATGCCCTTAGCAGGTTATCAATGGGTAGCACAGCCCATGTGGAGGAAGGAAAGAGGGAGTTAGCCAAGGACATGCACCGGTTGGCTCGATTGGGAGTCCGACTTGAGGAGAACCACGAAGGAGGAGTTAATGTCCAGGACGGGTCTGCTTCCTCGTTAGTGGTGAAGGTGAAGGAAAAACAAGACCAAGACCCTGTCATACTACAATTGAAGGAGGATGTCCAAAATCATAGGGTGATGGTCTTCTCCAAAGGGGGAGATGGAGTGTTAAGATATCAAAGTCGCTTGTGTGTCCCAGATGTTGATGGCATACGAGACAGAATCATGGCAGAAGCTCATAACACTAGGTACTCCATTCATCCTGGCTCCACCAAAATGTACCATGACTTAAGGGAGGTTTATTGGTGGAACGGAATGAAGAGGGACATCGCGGAGTTCGTTTCGAAATGCCCAAATTTCCAACAAGTGAAGGTTGAGCATCAAAGGCCATGTGGATTGGCTCAGAACTTTGAAATTCCGTAGTGGAAATGGGAGATGATTAATATGGACTTTATCACTGGCCTGCCAAGGTCTCAGAAGCAACATGATTCGATATGGGTGATCGTGGACAGAATGACTAAGTCAGCTCACTTCCTGGCAGTCAAGACAACGAACACTGCGGAAGAGTATGCCAAGTTGTACATCCAGGAGATTGTGAGGTTGCATGGAGTTCCTTGTCCATCATCTTGGACAGAGGAGCTCAATTTACCTCCCAGTTCTAGAGATCATTTCAGAAAAGTTTGGGTACGAAGGTGAACCTGAGTACGGCTTTCCATCCACAGACGGATGGTCAAGCGGAGCATACAATTCAAACACTGGAGGATATGTTGAGAGCTTGTGTCCTTGACTTCAAAGGGAATTGGGATGATCATTTGCCACTGGCTGAATTTGCATATAACAATAGTTATCATGCAAGCATTCAAATGGCTCCTTATGAAGCCTTGTACGGAAGGAGGTGTAGATTGCCTATTGGGTGGTTTGAGGTTGGAGAAGCGGAGCTCATTGGACCTGATCTCGTTCACCAGTCGATGGAGAAGGTCAAGGTCATTAGAGAGAGGTTAAAAACTACCCAAAGTCGCCAAAAATCTTACAGCGACATGAGAAGGAGGGACTTAGAGTTCGAAGTGGACGATTGGGTGTACTTGAAAGTGTCACCTATGAAGGGTGTCCTAAGGTTTGGGAAGAAGGTAAAGTTGAGTCCACGTTATGTTGGACCCTATCAAATCGTAAAAAGAATTGGGAAGGTGGCTTACGAGTTAGAGTTGCCTTCCGAGTTAGATGGGGTGCACCCGGTGTTCCATGTGTCAATGCTAAAGAAATGCTTGGAAAATCCGGCCTTGGTGATCCCAGTTGATAGCATTGGGGTGAAGGATAACCTATCTTACGAAGAGGTTCCGGTTCAAATTCTTGATCCTCAGATTCGTAAATTAAGGAACAAAGAAATAGCCTCAGTCTAAGTCCTGTGGAGGAATCAATTCGTTGAAGAAGCCACATGGGAAGCTGAGGAGGAGATGAAGGCAAAGTATCCGCACCTATTCGTGCCAACTGATAGTGAAAGTACTGAAGGTAAAAATCCTTACTCTTCACTAAGCTAAGTGTTGTATTCTTTTATGTGACTTGCTATCATTGAGTCGAGGGTTGATTTATTGAATTGAGTGTGGGAATGAGTCTTGAGTCTATTCATGCTTTAATCCCCATACCTACTCCTCATTCGAGGACGAATGATCCCAAGGGGGAGATGATGTGACGCCCGGTTAATTTACCAAAATGCCCCTAGAGTGAGGATATGTGCGTAACGCATCTTCCGGGGCTCGTATGGCAAATCTGAGACCGGATTTGTGATCAACATGAAAAATGGAGTGGGAAAATGGTCCGGGTCGAATTTTAGGATGACCCAATCAAAAGATAAATTTTCGATCCAAGTCACAAAACATGATTGTCCGCGACAGAGGCGCGACGCCCACCTGCCGCGGAAGAACACTTATATGTTTTTCCAGATTTTCGACGGGATGGAGAAAACTCGTTTAAAAATACTTTTCCAAATATTCCGAACTGGAAATTTCTAATTTATTTTGAGGGGCATTTCGGTCAATCCCTAACCCCTCCTAAACATTGATACATAGCTAGTAAGGTCGTTTCTACACGAAAAGAGACTAACAAAACCTATTCTAAGTCCTATTCCAAAATCTAACAAGGCTAGGGCTTAAGGAGAGGAGAGAAAGGCTTGGGGTGAGAAATACGAGAAGAGATCCTCGATATCACCCGGTTGAATAGTTGCATCACAGGTATGTAAGGCTAAACTAAAACAGGGATTGTTCTCTCATGTGCCCCATAGAGGTCATAGATGAATTGATGGTTGAGGAGTCTACATGCATGATTTCTTGATGGATTTTCTTGATAAATTTTATTTGAAAGGACATGTTTTCTATGTTGATGATCATCATACTAATTGTTTTCTTAAATAGAATACCTTCATGGAATTTGCATAACCCTACATGACTAATTTGAAGAGCATGCATGATGCACTTGAGATTTGAGTCTAGAGTCTTGCATTAGGATTGTTGACTGTGATGATGAGTTGATGAAATCTTGATTGTTTTATGAGTCTCTATAAATGAACTCTACCGATGTGTTATTCGCTTGTTTACTAATGACAGTTATATAATCTTGAGTCATTGAGGAGGTGCTGATGATAGGGTTAAAATCCCTATGAGATGTGATGATAGGGTGGAAGTCCCTATGAGATAATTGATGAAAGGGACAAGGTCCCGGTGAAATATCAGTCGTGGACGGGGAGTGAGTCCCTATGAGACTGGCAGTCGTTGACGGGGAGTAGATCCCTATGAGACTAGTTGAGGTTGATTTTATGAGCACTAAGTCGGGAGGAGTATCGAGCACCGAAATGAGCAGGAGTGAGTCCCACTCGAACTCATTAACTACGTCGCCAAACGTAGGAGAGGCTTAAACCATCGCATATATACATATGGTTTCCCTCGAGGTTTAACAGTCCCTGAAAGTAATAGAGGATCTGTTCGGTTTGATTCCATGTCGGGTATATTGATATGGGATCCAGTGTTCCTCACCTGGCAAGTTTGGGACCACTGTGGCAACATCAGGGTGATTGTTGTAAATTCACTGGCTCATAGGTGAGTGTTGTCGGTTAAGAGAAACTCCCGGGAAGATTCGTACCTTACTCTGAGTCTAGATGAGATGTGATGGGGGGGGTGAACTCCTCTGAGATGATTCATGTGATGAGTTGAGACTTTTGATGAGTCTGAGATAATGGTGTGTCACTTGTCCACTCTGTACTCTTTCGTAGATGGGCAAGCTAGCGGTTAATGTGATTATGATGTTTATTCTGACTTGATGTTACTTTCCATATTTTCTACCGGTTTCTGTTTCATTTAGTCATTTTACATACCAGTACATTCCAAGTACTGACGTCCACTTTGGAATGCATCATTTTATGATGCAGAGGCAGGTACTAGAGATCATCAACAGGCGCTTCGTTGAAGGTCAGAAATTCGAAGCTGATTTGGTGAGCCTCCCCTACTCCGGAGGAACCATTATTTTATTTCATCATGCTTTAGAGTTAGGATTGGACTATATTCTTATTTTGCTTTGGGTAGCCATGGGTCTGTCATTGGCACCACATGATTTAGTGATAGAGGCTTCATAAACAGGTGTCAAGTATTGATGTTGAGATTGTGAGCTAGTTCTTCCTACTAGCCTTCATTATTTTATTTATATTCCTTGAGAACTTTAGATGAGATGGGTCCATTACTTGCATAAAATTTCTGCTGTTCATTAGAAGTATGTGATCGAATGGTGTGATGAGGCTAAGTGGTTCGCTTTGGGACTAGCAATAGTCTCCGAGTGCCGGCCACGCCAAGGGTACCCTCCCGGGGCGTGACAAGTGGGAAGGTCAACAAGAGAGAAAAATCAGCCAGACTACCTCTAAGAATATGAGGTCAAACATAAAAATTATTCTGTGACCTCATGTTTCTTTACAGGAGCATCAACTACAGAAGAACCATTGTGTTATGAAGAATCAAAGGGTTGTCCACATTGGGAAAGAGCAATGCAAGAAGATATTGAAACTCTAGACAAGAATGAAACTTGGGAATTGGTACCCAAACTAGAAAAATGCAATCCAATCACTTGCAAATGGGTATTCCGCTTGAAGAAAAAATTAGATGGTACTATAGACAAATTAAAGCTCGTCTAGTTGCTCGCAGGGATTTTCTCAAAACTATGGATTGGATTATGAGGAGACATTTAGTCCGGTGGCGAAGATGGTGACAATAAGGTCACTAATTTCTCTAGCTGCTTTCAAAGGTTGGAAGTTGTGGCAACTTGATGTAAAGAATGCATTTCTTTATGGAGAGTTGAATCGTAAAGTATTGATGGAGCAACCTCATGGCTTTGTCTCTAAGCAATTTCCAAATTATATTTGTCGTTTGGAGAAAACTTTATACAATCTCAAGCAAGCACCACGAGCTTGGTATGGTAAAGTTGCTCAATACCTAATCTTTTGTGGTTTTAGAGTTTTCGATTTAGATTCTAGTTTATTTATAAAACTGCAATCAAAGGGACATCTCCTTATATTATTCTATGTTGATGATATGATAATAACCAGAGAGAATGAATAAGAAATTTCTAATTTAAGGAATGAATTGTCTGTTCATTTTGAGATGATAAATGTAGGGCAGGTCGGACGTTTTCTTGGTTTGGAAGTGGAAAAATTAGCTCAAGGCTATTTTGTATCTCAAGAAGGTTATGCAAAGAATTTCTGACAACATTTTGGCATGGGGGAGTCGACAGAAAATGCTACTGCAATGGAGTAGAATCTTAAGTTGAAGAAGGATAGAGGCAAGTCTTTAAAGGATACGATAAAGTGTCACGACCCGGGCTTAGGGCCTAGATGTGACACGGCGAATGGGAACCCGAGAGTCCCCAAACAAGCCTCAAGTATCTTTATCCACATCATTGGTTCAGGAATAGCATTCAAACAAATATATATAAATAGTCAAATAGGAGTTTATCATAAATCATTCCAACAATACGAAAGCAATATACTAGTCATAACTAAGGATTTAAGAAGAGTTTACATAGTGTCCAACAAATGCCTCTAGTCAAAGGAACGGGTGCCAGGACAAGTTCTGGGCTCACCCTTAATAAAGAAGATAGTTTTGAAATAACATAAAGGAAAGATAGTTGGCTCATCCTCGGAAGACGGGACTCACCAAAGTATACTCCGGGATTGGACTATTCGTCAACCTGTTGATAATCAAAGTGCTCGGCCCCTATATGGTAAAATCATGTAGGCATAGAGTACGCATTAGTACGTTTGAATGTACTAAGTATATGGGCATGCAATGCATATGACTTACCAAACCTGTATTTCGATGTTAGATGACAAAGGCACATAATATAGAAGAATTATATATTCAATGGAAATATATATACAAGATACCATGAAATTTATGATACATGAAATGCAATAATGCTCATATATAGTGGGGATGGACTATAACCGACAAATCAAACCCATGCAAGCTATTACATGAGTTCATCCGATAAAGACCTCCCATCGGTAGGAGAAGACTACTTGCCAAAGGTAATCAACATCACTCTTTACGAAAATCACCACTTCGGTGGATAGTCACCCTCCTTACGGAACTCACCATTTTGGAAGGATTTTCAGAATCATACATAATATATCAGAATTTCATATACATATAACGATTCCTTATGACCCGATCATTTCGGTAATGGCTTACATTCCTATGTTGGCACATAGTTCAAGGAAAGGGAGAGGGTCCTTGGGGATAATCCTAACACCCCCAATCCATCAGTGCTAAGTCGATAACATCCCACTTGAATACTTATACATATACGTGCTTTCAAGAAATGCAATGTTCATTTCAAACCGTTCGATACACATTTAGGGTGAAATGCCAAATCATAGTTCATACTTGTAAATGTTCATGCGGGGAATAGCTCATTCACATATACATAATGGTGCAAGCACCCAGATTGCTCAATGAGCCAGAATCATAGACATGCCGGTAATCACCTTTTTGTCATAGCCAATATCTTATCAGATATCATTTCAGAAAAACACAGTTGGGCTTAACCCACTTCATAATTTTCATGTATCAATGTTCATGAATGTGATGCAATGCATAATGTGAGGATAGCATGGGTAACATAGATTCAAGTTAAAATCAGCCATAAAATTGAAATTGAGGAAATCCATAATCAAAACCACATGTAAATCGTAATATAGATCACCCATGCATAAATCAACTTTAAAAAGGGACATGCATGTTCATAACTTTATAACTCAATGTAGATTATCATAATAGTGATCAAAGTGAATTGAAATCATAGGTATAATACAACCCATACACTAATTAGATTTAATAAAATCAAATAATGAAATCTCATATTTAAAGTGACTAAAATTCATGAAATCAATTGAAAGGAATTTCAGGTCTTCTTGGTTGAAAGAGACCAAGAATCAATCCCACATACCTTATTTGAGGAGCTGAATTTGAGGGATGAATTAGGCTTGAATTGGATTCCAATAGAACCCTAGCTTTGATCCTTGAGAGGGGAGTGTAGAGAGGAATAGGGAGGTGATCTTATGAGGAGTAGAATATTTTAGGAAAATGAATTAAGAGGGGAGGGGATATCAGCTGAATTAGGGGTCTAGGATAGGTAAAAGGTCATAATTAATAATTAAAATAAATTGAAATAACATAAACGCGATTAATGAAACATATTAAAACTGGAACCTCAGGTCCACACAGTCTGTGAAACATCACACGGACCATGAACAGTGGCCGTGATCCAATACTTAGAAAGTTTATAGAGGAAATTCACACGGAGCTAAGGGTTACCGCACGGACGACTACATGGTCGGTGTGACTCCACACGGGCCATGACATCGACCTTGAAAAGGTACTTCAAATAAATTTTTGCATGACAAAGTTATGAGATGGTACTTCCATACTTAGAATAATATTTTACGTTGTGAGTCATACGGAGAGCCACACAGGTACGTGACACATCGCACAGATCGTGTGAGTGGTCGTGTTCCCTCACTTGGCAGAAATTTCCTTCCATCTCAAGTCATTCTAACCGTGAACTAGACCAAGTATCCCTTAATCGGAGGCCACACGATCCGTGTGGCTTCACACAACCCGTGTAGGCCCTATGTGGAGTGATGGCTGGCTGTTCACTTGGGACAATTTCAGGACTTTTTGGAAACGCCACTCAAATAATTCGGGTCCTTACATAAAGTTTCGGCAACTAGTTGGAAGTTTGATCTATTTGACCATCACAAGGCCAAAAATATCGTACTCTATTGGTGCTATCTCTCAATTTATGCACAATCCAACAACTTCTCATTTAGATGTCGCAAAAAGGATTTTGCGCTATGTGAAGGGATATCTTGGTCATGGACTTTGGTACAAGAGGTGTGCAAATTTTTTATTGAGTGGATTTACTGATGCAAACTAGGCAAGTGTTACAAATGATCGTCGCTCGACTTCTGGTTACTGTTTTAGTACCGAGGCAACAGTGGTTTCTTAGTGCAACAAGAAGCAAGATGTTGTTGCTTTGTCTAGAACTGACGCTGAATACATTGCAACAACCATGGCTGCACAAGAATGTATTTTATTGAAAAGGCTGATTAAAGACATGTCCCATAAAGTAGACTATGCTGTGCAAATCAAGTGCGAGAAAGAAAGTGCCATCAAACTTCCATCAAATCCAGTTTTTCATGCTCGAATGAAGCATATTAAGATCCGTCATCACTTTGTTCATGAGAAAGTCTTACGTGAAGAGATTGAACTAATAAATGTTTGCACCAACGCTCAAGTTGCTGATATATTCGCTCAAGCTTTGGAGAAGTCTAAGTGTTAAATTTTTTAGATGATTTGGGATTCATTGATCGTGAGCTTGCACTAAGAGGGAGTGCAACAAATTAGTGCAATCACTATTTTATTTCTTTTACAGCATATACTAGGTCAAATAATGGCCTCAGAAAGTGGCCTGAGGGTTAGGAGTTTTAGGAGTAAATTTAGGAGTTTGTTTAATAGAATAAACTACTATTAGTAGGAGTGGTATTAGAAGTAGGAGTTTGTCAATATAGAGTAAGTACATGCTCTATTTTTCTCCTGTAATTTTCAACAACGACATTTGTCTATTTAAGAAAAGCTTTCAACAGTTTTTGGTTCCTTCTTACTCTTCCTGTCTTCTATCTTTTGTTTTATAAGATGTGAAAGGGCAGACTGACACACAAAATCAATATTTTAACCAATTCAAATATAAACCTCACAAGTAGAACAAAATTGTAATGACCTGATTGGTCATTTTTGAGCTTATCTATAAAAATTTCCATTTTGCCCTTTCATAAGTTGCTTTGGACCTATTTTGAACTATCTATATTGTTGGAACTAAGATCATTTGTTTTAAAAGTGGAAAATATTACTTTTGGCATTTTTGGAAGGTTACCTTGTTGAAAAAGTGAATTTTTGTACTAAGAGAAGCTATATAACTGAATTTGTTGATTATATCAGCTCCAAAACATTGAATTTGGACTAAGAGAAGCTATAGAACTGAATTCGGAGTTGAAATGAAGTTTTAGACCCAATGTTGCAGTTTTAGTTGTTTCCGTAATCAAAGTTTGACTTTGGTCTTTGGATTGAAAGCTCGGTCGAAATTTTGATTGTTCTAATAGTTTTGATTGGTGAAACTAGCGCTAAAAATAGTCTCGTCATAATTTTTAGAGTTGTGGAGGGCAATTTGGTATTTTAAGTTTTAAACTAGTTTAATTGAGTTACCTCGGTAATTGTGGCGATGAGGCCTCAAAACTAATTTTTAATTATTTTGTTGAGTCAGAATTACCATTTCTGGTATGAATATATGTCTGGTTTCTGAAATTCGGGTTCCGAATGGATGCTCGGGGTCCATTTTGAGATTCTGCAATTCCTAGTGTGAAGTATCTAGTGCAGCCCTATTTTCTTCTCCGCATTCATGGAGGTATAATTCTCTCTCTTCTCCGTATTCTCGGAGATATTTCCACATTCGTGGAGTTATAAATCCATTCTTCAACGCTTTCGCAGAGTACAACTTTGTCTAATCAATTTTAAAAACGAGAAAACACCATTTTCAACTATTTTTTAATATTTCAAGATTTGGGAGTTGATTTTTACGAGTCTTTTTGTGAAAATATTTTGAGTAAGTGTTTCTATCATCATTTTGATTAATTTCCATGACTTTTATCTTAATTTTGTCTAGAATTTCATGATTATGAATGTCAAAAATTTGGAGTTTTTAGTCTATGTTTTGGAAATTTTAATTGATGATTTCTCCTTCGATTTGAATTCGATTTTAGTGGGACTTTTACCCACTCACGTAGATTTATAATTTAAGTCAATTTGCAGATTCAAAAACTTCAAATTTTAGTCCTACTTTAGATCATTTTGTCCCTAAGCCTAATTCGTGCCAATATGGGTATCAGCATTCATCTCTTAACGCGTAGTATCTATTTTTGATAGTGATTGATCGATTCGATGATCATTTAGAGGTTTGAGTTAAATGAAAGCTTGTCCGAGTGCAGTTTCAACATCGATGTAGGTTCGGCTAATATTTTTGGGACAGAATTTGATTTATTGCATATGTTCATGTGATAATTAGAAGATCTAAATTGATTCTTGACGAAATGATCTGATATGATAGAATTTTGATGGAAATATGGTACCGAATATGCCGAAATTTAAGTAAATTGTGATCCTATTAATGAACTAAGATGAAATATTAAGAATTGAGATATTTTGTATATTATTGTGATAACATGAGACTTGTGACATCATTTAGAAAGTTTTGGTACTAATTTGATGATCTCAAGATATTTTCAAAAACAAGTGTATGTTTTAGGACGAGTGACGTCCGATATTGATGGTACTTTTAATTAATGGCCGATATGTGATGATTTGAAACATGATGATGGTTTGTGGTGTAAGTTGTGGAAATTGTTACTATTGTTCCTGATTCTATGATGGTTATTCACCGGTATTCTTATCACGATGTCATTATATACCTTGATTTGTGTTATTAGCATACATTCATCCCATATTATACTGTCACCCCTTGATCATGGGCACGCATCAAGGATTGAGATATTGTGGTATCTTATATACATTTTGGGACTTGTGCAGTCCGATATGATTGGTACATTCACTTTTTGGGAAAATCGAGGTAATTTGACACCTGTTGATGGTTGTGCTACCAGTTGAGACATTTATCATGCGCTTTCTAATTCTATGAGGGTTATCGATTGACTATTTTGTTATTTTGTAGTTATACATATTGACTTATGGCATTGTCATGCATTCATTCTATATTGCATTTGTACCACCCCTTGATCACGGCCAGGTGGCAAGGGTGAGATGTATCATTTATTGAGGTATTGTACCATCTTATTGTAAAACCCTTTGAACACGGGCATGTGGCAAAGAGAAGACTGTACCACTTTTTAAACCCCTTAACCACAGGCAGGTGGCAAGGGTGAGATACTGTGACACCCCTTGGCCACAGGCAGGCAACAAGATTGAGATATTGTGACATGCCTTTGACCACGGCAAGTGGCAAGGTTGAGAGATATTTCATACATGGTCTGTAATGCCATTGTTTTCATGCAACTCTTATGCATTGCATTAATTGGTTACCAACCTTGTGATGTAGGTGGTAGAGACTCTTAGTTATTACATAATTGTTCGATTTCTCTTCCCCAGTCAGTTGAACCTACTGGGTACATTTTAGTGTGCTTACCCCTACATTATTTCCTCCCTGCAGATCGAGCACATGGACCCCTATAGGATAGTTGATTCATTCTATTAGAGTCTTCATTCATCTATCCCAGATTCTAGCGGTGAGGCTCATACTTTGAGTCATTGTGGATCTTTCGAGACATTCTTTATTGTTTTCTATTCTAGACTTTGTACTTTACCTTGTCAAACAGCTTTGTATTTTCATTGCGGCAGTTGTATATACTCATTCGTTGTGACAATCCTCTCTCTGCCGGTCTTGGGGCTCACCCCTCACGGTACCGGTCTTGGGGCTCACCCTCTCATGGCGTCACTCAACCTTAATCACATACTCAGGTATTGTGTGGCCAGGGTACAGACAGTTCAATCCACCCTTCACGCTACACTGCTTCGTGGGATTCGAACCCGGAACCTCTAGCCCTTTACATCCTCTCAAGGAGGATGTAAAGGTGATCCTCCTTGAGAGGATGTAAAGCGCCAGAGGTTCCGGGTTCGAATCCCACGAAGCATTGCAGTGTGAAGGGTGGATTGAACTGTCTGTACCCTGTCCACACAATACCTGACTATGTGATTGAGGTTGAGTGACGCCGTGAGGGGGTGAGCCCTAAGACCGACGCAATGAGGGGGTGAGCCCCAAGACCGGTAGAGAGAGGATCCTCACAAAAGCTTAATTAGTGAAAGGTGATCCTCCTTGAGAGGATGTAAAGGGCCAGAGGTTCCGATTTTGAATCCCACAAAGCGCTACAGCGTGAAGGGTGGATTGAATTGCTTGTACTCTGGCTACATAATACCTAAGTATGTGATTGAGGTTGAGTGACGCCGTGAGGGGGTGAGCCCCAAGACCGATACTGTGAGAGGGTGAGCCCCAAGATCGGCAGAGGGAGGATCATCACAAAAAACACGGCGTCACTCAACCTCAATCACAGACTCAGGTATTTTGTAGTAAGAGGTTCCAGGTTCGAAACCTACGAAGCGTTGCAGCGTGAAGGGTGGATTGAACTGACTGTACCCTAGCCACACAATACCTGAGTATGTGATTGAGGTTGAGTGACACCGTGAGGGGGTGAGCCCCAAGACCGGCAGAGGGAGGATCGTCACATTCGTACTACCTTAGATGCTCTTGTACTCATGACTCCAGGTTATGAGATTTGAAGGTATTAGTGTTGTTTTGCTTTTGCCTTACTTTACTTTCTTTATTCGTGATTCAATTTTGGATCGTGACCATTTTTGTACCAGCTCTAGGTTCGTTAGGCTCGTGAGTCAAGAGCAGGGTGTCTAGTAGAGTCTTATGGATCGGTATATAGACATTCATACCCATCTTTAGGAGGCTACAGGGCACTTGATAGAAAAAGCTTTCATGTCTTGCTTCTATTCATGCGTTTCTTTATATCACATGTTTTGAAAGTGTCTAATCTACTCCATCCGTGCATATGCCGATTACTAGATCTTGACGATTAGTGGGAGAGCCTGAGCCAGCTGATGTGGCTCCCACTTATGGTCAAGGCAGGGTTCATGATAGGAAAAGGGGCAGAAGACTTATAAGAGGGGCAACTCCACCAAGAGGACATACTGGATAGACTTCTCTAGAGCCTGAGTATGAGTCATAGAGGCCTACAACCTCTGTTTTACTATCTTCAGGCCTTGGTGCTACACTCTCAGTTCAGGAGCTATTTTTGCGGGTATTGGCTAGATTGGAGGGAGCTCCTCCGACCCTAGTTATCATTGATGCACCGAATTCTACAACACCGATTATCCCTTGTATAGCTCCAGCTGATCCAACCATGATCCATGTTGGTTCTTCCTTGGTCCCAATGGATCCTCCTATGACTTTTATTATTCAACATCAGACATCTTAGCCAAGTTCTAGTTCACAGCCTTAGGGATTATCTACTCCTCCATCTATTGTACCACCCAGATTTTTGGTGCCCCCAAGATTTGATGGCACCCCTAGTTATAGAGCTTATGATTTCTTCTCAGAGTGTCAGGACCGATTATGTAATTTTTCCATTCTCTAGTCGCATGGAGTTGCTTATACCTCTTACTAGTTCACTTGCCTAGCCAAGGAGATATGGAGGTCAGTTTTGGCTCGTCGACCTGTTGGATCTTCAGTCATGATATAGGAACAGTTTACAGAGTTATTCTTGGATAGGTTCGTACCATATAGCCTTCGGAACAGCCTAGGGATGAGTTCGGCAGACTTCAGCAAGGTTCTATTTTAGTTTTGAATTATGAGGTTAAATTTCATGCATTGTCTAGATATGCCTTGTGCCAGCATCCCTATAGAGTTTGAGAGGATTTGGCGCTTTGGCAAGGGATTGGCAGTGTATGTTCAAGAGGCCACGACTTTCTTGGTTCTGGCTAGGGGCACATTTCAGAGTGTAGTGGATCACACTCATATTATAGAGTGCATCAGACATGATAGACAAGGTGTGGAAAGAGATTTCGTCAGCGCTACCAGTTTAGTGGACCCCCACCACGAGATAGAAAGTTGCAGAAGCAGGGTCATCAGGGGTTGGGAAGTCCATGTAGCCATCCCTGTATCTGATAGTGGTGACAGGTCTAAGCCTACTTAGACAAGTCATGATAGCTCTTCTGGTGCAGCTAGACATGATAGCTTTTCAGGACAACCATCTCAGTGGCAGGAGCTCAGAGCTTGTTATGTTTGTGATGATGTTAGGGATGTTACAAGGTGTTGCCCTCATCATTCACTTCCCACCCAGCTTCAGGATCTTAGCCAGCCCCAGCCCCAGCAGCTAGAGATACCTTTTAAGGCATGAGGGGTGGTATGAGAGGAGGTCGAGGTGCAGTGGAAGGAGGAGACCATGGAGGCCCATAAGCTAGTGGGGTGCATAGAGTATATTATGTTGTCCCAAATAGCGATGAGGTAGAGGCCTCTAATGCGGTTATTACAGGTATGGTTCCTATGTGCCACCATTTTACTTTAGTTTTATTCGATCCAGGTTCTACTAATTCATATGTGTTAGCTTATTCTACTTCGGAACCTTGATATTATATGTGAGCCTCTTACCAAGCCTATTTGTGTTTTCACATCTATAGGTGAATCACTAGTGGTGAATCGGGTGTATTGGAGCTGTGTTGTTTCTTTTATAGGGAGAGATACTATTTATAACTTGGTATTGTTAGATATGGTTGACTTCGATGTGATATTGGTCATGGATTGATTATCGCCCCATCATGCTACTCTTGCTTTGCCCGTGAAGAGAGTGTCATTTGTGGTGTATTGTGATGCTTATGGAGTAGGTTTGGGTGGTGTGTTGATACAAAGGGGAAAGGTGATAGCCTATGTTTTAGGACAACTAAAGGTGCATGAGAGAAACTACCCTAACCATGATTTGGAGTTGGCTGCGGTAGTGTTTGTATTGAGGTTGTGGCGACATCATCTCTATGGGGTGCATTACAAGATCTTCACCAACCACCAGAGTCTCAATTACATCTATTCTCAGACTAATTTGAATATGAGGAAGCATAGGTGGTTTGAGTTGCTGAAAGACTATGACATCTCTATTCTGTACCACTTCGAGCAAGGCAAATATAGTGGCAGATGCTGTAACGACCCCCATTTTAGAAGCCTTGATTAAAGAAAAGTTAGCCTGAAGTCTGGTCTACGAGGTGACTTACCGCCGCAAGTGAACATACGGCCCGCAGGTTCCATTCTTAAACATAGAACTTTAAAACGGGAAAAAGTTTCCAAGTGTGGGGTAACCCATAGACCATATGACAGACCTTAGAAAGTAATATGGTTTGTAGGTATGGCCGTGAATGGAACTATTAGATATGAAGGAAATTTGGAGATTTTTGAAGGACAATCTACACATTATCGGACAACTCGTAAGGTTTTTTATGGAATAAAGCCAAGGATAAGGTGAGAAATGGCCATGTCTGGAAGGGCTCTACGAGTCCAACCACGGCTCGTAAGAGCTTTTATGGCTCGTAACAAGGCTTTGTATCTTTGGGTCCAGCAAAGTTGATTTTTAGGAATATCAGGTGTGTTATCAAACGCGAGGGACTTATGGCCTGTGGATTGACTTACGACCTATAACCGGGGTCTCATAGGTCGATTTTGATAGTTTTCATGAGGGGCAGTTTTAAAGTTATTTCATTATCATATTGGTATTTAGCTTCTTTCCATTAGTTTTTCCACAAGTTATTTCCATTTAGTACGTATGAATGCTTGAGATGGCTTGAGTGAGGTTCCCTCGGGTATTTCATTCGTTGTATGAGGACTAGGACCTTAGGTCGGATCATTATAGATGATTTGATCCAAAAGGCTACGAGTATGGGAGTTTGGCATTCTTGAGGGCGGAAAAGCGGACCTTAGCTTTGGAGGTTCAGTCACTTCTAGATAGCTAGTTCGGTTGGATATTTCTTTTCCCCAATGTACTTTGGCCTTTATTGAGGCTAGATTTTCTTTGCTTGATCAGATATGTGCTCACCAATTTAAGGATGCTAGAATGAGCTTGCTTCTTGATAAAGTGTTAATGGATGAAGCCAAAACGGCTACTATTGATTTTGAGGGTATATTGAGGATTAATGGTCGAGTTTGTGTGCTTGAGGTAGGAGATTGTAAGATTGATATTGGAGTAAGCTCATTAAGATAGATATTCCATCCACCCTGGTATGGCAAAGATTGAAACAACATTATTGGTGGTTCAAGATGAGAAGTGCAAGCTCAGTCCCAGATTTTATTGGCTCGTTTGAGATTTTAATAAAAGTTGGTGAGGTGGCCTATGAGTTGGCATTGCCAACGAGATTATCAGTAGTTCATTCTGTATTTCATATTTTCATACTCTACTGTTACATTTCAGATGAGTCCCATGTGATCTCTTATGATTCAGTTGATTGGGTTCAGACTTGTCTTATGAGAAGGAGCCGATAATTCTGTTGCACAGGTAGGTCGGAAAGTTGAGGTCCAAGGATATACCTTCAGTGAAGGTTTATGGGTGACACCGTCCAGTTGATGAGGCTACTTAGGGGTTGAAATCGAACTTGCTAAGCAGATATCCTAGCCTTCTTGAGGCTTCATATACCTTCTTTTCTCTTATGTTTGAGGACGAACATTATTTTTAGTGATGAATGATGTAATGACCTAATTGGTCATTTTTGAGTTTATCTGTAAAAATTATCATTTTATGCTTTGGTATATCTAGAGGTGGCCCCGATGGCTGATAAGATGAGGGAAGCGAGACTGTAATGGTTTGGACATATGCAGAGAAAAGGTATTAATGCTCCTGTAAGGAGGTGCGATAGGTTAGACTTAAGAGGCACTAGGAGAAGTAGAGGTGGACTGAAAAAGTACTAGGGAGAGGTGATTAGACAGGATATGACAAGACTTGATCTCACCGAGGACATGACCTTAGATAGGAAAGAGTGGAAGTCGCGAATTAGAGTAGAAGGCTAATAGGTTAGCAGGGTTAGGTTGATGTCTAGCCGTGGGGTAGTGTAGGGTGTTGTCTTTATCTGTATTATGTGTGTTAATTTTATCGTATTTACATAATATTATGTGTTTTTTAGTAGTAGTCCTGCTTCCTATTCCTTTCTTTTCCTTTCATTTTTATCATATCTAGTTTATTCCACCTATGGGTTGTTGCGATGAGGGTTCCCAGGAAACAACCTCTCTACTTCTATGAGGCAGTGATAAGGTCTCCGTACATTTTACCCTCCCCAGACCCCACTTGTAGGATTCCACTAGGTATGTTGTTGTTGTATGCTTTGGTAAGTTGCTTTGGACCTTTTTTGAACTATCTATATTGTTGGAATTGAAATCCTGTTATTTAAAAGTGAAAAATATGAATTTTGGCATTTTTAGAAGCTTAAGTTGTTGAAAAAGTACGTTTTTGCACCATTCTGAGTTTCAAGTGTTGGATTGGAATTTCGATGATTCCATTAGCTCTGGAACGTTAAATTTGGTCTAGGAGAAGTTACACAACTGAATTCAAAGTTAAAGTGAAGTTTTTTAGACCCAAAGTTGCATTTTTAGTTATTTTCGAAACTAAAGTTTGACTTTGGTCAACATTCAGAGTTCGGAAGCCTGAATAAAAATTTCAACAATTCCAGTAATTTTGGTTGGTAAAATTAATGTTAGAAATGGTCTCGTCATAATTTTTGGAGTTGCCGACGGCAGTTTGGTTTTTGGGTTTTAAATTAGTTTAATTGAGTTTCATCGATAATTGTGGCAAGGAGGCCTCGAAATCGATGTGTGATTATTCCTTGAGTTCGGATCATTGTTTCTCGTATGGGTATATATCTGGTTTGTGAAATTTGAGTTTCGAATGGACGACGAGGGTTCATTTTGGGATTCTGCAATTGTTGGTGTGAAGTATCTAGTGCAACCCAATTTTCTTCTCCTCGTTTGTGCACAAGCCTCTACATTTGCGGTAGTATAATTCTCTCTCTTCTCCGCGTTCATCGAGATGTTTTCGCGTTCACAGAGGTATAAATCCATTCTTCTCCGCGTTCATGGAGTACAACTTTGTCTAATCAGTTTTAAAAGCAAGGAAACACCATTCTTAAACATTTTTTAATATTTCAAGCTATGAGAGGCGATTCTTGATGAGACTTTTTGTGAAATTCTTTTGGGTAAGTGTTTCCATCATCATTTTGATAAATTTTCATGACTTTTATCTTGATTTTGTCTTGAATTTCATGAATTTGAATGTCAAAAAATGAAAATTTTTAGACTATGTTTTGGAAATTTTAAGTAATGATTTCTCCTTCAATTTGAACTCGATTTTAGTGGGATTTTCACCTACGAACTCCTTTTCTCGCGTAGATTCATAATTTCAAGTCAATTTTCAGATTTAGAAACTTTAAATGTTTAGCCTTAATTTTGATCACTTTACCCTAAAGCCTAATTTATGTCAATATGAGTATCAACATTCATTTCATAACGCATAGTATATGTTTTTGATAGTGATTGACTGATTCGGTGATCGTTTAGAGGCTTGAGTTGATTGAAAGATTGTTCGAGTGTGGTTTCAGCATCGAGGTAGGTTTGGATAACCTTTGTGAGACTGAATTTGAGTTATTGGATATGTTCATGTGATAATTGTAAGATCTAGATTGATTCCTGAGTAAATGAGCTGATATGATAGAATTTTGATTGAAATGTGGTATCAGATATACTAAAATTTGAGTAAATTGTGATCCTATTGATGAACTAAGATGAAATCTTGAGAACTGAGATATTTTGTATATTATTGTGATAACATGAGACTTGTGACATTATTTAGAAAGTTTTGGTAGTAATTTGATGATACTCAATATATTTTTGGAAACAAGTGTATGTTTTGGGACGAGTGAGGTCCGGTATTGATAGTACTTTTGACTAATGGCTGAAATGTAATGATTTGAAAAATCATGATGGTTTATAGTGTAAGTTGTGGTAGTTGTTACTACTGTTTCTGATTCTATGATGGTTATTCATCGGTATTCTTATCATGATGTGATTATATACCTTGATTCATGTCATAGGCATACCAACTCATATTGCATCTGTATCACCCCTTGACCATGGGCAGGTGACAAGGACTGAGATATTATGGTCTCTTATGTTCATTTGGGACTTGTGAAGTCTGGTGTGATTGTTACATTCAGTTATTGGGAAATTGGGGTAATTTGAGACCTGTTGATGGTTGTGGTACTACTTGAGACATTTAACATGCCCTTTCTAATTCTATAAAGGTTATCTATTGACTATCTTGTTATTTTGCGGTTATACATATTGACTTATGGCATTGTCATGCATTCATTCTATATTGCATTTCTACCACCCCTTGACCACGGGTAGATGACAAGGGTGAGTTGTATTATGAGGTATTGCACTATCTTATTATAAAACCCCTTGACCATGGGTAGGTAGCAAAGAGGAGATTAAACCACTTTTCAAACCCCTTGACTACGAGTAGGTTGCAATGTTGAGATTGACATCTCTTGACCATGGGTAGGTGGCAAGGTTGAGATATTGTGACACCCCTTTGACCACGGGCAGGTGGAAATATTGAGATATTGGGACACCTCTTGACCACAAGTAGGTGGAAAGGTTGAGAGACATTTCATACATGGCCTGCAATGCCATTTCATTCATACAACTCATATGCATCGCATTCATTGGTTAAACTTACTACCTATTTTTGTCCTTATTTAAGTGTATATATATATTGTGTACTAACCTTGTGATGCGGGTGGTAGAGACTCTTAATTATTACATACTTGTTTGATTTCTCTTATCTAGTCGATTGAACCTACTGGGTACATTTCGGTGTATTCACTCTACTTTGTTTCCTCCCTGCAGATTGAGCATAGGGACCACTACAGGGTAGTTGATTCATTCTACCAAAGTCTTTATCCATCAATCCCGGATTCTAGCAATGAGGCTCAGACTTCGAGTCGTTGTAGATCTTTTGAGACATTCTTTATTGTTTTCTAGTCTAGACTTTGTGTTTGACCTTGTCAAACATCTTTGTATGTTCATTGGAGACAATTGTATATACTCATTTGTACTACCTTAGATGTTCATTTACTCATGACTCCAGGTTTTGGGATTTGAAGGTATTAGTGTTGTGTTGCTTTTGCCTTATTCTACTTGCTTCAATCGCGATTCCATTTTGGATCGTGACAAAAATATACATAGTGTAGCATTTTATTTAAAAATAAAAAGTCATAGTTCTATAAACCTCAACTCTACGAACTACTATCTATTCGACATACATAAGCCAATCAAATGAACAAGATCAATTTAAAATATTGTCCAACAATATTGTTGTACTTTGTTTCTACTGTATAATTCAAGAGCTTCAAACATCAAGATCTGCTCAATTATTTGTACATCAAATTACATATACTAAAAAAATGTGGTACATTATATTCAATTCGTGACCTTATACTAACAAGTACATGTAATAATCATAAAAGATAAAAGCTAAAGAAGAGTTGGAACAAACACCATGGGGAGCACATATATCATGTTTTTCCATAAGAACAAATAAAAGCTAAATTAGATAAAAGAACACTAAGAGCATAGTTCTGAAATCAGTCATATAGAAAGAAAGAGTAAAAATTGAATGCCTAATTCGATGTCATAGCATGCTTATGTCAAAATCAAATTGAACACCACCGCTTGAGGTATTCAATGGATTGAAGTTGAGATACTAGTTATGAGGTCGTACATCAGCTCCACAACCACCATGCTATGATTGACACTCCTATTGTCACTAATACAATCACTGTGACATAGATGTGCTAGTTCCATGCACTAATAACATTCTAAATAACTTTAAATTTTGAGCTTAATCGATAGTTCCATGCCGAGCATGTGTAGTTGGCTGCTCCACATACAAGAGTACACAATGCAACTAATAATGTAGACCTAAGAATGACCTATATTGACATGGAGTTCTTTGGTTCATCTTTCAAAAGAATTTAGAGGAGCAAAGAGTGAAGAAAATCTAGAGATTTTGAGAAGATGTTGAATTAGATTGTTTATATTTGACTTTTTATTTCATCTTTTATGTGTGATTCTACTTTTATTAGGTTTTTCCTTTCATTTTTTATAAATGATCCCACACGGAGTATGAGAGATCAATTTCTTTTTATCAATTTAAGGACTAAATTTACTCCCTTTCTCAAGTTATTAAAAAAAATAAGAATTAATGACAATAATAAAATCTCGTCTCTAAAAGTGTACATCTAAGGACCAACTTCTCAACTCATCACTATATGTCAGTCATTGTTAACCTTTTTTCCTGCAGTGCAACCATTAGTCCCCTCTTAACACTCTCCCAATTGGAGCTTACAGTTGGTTTTCCTTTAGAACCTTAAATTGCACTTCCTTAGGATTGGGAAACTTTAGCTCTAAAATTCTAGTGGCTTTGTGATTTTTTATCATACCTGTAGTTGGGCATACTAGCATATGATAGTGCATAATCTGAAGACTCTTTTGGAAATAGGACCTGTCACTCTTACCTTGTTTCTATTAGTTAGGCTCATGTCCAATTGACTTGACATTTTTCTCAAACGTTCCTTTATATTTTTTTTCTTATCTTTCTCTACTTGTTGGGCATACACCACAAGTCTAAAAACATACATATCATAAATCAAGAGTGATGCATTGCGCTCCTTCTTCACTTGTCTACCCAGATCAGAAACAAACTTTCTCATCTTGGGTCTCACATCTGAATCCACCTCTGGAGCAGACCTGGATATCTAAATAAACTTAAGGTTGTACTCTTTCACTATCATCCCCTCTTATTTAAGATTTACAAACTCCCCACCTTAGCCTTTCTCAACTCTTTGGGAAAAAAATGACCAAGTAATACCCCTTCGAACTCATCCCAAATAGTAGGCTCAACACCCTTGCCATAACCTTCCTCCTAATAGTTTTACCATATGTTAGCCATATCCTTGAGCGGATAAGAGACAAGCTCCACCCCTCAACCTATGTATTATGCATAGCCTTCAGAATCTTTCATATCGCATCAATAAAGTTCTGAGGATCATCCTTAACTTTAGACCATGTGAATGCCAGTGGGTTCATTCTCAAGAATTCTTTAATCCTTACTGAAGTTAATAGCTCTTAAGAGCTAGCTCTAAGAGTTAGAGAACTCTAGTGACCAATCTAAGCAGCCACCAACTAAGTGAGTATGGGAATAACTCCCCTAAAGTTAGCCTCAAAAGAAGGAGTAGGCTGACTAGTGAGAATTTGGGCCACTTCAGCAAATAGGACAGGTCGACCTCTAGTCCTCACCCTGATTGTGACAACATCTCATACTATGGAGCCAGTGTTTTGGCGGCAGTCCTCTGACTTAGCGATAAATTTAGGAGGCATTACATGCAAACACATAAATGCACAAATTAGAAGGGAATTTTTATAGAGTTAAACTTTATCACATGAACTTAGAATATGAAAGAAGCGAAATAATTCTTAATGGTAAATAGTCTCCTGATTATAAGTATGGTACACGACACATCTATACACATGACTCCATTGACGCAGCTTTATAGACACCCTAGAACTCTTGAAATCGATACTCTAATACTAAATTTTTCACGTTCCAAGAGGGTGCCCTAGGCGTATCTTGGCTCAAAAATTATTGTTGGTCCTCAAGTGAATCACTTGACTCAATTTACTCATTCAATCAGAAAAAGACTCAATAAGATTAAACAATCACTTAAGTGCACTCTCCAAAATTCATAATCAATAGAAAGAAAAGATTTTAAAATAACTCAAAATATAACTCAAATCATAACTTTTATATCAATAAGGAATGATTTTCAGAATACAGTCCAATATCACACCATTTGATTCGGTCTATGAAGCATCTATTAATTCATAAAAATATGTCAAGACAATCTCAAGGTTACATCAAAACAATGAAAAGAAATAAATTAAAATATAAAAAAAAATTCATTTGAATGCAAGAAGGTCTCACCACTGATCTAGGACGAATAGATCTTCAATAAAAATCATATGTTAAGGACTCGTAGCACCCTATCTGCATCATAAAATGATGTAGTGCCAGATGACGTCAGTACATAAAATATATGGTATGTAAAATAGATGAAAAAAATACTCAAGGAGTACTCAACATCATGAAATAACGCTTAACTCAACTCACTAAGATTTGCAAGTTTTAAGAATAAAATAATTCTTTTCAAATCGATTTAATCACATATAAATCTCAATCAAATCAAATCATTCTTTAATGAAGGTTTCTCTAATCGACAACGATCACTTATGGATACGTGATGATACAATGATTTGCACTGTTGCAACCATTCTATACTTTGCCTGAGTAAGGTACGTTCAATACTACTCCAAAAATTATTAATTATGCTCATATCTATCATGTAAAAATATTTTAAATCATCTCATCAAGTCTGAATGGACCTTTCAAAACTCAATTGCATCTTAACTCATCATATTCTTTTATTTATAAAAATCATATGCTTTTGAATCAATCACATCTCATTAATTTTTTTTCCTCAAATCATCATTTATACTAAAAAGTTTATGGTTATTTAGACTCAAAAAAATATGCTTAAATTCAAAATTAAATCATACTTTTCTTATTGCATGAAAATCATTAAATCTCAATGCAAACAATGCATAGTAAAATCATGACCATTAACTCTACTGAAATTGATGGGAATGTATCCATGAAAGACTATATTAGGATTAAAGTCTAGAAACAACAATGATCTCAATACATAATATAGTAAAACTCAAAGAATGAAGAACTACATCAATTAAGAATTCAAGACAATAAGGGCTAAACTCAATTCAAACTCAAGAATTGACGAAATTTAGATATAAGGCGCATGGATGGACTTAATCTAATGCTATGATTAGCTTTATATATCTGAAAAACAAAGATCACAATCACAATTCGATAACCTCAATAGAAGCTCCTAAAAATCTGGGTGTTTTTCCTCTTTAACTTTGCTCTTCGATAATCAAATTGTTCATGAGAATGTAGGCCTAATGGGTATGGATAAGGGACTCAAAATAATTCCAAAATATTAGGGTTTGATTAGAAAAAGATAAAACTGTCCCTTATTAAAACTATATAATCAAACCATAAGATCCCCACTATGGGTCGTGGTTCAATCTACGACTCATAGATTGCCTTTTGTGGGAACTAAAGAAAATTTAAGATTGGATCAACGATCTTCTTTTATGGATTGTAGACCCCTTTATGAGCTCGTCCTACATGTTTGTACAAAAGGTACTAAGACTATGATTTTAGATATAAAAATTACAAACACAATCTATGGATCATAAGTTGGAGTACAGGTCATAGCCCCTCTGGTGGATTAGTCAGTGCTTTAACTCAGGGTCACTGGATCTTAGAATTACGAATCGATTCTATGGGTCCTAGAAAATCTTATGACCCATTATGTCATGTAAGGACCCGGACGTTGTACGACCTCATTCGAGCTTGGAAATTTCAATTTCAAAAAGTTTTGGACCAAGGTGATGCTCCATGGGAGCTCTCACAGTCTGTAAGGCTATACGGACTGTGTGGGGCCTCCTTGAGTGACCCTTGGCCTTGTGTGGGGTGTTGGAGCTTAATTATGGAATTTTGGACTAAGACATAAACATATGGACCCATATCGGCCGTGTGAGGCTTCACGGACTGTGTGGAGGGCCGTGTGGTAGCCTTAGTCTCTAAATTCCATAGTTTTGGTACCAAGTATAATGGGACAACCAAATATACGATCTGTACGGGGTGGTATGACCCGTATACCTCCCCATATGGCTTCTGGAGTGAAAGTTTTTTAAGTATTAAATCACCGTCTCAGAATTTCATCGTGGAAGAAATTTTCTAAGGAAGGTGGGACGGAGGGGGCACACAGACTGTGTGGCTTGGTACAGTCTGTACCACCCTCCATATGGATGCCTACGTTGAAAATTCTAAATATGGGATTACCGTTTCAGACCTTCGTCAAGTGAATTTTATCCAAGTATTGGATCACAGACATGTGTACAATTCGTATAGCATGTCTCGGACTATATAGTCATTCTTGAGATGGAAATTTTAATTTTTCAACTCCTTTCATTAATGACGTTTTTGTAATTATCATTTATCTTAAGCGTGTTTTGTGACCTCTATGCTACCTAAGGACTTTCAAATGACCTATACTTTATTCCTTCATTCGAATTCATTCCTCACACTTAGAATTATATTGAACCCTCTTAAGAACACTCTCTCAAAGGATTCTTGTGAATCTAAGCCTGGGAATCAAGGGAAGGCTTATTCTTCTTCAAATTTCTTCTTGAAACTTCTTCATTAGCTAAAGTATGCGAGATTGGTTCTTCGTCCCTTTCAACCAAGTAAACCTAAACTCTTTTATACTTAATTTCATGGAATTTTAGCTACTTTAAATACGAGTTTTCAATTTTATGATTTATTAAATTCAATTGATGTATGGGCTATATTTATTTATTGATTTTAAAGTGATTTAAGCCCTGATATGAAGAATTGCATTGAAGTTATGAAATTATGAATATGCATGTCCCCTTTAAAGCTTGATTTAAGCATAGGTAATCTATATTATGATTTAAATATGGATATAATTATGTTTTCACTTGAATTTCACAATGTATTGTTGATTTAAGTTTAAATCTCAATTACCCATGCTATTCTCATCTCATTCATAACATATGCATTCATGAGCATTGAGTTTTATGAAATTAAGCCCAATTAAGTTCATGTATATGATATTAATAAGATATTTGTTTTGACAAGAATGTGACCACATGAATGTCTATTGTTATTGGCTCTTTGAGAATATTGGGTGCTTGCACCATATCGTTTAATGAATGAGCTATTCCTATGCATGAGAAACATGACATTGAGTTATGATTTGACTTTTTAGCCCATGAATGAATGATTATGAATAATGTTTGGCTTTTAAACCTAATTGTGCATTAAAAGGATTTGAAATGCCTATTGCCTCTTTGAAAATCATATATATATATAAGTATTCTCGTGGAATGTTTTAACTTAGCACCGATGGATTGGGGGTGTCAGGGCTATCCCCAAAGGTCCTCTCCTTTTCCTTGAACTATGTGCCAGCATAAGAATGATAGCCATCACCAAAATAACCGGGTCATAAGGGATGGTTATTTATTTATGAATTTGATATGATATGATATTGGGAATCCATCTAAAATGACTAGATCGTAAGGAAGGTGTCCATCCACCGAAATGACTGGGTCGTGAGGTGTGATATAGATTACCCTTGGCAAGTAATCTTCTCCTACCGATGAGAGGTCTTCATCAGACTAATTCATGTAATAGCTCACATGAGTTTGATTTGTCGGTTATAGTCCATCCCCACTATATATGAGCATTATTGCATTTCATGCATCATGAATTTCATGACATATCATTATACTACTCTCCTTTGGATATATATCTCTTTCTATATTATGTGCCCTAGGCATCTAATATTGAATGCAATTTTTATTAGTCATATACATTGCATGCCCGCATACTTAGTACATTCAAACGTACTTGATGTCGCCCAAATTACACCTCCTTTTTGAGGATAAAGTAGTTGTTGTCAAGTAACAGAACCTAACCAAGGTTAGGGTCGAACCCACAGGGAATACATAGACTTAAGAGAATTCAAGTGATTAACCAACTTACTTCCCCAGGGGGTTTGCAATAATCAATAGTAAAATAGACCTGACTAGCACAAAGAGTTTTATCATTATGGAGAGAAACTAGGTATTGTGTTCCCCATGATTCTCCAACTTAGTATCACCGAATAACCTAATTCATTTTTAGTGTGTGGCATGCAAGACGGTAAGTTAAGTTCACCAAACCCTTTGGTCCAAGAGAAAGGTGAATTTCACTACGTGACTTGGCCCATCTTAACAGTGTGCATTACTAACCCTTACCTGTTAGTCCCAATACAACCTCCCCTTGGCCCAGTTCGGTTGATTAGATGAGAACACATTAAGTGAATCTTGTTAGTTAATCTCTTTTCCTATTCATTACTATCTTGGTCCAGTCAGTAACACTAGGCAGGTTCTAATGTTTGCCACCACCAGAAAACATGCAAAATGAAGAGAGTTAATTAATACATGCATGCACACTTTCCAAGAATTATAGCTCTTCATAGTTCCCAGAACCCTAGTTGTGGATTTAACTACTCATGATTTCTGTATATGCAAGACTTATGAATTGAAAAAATATAATAGAGCACTTACACACTTGAATTAAGAACAAGCAAGTTCAAATATCAATGAGAATCACAAGATTATAAGATCAAATCAAAGTCAAGTGTTTCTCAAAACTCTCCAATGTTTTCTCTACTCTATCTCACTATTCTTCCTCTCTACTGCTCGAACTCCCTGTAAACTTGATGAAAAATAACCTAAAAACCTATTTATAATATTTAAAATACAAGTCCTAAATAAAATAGGAAAGTTGTGTTGGCACGCCTTATGAACAACTTTATAGGCCGCACTGCATTCCACTGCCCATAATCGGGGTCTTGTACAATGTTGTTGCAAAACTTGACTGGAGGTTTACAACACCCTTCTACAACTCGTAAAGTGTTCTTCAACCCGTAAAGGGGTTTCGTCTGATGAAACTTCAGAAAGTCCTTCTTCTCTAATCCTCGGGGCATGAAACGTGATCTACAACTCATAAACTAATCCACGACACATCTGCATGCTCGTAGAACAAATTTTAGAAAATTAGCCCCTCACTGAAATTGTTCACGAAACCTCCTTCACAACTCATAGATTGCACTATGGCTCGTAAAGAGTCTCGTACTTAATAAAAAATAACAACTTCTACATTTTCTTCCCAAAATCAAGGCCAATCCTGGAATCCTACAAATAAAGCACATAAAACCAACTAACATCACATTAAGAACACACAAAATTACAAGTTTTAAGCATCAAAAGTGTTGTATTTTCATAGCACATCAACACCCTCAACTTAAAGTTGTTGTTCATCCTCAAGCGACAGACTCAATCGATATAAGTAGAACAGTAACATATACCTCGACCTAATGATATATATCACTTCAAACTTAAGCACAAATACTCACACCACTTTTCAAAATAGAATCAGACAGTTATCTAGCAAATCAATACAGACTCATGCATGTGACAACACAACTATGACAAGTGAGATACTGTCAACAAGCTATAATCACTAAATAAGTTTAGTACTAATCAATGCAATGCAAGTTCCCTCATAGAAAGAAGTCTCATATTTCACTCTTAATAATGTTTTTATGTATAATCTCAGGAGTATGGAAAATCACTCACTCTCATAAAAGATATTCATGCATCATTCCCAATACCATAGGCTTGCCCTTATACTCATGACTAAGACCTTTGACTACTTGAACTAGGATCACTTTAGGACTTTAAAGGCTTGTAAAGTCGGCTCAGGGGGCTTTGATATGATATTTTTGGAACATAATGACTAAAGGCCCTCCTTGACACTGCGTTTTCCCACACTTTTGCCCTACCAACACTTTTACTTTACATTCCACTCCATCTACTCCTTTTCTCTTATTTCAAGCTTTTTTGGGTGCTTTCTTTTCATTTTTTGACTTTTTGTCTTGCTTTTACACTTCATTTTTCTTTTAGCTCATAACTAAGGCATCACTTATTTGTCTTGCACCCAGTACATGATTATTCTCCTTTTCTATGTATCACTAACTTCCCCCCTCATTTTTGTGTTTCACCCTTTCAGCAGCCACCCTCAACTTAGGCATTTGGCCTGAGTTGAGGTTCACATTATCTATCCTCAAAATCAGGGCCACTTTTGGTAGCCACCCTTGACTTAGGCTTTTTGCCTCAGTCAAGATGTACAATGTTCAAGGAAGGACCAGGGCCAATTTCAGGATTTTACAGCTAACAAGGCTAGGTTACTTAGGTGTTTGCAAACAAAAGGTACATGTTCAACTCAAACGTTAGGATCAAGAGATATTCTGCAAATTTGGTTGGCCATTTAGGCTAAGTGGACTTTTAAGAACAATGACCTAGATCCTTTCCTAATCCAATTGATCTATAGTCTAACTTAGAATAAAAGGGCAAGTTCTGAATTAACACAAAACACATGAATTTAGCAAATTAAGCTCATACTCACATGACATTGCTTACATAATCAACAAAAGACACTCATATCATGCTTTTTATCTCAATTTAAACTGACTTATCATAATAAACATTGTCATCACACCTAAAAACATGCATGGTTGCTCTCTAGAATAACTAATCAAAATTGGGTGGGTATCATTTTTCTCAGAAAAACACAAAAATATGTTAAATGTCACATGTATTAGTACTATGTGCTATAAAATACTACCTAAACATCCTAAACATGTCGGTTAAGCAGAAAGTAAATAGCCATGGGGAAAAAAGAACATAGGCAAGAAAATCCCGGGATAAAAAATTGGGGTAGTTATGGACCCAAGCTACTCAGACTTCACTGAGGCCCAAAACTACCCACACCTAATCGAAAGAGAGGTGCATTGTCCCCGATGCACACAACCAAAGCAAAATAAAATATAGGGGTCAAACATCATACCTTGGCGCCTAAGCACAATTTTCCACCTTGGGTTGCCTCCCAAGCAACGCTTGATTTATGGTCGCGCCACGACATAGACAACTTGGTTACTTAAACTTCACCAAGTGTGTATGCTTCTACTTTTTCTTCCACCTTGAGCTTATTAATTGTCCCCCTAATTTCTTTTCTAATTTTCTATTATGCTCACAGGGTGGTGGTATAAAAATAAGAAGAACAAATAATAGAGATCGCATGTCATACTGTTTGGCCGTTAAATAATGAATGTAATTTTTTCTTTTGAGCCTAACAAATTAAAAAATATAAACATATTTTTTCTCCTCCTTATATTCTTCCATATGATCATATGATTCGATTAATATCTCATCATCTAAACATAATGTAGAAAAATGATTAGAATGAGCTCTAATACGTCCTGATTCATGAATTATATTATTATTTACATCCTCATCTTTACACACACTAGAGTTTTTAAAGATAATATTAACTACTTCTTCATATAACTCTCGTGTATTTTTCTCAACAATGACAACATCAATAATAGTCTAGTCAAGTAGTTGACCCTCCAATTTTAGCTCTTCACACAATTCATAACTAGTTTGTTGAGCGTCAAACGTATCAACCTTTACACTCAACTAACACTTAAATTGTGGACATCCAAGCCAAACTGATGAACATCTGACTAAAGCACATAGTTGTCTAGGTCGAGATTTTCTAATATTTTCAAGAAGTACACATTGCGATTCAAAATCTTATGTACAACACTTCTCATATCAATACTTCGATCATTCAATATTTCTTATAAGATAGTGTCATATATAAAAGAGAAAAAGAAAAATAGAAAAACTATGAGGTAAATAAGGATTAATACCATAATCACTTGAATTAACCAAGTCTAGACGTATTCCCCGGCAACGGCGCTAAATCTTGATGTCGCCCAAGTTACACCTCCTTTTTGAGGATAAAGCAGTGTTGTTAAGAAATAGAATCTAACCAATGTTAGGGTCAAACCCACAGGGAATACGTAGACTTAAGAGTGATGCAATTCAAGTGATTAACCAACTTTCTTTCCCTAAAGGTTTTTTTTTTACAATAATATGTAGTAAAGTAGACCTAACTAGCACAAGAGTTTTATCAATATGGAGGGAAACTAGGGTATTGTGTTTCCCATGATTCCCTAACTTAGTATCACCAGATAACATAATTCTTTTCTAGTGTGTGGCATGCAGGACGGTAAGTTAAGTTCACTAAACCCTTTGGTCCAAAGCAAGAGGCGAATTTCACTACGTAACTTGGCCCATCTTCGCAGTGTGCATTACTAACCCTTACCTATTAGTCCCAGTACAACCTCCTTTGGCCCAATTTAGTTGATTAGATGATAACACATTAATTAAATCCTGTTAATTAATCTCTTTTCCTATTCATTACTACTTTGGTCCAGTCAGTAACACTAGGGAGCTCTAATGTTGGCCACCATAAAAAAACATGCAAAAAGAAGAGAGTTAATTAATACATACATGCACACTTTCTAAGAACTATGAATTATCTGGTTTTACTTTGTTGGTTCTTCATAGTTTCCACAATCCTAATTGTTGATTTGGCTACTCATGATTTATGTAAATGCAAGACTTATGAATTGGATAACATAATAGAGCACTTACACAATTGAATTAAACACAAATATAAGCTTCAATGAGAATCACAAGATTATAAGATCAAATCAAAGTACAAGTGTTTCTCAAAACTCTTCAATGTTTTCTCTACTCTATCTCACAATTTTTCCATTCTACTGGTCGAACTCTCTGTAAACTTGATGAAAAATAACCTTAACACCTATTTATAATATTTAAAATATAAGTTCTAAATAAAATAGGATAGCTGGGACAACACGCCTTACGAACAGCTTTACGGGCCGTATTGCATTCCATGGTCCATAATCGAGGTCTCCTACAATATTGCTGCAAAACTGGACTGGAGGTTTACGACACCCCATCTATGGCTCATAAAGTGTTCTACGACCCGTAACGGGTCATGACACAACAGACTCTTGAAGGAATTCCAGGAGGGTCTCCAACAGGCTTTCTCTCATTGTAAAATATTTCCTACTGTAACCTCCCGTAGAAGTTTGGGTCGGTCTTTCTTTCACTAATGGTCTCACCATTTTTTTAGTAGTAGTAGTAGTCGCGCGAGGGACTATCCTTTCTATCACTTGTCGTTGTTGTTCACTCTCATTTGTTCTCTTTCTTATAAAAAATAAAGCGAAGCAAAGTGCATGGCAAAGAAGTAGCCAGTTAACTGCCCCTTTCCACTTGATCTTTCTTCGCTATGTAGCAAAGGGGACAAAAGCCTTCTCTTTGTGCCCCTTCTCCCCAGCTGGAGATGAATGACAAGCCTCCAAGATATTCAACAATCTTGCCTCAGGCATACATCTTCTTACAAGCCTCCAAGATACTCAACAATCCTGCCTCAGGCATACATCTTCATATCACATTATCAGCATGCAATCTAAACAAAGTATGACTCGTTCCAAAAACACTCACACAACTCATGTAGAAATTTCTTTCTTTAATGAAAGTTCAAATCTTCTGGTTTCACATCACTAACAAGATAGCAGACAAAGTCAACTGATCAAGGAATAAGATTAAAAATCACAACTAATACTTGTTCATCTAGAAATGAGTCATTAATTTTTAACTCCTTAGCATCTCTCCATTTTGCCTCTAGCGCTGATATATAATTTGCTATTTGATTTTTGACCTTTTTCCTTAATTCAGTTTAAATTACTATTACAACTCACAACCACCCAACAAGCTATTAATCTTTGTCTGGTCATTTTAGATGGAACAAAGAAATTGAGTACAAAATTTGACATGATAAAATTGTTTGGGTACCTAACTAAACATTTCCAACTTAACCAAAAGGTTCTACTTTTATGAATGTTAAGCTCACGCAATTCTATGCAAAGCTAGTTTTGCAGAAAACACAGAAGAAAACAATGAGTGGAGTGAAGGGTATTGTGCTGGACGCTTCAATTCTGTTGGAATCGAGCAATGATGAAAATGCAAGTCCCTCTCTTAGACCTGATGCTGATTATGTTCTTCGCAAGCTTCGATACTCCAACATCTTTACTGTAAAAATCTCAACTTTTTCTTGTTTTGTTTCTTGACATTTTGTTGTTCTTTTCTTGATTCCTGAAAAATTAAGGAGTACCAAGAATTGTTTTACATACTGGTTGGGTTATGAATGTTTCTATTAAGTCACATGCAATCAATCAATTAAGTCTCAATCTTAAATTATTTGGATTTGGCATATGAATCTTTTGGTTAATGGGTTTATAGCATCAAATAACTGTCTTTTACGTTGTTATTTATGTGGGTTTGGAGATTGACTATGCTGTGTGCATGGCAAATACAGGATTTTCATTAAGGTGGTTTGAGTTATGTTTGGGATTTGAAATTGGAGCCTTAAGTTGAATTTCGAACCCCTTAAACCTGTAAGCTGACCTCTAGTCTTGTGTCCAGATATATCCACTACCCCTGGCTTTATAACTCACACACACGTAGTTGTCCTCTTTCTGGTTGTTTAACTCATCAGTGCTTTCTTGATTAGCCATGTAATTGGTAGTTCTTTCAATTGCTTGATGATAATCATTGTTCAATCTAATTTTGCCAAATTCTTTCTTCTTTTTGTTATTCTCAATTGGGTAAAGGAAAAGATGATTCTTTTAAGTTTTAAGGAAATTTGCTGTATTTCTGAAATAATTGGATTTATGGGTTGTGAGAAATTTTTGTTCTCATTTTAATTATTTGCTATAGTGGAGGAAAATTGTTTGATCTTATGAATGAAATGTTATACCTTTCACTTTGTGCAGGGTATATCTTATGGACCTGATCTTTCTGCTCCTAAGGTGATGTCTGTTCTGATTTTTTGTTGCATTTCTTTTGGTGTATCAACTTAATTGATATGATTGTGCAAAGAAATGTTTTGCACTGGTGTTTCCTATTGTCTCAAAGTTTTCCTTCCTACCAAAATAGTTTAATGTCTTCTTCAGTAGTTTTTACATCCATTTCCTTCTATTTCTTCATTTTTCTCCAATACCTGGTGCTTGGCTTGTTTTTAATTTTTAGTTCTCAACTCCCAATTTTATTCACCATATAAGCAACACCAGAGCAAATGATGAGAACTGATATTTTCAGAAAAAATGGAATCTCAAACAATTGCAATTGCTTGTTTTAGGTGCGGCTCCTCCAAGAAAATGCAAGACTCTATTCCTACAATTGTTTTGTCTTCGGATCGTCAGCCATAGACAACTTTGTAAGTGAGGTTTCCTTGAAATGGGGCGACAGCATGGGAAGTTATATGCATGTAGTTTCCAGTTACAAAGATGAGGAAATTTCCCAATTGATAAGTTCTGGCTGGCTGATCACTGTTCTACGTGAGTCCTAATGCATTGAACTTCTATTTTTTTTTTTTGGTTTGATAAGACACCATGCATTGATAATCTATAGTAGAAGAGAGACAAGAAGAAACCACGTGAAGTTTTCTGATTCAAATACTAAGATATTCCCAATAGTTGTTGCTAAATAATTGCTTGTTTTTAGTTTTTGAACCGACCTATTTCCAGATGCATTTCACTCCATATCCCTAACATTTAGAAGCTTCCTTTTGAGGCTCTGATTGGAGTTTCAAATTTATGCTCAACGGATGGTTCTAAAACTCTAAAAGGCTTTACCTTCCTCAAAAACATAGAATCACTTAAATTTCCATACTGAATTCTTTACCAACATGTAACCTGCTTTGTCTGATTGAGGTGAGTGGGTATGGTAATTACTCACGGAAGGTTTTATATCTATAGTAACTGTGGGTGGAAAGTTTGCTGTCATTCTTTCATATATGTGCTTGCAGGCATCTAATCATCTGACCCATTTTTGCAGGATCTCCTCGACAAGCATCAGGTATAAGCTCACTATTATCTTGTTCTTTCAGACAACAGTTTCAAACAGTATAAGGGATTTCTTTCTCATTTTCTAGGGAACTCCTTTTTTCCAGCTTGTGAATTTCTGTTGTAATTCATATTGAAGAAATTTGTTGGCTTCTGTCAAGTGGTGAAAATGTTGTTTTCTTCTGAATCTTAAAGTTTCTACATTTATGTCAGTTGTTGAATATAGTCCTGGAACTGAAAATCCAAGCAAGATTTTCATTAACAAGCTTGAAGAACTGCCTCTGACTATCTGCCATTTGAATAAAAAGGTGAGAAGAAATATTGTGTACCGGTGTGCATTTGGAATTTCGTAAGCTGCTTAAATAAGATTTGCTGGGCAACTCCATAAATAACTCCACCACAGTGGCTTCTCTGAAACATTCGGTCATTCATTCCTTGCTGAAGCTACTGTTAGTTCGTACCACGTGATGTTTTCTCCAGACCCAGCTTCAATGCATCCTCTGGCTTTCAACATGACCTTTTTTACTTTTTTATCTCAGTAAAGTAATAGTTTTATTAACATGATGGTGGTGGTGGTTGAGATTCCCGCTGTACAGGTGGTATACAAAAGTAGGGAACCTACATAGTGTTGTGGACGTAGGGTTCTATACAAATAACCCTCAATCATTTATACTAACAGGAACTCATACTAGAAACAAAAGGCAGTTCCTCATATGTACAAAATTCAGTTTTCACACTTTGAGAAGCTCTTTTGTTACTTTCCACCTCCGAAGTACTGACCTGATAGTGCAAGGGGGCTACATCCAATAGTTTGCATCTTCTTCCTTTTTTTAAAAACCTAGCTGAACATCGCATCCTTGATACGAATTTAGCAACTAGTAGTCGATATCTTCTCGAGCGTTTGCAGTGAAACACCACATGTATCACCAGCTAACATATGTTATCCTTCTTTGTCTCATACTTTCAGATGTATGAATCCCACCTTGCAGCACATTTCTTATCGGCCATGTGTGAGGTCCCCTTCTTCCTAGTGCTCTGGAATCTACACTGATAGGTGCTAGTTACTGTAGTTTCTCTCCTTAGTAGTTTGTGGAAGGATTTCATCAAGCTAGTTTTGCATTGCCTCTCATTTCATTTCCAAGCATCCTGATCACCATCTGATGTTTTGCGTGTAGAGTTATTCCATGACTTTTTTGAACTCTTAGATCTCCCAATTTTATAGGTTTCTCCCGAATCTCAAATTCAAAAGCTTCCACTGTCTTGTGCTCTATGTACTTGAGTGATTGCAGTAATTTTCTATCTCAAGATGCTAAAGAGTAAAATTCGAGAAAAAAGAGCCGATTGTATGGGAAATCCTTCAAGAAGTTATGCAGGGACATCCTGTATTGTTGAATAGAGCACCCATGCTGCGCCTTTCTTCGTTCATGGTTTGATATTCTGGTGTCACATGAAAGGCATGACTGAGGGTGTCATCACTGCACCAACTAGGTTTAGAAAAAGTTATAACTGATGCTAGTTCCATTTCTTTCTTTAAATGATGTTGCCATTGAAGTATACCCGCACAATGTTTTTCTATAATCAGCATCCATAAGGCAACATAATGGTCTTTGGCCTCCACCTTCCCGCATGGAGACCATATTTAGCTAGAATAACTCTTCTCCCAAGAGCCTGCACCTTGTTGCTGAATCTCTATCTCCATTTACCTCTTGCGTCTTAGCATGTAGTATTATGTCATTTGCTAGACCATTTAACACACCAGTTTTCAGAAAGTTGGTGCTAGTATTTTTTCTTATAATACCAGATTCTCTTACCATGATAAACAAGTCATTCTTTTGCTTTCTATCTCCAGTTTTCCCCAATATCAGCAGCTGTTAGTGCATGAGATGTTACCTCCCTCTCCTCTTCACTGTGGTCAATGAGGCTTATACAGTGGTTTATTGGTATGAGAAGGACATCTAAATTAAAGAGGATACTTGTTTGTTGATTACTTTTGTGTCTTTTGATAGACAAGATTTGCTAAAAGTCAATCATTTCTTCTGCTATTCTCTTTTTTTCCCCAAATGAATTTGTTTGTCATGATCAGCTTGACCTCTGATCACAGTATCAATTTACTTGGGGGCTTAAAAAATTTCAGATTTTGCTGAGGCTTGTGATTCGATGGGATGATCCTGGTACATATTTTGTCATCTTGAGTAAAAAGAATGCCAAAAGAAGAGGAAGTGTTTATGTCCAGAAACAAGAAAGATGTGGAAGAGTTTAGTTTCTTGAAGTTCTTAGAATAGTTAGTTTCTTCTGTAGCTGAATCCTATCCAAAGCAAGCACAAAAAACGAATCTTTAGTGTGAAATAGCAGCCCGATTAAATGTTGTTACTGATGTGTAAGAAACATATTTGGCGAACAGATTCCTCTTATTTCTTTTATTTACTGGCAGGTACCTAAAGCCATTTTACTAGTTTCTAAACAATACTAATCTCTCAACTGTAGTCTTTTTTTAATTGTTAAAAAGGCTCAAGTATAGTTAACTACTGAAGAAGTTTTTTTGTATCCTTCAAAATTTTTTGTTAGAGTGACAATCAATGTTCTTAAGGTATCTTAATTTCATGCTATGGGAAAGCAGGCAATGGGCAAGGAGGTCAAGACAGTTGGTTACTTGATGAAGCCTTCTCGTGAAGAAGATTTTGCCAAGGTCAGTTCTGGTGGAAAATGAGTTGAGAACTTTCTTATTTTACATATAAATTGGTTTTCGGGTATCCAAACTTCTTGCATAATTTCAAAATAATTGATGCAAGGAGATGGTATTAGGGTAGAAGGTTAGATGGCTAGTGAAGGTAGGATGATGTCTGGCCTTGGGATATAGTATAGGTAGCCATGTCTTTATATATTATGTTGTTATTGTCTGTCATTTTATTGTCTTTATAAATTATCATTTGCTTTCCACTCTAGTCATTTTGTTTCACATCTAGTATTTTTTGATTTTGGGGATGATATTTTTGCGATGAGGGTCTTTCGAAAATAGCCTCTCTATCTCTGTGAGATAATGGTAAGGTCAGGTACATTATACCCTTCCCAGACCCAACTTGTGGGATTCCATTGGGTATGTTGTTGTTGTAATTGATGTTTTGTATATGCATTCTCCATGACCCGGCTTAAAGTTTTTCAAGTAGGATTTTTTTGTTGGTTCTAATGATTGAAATGTAACTAGTGCCTTATGCTTGACTAAGGAACATTTCGTGTTATGTTTTGACACTTGACATATTTCTTATGTTTTGCAGAGAGGTGCATTCCCCCTGAATCCTACACCAAATGGCTTAATTTTTGTGGCCGTTAACTACCAGCTCCCTATATCATGGCAGTTACAAGAAATTGACGGTGTTCTACATAAAGCAACTGATGACATCATTACTGTTGAAATGAGCAACTCTTCAGATTTTGAAAATAAAGTTACTTATACAGAGGGCATGCAAGAGTTACAAAGGTGACTTCCTGTTAACTTGTAATTGGTTAATTATATACTACCCATATCCCATTGTATGTTGCATCCTTTACTTTTAGTTTGTCTCAAAAAGAATGTCACGTTACTATTACAAGAAAATAATTTAACTTTAAAATTTTTCTTTTATCCTTAATGAAATGACTTACAACCACACACATATCTAAGAATTATTTTGGGCCACAAGTTTCAAAAGTCTTGTTTATTTCTTTACTGTGCCAAGTCAAACGGTGCCACATAAAATGGAATGAAGGGAGTGCTTCAGAATAGAAAAAGGGTGATGATTCTTTTCTATCTCTTGTGTAAGCTCCTTAAAACTTCTATTGCAACTACATGATACGAAGGTAAAAACATACCTACACCCCGTTTCTACATATCATGGTAAAGCGATTGAATGAGCTGTGAATCTGTCTTACGTAGTCATCACTTAATGAGAGAAGTGTGTGGAAAGTCATGCATCTATTTGTTTGGTGTAAACACTTGATATGAGTAAACTTTAACCTGATTAAAATCTCAATGCAGTTTGTTGTAACTTTCTGTGAATTGCCTTAGCACCCTTTAAGTTATCAAACTGAGAAACATAGTGTATGCAAAATTCCGTAACTATATACAAGACACTGGAAGTCTGCCCAACTAAGCTCATTTTCAAAATTTCTAAGCATGAAGTTGTTAAGAGGTAATCCAAGGAGACATATAGAGTGTTAAAATAGGAATAGGAACAAGAATAATATCTACAATCCTACTTAGAATAGGAATAGGAATAACAATAGTATATAGAATCCTACTTGGAAAAGGATTGTATTATAGTATCCTAGTTGGAAAAGGAGTTTAATATAGTATCTATAAATAGGGTATCAGTGTAATAATATAGAGATAACAATTCAATAATGTTCTTCTCCAATATTTCTCACATGGTATCAGAGCATCTACGATCTTGGTAGAAAATCAAAGAGCTTCCGCTGTTGGCGGGCAACTATGACCCATATATGCCACCTATCTGTCTAATGATTATGTCAGTGAAATTAGGTCACCGTGTATCTTTCTGGTGACTATTTTCTGATATCTAATTTGCATAGCAGTGTGCATCTTTTCTGTGACTATTATCTCATATCCGATTTGTGTAGCATCGTACCATTTTTTTGGTGACTACTTTTTCATATTTAATTTGTGTAGTACCATGCCATCTTTCCGGTGACTACTTACTTATTTGTGTTGGGTCATGCCATCATTTCGACCCTATCCGTACAATTTCTATTTCCCAAAAGGGTTGTGCCATCATTCCGACTCTACTCATATAATTCTCTTTCTCATAGGGTCGTGTCATCATTCCGACCCTGCCTATATAATTTTATTTCTCAATTTATAACCACTTTCAACCATCAAATCTAATAATTTGACGCATGAGCAAGTTTTGACCAGTTTTAAAGTGACTTTCAATTTCAAGATGATTCATAGTGTCATTCTCCATTGGCCTTATTAGTTGAACATTAAGAATGTTTTTCTCTATGATGATCTCGAGGAAGAAATCTATTGGAGCAACCACCTGATTTTGTTGCTCAGGGGGAGTCTGGTAGCCTTGTATATTGTGTAAGTCACTCTATGGTATGCAATAGTCTTCTGAGCTTGGTTTGGGAAGTTCCAACATGGCAATTCAGGAATTTATTACTATGTGTTACCGATATTATGCAAAATTCAGTATTTCATGAGAAGATTAAACACATTGAGATTGATTGTCAATTTTGTCAAGTCGAGTGATCAACTTGCAAATATTTTACCAAGCTCTTCATCGGTCTATCATATTAATTACATTTGTAACAAGCTAGGTATATGTGACTTGTATGCACCAGCTTGAGGGGGAGTGTTAGAATAGGAATAGGAACAAGAATAATATTTACAATCCTACTTAGAATAAGAATAGGAATAACAATAGTATATAGAATCCTACTTGGAAAAGGATTGTATTATAGTATCCTTGTTGGAAAAGGAGTCTAACATAGTATCTATAAATAGGGTCTCAAAGTAATATTGTAGAGGCAACAATTCAATAATATTCTTCCCCAATATGTCTCACACAGAGGACTGCTATGAATGTGAAGAGACCCTATTGTTCAAGCTAGAACTGAAAAGCCAAAAGGTAATATCATTAATAACAGGAAGTAGATGATAAAGAAGTTTAGCTAGCTCCAACTATGTGTCCTAGTTCTTGTTTAGATCGGAGAGCTATACCCTGTCGGTCGAAATAAGTTTGTATCTTTACTTCATGCTCTGTTGTGACTCATGATGACTTGGAGCAATCACAAAGATTAATGCTTTCATGCATTTTCTTATAGTCTCTCTATTAATAATAATTTGTTGATAGCAAAATGTGGATGCTGTTCATAGAATATTGTAGTTTATTGATATAAATGACTATCTTCAAGCAGTCAAATGGCATCTTCACTATTTTTGCATTTTCCTTCTTTTTTTTTCCTGATTGTTTTTGGCATGTTTCTATCTATCTGAAAGATGCATTGCACCACGTTGCTTTCATCTTAAACTGGTAATGAGTGTTGAAATAATTTCTGGAAATTTGGATGGAAGTTTCTGAAATGTTTTTAGAACTTTTTGTTTGAGATGTAACAAGTTCATGTCAGAGGAGTTGGTTTAAATTACACTAATTCTCCTTTGGTTACTTTCTGTTCAGGTACCTCGGATGCCATCCTGACTATCGTGTAATTGACCCATTCAGCAACATATATCCTGTTCTTGATCGATTGAAAATACAGCAGATTCTAGTTGGTTTGGAAAATCTTAACAGCAAAAGCTGCAATAAAATCAGAGGTCCCCATTTCCTAAAGGTCCTATTTCTTAAATGGTTCCCATGTTATGCTTACATTGAAAAGTCTACTGTGAAATCTTTGTGACTTCAGTCCCTAATCTTTTCCTTATCAATCGTAATTGCATCACCTGTTTCTTTATTTCTTCATTTCTTTATTCAGCAGTCTACTTTTCAGTTATGTTTTGCGAGGCCTTATTTTGGGCTCTCAGTTCCCACCAAGTATTGGCTACAATGTGCTATTAACAACAACAACAAGGTACCTGGTGGAATCCCACAAGTGGGGTTTGGGGAGGGTAAAATATATGCAGACCTTACCACTACCTCATAGAGGTAGAGAGGCTGTTTCCGGGAACCCTCGTATCAAAAACCCATTAGCAGAATAAACTAGATACGTAAAAAGGAGAAGGAAGGAAGAAACAAGGAAACAAGGAGAAACAAGGAAGAACGACTAATAACGAAAGCAATGATAGAGAGTAAATACAGTAAAATTAGCACACATAGGACGAATACTGACACCACAGGACATAACGACCCGACTCATCCTACTAACCTATCCCTACTAGCCTATTAGCTTGCTACACTAATACACGACCTTCACTTCTTTCTATCTAAGGTCACGTCCTCGGTGAGATCAAGTATCACTATATCATGTCTGATCACCTCCCTCCAAATTCTTCTTCGGTCTACCTCTACTCCTCCCTGTAGCTCCTAAATTCAACCTCTCACACCTCCTAACAGGATCATTGGTACTTCTTCTCGGCACATGTCCAAACCATCACAGTCTTGCTTCCCTCATCTTGTCAGCCACGGGGGCCACCCCTAGCTTCTTCCAGATGGTCTCATTCCTAATCTTATCGCTCCTAGTATGTCCATACATCCATCTCAACATCCTCATCTCCGCGACTTGAATCTTCTAAACATGTGAGTTTTTGATTGGCCAAACACTCCACCCTATACAACAAAGATGATCTAACCACCATTCTGTAAAACTTACCTTTGAGTTTTGGTGGTATCTTCCTATCACACAGTACTCCAGAGGCAAGCCTTCATTTCGTCCATGCTGCCCCAATATGATGTGTGACATCGTCATCGATGTCGCCACTACTCTGGATGATGGACCCAAGATATTTAAAGTTTTCTCTCTTGGGAATAGATCGAATGTCAAGCCTCACATTACTATCTGCTTCATCCCTCTCAATACTGAATTTGCACTCCAAGTATTCAGTTTTGGTCCTGCTCAGTTTGAACCCTTTGGATTCCAAAGCATGTCTCCAAAGCTTCAATCGATCATTAACATTAGCCCGAGTCTCATCAATCAGAACTATGTCATCCGCAAATAGCATACACTATGGAACCTCCTCTTGAATGGACCGTGTCAGCTCATCCATTACCAAGGCAAATAAAAAAGGGCTCAACACAGATCCTTGATGAAGTCCCATCTCAACAGAAAAATACTCTGAGTCTCCTCCCACCGTTCTTACCCGAGTTTTGGCTCCGTTGTACAATGTCCTTTATATATATGCCATTCGGGCACCTTTCACCTCTGCAAATAGCATACAATGTGCTAATGGTGGGATCAAGTGCTATAGGCTTTCTGCAATCTGAGTTGATGGTGCCTTTAAGTGGGGATAACAATAGTGGATCAGCTTGGTTAGTCCAGGAGAGAGTTTTAGGCTTTTCCCACTTTGTGAATGAGAATTATCAGTCAATTTGTTGCTTTACAAGGGCCATCCAAGGTGAAATTGCTTGGTTGGGATGAAATTGTTTTTACTATGGCATTTTTTGTCCAACCAATACAGTAGTTGATATTGTTATATAAAGTCTTACTTCAGAATAAAACATGGCTGAAAAGAAGGAAATATTATGCTACACCAAGTCATTTTAATTGAATTGTGTGACACTGGTTTTTGGGTCTCATGACTCTCATTGTTGGATATTTAAGTATATAGTATATAGATGTTTATGCTTCGTTTTTGTGTTTTGTTGTTTGCTCATTATGAGCTCTCTGCACAATTCAAGGGACATCTTCTTTTCTGTCACCATTAGGTTGGAACTGTTTTCTAGTGTTTGTCTAGTACAATTTTCTTTGAAGTTAATCATTTTGGTCTTTTCTTATCACTGGTTAGCTCAGGGAGGTTAAATTTAAAGTTGAAAAATCTAATTAAACACAAAGTTCAAGATTTTATCTGTGTATGTATATTGCTTTGAGATTAGGATCTTCTATATGTTTCTGAAATGAAGCTCCTTTTGCCTCACTATCTAATGATCTATAACCAAACTATGAACCCAAAATTCGGAAAAGAAAACGCCAGAACACTTAGGTTTATGGTAGTTCACGACTCATTTCATCATATAAATCTGAAGGTATGCAGACATTAGTTTTCTCTACTTGCTAGATATTTGATTTAACATGCACTTCTTCATGCAGCTTGTCGATTTTCGGGAGCCCAAGTTGGAAGACAAGCTAGCCGATGCAAAACTGTCGCTTCCGAACATTGTAAAACCGCAAGTTGCCTGTGGAGTTGCTGATGCTCACAGCATGGTAATGCTGAATTCTCAATCTAGCATAAATAGCACTCTTGGTTCTTCTCTCTTTCTCTCTACATTTATATATTGAACTTCTACTCCATAAAAGGTTTGGCATATGGATTCCGCCTTTTAATGTTATTAAAATTTTTAATTCTGTACGGACTATCTATGCTTCAGCTTGAAATTTTGCCATGATATATATCTTCCTCTTTTTTCCCCTTTTTTCTCATTTGTCCTGTGAATTGTCGATTGATTTTGCAACTTTCCTTTTGATAAGTGATTTCTTGTATGGCAGTCTTATGTACAATTTTTAATGGACAGGCCATTGTCTTTAAAGCAGATAGCTACAAAGACCTCAATGTCCCTCTTCCAGCTATTGTGCAGGTAAGCAAAGGGCTATATGTAATGATCATAATTTGTTTAATCAGCCTCTTGAATGGTATGACTGGTTTAACTTGAACTTTCTAAGTTGGTTCCTTTGTGAAAATGCTGTGTATGATGCTTTCCTAATATGCAAATGGCAATGGGTCAGCACTTGATTGTATCCGATACTGATCAGATTTGCAAGATGTTTTGGAAGCACGAATATTGTGCAAAGGACAGTTACTTTGCATGTCCATTCTGGTTTGCATCTTTGATGATTGTTGAAAGGAGGATCTCCATAGTTGTCATCCAAATAATTTTTTTCCTTTTAATATAAGGTTCCTCCTCCAAGTTAAATATGAAGACGAGTGTAACTGCAGGAATATGTGGATCATTCATCCACTATGTTCAAGTTTTACGTTGTTGGGAAGAAGATTTTCTTCGCAATTAAGAAGTCTACACCTAATGCAGATACCTTGATCAAGTTAGCTGAAGAAAAAGAGTTGAAGCCATTACTTTTTGATAGGTATTTTACCACCTTAAATTCCTTTGTCTGCTATATGCACTTTTTATGCCTCTTAAGAACACCTACTTTTGCAGCTTAAAATCTCTACCTGTTGACAAGGACAATCAGCAAAAAAGCCAAAATGAAGATAATAAACGGATAGATCATGAGCTTGTCACTGATGCTGCAAATTGGTTGAGAAGGGTGCTGGACCTTACTATTTTTGGCTTTGATGTTGTGGTAAGTACTTTCATATTCCTCACCCCGTATAGCCTATGTTCTAACTTATTAGAGTTTTGTTTTCATTTTTTCTGAGAAATTAAAGAGAAAGATTGGATCAGCTTTAGGAAAATAAGATGTCCTTCATCAATAGCTGTTAAAAAGATATTAGCATGCTCGTACTAAATTGTTTCTGTAAAATTAGGTCTTGGGCCTAACTCACACCCCAAAAGCTAGCTCAAAGGAAGGAGGATTGCCCAAGCCTTATAAAGAGTCCACCCATCTCATTATCCACCAATGTGGGACTTTTGTCATTCCTCAACACCCCACCTCACGCCTAGTAGCATCTAGTGCGTGGACAATTCGGGAGCCCAACATTGGGTGAGATGGGTCCTGCTCTGATACCATGTAAAATTAGGTCTTGGGCTTAACTCACACCCCAAAAGCTAGCTCAAAGGAAGGAGGATTGCCCAAGCCTTATAAAGAGTCCACCCATCTCATTATCCACCAATGTGGGACTTTTGTCATTCCTCAACAGTTTCCATCCATACTATAAACCAACATCTCACTGAAATGCTTTAATGTGTAGTAAGACTGAATTGTCTAATGATCTCGCTGGAACTGTGTGGTGAGTTATCAAATAGGATACTTTTACTCTATGATTGTGGACAAACACATGCATGATTCATCCTATTCTTTTGTCGAAGTTCTAAGTAATGACAATCTCCAGGTAGAAAAAGATCTTTCCGTACCAAAATAAATTCTTGCTCGGCTTCCTTATGTACTGTCTTCATTCTTCCTCTGTCCACAGCTAAGAGAGGGCCTTGTGCTCGTCAGTTCAGCAATGCCATGGTAAAATAAATGAACATTAAAAACAGACTTAAGTCCATCAGTAATCTTTCCTTTGGACCTTTGCCTATGGAACCTCTTCTTTGATCAGTTCTATAGTTGCCTATTAGTTTTCATGCTGTAGGAACAATTAATCTAACGAAAATTAAAAAAGGAGAACCATAACAAGGTTTTAAATAATATTTGCCAGGGTCAAAAACAATCATATCCATGGTTCCGCTCTGAGCTAAAAGTTCTCAAAATCTCAGCTTCTTCTAAATCCCAGGAAACAGCCTCTCTACTTCTATGAGGTAGTGGTAAGGTTTGCGTACATTCTGCCCTCCCCAGACCCCACTTGTGGGATTCCATTGGGTATGTTGTTGTTGTTGTAGTTGTAAGCGGATGATTTCGCCACAAATAATTGACAAAGACAGTCATAAATAATAGCTAAAAGGGAATAGGACTCGAGCAGTACACATGATACTGACTTTTGAATCGAATTTCAGATCCAGGAAGGCACCGGTGACCATGTCATTGTTGATGTAAATTACCTTCCATCATTTAAGGAAGTTCCTGACGAGGTTGCAATACCGACATTTTGGGAAGCCATAAAGGAGAAACTGACTGGAAAACAAAGCACAGAAGCAGCAATATTGTTGTAATATTCATCTAAATAACAGGATTAATAAAAAGGTTATATCCAACAGATACTGGCTACCCTTTTTCTCTTTTACTATTTGTGGTATCAACTATAACTTATTCTGTAAATTTGGAATCCTGTTTCACCAGTTTAGCTTATTAGAGGTGTGTAAACACTTTGTCCCAGTGAAGGTCTTAACTTTGAACAGTAACTACTTGCAGTTTCATGCCACATATCTGGTTATGAGGTTCCAGTCATGTACTTTTGATTTGAAATATCAGGAAGTTGATGATTCTCTTATCTTTCCCGTCTATTTTTTTTGGATTTAGAGTGTGTTTGGTACAACGAAAAATGTTTTCTAAGAAAAATGTTACCATTTCAAAAACTAAAAATGTTCTCCAAGGAAAATGAGTGAGTTTAGTATTTATTTTCTTTGTTCGGTAGGTAAATCAAAAATATTATCCTAAAAGCATTTGCATATAATTTAGTAGTCGTTTGGTAGTGTGTAGAAGGATAGTGTTGAATATGATGATTAGTAAGCTAACATTAGTGATGCGGAGATTATTTTTTAGGGAAAATTAAGTCCATGCCTCTTTGAAGCAAATTGTTTACATTCATATACACTTTTACATTTATGCCCTCCTAATTATTTACAATTAATAAGCCCCCACCCCCACTTTAATTAATTTACATTTAAAATTTCTGCGCGGCTAATGTCAGTACCCACCCTATATCGATCGAGTATCAAGGGGATATGTATAGGGTATCAATATATGAGTAGAGTATAGAATTGCAACAAGTATTTTTGCTTTTCTATGGTTCCTTATTGACATCATATCTTATTTGTTTCTTAAAAAGGAGTTAAATCCTATATGATATCGATAGAGTATTAATACACTGAAGGAATATCATAGAGGATTAAGCTCACTCGTATATGTTATCAATATATCAACAGAGTATCACAAAAGATATATTTTCTACTAATTTAGTATTTAAGAAATAAGGTTGTAACTTTAATAATTTTTTGTTAATTGTTTCTTATTTATTTCTTAAAAAAAAAAAGAGTTTAATCCTATATGATACCGATACGGTATCAATATACCAATAAAGTATATGATAAAGATATGGTAATCAAAATATTAATGGAGTATTGCAAATAATATATTTTCTATTATTTTAGAGTTTAACAAATAAGATTGTGACTTCGATAATTTTCTCTTAATTATTTCTTATTCATTTCTTAAAAAAAAGAAGAGTTCAATCTTATATGATAATGATACGATGTCAATATACTGATGAAGTATATGATACTAATATAGTATCACATATTGATGGAGTACCACAGAGGATTAATTTATATCAGCTATTTTGACGTCGTGTGATGTCATGAGTTGAATAAGAAAGAGAAAAGTAGGGCTAGAGGGTAAATAGTTCCTGGATCTAATAAGGATAAATAGTTTGAGTCCTGGATCTACTAAGGGTAAATAGTTTGAGTTAGGTCCAATTTGAGTAAATAATTTCACAATTGGATCTATTTTGTAGTTTTTCCTTCTTCTTTTTATTTTTTATTTTTTTAGTGTTTGTTTTTCAGGTAAAAAATCAGCATGCATTGCATGTTTTTTTTCAAAAGAAAAAGTAGTTTACGAAAATCTTCCACAAATATGGTGGAAAGAATGTGAAAAAGTTGAAGGGCAACTGTGTTGTTTAATCATTCTAATAAATTTATTAAAATCATTTGCATTATTAGTATCATGAATTTTCATATATTAGGTATGCATAGCATAATATCAAATAGCGTATATAACTAATGCATATATTAAAAAATGCATATTGTTTGTACTTTTGTGTATATATATTTTTTACATGTTTAAGATGTTTGTATGATATAATGATACGTTTATTGAAACATCAAAATCATAATTCTCTATCATATGTAAGTCGGAGTTGAACAAACTATGATTATTGATTTACTGTAAATCTAATTAAAAAATATCGAACCATATCAAATGAATATAGTATAACAATGGGCTATTCTATGATCAAGTTTATGAAATCAGATTGTTTGATTATTACCTTTGTACGTGTTAAGCTTTACGATTTATGATAAATATTTCGTGAAATTTTGACTTAGTACCAAATAGACTTTGAGGTGGAGGTTCAGCCTAAGGAGTCCCTAGTAGTAATCTCTAGTACCATAACTACATGCCACCATAGATGTCTATTTAGACTTGCTAATGGATCCACATATAGTCTATGTTCATGACACCCATTTTTATAGGGTAGAGTCTACTTTGGTAAGTAGATTTCTCTTTTTCTGGTGTAATGAAAATATTGTAATTCCGTTTAATAATTTGCATGGTCTTGTTGTCGGTTAAGGTTATCACACACATATTTTGATTATTTGTGACTCATGTCCTCTTATGATTTTCATTATAATTGTATTATGCATTGGCCATATTCATGTTTTACTTATGCTTTTAATGACCCTCTTACCATGCTACTTATGTTGATCAATTGCATATCATGATATTGCACATAATCCATTGCTCATACACATACTTTCCTTGCCTACATTGTATCCTAATATAGGAGTTGACGATCATGCCCCTTCTTCTTGTGGCTAGTATCGATTTTCTCTTAAAGCTTGAAGTCGGTGATTCCTCATGATCCAATGAAGTGCTTATGATTTTACTTTTGTCTTTGTTGCTCTTTCTTTCTAGTTTTTTTAGAAACTGAGTCAGCTTGGGTCTGTCCTTGCAATTCATTTATGATTTAGAAACTTTCAGACATTATATAAAAGAGTCTAGGTTGTTTTCTTATTTTACTATCCTATGTTGAGATTTTCTAGACTTTTTATTGTTACTTTCGAATTCTTATCTTATCTTTACTTATTTTATGTATGCTTGATATGCTAAGAGGCTTGGTGGGGATTTTCTTGGGAATCCTATTCATTGTGGCATATCTAGGGCCTAGCTTAGGTTCCGACAAAATGCATCTTCTGAACATAGAAGTTCTTAACTTGTCAAAATCTTTGGGCATGACGAATTTATGCAAAATTTCAAATTTACCCCAACCCTTGTAATTTGGATTTTAGGTGTATTTTGATGTTCAAAATTAACTCCATCGACTTTTGAGAAGTCTTAGGACTCAACGTCTTATTTATTAGAAAAGCTAATCCTTACTTAGATATCAACTTCATTCCCGATTGCCTTATACCTCATCTTACTCTGATTCAGTCTAAGACTGCTCTAATATGAAATATTTTAAGTTAGTACACAAATTTTCTACCCAATTCTTTCTAATACTGGCTTTTCGCTAACGATCGAAATGGATTGTTATTACATTTAAATTTGCTAAATTAAGAATATAAAATAAAACCATATATTTCTTATTTAGATTATTTGTTCAAAATTTGAAAGAGTATGTTTTTTTTTTACACTAATTACTTTTGAAATTGACAAAATTCAATATGCTTATTGTGTTTTTTGTGTGAAATACCAACCAAAATTTATTTTACAATAAAAAATTATTGCTTGAATCAAAATTTTCATATATTGTTTCTCTCTCCCTTTTAGATAGTTTGAGTTTAAAGTCGATATCATAATCAATAACATTTTGTTAATCTTTTTGTTATATATACGGAATGAACTTTGTTGTCACATTGTACTATTTTTCAAAAACTAAAATTTTCCAAAAAGTTAAGAGTACCCAATGCTATAAAAAAGTATGTCTAACTGTCGAGAATGACTAACTAAGTAGAGAATGTTGTTTAGTAGTTAGTTAATTATAGTTAGAAGTTAGTTAGGTGGTTAGTGGATGACAACTGTATTTTAAATATCTGTATATATATATACATATGTACTACTCATATACAGTACAAATGATATGAAAATTTCCCAATTAGCTCTTCCTTCTTCCTCCAGCTCTCTTCTCCTTAGAGCTCCCATTAATGGAGCTCCTTCAACGTGGTATCAGAGCGTAGGCATTTTTCGAGCTGGTGTGACTCAATTTCACTGAATCTGAATCAGATGAACTGATTTGAAGAAAAACTAAAGGATTTGGTTGGTTAGCAGTAGCAATTACTGGTCTCTGTTATGGTGACTCCTGTCGAAGCTACAGGAGCAGTTGGATCTTCACCTCGAAATGTCAATCCAGGTCAGGTCGAGCAAATTGATCACAATCATCCACTCTTCATACATCCATCTGATACACAAGGTGCTGTTCTTAGCTCTATTCAACTTTTAGGATCTGAAAATTATTCGTTGTGGAGTAAATCCTTAAAACTGGTTCTACTTGGTAAAAACAAGTTAGGCTTTCTACTAGGAACTTGTAGGAAGGAAATGTATCCCTTGTCCATGCATGACCTGTGGGAAAGATGTAATGCTATAGTCCTAGGGTGGATTATGAATACTGTGTCCAAAGACCTAGTGAGCACTGTCATCTATGGATCTGATGCACACACTGTCTGGGAAGATCTTCGAGAGAGATTCGATAAAGTTAATGCTTCCAAAGCATTTTATCTTCACAAGGAGATAGTCACTCTATCTCAAGGAACCACATCTGTTTCAAACTATTTTTGTATACTGGGAGAACTTTGGGATGAATTTGAAACCTTGATGCCTCCTCCGTCATGTAGTTGTCCTGAATCTAAGCAATATGTTGAACACTTTCAGTTTCAGAAGCTTTGGCAGTTCCTAATGGGATTGGATGAGTCATATGCTCATGCTAGAAGCCAAGTTTTGATGATAGTTCCTGTTCCAAATATTAATCAGGCATATACAATGATTATCAATGTTGAAAGCCAGAGAATAAATGGTAACACTTGTCCTACAGAAGCACACTCAGAAACTGCTCTAATGAGCAACAGGATGTCTAGAAGCCATCAAACTAGCAGTGGAATGTATCAGTCAACTACTTACAATGCTAAAAACAACAACAATAAAATCAAGAATTGGAACAAGTAACTCTTTCATTTCTAGAAGTGGCAATAGTGGTGGATACAGACAGAGAAACTCAATAGACAGAAGGCATGCCTATGGCACCAATAGACCTCAGGTATATTGTGAATATTGTCACTAAAAAGGACACACCAAAGAGACTTGCTTCAAATTACATGGTTATCCAAAAAGAAGAGGATCTAGTTCTCATGCTAACAATATCACAACCGGAGGAAATCAGGCTAATATCAACAAAGCTCATGACTCTCCTACAATTCTCAACACTATAGAATCGCAAGAAATGCCACTATTTACATCTAAGCAATACAATCATATCTTCCAGCTTCTAAGTAAGAATAAGGAAGTGGATACTATGGCTAATATTGCTACCTCCAGCACAACAGCTATTGCCACAACCCTAATGTCTGATATAGTTAACTCCAATTGGATAGTGGACACTGGTGTATCTAATCACATGGTTTAGAGTCTAGGATTAATTGATCAGTGTAAGGAACTAGGTGCTAAAGATGACATAAAAGTTAACTTGCCTACTGGTAGACAAGTGCCTATAAGTCATGTTGGTGAATCAATAGTTTTGAAGGACAAATTAGTGAAGGATGTTTTGTTTATACCTGATTTCAAGTATAATCTTCTCTCTGTATCACAATTGACAAAGTAACTATAGTGTGTTGTGTTATTTTTTCCTAACTTTTGCATCTTTCAGGGTCTCTTCAATGGGAGGGTCCTAGGGATTGGTAAAGAAGATCAAGGCCTATATCTGCTGAAGACTGAAATAAGGCACAACTCTCACTACCTGAAGAATGAAGGTCCTGCAGCCAATAAAATCTCCAGCAGTCTAAACTCATCTAGGTTACACTTATCTACTTCTAATAAGTCATACTTAATGTCTGGTCTATGGCATATGAGGCTTGGACATGCTCCTCTTAGATTACTAAATAAAATAGACAGTCTTATGCACTTGAAGGATCATAGTTGTACTGTATGTCCTATTGCCAAACAAGCAAGGTTACCATTTCCAATCAGTCACTCTACTTCCGTTTCTACTTTTGATATTGTGCACTGTGATGTATGGGGGTCTTATAAAGTCCCTAGTCATGATGGCAAAAGATATTTTCTCACCCTGGTGGATGATATGTCTAGATACACCTGGATTTTCTTACTAACTACTAAATCTGGCTCTATCACTATATTAAGACATTATTTGGATATGACAAAGACACAATTTGGCAAAGAAGTTAAGTGTCTTAGAACAGATAATGGTACTGAGTTCTTTAATTCTCAAGTTGGCAGTCTACTAAAGGATCATGGCACTCCACATCAAAGTTCTTGTGTGTATTCACCACAGCAGAATGAGGTTGTTGAAAGAAAACACAGGTCAATTCTTGATATGGCTAGAGCATTAAGATTTCAGGCATGTATCCCTTTAAAGTTCTGGAGTTTCTGTGTATCTACTGCTGTGTATATACTCAACAGGTTACTACTACACTTCTAAAAGGAAAATCTCCATTTGAGAAGCTCTTTGGAACACATCCTTCACTTCAACATCTCAGAATATTTGGATCCCTATGCTATGCTACTAACCCAAAGAAGTCTGATAAATTTGCTCCAAGAGCCATCCCAACTGTGCACCTAGGATACTCTTCTACTAAGAAATGTTATGTTTTGTTTGATTTAGTATCCCATTCTCTCTTTGTTAGTAGATACATTGTCTTTAAAGAAGATGTATTCCCTTTCAAGGACCTAAAAGACTCTCCTAATCCTCTATTCCCAGTTCTTACACTTCCTAATGACTCTCCTTCTATTCCTTTATCTTCCTCTGTTGCCTCTCCTTCTATTCCTTCTCCAATGCCCTCTCCCATTGCATCCCCTCCTGTCATTCCACCTACTTCCCTTCCTGTTTCTCTCAGGAGATCTACCAGATCCTCTAAACCCCGTACCTGGTTAAATGACTATGTGACTCCTAGTGCCAAGTCTGCCCGCCTGTAACCTATATCCAAATATGTTTCTTATCTTGCATTGTCTCCTTCATATAAAGCATCTCTTGCTGCATATTCTGCTATTGTTGAACCTTCCTCCTACTCAGAAGCCTGTCAAGATCCTTTCTGGATTAAGGCTATGAAGAATGAAATTGCTGCTCTTGAAGACAATTGCACCTGAACCATTGTTCCTTTGCCCCCTCATAAACAACCTATTGGCTGCAAGTGGGTGTTTAATGTGAAGTATAACTCCTCAGGAAGTGTTGAAAGATACAAAGCCAGGTTAGTAGCTAAGGCTTACAGTCAACAGGAAGGTTTGGACTACACTGAGACATTCTTTCTAGTAGCTAAAATTGTCACTGTTAGATTAGTGGTTGCTTTAACTGCCTCTTGTGGCTTCCAAATGGATGTTCACAATGCTTTCCTTCAGGGTGATCTCCTTGAAGAAGTTTACATGCAGATTCCTGAAGGTTTTGCAAACCAGGGGGAGAAACATATGGTTTGCAAACTTCAGAAATCCTTATATGGGTGAAGCAAGCTCCAAGACAGTGGAATCTAAAGCTAACTAAGACACTGGTTGATATGGGGTTCCAACAATCTCACTATGACTATTCATTATTTACAAAGAAGATGGGTGCTGATATTCTCATTATCCTTGTATATGTTAATGATATCTTGATCACTGGAAGTAATCTAAAGCTCATACAACAGGTTAGGGAGGACATACAACACAGATTCAAAATGAAGGACCTGGGAGAGTTGAAATACTTTCTTGAAATAGAATTCTCTAGGTCAGCAGATGGTATTCTCATGAATCAAAGGAAATATGCACTTGGATTGGTATCTGAATTGGGATTAGCTGGGTGCAAGCCTATATCCACTCCCTTGGAATTTAATCACAAGTTGACATCTACAATGTTTGATGAATGTACAGGAAAAAACATTAATGCTGAGGACACACCATTAGCTGATCATGGAAGATATCAAAGACTAATAGGAAGGCTGATGTACTTGACTATGACTAGGCTTGACATTGCCTTTGTAGTTCAAGTGCTCAGCCAATATATGCACTCACCAAAACAGTCTCACAGAAGCAGATTTCAGAAGTATGGCTACCACAGTAGCTGAGATAGTTTGGCTCAAGGGGTTATTCAAGGAGCTAGGACTAGAAGTGAAACTACCAATGAAATTGTTCTGTGACAGCAAAGCAGCCATCCAGATAGCCTCACACCCAATCTTTCATGAAAGAACAAAGCACTTTGACATAGATTCTCACTTTGTAAGAGAAAAGATTATGGAGGGACTTATACAGACACAACACATTGGAACAAAGGAACAACTAGCTGATCTTCTTACTAAAGGGTTATGCAAACCTCAGCATGAAGCATTGATTGACAAGCTGGGAATGAAAAATATCTTTTTCAATTCTCAGCTTGAGGGGGAGTGTTGAGAATGACTAACTAAGTATATAATCTTGTTTAATAGTTAGTTAATTGTAGTTAGAAGTTAGTTAGGTGGTTAGTGGATGACAACTGTATTTTAAATATCTGTGTGTATATATATATATATATATATATACATACATACATATTTACTACTCATATACAGTACATATGATATAAAAATTTCCCAATTCGCTCTTCCTTCTTCCTCAAGCTCTCTTCTCCTTAGAGCTCCCATTATCTCATTTTTCAATTATTCAACCATTTCATTTTACCAAGTTCAATGTTAGCCAGATTAGTCAACATTTATCTCTTTCGATGCAACAACAAAATGGAGCTCCTTCAACACAAACATCTCATCCAAGAAAATATTTAACGAGGAATCGTATGAGGTAAAAATCTCATGTACGATTTTGTAGAGTGGCAGTAAAAGTGACTTATCTGTCAACTTTTTCACTATCACCCCACTATTATTGATATATTCTTTATATCCATCATTTAAACACTTTTATTTTAACCCATCATTAATAATTCCTTTGTATATTTTATCTATCACAATGTCACAGGATCACACCAATAATTATTAGAACTAAATGACTTTCAAGTGCATAGTAATCAACTATGTTACTACTACTTCATCACTTGTCATAATCAACTTATATAAATATGTAAATAGTGAGCAGTGCAATCATAAATACGTATGTATCAACGGTTCAAATAATATGCTTCATCAATATTATACATAGTATAAATGGCAATAAGTACAAGTCTTCGACATGCCTACTTAGTATGGTAGCTATTATTTTTTTTCAATTAATATTTTACCCTTAAAATTATATTTTATTACTTTAAATGCTTTGTACATTTTTATAAATAACGTCATCTTTTGGTACCTTCTTAAGATGTTTAAAGTGCTCCTACCCGTAGTTCCTTTTTAATTAAAATTTTACCCTTGACATTCTATTTTATTACTTTAGTTGCTTTGTATATTTTTGTAAATAAAGCCACCTTTTTGTGCCTCTTTAAAATGCTTAAACTCATTCTTTAACTTCCTTCTTGTTCTTTGCTTTGATGTTGTTGGATTAACTTCATAATTAATAAGAAATGTAAATTATTGATCTAATTAATGAGATATATAAATTTAATTTTAATACTACGCCTATTTCAATTTATGTGGCATCATTTGATTAGATATAGACTTCGAAAAAAAGACTTTTAATATTAGTATTCTGAAATAAGTTTCAAATATTTGTGTTGGTTATAAATTATTTCATTAAGAGTGAATTAGAAATTTTAAAGTTAAATATAAAATAGTAATTAATTTTTTAAATAATTTACAAAATAAAATATGTGACAAATTGAGACAAAAAAATTTAAATATTAGTCACTAGTATAAATAATATGTGTGTATATATAAAAAATAATATTTAATAATATGCTATTACTATGTGGTAAATAAATTGTCACATCTTTTAAATTTATATTTAATACAATTTTAATTTATTTGTTTTAACTTTCTTTTTACACAATTCCAAAAACAAATATCTATTTTTTAACAATTTTATTATTTTCAATTTCTATACTACATGTTTAAAGCCACATCAAAATAGGACTAATATACTTAGAATAAAAATAGTATAATTTATTTATGTATGGGTATGAAAGAGAAGGGAAGAAAGAGTAGAATGAGTCGATGATTTGGTCCTATCAATTTCAATTAGTCGTGGTAAATGGAAGGCAGGGCCATCTCGACTATAAGGCTACTAAAGCAATTGTTTGGGGCCTCAAATATTTAGGGCCCCCAATTTTCTCTAAAAATCTATATATAAATTTGAAAAGAATTTTTTAGGTAGAAAATAAAATAATAGCTATTTACTTTATTTAATATGGAGGTCGTTGTAATAATAATTCTGCCTATGGGTTTTTGAGACGAGGGTTCCCAGGAAACAACCTCTCTACTTCTATGAGGTAGTGGTAAGGTCTGCGTACATTCTATGTAACAACCCATCTTGAGATGAGATGTCCCACATCGGCAAAAACACAGGAGAGATGCTGGGTATATAAGTAAATGACTGGTCCATATACTGTGAGGCGCCTTTTGAGGTGAGCCCAAAGGGACAAATCCGTGATGGGCTAGGCCCAAGAGCGGACAATACTTCACAGTGTTGGGCCAGGTCGTTACAGATGGTATCAGAGCCATTCCTGTATCAGCCTTGTCGATGTGGGGCTAGAGTTCAACTGAGTTTAGGCGAATCCCGGTGAGGCGGGGCAAACCTCAGTGCTGAGTGTAGGCGAATCCCATACGGTGGGGCAAACCTCAGCGAGGACGCTGAGTCCATAAAGGGGGTGTATGTAACAACCCATCTTGAGATGAGATGTCCCACATCGGCAAAAACACAGGAGAGATGCTAGGTATATAAGTAAAGGACTGGTCCATATACTGTGAGGCGCCTTTTGGGGTGAGCCCAAAGGGACAAATCCGTGATGGGCTAGGCCCAAGAGCGGACAATACTTCACAGTGTTGGGCCAGGTCATTACATTCTACTCTCCCCAGACCCCACTTGTGGGATTCCACTGGGTATGTTGTTGTTGTTGAGGTCGTTGTAATAATTAAGAAATAAAATAGTGTTTACTTAAAAATAATATTTTTTCTTACATGGCTACTTATTTTGTTGATTTATTTATATTTTGGAGATTATCATGAACCCAAACTATTATTCTTACATGTATTTAATTACCTTTTTTAAAATTCCTCTTTTTAGTTTTACTCGCTCATTATTGAATATCTAAAGTCTACCAAACGATAACACTTTTTGCAATATGCAAAATATATTGTTGTATGTTTATAAAAAGATCAAATTTATTTTTTGGAGTATTCTTTAATTTTCAAACACTGCAACAAATCAATATTGTTTTCGTATCATTATATCAATTTATTAAATTTAGCACAACTATTTCAATATCATTATATAAACTTTTTAAATTTTGAGTTGAGTTTAATTATTTTAATTTTATATTATTTTTTGTAGTGAAATTTTTATTGTTTGCATTCTTACTTCATATAAAGGTTTTACGTGCATCCTTCTCAAGACTTCACTTGTGAAATTATATTGAGTATGCTATAGCTATTTAATTTATAGATGTAAAAATATAATAAAGCCTCTCTATGAAATTTAGCTTTAGGCCCCCAAACTTGTTGAGATGGCCCTGTTGACGGGTTGAAAATAGGTCAATATAAAATGGGTAATAATTCGAACCCCCTATATTTTATATGAATAAAAATGAATTGGGTAACAAATGAGTTTGATAAAATACTAGTTTATCCACATTTTCATGAGCAAATAGTACTCTACTTTAAAATTCAATATAAATAAAATATTTTATTTTTGGATGATAAATGTTGAAAATATTTTATTATTTTATATGAATTTTATTGCATCATGAAACTAAATCTGACATCTGATGCAAAATCTGACTTCTAAATTGGGATTTGATCTCGATCTTGATTCTGAATCAGTCCTTGGACCCGATTTCTAAATTATGACTTGACTTACAACTTCCAACTTGAAATTTGATCTCGACACCCGAACTGAGAGAGGGTCAAGGATAGAGATGGATAAAAAAATATTCTTTAAAATCTTTTAAAAACATAATTTTCTAAAATTATTTTTTTTTTGGACTTTGGAGGGGGAGGGGGGAGCTAGTCGGGGGAAGTGGATAGGGATGTGTAACGCCCCAAAAATTTTTAAGCTAAGATTGAATCATCCTTCCTATGCATATATAGTTATACCAGATGATCCTTAATTGAGCATATATGTTGAGGTCAATTTTTTAGTGGGAAAATAGATTTGTAGATGAATTAAGGTCATAAGGAACTCTGAGCACCAAGCTTAGTTGAAAGTTTCCCTACTGATTGAGTTTTTATGTAAGATTTTACTTGGATCAACTTCAAATGATCATATCTCTAGAATATAAAGAGTTAGATGACCCATAACCTATCAAATTAAAGGTCTCCAAATCCTCTTTCCATATCCACCAAATTTGGCTCATTTTGAGTTTGGAGTAAAAAGTTATGCCCATTTTAGTGAAGCTCTATCAGGCAGTGCACTTCTATGGGATCCTAACTTTTCACGGCATGTGCAGCCTCTCATGAAGGTTTCCTGGACTTTTTTTGGCAACAGTCTAGACACATTTTAGGGTATTTTCATCATTTTCCAAGCTTTTTAATCCTATTCTGGGTCATTTTCGAGTGTCTTACTGAGTATATTATTCAACTAACTAGTTTTTCTCTCAAAATCATCAATCTACACATTCAAGTTTCTAGAAATTCTCTCAAAACTAACCTAGGGTTCCTATTCTTCATTAAGAACCCTAAAGCTTTCAAGTCAAAAATTCAAGCATCAACAAGTAATCCTTCACACAAGGTTTTTCCAAGTTCTTCCACATTAAAAACTATACAAAAGAACAAGTATCAAGGTTCGAAAATCAAAAATTTCCTCTAAAAAACTAGTATTCTTTGCATTTCAATTGTAATATCAATCTTCCACGTATGTGAGACTATTTATTGCGTTGGATTAAGTTCATCACGTGCCTAACGTCTAAATTTCGTTTGATTAACTATTGAGTTGAGGCAGAATTTAATTTCGAACTCCAATCGAGTTAATTCTTCTTCTATTGAGTTCTATATAATTATGGATTGAAATTGTTATTATTTCATTATTGAAATTGTTGTTCATGGTTACTTTTCCATGAACACTAATTGAGTTGATGATCATGGTTTTGTTCATACATTTTCTCATGTTGAGATTGATGATTTTCATGCATAAAATAAAGTATTATTTTCAAATTAATATGATGCGTGTTTTAAATGAGTTCTAATGAATTTGAGCATTGAGTTACATTTTAATGTAAAAGTTCTAATGAGATGTAACTAATTATCAAAGTATAACTATTGATGAAAGATGAAATGTTTTCAGATGAGATTGAAGTTTTAAACTGAATTTGTACATGACTAAATTAGATGATGATATGAGCACATGTTTTGGGAGTAGTATTGATCACCAATTTAAATAAGAGTATAGTTAACTCAAACTTCATAAACTGCGTAGTCAATGTAGGATAGAGACTACTTTTGTTGTCCCTAAAAAGGACTTTTATATTAGATCCATTGATGTAGTGTCATGTACTATAGCAAGGTATTGGGTGGAAGTGGCAACAAGATCGATTGATTGTATCATCACTAGTTCATAAGTGGTGGTTGTCGATTAGAGAAACTTCCCAAAAGTAAAAATATATTAGTTTACTGAGTTGTATATTCATATTTATGATTGATGAAAATATTATTTATATTTTTAAATTTACATGGCAGAGTGATGTTGAGTTATTTTTGTTTCTTGAATACCTTTGATGTATTATTCTACTTAGTCATCTTACATATCATACATTCCATATAATGATGTCACTTGATGCTGCATCATTTTACGATACAAATATAGGTGCTAGGGATTCTCACAGATGTTTCGTTGAAGATCCATTTGTTTTGGAGCAGTAGTGAGACCTCGTTGTATTTAGAGAAATCTTTTTTTTTTCAATTTATTTCTTTTCATTGTTTTGAGGTAATCTTGGGATTCTTTTTGTTTTGGCACCTTCTAATGAGTTGATAGAAGCTTCATAAATTGAGTCAGATAGAGTTGGAGTGAAGTCTGTTTTCCCTTTAAAGTCAATTTTGAAAATTATTACTATTTATTTGAATTGAAGTTTCGAGTTATTTTAATAAGATATATCTTGAAAACTATTTATATAATAATTTAAATGTCCACTCGAATACTTTCTTTGATTTTGTCGAGTCTTTCATTAATTGCATGGGTGATCAGGCCAAGTGGTTCGCTTGGAAATCAGAAATGGATTTTGAATGCTTACCACGATTAGGGTACCCTCTCAAGACATTACCGGATGGTGTAAAAAATAATTTTTTTTGAGGGGGTGGGTAGGTGGGTGGGGGTTGGGTGAGGAGGAGGGGCAGTCACGGAAGGGTGAGGTTAAAACAATTAAAAAATTTACAATTTAAAATATTTTTCAAAAATAAATTTTTAAATTTTTAATTTTTTCCAGTGTGGGTAGGTGGGTGGGGGGCACAGGCTACTTTAGCTATAGGGATAGGGTAAAGATAGAGTAAAAAAATTAAAAATTTTCATAAAAAGAATTCAATTTTTATTGGGGGTTGAGAAGTGTGGACTGGTGAAGGGGTCAGAGTATATGGGGGATAAGAAAAAAAATTATAATTTGAGGTTGAAGGAAAATTTTGAAATATGATTAGTGCCCAATATACATATATGTCAGCTTAGTCTAGAGGTAAGGAAAGCCTAGCCTACTTGGAAGGCAAATCCACCTGCTCTGGATCAGTCCACACGAATTTTACCCTATCTGACTACTTTCAAGTGCCACTCAGCTGTCAAAATATGAATCACAATATAATTACGGCTGTTTTGGCTATAATACCTCTAGAAACGGGGGAGAATAGGTCAATTGTGACCAAAATGGAGAAAATAGGGCTCACGCCCAAAATGCCAAACCAATCCTTGTAAAATGACCTTTACGTCACCCCGAGCCTATAGCCAAAATTGAGCTCAAAATGAGGCTTAGAATAATCAGAAAGAACCCAAAAACAAACGACATTTTTTAATCGGAATGTACATATATATACAACAATTTATCGGTCAAATTTCTTAAAAATACAGTCAAGTTAATAGAATCCAAATATACAACAACGTAGATCTTAAAAAGTAGTACAATTTTGACTTAATATTCACTTAATCCCGATGAGAAACCGCCGAGATATCACAACTCAAAATTTTCCGAAGAATCCTAACATAAACCACAACTATATTAATACTTTTACACCAAACGGAGCTCTATCAATTAATTCTGACATTACCATGACGTGCGCCTTGCAGAAACACACAGAATAGACCCAAATTTTAGTAAAATTGGATTCAAAATGGATAAGAAATCACATGTCAAAGTGTTCAAAAATTACACTTAATATACAGCAGGAAACGTCAATTTCTACCTTAAATGACATGCCAAAATCAGTTTCCAAAACTCCCACAGTGTTCCTTTACAAAAAATACACAAGTTAGGCTTTTGAATCACCAAAATCAGATAAAAAAGGGAGAAATCGTGGTTCAAAGGTGCCCTATTCGTTGTGCGAATTCTGAAAAAAAATCTCTAGATTTATACTGCTTTTAACTGACTTGACACGTGGAATCCCCTGATTTGTCAACGTCATCCCGCCGCCTATTAATTTTCAGCACTTGCTCAAACTTAATTTTGATGTTCTGGCCTCATCCGGAGTGGGAAAAAATACAATTCATATATAAGATTTGATCAAAAACGACATTCTGGATACAACAGTGTAGTCGAAATTCCCATCGGAGCTCATTTTATCTCAATATGGGTCCCATTTCCCAATATCAAAGTCTATCGAAGGGACCAAAATACACCCCGAAGCCCTAGGAATCAAACGAAAGGTCCTCCAAGATCAAACTCGACGTTTTAAATTCAATGATGCGGTTAGAATTTCCATTTGGCACACGTTTACCAATGACCATGACTACAATCAACTATTGATCCATTCCGACGGCTAAAATTTCAAGACTCGATATAATTGCACCAAATATGCTCCTAGCCTAAATTAGCCATTCTGAAGCTGATGGTACCATCCGAATTCCACTCCGAGGCCATTTACTAGGACTTTACCTAAAAATTTTATTTTACGGTTACAATCTCTCATTTTACTCGAAAAGCTATATAATTGTCAAACGATTCACCCAACGATCAAGCAATCAGTGTCAATAAGTCATAAATAGCCTGCGATTATTATGCAAAAGCTCAAACTAATAAAATATTCACAGGATCACAAAAATGACCTAGAGGGTCATTACAACATCCCCCACTAATAGAAGTTTCGTTCGCAAAAGTAAGAACGACAACGTACCTGAAGACTCCCATCCGAACTACATAACAATTCCAACCTCGAACTTACAATAGATAATGAATACAACAGTCATAAACATGGTCAACATTAGACAACAGTCTTGGCTACTCCAGCTAATCAGAAATATAATAACCTATCAGTATACATCTGAGAATCAATATAACAATCTATAAAGGATCCTCAGAAGAACCCCTCAGCCCATCAACTTAATCCGCTAACACATAACAAGACATCAAACAGGCTAAATATACGTGTGTTCGACATACTAGCTGATATCCAACCAATCACAATTATCCCTAACTGTAGCCATTTATATTCCACATATATAGACCTTACTTTGTTTCATGTCCCCTTATGCAAGCAATCCCTACAACTTAACTCCAGGTGGCTTCCCGACTCACTAATGCTAACACAACTACATGCAATGGCTAATATGATTATAGGTGTGGTAAATAGTCAAAACATTATCCCTGTATAAAAGATTATCGACATAACACCCATTGGCAGCCTTAACATGGCAGCAGATATTCAGGAGTGGAATAACTAATTAACTTACAAACCACCTGCACTCTCAACAACCATCAGCTCTTCACACATATAGCAGATACCCCAATGTACTAATCATCGAACTCCCTATACATGTTCTGCATACAAGTATATATTATACTCTTAGTTATGGTCCTCAGAAGCTATCACCATTTGGTCACAAGAAACATACAACAAGTAAGGAAGATAAAACAATACTAATCACTTACTCGCTAGCCCCCAAACCAGTTAATTAGAATTACAACAAATCAATGTTATATAGCTCATAGCCAACCTCCCTAATCCAACCTGACACATATCATCCCAAATGCCTAAGATCCAGCTATTCCAACACCTAACAACTCAACCACAACAATATAGTACTTAATAAATCAAGCCCCAACAAGTAGTGGCCTTAACAGGTCCACCATAATAATGAGACTGGTACACACAATTCATTAGATCTGTACACACAACAGGGGAATTAATAAGCCCAACAATATAACCAGAATCTAGTAAAAGCCATATTGGGTCCGGATGCATTTTTTTGGGGATATCCTCTGTCGTGGTCTCAATTAACAGTAGTCTAATCTTTGCAGCAACACAACATCCCTGTCTAGCGACAATCTGGCAAATCAACAAGAGACATACATGGAAACTCATAGCTACTGGAAATGGCTCTACCATAGAAATCTCAATTACCACATCACTATCCTGAAGCGTCACTACACCTGATCCCCCACTAATAAAAGAGACCTTTCCATTACCTCAATACCTGATCCAGGATAAAAGAAGCTCAAAACTCATACTCAAGTAGGCGATAAACTAAGCAATGCAACTAATAATGTAAAAAAGCCATAACTCAAGTAAAAGGCAACCCAACAAAATGATCAACATCTCCACTGGCAAGCATAACCAGGAATCCAAATAACACAATCCCAGCCAGATAACAATTACAACAAATCAATAGGAAGAGTGGCCGACAACTCAGCTGATAATGCAATAATGTCCATCCAACAATGGACAACCTAATTAAGCCCCGGGGCATAATATTTATCTCAAAATCCATTCACCAAGGAATCAAGAGAACTACATATCAACATAATCATCACAATAGGATCATAACCGTAGAGTCACAATGTGTAACCAGGGGTATAACTGGCAGTCAGCCCCTCAAATACTATGTTATTATCGAGGCACAAGGTATAACCTGGGGTATAACTAGTAGAAACCCCTCAAATACTATGTAACTCTCGCGTCCGACTACCCATTCTAGTAGTCAAGCAGCAAAAGGATCATATGTATAAATCATAGGGTTTTGACTTACATTCAACCCCTAACATGGTACAGTCATATAAATGGTAGTTACTCAAAATCCCACTAGGTATAGCACACTCACCCGTATCAGAAATGTAACACCCGATAAAATTACCAAAATACCCCTAGAGGAGAGGTGTGCGCAAAATGCGTCTTCCGATGCTCGAATTGAAAATTCGAGATGGATTTGTGATCAGCACAAAAAATTGAGTGGAAGAAGGGTCTCAGTCGATTTTTAGAGCGATCGAGTCAAAAGATAATTTTTTGTTCTAAAACAAAAAATAATGTGAGTCCGCGACAGAGCGCGGAGACACACTTATGTTTTTTCGTAATTTTTTGACGGAGTTGAATTTTGCCAAAATTTGCTATCCACGACAGGTTTGCATCGCGGACTGTGTTACTTCAAGTGTGGAAATTTTTCTTTAAAATTTCGAGGGGCATTCTAGTCCATTCCTAATACCTTCTAAACTTCCTATACGACGAATATATGTCATTTTCTCAAAGAAAGGGTTCCAAAAATCCATCCAAAACCCTTTTCCTAGCAAAAATTACTAAGCTAGGGCTTGAGGAGAGTTGAGATTGAAGAATTCAAGAGGAGATTGTTCAAAGAATTGTTGTTAGCAATCATCCCAGGTATGTAAGGCTAACTTAAAGCATGTGATTGTTCTCCCATGTGCCCCTTTGAGTAAATTGAGTCATTGATTGAAGATAATGAATTTGATATGAAGATTTTTTAGTATTATACTGAGCTTTACTTAATTCATATATTTTACATGAATTGATCATCATCATAAACTTGATTTATTGCATAATTTATTTTCATGAGTGTCTTTCACAAAACCCTATGATTATTCATTAAAGAATGCAATAATGAACTTAGAGGGATGAGTCTAGAGCCTTTACGATGATGATGTCTGTGATATTGTGATTATGTTTCAAATTGATGAGAGTCCTCATGATGATATTGATGAGAATGATGTTCATGAGTCTTGAAGTATAAAACTAAATTGTAAAAAGAGTGTTTCGAGTCCATGATGTTGATGTTGATGAGATGAGTTGATGTTGATGTTGAGGTACTTTGTCCTTATGGGACTGATGATGATGTATTATGTCCCTATGGGACTGATGATGATGATGTTTTATGAGCACGTCGAGTTCTGATAGGAGTATTGAGCACTGAAATGGGTGAGAGTGAGTCCCACTTGAACCCATTAACTACGTGGCCCGCGTAGGAAGAGAGGATTGAACCACAATGCGAATGGCTCCTTTCTTGTCCCTATAGAGGACTGAGGTTTGTTTCTTGTGGATCCACTAAGGTTGATGTCCTTTACCCCGGGCAAGGTACTGGATGGATGTGGGAACGACATCGCTTTGTTGTATCATCATTGGTTCATAGGTGATGGTTATCGGTTAGAGAAACTCCCAGTGAGGTCTTACTTTGATAGTACTCTGATGTTGATGTTGATGTGATGGTATGAGTCGAGCTTCCTTAAGTTGAGTTGAGTCGAGTTTCCTTGAGTTGAGTTGAGTCAAGGTTCCTTGAGGAGAGTCTGATGTATTGAAATTGTCTACTCTAATTTTTCCTTAGATAGACATTTGATGTTATGATGGAGTATGATGTCGAGTTGATGTTATCCCTATACTGTTGTACTTGTACTATTACATTCAGCCATTTTACATACCGTACATTCCACGTACTGACGCCACTCGGCGCTGCATCATTTCATGATGCAGATATAGGAGTTAGAGGACTACACCAGACGCATCGTTGAGGTCAAAGATTCTGAGTTCAGTCATTGGTGAGCCTCCTTGCTATTCGGTGGAGACCCTTTTATTGTTGTTTTCTTCATTTATTGAGTTGGGTAGCCATGGCCTGTCATGGTACCATCTTAGACAGTTGAGTCAAGTTAGAGGTTTCATAGACATGAGTCGAGGTTTGATGTTGAGGTTTTTCCCTTATGAGTTGAGTTAGCATTTGCATTTGCTTATCCTGATGTTGAGACTGATATTGGCCATTGGCCCTTCTTATTGAGGTAGCTCACTGCCTTACTTCTACTATTCCGCTATACTAATGTTTAGTGATTGTCTTGAGAATGAGTGGTTCGCTTGGGAACTAGCAATATTCTCTGGGTGCCAGCCACGCCTAGAGTGCCCTCCTAGGGCGTGACAAACTTGGTATCAGAGCACAAAGTTCAAGAGCCCTTGGGAGTCTATGAAACCATGTCTAGTAGAGTCTTATTTATGTGTGTGTTTGGCACCACAATTGATAAACATGAGGCTATAGGACATTAGGAATGGTTACACTTCTTTGATGTTTTGAGTTCGTGCGATAGAGTTTGACTCTATAAACTCTTCTAATTCGTGCTCTATGCGTTTGCAGATCATGCCTCCAAAATGCACAGCTACTTAAAGAGATGCCTCAGTCCCTAACGCTGAAAATTCCCTACTAGAGGTCCCTACCCAGAATGAGACAAGGAGACGGGGTCTACCTGCCAAAGCTATTGAGGCCCTACCGACACCTCCTGCTCAGTCAACCTCTAATTCGAAAGCAGACTTCAGGGGAGCCATTGCTATGCTCACTCAATTGGTGGCCTCTCAGAGTAGTAGCCACGGTCCCCAGGCCCCTAGCGCCCAAGAGCCTACAGCTGCAACTACGCTCAGAGATTTCTCGAGGATGAACCCGCCAGTCTATACGGGTTTTAAGGTTGAGGAAGACCCGCGAAACTTTATTGATGAGATGCGTAATATCCTGAGGGCTATGCATGCGAATGGGGTTGAGGGAGTCGAGCTGGTCTTGTATTAGCTTAAGGATGTTGCCAATGCCTGGTATAACCAGTTGGAAGATGGTAGAGGTGAGGATACTGAGCCTGCTGAGTGGGAGGAGTTTGAGAGTGCTTTCCTCGATCACTTTTTTCCCCAAGAGTAGAGGGAGGTGAAGGTAGAGGAGTTCGTGAATCTGAAGCAAGAGGGGTTGACTGTCAAAGAGTACAACCTTAAGTTCATCCAACTATCTCGATATGCTCCAGAGATGGTCCTTGATATGAGGGTGAGGATGAGAAAGTTTGTGTCTGGATTGGGCAGGCATGTAAAGAGGGAGTGTAAGGTAGCATTGCTGATTCTAGGTATGGTGACTTATGGTCTATGCCTAGCAGACTGAGGAGAAAAGAAGAAGGACAAGGAAGAGCAGCAGAGTAAGAAGGCCAAATCGGCAGGGCATGAGCCTAGCTAACAGAAGCAAAATAAGGGTGATAAAACTTTCTTTCAGAAGAAGTCTTCTAGCTATGTACCCTCTATGGCGAGTGCGCCTGTTTAGTAAAACAAGTATGATAAAAAATCCTATGGTTACCAAAATTTCAAAGCTCAGGGACCTTAGTCTCAAGCTAGCGTGACCCAAGGCCCGAGAGAAATGCAACCTTGTGTCAGATGTGGCAGGCTGTACCTTGGTGCGTGCCGTGAGGGCACAAATACTTGCTATTCATGCGGACAGCCTGGCCATTTCCAGGGTGAGTGTCCTTCGAGGAGATGGGGAGATAGGAGTCACCGAGCTCGGTCTTCTATAGTGCCCCCTGTGGGCAGTCATCAGAAGGCTATTATTGCGAATGCAGGAGGTGGGACGAACCGTTGTATGCGATGGGTAAACGACATGACCAAGAGGTTGCACTGGATGTTGTTACAGGTATGCTCCGAATCTTTTCTTATAATTGTTATACATAGCTTGACCCAGGTGCCACTTTATCCTTTGTGACGCCTTATGTGGCCAATAAGTTTGAGATTATTCCAGAGTGTTTGCTTGAGCCTTTGTTGTTTCAACTCCTACTGGTGAGTCTATCATAGCTGGGAGGATCTATAGAGACTGTGTAGTATACATCTATCATAGGGATACTTTGGCCGACTTGGTAGAGTTGGAGATGGTTTATTTTGATGTAATTCTTGGTATGGATTGGCTCCATGCCTTCCATGCCTCTATAAATTGTAGGACCTGAGTTGTTAAATTTCAATTTTTGAATGAACTGATCCTAGAGTGGAAGGGAAGTTCTGTTGCACCCAAGGGTAAATTTATTTCCTACCCGAGGGCTAGAAAGTTAATCTCTAAAGGTTGTGTTTATCACTTTGTGCGAGTTAAATATGATGATATTGAGTCCCCTACTCTTGAGTCGGTCCCAATTGTAAATAAATTCCCTGAGGATTTATCTGGAGTCCCTCCTAATAGGGAAATCGACTTCGGTATTGATGTGCTTCCCAGCACGCAGCTGTTAGCACCTAATTTTTTACCAAACTTAAGTTATTTACTTTTTAGTATTTAAATATTTTTAGTTTTGAGTCTAAATTAGATATTTTTATCTTATTTAGAATAAGTTGAAAACAACAAAAAGAGAGTCATATTTTAATGTTAGTTTTGTTCTAAAAAAGAAAAATTTATAAAATATATGTTTTTTTTTTAATTTTGATTCTAATAAACAATCTAATATTGTTATTACTTTCTTAATTATATTTTAGTTAAAACTTTCTATATCTTATTAATTTAAAATAGTTTTGTAATATATATATATATATATTTTTCTTTTCTTTCTTTTCTTTCAAAATAAAAGCATGACAAAATAAATAAACTTAAAAAAAAAAAAAAAAGAACTACCCATTATTTCCAACTCCTCCCCCACTACTCCCTCATTTTCCACATCTTCACATCCCCCACTCCCTTATTCTTGTAAACACACGTACACACACATACACTTCACTCATTTTTTCTCTTTCTTTATATTCTACAAAAAGCACAAAAAACATAAAAAGACAATCTTTTTTTTCATCCATCTTTTTCCTTCTCCACCTTCTACAAACACAGAAAAAAAATCTCAAAAAAAAAAACCACAATTGAAGAAAAACAAAGTTGAGTTTAAGGTTTGCTTTTGGGAGTTTCAGATTCGTGGTTCCTATTGCAGTCTTTTTTTGTAAATCATTCATCACAAGAGGTAACACTTATCTCCCTTGTCCACTTTAATATGATCATAATATATTAAAATTTTCAAATTTTATATGTTTATGACTCATTAATATGCTTTGACACTGTGTTCAAATCTTTCATATCAACTTTCTGTTTAGATTTTTTTTATTGTTAAATTTAGTGTAAAATTGTTAGATAGTTTATTTCATATTGAGTAAATTATTTTCATTGTTAATTTTTGTGGTTTTGTGTGTACTTTAATGACTTAGTAAGAATAAATGATGAAAATAATCAAGGACTAATCATTATGTAAAATATGTGTTTCAATTAATATATGTTTGTCTTTTATTTTAATGACTAAAATAAAAGGAAAAAGATTACAGTATTTGCATGTACAAAATTTATATGAAAACATTAAAAATTAGTCATGATTATTAACATGTTCATACTAGTGTTGCATGTACAAAATTTGTATGAAAATATATTTTGTGTTTCTGATAATTTGTGTTTACTTTTTTGGTTAAAAAAAAACATAAACAAAATTTGTAACTTTCTTTGCATCTCATTTGAGTAATTTGTTTTACTTTTGAATACTATTAACAAGTTTATAGTGATCCATCGATTAATATGAATTTTTTAACTTTACTTTTCATAAGTCATAATGATTAGAATAAATAAATAAATAAAATTTTTAGATCTCGTATTTAGGAGAATGATTGGGTGGATAAATAATGATAGGCAAATATTAGGACTCAAACTTTATAAAATAAACTTTCTTTTAAAAAAAAAAACTACAAAGTGATAATTAATTTGTGGCAAGATTGGAAAGCGCTGCTATCAATACACCACGAATCAATAAAATATGATAGTTTTTTTTTAAAAAAAATGAAGTTATGATAAATTGAGGAAGGTAAGTAAATAAATTTTTGCAAAACCAAGAAATATAATGTTTTCAAAATTAGTTTAAGTCATACATAAATCAGTAAAGCAACCATGCTAGAACCATGGGACTCGAGGGGTGCCTAACACCTTCCTCTCGGTCAATAGAATTCCTTACCTGAATTTCTGGTTCGTAGATAAAAAAAAATAATAATAATAAAGAGTCATTTCTTTCTGATTAGGGATAAAAAAAGGTGACTTGGAACACCAAAACTCAATTCCAAGTGGCGACTCTAAATAAATAAATAATCCCTTTTCAAAATGTCACTTTAATTGGAAAAACTCTATTTTTCGAAACCTCACGCGGGGGAAAAAATAGGGGTGTGACAGATGGCGATTCTGCTGGGGGTAACCAGAATTCAGGCTTAAAGAATATTGATTTATGCGTGACTTTATTTATTTATTTATTTATTATGATGTATTTGTTGGTTTAATGTGCTATTTGCCTTCTTATTTACTGCCTCAATATTATTTGAAATATAAATTGTCCTCTCTCGCGCACCCATCTGAGTCTTCTGAAAGTCCACTTTATTCGGAGATGCGATTTACGCTCCCGAAACTTTCTTTGAGATACCAGAGATGCGTTTACGCTCCTGGGAAGGAATTTAGTTACACAAGTTTTAGGATGGGAAGTTCCAGACAGTGAGGCCGGATAGCCTTGCTACCGGTAAGCTGTTACTTCCCAAACTCGAGTTGTCCACTCGTTTTACAGCCGGTCTAGACACCAAGTACATTAGGGTTTAAAACCTAGCTGAACCAGTCTTAGGGTACGCTTTGTTTGCATCATGAATTTTGACTTAGTGGGGCTCGACACTGGGGTCGAGTCCGTCTAGGACAGGCACCCAATTTTAAGACTATCATGCACATTCTCTATGCTACTTGTTGCACAATCAAAGGGGCTATATCAAATGTTAACCGGCTTTTAGACGAATTGAAAATAAGATAACTTTGTGTTTTCTCTTTTTTCAAGTTACTCTTTCTTCGAAAAAAAAAAAGAACAAAACAAACTTAAAGATTTTTTTTTCTCTTTCTTTCCTTTAAGAAAATAAAGAGGCTTTAATTTTCATAATTCACCTAAAAATTAATTAAAATAATTTTTTTATAGGGTTTAAAGTGAAAATAGATTTTTTTTTACTCTAATTTGGTGTCATAAAGTTCGTCAGACCTAAGTTTTTTTTTTTTTAAAATATAGATAATAATAATAAATAGTAAATGAATAATATATAAAAATTCATCAATTTTTCCCCAAAGTATAGACTTTAAGATTCATTATTATTATTATTATTATTATTTTAAAAAAAAATAATATCTTGAAAAAAATCATGTCCATCTCATTTTCTCGATGAGTCTGTCTGTTTTCAAAATGCAACAATAATTTCTCTTGATGTCACCAGTGTCATTTTTTTTTCTAATTTGCCATCACCCTATAGGGACAAAATGAGCTCAATGGGGAGATCTGATAAGAGGCCTAGAGATGACCAGCCACCCCAGTTTATGGTGTTAGACAAGGCTCCGGTGTATTTGAAGGCATGGTACGAAAATATGGGAAATTATGGAAAAGGGGAGGTATTTAAGCGTTTAGGATACTTGCGAAGCCTCTTATATGTTGAGCCGCGAAGGGATGTGATAGAAGCTTTAGTCTCTTTTTGGGATCCGCTGAATAATGTCTTCCGTTTTGCTGATTTCGAACTTACTCCAACTTTAGAAGAAATAGGAGCATTTATGGGTACGGGCAAGGACCTTCACAAAGGAGAACCGATGATGCCCAAGCATATTGGTGCAAGAAGATTCTTAGAACTGATGCTCATCAAACAAGTGGAGATGGATTGTTTAAAGCAGAGTTGGGTTCATTTAGATTTCCTCTACAAAAGATATGGCCCACAAGATGGATTTGAGGTCTACGGAAAACAACTCTGTAACAAGGGGTGCCGCCAGACTTGGGAGAAGCACAGTTACAAGGCATTTATAGTGGCTTTCTTAGGAACTATGGTATTCCCAAGAAGGGGGCAAAAGATTGACATAAACTTGGCCGCGGTCCTTCCAGCTTTTGAGAAGAGGCCTAATATTACCCTTGTACCAATGGTTCTAGCTGACATCTACCGCGCCTTGACAGGGTGCAAAAATGGTGAAGACTATTTTGAGGGATGTAATATCTTGTTACAAATATGGATGCTCGAACACATCCGATATCACCCCTATGCAATAGACTTCAAAGTAGAATGGAATGATTACATCGGTGGTCATAAAGAAAGGATTGAAGATCAGGTTTTCCCTGAGGGCATCAAAGCTTGGAGAAGGTATCTTAACGAGTTAACTGCCGGTAAGATTGTATGAAATTATCACTGGTTCCCGTCAGAAGAGGTAATATACATGTCCTCCTTTCGACCGTTCATTGTCCTAATGGGTCTCCGTGGTGTCCAACCCTATGCACCACTTAGGGTCATGAGGCAATTGGGTCGACGACAGTGTCTTCCCCGATGTGAAGACATGCGAGAGTTTATGTATGAGTTCCATCCCGATATTCCTCTCGGGGAGTCAGAGATATTCAAGATTTGGGGAGGGCGCATATTCTCGGGCTCCCAAGACAGAGTGACCGATCGTAGCAAAGGTGAGGTGGATCACTCATACTTAGTATGGTTTTATGATCAGCCCCCGCTTAAGGCCATGCCCGAAAGATTGGCAAGAGGAGCCGTAGATTATGTAGCTGAAACCAAGGTCAAAATTAAGCAAGCCCGCCTCGAAGTTGAGAGGAGTTATCAGTCCACTCTTGATGGCTTAAGTAATGCTTTGAAGAATGTCCGAGAAGAACTGGCACAACACGAGGCAACACTGGAGGCTCGAGTGAGATTGATTTGAAAGAGGGTAGAAAAAGAGCACCAAGCCACCATTCAATCTTTGCGTAAGGATCTGGGCATTACCACAGGCGCCATGGAGCAACAAGAAGAAGAATTTAAAAAGGAAAAAGCCCTAATGGTACAGACACAGACTAGGTTATAAGCTCCGTTGAAAGCCTCTATGGAGCGGGAGAAAAACATAGCAAGGCGTTTCACGGCTTACCAGGCAGAGGTCGAGAGTGAAAGGAACCAATGGCTTGCAGAGAGGAATGGACTTCTCAACCAAGTAGAAGAGCTTCAGGCACAAGAAGACAATTTGAACCATGAGATCCATACCACTCAGAATTGGCTGCGAAATTGTCATGACAACATGGAGGAAGCCAAAGGACACGTGGTTCAGCTTGCTGAAGACCTAATTGACTTATATGGCAGTTATCTTCATCGAGATGATGAGACCTTGGGCCGACAAGCACGGGAATTGGCACCACACTTGCCGAAAGCACTGTTCAAAATTTATTCAGACCTGAGAAGTGACTGAAATCCAAGACATTCCAAGAAAGCATTTTCATTATTGTTATTTCCCTTTCTTTTCTTTTATTTTGTCAAGTCTGTTGCAACTTCAAGTCTTAGTTTTATTTTGGGTTATTTGTATTCAGAACCTTTTGGACACAAATGAAAAGATGTTTTTCTATTTAATTAAAATTGTGTTTTTCTTTATTTTATTAAAAAAAAGCATTTTTTTTCAGGAACTACGTAATGATCTGATTCATGTTTAACATGATACGTAGGCAACCTCAATGGGTTCGATCAAAACATCTCTAAAAAAACAAATTCACCTAAAAGCCGTGATGAAGCATGAAAGCCGTCTCCACTATAGAAATAATTTAGGAAGCATAACATATAATGTGTGATTGATATCTGCAAAGTTATAAACCCTAACACGTGTTGTTTTGTTAAAAAGAGAAAGCTTTAAGGTGGTTGATTTGTGGTTAAACTGGCATCTCACCCATACAACACAAGGTCAAAGGGAAAAAGAAGATGACTCGCAAAGACGGAACAGAGTCGGATAATGAGGATATCCAAAACTCGATAGTTCAACAAGAATCAGTGCCAGTGGAGGAAGTAAGGATGCTAAGGCAGCAAATGGCTGAAATGTACCAGGCTTGGATGAGTGGGCAAGCCCCGCCACCTTCAATCCAAGAGTACCTAAATACAGCTATGCCGCCCCGAATGAGTGATCCACTCTACCCTCCTGGGTTTGGCCCATATGTTAACACATCCAATGCTGGTGAGACTTCCACTGTGCGCCCTCTGAATACGCCTATGATAAGTAATCCACTTTTCATGCCAGCCGCACAAACCAATACAGTCCCTCAGCCCAAATTGGTCCCCAAATTCAATGATGATCCTTTGTCCAAGGCCTATCCTAGTCAAGGATATGCCCCTGAAATGACTATTAAAATTCCAGATGCCTACTACCAAACTCATCAGTATAATTCCCCTATAGAAGTTGAGAAAACAACCAAGAATGAGGAACATGAAGAAATGGCTAAAAAGATGAGAAGTCTGGAACAGAACTTAAAAAACATGCAAGGATTAGGAGGACATAAAAGTGTCTCGTTCAAGGACTTGTGTATGTTTCTCGTTCAAGGACTTGTGTATGTTCCCTGATGTTCACTTGCCTGATGGGTTTAAGCTCCCAAAATTTGACAAGTATAGTGGCCATGGTGATCCCGTGGCTCACTTTAAGAAGTACTGTAATCAACTATGGGGAGCAGGAGGAAGAGAAGAACTCCTTATGGCCTACTTTGGAGAGAGCCTAACGGGGTTGGCCTCAGAATGGTTCATTGATCAAGATATTTCTCGTTGGCATGTTTGGGATGACATGGCTCAGGATTTTGTTCAATAATTTCGACATCATCCCAGATCACAATTCCCTCGCTAACTTGAAAAAGAAGTCAACTGAAAGTTTCAGGGAATATGCCATAAAATGGAGAGAACAGGCAGCTAGAGTCAAGCCACCAATGAAAGATCAGGAGTTGATTGATGTTTTTCTCCAGGCCCAAGAACCTGACTACTTTCACTACTTGCTTGCCGCAATGGGAAAGCCCTTCGCTGAAGCAATCAAGATTGGAGAAATGGTGGAAAATGGCATAAAGTCGGGAAAAATTGTGAGTCAAGCAGCTATAAAAGCCACCACACAAGCAATACAAAGTAGATCAGGTGGTTTTGGGAACCGAAAGAAGAAAGAAGAAGGGTCCATGATGGTGTTAGGATCAAAAGGTACGCAAAAAAGGACGAACTACCCTCATGTGCAAGCCCAACAAGGGCAACCTGTTGTACCTCAACAATACTATCCACCCCCATATGCTGTTTTTAACACTCAAGCATATGCCCGACCTCCTCAACATCGACAATGGCGGGCACCTGCCCCACCAGGCTCTCGGCCCAACAACAGAGCTTCCAGGCACCTTATAATCCACGTCCAAGGGCAGATTATGCAAAGGAACAAGGTCAAAAGGAAACTTTCACCCCAATTGGAGAGTCATACACTAGCCTATTGCGGAAATTAATGCAATTAAGACTGGTTGAACCTATCATTCCTTATCAGGTCAACCCAAATATGAGAGGCTTTGATCTAACAGTTACGTGCGAGTATCACTCTAACGCCCCTGGTCATAGCACCGAAAATTGTTGGACCTTAAAGAGGGTCATCGAGAAGCTAATCAATGACAAAGTAATTGTGATACGTAATGAAGAAGCTCCGAATGTCACCAACAATCCACTTCCTGCTCACAACGACGAGCGTGTCGTTGGAATGATAAGCACTTATGTGAAAAGTGAACCAACAGATAGAGAGAACATTGAAGGTAGGCCCTCAAAAGAAGAGTCAAGCATGGTCTTAGAATTTATACAAAGGGGACCATTGATTGTGAAAGGCGCAAATTCAACTCCTGAGAGCTTAAGAAAACCAGTATTGTATGTCCCTGGAGCTATTAAAGGAGGAATACCATTAAATGGGCCAAAACTATATGTTCTCGGAAGATTTTCAAGTGCCTATTTAACCCAAGACGGTTTAAGAAAGACAGAGGAGCCAGTTGTAATAAAGTTCGCAAAACAACTCCCGATCACAAGCATGAAAACTGTCCCATGGAACTATAACAAAACCATTGTGACATACAAAGGGAAAGAACTCGCTGAAGAAATTAATGAAGCAGGCGGTATGACTCGTTCTGGACGGTGTTATGTCCCAGAGGAACTAAGAGGAGCCAAGCACGCAAAAGAAAGTTAGCTCCCGGTGAAAAAGCCTATCACTGAAGAAGAGGCCGAGGAGTTCTTGAAAAAGATAAAGGCTCAGGATTATTCTATTATCGATCAGTTAAAAAAAAACCCTGCCCAAATCTCCTTGCTATCATTGCTTCTACATTCCAAGGAGCATCATCAAGTATTGATTAAAATTTTGAACGAGGCGTATGTCTCCGAGAACACCACGGTAAGTCACGTGGAAAAGATAGCCAGCAGGATATTTGAGGTAAATAGAATCGCATTCACGGATGATGAATTGCTTTGGAAGGGTCTGGGCACAACAAGGCTCTACATCTAACCGTGAAATGTGAAGAACATTACGTGAAGAGGGTCCTGGTTGATGGGGGATCAGGTGTCGACATTTGTCCTCTTTCCACATTACAAAGTTTGAAGATTAACACTGATAGAATTCGCACTAACAATGTGTGTGTACGAGCATTTGATGGAGTAAAGCGAGACACAGTTGGTGAAATTTACTTGATCGTGACAATTGGGCCGGTGGAGTTTGGAATTACCTTTCAAGTGATAGACATGAACACCTCTTACAACTTACTCTTGGGAAGGCCATGGATCCACATGGCCAAGGCTGTACCATCTACTTTGCATCAGATGGTCAAATTTGAACATGACAAACAAGAAATCATTGTCCATGGTGAAGACGACCTCCCGATGTATCGAGACCCTTCCACACCATGCATAGAGGCCAAAAAAGAATATGAATTCCTCAATTATCAGGCCCTCGAGATAGTAGCGGTCAATCAGCTTATGGAAGGGAAGCCTATACCAAATCCTCATCTCTCTCCTGCTTCGTTCATGGTGGTAGCTCAAATGATACATAATGGTTATGAGCCTGGAAAGGGACTGGGATTGTCATTGCAAGGAAGGGTAGATCCTATCAATCCAATGGGCAATCAAGAAACATTTGGGTTGGGTTTCGAACCAACTAAAGTTGACAGAAAATGGGCAAAGGAGCACAAAAAGAAGGCTTGGAGCCTGCCAAGGCCGATCCCTCATATTCTTGAGTCTTTCACTAAATCTCAACGTGAGAAGGGTCCAAACCCATCTGCCCAAAATGATACAGATGAAATCTGTCAAGGTCTTAAGGAGATGTTTTATGAAGTGAACATGGCTCATATGGACGAAGGCCCCAGTCATGCAGATGTGCAATTCATCGGCCCCAATGTCCAACTCAACAATTGGGAAGTCACTCCTCTCCCTAGCAGGAAGGAGTTTTGGTAGTTTATTTTGCAGCTTTTCCTACATTTGCACTATTTTTAGGGTTGTAATCTAAATGTCTTAGTTGTTCTTATGCCATGTTAGTCCTTTATCATTTCAATCTAGTTTAATGAAGTTCCAATTTCCCTAGTAAAAGCGTATCATGTCCCTTCGCTTTTCTGATTTTGTTTTATTTTCATTTCAGTTACGTTAATACCAACTTTAATAACATGACATGCATGCGGAGTTTATGTCTAGATCCTGAAAAATTGTCTGATCTCAAAACAATAAATCAAGATCTTGAAGAATATGATGAAGATGGAGCATATGAAGAAATTAAAAAGGGATTGGACCAATTTGAGAATAAACCTAAGCCCAATTTAAACGAAACTGAGACAGTCAATTTGGGAACTCGAGAGGAAACTCGAGAGACAAAAATAAGTATTCATGTCGAACAAAAGACCATAGATGAACTAATTCAAGTTCTATTTGAATATAGAGATGTCTTTGCTTGGTCCTACGATGACATGCCAGGTTTGAGTGTTGATCTGGTAGTTCACAAACTACCCACATATCCTGATTCCTCACCTATCCAACAAAAGCAAAGAAACTTCAAGACAGACGTGAGTGATAAAATAAAAGAGGAAATTATGAAACAACTAGATGCAAATGTGATTAGAGTTGTGCAATACACTACGTGGTTGGCCAACGTTGTGCTAGTGCCAAAGAAAGATGGGAAAACCAGGGTTTGCGTCGACTATAGGGATTTAAACAAAGAGAGTCCAAAGGACAACTTCCCATTACCCAACATTCACATTCTAGTTGATAATTATGCCAAACATGAGATTCAATCTTTTGTGGACTGTTATGCTGGATATCACCAAATCCTCATGGATGAAAATGATGCAGAGAAGACTGCTTTCACTACCCCCTGGGGGACCTACTGTTATAGGGTCATGCCATTTGGTCTTAAAAATGCAGGGGCAACTTATATGAGAGCTATGACCGCCATATTCCATGATATGATGCACAAGGAAGTTGAAGTATATGTCGATGATGTCATTATTAAATCTAGAACACAAGCAGATCATGTACGTGACTTAAGGAAATTCTTCGAAAGATTACAAAAGTACAACCTTAAGCTCAATCCAGCTAAATGCGCATTTGGAGTACCTTCAGGAAAGCTTCTGGGTTTTATAGTTAGTCGAAGAGGCATTGAGCTAGATCCTGCCAAGATAAAGTCTATTCAAGAATTACCTCCTCCGAGGAATAAGACAGAAGTCATGAGCCTTCTAGGGAGACTGAATTATATCAGTCGGTTCATCGCGCAGCTTACCATCACATGTGAACCAATCTTCAAGTTGTTGAAAAAAGATGCCGCTGTCAAATGGACGAGTGAGTGTCAAGAAGCTTTTGGAAAGATCAAAGAATATCTAATGCACCCTCCAGTATTAGTCCCTCCGGAGCCCGGAAGACCTTTATTCTTATATCTCTCAGTGATGGATAATGCCTTCGGTTGTGTTCTAGGTCAACATGATGCCACAGGCAAAAGGGAGCAAGCAATTTATTATTTGAGCAAAAAGTTCACAAAGTATGAGGCGAAATACACTCTCTTAGATAGGACATGTTGCGCCTTAACCTGGGTGGATCAAAAATTGAAGCACTACCTTTTGTCATACACAACCTATCTCATATCTCGAATGGATCCTTTGAAATATATTTTTCAAAAACCTATGCCAACGGGTAGACTAGCAAAGTGGCAGATCTTACTCACGGAATTTGACATAGCGTACGTTACTCGTACCGCCATGAAAGCACAAGCATTGGCCGACCATCTAGCAGAAAATCCTGTTGATCATGAATACCAACCATTAGACACATACTTCCCAGATGAAGAGGTTAACATTGCCGAGGAAGAAAGGCTGAGGGATAGCCAGATATGGAAGTTATATTTTGATGGAGCTGTCAATGTCAATGGAGTGGGAATTGGAGCAGTCCTTATTTCACCAACTGGACACCATTATCCTGCCACCGCACACCTTCAGTTCTTTTGTACCAATAATACAGCAGAATACGAAGCTTGCATTATGGGATTGAATATGGCAATAAATTTAGATGTGCACGAGCTAGTGGTTTTGGGGGACTCCGACTTGCTTGTTCGACAGGCTCAAGGCGAATGGGAAACTCGGGATATTAAGCTCATCCCATACAAGCACTGTTTAGAGAACCTTAGCAAAAGGTTCAAGTCCATTGAGTTCAGATATATCCCCAGGTCCCACAATGAGTTGGCTGATGCTTTAGCCACCTTAGCCTCAATGCTTCCATACCCAGGCAACACCTATATCAATCCCTTAGAAATTCAAATCAGGGTTGAGCATGGTTATTGTAATATAACTGAAGCAGAGCCAGATGGTGAACCATGGTATCATGACATCAAATGGTTCTTAAAAGAAAGAGAATATCCACTGCATGCCAATAGAGATCAAAAGAAGACTATTAGGCGACTTGCCAGTGGTTTCCTTCTAAGCGAGGAGGTTTTATATAAAAAAACCCCAGACTTGAATTTATTAAGATGTGTGAGTTCTCAAGAAGCAGAAATGATCATGGCTGAAGTACATTCGGGGGTATGCGGCCCGCATATGAATGGTTATGTTTTAGCAAAGAAGATTATTCGGGCAGGATTTTACTGGTTAACCATGGAAAGAGATTGCTTTCGTTTTGTTCGAATGTGTCATCAGTGTCAAGTCCATAGTGACTTGATTCATTCACCCCTTTCAGAGTTACATTTTATGTCTGCTCCTTGGCCTTTTGTTGCTTGGGGCATAGACGTTATTGGGCCAATCGAGCCAAAAGCTTCTAACGGGCATCGATTTATTCTGGTCGCCATTGACTACTTCACCAAGTGGGTAGAAAATGTTACTTTAAAAGCAGTCACCAAGAAAGCATTGGTGAACTTTATCCATTCCAATATCATATGTCGTTTTGGTATGCCGAAGAACATTGTCACAGACAATGCGGCAAATCTTAATAGCCACCAAATGAAGGAGGTTTGTGAGCAATTTAAAATTGCCCATCACCATTCAACCCCTTATCGACCCAAAGCAAATTGAGCTGTAGAAGCAGCAAATAAGAATATCAAGAAGATTCTTAGGAAAATGGTCCAAGGATCCAGATAGTGGCATGAGAAATTACCTTTTGCTCTTTTGGGATATCGCACGACCATCCGTACATCAATCGGTGCAACTCCTTACTTATTAGTCTATGGAACTGAGGCTGTTATACCTGCAGAAGTTGAAATTCCTTCGCTTCGAATCATTGCTGAAGCAGAAATTGATGATACAGAATGGGTGAAGAAAAGGTTGGAACAATTAGTATTAATAGATGAAAAACGATTGACGGCAGTTTGTTTCGGCCAATTGTACCAGCAAAGGATGGCTCGAGCCTATAATAAGAAGGTACGCCCCAGAAATTTTGAGGTCGGTCAGCTTGTTGTAAAACGCATCCTGCCCCACCAAAAAGAAGCTAAAGGAAAATTTTCCCCAAATTGGCAAGGCCCTTATATCGTTAAACGGGTGTTACCAAAAGGAGTTTTGCAATTGGCAGATATGGAGGAAAAGGTAGCCGACATAATGGTTAATGCAGACTCGGTCAAAAGATATTACATTTAATACTTTTGGTTCGACATCGGCGTGACTAGTGTTCCCAAGATAAGATGACCTCTGTTCGAACACCGCCCACCTCTTCGAAATTTTCCCTCTTTGGAACCGTGGAAAAAAAAGAAAAAAAAGCAAAAAAAAAAGACAACCCTTGATCGAACTACGTGCGACCTGATTCCTAAAAAGATACGTAGGCAACCCTATCTTGGGGTTCGGTCTGACAAAAAAAAATTAAATTATGTTTTGGCGTGTTCAAAGCCGAGGCACACTTTAATGGTTCCAAAGTTGTGAATCTTTCTAAAAGCCTTTCTCACATGCCTTAAAATGACTTCTCAATCACTCTTCAAGAAGCTTCAAAGCACGGTGTCATAGATGTGTGATTTTACAAAGGTGAGAGTCTTATAGGTGAGAGCCCTACGACACCATAAGACGACGATAAAGGAAAATGAAAGAGAGTTCAGCTCTAAATTGAAAGGCACAATATTGTTTTATGAGATTTAGACTACTTGGATGGATCGAAACGTATGAGCTGAAATGCATGTCATGATTCCTTAAAATCGGTACGTACGTTCATATAAATTCTTTGATTCTTTTATTTCTTTCTTTTCCTTGTCCCCTCTTCAAGAGATAACCTTCCCTCGTAAAGTTATGATCCATTGCGTCACCCCATCGTACTTGTGTTGAGTCGCTGGTCTCAAAATCTTGTGTCAAGTGTTAAAGGAAAAGTTGCAAAATTCACTAACAGTTTTTCAGTTGAAGAGCGAGGGGCATACACAACCAGTGAAACACATTTGTGGACTAGCTAATATAAAGAAAAAGAAAAAATTTATGGCAAGTCTCCATAGGGGAAGATCACTAAGGCAAGGGAATGCTTGTTGAAACAAGATGATCCACGCAATATGCACAAATCAATATTTGATCAAAGCATTCATGGCGCGCATCCGAAAAGATAGGGATTGACTTTTAAGAGCTTTCAAGCAATTTGATCAATCACCAATAAAGTCAATCTTCCAAGCCGAGTGGATTGCATGACAAATCAAACCCCACGGGATCAAGGCCACAAATCAACCACCAGTTAGGAAAACTAACAAATCGTTCTTTAATTAAACAGGTACGAGCAAATCCTGTAAATAGTTTTGAGAGACGAGCACCAAAGGTAAGTTCTCAAATCTTTATGTGTGATCCAATATGCGCATAGTAAAATTGTTGTTAATTCATATCAGAATTCGGTAAAAAGGACCTTTGTTTTCCTAGTCGAAACTGGGGCATTTTTTTAATTAAAAAAAATATTAATAATAATAAATAAAAATTCATGATTAAAAAAAAAAGGTTTCAAAATTTCTCAGTTTCAAAACTGGGGCATATTTTATTTTATCTTATTTTTAAAATAAAAAAAGAAGTAAAATAAAATAAAAATAATTCATTCGTTTAGGGCGCGAACCCTCATAATATTCGCTTAGGGATCGAACCTTCATAATATTCGCTTAGGGTGCGGACCCTCATAATATTCGCGTAGGGAGCGAACCCTCATAATATTCGCTTAGGGAGCGAACCCTCATAATATTCGCCTAGGGCGCGAACCCTCATAATATTCGCCTTGGGAGCGAACCCTCATAATATTCGCCTAGGGAGCGAACCCTCATAATATTCGCCTAGGGAGCGAACCCTCATAATATTCGCCTAGGGCGCGAACCCTCATAATATTCGCCTAGGGAACGAACCCTCATAATATTCGCGTAGGGAGCGTACCCTCATAATATTCGCTTAGGGAGCGAACCCTCATAATATTCGCCTAGGGCGCGAACCCTCATAATATTCGCCTAGGGAGCGAACCCTCATAATATTCGCTTAGGGAGCGAACCCTCATAATATTCGCCTAGGGTGTGAACCCTCATAATATTCGCCTAGGGAGCGAACCCTCATAATATTCACTTAGGGCGCGAACCCTCATAATATTCGCTTAGGGAGCGAACCCTCATAATATTCGCTTAGGGCGCGAACCCTCATAATATTCGGTTAGGGCGCGAACCCTCATAATATTCGCTTAGGGAGCGAACCCTCATAATATTCGCCTAGGGCGCGAACCCTCATAATATTCGCCTAGGGAGAGAACCCTCATAATATTCGCTTAGGGAACGAACCCTCATAATATTCGCCTAGGGCGCGAACCCTCATAATATTCGTTCATATCTTCATAGGGCATGATAACCGCCATTTTTATTTTCCATAAAGCATAAAATCTAATTTCATTCAATAATAGAGTATTCAATTTTTCCCTTTGTTTAAGCACTGTATTATTTTTGTTTAATATTATGTTCAAATCAAGCAAAATAACCCACAAAATTTTTTTAGCACAAACTAGAGCGGAAAAATTTTGTTTTGTTTTTCTTTGATTGTAGGCAGGTCCCTCTGTGACCACAAGTTTGGACATCAATAACGGAGTGACATTTGTCCGATTTGTGAAGTGAAGAATGACATTAAGAGTCGATTTGGACCCATGTAGCAGCTCAACATATCAAGATTCTGCTTCTCAACTTCAACTCAGGAAACAAGTGTACACGAATAGTGTACTAACTTTCTTTTGGAGAGGCATCGGTAACTCAATTGAGGTTTCAAGTTCAAGCCTTAACACAAACTTTAAGATTAGATTGTGAGATCAAGATACCCGCCAGGAAAAGGCGAGGTGATAACTGAAGATGCAAGGGAAGACATGAAAGAAAAGAGGGTCGAGCCAAGTAGAATTGAATAGATCTTGTATCGTTTCCTTTTAGTGTTATTATCTTCAATGTAATAATAGGAATCACGAACCAGAATCTCGATGGGACTAGACTCAACTCCCTAATCCATCCATCCATCTCTGCAACTATTTGAACTACACGTGACCTGATTCTCTTATAACCCGAGATATGTAGGCGGCCCAAAACCAGGGCTCGGTCACTCTTGCTTACTCTTTCTTTTCCCCTTCTTTTCCCTTACCTTTTAATAATGTTAGGCCAAAAATTAGGCACGTTAACTTCTTTGCTTAAAAACTCTTCATGTTCTCAAGCAAAGAGGGGCATCCTGTTAGCACCTAATTTTTTACCAAACTTAAGTTATTTACTTTTTAGTATTTAAATATTTTTAGTTTTGAGTCTAAATTAGATATTTTTATCTTATTTAGAATAAGTTGAAAACAACAAAAAGAGAGTCATATTTTAATGTTAGTTTTGTTCTAAAAAAGAAAAATTTATAAAATATATATTTTTTTTTTAATTTTGATTCTAATAAACAATCTAGTATTGTTATTACTTTCTTAATTATATTTTAGCTAAAACTTTCTATATCTTATTAATTTAAAATAGTTTTGTAATATATATATATATATATATATATATATATATATATATATATATATATATATATATATATATATATATATATATGTATATATTTTTCTTTTCTTTCTTTTCTTTCAAAATAAAAGCAAGACAAAATAAATAAACTTAAACAAAAAAAAAAAGAACTACCCATTATTTCCAACTCCTCCCTCACTACTCCCTCATTTTCCACATCTTCATATCCCCCACTCCCTTATTCTTGTAAACACACGTACACACACACACTTCACTCATTTTTTCTCTTTCTTTATATTCTACAAAAAGCACAAAAAACAAAAAAAGACAATCTTTTTTTTTCATCCATCTTTTTCCTTCTCCACCTTCTACAAACACACAAAAAAAATCTCAAAAAAAAAAACACAATTGAAGAAAAACAAAGTTGAGTTTAAGGTTTGCTTTTGGGAGTTTCAGATTCGTGGTTCCTATTGCAGTCTTTTTTTTGTAAATCATTCATCGCAAGAGGTAACACTTATCTCCCTTGTCCACTTTAATATGATCATAATATATTAAAATTGTCAAATTTTGTATGTTTATGACTCATTAATATACTTTGACACTGTGTTCAAATCTTTCATATCAACTTTCTGTTTAGATTTTTTTTATTGTTAAATTTAGTGTAAAATTGTTAGATGGTTTATTTCATATTGAGTAAATTATTTTCATTGTTAATTTTTGTGGTTTTGTGTGTACTTTAATGACTTAGTAAGAATAAATGATGAAAATAATCAAGGACTAATCATTATGTAAAATATGTGTTTCAATTAATATATGTTTGTCTTTTATTTTAATGACTAAAATAAAAGGAAAAAGATTACAGTATTTGCATGTACAAAATTTATATGAAAACATTAAAAATTAGTCATGATTATTAACATGTTCATACTAGTGTTACATGTACATAATTTGTATGAAAATATATTTTGTGTTTATGATAATTTGTGTTTACTTTTTTTGTTAAAAAAAAAACATAAACAAAACTTGTAACTTTCTTTGCATCTCATTTGAGTAATTTGTTTTACTTTTGAATACTATTAACAAGTTTATAGTGATCCATCGATTAATACGAATTTTTTAACTTTACTTTTCATAAGTCATAATGATTAGAATAAATAAATAAATAAAATTTTTAGATCTCGTATTTAGGAGAATAATTGGGTGGATAAATAATGATAGGCAAATATTAGGACTCAAACTTTATAAAATAAACTTTCTTATTTTTTAAAAAAAAAACTACAAAGTGATAATTAATTTGTGGCAAGATTGGAAAGCGCTGCTATCAATACACCACGAATCAATAAAATATGATAGTTTTTTTTAAAAAAAAATGAAGTTATGATAAATTGAGGAAGGTAAGTAAATAAATTTTTGCAAAACCAAGAAATATAATGTTTTAAAAATTAGTTTAAGTCATACATAAATCAGTAAAGCAACCATGCTAGAACCATGGGACTCGAGGGGTGCCTAACACCTTTCTCTCGGTCAATAGAATTCCTTACCTGAATTTCTGGTTCGTAGATCAAAAAAAATAATAATAATAAAGAGTCATTTCTTTCTGATTAGGGATAAAAAAAAAAGGTGACTTGGAACACCAAAACTCAATTCCAAGTGGCGACTCTAAATAAATAAATAATCCCTTTTCAAAATGTCACTTTAATTGGAAAAACTCTATTTTTCGAAACCTCACGCGGGGGAAAAAATAGGGGTGTGACAGCAGCCTATTTCAATTCCACCATATGGAATGGCCCCTGCTGAGTTGAATGAGTTGAAGGAGTAGTTGAAGGATTTTGTTAGAGAAGGGCTTTATTAGGCTAAGTGTTTCTCCTTGGGATGCTCTCGTTTTGTTTGTGCGAAAGAAGGATGGGTCTCTCAGAATGTACATAGACTATAGGCAACTGAAAAAGGTCACGATCAAGAATAAATATCCTCTTCCCAAGATAGATGACCTGTTTGACCAACTTCAGGGTGCCTCATGCTTTTCAAAGATAGACCTCAGATCGGGTTACCACCAGTTGAAAGTGAGAAAATGTGATGTTCCAAAGACAGCCTTCAGGATAACATATGGCCACTTTGAGTTCTTGGTTATGTCCTTTGGGTTGACGAATGCACCGACAACTTTCATGGATTTGATAAATAGGGTGTTCAGGCCCTACCTTGACATGTTTGTTATCATGTTCATTGATGATATTTTGGTGTATTCGAAGAATGAGGAGGAGCATGCCAAACACCTTAGAGTTGTCCTTCAGACTCTTAAGGACCATGAATTGTATGCAAAGTTCTCCAAGTGTGAGTTTTGGCTTAAGTCAGTGGCTCTCTTAGGCCATGTTATTTCGGGTGATGGAATTTGAGTAGATGGCCAGAACATTGAAGCGGTTACGAACTGGCTAAGACCGACCTCTCCAACTGGCATAAGAAGTTTCTTGGGGTTGGCAGGCTACTACCGTAGATTTTTTAAGGGATTTTCTTCCCTATCCGCACCATTGACCAAACTGACGCAGAAAAGGGTCAGGTTTCAGTGGTCTGAGGAATGTGAAAAGAGTTTCCAAGAGTTGAAGACTAGGTTGACCACCACACCCATCTTGACTTTGCCCTATGGGATGGAAGATTTTGTGATATACTGTGATACATCAAGGGTTGGGTTAGGATATATATTGATGCAGAGAGGGAAGGTGATAGCCTATACTTCCAGGCAACTTAAAGTTCATGAGAGGAACTATCCGACCCATAATTTTGAGTTGGCGGCGATAGTGTTCGCACTTAAAATCTGACGCCACTACTTATATGGAGCGCATGTGGACGTGTTTCTGACCACAAGAGCTTACAGTATGTCTTCAGTCAGAGAGAGCTCAACCTGCGACAGAGGAGATGGTTGGAATTGCTCAAAGATTATGACATGAGCATCATGTACCACCCAGGTAAAGCTAACGTTGTTGTTGATGCTCTTAGCAGGTTATTTATGGGTATCACAACCTATGTTGAGGAAGAGAAGAAAGAGATAGTGAAGGAAGTGCATAGGTTGGCTCGACTGGGAGTCCAACTTGAGGAGAATGACGAGGGAAGAATCAATGTTCAGAGTGGGTCTTCATTGTCCCTAGTGACTGAGGTAAAAGAGAAGCAGGATCGAGATCTTATTATACTCCAATTGAAGGAGGTTGTCCACAAACAAAAAGTGATGGTCTTCTCCAAAGGGGGAGATGGGGTATTGAGATACCAGAGTAGGCTATGTGTTCTTGATATGATGGTGTTCGAGAGAGGATTAGGGCTGAGGCCCACAACACTAGATACTCCATTCATCCGGGCTCCACCAAGATGTATCACGACTTGAGAGAAGTCTATTGGTGGAGTAGAATGAAGAGAGACGTCGCTGGATTTATTTCAAAGTGCCCAAATTGCCAGCAAGTGAAGGTTGAGCATCAAAGGCTAAATGGCGTGACTCAAAACTTTGAGATTTCGGAATAGAAGATGGAGATGGTTAACATGGATTTCATCACTGGCCTACCGAGATCTCGGAGGCAACATGATTCCATATGGGTGATTATAGACATGATGACAAAGTCAGCGCACTTCTTGACAGTCAAGACGAGTAACACTGCGGAGGAGTATGTATATCCAAGAGATTATGAGGTTGCATGGAAATCCCTTGTCCATCATCTCAGACAGAGGAGCTAAATTTACCTCTCACTTTTGGAAGTCTTTCCAGAAAGGATTGGGTACCAAAGTGAACTTGAGCACGACCTTTCATCCACAGACGGATGGTCAGGCAGAGTGCACTATTCAGATGGTAGAAGATATGTTGAGAGCCTGCGTCCTTGACTTCAAAGGAAATTGGGATGACCATTCACCATTGATTGAATTTGCATATAATAATAGTTATCATGCAAGCATTCAAATGGCCCCCTACGAGGCCTTGTATGGGAGGAGGTGTAGATCACTTATTGGGTTGTTTGTTGTTGGAGAAGATGAGTTAATCGGGCCTAAGCTTGTCCACCAGTCCATAGAGACGGTGAAGATTATTAGAGAAAGATTGAAGACTGCCCAAAGCCGTCAGAAATCTTACACAAATGTGAGGAGAAGAAACCTAGAGTTTGAGGTGAGCGATTAGGTATACCTGAAGGTATCACCCATGAAGGGTGTCATGAGGTTTGGGAAGACGGGGAAATTAAGTCCTCGTTATATTGGCCCTTATAAGATTGTGAGAAAAATTGGGAAGGTTGCTTATGATCTAGAGTTACCTTCTGAGTTAGATGGAACCAATCCGGTGTTTCACATTTCGATGTTGAAGAAGTGTTTGGGAGATCCTGCCCTGGTAATCCCTGTGGAGAGCACAAGAGTTAGAGATAGTTTGTCCTATGAGGAAATTCCAGTCCAAATCCTTGATCGACAGGTTCGCAGACTGAGAAACAAAGAGATAGCCTACGTCAAAGTTTTGTGGAGGAACCAATTTGTTGAGGAAGCCACATGGGAAGCTGAGGAAGAGATGAGAACTAAATACCTTCACCTATTCGTGCCTGATGTTGATGAGAGTATCGGAGGTAATATTCCTACTTTTTAATTTAAATTGATGTTCCTACCATGAGTTGATATGTATATTCCTGATGTTTGAGTGGATGTTATTGAGGTCCATGAAGAGTTGAGTTGTTGAGTGACTTTCAAGGTGAGCCTTGAGTCTATTCGTGCCATAATACCATTCCTACTCATCATTCGAGGACGAATGATCCCAAGTGGGAGATGATGTAATGCTCGGTAAAATTACCAAAATACCCCTAGAGAAGAGGTGTGCGCAAAACACGTCTTTTAATGCTCAGATTGAAACAAATTCGTAATTAGCACGAAAAATTGAGTGGGAGAAAGGTCTCAGTCGATTTTTAGAGCGACCGAGTTAAAAGATAATTTTTTGTTCTAAAACGGAAAACAGTGTGAGTTCGCGACAGAGCCGCCTCACGGACCTATCGCGGAGACACACTTATGTTTTTCTGTGATTTTTTTATGGAGTTGAATTTTGCCGAAATGCACTGTCCGCGGCAGGTTCGTGTCGCGGACTATGTTACTTCAAGTCTGGAAATTTTTCTTTAAAATTTCGAGGGGCATTCTAGTCCATTCCTAATACCTTCTAAACTTCCTATACGATGAATATATGTCATTTTCTCAGAGAAAGGGTTCCAAAAATCCATCCAAAACCCTTTTCCTAGCAAAAATCACTAAGTTAGGGCTTGAGGAGAGTTGAGATTGAAGAATTCAAAAGGAGATTGTTCAAAGAATTGTTGTTAGCAATCATCCCAGGTATGTAAGGCTAACTTAAAGCATGAGATTGTTCTCCCATGTGCCCCTTTGAGTAAATTGAGTCATTGATTGAAGATAATGAATTTGATGTGAAGATTTTTTAGTATTATACTGAACTTTACTTAAGTCATATATTTACATGAATTGATCATCATCATAAACTTGATATATTGCATAATTTATTTTCATGAGTGTCTTTCACAAAACCCTATGATTATTTTATTAAAGAATACAATAATGAACATAGAGGGATGAGTCTAGAGGCTTGACGATGATGATGTCCATGATGTTGTGATTGTGTTTCAAATTGATGAGAGTCTTGATGATGATATTGATGAGAATGATGTTCATGAGTCTTAAAGCATGAAACTAAATTCTAAAAAGAGTGTTTCGAGTCCATGATGTTGATGTTTATGTTGATGTTGATGTTGATGAGATGAGTTGATGTTGATGTTGAGGTACTTTGTCCCTATGGGACAAATGATGATGTATTATGTCCCTATGGGACTGATGATGATGATGTTTTATGAGTATGTTGAGTTCTGGGAGGAATATTGAGCACTGAAATGGGTGAGAGTGAGTCCCGCTTGAACCTAATAACTACGTAGCCCACGTAGGAAGAGAGGATTGAACTGCAATGCGGATGGCTCCTTTCTTGTCCCAATAGAGGACTGAGGTTTTTTTCTTGTGGATCTACTGAGGTTGATATCCTTTACCCCGGGCAGGGTACTAGATGGATGTGGAAACGACATCGCTTCGTTGTATAATCACTGGCTCATAGGTGATGGTTGTCGGTTAGAGAAACTCCCAGTGAGGTCTTACTCTGATAGTACTCTGATGTTGATGTTGATGTGATAGTATGAGTCGAGCTTCCTTGAGTTGAGTTGAGTCAAGTTTTCTTGAGTTGAGTTGAGTCAAGGTTTCTTGAGGAGAGCCTAATGTATTGATGATGTGGAGATGAGATGTTGATGAGTCAATTGTCTACTCTAATTTTGCCTTAGATAGACATTTGATATTATGATGGAGTATGATATTGAGTTGATGTTATCCCTATACTGTTGTACTTGTATGTTACATTCAGCCATTTTACATACCATATATTCCACATACTGACGCCACTCGGCGCTGCATCATTTCATGATGCAAATACAGGAGTTAGAGGACTTCAGCAGATGCATCGTTGAGGTCAAAGATTCTGAGTTCAGTCATTGGTGAGCCTCCTTGCTATCTGGAGGAGACCCTTTTATTGTTGTTATCTTCATTTATTGAGTTGGGTAACCATGGCCTGTCGTGGTACCATCTTAGACAGTTGAGTCAAGTTAGAGCTTCTTAGACATGAGTCGAGGTTTGATGTTGAGGTTTTCCCTTATGAGTTGAGATAGCATTTGCATTTGCTTATCCTGATGTTGAGACTGATGTTGGCCATTGGCCCTTCTTATTGAGGTAGCTATCTGCATTACTTCTACTACTCCGCTATACTGATCTTGAGTGACTGTCTTGAGAACGAGTGGTTCGCTTGGGGACTAACAATAATCTGTGGGTGCCAGCCACGCCTAGGGTAATCTCTCGGGGCGTGACAAGAAAACCCGACGGGTCAGACCAGCGGTCAAATAATCAAATACGAATATACAAAGAGCATCAATGCTTAGTATTACCTCAATCACAACCTCTCCTGCCTGTATAATCTTTATCAAAAGTGTTTCAAAACCTACAAAACCTTTAAACAACAGTTAATGCACAGAAATAAGTAATACGGAGTTCTAGCCTCAACAATATCTCCCATAGCACATTATATAGCCATTACCAACCAAGGACATATCACGAAGCCTATCTCCGAGGCACCCACAACCTTAATACCTGGGGGCTTCCTATTCGGCTTTGAAAATTCGAGGAAATCCAATCTCTGCTCAACTGGCTCTGGGCTTCTCCTTATTTGGGACTGACGATGCAACACTACCCTTTCCTGGAGTTTGCCCTTTATGCAGCACACACGCTAAAAGGGTGAATCAAATCAGATTTTAGGAAGTCAATGAACTGTTGACGATATCGCATGACCAGAATCAATAATAGTAGAAGTTTCATAAACATCTCGTAGCCTCCTAGAGATAAGTCACAGACGTCTCCGCACCCATCCATAGGACTCTACTAGATGGTACCTCTGTACGAATGAGACCAATGAACCTAAGGCTCTGATACCACCTTGTAATAACCGACCTTTCAGGTCATGATGACCCCTGTTAGATCCCACCTATAGGTAAGCCAACCCCAAACCCTCGGCACCTGTCCTAATAACTAAGTATAATAATAGCTACAGACACACAAAATAAGCAACGACAATCTATCCTAGGACCTGGAAGTCACATGTACAAAGCTACTATAAAATCAAAATAAAATAGACATATCTACAAACATAGCAAAATAACAATCTACATATACAAGGACAATGTCTGAATACAAAAGACGAATGTCAAAAAAGAAGGAGATTGCAGAATATCCAGAGTTGCTGATGCTCACCAATATATCTTGAATTTTCTACGAAACCTTAACTTAACGGCTGCAGCTAGCACCTGTACCTGCACCATGGGAAGATACCAAAATGTAGGGGTGAGTACTGGTAACAAGCATCCAGTAGGCATCATCGGCCGATCGAGTGAAATACTATAAATATAGAAGGCTCAAATATAGAGAACTACAGTAAATGTAGCAAATCAGAACTTTGATCAAGGAGTAAGTCAGTCTGGATAATCACCAAACCCTAACTGAACTAACCCAGTTGGTGTGCAATGATACTAATTGTCCAACTGAACTAACCCAAATGGTGTGCAATGATATTAACTGACGTAACATGAGTAGACCCAAACCACAATTGTCATCGGACTAAGACATAATGTTGTATCTGAGTGCAAGGCCCTAATAGTTATGCATGTATGCCGACTGGGCCCCCATAAGCCCAGAAGGTATACCTATGCACAATCTAATTGATAGAATCACCATGGAACTCATGAAACCACTACGAAACCCAACTCCCGATATCACATGATCCAGAGATCAGCTATAGGTGGGTGTAAGGCCCTAGTGTCTAAGCTTGGATGCCCCCTAAGCCCCCATAAGCCTAGAGGGTACACCCACATACAATCAGAGTGTGTATAGGTGTGTGGATCCCCAGGTAATCAACCGAGTCCTCGACCAATCCAGTAACCAGTACCACATAGGGCCTCGAACCCCTATATCAAATGAGGCCTCGAACCCCCTTCCTAACTTGGCCTCTCGTCGGGGCAGCCAGTCAAGGCTAGATGGTTTGACAATATATATAATAGGGAGATATATCCCCCGAGGGAAGAAAGAATCCCCCTAACACAATCAATAGGGCCTCGAACCCAAAGAAAATCATCTGGGCCTCGAACCCAAGGAAAATCATCTAGGCCTCAAACCCAATGAAAATCAACTGGTGCTCAGACCTTAAAATCGACATTTGCCACTTGGCATCCCAGTCCTGGTCACCGGACTCAGACCACGGGGCGCGACTCTCGGGTCTAGACACTTGGACATGACCACCGGAGCTCGAATATCGACGGGGAGCGCCATCTAGGACTCGAGGTATTGAAATGATCACTCACTCAACCAGGCTATCTGGATCCGGAACTCCAAAGTCATGTCATGCCAAGAGTGAATGTAGGCAACAATACTCACAACACACACACACACATACACACACACACACATATATCACCCTATCCAACTCACACAATTGTATGTCACCATCCCTTAGATAAAACTAGCGAACCCCAGCCTCATATAAGGATAACGAATGCACAAGGACTAATAGTTGTATACAGAAGTATATGTCTCACAGACTAATGTAGGGTCATGCCCACCCAAGGCCAAATACACCACGTTTTAGTCAATCACAAGCACTTTGAGTAAATATAGACAATCACTTAAGTATCTGTGTGGCTCTATGCAGAGTCTATCTAGGGCAATGTTGGCTTAAGCCTAGTGTCACGGACTTAGAACTCTCGCTAAGACTTCTATGCGACACTAGTCAATTTGCTCACAACTCTTTCACGATCTTGCAAATACTTAGTAAGCCTTTTCAAAAAAAGACCGCTAAGGGAACACAAAATAAGAGAAGATAAGAGGGCTATATGAGAAAGAAGACTTATATTGCTTAAGAGAGAATGTCTTACAACTCTTAATGTTTGGGTGCTTGGATGGTTTGCAAATGAAAATGACCCCCTCTATTTATACTACCCCTAAAGGGCTTGAGTGCAAATAATATTTATCCTATAAGACCCTACATATTTACACTTTAGTCCTTTCTCTAGAATTCTCCACACATTTCTATACAACTCTAGAGAAGTCTACACACTACCAGAACTATCTACATGGATCTAGAATCTTCCGTAAATTACCCAAAGGCTCTAGATACTTCTCCTCCGTGCAGAAGTAGTGACGGGTCCTGACACTCTCCCCCACCTGATGAGGCGATGTCCTCAGCGCAATGCTACTATTGGAACTCCCAATCTCTACCTTCGAACTGCCGCAAATCTCTATGTCGTCCCTCTATGGTCTTCTCTGGAGTTCGCCCCTTCCAACACCCAAGGAGCGCTGCCGTGGCTAGTTGTCCCTATCCCTGCTTGGCTTCCTTTGTTGGCCTCTCCTTCGTCGACTTTTCCTTTCAGCGGGCATGGAACACGACAATGACAGCCTTTCCTTAACTACTTTCACGAGTTGCAAGGCCGATAACTGAACTGGTCTCTCTGACTTGGGCATCCTGACTAAGGGTACCATGCAGGAACCTCCTTGATCCATGACCATGAGTTGATGGAGGTACGGGTCGATCACTGTGTGGCATTTCTGGAAGTATTCTTGGCCAAGGATGATGTCAAAGAGATCTACCTGTGTTATGTGGAACTTGGTCTTTCCACTGTCAAAGAGATCTACCTGTGTTATGTGGAACTTGGTCTTTCCATGCTACTCACCCAACACTATGTCAACTCCCTGAGCAACTCCACACACAGGAGTCATCGGCGCATTGACCATCCTAAGTTGCGCCCTACTTGGGTTATGTTTCAGCCCCAACTTGGTTGTCGTAGACTTAGTCACAATGTTGACCTCTGCGCCTGTGTCGACCATGGCACGAGCAGGTCTCCCATTGATTGTGATGTCCACGTACTGTGCACCAAGCTCTTTTGGTTTCTCCCATGCTTTGTGATTGCTCCGCATAGCCCAATCACGCCTACTCGAGCTATGCCAGCTTCTCCTGATTCGAGTGCCTCTTTCTGCGCCTTCTACTCCTTCCGCTCCCGTAGTATGGCACCAAGACTCTTCAATTTGGGGCACTTCTTGTAGCTATGCATCCCCCCCCCCTATGTAACATTTAAATTCTTTTTTGGGCTGTGTCTTGCTCTCTCTGCTACCCTGACGACCGACCCTCCTGTTATCAGGCCTGTGGGTATCATGATGCTTGGGGTGTGGCTGCCAACCCTTGCCTTTTCCACCATCTCCCCCACCTTAGTCATGACTACCTCCCGAGCTTTCTTCTCGGTCTTTGTCTCGCCTGTCGTGCTGCGAGTCCGTCAAAGCCTCTGCCTGTGTGGTGACCTCGTCTGTGGTCCTAACCTGTCGGCATTCCAGCTCCGTCCTGGCCTAGTTCTGTAGGCCGTCCATGAAGTGGAACATCATATCTTCATCCGTGAGGTTGGGAATCTGAAGTGTGAGGGTAGTAAACTCCTTCACGTAGGCCCTTATGCTACCCGACTGCTTCAACTCCTAAACTTTCGCTTCGCCTCGTAGATGACATTATTCGGGAAGAAGGCCTTCTTCAACTCATCCTTGAACTGCTCCCATGTATTGATAGCGCATAGCTCCTTCCATATTTCTGAATCCTTGCGTTTCCACCATAGCATGGTCATCTCCGTCAGATACAAACACAACTATGTTGATCTTTTTCTTGTCGTTCCTCACCTTGTTACACTTGAAGTAATTCTCCAAGTGCCATGAGAAGTTTTCCACCTCCTGCGTGTCACGGATGCCTTTGAAGACAAGTGGCTTGGGAGCCTCGATCCTGGCCTCCCTTTCTCCAACAATCCCTACGCATCTCCCGTCAACCACGCGTTCCTCAAGTGCCCTTACCCTTGCACCCATGACCTCTACGGTGGTGCTCATGGCCTCCATCTTTCTCAGTGCCTCCATGAGCCGACACTCCAAGGAAGTGATGGTCTCCCTCAGCTCGTACACCGCAACCTGATGTCAGCCCAACTCCTTCTGGATGTTTTCGTTCTCCTCAAGGGTAAACTCCTCTAAGGTCTTGAACTTACTATCGAACTCGTTCAAGCACTTGCCCAAGAACTTCACTGCTTGCATGGTAACATCCACCCTCGCGACCCATCCCATGTCGAGCGTGACGTCGGTAGGTTCCTCGCCTCGTTCATCGTCGCTCAACTCAGCGGCCGAGAGTGAGTAGGTTGTTATGGCTTCGCTTGATGTTGGTCCGACTGGCACCTCCTCAACATTTTTAGAGCCCTTCTTCCCCTTGCGTTTCTTGCCAACATCCATCATAACATTGGCGCTGTTGGTGGCGTCAAAGTCTCCTTCGCTTGCCATTGCTTCCCCCTAGTGAAACCTGCTCTGATACCATGTTATCACGGCCTTAGAACTCTCACTAAGACTTCCGTGTGACACTAGTCAATTTGCTCATAACTCTTTCACGATTTTGCAAATACTAGTAAGACTTTTCAACAAAGGACCGCTAAGGGAACGCTAGATAAGAGAAGACAAGAAGGCTATATGAGAAAGAAGACTTATATTGCTTAAGAGTGAATGCCATACAACTCTTAATGTGTGGGTGCTTGGATGGTTTGCAAATGAAAATGACCCCCTGTATTTATAATAATCCTAAAGGGCCATAGTGCAAATAATATTTATCCTATAAGTTCTTATATATTTACACTTTAGTCCTTTCTCTAGAATTCTCCACATATTTCTATACAATTCTAGAGAAGACTACACACTATCAGAACTATCTACACGGATCTAGAATCTTCCGTAAATTACCCAAAGACTCCGAATTCTTCTCCTCTGTACAGAAATAGTGGCAGGTCCTAACACTAGGCTAAGTTCCTAGGAGAATAAAGAGTCAGAATAAACAACAAGGTCCCACACCTGAGGTATTAACAGGGTCCCGGATCCAAAAATAATTGATAGTTATATCACAAGTATCCAGAACAACCAAGTCTAGTAGAGTCATATCTATACCAAATCAGTCCACAATACGACTATATCATAGGTATCCAGAGCGAATTGGCCCATTGAGACCATATATATACCAGAGTCAGTCCACAATGGGACGTGTAATTAACAAACAACCTAACACCCAGCATAACATAGTAGCATTAGGCTACATATTCCTACAAATATGAGTTAAGCCAGAATACATACCTGTCACAGGGCATTAGCCCATATCCAGCCTTTACCAAGCCTTATCATAGTTCTACAGTACCAAAACTCAGCTACTATAGTGGTCACAACTAGTACAATCCAGAATAACCACAAGTATCCCAAAATAACTGTAGTTACCCCCCTATGCATAGTACAACGACTATCTAGGAAGACAGGTGTTAACAAATCATGACAACAGTGTTAAAATGCATAGTAGGAAATATAAATAACAATCAGCCTCATGACATATATATATCTTACTCAAGACTTCCAACCATAGATAACTCCCAATATACATGTATTTTCGCCCAATCTAGAGGTAAGGAAAGCCTAGCCTACCTGGAAAGTCCACCCGCTCCATATCAGTCCATGTGAGTTTTACCCTATCTGATTGTCTCCAAGTGCCACTCAGCTGTCAAAATATGAATCACAATATAATTACGACTGTTTTGGCTGTAATATCTCAAGAAACGAGGGAGAATAGGTCAATTGCGACCAAAATAGAGAAAGTGGAACCCACTCCCTAAATGCCAAACCAATCCCTATAAAATGACCTTTATGTCACCTCGATCCGATAGCAAAAAATTGAGCTAAAAAAGAGGCTCAGAATAATCAGAAACAACAAAAAACAAACAACATTTCTTATTGGAATGTACATATATGTACCACATCTTCTTGGCTAAATTTCTCAAAAATACAGTCAAATTAATAGAATTCAAATATACTACAACATAGGTCTCGAAAAGTAGTACAATTTAGATCCAAATTTCATTTAATTTCGATGAGAAACGGCTGAGATATCACAACTCAACATTTTCTGAAGAATCCTAACATAAACCGCAACTATATTAATATTTTCGCACCAAACGAAGCTCTATCAATTGATTCTGAAATTACCACGACGTTCTTCTCGCAAAAACACACAGAATAGACCCAAATTTTACTAACAAATTCAAAACGGATAAGACACACATGCCGAAGTTTTCAAAAATTACACTCAATATACAACAGGAAAACGTTAATATTTACCTCAAATAATGTGCCAAAATCAGTTTCCAAAGCTTTGACGGTGTTCCTCTCAATAAAAATATACAAGTTAGGCTTTGAATCACCAAAATCGAATTAAAAATGAAGGAGAAATCGTGGATCAAAGGTGCCCTATTTGTTGTGCGAATTTTGGAAAATATTTCCAGATTTATACTGCTTTTAACCGACTTGGCACGTGGCATCCCCTGATTTGACCACGTTATCACACCACCTTTTAATTTTCAACAACTGCTCAAACTTAGTCTCGATGTTTTGGCCTCATCCGGAGTGGAAAAAAATACAATTCATATATAAAATCTGATCGGAAACGACATTAGAGACACAACGGTGTAGTCAAAATTCCCATTGGAGCTCGTGGTCATTTCTATTTGAAATTAAAATTTTTATTTTAAAATGTCCAATTTGTGTAATTTAATTCAATTTTAAAAATTAATCAAATTTACTTGAGAAGCGTAACATGACAACTAAAAACGAATAAAGGAAGTAGGAAATCATGAGTACAAATATCAACATGGGTTGTGGTGTAGTGGTGAGACTGCTTCATCTTTAATTCGAGATCTTGAATTCAAGCTCTGAGTATGAAAAAAATCCTATTTGGAGGGATCCTCCAAAATGAGCCTTGTAGTGCACAATTCAAATTTAGTTGGGGTTCTAATATGTTCATCAGACACTGAGAGAAAAACCAAAGTCAGGAATATAAACACGACAAATCACACACCGACCCTAAAGCCGAGAAATCTTCTCCACTGTTTTCTCTCTTCTCTCTCTTTATTGGAAAAATCATCTGAAGAAGATATATTTCTCAGCCCTAGAAGATTTTGATCTATTATAGCTATGATAAAATCGACAATTGCCGTTGATTTATTCCTCGATTTATTTTCATCACCATCTTTTCATCTCCACACTTCTTTTGATCAGACCGACTCAGTTCACCGTTTGATTTGCCTTTTTCTTCTTTTAGCAGAGTAAACGCCTCGACACCGGCATGCATCCCACAAACCTCATCTACTCCATCATCAACATCGATTTCTCCTTTGTTCTCTCTAACTAATTCGAATCTGGCCGAAAAAATATTGGTTCTTACTCCTCCTATTGCTACTACTTTCTATCTGGTTCAGAACTATTTTATCAATGAGTTTGAAGTGATACTTATAGTTCTTTAGTTCTTCCTTGTAGGTTATCCTTTTGTATAATTGTGTTGATGATTAATTAATTATTATCTATTGTTATCTACTATTCTTTTGATTTTTCTCTTCTTTCTTCTTCATTCATTTTCTACTAAAGAAGTGGTGAGCATATCCCTTCCTTGATCTAATACAATTTAACACGTAAATTTTCATATTCTTCATTCTGTCGTTCAATCTTTTTATCTTACTCTTATTTATTTTGTTTTATTTCTTTCCTTTTGATTTTTCTTTACTTTGAAGTTCTTGTTATAAGCTTTTGATTTCTTTCTTATCATGGTTATTAAGAAAATTAAAAGCTCATAGCTCTAAGTTTTTTATTTTCTTTCTTATCTTGACTATATTTCTAACTTTTGTTATAAACATATCAATTTTTCTGTAGGATATGTTTAAAGTTATACTAAAACAAAATAATTAAATTAAAAATTGAGAGAATATAGTAATTTATTTAAGTGTGCATGGCAAGGGGAGAAGAAGAAAGAGTAAAGTGAGTCAATGACCTGGTCCCATCAATTTCAATAGCAGTAAATCAGGAGTATAAATAGAAAAAATTCAGACACCGACCCTGAAGCAGAGAAATCCTCTTCCTTTGTTCACTACTCTTTAGTGGGAAAAATCAGCAGCAGAAGAAATCTCTCTAAACCCTAGAGGATTTTGATCTACTATGGCTATGGAAGAATCGGGAATTGCTGTTGATTTACTCACCGATTCTTCGGCTGCATCTTCATCTCTCGATCACACCGACTCACCGTCTGATCTGCCTTCCTCCACCAGCAGATTAAATGCCTTGGCGCCGGCATTCGTGCCACGAACCTCACCCACTCCATCGTCGGCGTCGGTTTCTCATACACCTGCGGCTGCTGCTGCTACTTTCCATCCGGTTCAGAACCATTTTGTTTATGCGCCGGTTCAATATCCATCACCGTTTTATGGCGGTGCATCAGCTGATTTAGATCATTCTAGTAAACAGGGAGGGTTAACTGATGAAGCTGCTCAAAAGATTGTTAATCAAGTAAGCAGAAAATTGTTTTCTAATTACTCGTGATTTTATTATAAATGATAAAAATTGTTGAGTATTGGAATGTGATTGCCCAAATGGAGTGGATTGGTACTAGTAGTTCTTGCTGTATGGTTGTTTCTTTTCTTTTTATAACTCTGGTTTCCCACGAGAACTTTTGCAGGCTTGACTAATTCCTCGGGATATCCGTGGCCTTCCACACGCAATAGATGAGAATAAATCATGATGTTTTTGTCTCGGGAGAGATTTGAACCAGAAACCTCATGATTCCCGTCTGGGTCACACCATTGAGTGCCCTGTATTATTGTTTATGTTATGTTAAACTCTTTAGAGTTTTTGTTCTGTGCAGATGGTAAATTGAATTATGGGTGAGTTTAACGTTTGATACATAGTATGGCTTTATGTATGATTGAGTAGAAATGTGCATTACTGGTCTGGTTTTTGATAACCGAGAAATCGGTATATGGCCGCCTTCGGACCAACCACAGTCTTTTAAACTTGGTGGATAATTGGCCCGCCCCTCTATCCTTCTCCACTTAAATAGTAGGCATCGCTTTGCATGGTGTGGGGGCTTGAATCCACCCTTTTCCACTTGAGCTTGGCCTTTGGGGCGTGCGTTACGACTTAATTTTTCATAATTTCGTTGAGCTTATAGGACTAGCTATAAATAGATAAGAAGCTGATTCTGCAATTTACATTCTCAACTTACAGAACTCCTTTGAAGCTCCAAGGTAGTTCTGCTAGATTTTAGTATAGTTTTTAAGTGCTTGTGAAATTGTATAAGACCCATGATGGGGTGAGAACATTGTGCTATTTCTTTCTGTATTATACTAATTCAGATGTGTTTCGTTGTCTGTAGGTGGAGTTCTATTTCAGTGATTTAAATCTGGCAACAACTGATCATTTAATAAAGCATATGCTCAAGGATCAGGAAGGATATGGTAAGTTGTCCTTAGCCTTTGTGCTTCGAGTCTGTCCCTGCTAATTTTTGTTTTTATAGATATTTGAAGTATTTGTTTCTGATGAGATCTTCCTTAAGACAACCTGGACTTCTTTACTTTTCTCTAGTACCAATATCTGTGGTTGCATCGTTCAAGAAGATTAAAGCTCTTATACGTAGTCATGCACATCTTGCTCAAGTTCTGGGAAGCTCTACAAAGCTTGTGAGTTTTTCCTTTTTCACCTTCCACCCCTTTTCCACCCAAAATAAATCTCGCTGCCTATGTTAAGTATTTTTCTTTTGCAAATCGCATGCCTCCACCATGTAGTTTCAGCAATAATCTCTCTCTGACACGTATGTTCTTCCTTAATTTTCTCATTTTAATGTATTTCTTTATTTGATTTTTGTCCTCCTAGGTAGTTAGTGAAGATGGAATGAAGGTTAAACGCAAGATTCCTTTGAATGAAACCGACTTAGAAGAGTTGCAAGTAAGTCTCTTTTTGTTTCTCGATGTGCTAATTTACAACAAAGAAAGTTTGATGGAACATTTATTTTCACCTAGTAGTTGATATCAGATTTTTGTCAGTATTTTGTTGTTCTGATTCCTGTGTGTCATTATGATCAATTTCATTGTGCATTTTCAGTCTAGAATAGTGATTGCTGAAAATTTGCCGGAGGATCACTGCCATCAGAATCTCATGAAGATTTTCTCAGCAGTTGGAAGGTAGAATAGTTTTTTATGGTTTACATGTTCAGAAGATCTGCTTAACATTAATATCATCAGCCTTTCTAAAACTCTTGCTTACTGCATCAGCGTTAAAATGATACGCACCTGCTTACCTCAGTCTTCCAATGGTGGGGCATCTTCAGGATCTAGAACAGCAAAGTCAGATAGTATGCTTTACAGCAACAAGGTAGACATTAGACGGTGTGATTTACTTGCTGATATGCAATATAGTAGTTTATGCATGCATGTGATATCTTGAACTTGATGCCTTCCGCCAACTACAGCCAGAATTAGCTTAAGAAATGGTTAATGTCATGTTCGAGTTGATTATAATCTGTTTTTGTGAAATAAAACTTGACTTGACTCCCAATACAAGGAACAATGAATGGAATAAATTGGTACTGCTACTTAGTTCCGTAGTCTTGCTTATAAAATAACAAAGGGTCAATTATTTGGACTTTTGGTATAGGGTATTCCTTCTAGAATCTGAATTGAATATCTGAATGCAGTTGCACGCGTTTGTGGAATACGAAACTGTTGAATTGGCCGAAAGGGCGGTACGTTAGTTTAATGTTGTTTCTAGTAACACTTGGATATCTCCGTCTCTGGCATCCTTTATTTTCTTTTGTGATCTTATGTTACAGGTGGTAGAATTAAATGATGATAACTGGAGAAATGCTCTGAAAGTCCGGTTACTTCTTCGAAGCGTCGTGAGTCTTGAACAGTCTTTCTTTTTTCCCATATCATTTAAGGAGCATATTATTCTGTTTATCATTTAGTGAAAGAAGAATTGGCATTTAGAACTGATGATTAATGTTACTGACCTCATTTAGATACTCAAGACTACATATTTGTCGTCCAAATTTGTTCTGATCCAGTTACTGAGATTCATTTGTCAATTATGCATCTAAATAACTCCAAGGGATTGATTGTTTTGAGGCATAGGAAGGAGAAGAAATAGATCGACAAGGAAAGCATTGAATTTTTAAGTCAAAATCTTATTATGTAATTCATTGTTTCCAATTCATCCCTTGCCTTTCCATTCAGAAGCACTCATTGCTGAAGAATTTCTTGCTGTGATGCCTTGGTGAAAGGGAGATGGTTGGATACCAGAATGTCCCTTGGTAGTAGTAGGAACAGCTTTTGGGCTTTACCTGTTACCAGATCCAGTGGATCTTACCCAACTTTTCACAAACTAAAAGAAGTAGTTTCTTGACTATTTTTCCAGTTGTGAGACAAGTTCAAATTGAGCCTTTTTGCCATAAATAATGTTGCTGGACCTATTTGATTCTCATCTATTGTGTATAATAAGGAATTTGGTTAAACTCACAGGAAAAATCTGGTCAAGCTCAAGGGAAAAAAGGTGGTCATGAAAGTGAACACAACTTCAAGGTGGAGGATGGTTCTGCATCAGAGGTCAACGAGAAGCCTAATGAAGAGTCGCGCCACCATATTGATGCTAAATCCAATGAGCTTGCAGTAAGTGAATCTCCATTTATTCCTGGAGTGTGGTGATGTATACTGTTGGTATTTAGTAACTGCACCACATAAATCCTACAGAGTCTGGTTTTCAACAAGATTTATACCGTAGTCCGTGTCCTCATTTTTATTTTACATCTACAGGAGGAGCATGGCAGTGATGGGCGTGGACGTGGTCGTGGGCGTGGGCGTGGTCGGGGTAAGGGACAGGGTCAGAGACGTGGACGTTCTCAGTTCCACCAAAACAATCGTGGAGGTCATTCAGGGGCTACAATGCCAAACGTGAATCGTGGAAGCAGTGGGGGAAATGCCCTCTCAAATATCAATCTCAATCGTGTTGGTCTAGGGCAGCATGTGTTTGAGCAGTCAGCAGCAGCCAAGCAATCTTCAGTACCTCGTATGCCGGATGGCACTAAGGGATTCTCCATTGGTCGAGGCAAACCAATGGCTATTATAACTACTTGATAACTTCCTGCTTTCCTGCAAGAAGCATGGATGAGGGGATATCTTTCGTTGGCATGATGATGGCAGGGTGGTGTTAGATATGCTAAGAATACAGTGAAGTTGGTACTATGGTTTGTATTGCCGTTTAAGTCGTCTACAGGTTCATATCTATTTTGTGTTTTTACTAAATCAAATGAACCTTACAAGAAAGCTGTGTTGTGTATTGTTCACCAGAATGTAAAAATGGAATAGTACAGGATTAACAAAATGCTTATATATAGAAATAGTTGAGAATTATACAACTTGGCTAAAGTTACACTTATATATAGTATTATAGTTGTAACTCGAGTTTTATCGGTCTGATTGATTTATATATTTAAAAATTCAACAAGTTCCATGTATTAAAAGACCCCTAGATGTTAATTAATCTTCTTGTTCAATTTGACAGAATAAATAGACAAGCAGCTATGACTATCAACACTTTAGGTAGAATTCTCATATTTTGTCAATGAACTATGTAATATACTCTACTTTCAAAAACATACAAGAAGAGGATACTGCCAAGTAAAAAATTGAAGCGATAATCAATCTCTTATCTTTGAGCTCAATTTCATTTGGTACGTGGAATGGAGATAATAATTTGATTTAAGGTATTAGTTAATCCCACAATTATTTTATTCTATTATCCAAAATGTTGACATTGAATCTAATTTCAAAAGTTAAATTCAAGGAAAAAAAAAGGGTAGTTAGTACTTGAAGTTTAATAGAGGGCTTATGTAGATTTGCTCAGCTTGTGGCTCAATTTAAGTGTTTGGATACATGGAATATTTTTTTTATTTGTGTGAGTGAACTTGAATAACTCATCTTGAGTTATTGGCCTCCCCAATTCTTTTTTCTGCAAATAGTAAATTGAATTATTCATTAAATTTAGTAGAGTATAATCAACTGTAATAAAGTTATTCTATCATAGTACTTAAGAATGAATATTGGTCTTTTTCTCACAGGATAATATAATTAAATTGTGCTATAGATATTCTTTTTTTTTTTAAATGAGTGACTGGTCTTGTGCTTAGACAATTAGTCAGTGGGTGATTTCTGCAATCATAACTCTTTTCTTTTGTAATATTCTGATAAGTTTATTCTTAGCTTTAATTTAATAATATATTTTAGAGATAAATATAAAAAACACACCTAAACTAAACTTTTTCCTGAGTTTCATATCTAAACTATTACTTATTAGTTTGAGAATCACACTTAGTGGTATGTGTAATACACTCTCTCTTTTATTAGAGAAAACTTTGCTACGTGGCATCACGTTGACAAAAATAAAATAAAATATTAATATTAGTTAAAAGTAAAAGATTAAAGTATAAATATTTTTTCAAAAAGATATTTTTTAAAAAAAAATAAATTTTAAAATATCTTTCTCACCTACTCCACTGCCCACACCCCCGCGTACCTCCCACTCACTCCAGTACAATCTCCGCCTTTTATTTTTTTGAATCTCTTTTATAAAATATTTGTAAAAAGTTCAAACTTCAGCCCCTACTCCATTACTATCTAAAAAATTAATATTTTTTAAATAAATAGAATTCTATCCCACATGCATCTAATCCTCACCTTCTAATTTATTTTTATCTTTTTAATTTTTTTTTTATAAATATGTACACATATTTTTAAAAGAATATTTTTTCCTAAATAAAAAATTATTACAAAAATCTTGCGATAAATAAAAAATAATTTTCTAAAAATAATTAAAAAAAACAAAAGCGGAAGATTAGGTGGATAGCACAACATTATTTTTTCTAAAAGAAATTAAAATAAATCTAGATTATTATTTGAAGAGGGAGAAGAAGTAAGATGTTTTTTAAAAAAATTACAAGTTTTGTTCGGGTTGATGGGGTGGGTGGGGGGTAGTATACGGTGAGAGGAAGTGGTGGGTTGGGGTAAGAAAAATATTTTATATTTTATTTTATAATACTTTTTTGATGTAATAATATACTTTAATATTTAATTTAAACTTATACTATAATTTATTTATTTTTTGCTAAGGTAGAATATTTTATCAATGTTGAGTGTGATGTGACATTTTTTTTAAAAATAAAAGAGAGTGTAGTACCCATACCATGGGTGAGAGTGGAATAAAAGATAGAGGTGTGTTTCTCAAACTAATAAGTGATAGTTTAGGTATGAAACTCACACTTCCAATAATTTAGATATGAAATTAAAAAAAAAAATCGAATATGTTTTTAACACTTATCTCTATATTTTATAATTTACCATACAACCATTCTCATAACAATCAATTTTCATCAAAGAGAGTCTTCATTTAGACACCAATTTCTTTACTTATAATAAAAATTAAGTACCTCTAAATTTGGGTCAACTAATGTTTAAATAAGGTCAATCACAAAGTCAAGTGCTACTTAAGAAATATTTTATAATAAGCTACTGCAACAAATAGTTGACAGTGTAGACTTTTTTCATATAGGGTGTGTTTGGTATGGAGGAAATATTTTTCAGAAAATATTTTTTAATTTTTTCATATTTGGTTGGCTTAAATGTTTTGAAAAATATTTTTCAAATCAATTTATTTTTCTCAAATTTAAGGAAAATGACTTCCTTCCAAAAACTAAGGAAAACATTTTCCAAAACATTTATCCAATTTCAAATTGATCTTTTTGTCTCATCCAAACCACGATCCCCTCCCCAAAAATATAAATATTATTATTTTAAAAACAAAGAAAGACCTAAAATACCCTTAACTAGTGAAAATGGTACACAAATGTCTGACATCCACCTATTGGGCCTAAAATGCCCCTTGTCATCTACCTTTGGATCCAAAAATGCCCTTCATTCACCTTTTTGACTCACTTATACCCTTGAAACTACAACTCTTTTTTTTTCTTTTTTAAATATTTATTATGTTTCACTTTCTTATGGAATAAGAAAGTTGAGATGGAGGAAAAGTTGAGAGACCTAGAGGCTTGGAGTAACGGCGGAAATGTGAACAATATGTGGGACACTACCGCTGGCTGCATTAGGAAGGTAGCTACGGAGGTACTAGGGGTTTCGAGAGGGGTCTTTGGTGGACGACAGGGTGACTGGTGGTGGAATGAGGAAGTTCAGGCTAAAGTGAAAGATAAGAAGGTTGCCTACACAAAGTGGTTGGAGTGTAGGGATGAAGATGAAAAGCGAACGCTTAAGGAGGCTTATAAGATAGCTAAGTCAGAAGCAAAGATAGCGGTGACAAGTGCTAAGACTGCAACATTTGAGCGCCTGTATGAGGAGTTAAGTGATAAAGGGGGGGAGGGGGACAAGAGATTGTATAGGCTCGCTAAAGTGAGAGAAAGGAAAGCTCGCGACTTGGACTAAGTGAAGTGCATCAAGTATGAGGGGAGTGAGGTGTTGGTGGATGACACCTCCATTAAATTAAGGTGGCAAGCATATTTTCATAAACTCTTAAATGAGAAAGGAGATAGATATATTGAGTTGGGGGAGTTAGCACGCTCTGATAGTCATCGTGACTTGGGTCATTCTAGGCGGCTTAGAGTTGAGGAGGTTAGAAGGGCTATTAGTAGGATGAAGAAAGGGAGGGTGATTGGTCCAGATGAGATCCCCGTAGATTTTTGGAAGAACATGGTCAAGGATGGCATAGAGTGGTTGACTAGATTGTTCAATGTTATTATGAAGACTGCCAAGATGCCTGATGAATGGAGGAGGAGTACGATGGTGCCATTGTACAAGAACAAAGGGGATATTTACAACTGTAACAACTACAGGGGTATCAAGCTGTTAAGCCACACTATGAAGGTTTGGGAGAGAGTGGTGGAGATGAGGGTGAGAAGAGTAGTGTCTATTTTGGAAAATCAGTTTGGATTCATGCCGGGGCGGTCGACTACTGAAGCGATCCATCTTGTCCGGAGATTAGTGGAAAAGTATAGGGAAAGAAAGAAGGACCTTCATATGGTGTTCATTGATCTTGAGAAGGCCTATGACAAAGTTCCAAGGGATGTCTTATGGAGGTGTCTAGAGGTGAAGGGTGTACCAATGACATATATCAGGGCAATTAAGGATATATATGACGAAGCCATGACTCGGGTAAGAACGGTGGGAGGAGACACAGAGTATTTTTCTGTTGAGATGGGACTCCATCAAGGATCGGTATTAAGCCCTTTCCTGTTTGCCCTAGTGATGGATGAGCTGACGCGATATATCCAAGAGAAGGTTCCATGGTGTATGCTATTTGCAGATGACATAATACTGATTGATGAGACTCGAATTAGAGTTAATGATAGGTTGGAGGTTTGGAGACACACATTGGAGTCCAAATGATTCAAATTAAGCAGGACCAAAACTAAATAGATGGAGTGCAAATTCAGTATTGCGAGGGAGGAGACAGACACTGATATGAAGCTGGCCACTCAAACTATCCCCAAGAGGGAAAACTTTAGATATCTGGGGTCTATCATCCAGAGTAGTGATGATATCGACGATGCTGTCACACATCGTATTGAGGAAGCTTGGACTAAATGGAGGCTTTCCTCGGGAGTGTTGTGTGACAAGAAGATACCACCTAAACTCAAAGGTAAGTTTTATAGAATGGTGGTTAGACCGTCTTTGTTGTATAGGGTGGAGTGTTGACCAATAAAGAATGCACATGTTCAAAAGATGCATGTCGCAGAGATGAGGATGTTGAGATGGATGTGTGGTCACACAAGGAGGGATAAGATTAAGAATGAGATCATTCGGGAGAAGCTGGAGGTGGCATCGGTGGCTGATAAGATGAGGGAAGCGAGACTGCGGTGGTTTGGATATGTGCGGAGACGGAGCACCGATGCGCCGGTTAGGAGGTGTGAGAGGTTGGTTTTGGGAGCTACACGAAGAGGGAGAGGTAGACCGAAGAAGTATTGGGGGGAGGTGATTAGGCAAGATATGACGAATCTGGATCTAACCGAGGACATGACCTTAGATAGGAAGGAGTGGAGGTCGCGTATTAGAGTAGCGGGTTAGGTGGATGGGTGATCTAGAGGTTTAGTGAGGTAGCAAGGGTAGGCGGGATTGATGTTTATTGAATGTGTGTTGATTTATCGTATTTACATATTAACATATGCTTTTCGTAGATAGTCGCTCCATTTATTTCGATTTTTTTAGTTTTATTTCCCCTTTTGTTCCCTTTGCAATATCTTGTTATTCTACTTATGAGTTGTTGAGTCGAGGGTTCACAGGAAATAATTTCTCTACTTCTTACGAGGTAGTGGGAAGGTCTACGTACATTTTTACCCTCCCCAGACCCCACTTATGGGATTCAACTGGGTATGTTGTTGTTGTTGTTTTGTTTCTTATGGAATAAAGTAAACCTCCATCCTCAATTCTTTTTTTACAATAAAATAAAATAAAATATCGATTAATCATCATATACTTGTATTTTATGTAGACAAAATAATTATTCTTTTAAGGAACAAAGCGATTTATTAAAATCGATTTAGTTTTTTTAATTTCTTTTATTTAATCAAATTTGAATAGTTTTTCGTTATTTTTAATGTAACATTAGAAAAAAATAAAAAACTTACTCTTTGAATAAATTAAAAAGTTACTTTTTATTAACTTCATATATTTTTATTTTTTTATTCCATAAGAAATTGAAACATAAAAAATATTCAAAAAAGAAAAAAAAGAGAGGGTTGTAGTTTCAAGGGTATAAATGAGATAAAAAGGTGAATGAAGAGCATTTTTGAACCCAAAGATAGATGACATGGGCATTTTAGGCCAATAGGTGGATGAAGGACATTTTTGTACCATTTTCAATAATTCCGGGGTATTTTAGGTCCTTCTTGATTTCAAAAATAAAATAAGATTAAAAATGTATTTTTGAAAAAAAATTCACATTTTGAAAATTTTATTTTTTTTCCATTCTTATTCCAACCCACCTACCCCCCCCCCCCCCCTCCAAAAGAAAAAAAAATTATTTTGATTTTTTTTTAAATTTTTTAGATTTCAATTTTTTATTCCGCCCCAGTAACCCCACCCTCAGCCCTGCCCTATCCCGCACACCATACAAAAAAAATCAGAAATTTATTTTCACAAAAAATTTAAATTTTAAAATTTTTAATTTTTTACCTCACCCCATGCCCCCATTCCCCAAGGACCCTGACCCCCCAGTCCTCCCACCCTCGCCCTACCATACAAACAAAATTAAAAATTTATTTTTATAAAAGTTTCAAATCTTGAAAATTTTAATTTTTTACTCCACCTGATACCCCTAACCCCCACCCTCACCCCTCAACCCAAACGCCATCCACACCTCATACAAAAAATTAAAATTTTATTTTTATGAAAATTTTAAATTTTGAAAATTTTAATTTTTTACTCCACCCTATGGCTGAATCCCTTCAGCAACCCCGCCCCCCCTAGATTTTTCATTTACTAATTCAAAATCTAGTTACAATGCAAGACAATTAAGCTACCTAGAAGGGTGTGATTTACAGAAATATGGCTCACTTTTGATATCTATCTTGTTAGTTTTTACCTATCAAATGTGCTAAATATTAAATGAGCATTTGAATTGAGTATTAAGGTGCTTATGCTCTTGTACAATCTTAAGGAAATTGGTTGAAGAAACTGACTTTGAATTGATCCACAACTTGAACTCAATAGGGTCGGTTGCGTGCTAAAAGGTTAAGGTTCGTGTAAAAAGTTGTTCTTGTGCTCTAGTTACTTGCTGGTACAATTGAATGTTATCTTGGTATCTAAGCTATGTTCTTATTATTTTGTCTTGTTGTGTTGATATCTTTTGAGACTTGTATGACACTTGCTTGATTCGCCCATCTGTATGGATTGCACGATCACCTAACATTCTTGTGGACTTTGTCCTTCTTAATTATGGCTGTGATTTTGTCACTATTGGCATGCCTTTCATTCGCATCGATTGCCATCTTGACTGTAGATTTTTGGTTCGTCCTAAGTATGGAAGCAATCCATTTTAAGCACGAATTAGAAAGCCACTCTTAATATGTTTTTTGGTTCTCTTGATTATTGGTTTTTACCCTTCTTGATACAGGACTTTGGTCCTTCTTGATACTTGATTATGTTTGGCGTGACAGCATGACATATATATTGCGCGAAACTTGTTATTTGAATGTCTTGTAAAAATGGTTCCAAGAACTCTTGATACTTAGATCTTTAGATATCATACTTGATACTATTAATATATTTGTTCACTTGGTCTATTTATTGAATTCCAATTGTGTTGCCCTTTGACTTAAGAAAGGTAGATTGAGGAATCTAAAGGTTCCAACTTGTAACTTTTACACCACTAAGCTTTATGCTTAGAGATAGTTGTTTCTATCATAGGGAATGTTCGAGTTGTTCGAGATGATGCTTGAGGATGACCATTGGAGATAAATTTTGGGAGCTATGAAGAGGATCACATTTGCATATATATATATATATATATATATATATATATATATATATATATATATGTATATATGTATGTATGTATGTATATATGTATGTATGTATGTATATGTAAATTCTAAAGGTTAGTATAAATTATGAAACCGTCGTTTGTAACTTAAAGTTTGCCATGTTTAGTTGGTTTTGAGCCGACGAACTTATTTCTATACAAAGTACCAGTTATTTTGAGGTGATTGTATGAAACTAAAACTAGTAAGTTTTATATCTTTGTATTTTGACATAGGTAATAATTTATAGCGTGTATTGTAGTAGTATGGGTAATGTATAAAAAGCTCGCAAGATATTGATTTAAATTATTTTTAAAGGTGCTTATGCCACAAACTTGAACCTGAGATCAAATGAACTACCAAAAAGACAAATCCTACACTTGCAACTATTTTAAATTTGTTATTAAATTATGATTTATATGTTGTGTATTAATTTCTTAATATGTTAACAAGTATTATATAAGTCCAATTGCATAGGAGTAGCATCCTACCACCAGGGTTGGCACAGGGTTAGTACTATCACACTGCGGGGATGGGTCAAATCACGTAGTGAAACTTACCTCTCGCCTGAATCAAAGGGTTCAGTAAACGTAACTTATCAGTTCTGAATGATACACACTAGAAAAGATTACGATTATTTGGCTATACTAAGTTAGGAATTCATGGGAAACACAATACCCTAGTTACATCTCTCAATGAATTCACAACACTTTCTTCTAGTTCAGGTTTACTTACTGCATTTACAAACCCCCCTTTTGTGAGATAAGTAGGTTAATTCATCCCAATCGCTCGTAATTACTCCAGGTCTAGACCATATTTCCCGTGGGTTCGACCCTAACCTTGGTCAGGTTATATATTTTGACAATGACCGCTTATACCTTTAAAGTGAGGTGTAGTGCCAGCGTAGGATAGTGTCACACCCTGGGAGGGTACCCTAGACGTGGCCGTCATTCAGAGACTATTGCTAGTCCTCAAGCGAACCACTTGGCCTCATCACATCCATTTGTTCAATTTATAACTCAGAAAACTCCGCGGAAGCCTAAAGATAAGAATGGGCAATCTAAAACTCAAATATCATATTAAATAAATAAGCTAGTACGAAAGAAACTAGCTCAACGAGTCTCAACATCAATACTCAACTCAAGTCTATAAAGCCTCTATCACTGTCAAATGGTGCCAATGACAAACCTATGGTTACCTCAAAATAAAGTAAAGCTAACTCAACTCCAACTCTAATAAGCAAGATGAAAATAACTCAATGATCCCCCGAAGTAAGGGAGGCTCACTAACTCAGCTGAATGCTTAGATCCTCAACGATGTGCCTGTTGATGATCTCTAGTACTTGCCACTGCATCATAAAATGATACAGTCCAAAAAGGGACATCAGTACGTGGAATGTACTGGTATGTAAAATGGTTGAATGAAACAGAAACAAGTAGAATAATATAGAAATAGGCCAAATACATAAACAGACACCTAAACTTGTTCTCATTTTTCACTTAGACACCTAAACTAAGACAAGTTCCTAATAGACACCTCAACTACTCAGATTTGATCTCATTAAACACTTTTATCCTACTTGGCACTCTCCGGTACTTTTTTTTTAATTTTTCACCCAAAAATAAATAGTTGTGGTCCAAAATTTTTTTTTCATAAAAGTAGATTCTCAAAATTCTCAGTTAACCATGTGCAAAATTTTTTTTTTATTTAAAATTGTAATAATTTTTTCCGCATATGGTTAACGGAGAATTTTGAGAACCTACTTTTATGGAATTCTTTTTTTGGATAACTGAGAATTTTGAGAAACTACTTTTATGAATTTTTTTTTGGACCTCAACTATTTATTTTTGGCTGAAAAATTAAAAAACAATACCGGAGAGTGCCAAGTAGGATAAAAGTGTTTAATGGGATCAAATCTGAGCAATTGAGGTGTCTATTAGGAACTTGTCTTAGTTTAGGTGTCTAAGTGAAAAATGAGGACAAGTTTAGGTGTCTGTTTATGTATTTGGCCATAGAAATAACATCAACTCAGAATATACTCAATCAAAATGTCAAATGTCTATCTAAAACAGGAATAAAAAGTAGACTAATGGCCCATCAACATCAATCTAACCTCATCAATCGACTCAACTCAACTCAACTGGACTCAGAGTACTATCAGTGTGGGACCTATTTGGGAGCTATTTGGGTGTTTCTCTTATCCAACAACAATAACTTATGATCCAGTGATTGTATAACGATCCCGCTGATGTTTCCACAGCTATTCCGTACTTGCCAGGTAAAGGACAACTTGAATCCATGATGGATCCGGACAATTAACCGACCAAGTCCTATTGTTTCAGTACAATAAGGTGAGGACCTATCCGGCTCTAACATAACTTAATCTATAGGATGTAAAACTTGTCCGACTCTAACAGAACTTAGTCCTCAAGGTGAGAACTTGTCCGACTCTAACAGACTTAGCCCTCAAGATAGGAATTCGTCCGACTCTAACGGACTTAGTCCACTCCTTCGCTTGGTGACATAGTTAATGAGTATGAGTTGGACTTGCTCTTACTCTTACTTATTTCAGTGCTTGATACTCCTCCCAAGACTCAATGCTCATAAGATTCTCCATCTCAATTAGTCTCTTAGAGACTCTCATCATCTCATTCACTCAAACTTTAATAAAGTCCTCTATTGTTTTTAGGGACTTTAACTTATCTCAATTAACTCAATTCTCATTTAAGAACTCAAGGACTTAGATCGTCATTTTAGAAGAAGTAATTTAGACAAAACTCAAGAACTTAGTTATGAAGACTTAAAGGATTCATCAAGCTCAATTAACTCAACCTTATACTCACTCAAGATTAATCAACATACTCAGTCAAGGCTCTAGACTCCATCCCTAGATTCATTCATGCATGCTTTCACAAATCAACATATAGGGTCTATACAATATCTCATGAAAATTATTTAATTCAAGAAAATAAATTTATGATGATCATCAACATATGAAAATACATGTAATATATATAATTTTCAAGAAAATAGCCAAGAAAGTATTTCAAGAAACATGTATGGGGACTCATGGACTCTCAACTCCTCTATTACCATCAATGGGGTAAATGAGAGAACAATCCCATGATTTAGTTTAGCTTTAAATACCTGGTGTGAAGCTTTTGGACAATCAACCTCAAAGAATTCTCCTCGAGCTCCTCAATTCCTTGCTCCTCTTCTCTCCTCTTTAGCCCTAGTCGTTTTATCAAGAACTTAGAAAGGACTTATAATGGGGTTTAAAATCCTTTTTATGCTCAAAATGACCCATATAGATCGTGTTTTGAGTTTATGAGGGGTTGGTAAAGGTCTGGAATGCCCTTCACCAAATTAAAGAAAAAAGTCCGCGTCAGGATACGGAGTCCGCGACGCAGACCCTATGTATTTTTGGGGTTTTTCGCTGAAAATTCTCCAAACGAGTTTTCTAATCCCGTAGAAAACTTTTGGAACAAAATTAAGTGTAAGTCCGTGGCAGGTGCGCGTCGAACACCTGTTGCGCACCCTTACTGGAAATCATTTTTGCATCAAAAAATTATCTTTTGATCCGGTTGCTCTAAAAATCAACCGAGACCACTTTCCCACTCAATATTTCATGTTGATTGCATATCCAGCCTTGGAATTTCCATCGCAGTATGGGAAGATGCATTATGCTCACATCTCTCTTCTAGGGGTATTTTGGTAATTTTATCGAGTATTACATCATCTCCCCCTTGGGATTATTCTTCCTCGAATGATGAGTAAAGGTAGACATCAAAGCACGAATCGAACATCAGAACTCAATTAATTCGAATCATTTGAACGTCTCGAAAATTGGCTATTCGAACTCGAGAAGGAAATCATCAACTCTAATCGAGAATGGAACCATCGTGATCTATAAGACTCTATGGGTAACCCTCAAGCTCAACACCTCATCTCAACTGGACTCCTTTTAATGCCACGACACTTTATCAATTCAAGCTTATAACTTCCATTCTAGTCTGCGCTTAACCACACCCTCTTATTCCGTTCAAGCCTAATTCTAAGCCCCAAAATGCTATTCCTAAGATGATCATATTCATACAATGGAAATTGCTCAATGCTCAAGATCTATGCTTCCACAGGGACTTTCATTAAAAGGTCAATAGTCCTCCTCACTACTTCACTACTTCACTACTCTTACTCGAAACCCTTATTACGGTCTTCAATAGTCTATCATCAATACTCGCATAATAGTAACCACGCATTCAAGCCTATCACTCTAACCACTTCAACCATGTCTTAGAATTTTCAATCCTACTTAGCACTCCTACCTCCGCCATTCAATGAACTCTCACTCAAAGACACAACAACATATTCTTACGTGGAGACATTCTAATTTACTCTTACCTATCTATTGCATGTCATAAGGTCTCATCTCTCCCCACTTTCTTATCTCTATCCTTTTATGGCACAAGTACAACACCACTATCATAATAAGGATACATTCACTCCTCCTCATGTACCCTCGCTCTCAGTCTACTACTATCAACATCACCATCTGGGCCTAAAGGGACTCATCATCTCCCCCTTTGGCGAAACCCAAAACTATTACCTCTCCACGCAAGGATAAATACAGTTATACATCTAAAACTTGATACTTTAACTTTACCATAAAAAATGGCATAACAAGGCTAAGGCCAGTCTGTGCGTACAATGACAAGTCATTCACATTCAACTCAAACAAATCACTATGGTACCTCCATGGTGGATGGGAAGGGTGTAATAACCATCGTCTCACTCAATTCGGATAAACTCATTAATGTGGGGAGGGTCACAACAGATGTGGAACCTGAATCAAATAAATCATAACTATCATAGGGAAGGACTCAAAACATACCAGTGACATCATCTGGCGGGTTCTCCTGATGATTGGGCTTTGTAGGACCACATTGGACATTCCCTCTATAGGTGACTCATTTGTCCACACTTGTAACATCCAGTACTCCCTCCATGACACTCTCCCAAGTGAAACTTGCCACACATTCCACAATGTGTCTTGCCTTGAGAACCTCGGGCCACAATTGCTTGGGACTGAGATCCCTGAGCACTAAAATTATGAGACCCCTATCCATTCCTTGGTGCGGGTGCACTAGTAGATGAAGGCCCCATTTGAAGGCAGCTCCCGTTCCCATTCTCTCTCTTATCAACCTCGTGGATGGATGTCTTTGCTTTCTTATTTCTGTACTCTTCCCTGTCCTGCTGCCTCTCCTCATCAGCTTGTTGTACATAGGTCATCAACCTTTCAATGCCCATATCACTCACAAGCATGACTCCCCTTTCATTTTTCCTTGGCCCTTTGCTCAACCCATCAACATACAACCCCAGTCTCCCTTTCATATCTGCAACCATATCCAGAGCATAGCAAGATAGCCGGGTGAACTTAAGTCCATAGTCTTACACAGTCATGGAGCCCTGTTTTAGATTCAAGAACTCTCTTACCAGGGCCTCCCTTAACTTTCTCGGAAAGAAGCACCCCAAGAAAGCTCCCTCAAACACTGTCCAAGTCAGAACTGGAGCATCCTCCTCTACCCTTCTTCCAATGGTCGAACCATAGGTTGGCAACACCCTTGAGCTGGTAGGTAGCCAGTTCAACTTTATCAGCATCGGTCACATGCATCACTTGAAACACTTTCTCAAGCTCATCAATGTAATTTCTGGGTCCTTATTAGGTATAGACCCTTGTGAACTCAGCCGGGTTCATTCTCAGGAACTCACGGACCTTGGATGTAGTTGGAGCATCCTATCTACCCACTCCTTGTCTAGCAGGAGGTACTGTCACAGCCTGGGCTAAAGTCTGGATTGCCTGGCGAAGCTCAGCATTTGAGACTTCAGCTTGTGGGGGATGCTCAGCAGGGATAACTGGGCCTATGGGTTTGTTATGATCTTGGGGCTCAGGTTAATTAGCGTTCTATTTAGCAGGACACCTTTTTCCTCTAACAGTTCTTCTTGGAGGCATGATCACAACTCTGCAACGCGTAGAGCACGAATTAGAAGAGAGCTTTCGTAGAGATTAACTCTATTGAACGAATCAGAATAAGAAAGAAGTGTAACAATTCCTAATGTCCTATAACCTCCTACTTATGTAGTGTGGTGGACAACACACACATAAACAAGACTCTACTAGACATGACTTCATACACTCCCTAGGACATTTAAACTCTGTGCTCTGATACCAAGTTTTTCATGCCCCGGGAGGGTACCCTAGATATGGCCGGATCTTAGAAACTATTTCTAGTTCACAACCAAACTTCTTGGCCTCATCACATCCATTAGTTCAATATATAACTTAGAAAACTCAACGGAAGTCTAGAGATAAGAATGGGCATTTTAAAACTCAAATATCATATTAAACAAATAAGTTAGTAAGAAAGAAACTAGCTCAATGAATCTCAACATCAATACTCAATTCTAGTCTATGAAGCCTCCATCATTATCAAATGGTACCAATGATAGACCCATGGCTACCTCAAAATAAAGTAAAGCTAACTCAACTCTAACTCTAATAAGCAAGATGAAATAACTCAATGATCCCCAGAAGTAAGGGAGGCTCACCAACTCAGCGGAATGCTCAAATCCTTAACGATGTGCTTGTTAAAAATCTCTAGTACCTGCCTTTGCACCATAAAATGATGCGGTCCAAAAGGGGACATCTGTACGTGGAATGTACTGCTATATAATATGGCTAAATGAAACAGAAATAGGTAGAATAATATAGAAATAACATTAACTTAGAATACTCAATCAGAATGTCAAATGTCTATCTAAAGCAAGAATAAAGAGTAGACAAATGACCCATCAACATCAATCTAACCTCATCAATCAACTCAACTGGACTCAGAGTACTATCAGTGTGGGACCTATTTGAGAGTTTCTCTTATCTGACAACAATCACTTATGAGCCAGTGATTGTACAATAATCCCGCTGAGGTTTCCATAACCGTTCCATACTTTCCAGGTAAAGAACAACTCGGATCCATAATGTATTCGGACAATTAACCAATCAAGTCCTATTGTTTTGGGACAATAAGGTGAGGACCTGTCTGACTCCAACGAAACTTAATCCATAGGATGAAAACTTGTCCGAATCTAACTCTGTCCTCAAGGTGAGAACTTGTTCGACTCTAACAGACTTAGCCCTCAAGATAGGAACTTATCCTACTCTAACAAACTTAGTCCACTCCTACGCTTGGCGACATAGTTAATGAGTGCGAGTTGGACTTGCTATTACTCTTACTCATTTTGATGCTCGATGCTCCTCCCAAGACTCAATGCTTATAAGGTTCTCCATCTCAATTAGTCTCTTAGAGACTCTCATCATCTCATTAACTCAAACTTTAAAGTCCTCTATTATTTTTAGGGACTTTAACTTATCTCAATTAACTCAATTCTCATTTAAGAATTCAAGTACTCAAATCATCATTTTAGAAGAAGTCATTTAGACATAACTCAAGAACTTATTTATGAAGACTCATAGGATTCGTCAAGCTCAATTAACTCAACCTCATACTCACATCAGGATTTCAATCAACATATTCAAGTCAGGGCTCTAGACTCCATCCCTAGATTCATTAATGCATGCTTTCACAAATCAATGTATAAGGTTAATACAATATCTCGTGAAAATTATTCAATTCAAGAAAACAAGTTTATGATGATCATCAACATATGAAAATACATGTAATAGATATAATTTTCAAGAAAATAATCAATAAAGTATTTCAAGAAGCATGTACGGGGACTCATGGACTCTCAACTCCTCTATTACCATCAATGAGACACATGGGAGAATAATCCCATGCTTTAGTTTAGCCTTACATACTTGCTGTGAAGCTTTTGGACAATCAACCTCAAAGAATTCTCCTCGAACTCCTCAATTCCTCGCTCCTCTTCTCTTGAAATTAAAGAAAACAATCCGCTTTGGGATACAACGCGGACCCTATGTATTTTTGGGGGTTTTTGCTGAAAATTCTCCGAACGAATTTTCTAATCTCGTAGAAAATTTTTGGAACAAAATTAAGTGTTGGTTTGCGGTTGGTGCGCGTCGCACACCTATCACGCACCATCACTGGAAATCATTTTTGCATTGAAAAATTATCTTTTGATCTGGTTTCTCTAAAAATCAACCGAGACCACTCTCCCTCCAAATTTCCCATGTTGATCGCATATCCAGCCTCGTATTTATCATCGGAGCATGGAAAGATGCGTTATGCGCACATATCTCCTCTAGGGATATTTTGATAATTTTATTGAGTGTTACCGATAGTTGCACCAATAATTTGGGCGACTCATGTCCTAAAAAGATGGACATTTATTTTGGATCCAATAGAGAGTTGATCATCCTTTACCTTGACAAGTTTTGGACGGGTGTAGCAATGATGTCACCTTTCTTGTGCGTCACCAAACTAAAAGTGATGGGATTGGATGTCGGTTAAGAAAAATTCCTGAGAAACACCTGATTGAGCATATAATGTTTTAAACTAAGTTGTGCAATACTGCATCTATTTTCCAAGCATGGTTAAACTTGAACTTGCATATTCATTGAGTTGAGTCATGAGTGGTTAAGTTGATCTTCGAGTCAAGTTAACTAATTGAGTGGAGCCTTTACTGTTTTCTTGAGCTATTTTTCAAACTAATATATTCCATGTGCTAATGCCCATTTGGGCCTTCATTGTTAATGATGTAGATATAGGTGATAAAGGACTTCAGCCAGCGCATCATTGAGGCCCAGCTTCGCACTTCCAGATTTGGTGAGCCCTCTTTGTTATTCGGAGGAGCCTTTTTGTTTCATTGAGTATTTTTATTTCTTTTGATTAGGGTAGCCATGGCCTATCACAGTGCTATCTAGACTGTTCGATAGAGGCTTCATAGACATTGAGTAGAGGATTGTTGATTGTTATTTATTTTTCAATTTTTGTTCATTGGAAACTATTATTGATGGAGATTTATTTATTTAATTAATAGTGTTTCTTGAGAATATTTCTTCCGCTATTGAGTATGAAGTGATGATGAGGCAAGGTGGTTCTCTTGGGGAATCAACAGTAGTTCTTCAAATGCCGGCCATACAAAGAGTACCCTCCCGGGGCGTGACACATAATGTCTACATAAATGTTTTGAATTAGTCCTCTGTGATACTCCACTAATATATTCATACCATACCGATATCATATAGAACTGAGTTTAATCCTCATTGATACTCTATCGATATATTGATAACCTATCAGTATCATGTAAAATTGGCCTTTTTTAAAGAAACAAATGAGAAACATTAAAAGAAATTATTAAACTCTAAATCAGTAGAAAAAATATATTCTTTGTGATACTCCTTCAGTATATTGATACCATATTGGTGTCATATATGACTGAGCTTAATCCTCTGTGATACTCCATCGGTATATTGATATTCCATCGGTATCATATAATTTTGAGTTTTTTTAAGAAATAAATAAGAAACAGTTAAGAGAAAATTATTAAAGTCACAATCTTATTTATTGAACTCTAAATTAGTAGAAAATATATTATTTGTAATACTAGGTGAGCATATTGATACCATATCAGTATCACATATGATTGAGCTAAATTCTATATAATACTTTGTCCATATATTGATACTCTATCGGTATTATATGGGGTGGGACGCTGACTAATCACGATGTAAGCACGACGTCAGCACACAAATATTTAGAGTAGACAAATATGGTGGTGATGGTTGGGGGGGGGGTTATTTAATTATAATCAATTAGAGGGGCATAAATTTGAAGGGGTATATGGATGTAAATAGTTTGATTCGAAGAGGCATGGGCACAATTTTGTAAGTTTTCTGTAACAGTTTTGCTACTTAAATTTGTTTACTCATCACAAAAATAATTACAAAGTTATATCTTGAAATTTTGTCTATGTGGACAAATAATGCCTTTTCCTCTTTTATTGCTTTAATTAAATTTTGAGAGACAAACTGAAAATTAACTTAATAATTTAACATTTATGCTATGAATTCACAACGCATCATAAATTAGAAAACACAATTTTATTTTCATATTTTCCTTATCAACCATGATTTGATTAATTGGATATAGATTTTTACATTTCTTCATTTATATGTGTGTGAGTATGTGTATAAATATAATGTCTTCACATATCTTTTTCATCTAAACCCTACTTATTCTTTGCCTCCTTTCTTACATAAATTCATTAAATCTAACTCTTCTAAGTTAATCTACAACTTCTATGGATACAGAAGACATGGATCATACGGTTGTTAGAAATCCTTATTGTTGTGAGCATCGAAAGGACCTCCTAGAAATTGATGGTCATAATTTGGGGGAAGACAAATTTTTTATTCTATGTGGAATCCAAAAAGTGTACCTTAATTACTATGTAACAGAAGATGGTAATTGGAGATTTCATGATCACACATATTTCATACATTATTAAACAAGAAGATTATGTTTTGACATAAAAGAACACGAGATTGGATTTAATAAAATGGTTAAGTATTTATATGTTCCCCTCACATATCAACCATGCATGGTGAAACACATTAAAGATAAGACCTTGTCGATCCTTCAAGAAAGTGAAAGATCTAGGGTAATCCAAATCATCATCGACATAGTCCATCGTATTCCTCAATAAATTTCAAATCCTTATCAAGATTATCAAGAGGAAGATAATGAGGATGAGCTTGGGTTGATAGAGCAGCAACTCACGACAAATTCATTGACCATGGAAGATACACAGGTGTTTGCACTTGTTATTCCATCATCAAGGGATGCTGTTGAAGCACTTGAGAAGGTGAAAATAGAGCCAATGAATGATGAAAAGAATTCTGATGAAACTTGTATGGTATGTCTTGATAAGTTGTTTACAAAGGATGTTGCTGAACTAACTCATATACCCTGCAAGCAACTTTTTTATGAAGGTTGTATTGTTCAATGGCTTGAGCAAAATCATGTTTGTTCCTTGTGTCGCTTTAGGATGCCCTTTGACAAAAAATAGGACTTTCATTTAGTAATGTTGAGTGTTTTTTTAAGTTAAATTAAATTTGCCTTTTGATGATGAGAGTTTTTTGTTGTAACACCGGCCAAAATTACCAAAGTACACCTAGAAGAGAGATGTGCACATAATTTGTCTTTCCATGTTTAGATGGTAAATCCGAGGCCAGATTTGTGATCAACACAGAAAATTTAGTGGGAAAATGGTGTCGCTTGATTTTTAGAGCAATCAGATCAAAAGATAATTTTTCGGTTCGAAGCGAAAAAAAGTGTCGATGTGCGACAGAGGCGCATCGTGCCTTTGTAGTGGACTTACACTTGTTTCTCTTTAAATACTTTTGACGGGATTGAAAAACTCGTTCAAGAAATTTTCAGAGAAAAATGCACTTGTACGCGACCAGTCTGTGACGCAGACTGGGTTATTCCAGAGCTGAAAACTTCTAAAAATTTGTGAGGGGCATTCCGGACAATTTCTAACCCCTCCTAAACTCAATACACGACCAAATTAGGTCGTTTGAACGTAAAAAGGGTCTAAAACTCCATTCTAAGTCCTTTCTAAACAATTGGACAAGACTAGGGCTTGAGAGAAGAGGAGAAGAACGCAAGATTGAAGAATTCAAGGGAGAATTCTTGAAGATGATTGTTGATAGCTTCATCCCAGGTATGTAAGGCTAAACTAAAAGCATGAGATTGTTCTCTCATATGCCCCATAGATAGTCATGGAAGAGTTGAAAGTGTAAAGAGTTTACATATATGATTCTTGATGGTTTTTCTTGAAAATTATATCAATTACATGTATTTTCCTATGTTAATGATTATCATAAACTTGTTTTCTTGAATTGAATAATTTTCATGAGATATTGTATAATCCTACATGATTATTTTTGAAAGCATGCATGAATGAACTTAGGGACTGAGTCTAGAGCCATGATGTGAGAATATCAATTGTGATTGTGATTGTGGTGAGAGAATGATGATGAGTTGATAGAACTTGATAATCCTATGAATCTTCATAAATGTACTCCAATGATTGTCTATTCGATTGTTCCCTAACGATTATTCTAAGTCTTGAGCTATTGATTGAGATGTTGATTGATGAGAAGGTTAAAGTCCCCATGATTTGATTGGTTTGATTGGATTGATGGTGTCACGACCCAAAAATGGACGTGATGGCACTTATCTTATCCCAAAGACAAGTCAGCCTAAAACTCCAGATTATAATAATAAAAATACGAAAGGGTAAAAAATATAAAAGTTTAATTGCAGATATAAGTCAACTTAATTAAAATATCTCCAAAACCTGGTTGTCACGTGCACAAGCCTCTAATATGTTATAATAGATTTGAAAGAAAAATACAAGTCTCATATGAAATTGTCTCTAAAGTAGGAAAAAAAATCATAAATAGGAGGATGGGGCTCGCTGTGATGACAAATAGCTACCACACTAATCTCAGCAGACAGCCTCGGATAAAAAAAGAAGAGAGAGTATCAGATAGATCCGAGCGCATAACCTACAAAAATGTAGAATCAAGGGGTGAGTACCAACCACATGGTACCCAATAAGAAAACTCCTAAATGCAAGTCAAGTAATACAGAATACGAGTACTCCTAACTCTCCAACTAAACCTCTACAGCTACAACCTGTATAAAATCAGTCCAACCTAAAAGTTCATGATGTACATAGCATATATCTCAATAACCACACCAATATTTATAGATCAACAACATAAGGATAAAGTTCATTCATCACAAGTTCCACAAAAGATACTTACAAATTCATAAAAGATAAAGATGTGTAATGCAATGCAATGTCAAGTATAATGATGCATGTATGACCTAGTGATACACACCCATTGTCTTTCAGTCCGGGACCCATGGGGACTTTTAGTCCATGCATGCGTCGCGGTGTGCATCACGACCCTCTAATCGTAGCATCCGTCATGGCATGCGACATGACACTCAAATCATAGTATCCATCTCGACGTGTGACACAACCCTCGAATTATAGTATTCGTCGCAGCGTGCGACACGCCCCTTGAAATAGTAAGGACTGGTGCAGTAGTCAACCTCATTTTCAACTCTTGGAAATTATTCTCACATTCCTCGGACCACTGAAACTTGACCTTTTTCTGAGTCAATTTATTCAATGGCGCGGATAGGGAAGAAAATCCCTCAACAAATCTTCGGTAGTAGCCTGCCAACCCTAAGAAACTTCTAATGTCAGTCGGCGTGATTGGTCTGGGCCAGTTCTTAAACGCCTCAATACAATCACCGGAAACAACATGGCCTAGAAAGGCCGCTGACTTAAGCCAGAACTCACACTTTGAGAATTTTACATACAACTCATGGTCTATAAGAGTTTGAAGGACAACTCTGAGGTGGTTAGCATGCTCCTCCTCACTCCTCGAATACACCAAAATGTCGTCGATGAAAACAATCACAAACATATTAAGATATTGTCTGAATACTCTATTCATCAAGTCCATAAAGTCTGCAGGTGCATTCGTCAACCCAAAGGACATGACCAAGAACTCAAAATGGCCATACCTAGTCCTAAAGGTTGTCTTTGGAATGTCACATTCCCTCACCTTCAACTGGTGGTAGCCAGATCTAAGGTCTATCTTGGAGAAACGAGAGGCGCCCTGAAGTTGGTCAAACAAATCATCTATCCTTGGGAGAGGATATTTATTCGCTATAGTGACCTTGTTCAGTTGCCTATAGTCAATACACATTCTGAGGGTCCTATCTTTCTTTTGCACAAATAGGACAGGAGCATCCAAAGGTGAAACACTTGGCCTAATGAAGCCTTTCTGTAGCAAATCTTTTAGTTGCTATTTTAACTCTTTCAACTCAGCCGGGGCCATCCTATAAGGTGGAATCGAAATAGGCTGGGTATCAGGAAGGAAATCAATCCCAAAGTCAATCTCCCTATCGGGAGGACTCCAGGTAGATCATTAGGAAACACTTTCATAAACTCATTCACAATCGAGACTGACTCAAGAGTAAGAGACTCAACATCATCAACTTTCACTCGCACTAGGTGATAGATACAACCCTTGGAAATCAACTTTCTGGCTCTAAGATATGAGATAAACTTTCTTCTAGGTGCAACAGAATCACCCTTCCACTCAAGAACCGATTCATTAGGAAATTGGAACTTAACGGTTCAGGATCTATAATCAACAGAGGCATAATAGGCGTGAAGCCAATCCATGCCAAGAATCAAATCAAAATCAACCATCTCCAAATCAATATGAGTATCCCTATGATGGATGGACACTTCACAAGCTCTATAGATTCTCTCAGCTCGAATACTCACCCACTGGAGTAGAAACATCAAAGGGTTCAAGAAGACTCTCAGGGATTCTATCAGATCTACTGGCCACATAAGGAGTTACAAATGACAATGTGGCACCGGGATCCATCAAAACATAACAATCAAAAGTAAAGACTCGAATCATACCCGTCACAATATTTGGGGAGTTCTCCTAATCTTGGTGACTACCCATGGCATACAAGCGGTTTGTTTCCTACCCGAGCCTGACGTAGTGGCCCTCTGGTTTCCTCTAACTGGCAAGGCTGGTGTAGTATATTGACCCCGGTCAGCCCACTTCAGACAATCTCTGTGGTAGTGACCCGCTTGGCCACATCTATAGTACACGTCAATCTTGTTGCGACATCTCCCCAAGTGCATCTTGCTACACTTATCACGCGGTAGCTTACCCCTCAAAACTTGAGCCACACTAGCTTGCAACTGAGGTCCATGATTTCCCACATTCTGAGATCTCTGATCATACCTGCCTCTAGGCACATGCGCACTAGCAGATGATGGTGCAGGAAATCGGTTGCCATTACCCTTCCTCCTAACCTACTAAATGGATGTCTTAGCTTTCTTATGCTTGGACTCTTCCATGTCATGCTGTCTCTCCTAATTAGCTTGTTGCACAAATGTTATCTGTCGCCCGATGTCAATATCAACCATAAGCATGGCTTCTCTCCCATCTCTCTTGGGTCCTCTATTCAACCCATCAACATACATTCCCATCCTTCCCCTCATGTCAACAACCATGTCCTGAGCATAGAGAGATAGTTGCATGAACTTCAAACCATACTCTTGCATAATCATAAAGCCCTGTTTCAGATTCAGGAACTCTCTCACCTTAGCTTCTCTTTTCTCTCTTGGGAAGAGGCGTGCCAAGAAGGCTTCCTCGAACACTGCCCAAGTCAAAAATGGAGCATAATCCCTTCTACTTTTCTTCCACTGGTCGAACCATAGTCTGGCCAAACCCTTGAGTTGGTAAGCAGCCAGTTCAACCCTATCAGCATCAACCACACGCATCACTTGGAACACCTTCTCAAGTTCCTCCATATAGTTCTTAGGATCTTCAGTGGATGCAGACCTTGTGAATTCAGGTAGATTCATCCTCAGAAATTCTCGGACTCTAGAGGTGTCATGAGAATTAGTCTGCCCGTTCCTTGTCTCACAGCCGGTTGCGACAACCTGGGCTAGAGCTTGAATAGCCTGGCGTAGCTCAGCATTGGAGATCTCATCTTGAGGGGGTTGTTTAATAGGGACAACTTGATCCATAGGCTCCTCCGGTACTTGAGGATTATGTGGATTAACATCTTGCCTGGTAGAACATCCCTTCCTCTAACAGCTCTTCTAGGAGGCATGTTATCAATTCTACACGCGTAAAGCACGAATTAGAAAAAAGCTTTCATAATGTGTAACTCTATTGCACAAATTGGGAGAAGAAAGAAAAGTGCAACCATTCCAAATGTCCTATAGCCTCCTGCTTATGAAATGTGGTCGACAACACACCCATAGACAAGACTCTACTAGACACAGCTTCATAGATTCCCTAACACACTTTAACTCTGTGTTCTGATATAAGTTTGTCACGCCCCGGGAGGTACCCTTAGCCTCATCACATTTATTCAATCAAATAACTCTACTAAATAGCGAAAATAAAAGTAGGTAAATGGGCACATCTCATCTAGAGTCTCTAAATAACTAGATAACAATAAAGGCTAGTAGAAAGAACTATCTCATAATTCAACATCAATGTTCAACCATTGTCTATGAAGCTTCTATCACTAATCATGTGGTGCCAATGATAGACCCATGGCTACCCAAATAAAAATAAAAGAATAGTCCAAAATCTAACTCTAAAGCAAGATGAAATAATCATGATGGATGCTCTGGAGTAGGGGAGGATCACCAAATCAACTGCAGATCTCAAATCTTCAACGGAGCGCCTGTTGACGTCTCTAGTTACTGCCTCTGCATCATAAAATGATGCAGTCCAAAAGAGATATCAGTACTTGGAATGTATTGGTATGTAAAATAGCTGAGTGAAATAGAAATAGGTAGAATAATATGGAAACAATATCAACACAAAGTAATCATCAAATAACATCAAATCGTCAAATGTCTATCTATGCAAGAATAAAGAGTAGACAAGTGACCCATCAAAAACTCAAACTCAACAACCATCTCAGACTCATCTCAAAGAAGCTCAACTCCTCTCATCTCATCTCATCTCATCTCATCTCAGAGTACTCAAGGTAGGAAATTTATGGGAGTTTCTCTTATCCGACAACAATCACTTATGAGCCAGTGAATGTACAATAATCTCGTTGATGTTGCCACAACCGTTCCAAACATTCCAGGTAGGAAACGAATTGAAACCATATCAACTCATCCAATATGGAGTCAGTCATCAATAAGTTTGCTATTGTTTCAGGGACTTCTAATCAAGAGGGAACCACAATATATGTGATGGTTCTGAGCCTCACCTACGTTTGGCGACGTAGTTTGACGAGTTCATGTCGGACTAACTCTCACTCTTTTGGTGCTCGATACTCCTCCTATGATTCAATGCTCATAAAACCTCCATCTTGACGAATCTCATAGGGGCTCGAACCCCGTCATCGATCGGTATCTAATAGGGACTCTAACCCTTTCATCAATCAAGCTCTTAGGGACTTTAACCCTATCATCAATCAACTCATAGGGACTCTAACCCTTTAAACAATCAAATAGGGGCTCTAACCCTATCATCAATCAACTCATTAGGGACTCTAACCCTTTCATCAATCAATTTCATCAATGACTCAAGATTTAGAATAGTCATTAGGAAATAATCGAATATACATATCGGAAGAGTTCATTTATAGAGACTCATAAGACAATCAATTTCTATCAACTCATCATCATCCTCTCATCACAATCAACAATCTCAATTCAAGGCTCTAGACTCAATTCTATAGTTCACTATGAATACTTTCAAAAATAGTCATGGAGGGTTATGCAATTCTTCATGAAAATGTTCAATTGAAGAAAACAAGTTTATGATGATTATCAATATGGAAAACATCTAAATTAAATCAAAATTTTCAAGAAAAAGCATCAAGTATTCATGTATGTAGACTCTTGAATCATCATGTCACGCCCAATAAAATTACCAAAATACCCCTAGATTGAGGGTATGCCCGTAACGCATCTTCCGAGGCTCATATGGCAGATCTGAGACCGGATTCGTGATCAGCATGAAAAATGGAGTGGGAAAATGGTCCGGGTCGAATTTTAGGATGACCCGATCGAAAGATAAATTTTCGATCCAAGTCACAAAACAGTGACGGTCCGCGACAGAGGCGCGGCGCGCACTTGTTGCGGAGGGACACTTGTCTATTTTTCCAAATTTTCGACGGGATGGAGAAAACTCGTTCAAAAACACTTTTCTAAAAATACACAATTCGCGATAGGTCCGCATCGCGGACCGTGTATTTTTCGAACTGGAAATTTCTAAATAATTATGAGGGGCATTCCGATCAATCCCTAAACCCTCCTAAACACTAATACACGGCTAGTTAGGTCGTTTCAACATGAAAAGAGCCTAAAACCCCTATTCTAAGTCCTATTCCAAAATCCAACAAGGCTAGGGCTTAAGAAGAGGAGAGAAGGGCTTGGGGTGAGACATTCGAGAAGAGATCCTCGATGGTACCTGGTTGAATAGCTGCATCATAGGTATGTAAGGCTAAATTAAAACATGGGATTGTTCTCTCATGTGCCCCATAGAGGTCATAGATGAATTGATGATTGAAGAGTCTACATGCATGATTTCTTTGATAGATTTTCTTGAAAATTATATTTGAAATTACATGTTTCCTATGTTGATGATCATCATACTAATTATTTACTTAAATTGGATACTTTCGTGAGAATTTGCATAACCTTTCATGACTAATTTGCAAAGCATGCACATTGCACTAGAGACTTGAGTCTACAGCCTTGCATTGGGATTGTTGATTGTGATGATGAGTTGACGAAATCTTGATTTCTTTATGAGTCTCTATAAATGAACTCTACCGATGTGTTATTCACTTGTTTCCTAATGACAGTTATACAATCTTGAGTCATTGAGGAGATGTTGATGATAGGGTTAAAATTCCTATGAGATGTTGATGATAGGGTGGAAGTCCCTATGAGATAATTGATGAAAGGAGCAAGGTCCCTGTGAAATATCAGTCGTGGATGAGGACTGAGTCCCTATGAGGGTGACAGTCGTTGACGGGGAGTGAATCCCTATAAGAATGGTTGAGGTTGGTTTTATGAGCATTGAGTCGGGAAGAGTATCGAGCACCGAAATGAGTAGGAGTGAGTATCACTCAAACTCATTAACTACGTCGCCAAACGTAGGAGAGGCTTAAACCATCACATATATATGGTTTCCCTCGAGGTTTAACAGTCCCTGAAAGCAATAAAGGATCTGTTCAGTTTGATTCCATATCGGGTACATTGATATGGTATCCAGTGTTCCTTACCTGGCAAGTTTGCGACCACTGTGGCAACATCAGGGTGATTGTTGTTCATTCACTAGCAAATAACTGAGTGTTGTCGGATAAGAGAAACTCCCAGGAAAATTCTCACCGTACTCCGAGTCTAGATGAGATGAGATGAGATGAGTGGGGGTGGATACCCCTGAGATGATCTATGTGATGAGTTTAGACTATTGATGAGTCTGAGATAATGGTGTGTCACTTGTCTAATCTTTATTCTTTCATATATAGACAATTGACTGTTTTGATGTGATTATGATGTTTATTTTGAGTTGATTTACTTTCCGTATTTTTCTACCGATTTCTGTTTCATTCAGCTATTTTACATACCAGTACATTCCAAGTACTGATGTCCACTCTGGACTGCATCATTTTATGATGTAGAGGCAGGTACTAGAGATCATCAACAGGCGCTCCGTTGAAGATCAGAGTTCCGAAGCTGAATTGGTGAGCCTCCCCTACTCCGGAAGAACCACTACTTTTATTTCATCATGCTTTAGAGTAAGGATTGGACTATTTCCTTATTTTGATTTGGGTAGCCATGGGTCTGTCATTGGCACCACATGATTAGTGATAGAGGCTTCATAGACAAGGGTCGAGCATTGATGTTGAGATTATGAGCTAGTTCTTTCTACTAGCCTTTATTATTTTATATATATTCCTTTGGGACTTTAGATGAGATGTGTCCATTACTTATATATATTTTCTGCTGTTCATTAGAATTATGTGATTGAATGATGTGATGAAGCTAAGTGGTTCGCTTGGGGACTAGCAATAGTCTCTGAGTGCCGGTTACTCCAAGGGTACCCTTTCGGGGCATGACAAACTTGGTATCAGAGCACAGAGTTCAAGTGTCCTAGGGAGTCTATGAAGCCGTGTCTAGTAGAGTCTTGTTTGTGGGTGTGTTGTCGACCACACTCCATAAGCAGGAGGCTATGGGACATTAGGAATGGTTACACTTCTTTTTTATTCCAATTCGTGTGGTAGAGTTGAACTCTATGAAAACTATCTTCTAATTCATGCGCTACACGTGCAGGATCGATAATATGCCTCCCAGAAGAGCTGTCAGAGGAATGGGACGTCCTGCCGGGCGAACTGTTAACCCACCTGAGCCTCAAGTACCCGAGGGGCCCGTGGATCCAGCTGTCCCGGTTGAGCAACCCCCTCAAGATGAGGTCTCGAATGCTGAGCTGCGCTAAGCTATTCAAACTTTGGCCTAGGCTATCGCAGCACCTGCTGTGAGGCTGGGTGCAGGTGGAATAGACTCTCATGGCACCTCTAAAGTTCGAGAATTTCTGAGGATGAATCCGCTTGAGTTCGCGGGGTCTGCATCCACTGAAGATCCTGAGGAATATGTGGAGGAACTTAAAAAGGTGTTCCAAGTAATGCATATAGCTGATGCTGATAGAGTAGAACTGGCTTCTTACAAACTGAAGGGAGTGGCGAGACTGTGGTTCGACCAGTGGAAGAAAGGCAGAAGGGATGATGCCCCCTGTCTGACTTGGGCAATGTTTGAAGAGGCCTTCTTGGGACGCTTCTTCCCAAGAGAGAAAAGAGAAGCCAAGGTGAGAGAGTTCCTGTCTGAGTAATTTACAGATTCATATTAGGTAATAAATATTGATTACATTGACCTTCTATTATTTAAGGGAACGTTTCCTTTTATTGCATCTAATCAGTAACTAATCAACATTAAATGCTAGCTCATCTTTTTGTATAAAATAACAGTGCATACACGTTTTATACAAATCTGAACACATGTTCAAAAGCTATAAAATGTAATTTTCAAAACTGTAGCTATTTTAGCATATCATGTTTCACTAGGTGGTTGTTTATGAAAATTCTCCAAAAATAAATCCTAAAGACGTGATTTCTAAGTAAAATAAATATTATTAAAAAAATGAATCTTTAACATAATTTAAAATGTTTATAACATCCTATAAACATGATTGCTAACCACATGATATGCAAAATTTATTATCAATTTCATGTAAAAAATTCAGAGTAATGAATATTTACAATCCTATAGGCATGCTCTCTGTGGGAATAACATTTGAAAATAATCGCCTGAATATAATTCATACTAAAAGTTACTTGATAATTCAAATAAATTTTACTACATGACAAAGTTATCATTTTTTAAAATTTTAAATATAAACATGATTTTTAATAAAAAAAAAAAACTATAGGAAAAAGATACTCAAATGACAATAGGTGATTTTGGAACAAACTAGACAAATATTCACACATGAGAACGTAAGACCATCTAATGCACATGTCATACAACCAATTATTAATATGCTATATTGGGCCATTTCTATACAAGAACAAACTAAATATTTTAACAACCAACCTCAGCATGATGATAGTGGCATGATTTCAATAACTATATTAATTCCTATATGCATATCTATCTATCTATCACATTCACATAAATAATCATTAAAGTAAACAAGTAGCACGTATATCCTCTCCCCCGATTTAAACTAGATCCCCGGTTTCACTATTATTATTACAAGTTTGCCAAAAAACAATACATCAAATAAATGAAACAAAACAAAAAACAAACTTCAAGCTTCCTTCATCCCATCCCCTGGCGACTCTTCACACCCCGTCTTAACTTCGGAACCTGCTAAATAAAGAGAGAAAAGTAGTTTACAAAAATAATAATATGATAAAAAAAAGCTCACCAGTTGGGGAAAAAAAGCAACAGAATTTGAAAAAAGAATTCGTAGAACTTGAGACCACCAGTCTTCGCCTTCTTCTTTTTCAGAAAGAAAAATAGCAATGTGAGAAATTTTCGTACTCCAGAAGAATTCGAATGTATTTTCTCAAGAATGCCAGAACCTCTTAAAGTAAAACTTTTTAAAATATCAAAAGAATTTTCCCTCTATTTTTTTTCGTCCCCTCTTCAGGATGAAAACAACCTTTTATATAGGCAAAGGGAACATGTATAAAGGCAAGAATCAATCTTACATTTACCAAAAATAAAATAAAAAGTCAATCAACTTGATTTATTCTTATTTGACCTAAAAATAAATCAATTAATTTGATTCATTTTCCATAAATGATAATAATAACATTGGAACTATTTCAATGACAATTTTACAATATAAATAATTTGATTTAATGAAAAACATATGTTTACGTGTAAAATTAAGCTTTCAGAAAATTTAGCCCAAAAAAAAAAAGAAAATACACAAGGCAACTGAATAAATCATATCAAAACTTACCAAACAAGCAAAGTAATTCGATCCTTCAAAATTGTGCTATAGAATTGTCACGGTATGGTCAATATTAAAGAGAATGGGAATATGAATCAAAGATTCACATCACAGCTTACTCAATTAGCTATGTACCAAACTTTACAAGGAAATAAAGCACATAATCTTGACGTAATTAACCAAATTTAGCCCAAAGGTTGTCATAACTTACCAAAGAAAATCTCAAGTGCTAGGAAAAGGAAGGAACGCAATTAAGGAGATTAAAAATTATATGCAGTCAAAAATCTACTAATAATACTGAAGAGAATTATTTTGATTGAAGTAAGAAATCTGGAATCAATCCCACAAAGATGTTAAAGACTGCCAAATTTCAAGACTAATTTCCTAATGAAAAACTGGAGAAGTCATGAAAACAAATAATTTGCCAGGCTAGAATAATCTCACAACCACATTATCAAAATTCAAGGAGCAAGATAAAAATAAAATCAAACCAAACACGGGATGTATCGAAACTCAAAATATTTTCATAGCATTTTTGCCAAAGTTCACTTCACTAACGTTGTTGCACGGTAGTTTTCCTTGTCGGAAAAGGGGCGGAGAGGTGGCGGAGTGTGACGTTTGTCGGCAGCGGGACTGCAAAAGAGGAGAACGGATTTGAGGGGGTCAGTTTTGTGCTAAAAAGGGGTTGTGACGGGGCTATTTTGGGGCAAATGGGAGAGAGGAAAAAAAAGGGGCGACGAGTTTTTAGGAGTTTTCCGACGGGAGAAGAAAAAAAAGTGAAGAGAGAAGATAGAGGGCTGTCGACAATGGTGGAGAGAGGGAGGGGGTGGTGGCGTTGGAGAAACAATGAGGGAGAGAAGTAGAACGGAGGAGGAAGGGGTTCGCGAGGGGAGAGAGGGAGATCAGTGAGGGAGTATTTTCGGCGGTGGAAGCAGGTGGTGCGGCGCTGGTTGAGGTGTGGCCAAAGTTGGGGGAGAAGATGGAGATGTGGCTGCTAGGTGGAGATGAGAAATGGAAAGGGATTTAGGGTTTTTGGGGTCTTGGGGGGACTGAAAAGGAAAATAAAATATGGGGTCAATTAGGGAGGTCGGATCAGATTTGATAGACGTTTAAGATTAATTTTTGAAGAGATGAGTCGGATCTGAATTAGAAATGGGTTATCCGGATGAAATATTATTGGAAATGAATTTGGAGATTTAAAATTAAGTCACGAATTTGCTCAATTGAGGCTAAAACTGAAAGAAATTATAAAAAATTGACTAAAATTGAAATAAATTTCAACTATTTGATTAGATTTGAAAATGAATTGGATTAACAGGCTATGAATTGAACAAATTGGGATAAAATTGGATAGGTTCTCATCTAATTAAATTATAATATATGCACAAATAAAATATTTGATATTTTAAAAGGAAATACATAATATATGATAATTGTGTAAAAAAAATTGCAAATATTAAATAGTATTTTTTTAAAATCAAAATTTAATAAGATAAAATGGTAACATTATTTTTATAATAAAGACTAAAAATAATGATGATGATGATAAATATATTATCAATACTAAGTAAAAATAATAAATACAGAAAGTAAAAAAGAAATGAATATTATATTAAATTCATAATAATTGTTTTTTAAAAAGTGAAAAATAATTAACGAACAAATTTTGAAAGTTTATTTATTTTATTATATTATAAAATCCATGATTCCTTGGATAAAAATTTTAATTTTTTTTTAAAAATACCTATTTAATTAGACGACAATCTAAAATGGGTTATAGGTCGATCAAAATCGGGTGTCAACAACTACCCCTTCTTTGCTCGAGAATGAAGGATGAATTGTTGAGCAAAGAAAGTTGACGGAGTAGCCGATTTTGTCCGACCGATGAAATGTTATCATAGGGACCAAATAGAACAATAGGGGTTGCGCGAATAGTACGACCTAGACTTCGGTTTCAAGTCGCCTACATATCTCTGGTTATACGAGAATCAGGTCGTGTGTAGTTCTGGATTTAGGAACGAATGAAATTCCTAATGATGAAATTAATGGTACGAGACTTGAGATAGAAACGATAGTAGCTTGAATCGGAGAGGTTGGGGTATAGAAAATAATTCCGATATGGAAAGAAATGCAGAAGGCTTAATGCATTTGATAGCGAAACAAAATGCATAGTTTGAAGCGAAAGGCGGAATATACAGAAGTTCACGAGTTCTGTAATCTGTAACTAAAAGAAACACTAGACAAAATGGTTACAACACACCTATCAAATAGTGAAATAATTATAAACATGATGCAAGTTCCCTTTTAGACCATGAAATTTGCCATAAGACGATAAGGATGATGTCTTAGGCTATGGCGTCTTGGGCGATGCTAATCGTAAATTATATCCTCAGGTCATGAAATAATGTCCGTATGCTATGAAAGATGATGCCTTTGGATGATGACACCTTCGGAACATGGTAAACAAAAACTAAATCCATAGGCCATGAAATGATGTCCTTAGGCCATAAAAATGATGCCTTCGGACCATGATGCCTTAGAGGTATAATATGTTATGCAATTTTTTTGGCCTAAGAAAATATAATTTCGGGAACAATGCAATACAAATTTCGATCACATACAAATTCTCGGGCCAATATCGTGCAAAATATAATTTTTGAGCACAATATAATGCAAATTTTAGGGCATATGCAATGCGAATATTAGGCACATGGGAATGCAGATCTCGGGCATTTATAATGCAAATATCGGGCACATGCAATATAATTTCTGGGCCAATGCAATGCAAAGCATAGAGTAATATCTTATCTTACTAGATTGTTGTTTGCTCGGACAATGCTGAAATGTGTGTATGTCTAATCTGCATCCAAAGAAGATAGTCATTTTATATTAAAGGGGGAGATTGATCTGTCCTTTACCGTGGTCAGTATGCTTCACTGATTGCTGATGTCCAAACCTTTATTGGGCATTTGCCTTGGGGCAGGATGGTATACCATTAGAATTTTGAGAGTAGTATACACACACACACACACACACACACACACACACACACACACATATATATATATATATATGTCTTTGAAACGTTCGAAAGATAAAAACAGTTGATAATTTACTAATTATGTTGAATCTTTATGGTGACATATTTTGAGACAAACCCAACGTCCAACTGAGGAAGGATCTTCGGGCTACCCAGTGTAGAACTATGACTTTCTTTTGTGAGAACTATGCTATTTGTCATGAATTCTTGAGCTCATCCCATAAATTCTACCCCAGTTATTGTTGAAGGTTGTGCTCTTTCCAAAAGAATTTTTGAGATCCTCACAAAGATTCTGCCCCAGTCTATGGTCAAAAAGGGAAATAAGTTTTTTATTATGGTAAGACCGAACTCCATAGGAGCGCCTACATATCCCTCTTAAATGGGAAGCAGGTCTGACTTAGTTTCAAGTACAAGGAGCAAAAGATAAAATCCAAATGTAATATCTCTTCACAACATCTGCATTGATAGGTGTGGGCCAGATTTCACTATCCATTTTTGCGAGTATAAGTGCTCCTCCCGTCAGGATGTGATGGACCATGTACGGGCCTTGCTAGTTTGGTGTGAACTTTCCCTTGGCCTCATCTTGATTTGGAAAGATTCGCTTCAAGACTAATTGTTCGAGAGAAAAGTATCTCGGCCTGACCTTCTTGTTGAATGCCTGGGTCATCCTGTTCTAGTAAAGCTGTCCGTGACAGATGGAATTTATTCTTCTTCCGTTGATCAGCGCCAATTGCTCAAAACTTCCTCGTACACAATCAGCGACACTCAACTCTGCTTCTTGAATGATTCTTAGAGATGGTATCTCAACTTCGGCAGGAATTACAACTTTGCTTCCATAACCAAAAAGTAGGGCGTTGCTCCAGTGGAGGTCCGAATGGTAGTACAGTATCCTAATAATGCACATGGTAACTTCTCATGCCACTGCCTATGATTGTCAATCATTTTTCGTAATATCCTTTTGATGTTCTTGTTCGCGTCCTCTACGGCTCCATTCATTTGTGGCCTGTATGCAGTGGAATTTTGATGGTTGATCTTGAATCGATAACAGGTGTACCTTATCAGATTGCTATTGAGGTTGGCACTTTTATCGGTGATGATTGTCTCGTGCACCCCGAATCTACAAATGGTGTTGTTCTTGACGAAATCTGGCTCGATGGGACCAATAACATCCAAGCCCCAAGATGCAAAAGGCCAGGGTGAGTTAGTGACATGGAGTTTGTTGGGAGGAATCTGGATCATGTCTACATGAGTTTGGCACTGATGACATTTCTGAACATAGCGAATGCCATCTGTTTACATGGTTAACCAAAAATAGCCCGACCCGAGGATCATTTTTGCAAGGGTGAAGCCATTCATGTATGGCCAAATGTTCCTATGTGAATCTCCTCTACAAGTCTGGATGCTTCCTAAGTTCCACCGCATCTCAGCGAACCCAGATCGGGAGTCCTCCTATATAGGATTTCTCCATTTAAGAACAATTGATTTGCTAGCCTCCTAATTGTGCATTTTTGGACATTTATTGCATCCTCTGGATAACTGCCACTCTTTAAGTATCCCTGGATATCATCGTGGCTTCTTGTGTGACTCTTCTTCCACATGAAAGCAATATGCAGGTTGCTCATGTATGTTAATGCGAATAGGATCAATGTAATTGTAACAACCCATCTTGAGATGAGATGTCCCACGTCGGCAAAACATAAGAGACATACTGGGTATATAAGTAAAGGACTGGGCTACATACTATGAGGCCTCCAAAGGAAAAAATCCGTGATGGGCTAGGCCCAAGAGCGGACAATACTTCACAGTGTTGGGCCAGTTATTACAGATGGTATCAGAGCCACTCCTTTGTCATCTTTGTTGATGTGGGGCTAGAGTTCGATTGAGTTTAGGCGAATAACGGTGAGGCAGGGCAAACCTCAGTGCTGAGTCTAGGTGAATTCCATGTGGTGGGGCAAACCTCAGCGAGGACGCTGAGTCCATAGAGGGGGGTATATATAACAACCCATCTTGAGATGCAATGTCCCACATCGGCAAAACACATAAGAGATGCTGGTATATAAGTAAAGGACTCGTCTACATACTAGCAGGGCTCCGTGACTGTGCAGGAGTATGGGTTGAAATTCACGCAACTATCCCGCTATGCTCCAGACATGGTTGCTGATATGAGGGGAAGGATGGGAATGTATGTAGACGGGTTGAACAGAGGACCCAAGAGAGATAGGAGAGGAGCTATGCTTGTGAGTGACATGGACATCGGGCGACTGATGACATTCGTGTAGCAAGCTGACGAAGAGAGACAATATGACAGGGAAGAGTTCAAGCGCAAGAGGGCTAATACATCCAGCCACGAGGGTGGAAGGAGAAGTAATGGGAATCGATTTCCAGCACTCTCAGCTGCCAGTGCACCTGTGCTTAGAGGCACGTATGATCAAAGATTCCGGAATACAGGAACCTACGGACCCCAGTCCCAAGCTAGTGTGGCTCAAGGTTCGCAGAGTAGGCCACCGTGTGATGACTGTGGAAAAATGCACTAGGGGAGATGTCGCAACAGAAATGACGCGTGTTACGGGTGCATCCAAGTAGGCCACTACAAGAAGGATTGTCCGAGGCAGGCTGGCTAGGACCAGTCTACTGCATCGGTTCCACCAGTTAGAGGGAACCAGAGGGCCACTACGTCAGGTACAGGCGGAGCAACAAACCGCTTATATGCTATGGGGAGTCACCAAGATCAGGAAAATTCCCCAGACGTTGTAACGGGTATGATCCGAGTCTTTACTTTTGATTGTTATGTTTTGATGGATCCTGGTGCCACATTGTCATTTATAACTCCTTACGTGGCCAGTAAATTTGATAAAACTCCCGAGAGTCTTCCTGAAGCCTTTGATGTTTCTACTCCGGTGGGTGAGTCTATTCGAGTTCAAAGAGTCTATAGAGCTTGTGCAGTGTCCATCCATCATAGGGACACCATTGTTGATTTGATCGAGTTAAAGATGGTTGAATTTGATTTGATCCTCGGCATGGATTGGCTTCACGCCTATTATGCCTCTGCTGATTGTAGATCCCGAACGGTTAAGTTCCAATTTCCAAATTAACCCGTTCTAGAGTGGAAGGGCGACTCAGTTACACTTAGAGGGAGGTTTATCTCATATCTTAAAGCTTGGAAGTTAATTTCCAAAGGTTGAATTTATCACTTGGTGAGAGTGAAATCTGATGATGTTGAGTCCCCAACTCGTGAGTCAGTTTCGATTGTCAACGAGTTTCCAGAAGTCTTTCCTGACGACTTGCCCAGAGTCCCTCTTGATAGGGAGATTGACTTTGGGATTGATGTTCTTCCAGATACCCAGCGTATTTCGATCCTACCTTATAGGATGGCCCCCATTGAGTTGAAAGAATTGAAAGAGCAACTAAAAGATTTGCTAGTAAAGGGCTTCAGTAGGCCAAGTGTTTCACCATGGGGTGCCCCTGTTCTATTCGTGCGGAAGAAAGATGGGTCCCTCAGAATGTGTATTGATTATAGGCAACTGAACAAGGTCACGATAAAGAACAAATATCCTCTCCCAAGGATAGATGATTTGTTTGACCAACTTCAGGGCGCCTCTTGCTTCTCTAAGATAAACTTTAGATCTGGCTACCATCAGATGAAGGTGAGGGAGTGTGACGTTCCAAAGACAGCCTTCAGGACTAGATATGGCCATTTTGAGTTCTTGGTCATGTCCTTTGGACTGACGAATGCACCTGCCGCCTTTATGGACTTGATGAATAGAGTGTTCAGGCCATATCTTGATTTGTTTGTGATTGTGTTTATCGACGACATCCTGGTGTATTCAAGGAGTGAGGAGGAGCATGCTAACCACCTCAGAGTGATCCTCCAAACTCTTAAGAACCATGAGTTGTATGCAAAGTTCTCCAAATGTGAATTCTGTCTTAAGTCAGCGGCCATCGTAGGCCACATTGTTTTCGGTGAAGGTATTCGAGTGGATGCCCAAAAGATTGAATCAATTAAGAACTGGCCCCGACAGACCACTCCGAGTGACATTAGAAGTTTCTTGGGACTGGCGGGCTACTACCGCAGGTTTGTTGAGGGATTTTCTTCCCTATCCGTGCCATTGACCAAATTGACTCAGAAGAAGGTCAAGTTCAAGTGGTCCGAAAAATATGAAAAGAGTGTCCAGGAATTGAAAACGAGGTTAACTACTGCACCAGTCCTAACCTTACTCGACGGGACCGAAGACTTTGTAATTTATTGTGATGCCTCAATGGTTGGATTGGGATGCGTACTAATGCAGAGGGGGAAGGTGATAGCTTATGCTTCCAGGCAACTCAAGGTTCATGAAAGGATCTACCCAACCCATGACCTCGAGTTGGCAGCAGTAGTGTTTGCACTTAAAATTTGGCATCACTACTTGCACGGAGTGCATGTGGATGTGTTCACTGAGCACAAGAGCTTGCAGTATGTTTTTAGTCAAAAAGAGCTCAACTTGCGACAGAGGAGATGGTTGGAGTTGCTCAAGGATTATGACATGAGCATTCACTACCACCTAGGTAAAGCTAACGTTGTTGCTGACGCTCTTAGTAGGTTATCAACGGGTAGCACAACCCATGTAGAGGAAGGAAAGAGGGAGTTAGCCAAGGACGTACACCGGTTGGCTCGATTAGGATTCCGACTTGAGGAGAACAACGAAGGAGGAGTTAATGTTCGGGACGGGTATGCTTCCTCGTTAGTGGTGGAGGTGAAGGAAAAGCAAGACCAAGACCCTGTCATACTCCAATTGAAGGAGGATGTCCACAATCAGAGGGTGATGGTCTTCTCCAAAGGGGGAGATGGAGTGTTAAGATATCAAAGTCGATTGTGTGTTCCAAATGTTGATGGCATACGAGACAGAATAATGGCAAAAGCTCATAACACTAGATATTTCATTCATCCTGGCTCCACCAAAATGTACTGGCTCCACCAAAATGTACCACGACTTAAGGGAAGTCTATTGGTGGAATGGGATGAAGAGGGACATCGCAGAGTTCGTTTCAAAATACCCAAATTGCCAACAAGTGAAGGTTGAGCATCAAAGGCCATGTGGATTGGCTCAGAACTTTGAAATTCCAGAATGGAAATGGGAGATGATTAACATGGACTTTATCACTGGCCTGCCGAGATCTTGAAAGCAACATGATTCGATATGGGTGATCATGGATAGAATGACTAAGTCAGCCCACCTTTTGGTAGTGAAAACAACAAACACTACAGAGGAGTATGCCAGATTGTACGTCCAGGAGATTATGAGGTTGCATGGGGTCCCCTTGTCCATCATCTCGGACAGAGGAGCTCAATTTACCTCCCAGTTTTGGAGATCGTTCAAGAAAAGTTTGGGTACTAAGGTAAACCTGAGTACAACCTTCCATCCACAGACGGATGGTCAGGCGGAACATACAATTCAAACACTGGAGGACATGTTAAGAGCTTGTGTCCTTGACTTCAAAGGGAATTGGGATGATCATTTACCACTGTCTGAATTTGCATATAACAATAGTTATCATGTAAGCATTCAAATGGCTCCTTATGAAGCCTTGTACGGAAGGAGGTGTAGATGGCCTATTGGGTGGTTTGAGGTTGGAGAAGCGGAGCTCATTGGACCTGATCTGGTTCACCAGTCGATGGAGAAGGTCAAGGTCATTAGAGAGAGGTTAAAGACTGCCCAAAGTCGCCAAAAATCTTACACCGACGTGAGAAGGAGAGACTTAGAGTTCGAAGTGGATGATTGGGTGTACTAGACATGTGACATTCTGATTTGGTTATTATTCTGAGTTGATGTTATTTCCAAATTATTCTTCCTGTTTCTATTTCATTCTGCTATTTTTACATACCGCACATTCCACGTACTAATGCCACTCGGAGCTATATCATTTCATGATGTAGATACATGATTTAAAGATCGTCAATAGGCGCATCATTGAAGATCTGTCGCAGTCAGCTGAGTTGGTGAGACTCTTTTACCTCGGAGGACCATTATGTACTTTTATCTAGCGATTAAAGTCAGACTTTTAGAGTAGCTTTATTATTCTTTGAGTTGAGGTAGCCATGGGTCTGTCATTGGCACCCCTTGATAGTGATAGTGGCTTCATAGACTAGAGTCAAATGTTGATGCTGAGACTTTTTGAGCTAGTTTCTTTCTACTAGCCTTTTTACTTATAATATTATTTTGAGACTAGATGAGATGTGACCATTACTCTCCTTTATCTTTTGCTGATTGTCTAGAATTATTGATTGAATGAATGTGATGAAGCCAAGTGGTTCGCTTGGGGACTAGCAATAGTCTCTGGGTGCCGACCATGCCTAGGGAACCCTTCTGGGGCGCGACACTTTTTTCCTTCTAATTTATTTGTATCTAAATGAAAACGAGGAGGGTAAACCATATCTATTATACTATTTGAGTTATTCTCAATCTTTTTATTTTTATAAATGAAAAGATTATTGATTAAGCATATTTATTAATTAAAAAATTATACGGATCAATAATGTGTACTGAGAAATTTGACTTATAATTTGTATAAGACTTATTAGATGAGCCTCTCAAACATTGGGCATTATACAAGTTCAAGGGGTACAATCTTGAGGTTTTTTTCAGTGCCTCACCCCTAAACGAGTCAAAAAACTACCTTATAAACACTGCTTCAAGGAAATAAAAGTCTCAATTTGAACATGTAGATGGAGAGTTTCCCTTATTCATTTCATTGGCAACTGAAATAGATCTAATCGGATTGCGCGGTACTCTTATAACAACAGTCATATATCTTTGAGAGTTAGGGATGTTTTAGACTCTTCTTCTTTTGAGTAAATTGGTCAAGGGCATTTTTTTTCTTTTTCTTTGTTTTGGAGTTGGCCAATAAAAAACTCACATGTTCAGAAGATACAAATCACGGAGATGAGGATGATCAGATGGATCTATGGACATACCGGGGGGATAAGATCAGGAATGAGATCATTTGGGGAAAGTTACACGTGGCCCCTGTGGCAGACAAAATGAGAGAAGTGAGACTGCGGTTGTTTGAGCATGTGCAGAGAAGAAGTGTTGATGTTCCTGTTAGAAGGTGTGAGAGGTTGGATTTAGGGGTTACGCAAAGGGGTAAAGGTTGACTAAAAAAGTATTGGGGGGATGTGAGTAGACAGGATTTGGCGAAACTGCTTCTCATCGAGGACATAACCTTAGATCGAAAGGAGTGGAGGTCGCGTATTAGGGTAGAAGGTTAGACAGCTAGTAGGGGTAAGATGATGTCTACCCTTGCAATATAGTAGGTTAGTAGGATCAGTCGTATTTTTATATCTTGTGTTGTCATTGTCCATCTTATATTTGTTACTTTTATGTATTCATATACTATCATTTGCTTTTCACTTTAGTTATTTTTTTCTTTTCGTTTTCCTTTTTTAATATCTAGTATTTTCTGGTTATGGGGCTTGATATTTTTGAGATGAGGGTCTTCCAGAAATAGCCTCTCTACTTCTATGAGGTAATAGTAAGATCTGCGTACATTTTACCCTCCCCAGAACCTACTTGTGAAATTTCACTGGGTACGTTATTGTGGTCGTTGTTTCCTTGTTTTGGAGCAAGCCTTAGTACAAGCTTATTTTTGAGCTATGTTGCTGGTTTAAGGATATCACGTAATGAAAAAGAAAGTTTCTAGCAAGAAATATAACAAAAGATAAAATAAACCTATTTCACATAGTTTAGAATATTTTAAACCCTTTTTTACCTTATAAAACACTAAAAAATACCTTATATAGTTATACAGGATAAAATGAATCAAAACATGCAAACTTCAAAGTTATACAAGTCAAAATCTAAACATACATATAACAACAGAATCATGTACTTCATTGATCTCTATCAACTCTATAATTAAAATCTTATGCTAAAGAGTTCTCTTATTACAATGCTAAAAAATATCATACCACAATATACTACATGGTATTAGTATTTATATTTTTAAGCAAAAAAATAATAAAATAGTCTGTACTTACTATTATTATACAAGTATACTTAATCATATGTCATTGAAGTTGATAAAAGCAAAAATTTCTGGTCCAAGACGTTGATAATAATACTCTATTTTTTATGTTTTCTTAAATACAAATGTAGTCAATGTTTCTATGTTTTTTCAAGACTCAATATTAAGCCTTCTCTCTTTGCATAAAAAAACATTTTTACTTGTAAATAGGGAACATGTCAGAGAGTTTCTTTGGTCCATGAGAATTCATGTTCTCCTCTTTTGATTATGTATATTAATGTTATATATTTTTTAAAATACTTAATAACATAGATATGCCCATCGAAGATTAAAGTATTGTACGCGTAATGATGAATAATTTTAAGTGAGATTTGAAATTCAAATTTAATTTAATCTTGTTTTTCTACTAAAATTGGGTTTGATGTCACTTTTTGCGTTCTAATTAAAACTTTTTTTTATTTCCTTATTTTTTTATTGACCCTTCAACAAAATTGAATCCAACAAAATTGAAATTCCTATGTTTTTTTAATAAAATTTTATATAATAAATCCATTGTGTACACTAAAATTAGTATAGATGATATTTTTTGGTAACTATCAAGTTTTCATTAATTATCAAGTCATGCATTACAAAACTCTACTAGACTAACACAATCAATAGAGAATAACGTCACATTGCCTCAAAGACAACCTAATGACCATAGACCTCTAATTACTTTATATAACTTGACATTATTATAAGTATTTAGTCCTAAATTAATTAGCTTTAGCATGACAATTACATGCGATGTCTCTACTCAATGTTTTTCATGATTTTTTCTTTTTCTAAAAAATTGTGGTGTTTCTTTGCATCCAAATGAAATAAATAAATTCAACATAGTTTGTCTTGAGGTAGTGATAAGGTCTGCATATTTTTTACCCTTTTCAAACCCCACTTGTTGAATTCCATTGAGTATGTTATTGTTGTTTAACATATATCAGCTTTATGCTAATAGCTTTTTTGGTTCTCCTTTTGCTGATTTGGTTACTAGGTCCAAAGTTTGTTCCTAGTTGTGATTGGTGGAGCATTGTATCTGAATCCAATTAGTTAATTTCATCCACAATTATCTTGTATAATCACATTCATTAAAGAGGTGATCTCTTATTTCATTCTCCCTGTTGAAAATAACACATTTTTACTTATTTTATCCACTATTAAGAGCTTGTTTTGGATTTGTAGTCACATGATAAATATTGCTCTTGGTCTAGAAAAATTTTGGTGCATTAGGTTTTTCCTACTTAATTTTCGTAAATCCCCCAATTGTTGCAGATATAGTTGCCTGATCATGCTCTAATTCACTTTGATAACAAGGTTGCACGTTCCCGATTGTGTTCTCAATAAGGGTGAACAAAACCAAATTGAAAATCATATAAAAAGGCAAATCGAGTCAACTCGAGAAAAAAACCCTGATTAATGTTGGAAAAACATAGACTATATTTGGTTTGATTTGGTTTTAACTTTTAAAACAATAACCTTAGACTAAGCCAATCCGATATTATTATTATATACATAGTTTACCCTTTTGACATATTATTTTAAATTTGACTTAGAATTTCTTATGATCTTATGATGTGACTGAGGTTGAGGGAGTTGAACTTGCTTCCTACCAGCTTAAGGATGTGGCAAATGTCTGGTACAACTAGTGGTAAGAGGGACAAGGTGAGGATGCTGAGCCTCCTGAGTAGAGTGAATTTGAAAGTACTTTCCTTGATCACTTCTTTCCATAGGAGTTGAGAGAGGCCAAGATTGAAGAGTTTGTGAATCTGAAGCAAGAGGGGATGACTGTCAAAGAATATAGCCTCAAGTTCATCCAACTATCTAGGTATGCTCCAGAGATAGTCCAGGACATTAGAGCAAGAATGAGGAAGTTCATATCTGGCTTGGGTAAAAACGTGAAGAAGGAATGCAAAGCGACCCTGCTGATCCCAGACATGGATATCTCTAGGCTTATGGTCTGCGCATAGCAGCTTGAGGAGGATAAAAAGAGAGATGGAGAGGAGCATCTGACCAAGAAGGCCAAGTCAGCAGGGCTTTAGCTTAATCTTCCTAAACAAAGTAAAGGAGACCGATCCTATTTCCAGAAGAGATCTAATAGTTATGCACCATTCTCAGCCAGTGCACCGGCTCTGAGTAACAGGTATGATCAGAAGACCCAAGGTCGGCAGAATTCCAGAGCTCAAGGTTCTTTGTCACAAGCCAGTGTGATCCTTGGCTCGAAAGGGAAGAAACCTTTTGGAAAATGTGGTAGAATGTATTTGGGAGAGTGTAAGGAGGGAGAGAATGGTTGCTATAAATGTGGCAAGGCAGGTCATTTTCAGAAGGAATGCCCATCATGGAGCAATAAGGCCCAGCCTTCTACTATAGCACCACCAACCAAAGGAAATCAGAGAGGTGCTACATCAGGGATGGACGGTGGAACAAATCATCTGTATGTGATGGGGAACCGACAGGACCAAGAGGTTGCACCAGATATTATGAAGGGTATGCTTTGAGTCTTTACTTTTGATTTTTATGCTTTTCTTGATCCGGTTGCAACTCTAATCTTTGTGACACCTTATGTGGCTAGTAGATTTTAGATTCTTTCGGAGTGCTTGGTTGAGACATTTGGCATTTCTACTCCTGTTGGTGAGTCTATATTAGCTGAGAGAGTTTACAAAGATTGCGTTGTGTCTATTTATCATAAAGATAATTTGGCAGACTTGATTGAGTTAGAGATGATTGACTTTGATATAATTCTTGGCATGGATTGGCTACTGTCGAATTCTAATTTTTGAATGAGCCTGTCATATAGTGGAAGAGTAATTCTGTTACTCCTAAGGGTAAGTTTATTCCCTCCCTAAAGGCCAGGAAGTTAATCTCAAATGGATGTATCTATCACCTCATGTAAGTTAAGTCTGACGATGTTGGGCCTCCTACCCTTGAGTCCGTCCCTATTGTGAATGAATTTCCTAAGTGCTTCTCAAGGATTTGCCTGGAGACCCTCTCGATTGGGAGATTGACTTCAGAATTGATGTTCTCTCGATACCCAACCTATCTCTATTCCACCTTTATAGGATAGGCCCTGTTGAGTTGAAAGAGTTAAAAGAGCAATTGACAGATTTGGTAGAGAAGGGATTTATTAGGCCAAGTGTTTCTCCTTGGGGGTGCCCATGTCTTATTCGTGCAAAAGAAGGATAGATCCTAAGAATGTGCATTGACTATCACTATTTGGACAAGGTAACAATAAAGAATAATTACCCCCCCCCCCCCCCAAAGATAGATGACTTGTTGGACTAACTTCAGGGTACCACTATTTTCTCCCAGATAGACTTACGATCAGGCTACAACTAGTTGAAGGTGAGAGAATGTGACATTTCAAAGATGACTTTATGAACTCGGTATGGTCACTTTGAATTTTTGGTAATGTCCTTTGGATCAACAAATGCACCTGCAAGCTTCATGGACTAGATGAACAGAGTATTCAGACAATACCTTAACTTGTTTGTAATTGTGTTTATTGATGACTTCTTGGTGTATTCTGGAGATAAGAAGGAGCATGCTATCACGTTAGAATCGTTCTTCAAACTCTCAAGGAGAATGAGCTGTATGCAAAATTTTCAAAGTGTGAGTTTTGGATCAAATATGTGGCATTCCTAGGCCATGTAGTTTTGGGCGATGGTATTTGAGTAGACACTCAAAATATTAAAGTGGTTAAGAAATGACTTAGATCAACCTCTCAGAATGACATAAGGAGCTTTTTGGGATTAGCAGGCTACTATTGCAGATTTGTTGAAGGATTTTCATCCCTATCCTAACCATTGACTAGACTGACTCAGAAGAAGGTCAAGTTTAAATGGTCTGATGAATCTGAGAAGAGTTTCCAAGAGTTGAAAACAAGGTTGACTACTACACTAGTTTTCACCCTACCTGACAGAATAAAGGTTTTCTTAATATATCGTGATGCATCTAGAGTTGGAGTCAACTGTGTGTTGATGAAGAGGGGAAAAGTGATAGATTACGCTTCAAGACAGCTTAAGGTTCATGCGAAGAATTATCTGACTCATGGTCTTGAGTTGGTAGTTGTGGTGTTTGCTTTCAAGATTTCATGCCACTATTTATGTGGAGCACATGTTGATGTCTTCACAGACCATAAAAGCCTGTAAAACGTCTTTATCTAGAAAGAGCTTAATTTAAAGAAGAGGATATAACTTGAATTACTCAAAGATTATGATATGAGCATCCTCTACCACCCAGGTAAAGCTAACATAGTTGCTGATGCTCTTAGTAGGTTATCCATGAAAAGTACCTCTTATGTCGAGGAAGAGAAAAAAGGAGCTAGATAAAGAGGTTCGTAGATGGTCATGATTGGGAGTTCAACTAGATGAATCTAGTGAAGATAGAGTTCTTGTACATAATGGGTCTGCATCTTCTCTAGTAGTGGAGGTGAAGGAGAAACAAGACCAAGACCAAGACCCTTCTTTACTACAATCAAAGGCAGATGTGCATAAGTAGAAGGTAATAGTTTTCATCAAAGGGGGAGATGGAGTATTGAGATACCAAACAGATTGTCTATTCCCAATGTTGATGGCATACGAGAGAGAATCATGGCGAAAGCACACAACTCTGAGGATTCTATCCATCCTTGATCAACTAAGATGTCCCATGACTTGGGGGAAGTATATTACTGGAGTGGAATGAAAAGAGACATTGCCGAGTTTGTTTCTAAGTGCCAGAATTGCCAACAAGTTAAGATTGAGCCTCAAAGGCCATGTAAAGTAGCTTAAAACTTTGAGATTCTAGAATGGAAATGGGAGATGATCAACATAGACTTCGTCACAGGCTTATCGAGGTCCCGTAAACAACATGATTCATTTTGGGTGGTAGTTGATAGGATGACAAAATCTACATACTTTTTGATAGTAAATATACCTGACATCACAGAGAATTACACTCGGTTATACATAAGGGAGATTGACAGATTGCACAAAATTTCTTTTTCAATCATCTGCTCAATTTTGGAGATCCTTTCAGAAAGGCTTGGGTTTGAAGGTGAACTTCAGCACTGTGTTCCACCTACAGACTAATGGACATGCAGAGTGCACAATTCATACTTTAGAGGATATGTTGAGAGCCTACGTAATTGACTTCAAGGGAAACTGGGATGACCATTTTTCTTTGAGTGAATTCACCTAAAATAATAGTTTCTATTCGAGTATTTTTAGATGGCCCCATATAAGGCACTCTATGGGAGGAGATGTAGATTGTTAATTGGTTGGTTTGAGGTGGGTGAGGAAGAATTGATTGGGCCAGAATTGGTTCACCAAGATATGGAGAAGGTAAAAATCATACGAGAGGGGTTGAAGACTACACAGGGTTGACATAAATCCTATATAGAAATTAGGAGAAGAGACTTAGAGTTTGACGTCGATGATTGAGTATACTTGAAAGTGCCATCTATGAAGGGTATGATGTGCTTTTAAAAGAAATGGAAGTTGAGTCCAAGGTAAATTGGTCGTTATCATATTTTGAGGATAGTGGGAATGTTGCTTATGAATTAGAACTACCACAAGAGCTAGTGTCCATCCATCTAGTCTTTCACATTTCTATGCTTAAGAAGTGTTTGGGAGACCCACAGTTGGTAGTTCTTATAGAAAGTGTTAGAGTGAAGGACAACTCGAGCTATGAAGAGGTTCCCATTCAAATCCTTGATTGTCAGGTTTGCAAGTTAAGAACTAAACAGATTGTATCTAGTAAGGTGTTGTGGAGAAATCAACTTGTAGAGGAAGATAATTAGGAAGCCGAGGAGGATATAGAGATTGGGTACCTACATTTGTTCTTACCTGCAGATAATGTGGGAGTTGACAGTAATGATTCGTCCCTATTCTCTGAGTCCCTTCTATTATGAGTTTGAAATAGCGATAGAGTCCTAGAGTCCGATTAATGATTTGTTTGATTTGTTAATTTCTTATTTGCTTAATTTCTTCGTTTCTAGATTGCATGAGTGAGTCAAGGATCACTTGATTGTTAGGGTCCATGAGTGTTATTCATGCTTTGGGTCCAACTATAGTCACTCTTCATTCGAGGATGAATGATCCCAAGGGGCAGATAATGTTACATCTGGTCAATTACCAAAATATCCCTAGATGAGAGATATTTGCATAACGTATATTCCCAAATTCTTTTGGCAGATCCAAGGACGAAATTGTGACCAGCACGAAAAATTATGTGAAAAAATAGTCTTGGTTGAATTTTAGAGAAATCGGATCAAAAGATAATTTTTAATGCAAAAATGCAATTCCAGAAAAGTGTGTGACATGTCTGCCTCTCGGACCATGTCACGGATTTACACTTAATGGTGATCCTAATATTTTCTATGGGATTAGAAAGTGGATAGAAAAAGTTTCAATGAAAATTGCACTAAAAATGCCTAAGTTCGCGACATGAACTTGGTACGCTGTAGTGCAAAACTTTTAGTCTTTTCTCGAGGGGCATTCCAGACTTTTTCCACCCCTCTTAGACTCAAAACTGATTAACATAGGTTGTTTTTTACTTAAAAAGGGTTTTAAAACCCATTCTTAGGCCCCTGTTTTGTAAAAACAAAAGTTAGGGCCAAGGAAAAGAGGAGAAGAACGAGAGAATCAATGACTGGAGCACAAACCCTTGTCAATTGGTCGTCACACTTCAACCCAGGTATGTAAGGCTACCCAAAGTGTAGGACTGAGTTCATCCACACACCCCTTTCTTCTATTTGAGTCAAGATTTCAAATGAGAATTGAGTAATGAAAATCTTATGACCTTAATTTTTGAGTTTCCTACATTTACTCTGAGCCCTCATGAGCATATATGAATAAATTATGCATTGCATCATTGTTTCTATGAAATTAAGATACTAGTCTTCTACTTGACGACTTGATCCCTAAATTGCATTATTCTATGAGATCATGTGATGAGCATCAAATATGCATTATGTGCTAAGCATGATTGATATGAGATTCATTGACCATATAAGTTGGAGTCTTGCATGATGTGAGTTAGAGTCCTGAGCTGCATTGCATGAATGACGATCTAAATTATTGTGTTATTGGGAAATCAAGTTGAATTGTTTAAGATGAGTCAAATAGATGAGTTTAGACGATTTGTATGAGCATGTTTTAGTCTTGGAAGAAGTATTGAGCACCAAGTTGGGTAAGATGATAACACTCTCGAACTACATTGTCAGCGTAGGATAGTCCCGCAGTTAACTCTAGAGACTCATGACCCAAAAGATGGACATTCTCTTTGAATTTGAGAAAGAAGGAGAGATTGACGTCTTTTACCTTGGCAAGTTTAGGACGGGTGTGGCAACAATGTCGAACATTTCAATTGGCTAAGCTTCAGTGTGAGTTCATAAAAAGGTCAATCTTCAAACAGTCATATCTCTAAGCATATAATGAGTTAGGTGACCCATAATATTTCAAATTGTAGATAAGTGAATTATCTTTCCAAAGTATCTAATTTCTCCTTAATAGGGGTTTGGAGTAAAAAGGTTATGACCATTTTACTGAAGCCTAACAAATCTATAAATTTCGATGATCCACCAATTTAGACCGCCAAAACACTCTGAAAAAGCTTAGAATCTGCCAAGATCCCCATTCGGTGTACCACCGAATGGTTCGGCGATGGGACCCCTAAACTGTCATTTTAGCCACTGAAAATCATCAAAAGGTCATTTTGTTTTCCATTTTGATGATTATTTGAGTTTCTCAAAAGGTTATTTTTGACCTTTTACCCTTGATTAAATTCCCTAACCCTATCATATAGCCTAATAACATCTCATTAACCCATAAATCCTTGAAAACATCAGATTTCTACATTCAAAATTCTCTCAAAGAAGAGGCTAGGGTTCTTCATCTTCAAGTGAAAACTAAGGGTTTCTTCAAGAGAATTTTTTCTTCCAAGTATGTAAGTCTAACCTAAAACATGAACTTGTTTTTCCATGTGCCCCCTTAATTGAGATAGATTTAAAGTGTGAAGGTATTGAGTCTACATAAGTTAGTTTTTTCTTGAAAATTACAAGATGAAAAATCTATTATTATATATCTTTGCATAACTAATTATTTTTATGAACTTATTTTCCTTAAAGCATGTTTCAAACCTTCTATTTTCAGAAATCCTAAATATTATTTAGGCATAAATGTATGAATGAATCTTGGAATGGAGTCTAGAGCCTCGATTTGAGAATATTGGCTGTGATTGTGATGTGAGCGTGATGATAGGTTGGTAGAACTTGATAGTCTTGTGAGTTTACAAAATTTGAACTCTAAAGATTAGTCTAAATTGAAAGTCCTCCTACGTGATTGTCTAATTCACTCTTGAAAGGTCGATGGGATGGATTGGTAGAATTATTGAAAGATGTGATTGAGAATTGATTGAATGGTTGATAGGCCGAAAGGCTTGATTGTGACAGAATTGATGGATTGATAAGAGTCCTTATTAGAATTATTGATTGGATTGATTGAGATGGATTATTTATGAGTATTGATTCTTGGGAGGAGTATCGAGCACCGAATTGAGTGAGAGTAAGTTCAACACAAACTCAATAACTATGTTACCAAATGTAGGAGTGGACTAATTTTATTAAAGTTGGACATGTTCCTATTTCATGGACTAAGTCCATTAATGTCAAAATGTTCTTATTTTGAGGAATAAGTCCATTAAAGTTTGACATGCCTCTATTTTATTATCCTAAAACAATAGGACTTGATTGGTTGATTGGATCCATATTGGATCAATTCGTTCTTTATCCTAATAAGGATTGAATGGTTATGGAAACATTAATGGGATTGTTGTACGATAAGTGATTATTGTTGGATAAGAAAAACTCCCATAAGAGTTTTAATCAGATTGGATTGGATTTGTATTGATTGGTCATTGTCTAGTCTTTATTCTTTCTTTAGACTTGTGACATTCTGACTAAGTATTTCCACGTTGATTATTTTGTTCTACCTGTATCTATTTCATTCAACCATTAGACATACTTGTATGTTCTACGTACTGGCGCCCATTTGGATTGCGTTGTTTTATGATGCAGAGACAGGTATTAGGGATCATTAATAAGTGAACCATAGAGGTTCTATTCGCATTTCAGCTGATTGGTGAGACCTCCTTGCTTCCAGAATATTTTCATATTACCGTCATCTAGCTACTAGAGTCGAGTGCTTTATTTCCTTTTGATTGAGGTAGCCATGGCCTATTGATAGTACCATCTAGATAGTAGTGATAGTGTAATGACCCTCAGTACAGGAGTTCTGAGTGCAGAAAAGTTGGCCTGAAAAATAACTTGGAATCTAGTTCACGGGACCACTTACAGCCTATAAGTTATTATATGACCCGTAGGATTCATTTTTAAATATAGAACTCTAGGAAGGAAAATGTTTCCAAGTGTGCAGTAACCTACAGACCAAGTTACGGGCCCATAGGATACCTTACGACCCATAGACAGGTTCTTGAGTGGGACCCCAGACATGAAAAAATTTGGAGTTTTCAAGAAGGTGACTTACGAGTTATCAAATGGCACATGGCCAGGATACAAGCCGTATATGGTTTCATGGAATGAGGTTAAGAATAAGGAGAGAACTTAGCTAAGTGTGGAAGGACTCAACAAGTCTAACCATGGCCCGTGAGTAATTTCACGGTCGTACTGTTGATCGTGGTTTTCGATTCAGCAAAAGTCAGATTTCAAGATTCTCAGGTGTTCTATCAGATGAGGGACTTACAGCCCGTAAGTTAATCTACAGCCGGTAATCAGGGTTCTGTAAGTTGCTTTCAACAGTTTTAAAAAGGGATAATTTGGTCATCTCCCGCAATTCTATCCTTATACTACGTCATTTAAGGGATAGAAAGGAAGACCTATATTAGTCTTCAATCCCTAGAAACACCCTTCATTCTCTCATTCCTTTAATTCCAAAATCCTAAGGCAAGTGCTCCCAAGAACAAGGCTGGGGTTTCCAAGCTTTTTCCCAAAAGACATCAATTCCATTTCTCTCTAGTTCTCCAAGTATGTGGGTTGATATATGGATATCTTTTCACCCATAAAGTTCCCTATTATGTAATTTTCTTTTCTTTAAGTTCCTTAATTTCAAGTGCATGCTTATGATGATTTCATGATCCTTATGTTATTATATGATGATCATAAAGTTAAATTTCTATTTTGCTAAGTAAATATATACACACTTGAAGAATGATGTTGACTCCATGATGAATTTTGATAGGATTAAGATTGGGTGATTTTGATGTTTCTTTTTAAAGAAATTTCCTAAGACTTATGTGATTTATGATTGTTCCATGCATCAATTAAGCCCACCTTATTTTCAATGAAAGTTTCCCATGGATTATGACTATTACTAGGGTATTTATGAAAAGCTTCAAAGTTAAAATTTACCAGAGATATTTATGATGATTATTGCCCTAAAAGATGTTTAAGAAAGATTCTTATGTTTGAGCCACTCTTATGATTGCTACTCATGATTCTAAGAGTATGGTTTAAAATATTTCCATGGGATGACTTAGCACCAAGAGGAATAGAGATCAATACTCATTCCGTTAGTTGAGGCATGATCCCTTGAAACTAAATCTCAATGTCCCTAACTATGTCCCACTATAGAAGCCTTATAGACTAGGATAGTGGATCCATGTAGGCTCAAAAGTTATGAAAGATGCAACTGTAAAGTTATTAAGTTTTGGATATCTACCTTGACAAGTAGACTTCCCTTTTCCCAATGGAAGGAGTACATTGCCATTTCCAAATAGAAGGACTTCATTGGATTTTATGTTGTAGCTCACATGGTGTTACTGTCGATTATGATCTGTTCCCAAAAGTTTATATAATCTTATGACATGTCTTCACTTTATGTGTTTTCTTATGCATTGTCTCATATTGACTTTAGCCTTATTCTTTATGTATGTTTAAGCTCATTTGATGATTCTTTATCTTATATATACCTATATGTTATGTTTAATTATTATGACATTACAATTTCATCCGCGCATTTGCATCTCACATACCTAGTACATTCTGACATACTAACACATATTTGCCTGTATGTTTTAACCGTGTAGGAACAGGTACTCCTCCACCAGCACATTGCTAGTAGTTGGCATTCAAGACTAGCTTATCATTGTGGCGAGCCCTTAGTTCGGGACTCCACCCATTTTCTACTCTATTACGTACTTTTGTTTTAGACAATATATTTATAGTCCTTTTGAGGCTTTTACTTTCTATGTTGTCTATTTTGGTTTTTCCTTCTATTTGATAGAAACTGACCGTATGGATTCCGATCATTATGTATTAGTGGTATGCTCATTAACAAATGATGTTTTCTAATTTCACTGTTTTTTAATGTTGCTTCATGCATAAGTTCGCCAATAGCCCCTTCCTCTCATGTATTTCGTAATAACCTTCTGTCTAGAGCCTATGAGTGTTTGAGATGCTTAGATTGCTTGGGTGAGGTGCCTCCGGGTATCTTATTCACCATGTGATGACTAGGCCCCTAAGTCTGGTCGTTATAGATAGAGGCTTCATGGATTAGATTGTGAGTTATTGATTTGATAGTGTTTTGGCTAGTTTCTTTCTTCCTAGTAGTGTGATTGGATTGGTTGGCCTTTGACCTTAATCTATAAAGATTTGATTGTCATATTTCTATTGAGCTATTTCTTGATCGTTGAAGTCTTTCCCTATTAGATTGTTATTGAATGGATGTGACGAGGCCAGTTGTTTGTTTGGGAGCCAACAATGGTTTCTAAGTGTAGGTCATGCCAAGGGTACCCCCTCGAGGCATGACAAACTTGGTATCTAAGCATAGAGTTCAAGTGTCCCAGGGAGTCCATGAAGCCATGTATAGTAGAGTCTTGTTTATGGGTGTATCACACACCACACTTTATAAGCAGTATGCTGTGGGATATTATGAATTGTTACACTTATTTATTATTCTGATTTGTGCTATAGAGTTAAACTTTAGGAGAGCTCCCTTCTACCTCGTGCGTTACACGTTTACAAACTATGTTTTTCAAATGCACTGAAAACATTAGAAATATCGTCAGTGTAATGCCTGGTAAAATTACCAAAATACCCCTAGAGTGAGGGTATGCACGTAACAGATCTTTGAATAATTGTATGACAAATCTGAGGCCGGATTTGTAATCAGCACGAAAAATTGAGTAGAAAAATAGACTCGCTCGATTTTTAAAGAAACCCGATCAAAAGATAATTTTTCAATCCAAAGCGCAAAATAATGTTGGTGCGCGACAGGAGCGCGTCGCCGCCCCATCGCCGACCAGCACTTATATTTTTTGAAAAATTTTTATGGGATTGGGAAAACTCGTTCAGAAACTTTTTCTAAAAATACACTATGCGCGGCAAGTCCATATTAAGGACTGGGTCTTTTCCGAGCTGAAAATTTCTATTATTTACGAGGGCATTCCGGTCAATTCCCAACCCCTCCTAAACTATATACACGATCTAATAAGGTCATTTTGACGAAAAAAGGGTCTAAAACCCCCATTCTAAGTCCTATTCCATAATCTAACAAGGCTAGGGCTTGAGGAAAGAGGAGAAGAGCTTGATTTTGAGAGACTTGAGAAGAGATCCTTGATGTGACTGGTTGATAGCTTCATCCCAGGTATGTAAGGCTACACAAAAAGCATGGGATTGTTCTCTCATGTGCCCCATAGATGGTCATAGATGATTTTATGATTCAAAAGTCTACATACATGAACCCTTGATGTTTTTTCTTAAAATTTTATCTGAAATTACATGTTTTTCTATGTTGATGATCATCATACTATTTGTTTTCTTAAATTGGACATTTTCATAAGAATTTACATAACCTTACATGACTAATTTGAAAAGCATGCATAATGAACTTGAGAATTGAGTCTAGAGTCTTGAGTTGAGATTGTTGATTGTGATGAGAGAATAATGATGAGTTGATATAATTTGATTGCCTTACGAGTCTACATAAATAAACTCTACCGATGTATATGTTCGATTAATTCCTAATAGTTATTTTAATCTTGAGTCATTGATGAGATTGATTGATGAAAAGGTTATGGTCCATATGAGCTCAATTGATGAAAGGGTTAGAGTCCTTATGAGTTGATTGATTATAGGGTTAGAGTCCCTATGAGCTTGATTGATGATAGGGTTAGAGTCCTTATCAGATACCGATCAGTGATGGGTTATGAGTCCCTATGAGATTGGTTGAGATGGAGGTTTATGAGCATTGAGTCATGGGAGGAGTATCGAGCATCGAAAGAGTGAGAGTTAGTCTTACTTGAACTCGTCAAACTATGTCGCCAAACGTAGGTGAGGCTTAGAACCATCACATATGTTATGGTTCCGTCATGAGTAACAATCCCTGAAAGCAATAGCGGACCTGATGCGTACTAACTCCATATTGAGTGAGCCGATATGGTTTCGATCATTCCCTACATGGAAAGTTTTGAACGGTTATGGTCACATCAGTGAGATTGTTATACATTTACTTGCTCATAAGTGCTTGTTGTCGGATAAGAGAAACTCCCATAAATTTCCTACCTTGAGTACTCTGAGTTGAGATGAAATGAGATGAGAGGAGGTGAGCTCCTCTGAGATGAGTTGAGAGAAGGCAAGCTCCCTTGAGATTAGTCTGAGATGATTAATGAATTTGAGTTGTTCATGGGTCACTTGTCTACTCTTTATTCCTGCATAGATGGATATTTGACAATTTGATGCTACTTGATGGTTATTTTGAGTTGATGCGTTTCCATATTATTCTACTTGTTTTTGTTTCACTCAGCTATTTTACATACCAGTACATTCCAAGCACTGATGTCCCTTTTGGGACTGCATCATTTTATGATTAAGAGGCAGGTACTAGAGATCGTTAACAGGCGCTCCGTTGAAGATCTGAGATTCTGAGTTGATTGGTGAGCCTTCCATACTCCGATGGATCAACTACTAGTATTTCATCTTGCCTTAGAGTTATATTTGACTATGCTTATATTTTTGATTTGGGTAGCCATGGGTTTTTAATTGGCACCACATAATTAGTGATAGAGGCTTTAGAGACGATGGTGGAACGTTGATGTTGAGATTGTGAACTAGTTCTCTCTACTAGCCTTTATTGTTATCTATATAATTTTGAGACTTTAGATGAGATGTACCAATTTACTTATTGTTAATTTCACTATTCAGTAGAACTATATGATTGTACGAATGTGATGAGGCTAAGTTGTTCGCTTGGGGACTAGCAATAGTTTTTAGGTGCCGGCCACGCAAAGGGTACCCTCCCCGGGCGTGACAAACTTGGTATCAAAGCACAACGTTCAAGTGTCTTCGGAAGTCTATGAAGCCGTGTCTAGTAGAGTCTTTTTTATGGGTGTGTTGTGGACCACATTTCATAAGCAGGAGGCTATAGGACATTAGGAATAGTTACACTTTTTTCTCATTCCAATTCGTGCGATAAAGTTAAGCTCTATGAAAACTCTCTTCTAATTCGTGCTCTACACGTGCAGAATTGATATCATGCCTCCCAGAAGAGCTGTCAGAGGAAGGGGACGTCCTGCCAAGCAAGATGCTAACCTACCTGAGCCTCAAGTGCACGAGGAGCCTGTGGTCCAAGCTGTCCCTATTGAGAAACCCCCTCAAGATGAGGTCTCCAATGCTGAGCTACGCCGAGATATTCAAGCTCTAGCCTAGGCTATCGTAGCACCTGCCATGAGATAAGGAGCAGGTAGACAAGATGCTCATGACACCTCTAGAGTCCGAAAATTTATGAGGATGAATCCGCCTGAGTTCACGGGGTCTACATCCACTGAAGATCCTGAGAGTTATGTGGAGGAGCTTGAGAAGGTGTTCCAAGTGATGCATGTGGCTGATGCTGATAGGGTTGAACTGGCTACTTACTGACTCAAGGGTGTGGCCAGGCTGTGCTTCGACCAATGGAAGAAAGAAAAAAGGGAATGATGCTCCATGTTTGACTAGGGCAGTTTTCAAGGAAGCTTTCTTGGGATGCTTCTTCCCAAGAGAGAGAAGGGAAGCTACGATGAGAGAGTTCCTGAATCTGAAACAGGGCTCTATGACTGTGCAAGAGTATGGGTTGAAGTTCACGCATTTATCTCGCTATGCTCTGGACATGGTTGCTGACATGAGAGGGAGGATGGGGATATATGTTAATGGGTTGAATAAAGACCCAAGAAAGATAGTAGGGGAGCAATGCTTGTGAGTGATATGGTCATTGGGAGATTGATGACATTTGTGCAACAAGCTGACTAGGAGAGACAACATGAAAAGGAAGAGTTCAAGCGTAAAAAGCTAAGACATCCAGCCATGAGGTTGGAAGGAAAGGCAATGGCAACCGATTTCCAGCACCATCATCCATTAGTGCACCTGTGCCTAGAAGCAGGTATCATCAAAGATCTCAGAATGTGTAAGATCATGGACCTCAGTTGAAAGCTAGTGTGGCTCAATGTTCACAAGGTAAGCCATCATGTGATAAGTATGGCAGAATGCACTTGGGGAGGTGTCGTGATGGGAATGATGTGTGCTACAAATGTAGCCAAGCAGGTCACTACCAGAGAGATTGTCCAAAGCGGGCTGACCGGGCTCAATCTTCTACATCATCCCCACCAATTAGAGGAAACCAGAGGGGCACTACGCCAGGCGTAGGCAGAACAACAAACTACTTGTATGCCATGGGTAGTCACCAAGATCAGGAGAACTCCCCAGATGTCGTGATGGGATGATTCGAGTCTTTACTTTTGATTATTATGTTTTGATGGATCCGGGTGCCACATTGTCGTTTGTATCTCCTTATGTGGCTAGTAGATTTAATAGAACCTCTGAGAGTCTTCTTAAACCCTTTGATGTTTCTACTCCGGTGGGTGGGTGAGTCTATTCGAGCTAAGAGAATCTATAGAGCTTGTGTAGTGTCCATCCATCGTAGGGATACTCTTGTTGATCTTGTTGAGTTAGAGATGGTTGATTTTGATTTGATTCTTGGCATGGATTGGCTTCACGCCTGTTATGCCTCCATTGATTGTGGGTCTCGAATCGTTAAGTTCCAATTTCCGAACGAACCGATTCTAGAGTGGAAGGGTGATTCTATTTCACCTAGAGGAATGTTTATCTCATATCTTAGAGCCAAAGATTTGATTTCCAAAGGTTGTATCTATCACCTTGTGCGAGTGAAATCTAATGATGTTGAGTCCCCAACTCTTGAGACAATCCCGATTGTTAATGAGTTTCCAGAAGTATTTCCTAATGATCTGCCCGAAGTCCCTCGTGATAGGGAGATTGACTCTAGGATTGATGTTCTTCTTGATACCTAGACTATTTTGATTCCACCTTATAGGATGGCTCCCGCTGAGGTGAAAGAGTTGAAAGAGAAATTAAAAGATTTGCTAGAGAAGGGCTTCATTAGGCCAAGTGTTTCACCTTGGGGTGCTCCTGTCCTATTCGTGCGAAAGAAAGATGGGTACCTCAGAATATGTATTGACTATAGGCAACTGAACAATGCCGCGATAAAGAATAAATGTCCTCTCCCAAGGATAGATAATTTGTTTGACCAACTTCTGGGCGCCTCTTTGTTTCTCAAAGATAGACCTTAGATCTGGCTACCATCAGTTGAAGGTGAGGGAATGCGACAATACAAAGACAACCTTTAGGATGAGATATTGCCATTTTTAGTTCTTGGGCATGTCCTTTGGGCTGATGAATGCACCAGCAGCCTTTATGGACTTGATGAATAGATTATTCAAACAATATCTTGATATGTTTTGATTGTGTTCATCGATGACATTTTGGTGTATTCAAGAGATGAGGAGGAGCATGCTAATCATCTCAGAGTTGTCCTCCAAACACTTAAGGACCATGAGTTATATGCAAAATTCTCAAAGTGTGAATTTTGTCTTAAGTCAGCGGCCTTCCTAGGCCATGTTATTTTTGGCGATAGTATTCGAGTGGATGCCCAAAAGATTGAAATGGTTAGGAACTAGCCCAGACCAACCACTCCGATTGACATAAGAAGTCTCTTGGGGTTGGCAGGCTATTGCCGCAGGTTTGTTGAGGGGTTCGCTTCCCTATCTGCACCATGGACTAAATTGACTCAGACTAAGGTCAAGTTTCAGTGGTCTGATGAATGTGAGAAGAGTTTCCAAGAGTTGAAGACAAGGTTGACTACTGCACCAGTCCTTACCTTACCCAATGAGACAGAGGACTTTGTGATTTATTATGATTCTTCGAGGGTTGGATTGGGATGTGTATTAATGCAGAGAAGGAAGGTGATAGCCTATGCTTCCAGACAACTTAAGATTCATGAGAGGAACTATCCATCCCATGATCTTGAGTTGGCAATAGTGGTGTTTGCACTTAAATCTGGCTCCACTACTTGTATGGAATGCATGGGGATATGTTTATTGACCACAAGAGCTTGCAGTATGTTTTCAGCAAGAAAGAGCTCAACTTACAACAGAGGAGATGGTTGGAGTTGCTCAAGGATTATGACATGAGTATTCTCTACCACCTAGCTTAAACTAACGTCGTTGCTGATGCTCTTAACAAGTTGTCAATGGGTAGCACAACCCACGTGGAGGAAGGAAATGAAGAGTTAGCCCAGGAAGTGCATTGATTGGCTCTATTGGGAGTTCACTTGAGGAGAATAATGAAGGAGGAGTTAATATTTAGAATATGTCTACTTCATCATTAGTGGTGGAAGTGATAGAAAAGCAAGACCAAGATTCTGTCATACCCCAATTGAAGGAGGCTGTCCACAAATAGAAAGTGGTGGTTTTCTCCAAAGGGGGGGAGATGGAGTGTTGAGATATCAGAATTGATTGTGTATTCCCAATGTTGATTGTATTCTAGGCAAAATAATGGCTGAGGCACATAATACTAGATGTTCCATTCATCTTGGCTCTACCAAGAAGTACCACAACTTGAGAGAAGTTATTGGTGGAGTGGAATGAAGAGGGATATTGCAGAGTTTGTTTCAAAGTACTAGAATTGCCAACAAATGAAATTTGAGCATCAAAGGCCATGTGGATATGCTCAGAACTTTGAAATTCTGAAATGGAAGTGGGAGATGATCAATATGGACTTCATTACTGGTCTACCAAGGTCCTGAAAGCAACATGATTCGATATGGGTGATTGTAGATAGGATGACTAAATCGACCCACCTTCTAGCAATCAAGAAAACCAACACTGCGGAGGAGTATGCCAATTTGTACATCCAGGAGATTGTGAGGTTGCATGGAGTTCTGTTGTCCATCATCTCAGATAGAGGAGCTCAATTTACCTCCAAACATTGGAGATCATTCCAGAAAGGATTGGGTACTAAAGTGAACTTGAGCACAACCTTTCATCCATAAACAAATGGTCAGGCAGAGCGTACAATTCAAACATTAGAGGATATGTTGAGAGTTTGTGTTCCTGATTTCAAGGGGAATTGGGATGATCACCTACCATTGATTGAATTTGCATATAATAATAGTTATCATGCAAGCATTCGAATGGCTCTCTACGGAGCCTTGTATGAGAGGAGATGTAGATCACCGATTAGGTAGTTTGACATAGGAGAAGCGGAGTTGATTGGGCCTGATCTTGTCGACTAATCGATGGAGAAGGTCAAGGTCATCTAAGAGAGATTGAAGACCGCCCAAAGTCACCAGAAATCTTATACAGATGTGAGAAGAAGAGACTTATAGTTCGAGGTAGATGATTGGGTGTATTTGAAAGTGTCATCTATGAAAGGTGGCATAAAATTTGGGAAGATGGGAAAGTTAAGTCCACGCTATGTTGGACCATATCAGATTGTAAGGAGGATTGGGAAGGTCACTTATGCGTTAGAGTTGTTGTCCAAGCTAGACGGAGTCCATCCAGTATTCCATGTGTCAATGTTGAAGAAATTCTTAGGAGATCCTGCCTTGGTGATCCTTGTCGATAGCATTGGAGTGAAAGATAGCCTATCTTACGAAGAGGTTTCGGTTTAAATCCTTGATCGTCAGATTCGCAAGTTGAGGAACAAAGAGATAGCCTCGGTCAAAGTCCCGTGGAAAATTCAATTCATTGAGGAAGCCACATGGGAAGCTGAGGAAGATATGAAGGCCAAATACCCGCACCTATTCATGCCAAATAATGAGAGTGTTGAAGGTAAATTTCTTACCCTTCACTAAATTGATCTATCTATTCTTGATGTGACTTTCTATTCTTGAGTCTGAGTAGTATTGATTGAGGTCGAGAGTTTGACTGATTAAGTTGAGTATTGAGATGCGTTTTGAGTCTATTCGTGCTTCGATATCCACCTATACTCATCATTCGAGAACGAATGAACCCAAGGAGGAGATGATGTCACACCTAGTAAAATTACCAAAATATCCTTAGAGTGAGGATATACACATAACACATCTTCCAATACTCGTATGGTGAATCCGAGGCCAGATTTATGATCAACACAAAATATTGAGTGGGAAAATGGTCTCAGTCGATATTTAGAACGACCCGATCAAAAGATAATTTTTTAACCGAAGCGCAAAATAGTGTTGGCGCGTGACAGAAGCGCGTCACGCCTCCACCGCGGACCAACACTTATATTTTTTTTGAAAATTTTTAATGGGATTAAGAAAACTCGTTTAGAAACTTTTTCTAAAAATACACTATGCGCGACAAGTTCGCTTCACGGACTGGTCTTTTCCGAGCTGAAAAATTCTAATTTTGATGAGGGGTATTCCGGTCAATTCCCAACCCCTCCTAAACTCTATACATAATCTAATAAGGTTGTTTTGACGTAAAAAGGGTCTAAAACTCCTATTCTAAGTCCTATTCAATAATCTAACAAGGCTAGGGCTTGAGGAAAGAGGAGAAGAGCTTGATTTTGAGAGACTTGAGAAGAGATCCTTGACGTGACTGATTAATAGCTTCATCCCAGGTATGTAAGGCTAAACTAAAAGCATGGGATTGTTCTCTTTATGTGTCCCATAAATGGTCATAGATGAGTTGATGGTTCAAGAGTCTGCATACATGAACCCTTGATGGTTTTTCTTAAAATTTTATCTGAAATTACATGTTTTTCTATTTTGATGATCATCATACTATTTATTTTCTTAAATTGAACATTTTCATGAGAATTTGTATAACCCTACATGACTAAGTTGAAAGGCATGCATAATGAACTTGAGAATTGAGTCTAGAGTCTTGAGTTGAGATTGTTTATTGAGATGAGAGAATGATGATGAGTTGATAGAATTTGATTGCCTTATGAGTCTCTATAAATTAACACAACCGATGTGTCTATTCGATTGATTCCTAATGATTGTTTTACTCTTGAGTCGTTGATGAGATTAATTGATGAAAGGGTTAGAGTCCTTATGAGCTTGATTAATTAAAGGGTTAGAGTCTCTATAAGTTGATTGATAATAGGGTTAGAGTCCCTATGAGCTTGATTGATGATAGGGTTAGAGTCCCTATTAGATACTGATCGATGATGGGGTTCAAGTCCCCAGGAAAATTGGTTGAGATGGAGGTTTTATTAGCATTGAGTCATGGGAGGAGTATCAAGCACAGAAAGAGTGAGGGTTAGTATGACTTGAACTCATCAAACTACGTCGCCAAACGTAGGTGAGGCTTAGAACCATTACATATATTATGGTTACCTCGTGAATAACAGTCCCTAAAAGCAATAGCAGACTTTTTGAGTACTGACTCCATTTTGGGTGAGCCGATATGGTTTTGATCGTTCCCTACCTGGTAAGTTTGGAATGATTGTGGCAACATCAACGAGATTGTTGTACATTTACTGGCTCATAAGTGATTGTTTTCGGATAAGAGAAACTCCCATAAATTTTCTACCTTGAGTACTCTAAGTTGAGATGAGATGAGATGAGATGAGAGGAGGTGAGCTCCTTTGAGATAAGATAAGAGTAGGTGAGCTCCTTTGAGATGAGTCTGAGATGACTGATGAGTTTGAGTTGTTGACGGGTCACTTGTCCACTCTTTATTCCTGCATAGATGGACATTTGACGATTTGATTTTACTTGATGGTTATTTTGAGTTGATGTGTTTTCATATTATTCTACCCATTTCTGTTTTACTCAGCTATTTTACATACCAGTACATTCCATGTACTGATATCCCTTTTGGACTGCATCATTTTATTATGCAGAGGCAGGTACTAGAGATCGTCAACAAGCGCTCCATTGAAGATTCGAGATTCTCAGCTGATTGGTGAGCCTCCCATACTCCAGAGGGTCCACTATTACTGTTTCATCGTGCTTTAGAGTCATATTTGGCTATGCTTATACTTTGATTTGGGTAGCAATGGGTCTATCATTAACACCACATGATTAGTGATAGAGGCTTCATAGACGATGGTTGAACGTTGATGTTGAGATTGTGAACTAGTTCTCTCTACTAGCCTTTATTATTATCCATATCATTTTGAGACTTTAGATGAGATGTGCCCATTTACTTATTGTTAATTCTGTTATTCAGTATAGTTATATGATTGACCGAATGTGATGAGGCTAAGTCGTTCGCTTGGGGACTAGCAATAGTCTCTAGGTGTCGACCACACCAAAGGTATCCTCCCAGGGCGTGATAGTCAGCACCAAAATTTCCTCGCCTAGGATGCTCTCATTACCTGGGACAAGGACCAACATTTAGGCAGAGAGGCCTAAGCCTGTTATACACGCTCGATAGATAGAAGGTTATCAGTTGGGAGAGTTTGATTTGAGGTCTATAAACCATAAGTAGAATGAACTCATGCTAGAGTTTGAAGGATGGTGGTGGAAAATAAGAGACTAGATAGTGAGTGTAGTGTGTGATTGAGGCTTGTAGTTAGATTTTGGCATTTATTAGGTATGTAATGGGGTAAGTCTTGATGAAAGAGTAGTAAGTACCATCTGATTTTCATCATGAGGTATAGAGAAAGAGTTATTGTTCAGATCTGTTAGAGTGTGCTCAAACTAGAAAGAGATTTATGTTAATGTGTTATAGTATTCATATAAGTGACAATGACATATAGATGTTGAATAGAGGAACGAAGTACTTTTGAGATGATTGATCTAAACTAGGCTTATGATTTTAAGGGGAGAGACCATGAGATTCATAAAGTTATAAGCATAGCCAGGTTAGGAGGCATAATGAACGGGTGAATGGTGCATGAGTTGTGAAGAGGGGATGTGTTGATTGATTATTGGCGATGAGATTTTAGTGGGTCCGTGATCCAAAAATTTTTATTTAGTAGTTTAGGTTGGTATAATATGAGGGAAGTGTGTGATGCACAGTTTAGCACTAGACTCCAAGCATAAATTGTGCAGAGCATTGTGAAGAAAATAAGATAATATTATGATAGTCATAGTTTTTGTCAAAGATTTTCTGTAAAAGGCTTGCCATAGTGTATGTTCCAAATTAAGATGTTGACTTGCAAGGAATATGATTCTATGAGTATGATATAGGTGGATAGTTTTACTTATATCCTAGTAAATAGAATCGATTCACAAACTTAGAGAGATGACCCTTGAGCTAAGGGGGAGATGATGAGTTTCTTTCGATTTGGATAGTGATGTTGATTGTAGTAGACTGATAGTAGAAGTAGATAGGGAGGAGTGAATGTATCCTTATGGCGATAGAGGTGTTGTACTTATTCCATATAGGTATAGAGATAAGGAAGAGGCGAGATATGAGACCTTATGATGTGCAATAGATAGGTAAGAGTAGGTTAGAGCGTCTCTACGTAATAGTTCATGTGATGATGGAGTGTAGTGCTATGAAAAGGAGTGTAGTCGAGATAAGGTGCTAAGCTTGAGAATTATCCATAGAGTATTATATATCACGATGGTCCCATGCTCGATCAGAGTTGATGACTTCCTTCTTGAGTTTGAATAATTGATTGTCAAGATGTTTAAATGATACAAATTGATTGAGTTCTAATGTTCTATTCATGCTTGATGGTTAGAATGTCTAAGGTAATATCTCTACTCTTGATCTGAACTGATTTGTCTATCCTGAGTGTGACTGTGACTTTCCAAATTTGTTGGTAGGTATGATAGTGATTGGTTGATTGTGATTGGTTAACTAATTAAGTATTTGATTGTTATTTGTGACTTGAGTCCATCTCTAGTTACCCATTATTCAAGATGAATGATCCCAAGGGGGAAAATTGTAACATCTTAAAATGTTCTAAGCCAAGATCTGAACTTCTCTCTTATGCGTACGAGATCATACCGAGTTATTCTAATCTTGAATATAGGTATTTAATCCTATTTTATATTGGTATAATAGATTATTGGTATAATAGATTTGAAATGAATTAAGGTCATAAAAATCCTAAAACACAAAGTTTAGATGAAACCTTTCTTACCGATTGAGTTTCGATATGAAATTCTACAAAATTGGGTGATCTAATAAATTCAAGATTGTGAATGTATGTTAAGGTGCTTTCTAAGTATTTTAAGTGTTATAGATGTGGTTTGAGGTCATAAGGGACACCCAAAATAAAGACAAGTTCAAAACATATTAATCGGCTATGTTTCGGTGTGAGTTCATAAAAGGGTCAACTTTAAATAGTCATATATCTCATCCAATAATTAATTAGGTGACCCATAATATATCAAACTATGGATAGTTGAATTAGCTTTCCAATGCATCTGATTTTGCCTTAATCAGAGTTCAGACTAAAAGGTTATGATTGTTTTACTGAACCTTGCCAAATTAGTAATTTTCAGCGATCCGCCGATTTAGACAACTAAAACACTCCGACAAAGCTTAGAATCTATCGAAAAGGGTGACCCAAGGTCCCAATTCGGGGTACCACCAAATGATTCGGTGATGGGACCTCTAGATCGCCGTTGGCCGCTGAAACTCATCAAAAATCCTTTTTTAAAAATTTTGATGATTATTTGAATTTTTCAAAAGGTTATTTTGGACTTTTTACCCTTAATTAAATTCCTGAGTCTATCATATAGCCTAATAACCTCTCATTAACCCATAAACCCTTGAAAACATTAGATTTCTATGTTCAAAGTTCTCTCAAAGAAGAGGCTAGGGTTCTTCATCTTCAAGAGATTTTTCTCTTCCAGGTATGTAAGGCTAACCTAAAGCATGAATTTGTTCTTCCGTGTGTCCCCTTGATTGAGATAGATCGAAAGGGTGAAGGTATTGAGTTTATATGAGTTAGTTTCTTGAAAATTACCTGATGAAAAATCTATTATTATATATCTTTGCATAACTGATTATTTTTAGTAACTTATTTTCATTGAAGCATATTTTAAACCTTATATTTTCAAAAACCTTAAATATGATTTGAGTATAAATGCATAAATGAATCTACGAATGGAGTCAAGAGCCTTGATTTGATAATGTTGACGCTGATTGTGATGTGAGCATGATGATAGGTCGATAGATCTTGGTAGTCCTTGTGTTTTCAAAATTGCAACTCTAAAGGTTAGTCTAAATTGAAAGTCCTCCAACGTGATTGTCTAATTTACACTGGAAAGGTCGATGGGATTGATAGGTAGAATTATTGAAAGATGTGATTGAGAACTGATTGAATGGTCGATAGCCAAAAGGCTCGGTTATGACATAATTGATGGACTGATAAGAAATCTTATGAGACTTATTGATTGGATTGATTGAGATAGCTTGTTTATGAGCATTGAATCTTTGGAGGAGTATCGAGCATTGAATTGAGTGAGAGTAGTCTAACTGGAAATCAATAACTGTGTCACCAAATGTAGGAGTGGACTAAGTCCATTAAAGTTGGACATGTTCCTATTTTGAGGACTGAGCCCGCTAAAGTTGGACATGTTCTTATTTTGTGGACCAAGTTCGTTAAAGTCGTACATGTCCCCATTTTATTATCCTGAAACAATAGGACTTGATTGGTTGATTGGATCCATATTGGATCGATTCGTTCTTTACTCTTGTAAGGATTGAACAGTTGTGGAAACATTAACAAGGTTGTTGTACGATTACTGGCTCATAAGGGATTGTTGTCGGATAAGAGAAACTCCCATAAAAGTTCTATACTGATAGTAGTCTAATTGAATTGGATTTGATTCATATTAGATTGGATTTGTATTGATTGGTCATTGTCTAGTCCTTATTATTTCTTTAAACTTGTGACATTCTGATTGAGTATTTCCGCATTGATTATTGTTTTGCCTGTATCTATTTCATTAAGCTATTTTACATACTCGTATATTCCATTTACTAATGTCCATTTAGACTAAAATATTTTATGATGTAGACACATGTATTAGGGATCATCAACAGGTGCAGTGTTAAGGATTTATTCGCATTCAGTTGACTGGTGAGACATCCTTGATTTTGGAGGATTTCCATATTACTATCATCTAGCTACTAGAGTTTAATACTTTATTTCCTTTTGATTGAATTAGCCATAGCTGTCATGGTACCATCTAGATAGTAGTGATAGAGACTACATAGACTAGATTATGAGTTATTGATTTAATAGAGTTTTGGCTAGTTTCTTTCTTACTAGTCTTGTGATTGGATTGGTTGGCCTATGGCCTTTATCTATAAAGATTTGATTTTCATATTCCTATTGAGTTGTTTCTTGATTATTGATGTCTTATGCTGTTAGATTGCTATTGAATGAATGCGATAAGATCAAGTAGTTTGTTTGGGAGCCAACAATGATTTTTGAGTGCCGGTCACGCCAAGGAAAGCCTCCCGGAGTTTGACAATTGATACTCTATCAGTATTATATAGGGTGTGGATGCTGACTGAGCACGATGTAAGCACGACATCAGCATACAAATTTGTGGAGAGTTATTAATTACAATTAATTAGAGGGGCATAAATGTAAAATGCTATGTGGATGTAAATAGTTTGATTCAAAGAGGCATGGACTTAATTATTTAAGTTTTCAGAAATAATTTTTCTGCTTAAATTTGTTTGCTCATCACAAAAATAAATACAAAGTAAAATCTTGAAATTTTGTCTATATGTGCACAAATAATTTTTTTTCCTCTTTTATTGCCTTAATTAAATCTTTCGAGTAATAAACTGAAAGTTGTTAACTTAATAATTTACCATTTATGCTGTGAATTCACAATGCATCACAAATTAGAAAAAAATAATTTATTTTTATATATTCCTTATCAACCATGATTTAATTAATTGGATATATAATTTTAGATTTCTTCATTTATATGTGTGTGAGTGTGTGTATATAAACAAAATGTCTTCACATATCTTTTTCATCTAAACCCTACTTACCTCTTTGCGTCCTTTCCTACATAAATTTATTAAATCTAATTCATCTCAGTCAATCAACAACTTCTACGGAACGAGAAGACCTAAATCATATGAATGTTAGAATTCTTTATTGCTGGAAAATCGAGCATCGAAAGGACCTCGAAAATGATGGCCAAAATTTGGGGGAAGACAAGTTTTTCATTCTATGTGAAATCCGAAAAGTGTACCTTAATTACTATGTTACAGAGGATGGTAATTAAAGATTTCATGATCACATATATTTTATACAAGATCATGTTTTGATATAAAATAACAGGAGACTGGGTTTAATCAAATAGTTGAGTGTTTATATGTTCCCTCACATATCAACTAGGCTTAGTGCAAGATATTAAAGATAAGACCTTGTTAATCCTTCAAGAAAATGAAAGATCTAGGGTAATCCAAATCATCATTGACATAGTCCATCGTATTCCTCAAAGAATTTCAAATCCTTATCAAGATTATCACGAGGAAGCTAATGAGGGTGAGCTTGGGTTGATAGAGCAGCAACTCCCGACAAATCTATTGACCTTGGAAGATACACAAGTGTTTGCACCTATTATTCCAACATCGAGGGATGTTGTTGAAGCACTTGAGAAGGTGAAAGTAGAAACAACGAATGATGAAAAGAATTCTAATGAAATTTGTATGGTATGTCTTGACAAGTTGTTTAGAAAGGATATTGTTGAACTAACTAGTATGCCCTGCAAGAACCTTTTACATGGAGATTGTATTATTCAATCGCTTGATATAGATTACGTTTGTCCCTTGTGTCGCTTCAAGATGCCCGTAGACAGAAAATAGGACTTTCATTTGGCTAATGTTGAAAGTTTTTTTTAAAAGTTAAATTAAATTCACCTTTTGATGATGGGAGTTTCTAGTTTCCTTCTAATTTATTTGTATCTTAAACAAAAGATCAAGGCAAACCATATCTATTGTACTATTTGAGTTATTCTCAATCTTCTTATTTTTATTTATGAAAACATTTTTAATTCAACATTATTTATTTATTAAAGAATTATAACAACCAACAATGTGTATTGAAAAATTTGACTCATAATTTGTATAAGACTTATTAGATGAGCCTCTCAAATGTTGGGCATTATACAAGTTTAAGGGGTACAATCATGAGGTGTTTTTTCAGTTTCTCACCCCTAAATGAGTCCAAAAACTATATTTCAAAACAATGCTTCAAGGCAATAAAAGTCTCAATTTGAACATGTAGACGGATCGTTTCCCTTATTTATTTCATTGGTAACTGAAATAGATCTAATCGGATTGCAGTACTCTTACAACAATAGTCATACATCTTTGAGAGTTGGGGCTGTTTGAGACTCTTCTTCTTTTGAGTAAATTGTTCAACAGAATTTATTTTTCTTTTTTCTTTGTTTTGAAGCTGACCAATCAAAAACTCATATGTTGAGAAGATGCAGGTCGTGGAGATGAGGATGATCGGATGGATCTATGGACATACCATGGGGGATAAGATTAGGAATGAGATCATTTGGGGGAAGTTAGGGGTGGTCCCTGTGGCAGACAAAATGAGAGAAGCGAGACTGCGGTGGTTTGAGGTAGTGATAAGGTCTACATACATTTTATCCTTACCAAACCCTACTTGTAGAATTTCACTGGGTATGTTGTTGTTGTTTAGCATATATCATCTTTGTGCAAATAGCTTTGTTGGTTCTCCCTTTGCTGATTTGGTTACTAGGTCCGTAGTTTGTTCCTAGTTGTGGTGGAGCATTGTATCTGAATCCAATTTGTTAATTTCTTCCACAATTGTCATGTATAATCACATTCATTAAAGAGGTGATGTCTTATTTCACTCCGCCTCTTGCAAATAACACATTTTTACTTATCCTATTCACTGTTAAGAGCTTGTTTTGGATTTGTAGCCACATGATAAATATTGCTCTAGCAGAATTTTGGTGCATAAAGTTTTTCCAATTTAATTTCGGTAAATCCCCTAATTATTGCAGATATAGTTTCCTGATCAAGATCTACTCTTGATAGAAAGGCTGCAAATCTCCCTATAGTGTTCCCAATAGGGGTGAACAAAACCAAATCAAATAGAAAATTGAGTCAACTCGAGAGAAAAAATCTGACTAATGATTTAGTTTGACTTGATTTGGTATTGAAAAAAATAGACTATATTTGGTTTGGTTTGGTTTTGACTTTAAAAAACAACCCGAGACAAAACCAATCCGTTATTATTATATGTTGGTGTAATATACCACTAATACACTAAATTACAGTTGAAAATAAAAATAACAAAATTGAATAAAAATTCATTCAGGCCGAGTGTGACGCCCCATAACTCTATTTTTGCATGTACCTATGTTTCAAGCGTCATTCTTATATGTGGGAAGTGTATTAGGGTCATAAGAGACCTCTAGTACTTATCTGAGTTCAACACTTTCCTATAAATTGAGTTTCTAGTGTTATACTAGTATGTGTTCCCGCGCGTTGTGCGGTTAATATAAATAATATTATTTATGTTAATTAATAATATTATTTATTTGAATATATTAATTTTAATTATTTTAATTTAATTATAATTGTAATATTGCATCTCTAAAACGTACTTTAGAACTAAATAAATATGGAATCAAAGACGAAAAACCTTTTCTATATTGACACTTATACCAACGTAATAAATATATGTGATATGATTTTGGATATAATTTTGTCATCACTTAATTTTATCATTTTATCTTAGTTTACGATTAAATTTTGATAATTTGCATGATTTAATATTAATTATTGAGTATGGATATTACATGTTCCTTAAATGTGAAGGTTAAAGAAAATACAAATATTTATTGCAATAGGTATTTAAAGAAATCTTAATACAGAATTTTTCACACTTTTAGGATGATTTCTTAGTTTGCTATTTATGAATTTAAACATAATTTTTCGTATGCTTTGAATCAAATTTATTAATTATATTTCCTAACTATTGTTCAAGTGCATTATTCAATTTTTGAATAAAATAAAATAAATATATAATATAAATTTTTAATCAACATAGTCTCATATTAATTTGTAAATTATCAAAGAAGATTAGTATGATGTAGTCTAATCATTAGGTATAAATATTTTTTTCAGCAAAAACAAAGCTAACAGCTTAACTTAGTTATTTACAATGTCAAAATCTTTAATTAACTTAAATAGCCAATTAATAATTCATATCTTTTAATGAAATATCTAAATTTTGTGATACTTTGTATTTACATTCAATAAAAAATAAAAGACTTCGAATATTGTTTTTTAATATTAATGTTATTTAAATTGGAAGTTTAATTTTTATTTTCTTAAAATATCGATTTATCTGCAGTAAATTGCAATACTTAATAGCTCCTTTATGCTCCTTACTAAATTAATATTATGAAACTATACTTTACTTTTTTATTACCCAATCTAAAATATAGATTAAACAGAAGTAAAGTATTATTTGAATAGGATTTGAGTTGTATTGTTTCTTCATTTTTTAAAAAAATTCAAAAATAAATAAAAAATAAACTTTCACTATCTACATTATTTAAATATTAATTTATTTAAATTAAAAAGTTGTGGTAGAATGATATCGCAATTACAATTGTAATTGTGATACTCTTAATAAAATATGATTTATTCTTCTACGTAGAGGATAATTGTATCGTATAGATTTTTTTGTGTGCATACATACATACATACATACATACATACATACTTACATATATATATATAAACACACACACGGAGAGAGAGAGAGAAACTTTTGTTTAAAAACTATTCAATGCGTATTGAAATATATATATTTGAAAATAATTAGTATACTTTTGTTTAATATTTCTTTATCTATTTAAAAAGATAGTCACACAAAATATTCATATTTTTCAATTTATATTACGTATTGTTTAGTAATTTGTATTGTTTAAAAAATTCAAAATAGAATATAAATGTCTATTTTAAAAAATAGAGAGAGAGAGAGAAATTATCCTAAAAATACTATCCTATTTTCTCCACACAGGATTCACGAATTTTATGGAATACTTTTTTGACAATCAATATTCATTATTATTTTTTTAAAAAGGGTTTAAAAATTATATTTTAATTTTGTTAGATTAATTTACTCTTAGAAGTTGTTTCTCTAAGGACTCAAAATTAAAATGTTTTGGTTCTAATGTTAAGGAATCAATATATATGTTTTACTTACAAAAATAAACTTAATTTTAAATTTTATTTTAATATTTGAATTTATAAATAGTCAACACTATCATTTAGAAAATGCCTGATTGGAACTTATTTAACAAAATTGTCTTTGCCTAAAATAATTATTTTATTTTAAAACAAAAAAAATACCTCATGACTTTTCTTCAACTATAATAAAGAATAATTTAGTTTCCATTCAGTAATTTAACATATATACTATCACCCTAAAATAAATGAGAAATACAATAATAGGAAAAGTCATATAAAATTTAGACAATATTTACTCAACAATTAACCATTGATAACATAAAGGGAGACATAAAAAGAATGACATTGTTGAAACAAAAAAGTAGATGACAATGAGATTTTCAATAAGAAATTTAGGTTAGATTTCTCTCTAGTTTTTATTTCTTGTTTTGCCCTTTTTTTGTTTTAGCCTGACGAAATAAAATTCCGAAACACTATAAATATTATCTAAAAACAAATAATAAAATAAGTAAAAATTTGATTGTTAAATTGAATTAAAATGCAACTAAAAAGAATACAAACTATGAAAAAGTGGCATCTTAATATGCTGCCACTTGGATAAATGTTGTGGCTTTATCCTCTCCTTTTAATAATATATAGAAGATTATACAATGGTCAACTTTAAATGATCATAACTCCTAGCACACAAAGAATTATGTGGACCATAGGCTACCAAATAAAAGATCTTTGAATTAGCTTGCCAAAATACAACTGATTTCACCTCATTGGAGTTTCAAATGTTATGGTTGTTTTACTAGAGATTGCCAGATGCAGAGTGTTCCTACGAAACCTAATACGGGTTTTGGATTAAAGTACGATCCATCTGCTACCTCGTGGAAAAAAGTCCTGAAAATCCTTTTTTGCTCCCGATTTTACAGACCAATCTACGGTCCATATATTGTGCTTGTGGAATCGATCCAGAAATCTCAAAATTTGCCCAAAATTTACAGAATGGTCCCTATGGACCTTGAAAGTTTCTATGGGCCATAGGTGGTCCCATGGATGAATGTGACAACTTTTTAAGTAAGGATATTTTGGTCATTTCCCGTAAGGATCCATATTTTTTTAGTGGCATTTCCCAAATATCCTGAAATTTTCCCCAGTGAACTGCTAGACATCACTCTATGGAGGAGCCTGCACGGCCCGTGTGGCCTCCCGTGAAAGTGACATTTAGGTTAGTTCACGGTTGGGACAAACTTTGCGACAAAGAGAAAATTGGCCAAGTGAAGTCATACGGTCCGTGTGTCACGCCCCGGGAGGGTACCCTAGGCGTGGCCGACACTCAGAGACTATTGCTAGCCCCCAAGCGAACCACTTAGCCTCATCACATCGTTCGTCTTAAACATAGCGGAAGGAAATTGGTAAACAACACTTTTAAAGTAGTGGGCCAATGGCCAAACCTCAAGCTGGTCATCAAAACCAAACAAAGAAATACTGCTCAGTTATCAAAACATTCACCTTGACTACATCATTATGTCTACGAAGCCTCTAATATTATCTAAACTGTCTAAGGAGGGGACGATGACATGCCATGGCTACCCGGCTCAATGAAATAATAGGATAGCATCAAATGAAGGTTTCCTCCGAAAACAGGGAGGCTCACCACAGTTAGAACTTTCAAACGCTTGGCTTCAACGGGGCGACTGCTGAAGTCCTCTAGCTCCTGTATCTGAATCATAAAACAATGCAGCGCCAAATGGCGTCAGTACGTGGAATGTACTGGCATGTAAAATAGCTGAATCATATCATTAGAATCATCCGAACATAACGTACATCATCATGAGACTATGACGTTTATATCAGGGAAACAATAACATTGACCTGTACATTAACATTGACCTTAACATTAACATTGACCTTTCCATTAACATTGGCCTTTACATTAACATTGAACTTTGCATTAACATTGACCTTTACATTAACATTAACCTTTGCATTAACATTGGCCTTTACATTAACATTGACCTCTGCATTAACATTGGCCTTTACATTAACATTTACATTAGAGTACTATTAGGGAAACCTTTTCTGAGAGGCCTAACTGGGAGTTTCTTTAACCGACAACCATCACTTATGAGCCAGTGATGATACAACAAAGAGATGTCGTTGCCACATCCATCTATTACCCTGCCCATGGTAAAGGACATAACATTAGTGGATCTACAAAACATAACATTACTCCTCATTTGGGACAAGATAGGAGCCATCCGCATTGCGGTTCAATCCTCTCTTCCTACGCGGGCCACGTAGTTAATAGACTCAAGTGGGACTCACTTTTATCCATTTCGGTGCTCAATACTCCTCCCAGAACTCGACATGCTCATAAAACATTAACATCATTAGTCCCATAGGGACACATTACATTATCATTAGTCCCCATAGGGACACATTACATCATCATTAGTATCTCATTTACATTGATATCATTGTCATCTCATTGCATTAACATTAACATCATCATCATCACCTCATTAGCAGTTACTTCAACATCATAGACTTTAGGAATACTAGTTTAGAAACTTTGACTCTCAACTTAGAGACATCAACATCAGTCATCATCTCACCTTATTAACATTAACATCAACATCCTCTCATTCATAACCTTAGCATCATCATCATCATAGACTCTAGAAACACTAGGTTAAGAGCTTTAACTCTCAACCTAAAGACAATTACACATTCTCATGCTCATCATTCATCATTCATTATTTTATCATTACTCTAGACTCTACACACATACCCATGTTCATCATGCATGCTTTTCTAGAATACAATAGATATAAGGTTTTTAACTAAATGCTTTTCATGAAAATAGTTTCAAAACACATGAGGGTTTTTATGACGATCATCATTAATGCATGAAATATATATGTATATGCATACAACAATGCCAATTACTCTCTACATCGTATTAACTAATTCATACTTCAATTTGTTACCCTATCATCATCACATTAGGACATCCATACCTACATCATAGAGGCACATGGAAGGACATTCCCATGTTTTCAGAGTAGCCTTACATACCTGAAAATTTGATATTACAATCAAAATTTGATGAATAATCGTTTCTTGGAGAAATCCTCAACCTCGATAGTTCTTTTAGAATGGAAGAACTTGGAAAGACATTGTTGAAGAACTTCTTTTTGATTCTTGACTTCTTGACTCAAAATCTTTAGAGTTTCTTGATAAAGAACCCTAATGCATGGAAAGAAGAATCAAGGAGTCCTTTCTTGGGATTCTTGAATTTGCTTTTTTGAAACCCTAGGTTAGGATTTAAGATTCTATTAGGGATTTCATGAATAGATAGAGAAATTAGCTTAAAGCTTATGAAGAATAACTCACCTTGATGAAGAATCTTGAAAGTTAATCCTAACTTGATGACTTTTTTGATGATTCTTGAGCGTTTTATGTTTAGGAGTGAAAGAGAGGGTTTTGACTTATGAAACTGACGTATTATGTGTTTTGGGACCTTAAATAGACCCCCAAAGGCTTTAGGGTAAAAGTACCCTTAAAATAAAATAAAGAAACGTCGCTTAGCTTATCCAGAAAGGGTTCGCGATAGGTCCGCGTCGCGGACCTTCAGACAGCTCTGCAGGTCTCCAGTAAAATGGTCATAACTCTCTACTCCGAACTCCGTTTAACGCAAAATAAGATGCGTTGGAAAGATAATTTAAAGATCTGTAATTTGATATATTATGGGTTACCTAACTCATTATATCTTAGCAAATATGGTCATTTGAAGTTGACCCTTCCATCAACTCATACGAAAACTTAGTTGCTAGAAATTCTTTGGACTTGACTTGATGTAAAAGATCATTTATAACTCTAAATCACATCTAATATAGTTTAAATACTTAGGAATTGATCCTATCATATGAAGGGTGGCTCAATCTTAGTGAAAAAAATTGGGGTGTTACATTATCTCCCCCTTGGGATCATTCATCCTCGAATGATGAGTAAAGGTAGACATCAAGGCACGAATAAGAATCAGAACTCTTCTCAAAACTCACTCAATCAATCGAAACCTCAACTTCTCATCAATCTTAAACCATCTCCTTTCAGACTCAGGAATGGACACATCAACTCAAAAATAGAAAACTCAATTTAAATCAAGAGTAAGGAAATTACATCTTACATTCTCTTCATCAAGCACGAATGGAACGTCGAAAGTCAATCAACTCTAATCATTTAGAAACCTCGTCAATCTGTCCTTCGAACTTAGGAAGGAAGCCATCAACTCAAATCAAGAATGGAAACATCGTATAAATAAGATTCTGAGGACACTCTCATGCTCAAGTCTCCACCTCATTTGTGCCCTTTTTTTTCATGGCACTTTACCCCATCAATGCAAACTCATAGCACTTATTCAAACCTCTACTTAACCACCTCTTCTTCTTTCATTCAGGCCCAGTTTCTAAGCCTCAAGGTGTTATTCTTAAGGTGATCATATTCATACAAAACTAATCCTCAATACTCAACCCTATACTCGAAACACTTATTATGAGGTCTTCAATAGTCTATGATGCATACTCGCACAATAACAACCACATTGATTATGTCTTAGAATTTTTTAAGCCTACTTATCACCTCTACATCCACCATTCAATGAACTCTCACTCAAAGTCACATCAACATACTCTTACCTATCAATTGTGCATCATATGATCTCATCTCTTTCCTCATCCCTATCTCTATCCCTTCATGACACAAGTTTAATACCGATATCACAATAAGGATACATTCACTCCTTCTCATCTACCCTCACTCTCAGTCTACTACCATCACCATTACTATTAGGACGTGGAGGAACTCATCATCTCCCCCTTTGACGAAACCCCCAAACTACTACCTCTCCATGAAGAATAAGCATGATTGTACCTCTAAAAGTTGATGCTCTACATCATATCATCAATAATGGCATAATAAGCCGAAGATCAGTACACGTGTAAGATGACATCAGAATCAAGAACTCTTACTCCATAGTAACCTGTACTTAGAGAATACTGCTCGTCCTCATCACTCTAATACATTTGCATAATAACATCCACATATTTGAGCCTATCATAGCAGCTCACACCCTTGATCGGATGAACTCTTACCTCGGGAGATACTAATATTAATACCTATCTATCAGACTCCTCACGATTTCTCTAACTCCTCCTCGTCATCTATAACCTTAAAAGGAAATGACATCACATCATCATCAGAATTAAGAACTCTCATTATCTCTTGAATTCCTCCATCTCAAGCTCTTCTCCTCTTCTCTCAAGCTCTAGTCCTATTCAATTGTTAGAAAAGGACTTAGAATGGGGTTTTAGACCCTTTTCATGTTAAAACGACTTATATTAGCCGTATAGGGAGTTTATAAGGTGTTAGGAATGGACCAGAATACCCCTCAATAATTTTTTTGAAATTTCCAACCTCAAAGTGACTCAGTCCGCGACGCGGACTGGTCGCGAACAGTACATTTTCTGCAAAAATTTTCTGAACGAGTTTTCTCAATTCCGTCGATGAGTTTTGAAAAAACACAAGTGTCACTCCACTACAGGTGCGCGACGCGCCTCTGTCACGCACCGGCACTATTTTGGTGTTTGGATCAAAAAATTATCTTTTCACTCGGTCACTCTAAAAATCTACCGAGGCCCTTCCCCCAGTCAAATTTTTGTGCTGATCACAAATTCGGCCTCGAATTCGCCATCCGAGCATCGAAAGACGTGTTATGCGCACATCTCTCCTCTAGGGGTACTTTGGTAATTTTACCGGGCCTTACATCAACTCTTCCTTAGCTCTCAAGGTCATTACTCTAGTTTATAAATCGATTTCCTCTACTAGGCTATAAGCATATACCTCCACATGGTCAAGGAATCACCATCCACAAGAATATCTTAAACTCTTCTGTTTTTCTATAGTCGCATACATATAGCTAGCCACTCAGACTCTTTTTAATGCTATTACTCTTAGCCCCTTCCAGTCTCTATGTAAATCTCTATATTTGCTATTCTTATGGCGTACATAACCACTTCTCATAATCCTCACAATCTAACCTCTTCTTTTGCCTGTTGGCGCTCAACTTCTGTGCTCCCATAAATTTAATTGCATAAGAATTTGTCTATCATGGAAACTCGTCATCATCTATTGATAAGCCCCAAATTAACTTTGTTACTCATGATGATTAAGATTACTTACATCAGCCTACTTCACATCGATAACTCAAATATACTATCTAAATTTTTATAGCAGTCATAACTTAGAGCTTCACACATCTTTACACAATCATGGATACATATCTCAAGCCTCTTCTTATCTGTCTAACCTCATAATGCGATGAGTCTCATGAACTCACAATTAAAAAAAAATCATAAGCCTAATTTAGATCTATCACATTGAAAGCACTCTTTTCCTCTATTCAACATCTACACTTCACTCTCAATAGTATGAATACTACAACACATCCACATAACTTCCTTCTAGTTTGAGCATGCCCTACCACATTCTAACAACAACTCTTCCTCTATACCTCATCATGAAAATCACTAGAGTACTTATGACTCTTTCATCAAACTTATGGCAATCAACTCAACACATCATTACTTACCTAATAAATATGTAACTCGAACTACGAGCCTTAATCAGCCATCACTCTCGCTATCTCGTCCCTTTCTTTCCACCATCATCCTTCTAACTCTGGGATGATTCGATTCTACTCAGGATTTATAAGACCTCACATCTCACTCTTAAGTGGTAACATCAAACTCTTTAGAGACATAAGTTTCTCTCTCATGGGTCACCTCGGAAGATAGTTTTGAAAAACAAATGGGTTTAGGTACCTCTAGAGATAACTCAAATTCACGATTCATATGATTAATAGTGCACTTTTTCTAGTCAATCAACTTCGCATCTCAGTCGGCTTCTCTTAAGCCTAGACAGTCTCTATACCATTCCGATTACTTTATCTCAAAGGATCCCATCTGTAAGAGTTCGAAAATTACTGTCTCTATCACCTCGTGGACGAGGCATAGTCGAACGGCTTAGAGTAACGCATGAATCATCGCATATTTCTTAGGAAATAGCTCTATCGCACGATCAGAATCAGAAAGAAGGGAAACTTATCCTAAATGTCCTATAGCCTCCCCATTATGGATGTGGCGCGCTTCACACCAATAATAAGGACTCTACTAGACACGGCTTCATAGACTCCCTAGGACACTTGAACTCTGTGCTTTGATACCAAGTTTGTCACGCCCCGGGAGGGTACCCTAGGCATGGCCGGCACTCAGAGACTATTGCTAGCCCCCAAGCGAACCACTTAGCCTCATCACATCGTTCGTCTTAAACATAGCGGAAGGAAATTGGTAAACAACACTTTTAAAGTAGTGGGCCAATGGCCAAACCTCAAGCTGGTCATCAAAATCAAACAAAGAAATACTGCTCAGTTATCAAAACATTCACCTTGACTACATCATTATGTCTACGAAGCCTCTAACATTATCTAAACCGTCTAAGGAGGGGACCATGACATGCCATGGCTACCCGGCTCAATGAAATAATAGGATAGCATCAAATGAAGGTTTCCTCCGAAAACAGGGAGGCTCACCACAGTTAGAACTTTCAAAAGCTTGGCTTCAACGGGGCGGCTGCTGAAGTCCTCTAGCTCCTGTATCTGCATCATAAAACGATGCAGCGCCAAATGGCGTCAGTACGTAGAATGTACTGGCATGTAAAATAGCTGAATCACATCATTAGAATCATCCAAACATAACGTACATCATCATGAGACTATAACGTTTATATCAGGGAAACAATAACATTGACCTGTACATTAACATTGACCTTTGCATTAACATTGGCCTTTACATTAACATTGACCTTTGCATTAACATTGACCTTTACATTAACATTGACCTTTGCATTAAAATTGGCCTTTACATTAACATTGACCTTTGCATTAACATTGACCTTTACATTAACATTTATATTAGAGTACTATTAGGGAAACCTTTTCTGAGAGGCCTAACTGGGAGTTTCTTTAACCGACAACCATCACTTATGAGCCAGTGATGATACAACGAAGCGATATCGTTGCCACATCCATCCATTACCCTGCCCAGGGTAAAGGACATAACATTAGTGGATCCACAAAACATAACATTAGTCCTCACTTGGGACAAGATAGGAGCCATCCGCATTGCGGTTCAATCCTCTCTTCCTACGCGGGCCACGTAGTTAATGGACTCAAGTGGGACTCACTTTTATCCATTTCGGTGCTCAATACTCCTCCCAGAACTCGACATGCTCATAAAACATTAACATCATTAGTCCCATATGGATACATTACATTATCATTAGTCCCCATAGGGACACATTACATCATCATTAACAACTCATTTACATTAATATCATTGTCATCTCATTACATTAACATTAACATCATCATCATCACCTCATTAGCAGTTACTTCAACATCATAGACTTTAGGAATGCTAGTTTAGAAACTTTGACTCTCAACTTAGAGACATCAACATCAGTCATCATCTCACCTTATTAACATTAACATCAACATCCTCTCATTCATAACCTTAGCATCATCATCATCATTAGAAACACAAGATTAGGAGCTTTAACTCTCAACCTAAAGACAATTACACATTCTCATGCTCATCATTCATTATTTTATCATTACTCTAGACTCTACACACACACCCATGTTCATCATGCATGCTTTTCTAGAATACAATAGATATAAGGTTTTTAACTAAATGCTTTTCATGAAAATAGTTTAAAACACATGAGGGTTTTTATGACGATCATCATCAATGCATGAAATATATATGTATATGCATACAACAATGCCAATTACTCTCTACATCGTATTAACTAATTCATACTTCAATTTGTTACCCTATCATCATCACATTAGGACATCCATACCTACATCATAGGGGCACATAGGAGGACATTCCCATATTTTCAGAGTAGCCTTACATACCTGGAAATTTGATATTACAATCAAAATTTGATGAATAATCGTTTCTTGGAGAAAATCCTCAACCTCGATAGTTCTTTTAGAATGGAAGAACTTGGAAAGACATTATTGAAGAACTTCTTTTTGATTCTTGACTTCTTGACTCAAAATCTTTAGAGTTTCTTGATAAAGAATCCTAATCCATGGAAAGAAGAATCAAGGAATCCTTTCTTGGGATTCTTGATTTTGCTTTCTTGAAACCCTAGGTTAGGATTTAAGATTCTATTAGGGATTTCATGAATAGATAGAGAAATTAGCTTAAAGCTTATGAAGAATAACTTACCTTGAAGAAGAATCTTGAAAGTTAATCCTAACTTGATGACTTTCTTGATGATTCTTGAGCGTTTTATGTTTAGGAGTGAAAGAGAGGGTTTTGACTTATGAAACTGACGTATTATGCGTTTTGGGACCTTAAATAGACCCCCAAAGGCTTTAGGGTAAAAGTAACTTCAAAATAAAATAAAGAAACGTCGCTTAGCTTATCCAGAAAGGGTTCGCGATAGGTCCGCGTCGTGAAGCCGTCGCGGACCTTCAGACAGCTCTGCAGATCTTCAGTACAATGGGCATAACTCTCTACTCCGAACTCCGTTTAACGCGAAATAAGATGCGTTGGAAAGTCAATTCAAAGCTCTTTAATTTGATATATAACGAGTCACCTAACTCATTATAGTTTAGGAGATATGGTCATTTGAAGTTGACCCTTCCATCAACTCATACGAAAACTTAGTTGCTAGAAAATTTTTGGACTTGACTTGATGTAAAAGATCATTTATAACTCTAAATCACATCTAATATAGTTTAAATACTTAGGAATTGATCCTATCATATGAAGAGTTGCTCAATCTTAGTGAAAAAAAATTGGGGTGTTACACCGTGTGACTTACTATGTGAAAAGTTTTCTAAGTATAAAATTATCGTCTCGTAACTTTGTCGTGCAAAATTTGTTTTAAGTATCGTGACACAGTCGATGTCATGGCCCGTGTAGTTGTCCGTGTGATTATACTCAGTTTCGTGAAATTATCCTTCGGCAGAGCTTAAGTGTTGGTTCACGACCGCTGTTCACGGTCCGTGAGACGTTACACAGACCGTGTAGCGAGCCGTGTGACCCAGACGGACCAAATTTAGGTCCATTTCATTAAGGGCATTTATGCAATTTCGGTTTATTTTAAATATGAAATATGACCTTTTACCTATTCTAAACCCTTAATTCTGCTGAAAACCACTCCCTTCTTCACTCTTTCCCCTAAATCACTCTACCCCTCTCAAGATCACTTCCCTACTCCTCCCAATTCTCCATTCTCAAGGATTCAAGCTAGGGTTCCAATTAGAGTCAATTCAAGCCTAATTTCTACACGTGCAATCAAGGTATGTGGGATTGATTCTTGGTCCCTTTCAACCAAGAAGACCCAAAATTCCTTCCAATCTATTTCATGCATTTCTAGTCATTTTAAATATAAAATTTCACTATTTGATTTTATTAAATCTAACTAGTGTATGGGTTGTATTTTATAGATTAATTTAGTTCATTTTGAATACTATTATGATGATTTACATTGAGTTATAAAATTATGAACATGCATGCCCCCTTTAAAATTGATTTATGCATGGGCGTCTATTACTATGATTTAGATGTTGATTTAAATTATGAATTTCTTCAATTTCATATTATGGTGTTGATTTTAACTTCAATATATATTACCAATGCTATCCTCACATCATGTATTGCATTACATTCATGAGCATTCATATATGGAAATTATGAAGTGGATTAAACCCAAGCATGCTTTATAAAATAATTATGATATGATTTTTGTAAGGCATTGCTTATGACAAAAAGGTGATCACCGGTATATCTATGATTAGGCATTTTGTGAATTATAGGTGCTTGCACCATTATGTATATGTGTAGACAAGCTATTCCTTGCATGAGCATTATGATTATGATCTTATGATTCAGCATTTGAGCCTAAATGTGCATTGAACGTTTTGAAATGGATGTTGTCTCTTTTGAAAGCGCGTATATATGTAAGTATTCATGTGGGATGTTGTTGACTTAGCACAAATGGATTGGGGGCATCAGAGATATCCCAAGGTCCCTCTCCCTTTCTTTGACTATATGCCAACATAGGGACGTTTATATGTATATGATTATGAAAACCCTTCTGAAAAAGTGATTCCCGTAAGGAAGGTGGCATCCACCGAAATGGTGTGTTTCGTAAGGTGTGATGTAGATTAACTTTGGAAAGTAATCTTCTCCCAACCGATGGGAGGTATCAATCAGTTTAATCCATGTAATAGCTCGCATGGGTTTGATTTGTCGATTATAGTACATCCCAAGTATATATGAGCATTATTTCATTCCATGCATCATCATTTCATGGCATCTTGTATATAAATTCCATTGGATATACAATTTTTCTATATTATGTGCCTTTGCCATCTAACATTGAAATGCAGATTTGGTAAGTCGTATGCATAACATGCCCGTATACTTAGTACATTCAAACGCACTAACACATACTCTATGCCTATATGATTTTACCATGTAGGGGCTGAGCACTTTGACTAGCAACAAGAGAATGAATAGCCTAATCTCAAGGTTATGGTGGTGAGTCCTGTGTAACTCTCAAGCCTAATCTTAACTAGTGGCATTGTTGGATATTGTGTAACTCTTTTGAGATCCTTTCATCTTGACTAATGCTTTGTCTATGTATTGTGCGAATGATTTATGAGAAATCTCCTTTGACTATCGTTTATATGTATATATATATATATATATATATATATATATATATATATATATATATATATATATATATATATATATATATATATATATATATGTATGTATGTATGTTTAGATGCTATCCTTAAACTAATGATGTGGATATTGATATTTGAGGCTTGTTTGGGGGCTCTGGGGTCCCTATTCGCCATGTCACATCTAGACCATAACCCAGGGTCGTGACCAAAGATGGTGTTAGAGCCAAACATGCCGTGTTGAGTAGAGTCCTATTCATGGGTGTGAAGTACACTATACCTATGAGTGGGAGGCTACAAAGACGTTTTAGGAACTACCCACTTCTTCATGCCTTATGTCGTGCTATGACTAGTATATGTAGTTTCCTTGTCTAACAATGTCATTGATCCAATTAAGAAGATGTCTCGTTGAAGACCCCATCTACAAAAACCGGCTCTGGCTGACGAGGATCAAACTCCCCGTGAGCCTATGAAGGAGCCTATCTCAAACGGTGAATTCTGCACCGCTTTTGCCATGCTTGCTCACATGGTGACTTCTTAGGTAAGGCAGGCCAACCTGCTGTGGGATCCTACACCTGCTTCTAGGGTGATGGATTTCACTCGGATGAACCCTCCGGAATTCTATGGATCGAAGGCTGACGAGGATGCTCAGGAGTTCATTGATAAACTTAACAAGGTATTGAACATTATGGGTGTCACCTCTAAGGAGAAAGCTGAACTGACTGCTTATTAGCTGAAGGACATGGCTCAAGTGTGGTATACCCAATAGTCCTTGGTGAGGGTTTGTGGCGGCGATGTCAATTGGGAAGAGTTCAAATTTGCTTTCCTTGATCTCTTCTTTCCACTAGAGCTTAGGGAAGCGAAAATGACTGAGTTTATCAACCTTAAGCAGGGGAGTATGAGTGTGAGGGATTATGCCCTCCAGTTCAAAACCTTTCCAAATATGCTCCATCCTTGGTGGCCGACTGCCGTGCCAAGATGCACAAATTTGTTTTGGGTATCTCTGATTTGCCCGTGAAGAAATGTCGTACTGCTATGCTTATTCAGGAAATGTATATTGCCCGACTCATGGTGTATGTTGAACAAATCGAATGGGAGAAACTCAAATAGAAAAGGGTTCACCATCCCAAGAGAGCCCGTTTTGATTGTAGATTCTCTAGTTCTCGAAATGTTAGTTTTGGTCGCTTCCAACAGGGCCAAGGTTCGGGTGCTCAAGTCGCCAATGCTCGAGTACCTCCTCCCAGGGCACCGATGGGTGATGGTCAAGGGCATCCTCTATGTGGCAAGTGTGGGAGGCCCCACACGGGTGCTTGCTAGAAGGATTTGGGACTTTGCTTAGGATGTGGAAGTAAGGATCATAAGGTTGTCGATTGCCCTAAGAATGCCCGTAGGGGCCAAGGTCAGTGGCCTAGGACGGGCAGGGTCAACAATGAGCTCCCAGGGTGTTGTAAGGAACAACAGGTTCTATGCACTCCATGCCCCCTAGGATGTCGAGGAGGCTCCGGACGTCATGACCGGTATGTTAAAAGTCTTTGCTTTTGATGCTTATGTTTTGCTTGATCCGGGTGCAAATTTGTATTTTGTGACTCCTTTGTTGGCTGTTAATTTTGGTTTGAGCCCCCAGATTTTGTGGGATCCTTTCTTGGTTTATACTGCCGTGGGTGAATCTGTCATTACACGTAGAGTCTATCATGGTTACCCTATTTCTGTATTGCACAAAATCTTTCCGTGCGATCTTGTTGAACTTAAGATGTTTGATTTTGATGTGATTCTAGGGATAGATTGGCTGCATGCATTATATGTTTCTATAGATTGTAGAACCCACAAAGTCAAGTTCCAACCTCCCGGTGATCCCGTCCTTGAATAGAAGGGTCGTGATTCCTCTATCAAAGGTCGGTTTATTTCCTACCTCAAGGCGCAAAGAATGATTTCTAACGGGTGCATTTATAATATTGTGAAGGCCAAGGATATGCAGTCCGAAGTGCCTAATCTTGAGTCGGTCCCTGTGGCGGATGAGTTTTTGAATGTGTTTCTTGAAGACTTACCGGGAATCCCTCCAGAGAGAGATGTGGACTTTGGCATAGATCTTTTTCCAGATACTCAGCTTATTTCCATTTCCCCTTCTCGCATGGCGCCGCAAGAGTTGAAAGAATTAAAAGAGCATTTAAAGGATCTATTAGAGAAGGGTTTCATTCAGCCTAGTATATCGCCGTGGGGTGCTCCCGTGTTGTTTTTAAGAAAGAAGGATGGGTCTCTTCGGATGTGTATTAACTACCGACAGCTGAATAAGGTGACTGTTAAGAATAAGTATCCTTTGCCCAGGATTGATGAATTGTTTGATCAGCTTCAAAGCGCTACTCATTTCTCAAAGATTGATCTTCATTCCAGGTATCATCTGTTGAAGGTTAGGGAATATGATATTGCCAAAACAGCTTTTCAGACTAGATATGGGCATTTTGAATTTGTGGTGATATCATTTGGCCTAACCAATGCTCCGACCGTATTCATTGATCTAATGAAACAGGTGTTCAAGCCATTCCTTGATAGTTTCATGGTGGTCTTCATTGATGGTATTCTCATTTACTCCCGGAGTGAGCATGAGCACGAGCACGAGAACCACTTAAGAATGGTTCTCCAAACTCCGAGGGAAAAGAAATTGTACGCCAAGTTTAGCAAGTGTGAATTTTGGTTGGGCGAAGTAGCTTTCCTTGGTCATGTGGTTTCTGGTGACGGTTTCAAGGTGGACCCGAAGAAAATCAAAGTCGTGAAGAATTGGCCTAGACCGTTGACTCCTTTGGATATTCGTAGTTTCCTTGGGTTGGCTGGGTATTACAGAAGGTTTGTGGAAGGGTTCTCATCTATTGCATCTCCATTGACCAAGTTAACCCAAAAGCAGGCTAAGTTTGTATAGTCAGATGAGTGCGAGAAGAGTTTTCAAACTTTGAAGGATTGGCTTACATCAACTCCCGTATTGACTTTACCAAATGGTTTAGAGGATTTGTGGTGTATTGTGATGCCTTGCAGATTGGGTTGGGTTATGTTCTTATGCAAAATGGTAAGGTAATAGCATACGCCTCAAGACAGTTAAAGGTGCATGAACGTAACTACCCAACTCATTACCTCGAATTGGCGGCGGTCGTCTTTGCTTTAATGATTTGGAGACTTGTATGGGGTTCATGTTGATGTGTTCGCTGATCACAAGAGTTTGCAATATGTTTTCACCCAGAGAGATCTCAACTTGAGGCAAAAGAGGTGGTTGGAAATCCTAAAGGATTATGACATGAGTGTCCTATATCATCCCGGTAAGGCCAATGTTGTGGCTGATACTCTTAGCAGGTTGTCGATGGGGAGCCTGACACATGTTGGGGAAGAAAAGAAGTTGGCTAGGAATGTTCACCGGTTGGCTAGATTGGGTGGCAGGTTGGCTGATTTAAGCAATGGTGGTGTTCATGTTCAAAGTATGGCAGAGTCCTCCATAGTGGGTGATGTTAAGGCTAAGCAAAATTTAGACCCCTCATTGCTTGAATTGAAGAATTTGGTTGCTGAAAAGAAGATTGAGGTGTTCTCCCAAGGGGGAGATGGTGTACTTCGGTACCAAGATCGCCTTTGTGTCCCAGATGTGGATGACCTCAGAAGGGTGATTATGAGTGAGGCTCACAACTCTCCTTATTCTATTCACCCAGGGTCTACCAAAATGTATCAGGATTTGAAAGAAGTGTATTAGTGGCATGGCATGAAGAAAGATATTGCTAGGTTCGTGTTTGAATGCCCGAGTTGTCAGCAGGTCAAAGTAGAGAACCAAAGCCCTGGTGGTTTGGCCCAAGACATTGAAATTCCCACGTGGAAAAGGGAAGATGTGAACATGGATTTTGTAGTTGGGTTGCCTCGGACCCGAAGGCAATTTGATTCCATTTGGGTTATTGTGGATTGGATGACGAAATAGACTCATTTTCTACCGGTTAAGACTACCCTTAGTGCCGAGGATTACGCAAGGTTGTATATCCAAGAGTTGGTGAGGTTGCATAATGTACCTAGGTCCATTATATCGGATAGAGGTACCCAGTTTACCTCCCAATTTTGGAGGTCTTTTCAGAAGAAATTGGGAACTAAGATTAAGTTGAGCACTTATTTTCACCCTTAAACTGATGGCCAAGCGGAGAGTACTATTCAAACCTTGGAGGATATGTTGAGGGATTGTGCGTTGGAGTTTAAAGGAAATTAGGATGACCATCTTTCACTCATTGAGTTTGCTTATATAGCTACCACGCTAGCATTGGTATGACGCCGTTTAAAGCCTTGTATGGGAGAAGGTGTAGGTCACCGGTGAGATGGCTCTAGTTGGCTCGGATTTAGTATTGGATGCCACGGAGAAGGTGAAGGTGATTAGGGAGAGATTGAAAGTGCCCAAAGTTGTCAAAAGTCCCATTTGGATGTTAAGAGGAGGGATCTTGAATTTTGGTTGGTGATTGGGTATACGTGAAGGTTTCGCCTATGAAGGGTGTGATGCGTTTTGGGAAAGTAGGCAAGCTAAGCCCCCGATATGTTGGCCCTTATGAGATTGTTAAGCGAATTGGAGGTGTGGCTTAGAAGTTGGAGTTGCCTCCGGATTTGAGTTCCATTCATCCGGTCTTCCATGTGTCTATGTTGAGGAAGCTAATTGGTGATCCTAGCACCATTGTGCCCTTGGAAGGAATTGATGTTGAGAAAAATTTATCCTATGAGGAGGTGCCAGTAAAAAACTTGGATAGGCAAGTAAAGCAGCTTCGGAACAAGGATGTAGCTTCGGTGAAGGTGTTGTGGAGGAATCAACAAGTGAAGAGTGCTACTTGGAAAGCGGAGCTGGACATGGTGAAATGATACCCTCATCTTTTCCAATCTACTCAAGCTTAAGGTACTGGGAATCTTCCTTGTCTAATGGTGCCATTTCTTTCCTTCTTGAGTCTCATGACATAACATGCATACATGTGCACTAAAAGGTTTTTATAATTGTTTTGAGTGATTTGAGTACAATCTTGATATAAGCTTAAAGGCCTTGAGCTATAGTTTTGCATAATGCTTTTGGTACAAATTTTTGTAATGAATTATGCATTGTTTCTTGTGTTGGATGTTTCTTGCCCTAAATCAAGCCTTTCAAGCTTTTTTTTTGCACATTCATAGACGAATGTTCCCAAAGGCGAGATGATGTAAGGACCCATATTTTTTTAGTGGCATTTCCCAAATGGCCTGAAATTTTCCTAGTGAACTGCCAGGCATCACTCTACGGAGGAGCCTGCACGGCCCGTGGGAGGCCACACTCCGTGTGGCCTCCCGTGGAAGTGACATTTAGGTTAGTTCACAGTTGGGATAAGGAGAAAATTGGCCAAGTGAAAGCACATGGGCGTTCACACGGTCCGTGTGGCCTTCCGCATGACTTACTATGTGGAAATGTTTCTATGTATAAAATTACCGTCTCGTAACTTTGTCATGCAAAATTTGTTTCAAGTATCATGACACGGTTGGTGTCACGGCCCGTGTGGAAACATATGGACCGTGTAGCCGTCCATGTGACACTACTCAGTTTCGTGAAATTATCCTTCAGCAAATCTTATGTGTTGGTTCACGACCGCTGTTCACGGCCCGTGTGACACTACACGGATCATATAGCAAGCCGTGTGACCTAGACGGACGAAATTCAGGTCCATTTCATTAAGGGCATTTGTGCAATTTTCGTTTGTTTTAAACGTGAAATATGACCTTTTACCTATTCTAAACCTTAATTCAGCTTAAAATCCCTCCCCTCTTCACTCATTCCCCTATATCACTCAACCCCTTCAAGATCACTTCCCTACTCCTCCCAATTCTCCATTCTCAAGGATTCAAGCTAGGGTTCCAATTAGAGTCAATTCAAGCCTAATTACTGCTCCTCCAATCAAGGTATGCAGGATTGATTCTTGGTCCCTTTCACCAAGAAGACCCAAAATTCCTTTCAATCTATTTCATGAATTTCTAGTCACTTTAAATATGAAATTTCACTATTAGATTTTATTAAATCTAATTAGTGTATGAGCTGTATTTTACCTATTAATTCAATTCATTTTGAATACTATTATGATGATTTACATGAGTTATGAAATTATGAACATGCATGTCCCCTTTAAAATTGATATATGCATGGGTGACTATTACTATAAGTTAGATGTTGATTTAAATTATGGATTTATTAAAGTTCATATTATGGTGTTGATTTTAACTTGAATGTATGTTACCCATGCTATCCTCACATCATGTATTTCATTACATTCATGAGCATTGATATATGGAAATTATGAAGTGGGTTAAACCCAATTATGTTTTATGAAATGATTATGGTATGATTTTGGTAAGGCATTGGTTATGACAAAAAGGTAATCATCGGTATGTCTATGATTATGACTCTTTGAGCATCATGGGTGCTTGCACCATTATGTATATGTGTAGATGAGCTATTCCTTGGATGAGCATTATGATTATGATCTTATGATTCGGCATTTGGGCATAAATGTGCATTGAATGTTTTGAAATGGATATTGACTCTTTTGAAAGCACGTATATATCTAAGTATTCATGTGGGATGTTTTTGACTTAGCACCGATGGATTGGGGGCGTTAGGGATACCCCCAAGGTCTCTCTCCCTTTCTTTGAACTATGTGCTAACATAGGGACATTTATACGTATATGATTATGAAAACTCTTCCGAAAAAGTGATTCCCGTAAAGAAGGTGACCATCCACCGAAATGGTGTGTTCCGTAAGGTGTGATATAAATTACCTTTGGCAACTAATCTTCTCCCTATTGGTGGGAGGTACCAATCGGTTTAATCCATGTTATAGATCGCATGGGTTTAATTTGTCGATTATAGTCCATCCCCAGTACATATGAGCATTATTGCATTCCATGCATCATAATTTCATTGCATCTTGTATATAAACTCCATTGTATATACAATTCTTCTATATTATGTGCCTTTGCCAAATAATATTGAAATGAAGGTTTGGTAAGTCATATGCATTGCATGCCCGCATACTTAGTACATTCAAATGCACTAACGTATACTCTATGCCTACATGATTTTACCATGTAGGGGCCGAGCACTTTGACTACCAACAGGATAACGAATAGCCTAATCTCAAGGTTACGATGGTGAGTCCTGTCTTCCGGGAATGAGCTAATTACTTTCTCTTTATGTCCTTCTTATCGTTCTTACCAATTGAGGGTGAGCCCGGGATATTTCCTGGCCCCCGTTCTTAACTTGAGGCATTGTTGGATATTGTGTAACTCTTCTGAGATTCTTTCGTCTTAACTAATGCTTTGTCTATGTATTGTGTGAATGATTTATGAGAAATCTTCTTTAACTACCATTTACATATATATATATATATATACATATATATATGTATGTGTGTTTAGATGCTACCCTTAAACCAATGATGTGGATATTTATATCTGAGGCTTGTTTGGGAGCTGTCGAGCCCCTATTCGCTGTGTCATATCTAGACCCTTACCTCGGGTCATGACATTTCCATCCTCTCAAAGACTAAACCTGACCTTTTTACACCTAAATGAAGCCCTAAATGTGTCAGCTCAACGTGTTTACGCTAAAAAATCCTCTCCAACTTAGAGCAAGGTTTCAAGGGAGAACAAGGCTAGGGTTTGAAGGTAATCATTTGAATTTCCCCAAGCTAGTTCAAGATTCAAAACTTCCAGGTATATAAGGCTAACTAGAAGATGGAACTTTTTCTTCCATGTGCACCCTAACCCGAATTGATGGAGTTGTGAGTGAATTGAGTCTCCCATGAATTTTGCTAGAAGTTTTCTCTAAAATCCTAATGTCACTACTAGAAATATGGCCTATGGTAACAATGTTTTTGCAACGGTTCCAAAACCGTTGCCATAAACTATGTATAACAATGGTTTAAACCGTTGCAATAGACTCTTGGTCCTAATATAACACTTATTAAAACGTTCCATTAATCTGAAACCATTTCGACAAAACACTTTCTGCAACAGATTTGTAAACCGTTGCAAGCCTAAGAAAAGTAGTGCACCCGCGAATTATTTTCCCAAATATTTTATTTTCCCTCCATTTATATATATAATACAGCGACTTAATTTCATTTTGGAGCTTTTCACTATAACTCAAAATTGGAGATTTCTCTCTGCAGCTGAGAAGGGTTTATTGGGGCTTTTCTCTGTAAGTTCTCTCTGAAAAAGTTTTGCATGTGACGGAAATTCTTATGAACTTTTCTTTAATTTAGCTTTGGGGAAGTTCTTGTGGTTTTGACGGAAATAGTTTTGCATGAGGGGAAGTTCTTGTGATTTTAGGCTTTGGGGTTTTAAGCTTTTCTCTGGTGAGGAATTTTGGGTCTTTCTCTGTATTTTCTCTCTGAAAAGAGTGCTGAATATCAAAGCAGAATATTCACATTATTTTCTTTATAATGCAGTCAGAAGCATCTTGTGATTGCAGGCTTTGGAGGATTTTCTCTGTAACTCTAAATTGGAGGTTTTCTCTCTACAACTCCAAATGAAAAGGGTCTAATTTTGGGGATTTTCTCTGTAATTTCACTCTGAAAAAGTTTTGCATGTGACGGAAAGTTCCTGTGAACTTTTTTTTTTTTAGCTTTGGGGAAGTTCTTGTGGTTCTTGTGGTTTTGACGAAAAGAGTTTTGCATGAGGGGAAGTTCTTGTAATTTTAGGCTTTGGGGATTTAGGCTTTTCTCTGGTAAGAAATTTTGGGCGTTTCTCTGTATTTTCTCTCTAAAAATAGTGCATCTTCTGAATATCAAAGCTGAATATTCACATTATTTTCTTTATAATACAGTTTCTCTGTGCTCATCGATCTGTAGTTCTTATGATTCTATCTGGTAAAAGTGACGGGTCTTACATCTTAAACAAGCTAATTGATTTTGGGGTTTTGTTGCATCTTTATCTTCAAGTATGATGTTGTATATACTTAAGTTCCTTTATCTTTAGATTCTTATCAATTCATGTGAAGAATTTGTAAAAGAGCTTTCTCTCATTAAGATTTTTAATTCCATTGAAGGGTTGCTAGAATACACTACTGGGTTTCTATTAAATAGATGTTATTTTATCCTATTTTATGTCTTTGATTTGATATATCCTCTGATTTAGTGAAGATTATTGTGAAAATTATGGGTTAGGGTTTTTTCTTTTGAAGCTAAATATTCACATTATTTTTAGTAATGAAAATTTCTATTTTTAGGCTTACTATTTAGAAGCTAATTTAGATATTAGGTACTCTGATCTATTGTAGTGCCCAGGGCTACCTCTTCACAACTTTCGACTTACTATTGTGTTTCAATTGAATATTACAACATATAATTCAGTTTTGAACTTGTAATATCTGATATCAAGTAAACATATGATATGATTTGACCAACTCAATTAGTCACTCTTTGCCTCGACAACTCTTCACAAATTAGACAAACGAATAGCTATATTGTTAGTATTATTTTGTCAAGTTTAATTCCTGTATCCTTTGTCTTTTGTTGAAGAAATAATCCAGCTATATAGGAAGTCCAAATGTGCTGTCTCTATGCACTTTAAAGCCTGTAAAATAGCCATTGCCTCTACTTATGTAGTACAGGATAACTCTTCAATCTCCTTAGCTTGTGCCTGTAGTACATCCCGTTTTGTATCTCTTATGCAGAAAACCCAAGAACTGCTCCATGGGTTTCCTTCAGATGCTCCAGCAGTGTTAACTTTAACCCATCCTGTGTCAGGTAGTTTCCAAATGACCTTGGTTACCTGGACTTTGGGATTGTAGTTGTATAGATCCTCAACTGTTATACTCCAATTGAAAGGAACATATCTTCAATTCCTCCTCCTTCATGTTATGAATAAAGGCAGTGTGCACATGATCTGATATGTCAATATGTTAGTGGGCATCTTCTCTCCATGTTTAAAGGTGTTTCTCCATTTCCTTAATTCCCTTACTATTAGGAGGATTGGGTTGACATTTTTGAATCTTAACATGTGTTGTACAAGTTTTTTTGTTCTAGTGATAGAACAATAATGAAACCACTGCTACAAGTCTTTTTGTATTTATACCTCTCTAGTGATAAAAACAATATTGTCTATTTTACTTTATTGATTATTACTTTACCTTGGATTATATTTAATTATAATTAGTTTCTTCTACTACTTTATGTATGTTATATTTCTTAGCTTAAATGTCATATATTAGTTTTTTTTTTTTACTTTTTACTAGTCATCACTGATCAGTTTGACCTTCTCTCCTAACAACTATAACTTGTGAAAATGGTTGTACTGTACCATAGTGGTACTTTGCATTGTTATGAGATTCTTTAGCCTAAATTAGCTTATAGAGAACACAAATATCCTTTCTTATTAATTATACTCCTAAACATGAAATGTTATCAACTTGATGGTTTGGTTTACATATGCAAAAAAATTTCTACTTTAAGAGTTTTGTAGTATGTTGGATGGTATAATTTTAAGACATAGTTGAAATTACTGTGATTTTGCTATTTAAATATTAATATATATTTTACTTGTGTCACATAGGATATCCAATGGATATTAGTGATAAAAGTTGGATGACTCTTCGAAGATCCACCGATGAGTATGGACGTGGAGTGAATGCTTTTCTTGATAAAGCATTTGAACGAGCTTGCCACGGAAATGAAATTTTATGTCCTTGTAAAAAATGCTTTAATCGCTATTGGCATTATCGAAGTGTAGTGGAGAATCACTTGATTGCTTTTGGGTTTCGTGGTAGATACACTAACTGGATTTTCCATGGCGAAGGATTTTCCTCAAATACTAAGCCATATCCCAGGAATGATGATGAAAGATCGAACATGAATGATGATATTGATGGTCTACTTTGTGATACCTTTAGAAATATCGAAGATCACGAAAGACATTAAGGAGTAATATAGGGACCATCTGAAGATGCAAAGAGATTTTTTAAATTAGTTGAGGAAGGAAAAGAAGAGTTGTATCCGGAGTATAAGACCTTTTCTAAGCTGAGTTTCACCATTCGATTGTTCTTGTTTAAATGCATTCACGGGTTGAGTAATGTCACCTTTTTAGACTTATTAGACTTGTTAAAAGAGGCATTTCCATTTGCTCATATACCCGAGTCTTTCAACAAGGCAAATAAGGTGATAAATGACTTGGGTCTTCATTATGAAAAAATTCATGCTTGCCCTAATGATTATATGCTATTTTGGAAAGATAATGCAAATATAGATAATTTCTTTGTGTGTGGGTCTTCTAGATGGAAGAATGTTCGTGATCAATTAACCAATGAGAACACTTAAATTCCAGCAAAGATTATAAGGTACTTCCCTTTAAAGCCCAGGCTTCAAAGGATATTCATGTGTTCTGAAACATCTGTAGCTATGAGATGGCATATGTCACACCCCGGGAGGGTACCCTTAGCGTGGCCGGCACTCGGAGACTATTGCTAGTCCCCAAGAGAACTACCTAGTCTCATCACATCATTCAATCACATACTTCTAATGATCAGCGGAAAATATATTCAAGTAATGGACACAATTCATCTAAAGTTCTCAATATAATATAGATAAAATAACGAAGGCTAGTAGAAGGAACTAGCCCACAATCTCAACATCAATACTCGACACCTGTCTATGAAGCCTCTACCACTAAATCATGTGGTGCCAATGACAGACCTATGGCTACTCAAAGCAAAATAAGAAGATAGTCCAATCCTAACTCTAAAGCATGATGAAATAAAATAATGGTTCCTCCGGAGTAGGGGAGGCTCATTAATCAGCTTCAAATTTCTGACCTTCAACGAAGCGCCTGTTGATGATCTCTAGTACTTGCCTCTGCATCATAAAATGATCCAGTCCAAAGTGGACGTCAGTACTTGGAATGTACTGGTATGTAAAATGGCTGAATGAAACGGAAACCAGTAGAAAATATGAAAAGTAACATCAAGTCAAAATAAACATCAAAATCACATTAACCGCCAGCTTGCCCATCTATGAAAGAGTACAGAGTGAACAAGTGACACACCATTATCTCAGACTCATCAAAAGTCTCAACTCATCATATGAACCATCTCTGAGGAGTTCACCCCCCTCTCATCACATCTCATCTAGACTCTGAGTAAGGTATGAATTTTCCCGGGAGTTTCTCTTAACCGACAACACTCACTTATGAGCCAGTGAATGTACAACAATCACCCTGATGTTGCCACAGTGGTCCCAAACTTGCTAGGTAAGGAACACTGGATCCCATATCATTATACCCGACATGGAATCAAACTGAACAGATCCTCTATTGCTTTCAGGGACGGTTAAAACCTCGAGGGAAACCATATGTATGTATGTGATGGTTTAAGCCTCTCCTATGTTTGGCGACGTAGTTGATGAGTTCGAGTGGGACTCACTCCTGCTCATTTCAGTGCTCAATACTCCTCCCGACTCACTGCTCATAAAATCAACCTTATCCAGTCTCATAGGGATTCACTCCCCGTCAACGACTGCCAGTCTCATAGGGACCCACTCCCCGTCCACGACTGATATTTCACCTGGACCTTGGCCCTTTTCATCAATTACCTCATAGGGACTTCCACCCTATCATCAACATCTCATAGGGATTTTAACCCTATCATCAACACCTCCTCAATGACTCAAGATTATATAACCGTCATAAGGAAACAAGTGAATAAACACATTGGTAGAGTTCATTTATAGAGACTCTTACAACAATCAAGATTTCATCAACTCATCATCACAGTCAACAATCCCAATGCCAGGCTCTAGACTCAAGCCTCAAGTTCATTATGCATGCTCTTCAAAGTCATGTAGGGGTATGCATATCTTCATAAAAAATATTCGATTTAAGAAAACAATTAATATGATGATCATCAACATAGAAAACATGTAATTGCAAATAAAATTATCAAGAAAATCCATCAAGAAATCATGCATGTAGATTGTTCAATCATCAATTCACTATGACCTCTATGGGGCACATGAGAGAAAAATCCCATGTTTTAGTTTAGCCTTACATACCTGTGATGCAACTGTTCAACCGGGTGACGTCGAGGATCTCTTCTCATATTTCTCACCCCAAGCCTTTCTCTTCTCTCCTCAAGCCCTAGCCTTGTTAGATTTTGGAATAGGACTTAGAATAGGTTTTGTTAGACTCTTTTCGTGTAGAAATGACCTTACTAGCCGTGTATTAGTGTTTAGGAGGGGTTAGGGATTGACCGGAATGCCCCTCGAAATAAGTTACAAATTTCCAGTTCAGAATATACACGGTCCGTGACGCGGACCTATCGCAAACTGTGTATTTTTGGAAAAGTGTTTTTAAACGTGTTTTCTCCATCCCATCGAAAATCTGGAAAAATATATAAGTGTCCCTCCGCGGCAAGTGCGCGTCGCGCCTTTGTCACGGACAATCACTGTTTTGTGACTTAAATCAAAAATTTATCTTTCGATCGGGTCGTTCTAAAATTCGACCCGGACCATTTTCCCGCTCCATTTTTCATGCTGATCACGAATCCGGTCTCGGATTTGCCATACGAGTCCCGAAAGATGCATTATGCGCGTACCCTCACTCTAGGGGCATTTTGGTAATTTTACCGGGCATCACATCATCTTCCCCTTGGGATCATTCATCCTCGAATGAGGAGTGGAGGTGGTGATTAAGGCACGAATAGACTTAAGACTCATTCCCACACTTAATTCAATAAATCAATCCTCGACTCAATGATAGTAAGTCAGGTAAAAGAATAGAACACTTAGCTTAGTGAGGAGTAAGGATTTTTACCTTCAGTGCTTTCACCATCAGTTGGCACGGACAGGTGCGGATACTTTGCCTTCATCTCCTCCTCAGCTTCCCATATGGCCTCTTCAACGAATTGATTCCTCCACAGGACTTTGACTGAGGCTATTTCTTTGTTCCTTAGTTTACGAATCTGACGATCAAGAATTTGAACCGGAACCTCTTCGTAAGATAGGTTATCCTTCACCCCAATGCTATCAGCAGGGATCACCAAGGCCGAATTTCCAAAGCATTTCTTTAGCATAGACACATGGAACACTGGGTGTACCCCATCTAGCCGGGAGGCAACTCTAACTCGTAGGCCACCTTCCCAATTCTCCTTACAATTCGATAGGGCCCAACATAACGGGGACTCAACTTTCCCTTCTTTCCGAACCTTAGGACACCCTTCATAGGTGACACTTTCAAGTACACCCAATCGTCCACTTCGAACTCTAAGTCTCTCCTTCTCACGTCGGTGTAAGATATTTGGCGACTTTGGGCAGTTTTTAACCTCTCTCTAATGACCTTGACCTTTTCCATCGACTGGTGAACGAGATCAGGTCCAATGAGCTCCGCTTCTCCAACCTCAAACCACCCAATAGGCGATCTACACCTCCTTCCGTACAAGGCTTCATAAGGAGCCATTTGAATGCTTACGTGATAACTATTGTTATATGCAAATTCAGCCAGTGGCAAATGGTCATCCCGATTCCCTTTGAAGTCAAGGACACAAGCTCTTAACATATCCTCCTGTGTTTGAATTGTACGCTCCGCCTGACCATCCGTCTGTGGATGGAAAGCCGTACTCAGGTTCACCTTCGTACCCAAGCTTTTCTGAAATGATCTCCAGAACTAGGAGGTAAATTGAGCTCCTCTATCCGAGATGATGGACACGGGAACTCCATGTAACCTCACAATCTCCCGGATGTACAACTTGGCATACTCTTCCGCAGTGTTCGTTGTCTTGACTGCCAGGAAGTGAGCTGATTTAGTCATTCTGTCCACTATCACCCATATCGAATCATGTTGCTTTCGAGACCTTGGCAGACCAGTGATAAAGTCCATATTAATCATCTCCCATTTCCACTCCGGAATTTCAAAGTTCTGAGCCAATCCACATGGCCTTTGATGTTCAACCTTCACTTGTTGGCAATTTGGGCACTTCGAAACGAACTCCGTGATGTCCCTCTTCATTCCATTCCACCAATAGACCTCCCTTAAGTCATGGTAAATTTTGGTGGAGCCAGGATGAATGGAATATCTAGTGTTATGAGCTTCTGCCATGATTCTGTCTCGCATGCCATCAACATCTGGGACACACAATCGACTTTGATATCTTAACACTCCATCTCCCCTTTTGGAGAAGACCATCACCCTCTGATTTTGGACATCCTCCTTCAATTGGAGTAGGACAGGGTCTTGGTCATGTTTTTCCTTCACCTCCACCACTAACGAGGATGCAGATCTGTCCTGGACATTAACTCCTCCTTCATTGTTCTCCTCGAGTCGGACTCCTAATCGAGCCAACCGGTGCACGTCCTTGGCTAACTCCCTCTTTCCTTCCTCCACGTGGGTCGTGCTACCCATGGATAACCTGCTAAGAGCATCAGCCACAACGTTAGCTTTACCTGGGTGGTAGTGAATGCTCATGTCATAATCCTTGAGCAATTCTAACCATCTCTTCTGTCGCAAGTTGAGTTCTTTTTGGCTAAAAACATACTGCAAGCTCTTGTGGTCAGTAAACACATCCATATGCACTCCGTACAAGTAGTGCCGCCAAATTTTAAGTGCAAACACTACTGCTGCCAATTCGAGGTCATAGGTTGGGTAGTTCCTCTCGTGAACCTTGAGTTGCCTGGAAGCATAAGCTATTACTTTCCCCTCTTGCATTAATACACATCCCAATCCAACCATCGAGGCATCACAATAAATTACAATGTCTTTGGTCCCGTCGGGTAGAGTTAGGACTAGTGCAATAGTTAACCTTGTTTTCAATTCCTGGAAACTCTTTTCACATTTTTCGGACCACTGGAACTTGACTCTCTTCTGAGTCAATTTGGTCAATGGCGCGGATAGGGAAGAAAATCCCTCCACAAACCTGCGGTTGTAGCCTGCCAGCCCCAAGAAACTTTTGATATCAGTTGGAGTGGTCGGTCGGGGCCAGTTCTTAACCGCCTCAATCTTTTGGGCATCCACTCGAATACCGTCCGGAAACAACGTGGCCTAGGAAGGCCGCTGACTCACGCCAGAATTCATATTTGGAGAACTTTGCATACAACTCATGGTCCTTAAGAGTTTGGAGGACCACTCTGAGGTGCTTAGCATGCTCCTCCTCACTCCTTGGATACACCAGGATGTCGCCGATGAACACAATCACAAACAAATCAAGATATGGCTTGAACACTCTATTCATCAGGTCCATAAAGGCAGCAGGTGCATTCGTCAGTCCGAAGGACATGACCAAGAACTCAAAATGGCCATATCTAGTCCTAAAGGCTGTCTTTGGAACGTCACACTTCCCTCACCTTCAGCTGATGGTAGCCAGATCTAAGATCTATCTTAGAGAAGCAAGAGGCGCCCTGAAGTTGGTCAAACAAATCATCTATCCTTGGGAGGGATATTTGTTCTTTATTGTGACCTTGTTCAGTTGCCTATAATTGATACACATTCTGAGAGACCCATCTTTCTTCCGCACGAATAAAACAAGGGCACCCCATGGTGAAATACTTGGCCTAATGAAGCCCTTTTCCAGCAAATCTTTTAATTGCTCTTTCAATTCTTTTAACTCAGCGGGTTCCATTCTGTAAAGTGGGATCGAAATAGGTTGGGATCTGGAAGAACATCAATCCCAAAGTCAATCTCCCTATCGGGAGGGACTCCGGGCAGATCATCAGGAAAGACTTCTGGAAACTCGTTGACAACCGAAACTGACTCAAGAGTTGGGAACTCAACATCATTAGATTTCACTCTCACCAAGTGATAAATAAAGCCTTTGGAAATTAACTTCCGGGCTTTAAGATATGAGATAAACCTTCCCCTAGGTGTCATTGAGTCACCCTTCCACTCTAGAACTGGTTCATTTGGAAATTGGAACTTAACCGTTCGGGATCTATAATCCACAGAGGCATAACAGGCATGAAGCCAATCCATGCCGAGGATCAAATCAAAGTCAACCATCTTTAGCTCGATCAAATCACCAATGGTGTCCCTCTGATGAATGGACACTACACAAGCTCTATAGACTCTTTCAGCTCGAATAGACTCACCCATCGGAGTAGAAACATCAAAGGGTTCAAGAAGACTCTCTGGGGTTTTATCAAATTTACTGGCCACATACGGAGTTACAAATGACAAGGTAGCACCAGGATCCATCAAAACATAACAATCAAAAGTAAAGACTCGGATCATACCCGTCACGACGTCTGGAGAATTTTCCTGATCTTGGCGGCTTCCCATAGCATATAAGCGGTTTGTGGCCCCGCCTGTACTAGACGTAGTAGCCCTTAGGTTCCCTATAACCAGTGGGGCCGATGCAGCAGACTGGGCCTAGCCAGCCCGTTTTGGACAATCCTTCTTGTAGTGGCCTACTTGGCCACACCTGAAGCATGCGTCACTCCTATCGCGGCATCTCCCCTAATGCGCCTTTCCACAGTTGTCACATGGTGGCCTACTCTGAGAACCTTGAGCCACACTAGCTTGGGACTGGGGTCCATGGTTCCCTGTATTCCGGAACCTTTGATCATACGTGCCTTTAGGCACAGGTGCGCTAGCAGCTGAGGGTGCTTGAAATCGATTCCCATTACCTATCCTTCCACCCTCGTGGCTGGACGTATTAGCCCTCTTGCGCTTGAACTCTTCCCTGTCCTATTGTCTTTCTTCGTCAGCTTGCTGCATGAATGTCATCAGTCGCCCGATGTCCATGTCACTCACAAGCATAGCTCCTCTTCCATCTCTCTTGGGTCCTCTGTTCAACCCATCTACATACATTTCCATCCTTTCCCTCATGTTAGCAACCATCTGGAGCATAGCGGGATAGTAGTGTGAATTTCAACCCATACTCCTGCACGGTCATGGAGCCCTGCTTCAGATTCAGGAACTCCCTCACTGTAGCCTCTCTTTTCTCCCTTGGGAAAAAGCGTCCCAAGAAAGCCTCCTCAAACACCGCCGAAGTCACATATGAGGCATCATCCCCTCGGCCCTTCTTCCATTGTTCGAACCACAGCCTGGCCACCCCTTTGAGTTGGTAACCCTATCAGCATCAGCCACGTGCATCACTTGGAACACCTTCTCAAGTTCTTCTACATAGTTCTCGGGGTCTTCAGTAGATGCCGACCCAATGAACTCAGGCGGGTTCATCCTCAGAAACTCTCAGACTCTAGAGGTGCCATGAGAGTCTGTCCCACCTGCACCTTGCCTCACAGCAGGTGCTGCGATAGCCTGCGCCAAAGTTGGGATGGCTTGGCGTAGCTCAGCATTCGAGATCTCATCTTGAGGGGGTTTCCCAACAGGGACAGCTGGATCCACGGGCCCCTCGGGTACCTGAGGCTCAGGTGGGTTAACAGCTTGCCTGCCAGGACGTCCCCTTCCTCTGATAGCTCTTCTGGGAGGCATGTTATCGATTCTGCACGTGTAGCGCACGAATTAGAAGATAGTTTTCATAGAGTTCAACTCTATCACACAATTTGGAACAAGAAAGAAGTGTAACCATTCCTAATGTCCCATAACCTCCTGCTTATCAAGTGTGGTCGACAACACACCCATAAACAAGACTCTACTAGACACGGCTTCATAGACTCCCTAGGCTCTGATACCAAGTTCGTCACGCCCCGGGAGGGTGGCGTGGCCGGCACTTGGAGACTATTGCTAGTCCCAAGCGAACCACCTAGTCTCATCACATCATTCAATCACATACTTCTAATGATCAGCGGAAATTATATACAAGTAATGGACACAATTCATCTAAAGTTCTCAATATAATATAGATAAAATAACGAAGGCTAGTAGAAGGAACTAGCCCACAATCTCAACATCAATACTCGACACCGGTCTATGAAGCCACTATCACTAAATCATATGGTGCCAATGACATACCCATGGCTACCCAAAGCAAAATAAGAAGATAGTCCAATCCTAACTCTAAAACATGATGAAATAAAATAATGGTTCCTCCGGAGCAGGGGAGGCTCACCAATCAGCTTCGAATTTCTAACCTTCAACGAAGCGCCTGTTGATGATCTCTAGTACCTGCCTCTGCATCATAAAACGATGCAGTCCAAAGTGGATGTCAGTACTTGGAATGTACTGGTATGTAAAATGGCTGAATGAAACGGAAACTGGTAGAAAATATAGAAAGTAACATCAAGTCAAAATAAACATCAAAATCACATTAACTGCCAGCTTGCCCATCTATGAAAGAGTACAGAGTGGACAAGTGACACACCATTATCTCACACTCATCAAAAGTCTCAACTCATCGCATGAACCATCTCTGAGAAGTTCACCCCCCCTCTCATCACATCTCATCTAGACTCAGAGTAAGGCACGAATTTTCCAGAGAGTTTCTCTTTTCCGACAACACTCACTTATGAGCCAGTGAATGTACAAAAATCACCCTGATGTTGCCATAGTGGTCCCAAACTTGCCAGGTAAGGAACACTGGATCCCATATCAATATACCCGGCATGGAATCAAACTGAACAGATCCTCTATTGCTTTCAGGGACTGTTAGAACCTCGAGGGAAACCATATGTATATATGTGATGGTTTAAGCCTCTCCTACGTTTGGCGACATAGTTAATGAGTTTGAGTGGGACTCACTCCTACTCATTTCGGTGCTCAATACTCCTCCCCGACTCAGTGCTCATAAAATCAACCTCAACTAGTCTCATAGGGATTCACTCCCTGTCAACGATTGCCAGTCTCATAGGGACCCACTCCCCGTCCACGACTGATATTTCACCAGGACCTTGGCCCTTTTCATCAATTACCTCATAGGGACTTCCACCCTATCATCAACATCTCATAGGGATTTTAACCCTATCATCAACACCTCCTCAATGACTCAAGATTATATAACCGTCATTAGGAAACAAGTGAATAAACACATTGGTAGAGTTCATTTATAGAGACTCTTACAACAATCAAGATTTCATCAACTCATCATCACAGTCAACAATCCCAATGCCAGACTCTAGACTCAAGTCTCAATTTCATTATGCATGCTCTTCAAAATAGTCATGTAGGGTTATGCATGTCTTCATGAAAAATATTCGATTTAAGAAAACAATTAATATGATGATCATCAACATAGAAAACATGTAATTGCAAATAAAATTATCAAGAAAATCCATCAAGAAATCATGCATGTAGATTGTTCAATCATCAATTCACTATGACCTCTATGGGGCACATGAGAGAACAATTCCATGTTTTAGTTTTGCCTTACATACCTGTGATGCAACTGTTCAACCGGGTGACGTCGAGGATCTCTTCTCGTATTTCTCACCCCAAGCCTTTCTCTCCTCTCCTCAAGCCCTAGCCTTGTTAGATTTTGGAATAGGACTTAGAATAGGTTTTGTTAGACTCTTTTCGTATAGAAACGACCTTACTAGCCGTGTATTAGTTTTTAGGAGTGGTTATGGATTGACTAGAATGCCCCTCGAAATAAGTTAGAAATTTCCAGTTCAGAATATACACGGTCTGCGACGTGGACCTATCACAAACTGTGTATTTTTGGAAAAGTGTTTTTGAATGAGTTTTCTCCATCTCGTCGAAAATCTGAAAAGATATATAAGTGTCCCTCCGCGGCAGGTGCGCGTCGCGCCTCTGTCACGGACAGTCACTGTTTTGTGACTTGGATAAAAAATTTATCTTTCGATCGGGTCGTCCTAAAATTCAACCCGGACCATTTTCCCACTCTATTTTTCATGCTGATCACGAATTCGGTCTGAGATTTGCCATACGAGCCCCGAAAGATGCGTTACGCACGTACCGTCACTCTAGGAGCATTTTGGTAATTTTACCGGGCGTCACAGCATACTACTGAACGACTTAAAGATGGGAATCTAAGACATCTTGCTGATGGAGTAGCTTGGAAGCATTTTGATTCCTTGAACCCAGACTTCTCTAAAGATCCTTATAATGTTAGATTGGGTCTTTCAAGTGATGGTTTCAATCCATTTCGAACTATGAGCATTTCTCATAGCACATGGCCAGTGATGTTAATCAATTATAATTTATCACCATGGATTTGCATGAAACCAGAATATATAATATTGTCAATTATCATCCAAGGTCCATCATCTCCAGGAAAGGATATAGATGTGTACCTTCAACCACTAGTTGCAAAGTTGAATGAACTATGGGAAGTGGGAGTAAAAGCATATGATGTTGTAACTAATCAAACATTTTCACTACGTGCAGCTTTATTATGGAGAATTAGTGATTGTCCTACACTAGCAATGCTTTCTGGATGGAGCACCAAGGGGAGATGGGCATGCCCTACATGTAATAATGGTACTTGCTCTCGATACCCTAAACATAGTCGTAAGATGTGTTATATGGGTCATCGAGCATTTTTGCCTCCAGATCATTCATTTCGAAGAGATAAGAAATCATTTGATGGTAAAGAGGATCATACAACCGCACCAACTCCATTGTCTGGTATAGATATTCTTGAAGAGCTATCTGAATTTAATAATGTCTTTGGAAAGGGTCAAAATAAAAGATCTCGCAAGAATGATGGTCCCTGGAAGAAAAGATGCATATTTTTTGAATTGCCATATTGGAAACATAACAAACTAAGGCATAATCTTGATATGATGCATATAGAAAAGAATGTGTGTGATAGTTTACTTGGGACTTTATTGGATATATTTGGGAAGTCCAAAGATCATATAAATTCTCGCTATGACTTGAAAGAGATGGGTATACGCAAGGAGCTTCAACCAAAAGAGGATAATGATGCTGGAAAAGTTCATTTGGCTAAAGCTTGTTTCTCAATAAAACCAGAGGAGAAAAGATTGTTTTGCACTGTTTTAAAAAATGCCAAATTACCAAAAGGGTTTGCCTCAAATATATCGGATTGTGTACAAGTGGAAGAGATGAAAGTATCAGGATATAAGAGCCATGATGCTTATGTCATAGTGGAGTATTTGCTCCAGATTGTAGTTAGAAAAGTGTTACCTAAGGAAGTATCAATGAGCTTGATTAGGTTGGGAAATTTTTATAGAGCTATACGTAGTAAGGTTATAAGAAGAAGTGATCTTGATAAATTGCAGGCTAAAATCACAGGATAGTATGTGTTCTTGAAAAGATATTTCCTCCAAGTTTCTTTGATATAATGATACATTTGTCTATTCATTTGGTAAATGAAATTAAGCTTGGAGGTCCCGTTTATTTACGTTGGATGTATTCTTTTGAGAGAAACATGTGCAAGTACAAGGGGTTAGTTCGTAATCGATCGAATTCAGAAGGATGTGTAGTAGAGGGTGTTAAGGCTGATGATTGTTTGACTTTTTGTTTGAGGTACCTACCTGTTTGGGTGAAGAAAAGATTCAGTAGATACCAAATGGATGATGACGAGGACATTCAAATAGAGGGAGGTGATATTTCACATATGTTTCCTAAGATAGTCCATCCAATTGGAAGTGGGAGAAAAAGGAGAGGCAAGACTTTTGAGATGGATATTGATTTGGTCTGAAGCCCATCGATATGCTTTATTCAATACTGGAGATAAGCAAGTAGAGGCATCTATCAAGTATGAGAAAATAATATCTAATATTTTAAGTTTTCTTTGATTTTTTACATTCATGTGTCTTTAATTTTATTTATAATTACCTAAAAGTTTTTACATACATGTTTACAGGGAACATAAGAATTTAATTGATAATACTGCTAGAGGAAATGCATGGGCAAAAGCACAAATTCACAGTCGAGAATTTGCCAATTGATTGCAAGAGAAAGTTAAACATACTAAAGTGCCAGACAATTTGAGACGGTTGGCCAGAGGGCCTAATAAAATAGCCAAAAAGACATACTGGGTACTTCATCAATGGATATCGATTTCATACAATGAAACAAGATGCTCCATACAAGACTCAATAGTGGAGTGACTTTGTCAGCAACAACAGATAGTTTTGCTAGTGCAAGGGACCAAAATCCCATTGATGGAATGGTTACCTACTATGGAGTTATTCAGGATATCATTGAGGTTGATTATTATGGTTACTTTAGTGTTGTGCTATTTAGATGTGATTGGTTTCAAAACGAACTTGATGAATATGGGTTGAGTCGAGTGTACTTCAATAAATTATGTTGCACAAATGATCCATTTGTACTAGCATCTCAAGTACATTAAATTTTTTAGGTGGAAGATCTGATTGAGAAAGAGGTTTATTATGCAATAAAAAATGATCATGTTGATTTGTATGATTTGGAGGAAGAGGACTATTCGAATATTGAACAAGCATTTTGGAGGGAGCCTAATGATGATATTGGTTCATCAAATACGTTTCTAGATGGTGATGTTAGATGGTTGAGAGAAGATCTACCTGTTGATATCGTTGATATTCCCTCTTTCGCAGAATGTTCAAATGATATATCTACAGAAACGTCGGAAGAGGAGGATGACCTTGATGATACCAATTGGGATTGGATGGAGGCGGATGATTGATGAAGAATATTTTGAGCTTGTTCAAATTTATTCTATTCATAGTTTTCTATAGTGAGTAATAACTGTCCTTCTCAAAGAATTCTTTCCTTATAGGTCTATTTTTTGCTTATATAATATGCTGTGTAAGTGAAGTTCTTTAGTTTTTTACACTTGTGTTGGTTAACTACTTGCTAAGCTTTTCTTTCTTATACTTATTTTCAGTATTCCATATTTTCTTGCGATTCCTACGAGGATCCTTTCACTACACTACAGAGCCACAAAGTATCAGGTTCTTTCTAACTCTATCTTTCTCTTCTTTATTGTTATTTTTATCTAATTTAGTAATATTTTTAACTTTTCCACTTTTAAATTTATACAGATTTTGATAGTCATGAGTCCAAGAGGGCCTTCAAAAAGCAAAAAAATTACAAAGAAAAAGGCATATGCTAAACCTAGAACTTTATCGTCCTTAGTAAAACAAAGACGATCATGTTCAACAACACAAGAAACTCTAAACGTTGTGCGGTTAGAGAAAAAGAATCTGCTGAAGTTAATTGAGAAAGAACTTCCAATGGAGGAACAACAGCGAGAAGCACCATAGGCTGTAGCAAATGAAAAATGTGTAGAAGAACAACCTGTAGAAGAGCAACCAACTGAAGAGGAGCAAGTGCAAATGGATTCTACAAGTACTCTTCAACAAAATGAACAATCTGATGAACAAGGTAAGTACAGCTTAGGAACTTATTAAAATCAGTTATGACTTCTAATTAATTGGGTTATTTTATAGCTTCAGACCCTTCTATTAAACAATTACGAGAGGTACAACAAAAATGAGTGTTGTACATGGGAGACTTGAGCGTAAATTGATCCTGTTGAATGATATGAATCAACCTGTTGGTCCAACTAAGGATGTTGTTATAGAGTTAAGTAGCTTTCTTGGTACATTTGCAAGGAATGCGACCCTTTGTCCTCTCGACATATTAAATTGGAGGTATATGGACACAAAAGATGATTTATGGAGATATACTAAGGTTTGAAGTTACTAACATTAATTACTTGTTCAAATTGTTTTTACATATTTTACTAACCTAATAAAATTATATGTAGGAGAAGTATGATATCCCTGATGCTGCGAAAGAATGGGCTTTAGCAGTAATTGGATCTGCTTGGAGAAAGCATAAATATAATTTGAAGATGTTATATTACAAACCAGGTGCAGGAAAAAGGCCTCCTTATGTTCCAGAATGTCAATTGAAGGAACTCTTTAAATATTGGGACTCAGATAAACACAAGGTAATTTAAGGTTTGAATCTCGGTCTCTATTCTGTATTGCAAAATGCCTATTGGAATTTGCTTTGTCTTTTTTCTATTGTTATATCCATGTTGCTGCCAGTTTGTTTTTATTCTTTTCTTTGTTTTACACTCTTATGCTCTCCTCTCTATTGCAAACCTGCCAACCAAATAGATAGGAGTCCTGACAACTTCTTTTGTTTTTTTCCTCTTCGTTTAACGAACAAGCACGTCATTTAAGGTGAAGGTTTATATGTTAGTCATGTATTGAAATGATGTATTTCTATTGATTTATTTATTTGCAGAAAATAGCTGAAACCAATAAGAAGAATAGAAAAAAGTGGAAAGAATCTACACACATCTGGCAAAATAAGCTTTGCTTTAGTCCACAATGATTTGGTGTGTTTTCTGCTTCTTTATCAAATATTAATTTATTATTTTTAAATAGATATTTGATACTATTTTTTATGTGACAAGGAGAAAAAAAGGAAAGTATTGTATCACTTAAAGAGTTTTTTGTTGTCACAAGAACAAGACGCCCTGGACGTTCATACAAAGACTCGAATGAAGACATCATTAGTAAAATCGTAAGAATATTATCTTTTTGTAGTCTCTTTTTAAATTTTTTTATTCCTTCTTAACGTACGTTTACTTCAATTTTTTTTACTGAATTTCTTTATTAGGCTGCAATGGATGAATTTGAAAAATAACAAAGTATCGATGGTAGTGAGTCTGGTGGTGCATTTTCTTCTGTCATGGGACAAAAACATCCAGGACGTATCCGATTACACAGACGGAGGGTTACAAAGAGTTCTTTGAAAAGAAAAACAGGCAATTCTGAACAGGTTTTAAGTATCACAAATGATGCAGTGCGACAAATGCAAGAAAAGATACAAAAAATGGAGGAAAAGATTTAGAAACAAAGGAGAACTATTCAGCAAGATGTTACTGCACATATAATTGCACAACATCAACGTGTAGGATTAATTAGTGCAGACATACTAACATCATTGTCCGTTCCTTCACCTAGAGAAGCTACTTCGGCACCACAAGCAAATCAGCAAATCACTCAGCTACCTCCAAGTAGCAGTAATCATGGTTAGTATATACTGATTCTCTTTCTCCTTCTCCTTCACCTCTTCTTCTCCTTCTTCTTCCGTACCTCTCCTTTCTCCTCTTCTTCTCCTTCTTCTTCCGTACCTCTCCTGTATATACCTGAACTGTAATGTATCCACACAAGTCTCATAAAATATGTGTAATTTCAGTATATGGATGTTGCATCATGTCTGTCTTGTTTGCTCTCATAAAACATGTGTCTTGTTTGCTTTCTGAATGCAGAAAAAAATCCAACCTTGTCTTCCTGCTTAAATATTTTACTCCTGTAATATTTTTTACCTGTTGAGTGCTGTACAGAAGAAAAGTTAATGATATTTGCTTAGGTGTTGTTCATATTGTATAAAAGTTGGTTCATTTTGCTGCGTTTATATAATCTTTTATTGTTTTCTTAGAGTTTTTTGGTGTTTACTGAGAAGGGTAAGTTTTATTTTTCGATTATCTCAATTGGGTGTTCTTTATATTGTAAAAGTTAGTTCATTTTGCTTTGTTTATATAATCTTTTATTGGGTTTCTGGAAGTTTTTTGCTCCGTACTGAAAAAGGGTAAATTTTATTTTTTGATTGTCTCAATTGTGTTATTAAGTTTGATTCTTTTTGCTACGTTTATATCATCTTTCATTGGATTTCTTGTTTATTCTTCTAATTTGTGATTGATGGTTTTGTTATATTGAGGAATTTGAGATTATTGTCTGCAATTATATATAGGGGGTGGGGGAATTCAATCATTTTGAGGATTTATTTAATAGTTTATATGATGTTAATTTGGGATTAATAATCTTTACTAGGATCCCTCTTCATTTCCTTGCAAATAAAGAATGAAATCTGTATTGGGTATATTGTTTGTTATGTATCACTTTCCTTTTCTTGTTACTTCCCGTTACTTCCTTTGCTTCAATTTTGTTACTTCCTTTGCTTCAATTTTGTTATAAAATCTGAATTTGAGATTCCTTTGCTTGTTTGTTCTGAAATCTGTATTGACTGCCTGGCCTGTTACTTCCTTTGCTTCAATTTTGTTATTGTTTGTTGTGCTATTATTGTAATCTCTAGTTTTTTTTTTCATCATGGCTTCCTCATTGCTTTATTCCCTCTTGTTACCTGCTTTGATACGCTTTAGTTAAACCGAGGATCTATTGAAACCAACCTCTCTACTAGAACAATGTAGGGATAAGGTTTGCGGAAACACCCTCTACCCAAACTCCAATTGTGGGATTACACATGGTACGCTGTTGTTGTTGTGATCATCCAGTAAGTTTCTGTATGCTCATGAACAGCGCATGAAAAAGGAAAAAAGAATTTTGGAAACGAAAAAGCTCACTTCTTTTTTTCTTGTTTCTACGTTGCGCTAAAATTGGGGTAGTTGTGGTTGTGTTCTGATTGTGTGGATTCATTATAAATTTACTAGTTTTACGCTAACTGTCAACTTACCGTCCTTTATATGAGCTTGGAACCAGCAATCTTAGCCGTTTGTTCTAGTTGTTGTGGTCCTGTGGATTAGAATAAATGGTAATCTATATTGTGGCTACCGTGTGTCTATTTACATCATTGAAGTGTGATGAGGTTACTGAAATAATCTGAGTTAGATGGCAATTGCAGATATCTTAATTAGAATCTTACAGTTGCTATTATGGCTTCTCTGTGTGTGAATATTATCCAAAGTTAATGATATTTGCTTTTGAGCCTTATTTCTGTCTCCTATATTCTACCTCTTATTTCTACATTCTACCTCTTATTATCAAAATACACCTACATTCTACCTCTTATTTCTGTTGGATAGTGTTTTGTTTTCTCTTTTCCAAAGTTAATGATATTTTTTTTTATCTTTTTTCATTTATATTAAATTCTTTCTGGAAATTTGCTAATTCATTTTTTGTTATCATTTGCAGGCAATGAAGGTGAACAAAGAGATGAAAACAATGAAGGTGTTGCTCCCTAGGGGGAATTTGAATTGATATTTTTAGAACTTAACAAGTATTAATTATGTAAAAGTCATTTGTTATTTTTGAACTTATAAAACTTGTGCTTGACCGCTTGAATGGTAAAATATATCATGTATTTTGCCTTATTGGATATTGCATGACCTTGAATATTAGATTGTATTTGATTAAAACTAGTTTCTTCTCGTAATTGAAATATATATCGAATGTATGTTAACTGACACATGATAGTGAAGAAAATTGTTCCAATAGTCCAATAAAACCGTTGCAATAACAAGAGAAAATTGTTACAATTGATGTATAAAATAACCGTTGCATAAGACATTCTAGGAACGATTTATGAAACGTCCCAATAAGGGTGAGAACCGTTGCTATACCTGAATGTGATAACCGTTGCAATAATAAAACAAGTGTTGTAGAAATTTTATAGGAACAGTTTAAAAAATCATTCCAATAGTTTGTAAGAACCGTTGCCATAGGTTGGAAGTGGAAACCGTTGCAATAGGAGCGTCCATTGCAACGGTTTTAGTAACGGTTAAATATTCCGTTGCTATAGATCTATGGTTACGCGACCTGTTGGGAGGGTTACTAAAACCATTGCAACAGATATATGGAAACGGATATTCTATCTACAACAACAGAAATGTAACCATTGCCATAGGCCATATTTCTAGTAGTGTGTATTTCTATATAATTTTGCATGAATTACAATTTTTATGAATTAAATACTTGAACTAGATGATTTTGCTTCTCTACATGAATCTTAGCATGAAGCCTTGTTACTTTTACATATTTCACTTAAATTGGTATGCATGAGTATAATTTGAGCCTTAAGAGTATATAGAATTCCTAAATGCTTTAACTCTACTTTTGTTTCCCGAATACTATGAGTTGGAATGATGCATGATAGAGAGTCTTGATGAGTCATTAACTAATCCTAAATGAATGTTCCTAATCAAAGAGTCGATAGTTGATATGATGAATTGAGTTGACAAATGTCCAATGAGGCTAGTTGATTGAGAGTGATTGTCTTATGATCATTGAGTCTTGGGAGGAGTATCAAGCACCGAATGAGTAAGAGTAAGTCCAACTCAAACTCAATGAAATATGTCACCAAGCGTAGGAGAGGATTGAAACCGTTGAGTTAGATGCCCCTCTTGATAGGTCCCTGAAACAATAAAGGACTTGATTGATTGGATCAATTATGGATCCATTCGTTCTTTACCCTAGCAAGTACTGAACGATTGTGGGAACATCAACGAGATTATTGTATGATCACTGGCTTATAAGTGGTTGTTGTTAGATAAGATAAACTTCAAATAGGTTCCATACTGATAGTACTCTGACTTGATTGGATCAGATTGATTTGGATTATATTGATTGGTCATTGTCTACTCTTTACTCTTGCTTTAGATAGACATTTGACATCTTGATTGAGCATTTTGAGTTATTGTTATTCTACCTATATCTGTTTCACTTAGCTATTTTATATACTCGTACATCCCACGTATTGACGTCCATTTGGGCCTGCATCTTTTCATGATGCGGAGATAGGTACCAAAGATCATCAACAAACGCTTCGTTGAAGATCTTTTTCTATTTCCAGCTGATTCGTGAGTCCTCCTCGAGCTTGGGGGGTGCATACTACTTTATCTAGCTTTAAAGTTAGACTTTTAGACTCTTTTTATTTTATTTTGAGGTAGCCATAGGTCTGTCATGGCACTATCTAGACAACTTAGATAGAGGCTTCATAGACTAGACTTGGGATTAATGACTTGGATATTATCTGACTAGTTTCTTTCATACTAGTCCTGTTGATTTGCTTTGATTATCTTTAATTGAGATTGTCCACCTTTATTTATCTTTAGTCTTTTGTTGATATGATAATTGTTAATTGAATGAATATGATGAGGCCAAGTAGTTTGATCGGATACTAGCAATAGTCTTTGGTGTCGTCCACGTCTTGGATACCCTACCGGGGTGTGACACTGAGGTGCAGATATCTCACTCTCTTTAAGGAGATTCAAGACCACTGAGGCATAATCTACACCAATCCAGCAATAATACTCTTGAATTGTCCCCTCCAGGATACAATAGCCTAACAATGTTGTGTGACTCAAACAACTCCAAATTAGTTGAAGAGTCCAAAGTTCCACCAAAAGAACACCTTCTTTCAAGATATAAATACTCTCTTTTTTATATAGGGAATATAGTTAAAGACTTAGAATATTTTTCCTTAGTCTCAACCCTCTCTTTCACTATTGCACATTTCACAAACTTCATTACATACTACAATATCTATCACACTTATCATTTTTCTTATATACTACTTCTTCTCACAAAAAAAAGAAGAAAGATCACCACTATTTATAGGTGATCAATTCTTCGTTGTATTGAATAAGAATAAAATGGATAATAATGTAGGTGAATGGATGGAGAAATTATGCCTTAGAGGTTACATAGGTTATAAGGCATAATGATGTAAAACATGGCTCAGTGGTCACATGAGTTGCAAGATTAATGGTCATATAAGTTACAAGAAATTAATGACCATAAGAGTTACAAGAACTAATGGTCCTATACGTTACAAGAACTAATAACCATTCTAGCATAATTTATACCCACTAACATATACACCTAATATTTTATTTTAATAATAAAATGCATATACACCAACATTCTCCCGCTCATTTTAATATTAAAATAAGAGAATTCACCAATTTATTTGAAGGTAGACTATTGTGCATAATGAAGGAGTGCTCTACATTAAACCTCCACTTAGTAAAACAGTAATCTTTACTCTAGAGTCAGTAGTGGTATCAGATTTGAACTATGACTACTTAAGGGAAATAAAGTACCACTGCTTACACACAATAATCAAGGTGTTGACATAAGCGATTTTAGCCAACACATTACGTCCTTGTGTTGTCCCAGTTTTCATGAGTTTCTTTTAGAATAAGCTCATTCTCATAGAAAGTGGCCTACTTTTACACTCACATAGGTGAAATTTGTTAAGGATGCTCCTATAATTTGACATCCCACTCATATACAGACTTTCATTAAGAGTTAATATACTCAACCTCCATAAATCATTATAAGATAAATGCACTCACATCATAGGGTCTGAACAAAATTTATATTAATGCATTTTACAACAAGCGATCATATGATTCATTTTTTCCATTGAACATGATCATAGGATCTCTAATTCCCGGATTGAGTTTCCTCATATATGACTCGGGATTTATAGGCATCAATTTCATCCCCCTCGATATACTTTAGACACTTATCTTGCTAAGGCCTTAGATTATGAATCTGCAAGAATTAACACAATTAATACTAATGGTATACCACTGATCAATAAAATCTCACAATATTGTGTTTCATCTTTATGAGTCTGAATTTATTGTTACAATAATGATTTCTTACTCAACCAATAATATTTGTACTATCATAATTGATCAAAAATGAGAAAATTTAATTTCTCAAATGAAGTGCTTGATATAAAAAAAAATTCAATTCACTTTTTTACTAATTGAAGCTAAAACATTTTTTACTTCAACCTCCATGGTAGAGTTAGTAAATGATAATTTACTTTTCTCATTCGCAACAAACACCGTAAAATAGCAATCAAACAACCGTCAAACAATAACCCAAAACCCACCTGAAGATCGCCCGAAACGCACCTCAAAATGACCTCCTCCACCAAACTGCCACAGCCATCAGAATACCCCCATTACCACCCATACAACACCCTTCCACCACTACACACCAGCTCCCGAAACCCGTGACACCACCATGCCAAAAAACCGACCAAACCTCCACCAGAACAGTACCAAAATTGTTCGCCGCACAAGCTCCGAGGAGGCAAAATCCAGTCGGCTCACCAGTGCACACCCATCCTTGTTACACCACAACAAAACTAGATCTGGGTCAGGTACCTTTCATTTTAGTTTCTCAGTTCATTAGATTTTTGTTAAATCGACATTATCACAGTTCACTAATTCATTTGGGCTTTGTTGTGAATTTTCGGTTGTGTATGTGATTGTTATTTTTGTTAAAATAGGTTTCATGCCTTTTTTGAAATGTTTTCAGCAATATTATTTTGTTTAGGTTTAGTTTGGATTATTTTGGTTATTTGTAAATGCATCTGGTAGTTCTTCTTTTAGTTATGTTTTTATTTTTCTTTAGTTATTCTTGATGTTTTCATTAACAATTTGGGGTAGTCATTGAGTTACTGCTAGAATTGTTATTAGTCCAACTTATTATTTCTATTGTTAATACTAATTTAGTTAAGTATTTATTTATATTCTTTTTGGACAATACATTTGTTATTACTAGATTTTATGTTGGTGTTTAAATAGTGCATATTACCTTATATTGTTATTGTTAGCCGCATCTAATTATGTCGTTATTATTTTACATTATTTATTATCAATTTTATATGAATTTATGTTTCAAAATTTGTTAAAATTGGCCATGAAAAATCTATTCATTGGATTTTGAGGCCTTCCCATTAAAAAAGATGGAAAAATTTGACCATTGTCAGGATTACTGATATATTTATGGAACATAACCTTGGATTATATATGTTCGACCATAGTCTATTATTTTTTGTTTAATGAATATCTCCTAGTTTGGTCCAACTCTTTTCATTTTCTTTTTTGAGAAATATCCTTATATCAATTGGAAGGTTTCAAAAGCAATAAACATAAAGGAGCATAACATTGTGTTTTGAGAAATGATTTGATGAGTTTTTATAGGTGAGTGAAACCGAAATAGGTAAAATATTATGGAGAAAATATCAACTCAAAATAAACATCAAATCGTCAAATGTCTATCTATGCAAGTATAAAGAGTAGACAAGTGACACATCAACAACTCAAACTCAATCATCTCAGTCTCGTCTCAAAGGAGCGCACCTCCTCTCATCCCCTCTCGTCTCATCTCATCTCAGAGGAGCTCACCTCCTCTCATCTCATCTCGACTCGGAGTACTCAAGGTAGGAAATTTATGGGAGTTTCTCTTATCCGACAACAATTACTTATCAGCCAGTAAATGTACAACATCCCGCTGGTGTTGCCACAAACGTTCTCTACTTTCCAGGTAGAGAACGAATCGAAGCCAAAATGGATAATCCAAAATGGAGACAAGAAACTCAACAAGTCCTGTATTGTTTTAGGGACATAAACTCAAGAGGAAAACCTCTTCTACGCTTGGCGACGTAATTCTAGGATGCTCCTCATTCACCCAACTCGGTGCTCGATACTCCTCTCATGACTCAATGCTCATAAGACTCCTCTTCTTAACCAAAATAATAAGGATTTTTTAACCCCATCAATGATCAGTATCTCATAGGGACTCTAACCCTATCATCAATCAACTCATAGGGACTTTGGCCCTCTCATCAAGGAACATCTCAATCAACTAGTCGATATTTAGAATAATCATTAGAAGTCAATCGGATAGATGGTAGAGTTCATTTATAGAGACTCATAAGACAATCAAACTCTATAAACTCATCATCATTTTCTCATCACAATCAACAACCTCAACTCAAGGCTCTAGACACAATTGTCAAGTTCATTATGCATGCTTTTCAAATTAGTCATGTAGGGTTATGCAAGTTCTCATAAAAATGTTTGATTCAAGAAAACAATTAGTATGATGATCATCAACATAGAAAACATGTAATTTCAAGTATAATTTTAAGAAAAAACCATCAAAAATTATGCATGTAAACTCTCCAAGTCATCAACTCATCTATGACCTCTATGCGGTACATGAGAGAACTATCCCATGTTTTTAGTTAAGCCTTACATACATGGGATGAAGCTATCAATCAAGCACGTCAAGGATTTCTTCTTGAATCTCTCAACTCAAGCTCTTCTCTTCTCTCCTCAAGCCCTAACCTTAGTAAAGTATTAGATTAGGACCTAGAATAGGGGTTTTAGACCCATTTTACATCAAAAGGACCTTGTTAGATCGTGTATAGAATTTAGGAGGGGTGGGGAATTGATCGGAATGCCCCTCATATAAATTTAAAAATTTTCAACTCGGAAAAGACCCAGTCCGCGACGCATAATGGTCGCGTACTGTGTATTTTCAAAATACATTTTCTTAACGAGTTTTCTTAATCTTGTCAGAAATTTTAAAAAGAATATAAGTGCTGGTCAGTGATGGGTGCACGACACGCTCCTGTAGCGTACTAATACTATTTTGTGTTTCAGATCAAAAATTTATCTTTTGATCGGGTCGCTCTAAAAATTGACCGAGAGCATTTTGTCACTCAACTTTTTGTGCTGATCACAAATTCAGCCTCGGATTTGCCATACGAGCATCGAAAGATGCGTTAAGCGCACGCCCTCTCTCTAGGGGTATTTTGATAATTTTATTGGGCGTTACAAAGGTAATGGTCAAGAGTAAGTATCCCCTTCTAAGGATAGATAACCAGTTTGACCATCTTTGGGGTGCCACTATTTTCTCCAAGATAAACCTGTGATCAGGCTATCACTAGCTGCAAGTGAACCTGATACGGTGAGTTAAAATTTTTGGTGATATCCTTTGGGATGACAAATGCATCTGCGGCCTTCATGGACTCGATGAACAGAGTATTCAGATAGTACCTTGACATGTTCATTATTGTGTTTATCAACAATATTTTGGTATATTCTAGAGATGAAGAGGAGCGTGCAGATCACCTCAGAATCGCTTTACAGACCCTAAAGGATAATGAGTTATATGCAAAATATTCAAAGTGCAAATTTTGGCTTAAGTCTGTGGCTTTTCTAGGTCATATTATCTCGAGCGATGGTATTCGAGTAAATACATAAAAGATTGAAGTGGTTAAGAATTATCCTGGACCAACCTCTCAAACTGACATAAGGTGCTTTTTGGGATTGGCAGGCTACTACTGCAGATTTGTTGAAGGATTTTCATCCCTATCATCGTCATTGACTAGGCTGACTTAGAAGAAGGTCAAGTTTCAATAGTCTGATTAATGTGAGAAGAGTTTCCAAGAGTAGAAAACAAGGTTGACTACTGCACCAGTTTTGACCCCACTTAACATAATAGAGGATCTCAAAATATATTGTGATGCATCCAGAGTAGAATTGGGTGGTGTGCTGATGCAGAGGGGAAAAGTGATAGCTTACGCTCCATGACATCTTAAGGTTCACAAGAGAATTATCCAACTCATGTTCTTGATTTGGTAGCTGTGGTATTTTCTCCCAAGATTTTGCACCACTATTTATATAGAGCATATGTTGATGGCTTCACAGACCATAAAAGTCTACAATATGTCTTTACCCAGAGAAAGCTTAATTTGAGGCAAAGGAGATGGCTTGAATTTCTCATGGATTATGACATGAGCATCTTTTACTACCCAGGTAAGGCTAACATAGTTGCTGATGCTCTTACAATGTTGTCTATGGAAAGCACCGCTCATGTGGAGGAAGAGAAGAAGGAGCTACCTAAAAAGGTTCACAGACTAACACGATTGGGAGTTCAACTGGATGAATGGGGTGAAGGTAGAGTACTTGTGCACAATTGGTCTACATCATCCCAAGTAGTTGAGGTGAAGGAGAAGCAAGACCAAGACCCTATCTTACTACAATTGAAGGTAGATGTGCATAAGCAGAAGGTGATGACTTTCACAAAAGGGGGAGATGGAGTATTGAGATACCAAGGCAGGTTATGCGTTCCTAATGTTGATGGTATACAAGAAAGAATCATGGAAGAAGCACACAACACTAAGTATTCAATCCATCTGGGATTAACTAAGATGTACCATAACTTGAGAGAAGTCTATTGTTGGAGCGGAATGAAGAGAGACATTGCCGAGTTTGTTTATAAGTGCTCGAATTGCCAACAAGTTAAGGTTGAGCATCAAAGGCCATGTGGAGTATCTCAAAACTTTGAAATTCTAAAATAGATGTGGGAGATGATCAACATGGACTCTGTCAAGAGCTTGTCGAGGTCCCGATGACAACATGATTCAGTTTTGGTGCTAGTTGATAGGATGACAAAATCTACATGCTCTTTTGGCGGTAAAAACGACTGGAATTATCGAAGATTATGCCTAACTCTACATAAAGGAGATTGTTAGATTACATGGAGTCCCCTTGTCTATCATCTCAGATAGAGAAGCTCATTCAACTACTCAGCTTCAAAAATATTTTAGAAAGACTTAGACTCGAAGGTGAACCTCAGCACTACCTTCTACCTATAGACTAATTGACAGGCAGAGCCTACTGTTTAAAACTTTGAGGATATGTTCAGAGCCTGTGTTGTTGCCTTCAAGGGTAACTAGGATGACCATCTATCTCTGATCTAGTTCGCATATAATAACAATTTCCATTCTATTCGACTATTCAGATGGCCCCATATGAGGCATTCTATGGAAGGATATGTAGATCGTCGATTGGTTGGTTCGAGGTGAGAAAGGCAGAATTGATTGGTCTAGACAATTTTCATCAGGCTATGGAGAAGGTGAAAATCGTACGAGAGAAGTTGAAGACAGCATAGAGTCGACAGAAATCCTACATAGATGTTAGAAGAAGAGACTTATAGTTTGAGGTTACTGATTAGGTATACATGAAAGTGTCACCTATGAAGGATGTGATGCACTTCGGGAAGAAAGGGAAGTTGAGTCCGAGGTACATTGGTGCTTATCAAAAGGAGAGTGGGCGATGTAGCTTATGAATTAGAACCACCATAGAAGCTAGCGGCCATCCATCTTGTCTTGCACATTTTTATGCTTAAAAAGTGTTTGGGAGACCCGCAGTTGGTAGCGACTATCAAGAGTATTGGAGTGAAGGACAGCGTGAGCTATGAAATTCAAATCCTTGATCATCAGGTTCACAAGCTACGAACCAAAGATTGCATCCGTCAAGGTGTTATGGAGAAATCAACTTAAAGAAAAGGCGACTTGAGAGGTAGAGGATACAATGGAGGAAGGTACTCACATTTGTTTCTACTTGTGGACGGTGAGGGAGTTAATAGTAATGATTCATTCCTATTCTTTGAGTCCACTTCTATTCTGAGTTTGAAATAGCGATAGAGTCCTAGAGTCTGATTGATGATTTGTTGACTGTTTATTTGCTTAATTGCTTTGCTTCTGGATTGCATGAGTAAGTTGAGGGTTGCTTGATTGTTAGAGTCCATAAGTGTTATTCGTTCCTTGAGTCCAACTATAGTCACTCTTCATTCGAGGATGAATGATCTCAAGGGAGAGATAATGTTACACATGGTAAAATTACCAAAATGCCTCTAGATGAAAGAGGCTTGCGTAATGCATCTTCCCCCACATTTTCGGAAAATCTAAGGCCGGAATCATAATTAGCATAAACAATTGTGTGGGAAAATAGTTTTGGTTGAATTTTAAAGAAATCAGATCAAAAGATAATTTTTCAGAGTGAAAAACACAATTGCAGGCAAGTTCATAACCAGACCGTGTCATGGACTTGCAATTTGTGCATCTCCACAACAAGTCCATGTCATGGGCTTGTCACGGACTTTCACTTAGTTGTGATTTCGATATTTTCTACGGGAATAGAAAATTGATCAAAAATATTTCAATGAAAATTGCACTAAAAGTGCCCAAGTCCATGATGCGGACTTGGTACGCCGTAGTGCAAAAAATTCAGTTCTTTTAGGGGCATTCCAGACTTTCCCCCACCCCTCTTAAACTCCAGGACCAATATAGGTCATTTTAAGTGTAAAGAGGGTTTTTAAACCCATTCCTAATTCCCTAGTATGTAAGGCTACCTAAAGTGTTGGATTGAATTCTTCCACACGCCTCTTTTGTCTATTTTAGTCAAGATGATGAAAGAGAATTGAGTAATGGAAACCCTATGATCTTAATTTTCAAGATTCTTGCAGTTACTTTGATCCCTCATAAGCATATATGAATGAATTATGCATTGCATCGCTGTTTATATGAAATTGGGATACTAGCCTTCTATTTGACAACATGAGTCTTAAATTGCATTATTCTGTAAGACCTTGCATTGTATATTGACTGAACCGAGAATCATCAGTCTGACTAGCTGAGTTGAGTATATTGTGTATGAGAAGTACATGTTCTTGTTTTCACGTATGCATGTGATGAGCCTCTAATATGCATTATGCGTTGAGCATGATTGGTATGAGATTAACTGACCATATAAGTTGGAGTCTTGCATGATGTGAATTAGCGTCTTGAGTTGCATTGCATGAATGATGATCCTATATTTTTTAGCTATTGCATAATCGATTTGAGTTGTTTGAGATGAGGTCAAAGAGATGAGTTTGAGATGGTTTGTATGAACACGTTTTAGTCTTGGACGGAGTACTGAGCACAGAGTTGGGTAAGATGATAACACCCCAGAACTATATTTCTCGTGTAGGATAGTCGTGCAGTTAACTCTAGCGGCTCATGTTCCAATTGATGGACATTCTCTTTGGATCCGAGAGGGGGAGAGGTTGACGCCCTTTACCTTGGAAAATTTAGGATGGGCGTGGCAACAATGTCGGCATCGTTGAGCATCACCAAACTCATAGTGGGAGAGTTATGTTAGTTAGAGAAACTTCCAAGCATCACTTGATTTAGCATATTATGTTTTAAACTAAGTTGCATAATGATTGAGTCTATTATTAAGTGGGATTTCAAAACCTTAAAATTTGCATTTCCCGTTGAGTTGAGTCATGAGCTAATGTGTTGAATTCTGAGATGAGTTGAGCTTTACTAGTTTACTTTGGCCTTTCTTACATACTAGTATATTCCATGTACTGATGCCCACTTGGCCTGCATCATTAATGATGCAGATAAAATTGATAGAGAACTTCAGCGGGCGCACTATCAAAGTTCAGTTTCCTTGTCCCTAAAGTTGGTGAGCCCTCCTTGCCTTTGGAGGAGCCGTTGTTTTTTTCACTGAGTATCCCTTTGTTCTTGAGTTGGGTATCCATGGCCTATCATGGTACCATCTATATTGATAGAAAGAGGCTTGATAGACATCTGAGTAGAGGATGCTCGATTATTATTGATTTTGAAACTTGATTTGGAACTTATATTTCATAAGAGTTTTATTATTCCATTTAAATGTCTTTCATTTGACTATTTTTCATCTACTGTCAAGTAAGATGCGATGATGAGGTCAGGTGGTTCTCTTGGGGAATCAATAATGGTTCTTCAAGTGTCTTCCACACCAAGAGTACCCTCTCGAGGCATGACAATTGATTTGATAGATTTTTTGCTAGTTTCTTTCTTACTAATCTTGTGATTGGATTTGCTAGCTACGACCTTTATCTATAATGATTTTATTATCACATTCCTATTGTGTTATTCTTTGATTGTTGATGTCTTCAGCTATTAGATTTGATCGAATGAATATGATGAGGCCAAATGGTTCGCTTGGAAATTAGAAATAGTCTCTGAGTGCCGGTCACACCAGGGTACTCTCTCGCGGTGTAACAATAGTAGACTACAAATTTAGCACATGGTAGAAGAAGCTATTAATTTTTGTTTTACGATCTTCCATGAAAAAACTCATCCATCCAACATTAACATATAGCCAAATGCGGATGTCCTACCATAGGGACATCCAACAAAATCTGAATAGAAATGTCCTACGATATCTAAATGATCCGACCTCCGATAAGTGAGCATGTAATTTTTTGTTTATTAATGATATCTCATAATCCATTTTACTGCTTTCAAATGATCCATTCTCGGGTTACTTAAATACCGGCCTAATATTCACACTATGTATGTTATATTTGGACCCATACAAACTTGTGCATAAATGTGTCACCCATAAAAAGGAGTCATGAGGTTTGAAAACAAGAGTAAGTTTATTCCTTGTTATATTGGTCTATTTATGATTTTTGACAGTGTTATATCAGTTTATTGATTATAAGATAGATTTATTGCCTAGCTTGTTTAGGATTTATCCGGTATAACATGTATCCATGTCGGAATGAGAATTACATTATCAAATGAAACTCGATATTACTGGACAAGTATTTTCAGTACGAAGAAAAGTCAGTTGCAATTCATGATTGGGATGTTTGAAGTGTGAGGACTAAGGAAATCATATTAGTAAAGATTTAACAGAAACATCATCCAACTAAGAAATAATTCAAAAAATCGAGAAGAACATTTATCTTAAATGTAGCCTCACTTTTTTAAAGATTTAGTTTCTACTTCTTCTTGACTTAGCCTAGGTTTTCTTTTTTGATTGCTTAGGAACGGGTGACGAGTAAATCAATATCAAACGTAATGATCCCTTCTAGTCGTTAGGGGAAAGACAATGGTCAAAAGAATTGAGCTAGAAAACTTTGGTGTAGTGATTTAAAATTTTAGACTAGATCAAATTTAGAAAAAAACAAAGTAAAAATGAGATTTAGAAAAGTTCAAAAAAGGACTGAGACTAATGTCTAAGTATAGATTGATTTTTTTAGTAGCTACGATATTAAGAAGTTCGTAGGACTTTTTAAAATTGAAAATGGATAATTAGAACTCTCAGTATCAAACTTGGCATAAAAGTGTTCTTTTAGAATGTCAAAGTTTGAGGGTGTACTACAAAATGAAGGTTGAGAGAAGATTTTCATGATTCTATCCCCTACAAGCTGCTATAGAGAAGGGTATCTCGTTAAAGGGGGTTAAGTCAAATATTAGTGCAACAACGTCTCAAAACTGACATTACTTGGCTAACGCATTTTGGAAAATTGCAGAAGTGACCTAGGTATTGTCACACCCCAAGCCTATACGCCGGACATGGCAGACACTCGAATACCATTTCTGGTACCAAGCGAACCACTTGGCCTAGCTAACTTACTTAGTGGAAGACACTAACTTCATAATAAATTAGAATGGACTCAATATTCATAAACTCAGAGATACAATAATAGTATATAAACCTTGACTCAAGGCTTTTCAAAAAAACATCAAGAAAATAACATGAACAATGTCTTTCTAGTCTATGAAGTTTATAAAATATTGATCTTAAACTAGGTACCGGGGTAGGCCCGTGGCTACCTCAACTGAAATAAATACAAAAGGAATAATGACTCTCGAGCTCCTCTGAATGCAAATAGGTCTCACCAACTTCTGATGGGAACTGCCTTAGTAAATATCTGCTATCATGAGTACTTGAATCTGCATCATAAAATAATGCAGCATCAAATGACATTAGTACAGAGAATGTACGATATGTTAGATGGCCAAAAAAGTGTAAGGATATGATACTCAACTTTAGAATTGAACTCTGAGAAAGCTTAATTGATAAAAATATGTCATTCCAGTAAAAATATGCTTTAACTGTGTTTAAAAGTGCAACTCATACTATAGAAGAAATACTTGTTTTAATGCATTAATGAGCAAAATTTAGTGTATGAAAATATATATTACTTAAAATGCACAACTCTGAAAAATAGTTCAACTCAACTAAATATGCAACATAATAAAAGAAAACACTTTAATAATGAAATAATACAACTAAGTGTATAAAATAAGAAGTTTTACTTAGAGAGTTTCTCTAGCCGACAAACCATCACTATGAGCCTCCAGATAATACGTCGTCTTGCCCACAGTGCCAAAGTCATCCCCAAATTGGTGCTCAATACTACTCCCAAAAGTATTAATTATATGTCATACTTAACAGAACATATTTGCTCAAAGTGTTACTTTTCTTCTCTTTGGGACTTAGCCCAACTTAGTATTCTCTTAACCTTTCTCAAAAATTTCTAAACTCATAGGTTTCATGATTCACTGTTCATAAAATACTTATGATAATATTTCTTTCTTGAGTTTAAAGAATGATTTGGAAATTCATAGATTTTCATAGTAACTTTAAGGTTTAACTAGTTTAGCAATTAAAAGTAGTATCTCAACTAAGATCTCAATACAGTAGAAAATTATAGTAAATATCATACTTTTTTTTTAAAAAAAATATAACCTATAATATTTACTCGTAATGAGGAAATCTTGTTCTCAACTAACATCTGGATATTTGAAGAAACTAGTAGATACATGACGGTAGGATAATATAATAGGATTTTTGTAAGCCTTATATACCTAGAAGAACTAGATTCCTCAAGAACTTTGAAGAACTCACTATCTTCTCTTAAAACCATAGTTTTTCTTCTCTTGAAAAGTTGTTCTAAGTCTAGAGAATGTTTTAGAGCGTAATGAAGTTGAAGAATAACATTTAAAGGTTTAATTAGGTGAAAAACTGTCAAGTGTAGGCTTAGAAAGGGTGAGAAAGGACGAAAATGCCCTTTCTTAAAAACATTGTGTAAGTCATCTATAGGAGTATCTACGGTCCTTGGAAGCTTATATGGACGGTATAATCCATTTGTAGAAACTGGGGTGGATTTTGTGGTCCCAAAACTCATTTTACGGGCCCAAACTACAACTCATTGAAGCTTTTATGACCCAAAATTGGGTCCGTAGAATACGAGACCCAAAAATGGACTTGCAGATGTCATTCCATGAACTTATAGAATGGGTTGTAGTTCAATCCACGCCTCGTAAGTCAGGGTCGCAGAATTAAGTCTGCTCTGTCAGTCTGTGGTAAAACGATTATAACTTTTTGCTTCAAACTCCAAATGAGGTAAAATTAGTGGAGTTGGAAAGAACATTCAAAAATATTTAATTTGATATATTATGGGTCATTTAATTCTCCGTGTGCTAAGTTAAGATCATTCAAAGTTGATCCGTGTATAATCTAATGCAAAAACTTAATCGATAGGAAAGCTTTGAACTTAACTAAGTATTAGATGTCTCTTATGAACCCAATAATCCACTTCTAATACCCTTCACATATATAGAAATGAGCCTTAAAATACAGGTATATGTAAAGTATCACTAGGTTCAATCTTATATACTTACGAAAAAAATTTGATTTTATGAATAGAGTTGTGGGGTGTTACAGGCATTTTTCATCTATTTTTCATCGTTCTCTTCAATAAGGGTAAGTTAGTTACTCCTCTAATTTGTCGTTTTATTCTTAATCTCTAAAATCTATGGTGGTTAATTTTAGGGGAGGATCTTTAACTTGAAATTAATAGTGAAAAAGCCCTAATTTGAGTAGAATGGTCATGAAATTAACGATGAGTTTGGATTTGAGTAGACATCGTATATCTTTATACCATCATTCATTGATTATTGTACTTATTACTCATTTTAGATCTAAAACAAGTAAGGATCCATACAAAGGGAAAAAACTCAACTTCCATAGAGTATGTAATGTTTGCATGTTAACTACTTTATTGTATTATTTGTGTAAGACATGTAGGGAAAATATAAGCGATGGACTTGAAATGACATCATGTTGATAATTTCTTGTTATAATCCAGTTTATTTTATTGTGGCCTCAAGTGTGATTGTTCATTGTGACATATCTAGTCAAATAATGTGTTTTATTTCTTCGCATCTTAAACCATATTTGAGAATAAATGGAATTTTTTTTAAGGATTTACCTTCTATGCTCCATATATACTATAAATCACAAATTAGAAAAAAAGTAAATTACTTTCCTTTTTCCCCTTTTGAATATGATTTGATAGATAAGATATGTTTTAAAATTTCTCCATCCATGTGTGTATATATATGAAGTCTTCACATATTTTTTTTAATCTAAACGTGTCTACATTTTGAATGTGGCACCTTTTCACTTTGATTCTGATTTTTTAAATACTAAATTAAATTATTTATGTTGAATTTTTAAATATATGAATCAAACCAAACTAATAAAATTCACATTTTTTTATCTCGAATTTTTTTGAGTTTCTTAGGTTTTCAAATTTTTTTTGGTATATGTTGACACCAAATTTTGGCTTAAATTTTTAAATATTCATACTTTTATATTGTTATTTTTTTAATAGTTTAAACTATTTTTTTTTAGCAATTTTAGATTAATATTTTAGAATTTTAATTAGTTTGGTTTAAATTTTAACGCAGTATTGATCTTGAGAAGGCCTATGACAAAGTCCCAAGGGATGTCCTATGGAGGTGTTTGGAGATGAAAGACGTTCCAATGGAATATATTAGAGTGATAAAGGACATGTACGATGGGGCCATAAATCGGGTAAGAACGGTGGGAGGAGACTCTGAATATTTTCCGGTTTAGATGGGACTTCATCAAGGGTCTGTGTTGAGCCCTTTTTTATTTGCTTTGGTGATGGATGAGCTGACGCGATCTATCCAGGAGGAAGTCCCGTAGTGTATGTTGTTTGCAGATGACATAGTACTGATTGATGAGACCCGGACCAGAGTTAATGATAGGTTGGAGGTTTGGAGACACGCTTTGGAGACTAAAGGATTCAAACTGAGCAGGACCAAAACTGAATACTTGGAGTGCAAATTTAGTGTTGCGAGAGATGAAGCAGACATTGATGTGAGACTGGCAGCTCACCTTATCCCCAAGAAGGAAAGCTTTAAGTATCTTGGGTCTATCATCCAGAGCAGTGGGGATATTGACGATGATGTCACTCATCGTATTGGGGCGGCTTGGACAAAGTGGAGGTTGGCCTCTGGAGTATTGTGTGATAAGAAGATACCACCTAAACTCAAAGGTAAGTTCTACAGAATGGTGGTTAGACCATCTTTGTTGTATGGGGTGGAGTGTTGGCCAATAAAAATGTACATGTTCAGAAGATGCAGGTCGCAGAAATGAGGATGTTAAGATGGATGTGTGGTCACACTAGGAGTGATAAGATTAGGAACGAGGACATTCGGGAGAAGCTAGAGGTGGCCCCTGTAGCTGACAAGATGAGGGAAGCGAGACTGCGATGGTTTGGACATGTACAGAGAAGGAGTATCGATGCCCATGTTAGAAGGTGTGAGAGGCTAGATTTGGGAGCTACTAGGAGGGGTAGAGGTAGACCAAAAAAGTATTGGGGGGAGGTGATTAGATATGATATAGTGAAACTTGATCTCACCAAGGACATGACCTTAGACAGGAAGGAGTGGAGGTAGAGGATTAGAGTAGCAGGATAATAGGGTAGATAGGAAGGAGTGGTAATTGTCTGCCTTTATATGTTATTTATCTGTCTTTATATCTTACTATCCTGTATTTACGTATTATCATGTGTTCTTCTCTTTCTTGCCTATTTATCATATTTAGCTTATTCTGCTGATGGGTTTTTGTGATGAGGGTTTCCAGGAAACAGCTTCTCTACCTGTGTGGTAGTGGTAAGGTCTGCGTACATCTTACCCTCCCCAGACCCCACTTGTGGGATTTCACTGGGTATGTTGTTGTTGTTGTTGTATAACAATTCATTTTTTACATAGATAAAAATTGTACGAATATATTTAGCTGGCCCAATATTTGGGCCCGTATTCTTAGCCCATTAGGTTTTGAATCATGTATACAACTTTTGCATTGTTACAGGGTAGAATAGAATTTTTAACAAAATACCCTAAAAAATTATCTTCTCTTTCCCTTTTGAAAACCGGCCGCCACCCTCTCCATTTCTCGCCGGAAAAATTATCATAGCCGCCCTTCTCATTGCTAGAAGACTCTGTCACTGGTGACCTAACTCTACCCTCTTTCTCGTCTACTTCTTATCCTTTAACCTCCTTGGCTTGCGTGAAAACCCCATTGCAAAACCAAGGAGTCGCCCCCTCTTTCTCTCATTCACCTTCACCACCGTCCACCACCACTTCCAAAACCCTATCCCCTTACCACAGCAAAACAGCAACCAAACAACCGTCAAACAATAACCTAAAATCCACCTGAAAATCGCCTGAAAAGCACCTCAAAATGACCTCCTCCACCAAACTGCCACAGCCATCAGAAAACCCCCATTTCCACCGATACAACACCCTTCCACCACTACACACCAGCTCCCGAAACCCGTGATACCACCATGCCCGAAAACTGACCAAACCTCCACCAGAACAACACCAAACCTCCACGCCGCACAAGCTCCGAGGAGGCAAAATCCAGTCGGCTCCATCAGTGCTCACCCATCCTTGTTACACCACAACAAAACTAGATCTGGGTCAAGTACTTTTCATTTTAGTTTCTCAGTTCATTAGATTTTTGTTAAATCGACATTATCACAGCTCACTAATTCATTTGGGTTTTGTTGTGAATTTTCGGTTGTGTATGTGATTGTTATTTTTGTTAAAATAGGTTTCATGCTTCTTTTGAAATGTTTTCAGATTTGTTATTTTGTTTAGGTTTAGTTTGGATTATTTTGGTTATTTGTAAATGCATTTGGTAGTTCTTGTTTTAGATATGTGTTTATTTTTCTTTAGTTATTCTTGATGTTTTTCATTAACAATTTGGGGTAGTCATTGAGTTACTGTTTGAATTGTTATTTGTCCAACTTATTATTTCTATTGTTAATACGAATTTAGTTAAGTATTTATTAATATTCTTTTTGGACAATACATTTTTTGTTACTAGATTTTATGTTGGTGTTTAAATATTGCATATTAACTTACATTGTTATTGTTAGCCGCATCTAATTATGTCGTTATTATTTTACATTATTTATTATCGATTTTATATGAATTTATGTTTCAAAATTTGTTAAAATTGGCCATGAAAAATCTATTAATCGGATTTTGAGGCCTTCCCATAAAAAAGGATGGAAAACTTTGTCCATTGTCAGGATTACTGATATTTATGGAACATAACCGTGGATTATATATGTTCGACCATAGTCTATTATTTTTTGTTTAATGAATATCTCCTAGTTTGGTACAACTCTTTTCATTTTCTTTTTTGAGAAATGTCCTTATAACAATTGGAAGGTTTCAAATGCAATAAAATATAGGTAGAGCTCATCAAGCCAAGGAAACTCCAATGGTTCTCGACAAATATGTACCTTTAAAATGTTTAGGAGAATGCCTCCTCTTCAAACAAATGTTCCTTGTCAAATTCAAAGAGGTCCAAAGTTTTCATTTCCAACTCTCAACACTAATAACGTTTTTGCAAGTGATGAGAGTTCAGTTAAACAACTCTATCATCCACAACATCTAGTTCAACTCAGCGCTACAAATCCAATCAACAACCCACATTTGTACACCCAAAAAACTGTTGATAGTGGATTACAGCATCAAGATGACCCATTTGATAGAATGTCAAACTCAGAAGGACTAATTATTTAAAGCATTGATAATACGCATGAGTTTGTGCCTAATGTCATGGGTGATCATGTTCAAAATGACTATAATTTTGAGCATGAGTTGGTGTAAATTATACTCTAAATTATAGTCATTTTGAGCATGATCACCCATGACATTAGGTACCAACTCATGGTTATGATCAATGCTTTTAATAAGTAGTCCTTCTATGCTTGGCATTCTAAAAAATGGGCCATCTTGTTGTTGTACCCCACTATCAATATTATTTTGGATGTGCAAATGTGGGTTGTTGATTGGGTTTGTAGTGCCGAATTGAATATGATGTTGTGGATGATAGAGCTGCTGAACTGAACTTTCACCTCGAGAAAAAATGTTGTTGGTATTGAGAGTTGGAAATGGAAATCCTGGACCTCTTTGAATTTCATTTAGAACATTTGATTGAAGAGGAGGCATTCTCCCAAACTTTTTAAAGGCACATCTTTGTTGGGAACCACTTGAGTTTCCTTGGCTTGATGAGATCTAACTATATTTTAGTGCCTTTGAAACCTTCTAATTGTTATAACGACTTTTCTGAAAAAGAAAATTAAAAAAGTTGTACCAAATTAGGAGATATTCATTAACCGAAAAAATAGACTATGGGTAGTACATATATAATCTAAGGGCAAAGATTCTTTCTATAAATCTTCTTATACAATTTTCGATAGGAAAAGAATACATCCAAAATAAAAGGAGACCGAGGTTGTAGGAGGATTACCCATATATAGCATTTGGAATGAATGTAATATATTTATCATGACCTTTATGAAAATAGACAGAATTATATATATAAATATCTTTATAAAATTTTACATCGTGTTACGATGTATTCAAATTTCAAACTACGTTTGTATTCCAAAACAAGTAGAAAAGATAGAAGATAGTTAACAACCTTCCTGCTAACTACGCTATCTTTCTTTGTAAGTTGTAGAGACTAGGTCCCTTTGAATATTTGTTTTGATTTCAGAATATGTATACGTTTTCTTTGTCTTTTTGGCCAACACTAAATTTAACAGTTAAGTATATTCAAGAATTATTTTGGACAACAATTTTTTAAAAAAAAATTATTTTTTTCTTAAATATCGTATCAAGTGATGACACATAAAATGAGATAAAGGATTATATTTTTAATAGTTATGGTATCTAAATATTTACTTCAATTGATAAATTAATACGCATTTAGTTGTCTTTGGTAGTATGATTTTCAAGCCTTATGAATGGGCAGTATAAGCTATTCTGGATAATGAAAAGTGAGAAACTCTAGGACATGCACATCAGATTCATGACACTTACTAATTAGATCTACTTACTGGGAGATAATAATCCCAACTGAAAAGGCAATCAGAAAGCTTTTGAGTGTTCTACCTGAATTGTGGAAAAACAAAGGAGAGATAATTAGAGAAACACATGATTTACAAGCTAATGATGGATAATCTCATTGTAAAACATTTTCATAACCCAAAATCCAAGTGTGATGGCACTCACCTAACCCACCAAGGTGAGTCAGCCCAACATTAATAACCCAACATAATAATAATAGTAGAAGATAAACAGTCTAAATATGATAGATAAACATCCTAAACCAAAACTAACACCTTCCCAAAACTAGTGTCATAGGCAGAAGCCTCTAAATACAGGATACTCAAAGAATTACAAGTCTCAAATGTCTAGTTCTCAAATAAAACATAACATAATAATGGATTTCTTGAAGGTCTGCTGAAGACATAAGTAGCTATTTCAAGAATAATTCGGAAGGAGAAAAGTCAAACCAGAGGGACCAGGCTCGCAACCTACAAAAATGTAGCATGTAGGTGAGCACCAAACAACAGGATACTCAATAAATGGAACTAACCTAAAGTAAAGCAATGAGGAACACAAGTACTACTTAACACCCAATCACATATCACCAAACTACAAACCTGTGCTCAGAAAAGTCCAAGCATAATGTATACAACATAGAGAGATCACAAGGATATACATATACTCATCACATAGAATCACATTTCAAAGGGGTCCAACTATAAATAATTCAAATGATATAATAGATATCCAGTCGCGTAAGCATTTCATATAATAATAGCAAACCATAGTAATATGAGATGGAGTGAATGCCAGGAAATGTAAACAATGTGGTGCAATGCCAAATAATTATGATATATGTCTGTCCTACGATACGCATCTGCTTATGTGATGCCTGATAAAATTATCAAAATACCCCTAGAGTGAGGGTATGCGTGTAATGCATCTTCCGATGCTCATATGTAAAATCCGAGGCCGTATTTGTGATTAGCACAAAAAATTGAGTGAGAGAATGGTCTCGATCGATTTTTAGAGCGACCCGATCAAAAGATAAATTTTTTTTACAAAGCGCAAAACTATGTTAGTTCGCGACAGAAGCGCGTCACGCACCCATCGTGGACCAGAACTTATATTCTTTTAAAAAATTTTGACGGGATGGAGAAAACTCGTTCAGAAACTCTTTTCTGAAAACACATAGTTCGCAACCAATCCGCATCGTGGTATGTGTCTTTTCAGAGTTGAAAATTTCTAAATCAGTATGACGGGCATTCCGGTGAATTTCCCACCCCTCCAGCTAAACTCTATACACGATCTAATAAGGTTGTTTTGACGTAAGAAGGGTCCAAAATCCCCATTCTAAGTCCTATTCCATAATCTAATAAGGCTAGGGCTTAAGGAGTGAAGAGAAGAGCTTGAGTTGAGAGATTCGAGAAGAGATCCTCGACGTGCTTGGTTGATAGCTGCATCCCAGGTATGTAAGACTAAACTAAAAACATGGAATTGTTCTCTTATGTTCTCCGTAGAGGTCATGGATGCGTTGATGATTGAAGAGTCTACATTCATGAATTTTGATGGTGTTTCTTGAAAAATTGATTTGAAATTACATATTTTTGATGTTGATGATCATCATACTAATTGTTTTCTTGAATTGAATATTTTCATTGAAGAATTTACATAACCCTACATGACTAATTTGAAAACCATGCATATTTGAACTTGAGAATTGAGTCTAGAGCCTTGAGTTGAGATTGTTGACTGCGATGAGAATGATGATGAGTTGACATAATTTGATTGTCTTGTGAGTCTTTATAAATGAACTCTACCGATGTGTCTATTCACTTGCTTCCTAATGATTGTTATAATTCTTTAGTCATTGATGAGAAGATTGATGAGAGGGTCAAGGACCCTATGAGATAATTGATGAAAGGGCTAAAGTTCCTATGAGATACCAGTCGTTGACAGGGAGTGAGTCACTATGAGATTGATTAAGATGGAGGTTTTATGAGCATTGAGTCATGGGAGGAGTATCGAGCACCGAAAGAGTGAGAGATAGTTCGACTCGAACTCGTCAAAATATGTCGCCTAACGTAGGAGAGGAAGAGAACCATCACATATATTATGATTCCCTCGAGAGTAACGGTCCCTCAAAGCAATAGAGGACCTATTGCGTTTTACTCCATATTAGGTGAGCTGATATGGTTTTTGAGTGTTCCCTGCCTGGCAAGTTTGGAACGTCTGTCGAATAAAAGAAACTCCCATAAATTTCCTATCTTGAGTACTCCGAGTCTAGATGAGATAAGAGCAGGTGAGCTCCTCTGATTTTTGAGATGAGAGGAGGTGAGCTCCTCTGAGATGAGATGAAAGGAGGTGAGATCCTTTGATATGCGTTTGAGACTATTGGTGATTTTTAGTTTTTGATGTGTCACTTGTCTACTCTTTATTCTTTCATAGATGGACATTTGACAATTTGATATGATTTGATGTTTATTTTGAGTTGATGTTGTTTCCATACAATTCTACCAGTTTCTGTTTCATTCAGCTATTTTACATACCAGTACATTCTAAGTACTGATGTCCACTCTAGACTGGATCATTTTATGATGCAGAGGCAGGTACTAGAGATCATCAACATGTGCTCCATTGAAGATCTCAGATTTGCAACTGATTTGGTGAGCCTCCCCTACTTCAGAGGATCCACTATGATTTATTCATCCTGCTTTAGAGTTAGAGATTGGACTATTTCTTTATGTTGATTTTTGGTAGCCATGGGTCTGTCATTGGCACCACAGGAGTAGTAATAGAGGTTTCATAGACAATGGTCGAGCTTTGATGTTGAGACTTGTGAGCTAGTTCTTCCTACTAGCCTTTATTTATATATATTTATTTTGAGACTTTAGATGAGATGTGCCCATTTACTTACTTATACTTTCTGCTGTTCGGTAGAGTTTATCGATTGAACGATGTAATGAGACTAAGTGATTCACTTAGGGATTGGCAACAGTCTCTGAGTGTCGGCCACGCCAAGGATACCCTCCTGGGGCGTGACAATCCACTAGTTTGTATTAGTATAGATGTACATGAGACTTAGTTTGTACTAAAAAAATACAATTTACATTTATTTTTTATTTAACTTCTTTAGTTGTATACATTTAATTATTTACGTATAATTTGGGTAATTGTATACTATAATTTATATATTTTTATACTTTGTATAAATGAACACAAATTCATCTAAAATCATTGTTTATATAATTATTTTTATACATATTAATGATTTCTCAAATTTCATATATCCTTGGTCATACAAGCTCGTTAAGTTGTTTTGTTGACAACTTCGCATATATAAGGAGTTGAATTTATCGTCACTAGCTAGAACCATTTCCCTTTATCTTTTAATTTTCAATGAATCATCAAGCAAAAACATATATAGATGGCATAATAGTCATGATGGTAAATAAAATATGCAGGATGTCCATATGAATCATATGTCTCAACAATCGAAACAGAGTAACTCATAAATGTTACATTTCCTCAACATATCAATATAATCTCAATCTTAATAACATTCACATAACAAAGTAAGTACTATCTCGATATTAACATCAAATGATTCACAAATTCCCATAGATTTCGCATCCATAATGAATTCACAAGTCAAGATATCACCATATGACTAACTACTCAATCTGAAATATCATAATCAAGCCTATATTGATCTAATTCTACCCCAAAGCACTCAATTCTATGCACATAAGAGCATAGAAGGTTTAATTATGCTTACCAAAAGATAAGAAGCCCACTTGCCTTATAAAACATCCCAAATCAAGTTAGCTCCGAAGCTTTCCTCTTCCTACGATACTTCGAATCACAAAATTCCAATTGATTTTCCTTGAAAATCCTCAAAATCCCTCTTGTAAATGAAGCTTAGAATGCAAAAAATGGTAGGAAAGGGTTCAAACACGTCTTTTAAAAGGTCCACTAGTTCAAGTGTAATTAATACTCCACGAATGCGGGGGCTAATCAAACTCCTACACTCTTAAAAGCGAAGAAGCATCCACGAACGCAGAAGCTATGATGCTTAGCACTCTGTGAACATGGAGAAGCTTCCGTGAACGTGGAGGCTTAAGGGGCTAGGCACACTTATACTCTATGAACACAGAGAGTAAACCCTGATGCACCAAAACCAGTTCACACCAGCACATATAAAATAAAACAAAACACGAAAAGGACCCTTGGGATGTTTTCAAAACCCCAACTCAAACCAAACATGGAAGCCTACCAGAAACAACAATCCAAACTCAATGGAACCGCCAGAATTCGAGTTGGCACCTCTTTGGCCAAGGAACCGAGAAAGTCCATTTAAATTAGTGTTGGACTTAAAACTCAAAATATTCACGAAAGCTCTAAAAACTGCAACATAGTCATATCTAGCACTAGTTTCACCATATGGAACCATTACTGATGAAATTCTTATTTTGAAAGCATACACGAATGAACTTAAGAATTGAGTCTAGAGACATGATTGGAGCATGTCGATTCCGATTGTGATTCTGATGGTGATGAGAGAATGATGATGCGTTGATAAACTTGATAGTCCTCTGAGTCTCCATAAATGAACTCCACTGATTTGTCTATTCTATTGTTCCTTTATGATTGTTCAAAATCTTGAGCCGTAGATGGAAATGTTCCTTGATGGGAGGGTAAAAGCCCCTATGAGATTGATTGATGAAAGGGTTAAAGCCCATATGAGATTGATTGATGATAGGGTTAAAAGTCCCTATGATTTTATTGGTTTGATTGAATTGATTGTCTTATGAGCATTGAGTCATTGGAGGAGTATCGAGCACCGAAAGAGTAAGAGTTAGTCTGACTTGCACTCGTCAAACTATGTTGCCAAATGTAGGTGAGGAATAGAACCATCATATTTTATTGTGGTTCCCTATTGATTAGAAGTCCTTGAAAGCAATAGAGGACTTAGTTGGTTGCAGTTTTGCTTAGTGGATTCGATTCGTTCCTTACCTGGCAAGTTTGGAATGGCTGTGGCAACATCAGCTTGACTGTTTTACATTCACAAGCTCACAAGTGATTGTTGTCGGATAAGAGAAACTCCCAGAAAGTTCCTACCTTGAGTACTCTAAGTCGAGATGAGATGAGATATGATTAGATGAGTCCCATTGAGTTGAGTTGAGTTGATTTGGTTGACGAGGTTGACTGGTTGATCCATCACTTGTCTAATCTTTACTCTTGCTTTTGATAGAAATTTTACATGTTGATTGTTTACTATTTCTGAGTTGATGTTGTTCCATATTATTCTACATGTTTTTGTTTCATTCAGCTATTTTACATGCCGTAAATTCCACGTATTGACGTCACTCGGTGCTGCATCATTTTATGATGCAGATATAGGGATTAGGGATCGTCAACAGGCGCATCATTGAAAATCCAGGACGTTCAGCTTAACGGTGAGCCTCCTCTACTCCGGACGACCCACCATTATTTATTTCATCATGCTTTTGGGTTAGGCTAGACTAGCCTTATATTTTGATTTCGGTAGCCATGGGTCTATCATTAGTACCACTTGATTACTGATAGAGGTTTCACAGATGAGAGTGGAATGTTGATGTGAAAATAGTGCGCTAGTACATTCTACTAGCCTTCTACTATTATATATTTTATTTGAGTTTAGATGAGATGAGCCCATTACTTACTTTTACTTCCGCTGATCTGTAGAGTTGTCTAATTGAATGGATGTGATGAGGCCAAGTGGTTCACTTGGGGACTAGTAATAGTCTCTAGGTGTCGACCATGTCTTAGGTACCCTCCCGGGGCGTGACAACTAAGCTAACATCCAGTAGTTAATTATGATATATAATTAATGTTTAATTTAATTACAAATAATGGTTTTAGTTTAAAATGAAATAGCTATTAATTGGGCCCCACCTATCTAATTGGTATACAAACCTGCAAATCTTTTCTTTCCTCTCTTATACAAACAAAAACTATTCTCCTTATCTTACTCATAATCTAATCCCTGAAAATCTTTCACATTTCCTTAAATATCTCAAAAAAATCAACCTTCAAATTTTGAAATTTTCTGATTTTCTTTCCTAATTCTTTATACCCAAATCAAGATAACCGCTATTAGTTTATTTTTCTATATCTTTCGTAAGTTTCTTTTTGTATTTGTATTTTTTTCTTTTAATTTGTTCCCATTATTTCATATTTTTCAGTTATAATTTTTGAATGTTTTAGTGTAATCACAACCATGGATGAACCATCTCCATCAAAGAGAGTTACTAAAGGTATACATTTGCATGCAACAAAAACTTATCTTCCTCCATCTTTTTCCATGGGTTTAACTCAAGATTTCGGAGAAAGTACAGATTTTGTTGTGAAATCTCAAGCCGTTGCAAAAAATTAGTTAAGTGAAGAAATTCGATCGAAATTCTACACTAGCCCCATTAGATTGCGACAAATCACGCAAAATCAAATTTAAAAGAAGCAAAAAAAAAAAAAAAAAAAAAGAGGAGGAACTACTTTGTATAATTTTATTTTTATTGTAAATTCAACACATTATTTGAATTGTATACGATATTAGTAGATTCGCTTGTGTATCCATTAGTTTATACTAGTATAGATTTACATGAGAGTTAGTTTGTACTAAAAAATACAATTTATATTTTATTTTTATATAACCTCTTTAATTGTATACATTTAATTATTTATGTATAATTTGGGTAATTGTACACTATAATTTATATATATTTTTTATACTTTGTATAAATGAATACAAATTCATCTATAATAGTTGTTTATATAATTATTTTTATAGATATTAATGATTTCTCAAATTTTGTATATCCTTGGTTATACAAGCTCGTTAAGTTGTTTTGTTGACAAATTTGTATATATAAGGAATTAAATTCATCCTCAAAAAATGTCCCTCACATGAAGTCATTTATAAATGTTAGTACAATGGATGCTATATACACAAATTAATTGTTGAAAACCATACAAATATTCATAAATATAAATACAAACATAATTATACAACCTATAGTAGATCAATACATATATAGTTATTCATAAATAAGAAAATATATACAATTTATGTATATTTTTAATAATTTCATTAGTCGTATACATTTAATTATTTTTGTATAATTTGAGTAATTGTGTCCTTTAATATATACTTTTTATGTACTTTATATAAATGAATGCTAAATTATTTTTAACCTTTGTATATATAATTGTTTTTATACATATTAATGATTTCTCAAATTTTGTATATGTCACGCCTCGAGAGGGTACCCTTGGCATGGCCTGCACTCAGAGACTATTGCTAGTCCCCAAGTGAACCACTTAGCCTCATCACATCATTCAATCAACAAACTCTAATAAACAGCGGAAACGTATAAGTAAGTAAATGGGCACATCTCATCTATAGTCTCAAAATAAATATGTAAAAATGAAGGATAGTAGAAAGAACTAGCTCACAAGTCTCAACATCAACGCTCAACCATCGTCTATGAAGCCCCTATTACTACTCATGTGGTGCCAATGACAAACCCATGGCTATCCAAATCAAAAATAAATAAAATAGTTCAATCTAACTCTAAAGAATGATGAAATAAATGTAGTGGGTCCTCCGGAGTAGGGGAGGCTCACCAAGTTAGCTTTGAATCTCATATCTTCAACAGAGCGCCTATTGACGATCTCTAGTACCTGCCCCTATATCGTAAAATGATTCAGTCCAGATTGGACATCAGTACTCGGAATGTACTTGTAAGTAAGATAGCTGAGTGAAACAGAAACAAGTAGAATAATAGGGAAGCAACATCGACCTAAAATAAACATCAAATCACATCTAATAGTAAAATGTCTATATATGCAAGAATTAAGAGTAGACAAGTGACCCATCTATAACTCAAACTCATCAATCATCTCAGACTCATCTCAAAGGAGCTTACCTCCTCTCATCTCATCGCATCTCATCTTAGAGGAGCTCACCCCCTCTCATCTCATCTAGACTCGGAGTACTCAAGGTAGGAAAATTATAGGAGTTTCTCTTTATCCGAAAACAATCACTTATGAGCCAGTGAATGTACAACAATAACACTGATGTTGCTACAACCGTTCCAAACTTGCTAGGTAGGGAACAAATTGAAACCATATCAGCTAACCTAATATGGAGTCAGTCGTCAATAAGTCCGCTATTGTTTCAGGGACTTCTAATCAAGAGGAAATCACAATATATATGATGGTTCTAAGCCTCACCTACGTTTGGCGACGTAGTTAATGAGTTCGAGTGGGACTCACTCTTACCCATTTCAGTTCTCTATACTTCTCTTGTGACTCAATGCTCATAAAATCAGCAATCCAATCAAACCAATCAACTCATAGGGACATTGGCCCTATCATCAATCAACGTCTTATAGGGGTTTTAGCCCTCTCATCAATCAACATCTCATAAGGACTTTATACCTCTCATCAATCAACATCTCATTGGGACTTTAGCCCTCTCATCAATCAATCTCAATCGAAGACTCAAGATTTAGAACAATCCTTAGCAAACAATCGAATAAACATATCGGTGGAGTTCATTTATAAAGACTCATGAGACAATCGATTTCTATCAACTCATAATCATCCTATCATCACAATCAACAATCTCAATTCAAGGCTCTAGACTCAATCCTCAAGTTCATTATGCATGCTTTTCAAAATAGTCACATAGGGTTATGTAAAATTTTATGAAAAATATTCAATTCAAGAAAGCAATTAGTACGATGATCATCAACATAGAAAACATGTAATTTCAAATCCATTTTTCATGAAACACCATAAAGATTCATGCATGTAGACTCCTCAATCATCAACTCATCTATGACCTCTATGGGGCACATGAGAGAACAATCCCATATTTTTAGTTTAGCCCTACATACCTGGAATGCAGCTATCAACTAAGTACGTCAAGGATCTCTTCTCGAATCTCTCAATTCAAGCTCCTCTCTTCTCTCCTCAAGCCCTAGCCTTAGTAATGTATTGGAATAGAACTTAGAATGGGGGTTTTTAGACCCTTTTCACGTCGAAACGACCTTATTAGATCATGTATAGAGTTTAATAAGGGTGGAGAATTGATCTGAATGCCCCACATAATGATTTGAAAATTTTCAACTCGGAATGACACAGTTTGCAACACGGACTGGTCGCGAATGATGTATTTTCAAAAAAGAGTTTTTGAATGAGTTGTCTCCATCCTGTCGAAAAATTTCAAAAGAATATAAGTGCTGGTCCGTGATGGATGCGCGACGCGCCCCTGTAGTGTACCAACACTGTTTTGTGCTTCGAATTGAAAATTATCTTTTGATCGGGTCGCTCTAAATATTGACCGAGACCATTTTCCCGCTCAATTTTTTGTGCTGATCACAAATCTGGCCTCGAAGTTTCCATACGAGCATCGAAAGATGCGTTACGCACATACCCTCACTCTAGGGGTATTTTGGTAATTTTACCGAGCATCATAGTATATTTTTAGTTATACAAGTTTGTTAAGTTGTTTTATTGACAACTTTATATGTAGAGAGAGCTGAATTTATCCTCAAAGAATACCCCCAGTATGCAGTGATATGCAAATTTAATATGATAGACGCTAAACACAAAAATTAATTATTGAAAAAGATACAATTATTTATAAATACAAACACAATTATACAACCTATCATTAGACAAACGTGAACTCTATATTCAAATCAATATAAACAAAACAAAATTAAATATATGAATTCACAAGATTATTTTGACAATATACAATTCAACCAAGTTAATATGTAACAGCGAAAATAAAATTAAATAAATTTCTTACATGTTTTTATATACTTTTTTTGGAACTAAAATTAATTCTTTTAGGTACTTTTTGATGTAATGCCCACTAAATTACCAAAATACCCCTAGAGGAGAGATGTACGCATAACGCGTCGTCTGATGCTTCGATGGGAATTCCAAGGCCGGATTCATGTTTAGCAAGAAATATTGAGTGGAGGAAAGGTTTCGGTCGATTTTAGAGCGACCGAGTCAAAAGATAATTTTTCGTTCTAAAATGAGAAACAGTGAGAGTTGGTGACAGAGCCACGTCGTGGACCCATAGCTAAGGTGCACTTATGTTTTTTTAAAATTTTTTGACGGGGTTGGTAAAACTCGTTCAGAAAACATTTTGCCAAAAAAGAACTGGTCGCGAACTGTGTTATTTTACGGCTGGAAAATTTCTAAAATTTTGAGGGGTGTTCTATTCCATTTCGAACATCTTCTAAAACCCATATACGATTAATATAGGTCTTATTCGCGAAGGAATGGTTCAAAACCCATTCTAAAATACTCTTCATAGCAAATTCACCAAATTAGGGCTTGAGAAGAGTTGAGGTTGAAGAGTCGAGAGGATATTCTACGAGGAATTGTTGTTAGCAGTCATCCTAGGTATGTAAGGCTAAGCTAAAGCATGAGATTGTTCTTCCATATGCACCCTTTAAGTGAATTGAGCCCATGATTGAAGATAATGAGTTACATGTGAAAATCCTTGAGTATTCCACTGATTTTTACTTAATTAATATATTTTACATGAATTGATGATCGTCACAAACCATTTTACTGCATAACTTGTTTTCATACTTGTTTTCATGAATGATTTTACAAAATTCTATGTCCATTGTACTAAAGAATGCAAGAATGAGCTTAGGGGGAAAGAGTCTAGAGCCTTAATGATAAGGATGTTTGTGATGTTGTGATTATGGTCCAAATTGGTGAGATTCTTGATGATGATGTTGCTGAGAGTGATGTTCATGAGTCTTAAACCTTGAAACTAAATTCTAAAAGAATGTTTCGAGTCTATGATATTGATGTTGATGTACTATGTCCCTATGGGGCCGATGATGATGATGTTGATGTACTATGTCCCTATGAGACCGATGATGTTGATGTTGATGTACTACGTCCCTATGGGACCGATGATGATGATGTTTTATGAGAATGTCAAGTTCTAGGAGGAGTGTTGAGAACCGATATGGGTGAGAGTGAGTCCCACTCGAACTCATTTACTACATGGCCCGCGTGGGAGTGAGGATCAAACTATAATATAAAGTTTTCATGCTTATTTATGAGTAAATTGATAAGTTCTATGCTTGTTATAAAAAAGGAGCAATAAATTATGTGTGACATTTATGAATTCTAAATTGCATTATTTTATATAATAGTTGTTGCACTGATTGAGTTAAGATCACACTGTGAATTCTTGAGTTGAGAAACTTGAGCATGAGGAGCATATTACTTGTCTATACATATGTGTCTTATGTGATGAACATGATTTCTTGAATTTTAAATGACTCTATGAGTTAGAATCTTGAATGATTGAATCTTGAATGATTTGATGAGTTTTGATAGCATGCATGATTGATAGTCTTGATTGTTGATTTGTTGAATGATGAGATTGAACTTGATTGGAGTAAACCATTAAGAGTTGATTGACATGAACATATTTTACTCATGGGGGAGTATTGAGCACCAATATGGGTGTGAGTTAATAATGACTCTAACCCATAAGCTACATTGCCAGCGTAAGATAGTTGTGTCTTTGATTCAGGCGACCCATTTCCTAAAACGATGGACATTTATTATGGATCGGAGAGAGAGTTGATCATCCTTTACCTTGGCAAATTTTTGATGGGTGTGGCAAAGACATCGCCTTAATTCGTTATGAATCACCAAATTAAAGGTGATGGAAGTTCCATCAGTTAAGAAAAACCCCCAAGAACACATGAGATGGCATGAAACATATATTTTAAACGAGTTGCATAACATTGAGTCTATTTTCAAAGCATAATTTAATCCTTGAAATTGCATCTTCATTGAGTTGAGCCATGGATGGTTGAGTGGACTATTGCGTCGAGTTGACTGATTTACGTCCGGGCTTTACTTGTTTCTTGAGCCATTTTACATACTAGTATATTTCATGTATTGACGTCCATTTGGGTCTGCATTGTTAATGATGTAGATACAGGTGATAGAGGTCTTTGGGAACCGAATTGTTGAAGTCCACAACTTGCTTCCAAGCTTGGTAAGCCATCCTAGCTATTCAGGGGTGTCTTTCTTTTCTTTCTTTGGAGTATTAGTACTAGTTCATTTGAGATAGCTAGGGGCTTGTCTTGGCACCTTATAGATAATTATAGAGGTTTCATGAACATTGAGTGGAGATATTGATCGTTATTTCTTTCCAACCCTTGTTTATTGGAAAATTAAATTTTATATAGAGACTTGATTATTTAGGTTACTTCATAGTCTTTTTCTTGAGTATTTCTTTCTGATGTTGAGTATGATGTGACGACAAGGCCAAGTAGTTCTTTTGGGGAATAAATTGTAAGGACCCGGAATTTTGTACGACCTCAATGGAGTATGAAAATTCATTTCGAAAAAGTTTTAGACCAAGGTGACACTTCATGGGAGTCATCACGGTCCGTGTGAGGTCACACGGCCCGTGTGGAGCCTCCACAGAATGGCACTTGGCCCATGGAGGATGTATGGCCTTTAAATGTGTTGTTTTAAACTAACGCACACCACACTTGGACCCCACACAGTCCGTGTGATACTTCACAGACCGTGTGGTGGGCCGTGTGATGGCCTTGTCTTGAAATCCTATAACTTTGGGACTAAGTATGATTGCACGGCCAAGTACACGACCCGTGTAGGGTGGCACGGCTCGTGTCGCCATCTGTAAAGATTCCGGAGTGAAATTTTTCTAAGTATGGAATCACCGTCTCATAACTTGATCGTGGAATTTTTCTATCGAGAGGGTACGGGCTGTGTCACGGCCCGTGTGACATTACGTGGTCCGTGTACCCTCCCGTGAAGGTAACTTAGTTAGAAAATTCTAAATATGGGATCTTCATGCTCAAGCTGAGTTCAATCTCAAACCTTCAATTCAAGCTTACTTATGTTGTTTAAGATCATCATAGGTCTCCTACATCAAGTCAAGTTCAAAGGAATTCCATTGTCTAAGTTCTTCACAAGTACCGATAGAAGGGTCAAATTTAAATGGGAATATCTCTTAGCACAAAAAGAGCTAGGTGTCCCACGACCTATCCAATTGAAGCTCTTTGCATTATCTTACAAACGCATCTGGTCTCACCCCATTCCGAGTTCGGAGCAAGAGGTTATTCCCATTTTCGTAAAATCTGTCTGGGCTAGATGGGAGGCCTTCCCGGACGGTGAAGAGCTTCACGGGTGGTGAAGAGCTTCACGGGCCGTGAAGCCTACCATGTGAACTGCGGTGTAAAATTCAAAGGGGAGTTTTATTGAGTTATTTTTGATATCTTGACCCATCCCTAAGGCTCTTAAGACCCACTTAACCCTCCCTTTATATTCCTAAACTTCTCCTACACTAATTCTAAACCTTCATTCAAGACTAACTCTGAGGTTCTAGAATTAGGCTCTCAAAATTTTCTCCAAGTCTCATCTTCAAGATTCAATCTAGGATTCAATTGGGGTTTCAAATTCAAGCTAAATTCTTCTCAAATTCATCTTCCTAATCAAGATATGTGGGATTGATTCTTGGTCTCTTTCAACCAAGAAGACCCAAAAATCTTTCAATCAATTTTCATGAATTTTAGTTACTTCAAATTTGAAATAAAATTATATTTTAACTAATTTTAACTTGAATCTATGTTACCCATGCTATCCTCACATCATGCATTGCATTACATTCATGAGCATTGATATGTGTAAAATATGAAGTGGGTTAAAACCAAATTATGTTTTATGAAATGATTATGATATGATTTTTGTTGGGCATTGGTTATGACAAAAAGGTGATCACCGTTATGTCTATCATTTTGGCTCATTGAGCATTCTGGGTGTTTGCACCATTCTACTATGTGAATGAGCTATTTCCTGCACGAGCATTATGATTATGATTTATGATTTGACATTTGAGCCCAATTGTATATTGAATAGTTTGGTACGAACAATGAATTTTCCAAAAGCATGTGTATGTATATGTGTATATATATATATATATGTATGTATGTATGTATGTATGTAGAAGTATTCAAGTGGGATGTTTTGACTTAGCACCGATTTATTTGGGGTGTTAGGGCTATCCCTAAGGGCCCTCTCCCTTTCCTTCAACTATGTGCCAACATAGGGACGTCATGTACCTATCTGAATGTGCTTTCGAACCAATGATGTGGAAATTTGATACTCTAAGGCTTGTTTGGGGACTCTCGAGTTCCCATTCGTCGTGTCACATCTAGGCCCTAGGTCCAAGTCATGACAAAAAATGGTATCAGAGAACTAGGTTTATAAGTTGTCTTCGGAGTCCAATATGCCACGTGAAGTAGAGTCTTATTCATGGGTGTGAAGCGCGCCACATCTATGGGCAGGAGGCTAGAAGGTGTTTTAGGAAATGATCCACTTTTCATGATTCTAATCGTTCCATGGTGCGTGTCTTAAGATTTCTTATCTTCATCCCTCCCTATCAAATAGGGAGAGTTACCTTGAGCTCATAATGCAATCCAGGGGAGGAAGGTGTTGGAGTGATCTTATAGATGAGGCTCGAAAGGGAGTTGGTAGAGGATATTCATTATTTGACATGCTTGCTCCTTTGGATATTCGAAGTTTTCTTTGGTTGGTTGGTTATGATGGAAGGTTTGTTGAAGGCATTTCCTCTATTGCATTTTTGTCGATCAAGTTGACCAGAAAGAAGGCCAAGTTGTATGGTCGGATGAATGTGAGGTGAGTTCTCATGCCTTGAAAGGTCGGTGTACATCCGTTTTGGTTTTTGCATTACCGGATGGTTTAGATAGGTTTGTGGTGTATTGTGATGCTTCTCGGTTTGGGTTGGGGTTGTGTACTTATGAAACATGTTAGGGTGATAGCTTATACATCAAGAAAATTTGAGGTGCATGAGCATAATTACCCGACTTATGATCTTGAGTTAGAAGTGGTGGTGTTTGCCTTGAAGATTGGGAGATACTATTAGTATGGGGTGCATGTCGATGTCTTCACCTACCACAAGAGTTTGCAATATGTGTTCACCCAAAGGGATCTTAATTTAGGACTAAGAAGAGGGTTGGAACTCCTTAGGGTCTATGACATGAGTGTACAATGTAATTTTGACAAGACAAGTGTTATAGCCGCTGTTCTGAGTAGGCTATCTACGGGAATGTGGCTTCTATTGGTGAAGGGATGAAAGAGTTGGCAAAGGATGCTTACCGTTGGGCTAGATTGGTTGTTAGGTCGACCAACTCTAATAATGTTGATGTTCATGTTCAGAATGGGGACAAATCTTTTGTGGTTGTTGATGTTAAGGCTAAGCAAGATCTAGATCTGTCATTGGTTGGATTGAAGAGGTTGGTTGCCAAAATAATGAGATAGAGGCTTACTCCCAAGGGGATGATGGTGCGTTTCGGTATCAAAGTCAGTTATGTGTTTTAGATGTGGGTGATCTTAGGAAAATGATCATGAGTAGAGCCCATGACTCTCATTATTTGATTCACTCGAAATCTACTAAGATGTGTTGGGAGTTGAAGGAGGTGTATTGGAGGCAATGGTATGAAGAAGGACATAGCCGAGTTCGTACCCAAGTACTCGAGTTGTCAACAAGTGAAGGTAGACCACCAAAGGCGTGGTGTGGCTCAAGACATTGAGATCTCTACTTGGAAGTGGTTCGAGTTAAAATGAAATGACTTCTATAGGCGTGGATTTATTGTTGGAGGCTATAGAAGAGTGAAAGTGATTAAGGAAAGGTTGAAGATGGTTCGAAGTCGTCAAAAGTCTTATTTGGATGTTAGAAAGAGGGACCTTGAGCTTCGTATTGGTAATTGGGTGTAGGGGAAGGTCTCACTTATGAAGGATGTGGTGCATCTCGGGAAGGAGGGAAAAACTAAATCCCCGGCATATAGGTCCTTATGAGATTGTTGAAGCAGATTGAGGATGTAGCCTATATGTTGGATTTGCCTCCGGATATTGAGCTCTAGCCACTTGGTTTTGCATATATCTATGTTGAGAAAATGTTGGTGATTCTAGTGTTATTTTGCCTTTGGAAGGTGTTGAGGTTGAGGAGAACTTGTCTTATGGAGGAAGCTTCGGGTCAGATTTTAGATAAGACAAGTGAAGCGGCTTTGCAACAAGCATGCCGATTCTGTGAAGGTACTTTAGAGGGATCAATTTGTGGAAGGTGCTACGTGGGGGGTGAAATCAAGTACGATGTGACGATACCTTTATCCTTTCTAATCTACTCAAGCCTATAATATTAGGTCCTTCCAATTCTCAATGGTCGTAGTTCTTCCATTCTTGAGTCTCATGACATGACATGCATACATGTGCACGAAAAAGATTTTTATGATGTTTTAAATGATTTGAATACGTTTAAATATGGGTTTTTAAAGGATTTATGATTTTCAAATGATAAATTATGCATTGTACCTTGTGTTCGGATGTTTCATATTCTAAGTCAAGCCTTTCAAGCCTTGCTCTTCCACATTCGAGGACGAATGTTCCCAAGGGGGAGATGATGTAAGGACCCAAAATTTTGTACGACCTTAATGGAGCATGAAAATTGGTTTTGGAAAAGTTTTGGACCAAGGTGAAACTTCATGGAAGCCATCACGGTCCGTGTGAGGTCACACGACCCGTGTGGAGCCTCCACGGAGTGGCCCTTGGCCCTTGTAGGATGTTTTTCCCTTAAACATGGAGTTTTAAACTAAGGCACTCCACACTTGGACCCTCACGGTCCGTGTGACACTTCACGGACTGTGTGGTAGGCCGTGTGATGGCCTTGGCTTTAAATCCTACAGCTTTGGGACTAAATATGATTGCACGACCAAGTATACAGCCCCTGTGGGGTGGCACGATCCGTGTGGCCTTCCGCAAAGCTTCCAGAGTGAAATTTTTCTAAGTATAGAATCACCGTCTCATAACTTGATCATGGAATTTTTCTTAGGAGAGGGGTACGGGCAGTGTCACAGCCCATGTGACATTACACGGTCCGTGTACCTCTCCGTGAATGTGACTTCATTGGAAAATTCTAAGTATGGGATCTTCATGCTCAAGCTAATTTCTCTCTCAAACCTTCAATTCAAGCTTATTTATGTTGTTTAAGATCATCATGGGTCTCCTACATCAAGTCAAGTTCAAAGGAATTCTATTGGCTAAGTTCTTCACAAGTACCGATAGACGGGTCAACTTTACATGGGGATATCTTTTAGCACAAAAGGAACTGGGTAGCCCACGACCTATCAAATTTAAGCTTTTTGAATTAGCTTTCCAACACATCTTTTCTAACCTCATTCCGAGTTCGGAGCAAGAAGTTATGCCCATTTTCGTAAAATCTGTTTGGGCTAGACGGGAGACTTTCACGGACGGTGAAGAGCTTCACTGGTCGTGAAGCCTACCGTGTGAACTGCGATGTAAAATTTAAAGGGGAGTTTAATTGAGTTATTTTTGATATCTTGACCCATCCCCAAGGCTCTTAAGACCCTCTTAACCCCCTTTTACATTCTTAAACTTCTCCTACACTAATTTTAAACCCTCATTCAAGACTAACACCTTGATTCTAGAATTAGGCTCTCAAAATTCTCTCCAAGTCTCATCTTCAAGATTCAAGCTAGGATTCAATTAGGGTTTCAAATTCAAGCTAAACTCAAATTCATCTTCCTAATCAAGGTATGTGGGATTGACTCTTGGTCCCTTTCAACCAAGAAGACCGAAAAATCTATCAATCAATTTTCTTGAACTTTAGTTACTTCAAATAAGAAATTTCATGATTTGATTTTATTAAATATAATTAGTGTATGAGCTGTATTTTACCTATTATTTCAATTCATTTTGGAGCACTATTATGATGATTTACATTGGGTTATGAAGTATGAACATGCATGTCCCCTAGTGCATGTTCATACTTTATAATTCAATGTAAATCATCATAATAGTGATCAAAGTAAATTAAAATCATAGGTAAAGTACAACTCATAGATCAATTAGATTTAATAAAATCAAATAATGAATTCTCATATTTAAAGTAACTAAAGTTCATGAAATAGATTGAAAGAGCTTTAAGTCTTCTTGGTTGAAAGGGACCAAGAATCAATCACACATACCTTGATTGAGAAGCTGAATTTGACAGATGAATTAGGCTGGAATTGGACTCCAATAGAACTCTAGCTTTGATCCTCGAGAGAGGAGTGTTGAGAGGAATAGGGGGATAATCATATGAGGGATAGAAAGTTTTAGGAGAATGAATTAAGAGGGGAGGATTTTCAGCTGAATTAGGGGTTTTGGATAGGTAAAAGATCATAATTCATAATTAAAATCAACCAAAATTACATAAACGCCTTTAATGAAATGGAACAAAACTGGAACCGTCAGGTCCACACGGTCCACTACATGGTCTGTGAACGTCACACAAACCGTGAACAGTGGTCGTGACCCAACAATTAGAAATTTCGTAGGAATAATTCATATGGAGCTAAGGGTTTCCACACGGACAACTACACGGTCCGTGTGACTCCACACAGGCCGTGACGTCGACCGTGTAGCGGCACTTCAAATTATTTTTGCACGGCAAAGTTATGAGACGATACTTCTATACTTAGAATAATTTTACGTAGTGAGTCATACGGAGAGCTACATGGTCCGTGATACATCACATGGACTGTGAGATTGGCCTTGTGCCCTGACTTGGCCAAAATTTCTTTCTGTCTCAAGTCGTCCTAACCGTGAACTAGTCTAAGTGTCCCTTCACGGGAGGCCACACGGTTCGTGTGGCTTCACACGGCCCGTGTAGGCCCTCCGTGGAGTGATGCCTCGCAGTTTACTTGGGACAAATTCCAAGAGATTTGGGAAACGCCACTCGAAAATCCAAGTCCTTACAATTAATCCCGTCGGAGAAACAGAGGAAAATGGGGTTGCGGAAGAAGAGTAATGTGTTGAGGAGATGACTAGAAATGGTGGTCACCGTGTATTTTCCGACAAGGGTGGGTGCAGCTGTATTAAGATAGCGAAGATATTTTGTAGGGTTTTTCTGAAATTAAATATCTACCCTATTCAATTAGTTGTAGCAATGTGAAGTTATATACACATTTCATTTTAAAACTTAACGGGCTAGAAAGATATGGACCCAAATTGTGGTCCAATTGAACAGACGCGTATAATTATATCTGGACAAAAAAGAATTATTACACTGTGTTAAAATTTAAAATTAAACTAATTAAAATACTATTATTTTAAAAAAAAAGCTATTATAAAAAATTAATCTAAAATCTCCCAAAAAATATGTTAAAAATATCAACATAAAAAGTAAGAATTTTTTGAATTGTTGGGCCAAAATTGTGTGTCAACATTGTTAATTTATTAATAGTTTAAAATATTTTATTTAGCAATTTTAGATTAATTTTTTAAGATTTTAATTAATTTGATTTTAAATTTTAACACAGTCGAATAATTTAATTTTTTTACACAAATAAAAATGGGGCATTTACATAAATAATACATTATAAAATATTAATTACTAATTTTTAAACGTGTTTTGATTTTGCCAAAAATAGCTATATTTTTTTTTTACCTGAAATAGAATAAAGGGAATAAAACCATCATTCTCTTTCTTTCTCTCCCCCTCTCTCCCCTTCTTTCTCTTTTCTTTTTTGTCATGTATGTCTCTTTCTTCTTCTTCTTCTTTTTTCGGTTAAGTTGATGCCTCTTTCTTTCTATTTCTTTCCCCCTTTTCCCTCTTCTAAAAAATTACTTAATTAATTATTCTAATTTAAAATTTAATTTGGATTGATATTACGCAAATGATATGTTTATTACTCTTTACATTAGGAAATTTATTTTATGTAAACAAACATGAATGCATTTCTGACACTTTTTTATGTATTTATATATAAACTAATAATTAGTGCTTGAATGTTTGAAATTCAGATGTAATATTTTTTGATATCATTAATAAAAATAAATATATAAAAACTACAATTGTAATACATTTTAAGCTCGATACGTCATATGTATTATAGAAAATTTTTAATGCACGTGGAGAATATAAGTAATATATTTTTAATATAATAATTATTTTAACATCATTAATAAGAGAAAATAATAAAAAAATAATTATAATACGTCTTAAATTTAGTAAATAATACATATTATAAGCATCTTTCAATGCAAAAGGTGGATCTGAAACTAAAATATTTTTAATAAAATTGTGTTATAAGTGTCATATTTGAATATCAAATATATTAAGTACAATTTAACTCTAAGTATTATGTGTGAATTTTAAATGTTTCAGTATGATTTAATTAATTTTACATTATTAGAAAATGTGTTATATTTATTGAAATAATAATAAAATTTATAACAATGTATATTATTAAGTATAAGGAGTCAAATGGGGAGGGAGAAAGAGGGAGAAAAGGAACCAAAAAGAAAAAGATAAAAAACGCGCACTAGGGAGAAAACAAAAGAGAAGAAAGAGAAAGAGAAGGAGAAGGAGAAGGAGAAAGAGAAGAAGAGGAAGAAAAAGAATGGTGTTTTTGTAATTTATTGGTAAAAAATGTCATAGACCAACAACAACAACAACATACCCAGTAAAATCCCACAAGTAGGGTCTGGGGAGGGTAAGATGTACGCAGACCTTACCACTACCACATAGGTAGAGAGGCTGTAAAAAAAATGTCATAGACTATAATAAAAAAAAGTATCCTAAAAAGGGTAATATTTGATATATAATGTATTATATGTAAATACTCCAATAAAAATTGTACGAATATGTTTAGTTAGCCCACAATTTGGGCCCATATTTTTAGCCGATTAGGTTTTTAAGCATATATATAACCTTTACATTATTACAATAATTAAATAGAGTAGAGTTTCTAAGAGAAAATCCTAAAAAATTCACTTTTCTTTCCCAATTGAAAACCAGCCACCACCCTCTCCATTTCTAGCGAAACCTCGCAGAACAAATCACCATAGCTGCCCTTTCTCCATGCCGAAAGACTCCATGACTGGTGATCTCCCTTCACCATCTCTCTCGTCTCCCTCTTTTTGCTTAACCTCCTTCACTCGCTGGAAAATACCATTGGAAAACCAAGGAGCCACCCGTTCTTTCTTTGATACACCCTCACCACAACCCATCACCACTTCCAAAGCTGTCATTTGTGACGCCATATGTGGCTGGTAGATTTTAGATTTCTCCTTAATGTGTTTCTTCAGCCTTTTTTTATTTCCACTCATGTTGGTGCATCTATTTTAGCCGAGAGAGGTTATAGAGATTGTGTAGTATCCGTTCATCATAGGGATACCTTTGTTGATTTGATAGAATTGGAGTGATTGATTTTGATTTAACCCTGGCATGGATTGGCTTCATCCTTGCTGTGCCTCCATTGATTGTAGGACCCGAACTGTTAAATATCAATTCCCGAATGAATCGATCCTAAAGTGGAAGGGTGATTCTGTTGCACCTGAGGGTATGTTTATTTCTTACCTTAGGGATAGAAAGTCAATCTCTCAAGGTTTTATCTATCACCTCATGCGAGTGAAGACTAAGGATGTTGAGCCTCCTACTCTCGAGTCAGTCTTGATTGTGAATGAGTTTCCTGAAGATTTGCCTTATGTCCCTCCTGATAGGAAGAATGACCTTTGGATTGACGTCTCCTCGACACCCAACTTATCTTTGTTCCACCTTATAGGATGGCCCCCAATGAGTTGAAAGAGTTAAAAGAGTAGTTGAGAGATTTGCTAGAGAAGGGCTTTATTAGGCCAAGTTTTTCTCCTTAGGGTGCCCCTGTCCTATTCGTGCGAAAGAATGATGGATCCCTCAGAATATGTATTAACTAATGCCAGTTGAACAAGGTTGTCACACCCGGGGAGGGTACCCTTGGCGTGGCCGGCACTCGGAGACTATTGCTAGGCCCCAAGCGAACCACTTAACCTCAACACATCATTCAATCAATAAAATCTACTGAACAGCGGAAAGTATAAGTATGTAACTGGGCACTTCTCATCTAAAGTCTCAAAATAAATATATAAAAATGAAGGCTAGTAGAAAGAACTAGCTCACAAGTCTCAACATCAACGCTCAACCATTGTCTATGAAGCCTCTATTACTAACCATGTGGTGCCAATAATGGACCCATGGCTACCGAAATCAAAATAAAGGAAGTAGTCCAATCTAACTCTAAAGCATGATGAAATAAATGTAAGGGATCCTCTGGAGTAGGGGAGGCTCACCAAATCAGTTGCGAATCTCAGATCTTCAACGGAGCGCCTGTTGACGATCTCTAGTACCTGCCTCTGCATCATGAAATGATGCAGTCCAGAGTGGACATCAGTACTTGGAATGTACCATTTTGTAAAATAGCTGAGTGAAACCGAAATAGGTAGAATATTATGGAGAAAATATCAACTCAAAATAAACATCAAATCATCAAATGTCTATCTATGCAAGAATAAAGAGTAGACAAGCGACACATCAACAACTCAAACTTATCAATCATCTCAGTCTCATCTCAAAGGAGCTCACCTCCTCTCATCTCATCTTAACTCGGAGTACTCAAGGTAGGAAATATATGGGAGTTTCTCTTATCCGACAACAATTACTTATGAGCCAATAAATGTACAACATCCTGCTGGTGTTGCCACGGACGTTCTTTACTTTCCATGTAGGGAACGAATCGAAACCATAATGGTTAATCGAAAATGGAGACAGAAAACTCAAGAAGTCCTCTATTGTTTCAGGGACATAAACTCAAGAGGAAAACCTCTTCTACGCTTGATAACATAGTTCTAGGGTGCTTCTCAATCACCCAACTCGGTGCTCGATACTCCTCCCATGACTCAATGCTCATAAGACTCCTTTTCTAAACTAATGTAATAGGAATTTTTAACCCCATCAATGATCGGTATCTCATAGGGACTCTAACCCTTTCATTAATCAACTCATAGGGACTTTGGCACTCTCATCAAGGAACATCTTAATCAACTAGTCGATATTTAGAACAATAATTAGAAGTCAATCAGATAGACGGTAGAGTTCATATATAGTTACTCATAAGACGATCAAACTCTATCAATTCATCATCATTCTCTCATCACAATCAACAACCTCAACTCAAGGCTCTAGAAACAATTCTCAAGTTCATTATGCATGCTTTTCAAATAAGTCATGTAGGGTTATGCCATTTCTCATAAAAATGTTCAATTCAAGAAAACAATTAGTATGATGATCATCAACATAGAAAACATGTAATTTCAAATATAATTTTAAGAAAAAACCATCAAAGATTATGCATGTAAACTCTCCAGATCATCAACTCATCTATGACCTCTATGGGGCACATGAAAGAACTATCCCATATTTTTAGTTTAGCCTTACATACCTAGGATGAAGCTATCAATCAAGCACGTCAAGGATTTCTTCTTGAATCTCTCAACTCAAGCTCTTCTCTTCTCTCGTCAAGCCCTAACCTTAGTAAAGTATTGGAGACCTAGAATGGGGTTTTAGACCCATTTTACGTCAAAACGACCTTGTTAGATCATGGATAGAATTTAGGAGGGGTGGGGAATTAACTGGAATGCCCCTAATTTAAAAATTTTCAACTTTGAAAAGACCCCAGTCCGCGACGCCGACTGGTCGCGTACTGTGTACTTTCAAAAAATATTTTCTAAACGAGTTTTCTCAATCTTGTCAAAATTTTTAAAAAGAATATATGTACTGGTATGCGATGGGTGCGCAACACGCTCCTGCTGCGTACTAACACTGTTTTGTGTTTCGGATTGAAAATTTATCTTTTGGTTGGGTCGCTCTAAAAATCGATCGAGAGCATCTTTCCACTCAACTTTTCGTGTTGATCACAAATCTGGCCTCAAATTTGTCATACAACATCGAAAGATGCGTTACGTGCATGTCCTCTCTCTAGGGGTATTTTGGTAATTTTATCGGGCGTTACAAAGGTAATGGTCAAGAATGAGTATCCCCTTCTAAGGATAGATAACCAGTTTGACCAAATTTGGGGTGCCACTATTTTCTTCAAGATAAACCTGAGATCAGGCTATCACTAGTTGCAAGTGAGAGAATGTGACATCCTGAAGATGGCTTTTCGAACCTGATATGGCCAGTTCAAATTTTTGGTGGTGTCCTTTTGGTTGACAAATGCATCTGCAAGCTTCATGGACTCGATGTACAGAGTATTCAGAAAGTACGTTGACATGTTCATGATTGTGTTTATCCACAATATTTTGGTATATTCTTGAGATAATGAGTTATATGCAAAATATTCAAAGTGCGAATTTTGGCTTAAGTCTGTGGCTTTTCTAGGTCATATAGTCTCGAGCGATGGTATTCGAGTAGGCACTCAAAAGATTGAAGTGGTTAAGAACTATCTTGGACCAACCTCTCAAACTGACATAAGGTGCTTTTTGGGATTGGCAAGCTACTACCAGAGATTTGTTAAAGGATTTTCATCTCTATCCTCATCATTGACTAGTCTGACTCAGAAGGTCAAGTTTTAATAGTCTGATGAATGTGAGAAGAGTTTCCAAGAGTTGAAAACAAGGTTGACTACACCACCAGTTTTGACCCAACTTAACGTAATAGACGATTTCATAATATATTGTGATGCATCCAGAGTCAAATTGGGCAGTGTGCTGATGTAGAGGGGAAAAGTGATAGCTTACGCTTCAAGACAACTTAAGGTTCACAAGATGAATTATCCAACTCATGATCTTAAGTTCGTAGTTGTGGTGGTTTCTCTCAAGATTTGGCACCACTATATATATTGAGCATGTGTTGATGTCTTCACAGACCATAAAAGTCTATAATATGTCTTTACCTAGAGAGAGATAAATTTGAGGCAAAGGAGATGGCTTGAATTGCTCATGAATTATGACATGAGCATCTTTTACTACCCAGGTAAGGCTAACATAGTTGTTGATGCTCTTAGCAGGTTGTCTATGGAAAGCACTGCTCATGTGGAGGAAAAGTAGAAGCAGCTAGCTAAAGATGTTCACAGAGTGACACGAGTGGGAGTTCAACTGGATGAATGGGGTGAAGGTGGAGTACTTGTACACAATTGGTCTGCATCATCCAAAGTAGTTGAGGTGAAGGAGAAGCAAGACCAAGACCCTATCTTACTACAATTGAAGGTAGATGTGCGTAAGCAGCAGGTTATGACTTTCACTAAAGGGGGAGACGGAGTATTGAAATACCAAGACAAGTTATGCATTGCTAATGTTGATGGTATACGAGAAAGAATCATGGAAGAAGCACACAACACTAAGTATTCAATCCATTTGGGATTAACTAAGATGTACCATAACTTGAGAGGTGTCTATTGGTGGAGTGGAATGAAGAGAGGCATTGCCGAGTTCGTTTGTAAGTGCTCGAATTGCCAACAAGTTAAGGTTGAGCATCAAAGGCCATGTGGAGTAGCTCAAAACTTTGAAATTCTAGAATGGAAGTGGGAGATGATCAACATGGACTCCATCACAGGCTTATCGAGGTCCCGCAGTCAACATGATTCGATTTTGGTGATAGTTGATAGGATGATGAAATCTAGATACTTTTTTGGCGCTAAAAATGACTGGCATTGTCGAGGATTATGCTCGACTCTACATAAAGGATATTGTTAGATTACATGGAGTCCCCTTGTCTATCATCTTATATAGATAAGCTCATTTTACTGCTCAGTTTCAGAGATCTTTTAGAAAGCCTTGGGCTTGAAGGTGACCCTCAGCACTACCTTCTACCTATAGACTGATTGACAAGCACAGCCTACTATTTAAACCATGGAGGATATGTTCAGAGCCTGCGTCATTGACTTCAAGGGTAATTGAGATGACCATTTGTCTCTGATCCAGTTCACATATAATAACAATTTCCACTTCGTTCGGCTATTCCGATGGCCCCATATGAGGCATTCTATGGGAGGATATTTAGATTGCTGATTGGCTGGCTCGAGGTGAGAAAGGCAGAATTGATTGGTCTAGACAATTTTCATTAGGCTATGGAGAAGGTGAAAATTGTATGAGAGCAGTTGAAGACTGTACAGAGTCGACAGAAATCCTACACAAATGTTAGAAGAAGAGACTTAGAGTTTAATGTTAATGATTAGGTATACATAAAAGTGTCACCTATGAAGGATGTGATGCACTTTGGGAAGAAAGGGAAGTTAAGTCCGAGGTACATTGGTGCTTATCAAATTTTGAGGAGAGGGGGGAATGTAGCTTATGAATTAGAACCACCATAGAAGCTAGCGACCATCCAAATAGTCTTTCACATTTCTATGCTTAAAAAGTGTTTGGGAGAGCCACATTTCGTAGTGACTATCAAGAGTATTGGAGTGAAGGACAGCGTGAGCTATGAAGAGCTCCCATTGAAATCCTTGATCGTCAGGTTCACAAGCTAAAAACTAGAGATTGCATCCGTCAAGGTGTTATGGAGAAATCAATTTATTGAAGAGGCAACTTGGGAGGTAGAGGAGAACATTTAGGATAGGCGTTGCAACAATGTCGGCATCGTTTTGCATCACCAAACTCATAGTGGGAGAGTTATGTTAGTTAGAGAAACTTCCAAAAATCACGAGATTTAGCATATTATGTTTTAAACTGAGCTGCATAATGATTGAGTTTGTTATTAAGCGTGATTTCAAAACCTTAAATTTGCATTTCCCGTTGAGTTGAGTCATGAGCTAATATGTTGAGTTCTGAGATGAGTTGAGCTTTGCTTGTTTACGTTGGCCTTTCTTACATACTAGTATATTCCATGTACTGATGCCCACTTGGCATGCATCGTTAATGAGAGAACTCTAGTAGGCGCAATATTGAAGTTCAGTTTCCTTGTCCCCATAGTTGGTGAGCCCTCCTTGCCTTCGGAGGAGCCGTTGTTACTTTCACTGAGTGTTCTTATTTCTTCAGTTGGGTAGTCATGGCATATCATGATACCATCTATATTGATAGAAAGAAGCTTGATAGACATCTGAGTAGAGGATGGTCGATGGTTATTGATTTTGAAACTTGATTATTAGAACTTATATTTTATAAGAGGTTTCTTATTCCATTTAAATGTCTTTCATTTGACTATTTTTCTTCTGCTGTCAAGTAAGATGTGATGATGAGGTCAGGTGGTCATCTTGGGGAATCAACAATGGTTCTTCAAGTGTCTTCCACACCAAGAGTACCCTCCCGAGGCAAGACAATTGATTTGATAGAGTTTTTGCTTGTTTCTTTCTTACTAGTCTTGTGATTGGATTGGCTAGCTATGACCTTTATCTATAATGATTTTATTATCACATTCCTATTGTGTTATTCTTTGATTGTTGATGTCTTCAGTTGTGAGATTTGATTGAATGAATGTGATGAGGCCAAATGGTTCGCTTGGAGACTAGAAATAGTCTCTGAGTGCCGGTCATACCAGGGTACCCTCTCGCAATGTAACAATAGTATATTAGAAATTTAGCTTCCATGGTAAAAGAAGCTATTAATGTTTGTTTTATACTCTTCCAAAAATAACTCATCCATTCAACATACACATATAGCCAACTGCAGATGTCCTACTATAGGGACATCCAGCAAAATCTGAATATAAATGTCCTACGATATCTAAATGATCCGACCTCCGATAAGTGAGCATGTAATCTTTTGTTTATTAATGATATCTCATAATCCATTTTACTACTTTCAAATGATCCATTATCGGGTTACTTAAATACTGGCCTAATATTCCCACTATGTATGTTACATTTGGACCCATACAAACTTATGCATAAATGTGTCACCCATAAAGAGGAGTCATGAGGTTTGAAAATAAGAGTAAGTTTATTCCTTGTTAAATTGGTCTATTTGTGATTTTTGACATTGTTATATCGGTTTATTGATTATAAGATAGATTTATTGCCTAGCTTGTTCAGGATTTATCCAGTATAACATGAATCCATGTCGGAATGAGAATTACATTATCAAATGAAACTCGATATTACTGGACAAGTATTTTCAGTACGAAGAAAAGTCAGTTGCAATTTTTTATTGGGATGTTTGAAGAGTGAGGACTAAGGAAATCATATTAGTAAAGATTTAAAGAAGCATCATCCAACTAAGAAATAATTCAAAAAATCGGGAAGAACATTTAAGATAAGTAGGCTCACTTTTTTAAAGATTTAGTTTCTACTTCTTCTTGACTTAGCCTAGGTTTCTTTTTTGATTGCTTAGGAACGGGTGACGAGTAAATTGATATCAATTGTAATGATCCCTTCTAGTCGTTAGGGGAAAGACAATGGTCAAAAGAATTGAGCTAGAAAACTTTGGTGTAGTGATTTAAAATTTTAGACTAGATCAAATTTAGAAAAAAACCAAAGTAAAATGAGATTTAGGGCAGTTCAAAAAAGGACTGAGACTAATGTCCAAGTATAGATTCATTTTTTTAGTAACTATGATATTAAGAAGTCCGTAGGACTTTTTAAAATTGAAAATGGATAATTAGAACTCTCAATATCAAACTTGGCATGAAAGTGTTCTTTTAGAAGGTCAAAGTTTGAGGGTGTAATACAAAATGAAGGCTTGGGAGAAGATTTTCATGATTCTATCCCCTACAAGCTGCTAGAGAGAAGGGTATCTCATTATGAAAGTGTTCTTTTAAAATATCAAAGTTTGAGGGTGTACTGCAAAATGAAGGCTTGGGAGAAAATTTTCATGATTCGATCCCCTTCAAGCTGCTATAGAGAAGGGTATCTCATTAAAGGGGGTTAAGTCAAATTTTAGTGCAAAAAAGTCTCAAAACTGGCATTACTTGGCTAACTCATTTTGGAAAATTGCAGAAATGACCTAGGGTATTGTCACACCCCAAGCCTATACCCTGGATGTGGCTGACACTCGAAAACCATTTATGGTACCAAGAGAACCACTTGGCCTAGCTAACTTACTTAGTGGAAGAAACTAACATCATAATAAATTAAAATGGACTCAATGTTCATAAACTCAGAGATACAATAAAAGTATATAAACCTTGACTCAAGGCTTTCGAAAAAAACTTCAAGAAAATAACATGAACAATGTCTTTCTAGTCTATGAAGCTTATAAAATATTGACTTCAAACTAGGTACCAGGGTAGGCCCGTGGATACCTCAACTAAAACAAATACAAAAGGAATAATGACTCTCGAGCGCCTCTGAATGCAAATAGGTTTCACTGACGGCTGATGGGAACTGCCTTACTAAATATCTGCTATCATGAGTACTTGAATCTGCATCATAAAATAATGCAACATCAAATGGCATTAGTACAGGGAATGTACGATATGTTAGATGGCCAAAATAGTATAAGGATATGATACTCAACTTTAGAACTGAACCCTGAGATAGCTTAATTGATAAAATTATGTCATTCCAGTAAAAATATGTTGTAAATGTGTTTAAAAGTGCAACTCATACTATAAAAGAAATATTTGTTTTAATGCATTAATGAGCAGAACTTAGTGTATGAAAAATATATATTACTTAAAATGCATAGCTCTGAAAAATAGTGCAACTCAACTAAATATGCAACATAATAAAAGAAAACACTTTAATAATGAAATAATACAACTGAGTGTATAAGATAAGAAGTTTTACTTAGACGGTTGCTCTAGCTGACAAACCATCACTATGAGCATCTAGATGATACAACGTCTTTCCCATACTGCCAAAGTCATCCCCAAATTAATGCTCAATACTACTCCCAAAATTATTAATTATATGTCATACTTAAAAGAACATGTTTGCTCAAAGTGTTACTTTTCTTCTCTTTGGGACTTAGCCCAACTTAATATTCTCTTAACCTTTCTCAAAAATGTCTAAACTCATAGGTTTCATGATTCACTGTTCATAAAATACTTATGATAATATTTTTTTCTGGAGTTTAAAGAAACATTTGGAAATTCATAGATCGTAGTAACTTCAAGGTTTAACTAGTTTAGCAATTAAAAGTAGTATCTCAACTTAAGATCTCAATACAGTAGAAAATTAGAGTAAATATCATGCTTTTCTTAAAAAAATAATATAACCTATAATATGTACTCGTAATGAGGAAATCTTGTTCTCAACTAACATCTGAATATTTGAAGAAACTAGTAGATACATGATGGTAGGATAATATAATAGGATTTTTGTAAGCCTTATATACCTGGAAGAACTAGATTCCTCAAGAACTTTGAAGAACTCACTATCTTCTCATGAAACCCTAGCTTTTCTTCCCTTGAAAAATTGTTCTAAGTCTGGAGAATGTTTTAGAGCGTAATGAAGTTGAACAATAACATTTAAAGGTTTAATTAGGTGAAAAACTGTCAAGTGTAAGCTTAGAAAGGGTGAGAAAGGACGAAAATACCCTTTCTTTGAAACATTGTCTAAGTCATCTACAGGACTATCTACGGTCCTTGGAAGCTTATATGGACGGTATAATCCATTTGTAAAAACTGGGGTGGATTTAAACATCTATTCAATTTAATTATGAATTTCTTTTTAATATATGAATATTAATTGTGCTAAATTTTGGGGTCCTAAAACTCATTCTACGGGCCCAAACTACAACTCATTGAAGCTTTTATGACCCAAAATTGGGTCCGTAGAATAAGAGACCCAAAAATGGACTTGCAGATGTCATTCCATGAACTTATAGAGTGGCTTGTAGTTCAATCCACGACTCTTAAGCCAAGGTCGCAAAATCAAGTTTGCTCTGGCATTCTGTGGTAAAACGATTATAACTTTTTGCTTCAAACTCCATACGAGGAAAAACTAGTGGAGTTGGAAAGAAGATTCAAAAATATTTAATTTGATATATTTTGGGCCATCTAATTCTCCATGTGCTGAGAGTTAAGATCATTTAAAGTTGATCCGTGTATAATCTAATGCGAAAACTTAATCGATAGGAAAGCTTTGAACTTAACTAAGTACTAGATGTCTCTTATGAGCCTAATAATCCACTTCTAATACCCTTCACATATATAGAAATGAACATTAAAATACAGGTATATGTAAGGTATCACTAGGTTCAATCTTATATACTTACGAAATTTTTTTGGATCTTATGAATAGAGTTTTGGGGTGTTACAAGCCATTTTCATCTATTTTTCATCGTTCTCTTCAATAAGGGTAAGTTAGTTACTCCTATAATTTGTAGTTTTATTCATAATCTCTAAAATCTATGGTGGTTAATTTTAGTGGAGGATTTTTAACTTGAAGTTAATAGTGAAAAAGCCCTAATTTGAGTAGAATGATCATGAAATTAACGATGAGTTAGGATTTGAGTAGACATCGTATATCTTTATACCATCATTCATTGATTATTGTACTTATTATACATTTTAGATCTAAAGCAAGCAAGGATCCACACAAAGGGTAAAACTCAACTTCCATAGAGTATGTAATGTTTGCATGTTAACTACATTATAGTATTATTTGTGCAAGGCATGTAGAGAAATATAAGCGATGGACTTGAAATGACATCATGTTGATAATTTCTTGTTACAAGCCAATTTATTTTATTGTGGCTTCAAGTGTGATTGTTCATTGTGACATATCTGGTCAAATAATGTTTTTTTATTTCTTTGCATCTTAAATCAAATTTGAGAATAAATGGAATTTTATTTAAGGATTTACCTTCTATGCTCCATATATACAATAAATCACAAATTAGGAAAAAAAAATTTCTTTCCTTTTTACCTTGTGAATATGATTTGGTAGATAAGATATGTTTTAAAATTTCTCCATCCATGTGTGTATATATATGAAGTCTTCACGTATTTTTTTAATCTGAAAGTGTCTACATTTTGAATGTGGCACCTTTTCACTTTGATTCTGATTTTTTAAATACTAAATTAAATTATTTGTGTTGAATTTTTAATATGAATCAAACCTGCAAACTAATAAAATTCACATTTTTTTTATCTCGAATTTTTTGAGTTTCTTGGGTTTTTAAATTTTTTTTGGTATATGTTGACACCAAATTTTGGCTTAACTTTTTAAAAATTCATACTTTTGTATTTTTATTTTTTAATAGTTTAAAATATTTTTTAGCAATTTTGGATTAATTTTTTTAGAATTTTAATTAGTTTGGTTTTAAATTTTAATGCAGTATAACAATTAAATATTTACACAGATAAAAATTGTATGAATTTGTTTAGTTGGCCCAACATTTGGGCCCGTATTCTTAGCCCATTAGGTTTTGAATCATGTATACAACTTTTACATTGTTACAGGGTAGAATAGAATTTCTAATAGAAAACCCTAAAAAATTATCTTCTCTTTCCCTTTTGAAAACCGTCCGCCACCCTCTCCATTTCTCGCCGGAAAAATCATCATAGCCGCCCCTTCTCATTGCTAGAAGACTCAGTAATGGTGACCTAACTTCACCCTCTCTCTCGTCCACCTCTTATCCCTTAACCTCCTTGGCTTGCTTGAAAACCCCACTGCAAAACCAAGGAGTCGCCCCCTCTTTCTTTCATTCACCCTCACCACAATCCACCACCACTTCCAAAACCTTGTCCCCTTACCACTGCAAAACAGCAGCCAAACAGCCACACCTCAAAATGATCTCCTCCACCAAATTGCCATTGTCATCAGAAAACCCCGATTTCCACCCATACAACACCCTTCCACCACCACACACTAGCTCCCGAAACCTGTGACACCACCATGCCCAAAATCCGACCAAACCTCCACTGGAACAACACCAAAACTCCACGCCGCACAAGCTTCGAGGAGGCAAAATCCAGCCGGCTCCACCAGTGCTCACCCATCCTTGTTACAACACAACAAAACTAGATCTGGGTCAGGTACTTTTCATTTTAGTTTCTCAGTTCATTAGATTTTGGTTAAATTGACTTTATCACGGTTCACTAATTCATTTGGGTTTTGTAGTGAATTTTCAGTTGTGTATGTGATTGTTATTTTTGTTAAAAATAGTTTTCATGCATTTTTTGAAATGTTTTCAACAATGTTATTTTTTTAGGTTTAGTTTGGATTATTTTGGTTATTGTAAATGAATCTGGTAGTTCTTGTTTTAGTTATGTGTTTATTTTTCTTTAGTTATTCTTGATGTTTTTCATTAACAGTTTGGGGTAGTCATTGAGTTACTGTTAGAATTTGTTATTAGTCCAACTTATTATTTCTATTGTTGATACTAATTTAGTAAAGTATTTATTAATATTCTTTTTGGACAATACATTTATTATTACTAGATTTTATGTTGGTGTTTAAATAGTGCATATTACCTTATATTGTTGTTGTTAGCCGCATTTAATTATGTCGTTATTATTTTACATTATTTATTATCGATTTTATATGAATTTATTTTTCAAAATTTGTTAAAATTGGCCATGAAAAATCTTTTCATCGGATTTTGAGGCCTTCCCATTCAAAAAGACGGAAAAATTTGACCATTGTCAGGATTACTGATATTTATGGAACATAAACTTGTATTATATATGTTCGACCATAGTCTATTATTTTTGTTTAATGAATATCTCCATATTTGGTCCAACTCTTTTCATTTTCTTTTTTTAGAAATGTCGTTATAACAGTTGGAAGGTTTCAAAAGCACTAAAATATAGGTAGAGCTCATCAAGCTAAGGAAACTCTAATGGTTCTCGACAAATATGTACCTTTAAAAAGTTTAGGAGAATGCCTCCTCTTCAAACAAATGTTCCTCGTCAAATTCAAAGAGGTCCAAAGTTTTCATTTCCAACTCTCAACACCAACAACGTTTTTGCTAGAGGTGATAGTTTAGTTTAACAACTCTATCATCCACAACATCTAGTTCAACTCAGCACTACAAATCCAATCAACAACCCACATTTGTACACCCAAAAAACTATTTACAGTGGATTACAGCATCAAGATGACCCATTTGTTAGAATGCCAAGCTCAGAAGGACTAATTATTTAAAGCATTGATAATAAGCATGAGTTGGTGCCTAATGTCATGGGTGATCATGTTCAAAATGACTGTAATTTTGAGCATGAGTTGGTGTAAATTATACTCTAAATTATAGTCATTTTGAGCATGATCACCCATGACATTAGGTACCAACTCATGGTTATGATCAATGCTTTCAATACGTAGTCCTTCTGTGCTTGGCATTCTAAAAAATGGGCCATCTTGTTGTTGTATCCCACTATCAATATTATTTTGGATATACAAATGTGGGTTGTTGATTGGGTTTGTAGTGCTGAATTGAATATGATGTTGTGGATGATAGAGCTGTTGAACTGAACTCTCACCTCTAGCAAAAATGTTATTGATATTGAGAGTTGGAAATAGAAACCCTGGACCTCTTTGAATTTCATTTAGAACATTTGATTGAAGAGGAGTGGGATTTCACTAGGTATGTTGTTGTTGTTTGATTGAAGAGGAGGCATTCTCCCAAAATTTTTAACGGTACATCTTTGTTGAGAACCACTTGAGTTTCCTTGGCTTGATGACATCTACCTATATTTTAGCGCTTTTGAAACCTTCCAATTGTTATAACGACTTTTCTGAAAAAAGAAAATGAAAAAGGTTGTACCAAATTAGGAGGTATTAATTAACCAAAAAAAAAAATAATAGACTATGGTCGAACATATATAATCTAAGGAAAAAGATTCTTTATATAAATCTTCTAATACAATTTTTGATGTGTACGAACGAGATATCTAGCAACAAGAAGAAGGAATAAGAAAAGAATCGTCCAAAAGAAAAGGAGACCGAGGTTGTAGGAGGAATATCCATAGCATTTGGAATAAATGTAATATATTTATCATGAGCTTTATGAAAATAGACAGAATGATATATATAAATATCTTGATAAAATTTTACATTGTGTTACGATGTATTCAAATTTCAAACTATGTTTGTATTCCAAAACAAGTAGAAAACTATCACGACCCGGGGGTTAGGGCATAGATATGACACGACAAATGGGTACCCGAGAGCCCCCAAACAAGCCTCAAATATCAGAATCCACATCATCGGTCCGAAAGAATCAAAACACATATAACTAAACGGCAGAAATCAAATCTCAAGGATCCGTTCATTTATAGATAAGGAATACGACAGTCGGAAAAGCCTTGTCTAGGAAAGATTTACAGAATGCCCAACAGTGCCTCTAGTCAAGGAACGGGGGCCAGGACAAGTTCTGGGATCACCCTCAACAAAAGAACATAAATAATAAACATAAGAAATGACTAGCTTGCTCTTGGAAGACGGGGCTCACCGCAAGACAAGTCTTCAAGAAATGGACTATTCGTCCAGTGGCTAGTTCTCAAACTGCTCGGTCCCTACATGGTAAAATCATGTAGGCATAGAGTATGCGTTAGTACGTTTGAATGTACTAAGGGCGATCCCAGGTACTACCCAGCCCCCAGGAGAGTTCATAAACATATACAGCTCTATGCGGGCATGTAATGCATATGACTTACAGAACCTACATAACAATATTAGATGACAAGGGCACATAATATACAAAGATCATATAAGTAATTAAATTTAGTATATAAGATGCCATGGGATTCATGATGTGTGCAAAGCGATAATGCTCCTATATAACGGGGATGGACTATAACCGACAAACCAAATTCATGCGAGCTATTACATGAATTGGACCGATTTGGACCTCCCACCGGTAAGGAGGAGATTACTTGCCAAGGATAATCTACATCACACCTTGTGACCACGCTTTTCGGTGGATGGTCACCTTCCTTACGACCCATGCTTTTCAGAAGGATTTGCAGAATAATACCAAGACATGTCATGGCATAAGCAAGATAGACTAATATCATCCATCCCTGTGTTAGCACATAGTTCAAGGAAGGGGGGGGGGGCAATCCATCGGTGCTAAGTCAACCACATCCCACAAGAATACTTATATATATATATATATATATATATATATATATATATATATATATATATATACGTATCTTTGCTTTCAAGAGAGTCAAGTACCTATTCCAAAATGTGCAATGCACCTTTAGGCTCAATGGAAAATAACAAGATCATAATCAAGATTCACATGCAGGGAATAGCTCATCCACATATTTAAGATAGTGCAAGCACCCAAGATGCTCAAAGAGACATAAACATAGACTTACCAGTGACCACCTTCTAGTCATAACCAAGCCTTATCAAAATCATTTTATATGACAAGATTGGGCTTAACGCGCACCATAGTTTCCATGTAAAGTGCAATGCGTGATGTAGGGATGGCATGAGTGATGTAGAGTAAATTCAAAATCCACAATGTAATAGGAAATCAAGAAATCCACAATAAAATACATATGAAAACCATAGTATAGATCATCCATGGATAATACCATCTTTAAGGGACATGCATGTTCATGGTTTCATAATTCATGGTGGTTCATCATAAAAGAGCTAATCAAAACTTAAGAATCCGGAACAAATGTACAACCCATACATTGATTAAAGTTAACAAGATCAAGTAGTAAAATTCACATTTAAGGTAACTAGAACTTCATGAAAATAAATTGCAAGAATTTTGGGTCTTCTTGGTTGAAAGGAACCAAGAATCAACCCCCACATACCTGACTTGAAAATGAACTTGAGGAGAAAATGGACTCCAAGGTGAAGGTCTTGACTTGAGTTTCTAGAGAGAAGTTGGAGAATTCTTGTAGGAGAAATGTTTAGAGAGATGGAGAGGAATGCAGAAAATGGCTGAAGCTTAGAGAAATTCAGCTTATGTAAGGACTTAAGAGAGTGGAAAAGTAAGAATTTAAGTTTAAAACAACTAAAATCTCAAAATGCCATTAATGAAACGGACCCAAATTTGGTCCGTCTGGGTCACACGGTTCATTACACGGTCCGTGTAGCGTCGCACGGACCGTGAACAGTGCCGTGGTCGTAAACTTAGAATTTGCAGTCTTAAATTTTCACTGAGCTAACCTAACTAAGTAGCACCACACGGACAACTGCACGGACCATCGGGGGTCACACGGATCGTGACCCAGTCCATATACACGTAACTCTCCACACGGAAACCAAACGAAAGGTCACACGGACCGTGTGACTTCATACGGACCATGTAAAGGCCCATATACCTGTCCCAAGTTTACCCCCACGGGGGAACTGATCAAGTGCCACTCCAAGGGAGGCCATACGGATCATGTGGCTCCACACGGGCCATGTAGGCTTCTCCGTGGAGTGATGCTTGGCAGTTTTCCAGATGAAAATTTTTGGACATCAAGGCAATGCCAGTGATAGAAAAATCTGGGTCTTTACATCATCGTCCCCGAATGTGCAAGAACCAAGCTGGAAAGGTTAGAGTTAGGACAAGACACACCCGGCACAAGATACAATGCATAATTCAAACCAAAATAAGAAAAAGGTTTTTACCAAAAGAATCATGGAAACATTATAGCTCAAGACCCTTAAGCTCATATCAAGATTGTATTCAAATCACTCAAAACACTTGTAGAAAAGAAAAGGATCTTTTAGTGCATACATATGCATGTATATGTCATGAGACTCAAAAAGGCAAGGAATAGCACCAATAAGGGAGATCCTTAGTACCTTAGGCTTGAGTAGATTGGAAAAGATGAGGGTATTGTTTCACCATGTCTAGCTCCGCCTCCCAAGTAGCACTCTCCACTTGTTGGTTTCTCCAAAGTAACTTTACCGAGGCCACATCCTTGTTACAAAGCCGCTTTACTTACCTATCCAAGATTGCCACCTGCACTTCCTCGTAAGACAAGTTTTCTTCAACCTCAATTCCTTCTAAAGGCAGAATGGTGCTAGGATCACCAATTAGCTTTCTAAACATAGACACATGGAGACTAGGTGAATGGAAGTCAAATCCAGAGGTAACTCTAACTTGTAAGCCACACTTCCAATCCACTCAACAATCTCGTAAGGACCAACATACCGGGGGCTTAGCTTGACCTTCTTACGAAACACATCACACCCTTCATAGGAGAAACTTTCACATACACCCAATCACCGACATGAAACTCAAGGTCCCGTCTCCTAGTATCCGAATAGGACTTTTGATGACTTTGGGCCGCTTTCAATCTCTCCCTAATCACCCTTACCTTCTTCATATCCTCCAATAAAAAATCTGGGCAAACTAAAGCCATCTCTCCCAACTCAAACTACCCCACCGGTGACCTACACCTTCTCCCATACAAAGCTTCAAACGGTGCCATACCAATGCTAGCATGGAAGCTATTATTGTAAGCAAAATCGATGAGTGGAAGATGGTCATCCCAATTCCCTTTAAACTCCAAAACACATGCCCTCAACATATCCTCCAAGGTTTGAATAGTCCTCTCCGCTTGGCCATCGGTTTGAGGGTGAAAAGCGGAGCTCAACTTAATCTTTGTCCCAAGGCCCTTTAGAAAAGACCTCCAAAAGTGGGAAGTGAATTGAGCACGCTAATCCGATTTAATGGACCTAGGTACACCATGCAAACTCACCAACTCCTGGATATACAACCTCACATAGTCCTCGGCACTGTAAGTAGCTTTAACCGGTAGAAAATGAGCCTTCGTCATCCGATCCACAACAACCCAGATGGAGTCGAATTGCCTTCGGGTCCAAGGCAATCCAACCACAAAGTCCATGTTCACATCCTTCCATTTCATACTGGAAATCTCTATGTCCTGCGCCAGACCACTAGGCCTTTGGTGTTCCACCTTCACTTCCTGGCAACTCGGGTATTACGACACGAACTTAGCAATATCCCTCTTCATACCATACCACCAGTACACCTCCTTCAGATCTCGGTACATCTTGGTAGACCTCGGGTGAATAGAGTAACGAGAGTTGTAAGCCTCACTCATAATTACTCCTTTAAGGTTATCCACATCAGGAACACAAAGCCGGTCTTGGTACCGGAGTACACCATCTCCCCCTTGGGAGAATACCTCGATCTTTTTTGCAGCAACCAACTCCTTCAACTCAAGTAATGTTGGGTCTAGATCTTGCTTAGTTTTTACCTCGTTTACCACGGAAGATTCTGCCCCATTCTGAACCCGAACACCACCCTCGCTGGTACCAATCAACCTAACGCCCAACCTAGCCAACCGATGAACATCCCTCGCCAATTCCTTCTTCCCATTCCCAACATGTCCCACACTTCCCATAGACAACCTGCTGAGAGAGTCGACCATAACATTGGCTTTGCCCTGATGATATAGAACACTCATATCGTAATCCTTCAGAAACTCCAACCACCTCCTTTGCCTTAGGTTAAGATCCCTCTGGGTGAAAACATATTGCAAACTCTTGTGATTGGTGAACACATCCAACATGAACCCTGTACAAATAATGTCTCCAAATCTTCAAAGCATAGACCACCGCTGCCAATTCAAGGTCATGCGTGGGGTGGTTACGTTCATGCACCTTCAATTGTCTTGATACATACGCTACCAACTTACCATTCTGCATAAGCACACGACCCAGTCCGATCTGCGAGGCATCACAATATACTACGAACCCCTCTGAATCATTTGGCAAGGTCAAGATAGGGGCCGACGTAAGCCGATCCTTTAAAGTTTGAAAACTTCTCTCGCATTCATTCGGCCATACAAACTTAGCCTGCTGCTGGGTCATCTTGGTCAACAGAGATGCAATAGATGAGAAACCCTCCACAAACCTTCTATAGTACCCGGCCAACCCAAGGAAACTGCGGATATCCGAAGGAGTCAATGGTCTAGGCCAATTCCGCACCACCTCGGTTTTTCTTGGATCCACCTTGATACCATCTCCGGATACCACATGACCGAGGAAGGCCACTTCGCCCAACCAGAATTCACACTTGCTAAACTTGGCATACAATTTCTTCTCTCTCAAAGTTTGGAGGGCCATCCTCAAGTGATTCCCGTGCTCCTATTCACTTCAGGAGTAACTGGGAATATCATCAATGAAGACCACCACGAAGCTGTCTAACTCGATTCATCTAGTCCATAAATACGGTTGGCGCATTAGTTAGGCCAAACGACATCACCACAAATTTGAAATGCCTATACCTCGTTTGAAAAGTTATTTTGAGAATATCATATTTCCTAAACTTCAACTGATGATACCCGGAATGGAGATCAATTTTTGTGAAGTAAGTGGCACCCTAAAGCTCATCAAACAAGTCATCAATCCTGGGCAACGGGTATTTTTTTCTTAACAATCACCTTATTCAGTTGCCTGTAGTCAATACACATACGGAGGGACCCTTCCTTTCTTACAAACAACACGGGAGCACCCCACGGTGATGTACTGGGCCGAATAAAACCCTTCTCCAATAGGTCCTTTAACTGCTCCTTTAACTCCTTCAATTCTATCGGTGCCATCCGATACGGAGGAATAGAAATATGCTGAGTATTTGAAAGAAGATCTATGCCGAAGTCTATCTCTCTGTCCGGAGGAATGCCCGGTAAGTCTTCGGGAAAAACATCTGAAAATTCATTCACCAAAGGGACCGACTCGAGAGTAAGCACTCCAGAATCCGTATCCTTGACCCTCACAATATGATAGATACATCCCTTAGAAATCATTTTCCGCGCCTTGAGGTAGGAAATAAACCGACCTTTAATAGAGGGGTCACCACCCTTCCATTCAAGAACTGGCTCATCGGGAGGTTGGAACTGGACCTTCCGGATTCTACAATCTATGGAAGCATAGGATGCATGCAGTCAATCCATTCTAAGAATCACATCAAAATCAAACATCTCAAGTTCCCTAAGATCACATGGAAAACTTTTATGCAACACAACAATAGGGCATCCTCGATAGACTCTATGAGTAATAACAGATTCACCCACGGGGATGTAGACCGAAAAAGGATCCCTTAAAATCTAGGGGCTCAAACCGAACTTAACAGCCAACAGCGGAGTCACAAAAGAAAAGTTTTCACCCGGGTCAAGCAAAACATAAGCATCAAAATCAAAGACTTTTAACATACCAGTCATGACATCTGGAGCCTCCTCGACATCCTGGCGGACATAGAGTGCATAAAACCTGTTGTTCCTTGGGGAAATACCTCGGGGACCCCTTTGTTGACCCTGCCAGCCTTGGGCTGCTTGACCTTGGCCTTCGCGCACCTTCCTAGGGCAATCAACAACTTTATGATCCTTGCTTCCGCATCCGAAGCAAAGTCCTAATCCCTGCGGCAGGCACCTGTGTGGGGTCTCCCACACTTGTCACACATAGAATATCCTGATCCACCATCCACCGATACCCCAGGAAGGGGTGCCCGAGCATTGGCCACCTGAGCTCCCGAACCTTCACCCTGCTGAAAGCAACCAAAACCAACATTTCTAGCACCGGAGAACCTACCGTCTAAGCGAGCTCTCTTGGGATCATGAGCCCTTTGCTCTTTGAGTTTCTGACCTTCAATCTGCTCAGTATACACCATGAGTCTGGCAATATCCATGTCCCCAATCAGCATAGCAGTACGACATTCTTTCACAATCGAGTCAGAAATACCCGAAACAAATTTGTGTATCCTTGCACGGGGATCGGCCCCCAGGGACGGAGCATATTTGGTAAGCTTGGTGAACTTGAGGGCTTAATCCCTCACACTCATACTCCCCTGCTTGAGGTTGATAAACTCAGTCATTCTGGCCTCTCTCAGCTCAAGTGGAAGGAAGCGATCAAGGAAGGCAGATTTGAACTCCCCCCATTTAACATCACCACGACAGACCCTTTCCAAAGCCCAGTGAGTATACCACACTTGAGCTACATCCTTTAGTTGATAAGCAGCCAATCCAGCTTTTTCCTCAGAAAAGATGCCCATAATATTCAGTATCTTCGAGAGCTCATCAATGAACTCCTAAGCATCCTCATCAGCCTTGGACCGGTAGAATTTCGAAGGATTCATCCGGGTGAAATTTCTCACCCTAGATGCAGGTGTAGGGTCCCGTGGAAAGTTAGTTTGCCTTGCCTGAGCAGTCACCACCTGTGCAAGCGTGGCAAAAGAGGTTCGGAATTCACCATTAGAGATAGGCTCCTCGATAGGTTCGTGAAGGGCCTCATCTTCATCAGCCAGAGCCGGCCTAGGTAGAGGGGGTCTTCCTCGAGGCATCTGCTAAAATAAATCAACGACATCGATAAGTAAAGGAATTTCATAAGCAAGTCACAGCACGACACAAAACATGAAGAAGCGAGGAATTTTCTAATACGTCTCCATAGCCTCCCACTCATAGGTATGGTGCACTTCACACCCATGAATAGGACTCTACTAACCGCGGCATGTTGGGATCCGAGGACCATTATAAACCTAATGCTCTGATACCATCTTTTTTCACGACCTAGGGGTTAGGGCCTAGATGTGACACGGCAAATGGGAGCCTGAGAGCCCCCAAACAAGCCTCAAGTATCAGAAACCAGGTCATTGGTTCGAAGGAATCACAACACATATCACTAAATGGTAGAAATCAAATCTCAAGGATCCATTCATTTATAGATAAGGAATACAACAGTCGGAAAAGCCTTGTCTAGGAAAGATTTACAGAATGCCCAACAATGCCTCCAGTCAAGGAACGGGGGCCAGGACAAGTTCCTAGCTCACACTTAACTAAAGAACATACATAATAAACATAAGAAATGACTAGCTTGCCCTCGGAAGACGAGGCTCACTACAAGACAAATCTTCAAGAAATGGACTATTCGTCCGGTGGCTGGTGCTCAAACTGCTCGGTCCCTACATCGTAAAATTATGTAGGCATAGAGTATGTGTTAGTACATTTGAATGTACCAAGTATGCGGGCATGTAATGCATATGACTTACCGAACCTGCATAACAATGTTAGATGACAAGGGCACACAATATACAAAGATCATATAAGCAATGGAATTTAGTATACAAGATGCCATGGGATTCCTGATACATGGAAAGCGATAATGTTCCTATATAACAAGGATGGACTATAACCGACAAACCAAATCCATGCAAGCTATTACACGAATTGGACTGATTTGGACCACACATCGATAGGGAGAAGATTACTTGCCAAGGGTAATCTACATCATACCTTACGACCACGCTTTTCAGAAGGATTTGCAGAATCATATCAAGACATGTCATGGCATAAGCAAGATAGACGAATATCATCTGTCCCTATGTTGGCACATAGTTCAAGGAAGGGGGGAGGGGGAGGGCCCCCAACCCATCAGTGCTAAGTCAACCACATCCTACAAGAATATTATATATATATATATATATATATATATACATATCCGTGCTTTCAAGAGAGTCAAGTACCTATTCCAAAATGTGCAATGCACATTCAGGTTCAATGCCAAATCACAAGATCATAATCAAAATTCTTATGTAGGGAATAACTCATCTACATATTCAAGATGGTGCAAGCACCCAAGATGCTCAAAGAGCCATAAACATAGACTTACCGGTGATCGCCTTCTAGTCATAACCAGCCCTTACCAAAATCATTTCATATGACAAGATTGGGCTTAACACCCACCATAGTTTCCATGTAAATTGCAACGCATGAGTAGGGATGGCATGAGTGATGTAGAGTAAATTCAAAGTTCGCAATGTAATAGGAAATCAAGAAATCCACAATAAAATACATATGAAAACCGTAGTATAGCTCACCAATGCATAATACCATCTTTAGGGGACATGCATGTTCATGGTTTCATAATTCAAGGTGGTTCATCATAAAAGAGCTTATAAAAACTTAAGAATCCGGAACAAATGTACAGCCCCATGCCTTGATTAAAGTTAATAAGATCAAGTAGTAAAATTCACATTTAAGGTATCAAGAACTCAATGAAAATAAATTGCAAGATTTTGGGTCTTCTTGGTTGAAAGGAACCAAGAATCAACCCCCACATACATGACGTGACAATGAACTTGAGGAGAAAATGGACTCCAAGTTGAAGGTCTTGACTCGAGTTTCTAGAGAGAAGTTGGAGAATTCTTGTAGGAGAAATGTTTAGAGAGATGAGGAGGAATGAAGAAAATGGCTGAAACTTAGAGAAATTCAGTCGATGTAAGGACTAAGGAGGGTGGAAAAGTCAGAATTTATGTTTAAAACAGCTAAAATCTCAGAAATGCCATTAATGAAACAGACTCAAATTTGGTCCATCTAGGTCACACGGTTCATTACACGGTCCATGTAGCGTCGCAAGGACCATGAACAGTGTCGTTGTCACGACCCGTGGTTAGGGCCTAGATGTGACACGACGAATAGAGACCCGAGAGTCCCCAAACAAGCCTCAAAGAATCCAAATCCACATCATCGGTTCGGGAGCGCATTCAAATAATAAACATATAGTTCTAAGGGATGGGAAAATAGGACTCACGCTATGCGGATATCGAAGGGAAAGGGATTTGCATAGATTCATATAGCACATAGCACACAAGAACTAAGGGGTCTATGGGGGCAATATGGGGCTTAGGATCTTTCACATCTCCAACTCAAACATATATACATATAAAAATTCCCATAATAAATCCATGATAGCCATATCCAATAACTAATTAAGCCGTAAGATTCACATACAACGCATAACATATAGAATCGACGAGAGTTTAAGAGATGTCCAACAATGCCTCTAGTCAAAAGATGGGACATGGGCCAAGACATGTCCCGGGCTCACCCTCAACTAAGAAGATAAATAGAAAACGACATTGGTAGAAAGAAGGTGGCTTATCCTTGGAAGATAAGACTCACCACAATATCAACTCTCTGAATTTGAGCTACCCGTCAAGTGGTGGATGATCATAACACACGGTCACTACATGGTAAAATCATGTAGGCATAGAGTATAAGTTAGTACGTTTGGATGTACTAAGTATGCGGGTATGCAATGCACGTGACTTACCGAACCTGCATAATCATGTTAGATGGCAAGGGCACATAATATACAAGGATCATATAAGCAAAGGAATTTAGTACACAAGATGCCATGGGATGCGTGATGCGTGCAATGCGATAATGCTCCTGTATAACGGGGATGGACTATAACCGACAAACCAAATCCATGCAAGCTATTACATGAACTAGACCGATTTGAACCTCCCATCGATAGCGAGAAGATTACTTGCCAAGGGTAATCTACATCACACCTTACAACCCGCTTTTTGGTGGATGGACACCTTCCTTAGGACCCACTTTTCGGAAGGATTTGCAGAATCATATCAAACATATCATATAATAAATGGAGTAGACAATAATATCCTTTCCTATGTTGGCAGATAGTTCAAGGAAAGGGAGAGGGACCTTGGGGATATCCCTAACGCCCCCAATCCATCGTTGCTAAGTCTTACACATCCCACAAGAATACTTATATATATATATATATATGTATATGTATATGTATACATATATATAAATATATATATATATATATGTATACATATACATATATATATATATATGTATATGTATACATATATATATATATATATATATATATATATATATATATATTTATATATATGTATATATATACGTATGTTTTCCAAAAGAGAGGGAGTCAAATATCCATTTCAAAGCGTTAGATGCCCCAGTAGGCTCAAATGCCAAAACTCAAGATCAAAATCACATGGTTCATTCAAGGAATAGCTCATCTACATATATCAAAATGGTGCAAGCACCCATAATGCGCAAAGAGCCATAATCATAGACATACCGGTGATCACCTTCTTGTCCTATCCCATGTCTTACCAAAAATTATATCACAATTCCTTTTTAGGACAAAATTGGGCTTAACCCCACATTTCCAAAATTTCAATGTGTCAATGTCATGAATGTAATTGAATGCACAATGTAGGAATGGCATGGGTAATTTAGAGAATAGCTAAAACATGATATAATGTGAAAACTAGGGGAATTCAATAAAATTAATAGAAATGGTAGTAAATATCACCCATGCATAATAACACATTTAAAGGGACATGCATGTTCATAATTTCATAATCCAAATAGTTCTTCACAATAAAATTAACATAACCCGAGATTTAGAGTCTTAAATAACACATGCATGGCTCGAGCTACCAAGAGCAAGTAGTAAAAATTCACATTTCAAGTAGACAAGTTTATAAATTAGTTTTAAAGGAGACTTGGGTCTTCTTGGTTGAAAGAAACCAAGAATCAAAACCCACATACCTGATTTGGAGACAAACTTGAAGAGGAATGGACTCAAATGAGGGTCTTAGCTTGATGAATCCTAGTGAGAGGTTGGAGAGCTTGAGAGAGCAAATTCTAGAGAGAGGAGTGAAATGAGAGGAAAATGGGCTGAAATGGTGAAGTCTCACTTATATAGGGAGCTTAGGAGGGGTGAAAAATGACCAAATTTTCATTGGAATAAGCCAATATTTCAAAAATGTCATTAATGAAACGGATCCAAAAATTGGTCCATCTGGGCCACACGATTCAGTAACGGTCAGTGTGGCTTCACACGGACCGTTTACAGGTCCGGTATGACCATACTTAGAATTTTCAGCAACTATTTCAAGCCAAAGGGCTTCCAACGGAAGGTCGTACGAACCGTGTGATGCTTCACGGGCCGTACAAGGGTCCATATGAAGGTACCAAGGAAGGAGACACAATTAGAACACAATTTGGCAAGAAAATCATGACTAACTTCAGCCTCACGGACCGTTTGCTTCCACACGGTCCGTGTGGTTGGCCATGTGGCTTGCCTGCACGAACATTCTTAACGAAAACGAGCATAACTCCTTGGTCCGAGCTCAGAATTAGGTGAAACTAGGTGCGTTGGAAAGCTAAAGAGCTTTAATTTGATATATTGTAGGACACCTAATTCATTTTGTGCTAAGAGATATGACCATTTAAAATTGACCCTTCTACCGAATCATATGAAGAACCTTTAGGTTTAGTATCGGAGAAGTTTAGAAATGTAAAAAGGGTTTTAAAGGTCATAAAAAGCCTTGGGAATGAATCAAAATATCAAAAACACCTTAATGAAATGGATCCTTAAATTTTATAAGGGCCTTGACACGGTTAGCTTCACAGTCTGTGAAGCTATTCACGGCCCGTGAAGGCTCCCATCTAGCCCAGACAGGTTTTACGAAAACGGGCGTAACGTCTTGCTCTGAACTCGGAATGAGGAGAGACTGGATGTGTTGGAAAGATAATTCAAAGATCTTCAATTTGATATGTCATGGGACACCCATTTCACTTTGAGCTAAGAGATATTCCTATATAAAGTTTGCCCTTCTATCGGCGCTTGAGAATAATTTAGCCAAGGGAATTCCTTTGAACTTGACTTGATGTAGGAGGCCATTGATTGTAATAGAAAATTTAGGAAGAATTAGCTTCGAATAAGAATTGAAGGCTTGAGAGTGAACTTACCTTAAGCATGAAGGTCCCGTACTTAGAAATATTTCACTCCGGAAGCTTTACGGATGACCTCACGGGCCGTGCCACCCCACACGGGTCGTGCACTTGGCTGTGTAACCATACTTGATCCCAAAGCTGTAGGATTTCAAGCCAAGGCCATCCCACGGCCCACCACACGGCCCGTGAAGTTTCACACGGATCATGAGGGGTCCAAGTGTGGTGTGCCTTAGTTTGAAACACCACATTTATGGGCCAAACATCCTCCATGGGCCAAAGGCCACTCCGTGGAGGCTCTACACGGGCTGTGTGACCTCACACGGGCCATGATGGCTCCCATGAAGTGCCACCTTGGTCCAAAACTTTTCCGAAACCAATTTTCATGCTTCCTTGAGGTTGCACAAAATTTCGGATCCTTACAGCCGTGGTCCTAGACTTAGAATTTGCAGGAGTAAAATTTCACCGAGCTAACCAAACTAAGTAGCACCACACGGACAAGTACATGGACCATCTAGGGTCACACGGACCGTGACCCGTTCAGTGTACAGGTAACTCTCCACACAAAAACCAAATTGATGGCCACACGGATCGTACCATGTAAAGGCACGTATAACTGTCCCAAGTTTGCCCCTTAGGGGGAACTGATAAGGTGCCACTCCACAGGAGGCCATATGGACCGTGTAGCTCCACACGGGCCGTGTGGGCTCCTTCTTAGAGTGATGCCTGGTAGTTTTCCTGGGGAAACTTTTTGGACATCAAGGCAATGCCTATGAGAGAAAAATCTAGGTCTTTACAAAAACATAGAAGATAGTTAACAATCATCCTGCTAACTACGTTATCTTTCTTTGTAAGTTGTAGAGACTAGGTCACTTTGAATATTTGTTTTGATTTTAGAATATGTATACGTTTTCTTTGTCTTTTGGCCAACACTAAATTTAACAGTTAAGTATATATAAGAATAATTTTGGACAACAATTTAAAAAAAATAATTTTTTTTGCTTAAGTATCGTATCAAGTCAAATGATGACACATAAAATGAGATAAAGGATTATATTTTTGGTAGTTATGGTATCTAAATATTTACTTCAATTGATAAATTAACACTCATTTACTTGTCATTGGTGTATGATTTCAAGCCTTATGAATAGGCAGTATAAGCTATTATGGATAATGAAAAGTGAGAAACTCCAGGACATGCACATCAGGTTCATGACACCTACTAATCATATCTACTTACTGGGAGATAATAATCCCATCAGAAAACTTTTGAGTGTTCTAGTTGAATCATGGAAAACCAAAGGAGAGATAATTAGAGAAACACATGATGTACAAGCTAATGATGGATAATCTCATTGTAAAACATTGCCATAATCCGAAATCCAAGTGTGATGGCACTCATCTAACCCACCAAGGTGAGTCAGCCCAACATTAATAACCCAACATAATAATAATAGGAGAAGATAAACAGTCTAAATAGGATAGATAAACATCCTAAACCAAAACTAACACCTTCCCAAAACTAGTGTCACAGGTAGAAGCCTCTAAATACAGAATACTCAAAGAATACAAGTCTCAAATGTCTAGTTCTCAAATAAAACATAACATAATAATGAATTTCTCGAAGGTCTGCTGAAGATATAAGTAGCTATCTCAAGAATAATTCGGAACGAGAAAAGTTAAACCAGAGGACCAGGCTCGCAACCTAAAAAAATGTAGCAGGTGAGCACCAAAAAATAGGATACACAACAAATGGAGCTAACCTAAAGTAAAGCAATGAGGCACATAAGTACTCCTTAACCCCCAATCACATATCGCTAAACTACAAACCTGTGCTCAGAAAAGTCAAAGCATAATGTATACAACATAGAGAGATCACAAGGATATACATATACTCATCTCATAGAATCACATTTCAAAGGGGTCCAACTATAAACAAGTCAAATGATATAATAGAAATCCAGTCGCGTAAGCATTTCATATAATAATAGCAAACCAGAGTAATATGAGATGGAGAATGCCATGAAATGTAAATTTGTGCAATGTCAAATAATCGTGATACATGTCTGTCCTACGATAAGCATCTGCTTATGTGACGCCTGGTAAAATTATCAAAATACCCCTAGAGTGAGGGTACGCGCGTAACGCATCTTCCGATGCTCATATCGAATATCCGAGGCTGGATTTGTGATTAGCACAAAAACAATTGAGTGGAAAAATGGTCTTGGTCAATCTTTAGAGTGATCCGATCAAAAGATAAATTTTTGATACGAAGCGCAAAACAGTGTTAGTGCGCGATAGGGGCGCGTCGCGCACTTTTTGTGGACCTGCACTTATATTCTTTTAAAAAAATTTGACGGGATAGAGAAAACTCGTTCAAAAACTCTTTTGTGAAAACACATTGTTCGCGACTAATTCGCATCGCGGATTGTGTCTTTTCCGAGTTGAAAATTTTCTAAATCATTATGAGGGGCATTTTGGTGAATTTCCCACCACTTCGACTCGAACTCGTCAAACTATGTCACCAAACTTAGGAGAGGCTTAGAACGATCACATATATCATGGTTCCCTCGAGAGTAACGTCCCTGAAAGCAATAGAGGACCTATTGAGTTTGACTCCATATTAGGTGAGCTGATATGATTTTTGAGCGTTCCCTACCTGGCAAGTTTGGAACGTCTGTGGCAACATCAGCGTGATTATTGTACATTCACTAGCCCATAAGTTATTTTTGTTAAATAAGATAAACTCCCATAAATCTCCTAACTTGAGTACTCCAAGCCTAGATGAGATGAGAGCAGGTGAGCTCCTCTGAGTTTTGAGATGAGAGGAGGTGAGCTCCTCCGAGATGAGATGAGAGCAGAGGAGTTGAGCTCCTTTGAGATGTGTTTGAGACTATTGGTGAGTTTTATTTTTTGACGTGTCACTTGTCTACTCTTTATTCTTTCATAGATGGACATTTGAAGATTTGATGTGATTTGATGTTTATTTTGAGTTGATGTTGTTTCCATACTATTATACCGATTTCTGTTTCATTCAGCTATTCTACATACCAGTCATTCCAGTTACTGATGTCCACTCTGGACTGCATCGTTTTATGATGCAGAGGTAGGTACTAGAGATCGTCAACAGGTGCTCCGTTGAAGATCTGAGATTTGCAGCTGATTTGGTCAGCCTCCCTTAATTCGGAGGATCCAGTATGATTTATTCATCTTGCTTTAGAGTTAGAGATTGGACTATTTCTTTATGTTGATTTTGGGTAGCCATGGGTCTGTTATTGGCACCACATGAGTAGTAATAGAGGCTTCATAGACGATGGTCGAGCATTAATGTTGAGACTTGTGAGCTAGTTCTTCCTAGTAGCCTTTATATATATATATATTGAGACTTTAGATGAGATGTGCCCATTTACTTACTTATACTTTCCGTTGTTCAGTAGAGTTTATCATTTGAATAATGTAATGAGACTAAGTGGTTTGCTTGGGGGCTGGCAACAGTCTCTAAGTGCCGGCTACACCAAGGGTATCCTTCCGGGGTGTGGGAATCCATTAGTTTGTACCAGTATAGATGTACATGAGGTTTAGTTTATACTAAAAGAATACAATTCATGTTTATTTTTTATATAACTTCTTTAGTTGTATATATTTAATTATTTATGTATAATTTGGGTAATTGTATACTATAATTTATAATTTTTTATATACTTTGTATAATTGAACACAAATTCATATATAATCATTGTTCATATAATTATTTTTATACGTATTAATGATTTCTCAAATTTCGTATATCCTTGCTTATACAAGCTCGTTAAGTTTTTTTGTTGACAACTTTGTATATATAAGGAGTTGAATTTATCCTCACTAGCTAGAACCATTTCCCTTTGGCTTTTCATTTTCAATGAATCATCAAGCAAAAACATATATAGATGGCACTGTAGTCATGATGGTAAATAAAATATGCAAGATGTCCATATGAATCATATGTCTCAACAACCGAAACAGAGTAACTCATAAATGTTACATTTTCCTCAACATATCAATATAATCACAGTCTTAATAACATTCACATAACAAAGTAAGTACTATGTCGACTTTAACATCAAATGATTCACAAACTTCCATAGATTTCACATCCATAATGAATTCACAAGTCAAGATATCACCATATGACTAACTACTCAATCTGAAATATCATAATGAAGACTATATTGATCTAATTCTACCCCAAAGCACTCAATTCTATGCACATAAGAGCATAGAAGGTTTAATTATGCTTAACAAAAGGTTCTGATATAACGTCCCAAATCAAGTCAACTCTGAAGCTTTCCTCTTCCTACGATACTTCGAATCACCAAAATCCAATTGATTTTCCTTAAAAAACCTCGAAATCCCTCTTGAAAATGAAGCTTAGAATGCAAAAAATGGTAGGAAAGGGTTTAAACACATCTTTTAAAAGGTCTAATAGTTCAAGTGTAATAAACATTCCACGAACGCGGGGGCTAATCAAACTTTTACACTCTCAAACGAGAAGAAGCATCCACGAACGCGGAAGCTATGATGCTTAGCACTCTGCGAACATGGAGAAGCTTCCGCGAACGTGGAGGCTTAAGGGGCTAGCCACTCTTTCACTATGTTAACACGGAGAGTAAATCCTGATACAACAGAACAAGTTCACACCAGCACACATAAAATAGAACAATACACGAAAAGGACCCTTGGGATTTTTTCAAAACCCCAACTTAAACCAAGCATGGAACCCTACCAGAAACAACAACACAAACTCAATGGAACCGCTAGAATTCGAGTTTGGGACCTCTTTGGCAAAGTAACCGAGAAAGGCCATTTAAACTAGTTTTAGACTTAAAAACTCAAAATATTCACGAAAGCTCTAAAAATTGCAACAAAGTCATCTAGCACTAGTTTCACCATATGGAACCATTGGAACTGATGAAATTCGTGTTTTGAAAGCATACACGAATGAACTTAATAATTGAGTCTAGAGCCTTGATTGGAGGATCTCGATTTCGATTGTGATTGTGATGGTGATGAGAGAATGATGATGAGTTGATAGAACTTGATAGTCCTGTGAGTCACCATAAATGAACTCCACTGATTTGTCTATTCTATTGTTCCCTTACGATTGTTCAAAATCATGAGTCGTTGATGGAAATGTTCCTTGATGGGAGGGTAAAAGCTCCTATGAGATTGATTGATGATAGGGTTAGTCTGACTTGCACTCGTCAAACTACGTTGCCAAATGTAGGTGAGGCATAAAACCATCATAATTTTATTGTGGTTCCCTCTTAATTAGAAGTCCTTGAAAGCAATAGAGGACTTAGTTGGTTGCAGTTTCGCTTAGTGGATTCGATTCGTTCCCTACCTGGAATGTTTGGAATGGTTGTGGCAACATCAGCTTGACTATTGTACATTCACAGGCTCATAAGTGATTGTTGTCGGATAAGAGAAACTCCCAGAAAGTTCCTACCTTTAGTACTCTGAGTTGAGATGAGATGAGATGTGATTAGTTGAGCCCCATTGAGTTGAGTTGAGTTGATTTAATTGACGAGGTTGATTGGTTGATGGGTCACTTGTCTAATATTTACTCTTGCTTTTGATAGACATTTGACATATTGATTTTTTACTATTCCTGAGTTGATGTTGTTCCATATTATTCTACCCGTTTCTATTTCATTCAGCCATTTTAGATACCGTACATTCCACGTTTTGACGCCACTCGGTGCTGTATCATTTTATGATGCAGATACAAGGATTAGGGATCGCCAACAGGCGCATCGTTGAAAATCCAGGATGCTCAGCTTATCGGTGAGCCTCCCCTTCTCCATAGGACCCACCATTATTTATTTAATCATGCTTTTGGGTTATACAAGACTAGCCTTATATTTTAATTTTGGTAGCCATGGGTCTATCATTGGTACCACTTGATTAGTGATAGAAGCTTCATAGATGATAGTCGAATGTTGATGTGGAAATCGTGCACTAGTTCATTCTACTAGCCTTCTACTATTATATATATTATTTGAGACATTAGATGAGATGAGCCCATTACATACTTTTACTTCTGCTGATCTGTTGAGTTGTCTAATTTAATGGATGTGATGAGGCCAAGTGCTTCACTTGGGGACTAGCAATAGTCTCTAGGTGCCGGCCACGTCTTGGGTACCCTCCCGGGGCGTGACAACTAAGCTAACATCCAGTAGTTAATTATGATATATAATTAATGTTTAATTTAATTACAAATAATGGTTTTAGTTTAAATGAAATAGCTCTTAATTGGGCCCCACGTATTTTATTGGTATACAAACCTGCAAATCTTTTCTTTGCTATTTTATACAAACCAAAACTATTCTCCTTCATCTTACTCATAATCTAATCCCTGAAAAGCTTTCAGATTTCCTTAAATCTCTCAACAAAATCAACCTTCAAATTTTGAAAATTTCTGATTTTCTTTCCTAATTCTTTATACCTGTATCAAGGTAACCTCTATCAGTTTATTTTTTTGTATCTTTCGTAAGTTTCTTTATGTATTTTTTTTTCATTTGTTCCCGTTATTTCATATTTTTCTGTCATAATGTTTTACTGTTTCAATGTAATCACAACTATGGATGAACCATCTCTATCAAAGAGGATTACTAGAGGTATACATTTCCATGCAACAAAAACTTATCTTCCTCCATCTTTTTTCTTGGGTTTAACTCATGATTTCTGAGAAAGTACAGATTTTGTTGTGGAATCTCAAGCCGTTGCAAAAACTTAGTTAAGTGAAGAAATTCGATCGAAGTTTTGCACTAGCCCCATTATATTGCGACAAATCACGCAAAATCGAATTCAAAAGAAGCAAAAAAAAAAAAAAGAGGAGAAACTACTTTGTATGATTCTATTTTTATTGTAATTTCTATACAATTTTGAAATTGTATACCATATTAGTAGATTCACTTGTGCATCCATTAGTTTGTATCATTATAGATGTACATGAGACTTAGTTTGTATTAAAAAAGTACAATTTATATTTATTTTTTATACAACTTCTTTAGTTGTCTACATTTAATTATTTATGCATAATTTGGGTAATTGTATACTATAATTTATATTTCTTTTTTATACTTTGTATGAATGAATACAAATTCATCTGTAATCGTTGTTTATAAAATTATTTTTACACATATTAATGATTTCTCAAATTTTGTATATCCTTGGTTATATAAGCTCATTAAGTTATTTTGTTGAAAACTTTGTATATATACGGGGTTGAATTTATCCTCGAAAAATGTCCCTCACATGCAATGACTTAAAAATGTTAGTATAATGGATGGTATATACACAAATTAATTGTTGAAAACCATACAAATATTCATAAATATAAATATAAACATAATTATACAACCTATAATTAGACCAATACATATACAGTTATTCATAAATAAGAAAATATATACAATTTATATTTTTTTTAATAATTTCATTAGTTGTATACATTTAATTATTTTTGTATAATTTGAGTTACTTTGTCCTTTAATATATACTTTTTATGTACTTTATGCAAATGAATGTTAAATTATCTATAACCTTTGTATATATAATTGTTTTTATACATATTAATGATTTCTCAAATTTTGTATATGTCACGCCCCGAGAGGGTACCCTTGGCGTGGCCGGCACTCAGAGACTATTGCTAGTCCCCAAGCAAACCACTTAGCCTCATCACATCATTCAATCAACAAACTCTAATGAATAGTGGAAAAGTATAAGTAAATGGGCACATCTCATCTACAGTTTCAAAATAAATATGTAAAAATGAAGGCTAGTAGAAAGAACTAGTTCAGAAGTCTCAACATCAACGCTCAACCATCATCTATGAAGCCTCCATTACTACTCATGTGGTGCCAATGACAGACCCATGGCTACCCAAATCAAAAATAAAGAAAATAGTTCAATCTAACACTAAAGCATGATGAAATTAATGTAGTGGGGGTCCTCCGGCGTAGGGGAGGCTCACCAAGTTAGCTTCGAATCTCAGATCTTCAAAGGAACGCCTGTTGACGATCTCTACTACCTGCCCCTACATCGTAAAATGATGCAGTCCAGAGTGGACATCAGTATTTGGAATGTATTAGTATGTAAAATAGCTGAGTGAAACAGAAACAGGTAGAATAATATGGAATCAATATCGACTCAAAATAAACATCAAATCACATCTAATAGTAAAGTGTCTATCTAAGCAAGACTAAAGAGTAGAAAGTGACCCATCAATAACTCAAACTCATCAATCATCTCAGACCTATCTCAAAGCAGCTCACCTCCTGGCATCTCATCTCATCTCATCTCATCTCATCTCATCTTAGAGGAGCTCACCACCTCTCATCTCATATAGACTCGGAGTACTCAAGCTAGGAAAATTATAGGAGTTTCTCTTTATCCGAAAACAATCACTTATGAGCCAGTGAATGTACAACATTCACACTGATGTTGCCATAGCCATTCCAAACTTACCAGATAGGGAACGAATCGAAACCATATCAGCTAACCCAATATGGAGTCAGTCGTCAATAAGTCTGCTATTGTTTCAGGGACTTTTAATCAAGAGGGAACCACAATATATATGATGGTTTGAAGACTCACCTACGTTTGGCAATGTAGTTAATGAGTTTGAGTGGGACTCACTCTTATCCATTTCGATGCTCGATACTCCTCCCATGACTCAATGCTTACAAAATCATCAGTCCAATCAAACCAATCAACTCATAGGGACATTGGCCCTATCATCAATCAACGTCTCATAGGGGTTTTAGCCCTCTCATCAATCACCATCTCATAGGGACTTTAGCCCTCTCATCAATCAACATCTCATATGTACTTTAGCCCTCTTATCAATTAATCCCAATCGAAGACTCAAGATTTAGAACAATCATTACGAAACAATCGAATAAACACATCGGTAGAGTTCATTTATAGAGACTCATGAGTCATTCGATTTCTATCAACTCATCATCATCATATCATCACAATCAACACTCTCAAATCAAGGCTCTAGACTCAATCCTCAAGTTCATTATGCATGCTTTTCAAAACAGTCATGTAGGTTATGCAAAATTTCATGAAAAATGTTCAATTCAAGAAAGCAATTAGTATGATGATCATCAACATAGAAAACATATAATTTCAAATCAAAATTTCAAGAAACACCATAAAAATTCATGCATGTAGACTCTTCAATCATCAACTCATCTATGACCTCTATGGGATACATGAGAGAACAATCCCATATTTTAAGTTTAGCCTTACATACCAGGAACGAAGCTATCAACCAAGCACGTCAAGGATCTCTTTTCGAATCTCTCAATTCAAGCTCGTCTCTTCTCTTCTCAAGCCTTGGCCTTAGTAATGTATTAGAATATGATTTATAATGGGGGTTTTAGACCCTTTTCACGTCTAAACGACCTTATTAGATCATGTATAGAGTTTAGGAGAGGTGGGGAATTGATCTAAATGCCCCTCATAATGATTTAGAAATTTTCAACTCGAAAAAGACACAGTCCGTGACGTGGACTGGTCGCGAATGATGTATTTTTGGAAACGAGTTTTTGAATGAGTTTTCTCCATAATTTTCAAAAGAATATAAGTGCTGGTCCGCGATGGATGCGCGACGCGCCCCTGTCATGTACTAACACTGTTTGTGCTACGAATCGAAAAATTATCTTTTGATCGGTCGCTCTAGAAATCGACCGAGACTATTTTCCTACTCAATTTTTCGTGCTAATCACAAATCTAGCCTGGAATTTGCCCTACGAGCATCAAAAGATACGCTACGCGCATACCCTCACTTTAGGGGTATTTTGGTAATTTTACCGAGCATCACAATATATTTTAGTGATACAAGTTTGTTAAGTTGTTTTATTGACATCTTTATATGTAGAGAGAGCTGAATTTATTCTCAAAGAATACTCTTAATTTGCAGGGAATGCGAATTTCATATAATGGATTCTAAGCACATAAATTAATTATTGAAAAAGATACAATTATTCACAAATACAAACACAACTATACAACCTATAATTAGATAGACGTGAACTTTATATTCAAATCAATATACAACAACAACAACATATCCAGTTAAACGAAACAAAATTAAATATATGAATTCACAAGATTATTTTGACAATATACAATTCAACCAAGTTAACATGTAACGACAAAAATAAAATTAAATAAATTTCTTACATGCTTTTATATTCTTTTTTTGGAACTAAAATTAATTCTTTTAGGTGATTTTTGATTTAACGCCCGCCAAATTACCAAAATACCGCTAGAGGAGATATGTGTGCATAACGCGTCGTCTGATGCTCGGATGGGAAATCCGAGGCCAGATTCAAGATCAACATGAAAAATTGAGTGGGGGCAAATGTGTCGATCGATTTTTAGAGTGACCGAGTCAAAAGATAATTTTTTGTTCCAAAATGAGAAACAGTGAGAGTTCGCGACAGAGCTGCGTTGTGGACCCATCGCGGAGGCGCACTTATATTTTTTTAAAATTTTTTGACGGGGTGAGAAAACTCGTTCAGGAAAAATTTTGCCAAAAATGAACTAGTCGCGACCAATCCGCGTCACGAACTGTGTTATTTTACAGTTGGAAAATTTCTAAAATTTCGAAGGGCATTCTAGTCTTCCTAACATCTTCTAAAACCCATATACGATATAAATAGGTCGTATTTGCAAAGGAACGGTTCAAAACCCATTCTAAAATACTCTTCCTAGCAAATTCACCATGTTAGGGCTTTAGAAGAGTTGAGGTTGAAGAGCCGAGAGGAGATTCTACGAGGAATTGTTGTTAGCAATCATCCCAGGTATGTAAAGCTAACCTAAAACATGAGACTATTCTTCCATGTGCCCCCTTAGAGTAAATTAAGTCCATGATTGAAGATGATGAGTTATATGTGAAAATCCTTGAGTATTCCACTGAGTTTTTACTTAATTAATATATTTTACATGAATTGATGATCATCAAAAACTATTTTACTGCATAACTTGTTTTCATGAATGATTTTACAAAATTCTATTTTAATTGTACTAAAGAATGCAGGAATGAGCTTAGGGGGAAAAAGTCTAGAGCCTTAACGATGAGGATGTTTGTGATGTAGTGATTGTGGTCCAAATTGATGAGAGTCTTGATGATGATGTTGATGAGACTGATGTTCATGAGTCTTAAACCTTGAAACTAAATTCTAAAAGAATAGTTCGAGTCCATTATATTGATGTTGATGTACTATGTCCCTATGAGACCAATGATGATGATGTTGATATTGATGTACTATGTCCCCATGGGACCGATGATGATGATGTTAATGTTGATGTACTACGTCCCTATGGGACCGATGATGATGGTGTTTTATGAGCATGTCGAGTTCTAGGAGGAGTATTAAGCACCGATATGGGTGAGAGTGAGTCCCACTCGAACTCATTTACTACGTGGCCCGCATAGGAGTGAGGATCGAACCATAATATGGAGTTTTCATGCATATTTATGAGTAAATTGATGAGTTGTATGCTTGTTATAAGAAAAGTGCAATAAATTATATGTGACATTTATGAACCCTAAATTGCATTGTCTTATGTAATAGTTGTTGCACTGATTGAGTAAAGATCACACTGTGAATGTTTAAGTTGAGAAACTTGAGCATGAGGAGCATATTACTTGTCTATACATATGTAATGGACATCTTATGTGTTTTCTGTGATGAACATGATTTCTTGAAGTTTAAATGACTGTATGAGTTAGAATCTTGAATGATTTGATGAGTTTTGATAACATGCATTATTGATAGTCTTTATTGTTGATTGGTTGAATGATGGGATTGAGCTTGATTGGACTAAATCATAAAGAGTTGACTGAAATGAACATATTTTACTCATGGGGGAGTATTGAGAACCAATATGGGTGTGAGTTAATAATGACTCTTAACCCATATGCTACGTTGTCAGCGTAAGATAGTTGTGTCATTAATTCAGGCAACTCATGTCCTAAAAAAATGGACATTTATTATGGATCCGAGAGAGAGTTGATCGTCCTTTACCTTGGCAAGTTTTGGATGGGTGTGGCATAAGACATTGCCTTAATTCATTGTGAATCAGCAAATTAAAGGTGGTGGAAGTTACATCAGTTAAGAGAAACCCCCAAGCACACATGAGATGGCATGGAACTTATATTTTAAACAAGTTGCATAACACTGAGTCTATTTTCAAAGAATAATTTTATCCTTAAAACTGCATCTTCATTGAGTTGAGCCATGGATGGTTGAGTGGATTGTTGTGTCGAGTTGACTGATTTGCATCCGGGCTTTACTTGTTTCTTGAGTCTTTTTACGTACAAGTATATTTCATGTACTGACGTTCATTTGGGCCTGCATTGTTAATGATGTAGATATAGGTTATAGAGGTCTTTGGCAACCAAATCTTAGAAGTCCATAGCTTGCTTCCAAGCTCGGTGAGCCCCTTTTGCTTTTCGGGGGTGCCTTTCTTTTCTTTATTTTGAGTATTAGTACTAGTTCATTTGAGATAGTCGGGGACTTGTCTTGGCACCTTATAGATAAGTATAGAGGTTTCATGAACATTGAGTTGGAGATGTTGATCGTTATTTCTTTCCAACTCTTGTTTATTGGAAAATTTTATTTTATATAAAGACATGATTATTTAGTATACTTCATAGTCTTTTTCTTGAGTATTTCCTTTAGATGTTGAGTATGATATGATGACAAGGCCAGGTAGTTCTTTTGGGGAATCAATTGTAAGGACCCAGAATTTTATACGACCTAAATGGAGCATGAAAATTGGTTTCGGAAAAGTTTTAGACCAAGTTGACACTTCATGTAATCCATCACCGTCATATGAGGTCACACAGCCCGTGTGGAGCCTCCACGGAGTGGCCCTTGGCCCATGGAGGATGTTTGGCCCTTAAACGCGGTGTTTTAAACTAAGGCACACCATACATAGACCCCTCACGGTCCGTTTGGCACTTCATAGACCATGTTGTGGGTCGTGTGATGGCCATGGCTTGAAATCCTATAGCTTTGGGACCAAGTATGATTGCACGGCCAAGTACACGGCTCGTGTGGGGTGGCACGGCCCGTGTGGCCATCCGTAAAGCTTTCGGAATGAACTTTTTCTAAGTTTGGAATCACCGTCTCATAACTTGATCGTGGAATATTTGTAAGGAGAGGGGTACGGGAAGTGTCACGGCCCGTGTGACATTACATGGTCCGTGTACCCTCCCCATGAAGGTGACTTTGTTGGAAAATTCTAAGTATGGGATCTTTATACTCAAGCTAAGTTCACTCTTAAGCCTTCAATTCAAGTTTATTTATGTTGTTTAAGATTATCATGGGTCTCTTACATTAAGTCAAGATCAAAGGAATTCCATTGGCTATGTTTTTCACAAGCACCGATAGAAGAGTCAACTTTAAATGGGCATATCTCTTAGCACAAAAAGAGCTAGGTGTCCCACACCTATCAAATTGAAGCTCTTTGAATTATATTTCCAACGCATCCGGTCTCACCTCATTCCGAGTTCGGAGCAATAAGTTATGCCTATTTTTGTAAAATCTGTCTGGCTAGACGGGAGGCCTTCACGGACTGTGAAGAGCTTTACGGGCCGTGAAGCCTACCGTGTGAACTGTGCTGTAAAATTTAAAGGGGAGTTTTATTGAGCTATTTTGATATCTTAACCCATCTCCAAGGCTCTTAAGACCCTCTTAATTTCACGACCCGAGGTCGAGGCCTAGATGTGACATGGCGAATGAGGACCCAAGAGTCCCCAAACAAGCTTCAAGGTATCAAATTTCCACATCATTGGTTCAAAATATCATTTAACCACATATAAATAAATGACAGAGATCAAATATCAAGAATCCATTCATTTATAGTTAAATAAAATGAGAAAGTTTTACAAGTGACCAACATTTGCCTCTAGTCATAAGATGGGACAGGGACCAAGACATGTCCCCGGCTCACCCTCAACTAAGAAGATAAATAGATAACGACATAGGTAGAAGGAAGGTGGCTTGTCCTTGGAAGATGGGACTCACCACAATATCAACTCTCCGAATTCGAGCTACCCGTCAATTGGTGGATGATCATAACACACAGTCCCTACATGGTAAAATCATGTAGGCATAGAGTATGCATTAGTACGTTTGAATGTACTAAGTATGAGGGCATGCAATGTATATGGCTTACTGGACCTGCATAATCATGTTAGATGAAAAGGGCACGTAATATACAAGAATCATATAATCAAAGGAATTTAATATACAAGATGCCATGGGATGCGTGATGCATGCAATGCGATAATGCTCCTATATAACGGGGATGGACTATAACCGACAAACCAAATCCATGCGAGCTATTACACGAATTGGACCGATTGGGACCTCCCATCGGTAGGGAGAAGATTACTTGCCAAGGGTAATCTACATCACACCTTACGAGCCGCTATTCTGTGGATGGACTCCTTCCTTACGACCCGCTTTTCGGAAGGATTTGAAGAATCATAGCCAGACAAATCATAATCATATACGGATAGACGAATTACATCCGTCCCTATGTAGGCATATAGTTCAAGGAAAGGGAGAAGGACCTTGGGGATATCCCTAACACCCCCAATCCATCGGTGCTAAGTCTTAGACATCCCAAAAGAATACTTATATGTATACATATCCTTTCAAGAGAGTCAAATATCCATTTCAAAACGTTAGATGAACAAGTAGGCTCAAATGCCAAATGACAAGATCAAAATCACATGTTTAATGCAAGGAATAGCTCATCTACATATACAAGATGGTGCAATCTCCCAAGATGCTACAAAAGCCATAATCATAGACATACCTGTGATCACCTTCTTGTCATATCCCATGTCTTTCCGAAATTCATACCATAATTCCTTTTTAGGACAAAATTGAGCTTAATAGAAAAATTCCAAGATTTCCATGCACTAATGTCACCAAATAGGATGCAATGCACAATGTAGGAATTGCATGGGTAATGTAGAGTATATTAAAACATGATATAATGTAAGACTAGGAAATTCAAATAAAATTTATAGAAATGGTAGTATAGATCACCCATGCATAGTAAAATAATTAAAGGGACATGCAAGTTCATAGTTTCATAGTCCAAATAGTTCGTTTTCGTAAAACCAAGATAAATCATGATAAGGAGTCTTAACTAACACATGCGTGGTTCAAAATACCAAGAACAAGTAGTAAAATTTACATTTTAAGGAGTCAAGTTCATAATTTAGTTTAAAAGGGAATTTGGGTCTTCTTGATCGAAAGGAACCAAGAATCAAACCCCACATACCTAACTTGAAGACAAACTTGAGGAGAAGTGGGCTTCAATTGAGAGCCTTGACTTGAATTTCCTAGAGAGAGGTTGGAGAGTCTTGAAGGAGTGAATTTAGAGAAAGGGAGAGAAATGAAGTAGAAATGGCTGAAGTGTGAGGGTGAGAGGCATATATAGGAGGCTTAGGAGGGGTGGGAAAAGACCAAATTTTCATTTAAAATAGTCAAAATTACCGAAATGCCATTAATGAGACGGACCCCAAAATTAGTCCGTCTGGGCCACATGGTTCAGTAAGCGGTCCGTGTAGCTTCACACGGACTGTTTACAGGACCGTGGTGATGGACTTGGAATTTTCAGCAACTATTTCAAGCCAAAGGGCTTCCAATGGAAGGTTGTACGGACTGTGTGATGCTTAACGGGCCGTACAAGGATCCGTATGAAGGTAGCAAGGAAAGAGACACACACAATTTGGCAAGAAAATCGTGACTAACTTCTGCCTCACGGACCATTTGCTGCCACACGGACCGTGTGGCTGGCCGTATGGCTTGCCTGCACGGACAGGCTGAACAAAAATAGGCATAACTCCTTGGTCCGAGCTCGGAATTTGGTGAAACTAGATGAATTGGAAAGATAATTCAAAGAGATTTAATTTGATATATTGTAGGATACCCAGTTCAATTTGTTCTAAGAGATATTACCATTTAAAATTGACCCTTCTACCGAATCTTATGAAAAACCTTTAGGTTTAGTGTCGTAGAAGTTTAGGAATGTAAAAAGGGTTTTAAAGGTCATAAAAAGCCTTGGGGATGAATCAAAATATCAAAAACACCTTAATGAAATGGATCCATAAATTTCACAAGGTCCTTGACACGGTTAGCTTCACGGTCTATGAAGCTCTTCACGGCCCATGAAGGCTCCCATCTAGCCCAGACAGGTTTTACGAAGATGGGCGTAATGTCTTGCTCCGAATTTAGAATGGGGTGAGACCAGATGAGTTGGAAAGATAATTCAAAGAGATTCGATTCGATATGTCATGGGCCACCCAGGTCACTTTGAGCTAAGAGATATGCCCACTCAAAGTTGACCCTCTTATTGGTACTTGAGAAGAGTTTAGCCAAGGGAATTCCTTTGAACTTGGCTTGATGCAAGGGACCCTTGACAATCATAAACAACAACGATAAGCTAGAATTGAAGGCTTGAGAGTGAAATTAGGTTGAGCATGAGGATCCCATACTTAGAAATATTACACTACGGAAGCTTTACTGAACCGTGATGGCTCCCATGAAGTGCCACCTTGGTCCAAAACTTTTCCGCAACCAATTTTCATGCTTCCTTGAGGTTGTACAAAATTCCGGGTCCTTAAATCATCTCCCCCTTGGAACATTCGTCCTCGAATGTTGAAGAGAAAGGCTTGAAGGGCTTGACTTAGAACATGAAACATCCGAACACAAGATACAATGCATAGTTCATCATTTGGAAATCGTAAAGCCTTTAAAACTGATACCAAAACATATTTAAATCACTCAAAACATCTTGAAAAATCATTTTCGTGCACATGTATGCATGTCATGTCATGAGACTCAAGAAAGGAAGAATTAGGACCATCGAGTATAGGAAGGACCTAATATTATGGGCTTGAGTAGATTGGAAAGGATAGGGGTATGGTCGCATCATACTTGGTTCCACTCCCCGCGTAGAACTTCCCACATGTTGGTTCCTCCGAAGTATGTTAAACGAAGCCACATCCTTTTTACGAAACCGCTTCACTTGTCTTATCAAAATCTCAACCGGAGCTTCCTCCATAAGACAAGTTCCCCTCAACCCCAACACCTTACAAAGTCAAAATAACACTAGAATCGCCAACACTTCCTCAACATAGATATAAGAAAAACCGAGTAACTAGAGCTCAATTTCGGAGGCAAATCCAACCTATAAGCTACATCCCCAATCCGCTACAACGATCTCATAAGAACCTATATACCGAGGACTTAGCTTTCCCTCCTTCCCAAAAATGCACCACGCCCTTCACGAACAAGACCTTCACATATACCCAAGTACCAATACAAAACTCGAGATCCCATTTTTGAATATCCAAATAAGACTTTTGATGACTTCGAACCACCGCCAACCTTTCCCAATCAACTTCACCATCTCCATAGCCTCCAACACTAAATTCGATCCAATCAATGTCATTTCCCCCTTGCTCAAACTACCCCACCGGAGACCTACACATATTACTCTATAAAGCCCCAAACGGAGTTATACCAATGCTAGCATGAAGGAAATTGTAGTAAGCAACCTCAAGAAGTGGTAGATGATCACCCTAATTACCTTTGAATTGCAACACATAAGCCCTCAACACATCCTCCAACGTTGAATTATCCTCTCAGTTTACCCCTCGGTTGAGGATAAATGGCGGTGCTCAACTTTACCTTAGTACCAACTCATCCTTGAGATGGCCTCCAAAAGAAAGAAGCAAATTAGGTACCGCGATTAGATATGATAGACCTAGACACACTGTGCAAGCTTAGTACCAAATTCATGGATGTACAACATTGGATACTCTTAGGCGCTGAAAGTAGCCTTGACTGGTAGGAAATGAGCTAAGTTAGTCATCCGATCAACAATAACCCAAATAGAGTCGAATTACCTTCAGTCTAGGGCAACCCAACAACAAAATCCATATTTACATTCTCCCACTTCCAAGTAGGGATCTCAATATCTTGAGCCGCACCACAGGGCCTTTGGTGCCCTACCTTCACTTGTTGACACTCGGGCACTTGGGTACGAGCTCGGCTATGTCCTTCCTCATCCGATGCCATTAATACACCTCCTTCAAATCCCAACACATCTTACTGGGTTCCGAGTGAATAAAATACAAAGAGTTATGGGCTCCACTCACAATCTTCTTGGAGAAGACTTGAAAAGGATTTCCCGAGCATGGTTGGGATCGATCATATTTCCCTAAGATTACCCACATCCGGAACACATAACTGACTTTGATACCGAAACACACCATCTCCCCCTTGGGAGAAAACCACTATTTTATTGGCCACCAACCTCTTCAACACAACACATGATAGATCTAGATCTTGCTTAGCCTTAACATCAACAATCGCTTAAGATTTCGCCCCATTCTAAACATGAACACCAGCATTATTAGAGTCGGTCAACCTAGTAACCAATCTAGTCTATCGGTAAGCATCCATTGCCAGCTCTCTCTTCCTTTCACCAACAGAAACCATATTTCCCATAGATAGCCTACTCCGAGCAGCGGCTATAACACTTGCCTTGCCAAAATTACATTGTACACTCATCTCATAGCCCCTGAGGAGTTCCAACCCTCTTCTTAGTCCCAAGTTAAGATCCCTTTAAGTGAACACATATTGTGAACTCTTGTGGTAGGTGAAAACATCGACATACACCCCATACAAATAGTATCTCCCAATCATCAAGGCGAACACCATAACCACTAACTCAAGATTAGGAGCCGGGTAATTACGCTATTGTACCTCCAATTGCTTTGAAGCACAAGCTACCACCCTAACATGTTTCATAAGAACACACCCCCAAACCAAACCGAGGAGCACCACAATACACCACCAACCTATTTAAGCCATCCGGTAATGCCAAAACCGAATCTGATGTACGTCGACCTTTCAAGGCATGAGAACTCACCTCACATTAATCCGACCATACAACTTGGCCTTCTTCTAGCCAACTTGATCAACGAGGATGCAATAGATGAGAAGCCTCCAACAAACTTCCATCGTAACCAGCCAACCAAAGAAAACTTCGAATATCCAAAGGAGCAAGCATGTCAAACAACGCATATCCTTCATTAACTCCCTTTTGGTTCTATCCATAAGATCTCTGCAACGCCTTCCTCTCCTGGATTTACATTATGAGCTCAAGGTAACTCTCCCTATTCGATAGGGAGGGATGGAGATAAAGGATTTTAAGATACGCACCATGGCATGATTAGGATCAAAATAAGTGAAACATTTCCTAAAACGTCTTGTAGCCTCTTACCCATAGATGTGGCGCGCTTCACACCCATGAATAAGACTCTACTTGACCGCGGCATGTTGGACTCCGAGGATCATTTATAAACCTAGGGCTCTGATACCATCTTTTGTCATGACCGAGGTTGGGGCCTAGATATGACACGGCGAATGGAGACCCGAGAGTCCCCAAACAAGCCTCAAAGTATCAAATTTCCACATCATTGGTTCAAAATATCATTTAAGAAAATATAAATAAATGACGGAGATCAAATCTCAAGAATCCATTTATTTAAAGTTAAACAAAATGAGAAACTTTTACAAGTACCCAATATTTGCCTCTAGTCATAAGATGGGACGGGGGCCAAGACATGTCCTGGGCTCACCCTCAACTAAGAAGATAAATAGATAACAACATAGGTAGAAGGAAGGTGGCTTGTCCTTGGATGATAGGACTCACCACAATATCAACTATCCGAATTCGAGCTACCCGTCAAGTGGTGGATGATCGTAACACACGGTCCCTACATGGTAAAATCATGTAGGCATAGAGTATGCGTTAGTGCGTTTGAATGTACCAAGTATGCCGGTATGCAATGTATATGGCTTACCAGACTTGCATAATTATGTTAGATGACAAGGGCACGTAATATACAAGAATCATATAATCAAAGGAATTTAATATACAAGATGCCATGGGATGCGTGATGCATGCAATGCGATAATGCTCCTATATAACGGGGATGGACTATAACCGACAAAGCAAATCCATGCGAGCTATTACACGAATTGGACCGATTGGGACCTCCCATCGGTAGGGAGAAGATTACTTGCCAAGGGTAATCTACATCACACCTTACGACCCGCTATTCTGTGGATGGACTCCTTCCTTACGACCCGCTTTTCGGAAGGATTTGAAGAATCATAGCCAGACAAATCATAATCATATACGGATAGACGAATTACATCCGTCCCTATGTAGGCATATAGTTCAAGGAAAGGGAGAGGGACCTTGGGGATATCCCTAACACCCCCAATCCATCGGTGCTAAGTCTTAGACATCCCAAAAGAATACTTATATGCATACATATCCTTTCAAGAGAGTCAAATATCCATTTCAAAACGTTAGATGAACAAGTAGGCTCAAATGCCAAATCACAAGATCAAAATCACATGTTTAATGCAAGGAATAGCTCATCTACATATACAAGATGGTGCAAGCACCCAAGATGCTCCAGGAGCCATAATCATAGACATACCGGTGATCACCTTCTTGTCATATCCCATGTCTTTCCGAAATTCATACCATAATTCCTTTTTAGGACAAAATTGAGTTTAATACCAAAATTCCAAGATTTCCATGCACTAATGTCACCAAATAGGATGCAATGCACAATGTAGGAATTGCATGGGTAATGTAGCGTATATAAAAATATGATATAATGTAAGACTAGGAAATTCAAATAAAATTTATAGAAATGGTAGTATATCACCCATACATAGTAACATAATTAAAGGGACATGCAAGTTCATAGTTTCATAGTCCAAATAGTTCGTTTCCATAAAACCAACATAAATCATGATAAGGAGTCTTAACTAACACATGCGTGGTTCAAAATACCAAGAACAAGTAGTAAAATTTACATTTTAAGGAGTCAAGTTCATAATTTAATTTAAAAGGGAATTTGGGTCTCTTGGTTGAAAGGAACTAAGAATCAAATCCCACATACCTGACTTGAAGACAAACTTGAGGAGAAGTGGGCTTCAATTGAGAGCCTTGACTTGAATTTCCTAGAGAGAGGTTGGAGAGTCTTGAAGTAGTGATTTTAGAGAAAGGGAGAGAAAGGGAGAGAAATGAAGTAGAAATGGCTGAAGTGTGAGGGTGAGAGGCTTATATAGGAGGCTTAGGAGGGGTGAGAAAAGACCAAAATTTTCATTTAAAATAGTCAAAATTACCGAAATGTCATTAATGAGACGGACCCCAAAATTGGTCCATCTGGGCCACATGGTTCAGTAAACGGTCCATGTAGCTTCACATGGACCGTTTATAGGGCCGTGGTGATGGACTTGGAATTTTCAGCAACTATTTCAAGCCAAAGGGCTTCCAACAGAAGGTCGTACGGACTGTGTGATGCTTAACGGGTCGTACAAGGGTCTGTATGAAGGTACCAAGGAAAGAGAAACACTTAGAACACAATTTGGCAAGAGAATCGTGACTAACTTCAGCTTCACGGACCGTTTGCTGCCACACGGTCAGTGTGGCTGGCCGTATGGCTTGCCTGCATAGACAGGTTGAACGAAAATAGGCATAACTCCTTGGTCCGAGCTCGGAATTTGGTGAAACTAGGTGCGTTAGAAAGATAATTCAAAGGGATTTAATTTGATATATTTTAGGATACCCAGTTCATTTTGTGCTAAGAGATATTACCATTTAAAATTGACCCTTCTACCGAATCTTATGAAAAAACTTTAGGTTTAGTGTCGTAGAAGTTTAGGAATGTAAAAAGGGTTTTAAAGGTCATAAAAAGCCTTGGGCATGAATCCAAATATCAAAAATACCTTAATGAAATGGATCCTTAAATTTCATAAGGGCCTTGACACGGTTAGCTTCATGGTCCGTAAAGCTCTTCACGGCCCGTGAAGGCTCCCGTCTAGCCCAGACATGTTTTACGAAAACGGGCATAACGTCTTGCTCCGAACTCAGAATGGGGTGAGACCAGATGAATTGGAAAGATAATGCAAAGATCTTCAATTGGATATGTCATGGGCCACCTAGTTCACTATGAGCTAAGAGATATGCCCACTCAAAGTTGACCCTCTTATTGGTACTTGAGAAGAGTTTAGCCAAGGGAATTCCTTTGAACTTGGCTTGATGCAAGGGACCCATGAAAATCTTAAACAACAAAGATAAGCTAGAATTGAAGGCTTGAGAGTGAACTTAGCTTGAGCATGAGGATCCCATACTTAGAAATATTACACTACGGAAGCTTTACTGAACCGTGATGGCTCCCATGAAGTGCCACCTTGGTCCAAAACTTTTCCGCAACCAATTTTTATGCTTCCTTGAGGTCGTACAAAATTCCGGGTCCTTACACTTAACCCCCCCTCCCCCCCCCCCCCCCCCGCGCACACCTCCCCCCTTTATATTCCTAAACTTATCCTACACTAGTTTTAAACCCTTATTCAAGACTAACACCTAGCTTCAAGAATTAGGCTCTCTGATTTCTCTCCAAGTCTCATCTTCGAGATTCAAGCTAGGATTCAATTGAGGTTTCAAATTCAAGCTAAATTCTTCTCAAATTAATCTGATCTTAATTATATGAAACCAACTATTAATGGAAAAATAGTTATAGTATCATATACTTCCCAAATTTAATATCAAAACATCCCTATAAATCCCTACCCAATTTTCTCAACATTGTTAAAATTTATCAACAACAACAACAAATAACAACAACAACAACAACAACAACAACAACAACTACCCATTTCCGGGGGTGGTCGGAAAATGGTGGAAATGACAACTGCTATGGGTGTCGTTTTTGGCAAAGAGAAGGATGGTTCGGTGGTTGTGTGCTATAGTGGTAGAGATGGATGTTATTTTCGTTTTGGGTGTTAACGTACGACCTGCGGTTAGGGCCTAGATTTGACACGGCGAATGGGAACCCGAGAGTCCCCAAACAAGCCTCAAGTATCTATATCCACATCATCGGTTCAAGAATAGTGCTGGTTCGGTGGTTGTGTGCTATGGTGGTAGAGATGGATGCTATTGTCTTTTTGGGTGTTAACGTACGACCTGGGGTTAAGGCCTAGATTTGACATGGCAAATGGGAACCCGAGAGTCCCCAAACAAGCCTCAAGTATCTACATCCACATCATCGGTTCAAGAATAGCATTCCAACACATATATAAATATAGTCAAATAGGAGTTTCTCATGATCATTCCAACCATAGGAAAGCAATATAATAGTCATAACAAACGGATTTAAGAAGAGTTTACATAGTGTCCAACAAATGCCTCTAGTCAATGGAACGGGGGCCAGGACAAGTTCTGCGCTCACCCTCAATAAAGAAGATAGTTTTGAAATAGCATAAAGGAAGGATATTTTGCTCGTCCTCAGAAGATGGGACTCACCATAGTATACTCCCGAGATTGGACTATTCATCAACCTGTTGATAATCAAAGTGCTAGGCCCCTACATGGGAAAATCATGTAGGCACAGAGTATGCGTTAGTACGTTTGAATGTACTAAATATGCGGGCATACAATGCATATGACTTACTAAACCTGCATTTTGATGTTAGATGTCAAAGGCACATAATATAGAAGAATTATATATTCAATGGAAATATATATACAAGATGCCATGAAATTTGTGATGCATGAAATGCAATAATTCTCATATATAGTAGGGATGGACTATAACCGACAAGTCAAATCCATGCAAGCTATTACATGAATTAGTCTGATAAAGATCTCCCATCGGTAGGAGAAGACTACTTGCCAAAGGTAATCTACATCACACCTTACGGAAATCATCATTTCGGTAGATGCTCATCTTCTTTAAGGAACTCACCATTTCGGAAGGATTTTTAAAATCATACATAACATATCAGAATTTCATATACATATAACCATTCCTTACGACCCGGTCATTTTGGTAATGGCTTACATTCCTATGTTGGGACATAATTCAAGGAAAGGGAGAGGGTCCTTAGGGATAGCCCTAACACTCCCAATCTATCGGTGCTAAGTCAATAACATCCTACTTGAATACTTATACATATACGTGCTTTATGGAAATGTAATGCTTAATCCAAACTGTTCAATACACATTTAGGCTCAAATGCCAAATCATACTTCATATTTGTAATGCTCATGCAGGGAATAGCTCATTCACACCCAAAATGCTCAATGAGCCAGAATCATAGACATATCGGTGATCACCATTTTGCCATAGCCAATATTTTATCATAATCATATCATAGTCATTTTATAAAATATAGTTGGCCTTCAACCACTTCATAATTTCCATGTATCAATGTTCATGAATGCAATACAATGCATGATGTGGAGATAGCATGGGTAACATAGATTGAAGTTAAAATAACCCATAAAAATGAAATTGAGGAGATCCATAATTAAAACCACATGTAAATTATAATACGGATCACCCATGTATAAATCAACTTTTAAAAAGGGACATGCATGTTCATACTTTATAACTCAATGTAAATCATCATAATAGTGATCAAAGTGAATTGAAATCATAGGTAAAATACAACTCGTACATCAATTAGATTTAATAAAATCAAATAATGAAATCTCATATTTAAAGTAACTAAAATTCATGAAATAGATTGAAAGAGCTTTGGGTCTTTTTGGTTGAATAAGGGGTTTAGGATAGGTAAAAGGTCATAATTCATAATTAAAATAAACCATAATGACATAAATGCCATTAATGAAACGGAAAAAAACTGGAACCATCAGGTCCACATGGTCCACTACACGGTCCGTGAAACGTCACACGTACCGTGAACAGTGGTCATGACCTAACACATAGAAACTTCACAAGGGAAATTCACATAGAGCTAAGGGTTTCCACATGGACAACTACATGGTCTGTATGACTACACACGGGAAGTGATCTCGGTTGTGTAGCGGTGCTTCAAATAACTTTTGCATGGCAGAGTTACGAGATGGTACTTCTATAGTTAAAAAATAATTACGTAGTAAGTCATACGGAGTGCTACATGGTCCACGATACATCACACGGACCGTGTGATTGGCCATGTGCCTTCACTTGGTCAAAATTTCCTTCCATCTCAAGCCGTCCCAACCATGAACTGGACCAAGTGTCCCTTCACGAGAGGCCACACGGTCCGTGTGGCTTCACACGGCCCGTGTTGGCCTTCTGTAGAGTGATGCCTAGCAGTTCACATGGGATAAATTCCAAGAGATTTGGGAAACGCCACTCAAAAAATCTAGGTCCTTACATTATCTCCCCCTTAGGAACATTCGTCTCGAATGTGCAAGTACAAGGCTTGAAAGGCTTGACTTAAAGCATGAAACGTCCAACATAAGAACAATGCATAGTTTATGATTCAAAATCATATCAAAAGCATTATTCAAAATCATTATTCAAAACCTCTAAGCTCATATCAAAATCATATTCAAGTCACTCACAACATTATAAAAATCCTTCTTCGTGCACATGTATGCATGTCATGTCATTTGACTCAAGAGGGTAAGAAATGGCACCATTAGCTAAGGAAGAATCTTAATACCTTAGGCTTGAGTAGATTGGAAAAGATGAGGGTATCGCTTCACCATGTCCAGCTTCGCCTCCTAAGTAGCGCTCTCCACATATTGATTTCTCGAGAGCACCTTCATCGAAGCCACGTCCTTTTTACGAAGCCGCTTTACTTGCCTATCCAAGATTTCCACTAGCACTTCCTCAAAAGACAATTTTTCTTCAACCTCAATCCCTTCCAAGGGCACAATGGTGCTAGGATCACCAACTAGCTTTCTCAACAAAGACACATGGAAGATCGGGTGAATGGAACATAAATCCGGGGGCAACTCCAACTTATAAGCTACACCCCCGACTCACTCAACAATCTCATAAGGGCCAACATATTGGGGGCTTAGCTTGCCCTTCTTACCAAAACACGTCACACCCTTTATAGGCTAAACCTTCACATATACCCAGTCACCTACACGAAACTCAAGATCCCTTCTCCTAACATCTGAATAAGATTTTTGACGACTTTGGGTCGTTTTCAACCTTTCCCTAATCATCTTCACCTTATCCATGGCCTCCATCACCGAATCCGGACCAACTAGTGCCATCTCTCCCAACTTAAACCACCCCACCGGTGACCTACACCTTCTCTCATATAAAGCCTCAAACGGATCCATACCAACGTCAGCATGGAAGCTATTTTTATAAGCAAACTCAATGAGTGGAAGATGGTCATCCCAATTGCCTTTAAACTCCAATACACAAACCCTCAACATGTTCTCCAAGGTTTGAATAGTCCTCTCCGCTTGGCCATTGGTTTGAGGATGAAAAGCGGTGTTCAACTTGATCTTAGTTCCAAGTCCCTTCTGAAATGACCTTCAAAAGTGAGAAGTGAATTGGGTACCACGATCTGATATAATGGACCTAGGTACACCATGCAACCTCACCATCTCTTGGATATATAACTTTGCATAATCCTCATCACTTACCCTGGTTGGATGTCGCAGCACTTCCTCTACCGATCGGGGGTGGGAGAAAGAAGAAAGCAAAGAGACTCACATGTTGGTTCACCAAGTGAAAGAGAGGTACTTGCTAAAAGACGACTTACTCTACGCCAAGGACGGGCTCCTCTTTGTTGACTGAATGTAGTCTTAACTGGTAGTATATGAGTCAACTTCTTCATCTGATCCATGACAAACCAAATAGAGCCAATTGCCTTCGGGTCCGAGGCAACCCAACCACAAAATCCATGTTCACATCTTCCTATTTCCCTGTGGGAATCTCAATGTCTTAGGCCAATCCACTAGGCCTTTGGTGCTCTACCTTCACCTGTTGATAACTCAAGCATTCAGATATGAACATAGCTATGTCTTTCTTCATACCATGCCACCAATACACTTCTTTTAATTCTCGATACATTTTGGTAGGCCCCGAGTGAATGGAATAATGAGAGTTGTGAGCCTCACTCATAATCACCCTCCTAAGACCATCCATATACGGAACACAAAGCTAGTCTTGGTACCGAAGCACACCATCTCCCCCTTGGGAGGACACCTCGATCTCCTTTCCAGCAACTAACTTCTTCAATTCCAACAACTAAATCTTGTTGAGCCTTTACATCACTCACCATGGAAGATTCTGTCGCGCTTTGAACACGAATACCACCATTGCCCGAAACAACCAACCTGACACCCAACCTAGCTAACTAGTGAACATCTGTTGCCAACTCCTTCCTTTCTTCCCAAACATGTGCCACAATCCCCATAGACAACAGGCCGAGAGCATCGACCATAATATTAGCCTTGTCGGGATGATATACAACACTCATGTCGTAATCTTTTAGGAGCTCCAACCACCTTCTTTACTTTAAATTGAGATCTCTCTGAGTGAATACATATTGTAAACTCTTATGATCAGTGAACACATCAACATGAACCACATACAAGTAATGTCTCTTAATCTTTAAAGCCAAAATCACTGCTGCCAATTCAAGGTCGTGCTTTGGGTAGTTACGTTCATGCATCTTTAACTGCCTTGATGCATACGCTATTACCTTACCTTGTTGCATAAGCACACAACCCAAACCAATCCGCGAGGCATCATAACACACCACGAATCCCTACAAACCATTTGGTAAAGTCAAGATGGGAGCTGATGTAAGTCGATCCTTTAAAGTTTGAAAACTCCACTCACATTTGTCCGAGCACACAAACTTAACCTTTTTCTGGGTGAACTTAGTTAATGGAGATGCTATAGTCGAGAACCCTTCAATGAAACTTCTATAGTACCCGACTAATATAAGAAAACTGCGAATATCTGATGGGGTCAATGGTCTGGGCCAATTCTTCACGGCCTCGGTCTTCTTCGCATCCTTCTTGATAACATCACCGGACACTACATGACCAAGGAAAGCCACTTCGCCGACCAAAACTCATATTTTCTAAAATTGGCATACAATTTCTTCTCCCTCAAAGTTTGGAGGACCATCTGCAAGTGATCCCCGTGCTCCTGCTCACTTCAGGAGTAAATGAGAATGTCGTCAATGAAGATCACCACACAACTGTCAAGGAATGGCTTAAACACCTGGTTCATTAGATCCATAAACACGGTCGGAGCATTGGTTAGGGCAAACGACATCACCACAAACTCAAAGTGCCCATACCTTATCTAAAAGCTGTTTTGGAATGTCAGACTCCCTAACCTTCAACTGATGATACCGTAACGAAGATCAATATTTGAAAAGATTAGTAGTCCCTTGAAGCTAATCAAACAAGTCATCAATCCTGGGCAACGGGTACTTATTCTTAATGGTCACCTTATTCAGTTGCCTGTAATCAATACACATCCGAAGAGTTCCGTCCTTCTTTCTTACAAACAACACTGGAGCACCCCATGGAGATATACTAGGCCGAATGAAACCCTTCTCCAACAGATACTTTAGTTTCTCTTTAAATTCTTTCAACTCTACCAGCACCATACGATAAGGAGGAATAGAGATAGGCTGAGTATTCAGAAGAAGTTCTATGCCAAAGTCCACCTATCTTTTATGAGGGATGCCCGATAATTCTTTGGGGAACACATCCAAAAACTCATTCACCACCAGGACCAACTCAAGAGTAGGCACTTTGGACTCCATATCCTTGACTCTCACAATATGATAAATGCACGCCTTAGAAATCATTCTCTGCGCAAAGAGGTAGGAAATAAACCGACCCTTAATAGAGGAGTCACCACCCTTCTATTCAAGAGCGAGCTCACCAAGAGGTTAGAACTTGACCTTCTGGTATCTACAATCTATTGAGGCATATGATGCATGCAACCAATCCATCCCAAGAATCATGTCAAAGTCGAACATCTCAAGTTCTACAAGATCACATGGAAGAATTTTGTGCAATACAAAAACAAGGAAACCATTATAGACTCTATATGCAACAACAAATTCACCCATAGGAGTATAAACTGAGAAAGGGTCCCTCAAAACCTTGGGACACTAACCATATTCAACAGCCAACAGAGTAGTCACAAAAGACAAATTTGCACTAGGATCAAGCAAAACATAAGCATCAAAATCAAAGACTTTTAACATACCAGACACATCGTCTAGAGCTTCCTGAACATCCTGGTGGGCGTGGAGTGTATAGAACCGATTGTTCCTTGGGGAAACACCTTAGGGAGCTCTTTGTTGGTTCACCCGCCTTGGGCCACCTGACCTTGGCCTCTACGGGCATTCCTAGGAAAATTAGCAATCTTATGATCTTTATCAGCACATCTGAAGAAAACACCCAAATCCCTCCAGCAGACTTCCGTGTGGGGCTTCCCACACTTGTCACACGCAAGATTCCTTGACTGCCACCAACCGGTGCCCTAGGAGGAGGCACCCGATCATTAGCAACCCGAGTAGCAAAACCTTGGCCTTATTGGAAGCGACCAAAACCACCACTTCGAGAACCAGAAAATCCACCATCAAAATGGGTCCTCTATGAATTGTGAACCATTCTCTCCTTGTGTTTCTCCCCTTTGATCTGTTCATCATACACCATGAGTCTGGCAATGTTCATATCCCGTATAAGTATAGCAGTACGACATTCCTTCACAAGTAAATCAGAGATACCTAAAAAAAACTTATGTATCCTTGCACGGGGTCAGCCACCAGTGACGAAGCATACTTAGAAAGTTTCGTGAACTTGAGGGCATAGTCCCTTACACTCATACTTCCTTGCTTGAGATTGATAAACTCAATCATTCTGGCCTCTCTAAGCTCAAGTGGAAATAAACGATCAAGAAAGGAAAATATGAATTTCTCCCAATTGACATCACCACCACAAACTCTCTCCAACGACCATTGAGTATACCAAACCTGTGACACAATAGTTTAGCCCTCTCTTCATAAGTGACACCCATGATGTTCAGTATTTTGGTAAGCTCATCGATGAGCTCTTGGGCATCCTCATTGGACCTTGACCCATGGAACTCCGGAGGATTCATCCAGGTGAAATCCCTCACCCTAGAAGCAAGCGTAAGATCCTATGGGAAGTTAGCCCACCTTTTCTGAGAAGTTACCACCTGAGCGAGCATGGAAAACACTATGTGGAACTCACCATTTGAGATGGGTTCCTCCATAGGCTCGTGGGGAGCCTGATCCTCATCAGCCGGAGCCGGCCTTTGTAGAGGGGGTCTTCCTCGAGGCATCTTCTGAAATGGATCAACGACACGGTCAAGATAAGGGACTAAATATACTAGCCATAGCACAACATAAGACATGAAGAAGTGAGGCGATTCCTAAAACGTCTTCGTAGATGTAACACGATGAATGGGAACTCGAGAGTCCCCCAACAAGCCGCAAGTATCTATATCCACATCATCGGTTCAAGAATAGAATTCTAACATATATATATATATAGTCAAATAGGAGTTTCTCATGATCATTCCAACCATAGGAAAGCAATATACTAGTCATAACAAACGGATATTAAGAAGAGTTTACATAGTGTCCAACAAATGCCTCTAGTCAATGGAACGGGAGCCTGGACAAATTCCGGGCTCACCCTCAATAAAGAAGATAATTCTGAAATAACATATAGGAAAGATAGTTGGCTCGTTCTTGAAAGATGGGACTCACCATAATATACTCCGGGATTGGACTATTCTCAGCCTGTTGATAATCAAAGTACTTGGCTCCTACATGGTAAAATCATGTAGGCAAAGAGTATGCATTATTACGTTTGAATGTACTAAGTATGCGGGCATGCAATGCATATGACTTACGAAACCTGCATTTCGATGTTAGATGTCAAAGCCACATAATATAAAATAATTTTATATTCAATAGAAATAAATATAAAAGATGCCATGAAATTTATGATGTATGAAATGCAATAATGCTCATATATAGCGGGGATGGACTATAACTGACAAATCAAATACATGCGAGCCATTACATGAATTAGTCCGATAAAGACCTCCGATCAGTAGCAGAAGACTACTTTCTAAAGGTAATCTACATCACACCTTACGGAAATCACCATTTCAGTGGATGGTCACTTTTCTTATGGAACTCACCATTTCGGAAGGATTTTCAGAATCATACATAACATATCAGAATTTCATATACATATAACCATTCCTTACGACTCGGTCATTTTGGTAATGGCTTACATTCCTATATTAGCACATAGTTCAAGGAAAGAGAGAGGCCCTTGGGGATAGCCCTAACACCCCCAATCCATCGGTGCTAAGTCAATAACATCCCACTTGAATACTATGCGTTCTTTCAGGAAATACAATGCTCATTCCAAACCGTTCAATACACATTTAGGCTCAAATGCCAAATCATAGTTCATACTTGTAATGCTCATGCCGGGAATAGCTCATTCACATATACAGAATAGTGCAAGCACCCAGAATTCTCAATGAGCCAGAATCATAGACATATCGGTGATCACCTGTTTGTCATAGCCAATATCTTATCATAATTATATCATAGTCATTTCATAAAACATAGTTGGGCTTCACCACCTTCATAATTTCCATGTATAAATGTTCATGAATACAATGCAATGCATGATCTAGGGATAGCATAGGTAACATAGATTCAAGTTAAAATTAGCTATAAAAATGAAATTGAGGAAATCCATAATTAAAACCACATGTAAATCGTAATATGGATCATACATGCATAAATCAACTTTTAAAAAGGGACACACATATTCATACTTTATAACTCAAGGTAAATCATCATAATAGTTATCAAAGTAAATTGAAATCATAGGTAATACAACTCATACATCCGTTAGATTTAATTAAATCAAATAATGAAATCTCATATTTAAAGTAACTAAAATTCATGAAATAGATTGAATGAGCTTTGGGTTTTCTTGGTTGAAAGAGACCAAGAATCAATTCCGTATATCTTGATTGAGAAGCTGAATTTGAGGGATGAATTAGGTTTGAATTGGACTCCAATAGAACTCTATCTTTGATCCTTGAGAGAGGAGAGTAGAGAGGAATAGGGGGATAATCCTATGAGGGATAGAAGGTTTTAGGAGAATGAATTAAGAGGGGAGGGTTTTCAGTTTAATTAGAGCTTTAGGATATGTAAAAGATCATAATTCATAATTAAAATGAACCAAAATTATATAAACATCATTAATGAAACGGACCGAAACTGGAACCGTCAGGTCCGCACTGTCCACTACACGGTCTGTGTGACTTTATACAGGCCGTGATGCCGACCGTGTAGCGGTACTTCAAATAATTTCTGCACGGCAAAGTTTTGAGGCGGTACTTCTATACTTAGAGTAATTTTACATAGTGTGTCATACGGAGAGCCACACGGACCGTGTGATAGACCGTGTGCCCTTACTTGGCCAAAATTTCCTTCCGTCTCAATTCGTCCCCATCGTGAACTAGACCAGGTGTCCCTTCATGGGAGGTCACACGGTCCGTGTGGCTTCACACGGCCCATGTAGGTCCTCTGTGGAGTGTTGCCTGGTAGTTCACTTGGGACAAATTTCAAGAGATTTGGGAAACGCCACTCGAAAAATCCAGGTCCTTACAGTTAATCCCGTCGGAGAAACTGAGGAAAATGGTGTTGCAGAAGAAGAGTAATGTGTTGAGGAGATGACCGGAGGTCACATGTGTATTTTCCGACAAGGGTGGGTGCGACTTTTTTAAGATAGGGAAGAAATTTTTTAGGGTTTTTCTGAAATTAAATATCTAACCTATTCAATTAGCTGTAGCAATGTGAAGTTATATACACATTTCATTTTAAAACCTAACGGGCTAGAAAAAAAATGGATCCAAATTGTGGGCCAATTGAACATACATGTATAATTATATTAGGACAAAAAAAAAGAATTATTACACTGTGTTAAAATTTAAAATTAAACTAATTAAAATGCTATTATTTTAGAAATAAGAGCAATTATAAAAAATTAATCTAAAATCTCCCAAAAAATATTTTAAAATATCAATATAAAAAGTAAGAATTTTTTGAATTGTTGGGCCAAAATTGTGTGTCAACATTGTTGTTTTACTAATAGTTTAAAATATTTTATTTAGCAATTTTAGTTTAATTTTTTAAAATTTTTAATTATTTTGATTTTAAATTTTAACGCAATCGAATAATTCAATTTTTTACACAAATAAAAATGGGGCATTTACATCAATAATACATTATATAATATTAATTACTAATTTTAAAATGTGTTTTGATTTTGCCAAAAATAGCTATATATTTTTTTTACCCGAAATAGAATAATTGGAATAAAACCATCACTCTCTTTCTTTTTCTCCCCCTCTCTCCCCTTCTTTCTCTTTTCTTTTTTGTCGTGTATGTCTCTTTCTTCTTTTTTTTTTGTTAAGCTGGTGCCTCTTTCTTTCTCTTTCTTTCCCTTTTCTAAAAATAATACTTAATTAATTATTCTAATTTAAAATTTACTTTGGATTAATATTACGCAAATAATATTTTTACTACTCTTTATATTACAAAATTTACATGATGTAAACAAACATAAATGCATTTCTGACACAATTTTATGTATTTATATATAAACTAATAATTAGTACTTGAATGTTTGAAATTCAGGTGTAATAATTTTTGATACCATTAATAAATATAAATATATAAAAACTACAATTGTAATACATTTTAAGCTCGATACTTCATATGTATTATAAAAAATTTTTAATGTGCGTGGAGAATATAAGTAATATATTTTTCATATAATAATTATTTTAACATCATTAATAAGAGAAAATAAAAATAATAACTATAATATGTCTTAAATTTAGTAACTAATACATATTATAAGCATCTTTCAATGCAAAAGGTGGATCTAAAACTAAAATATTTTTAATAAAAATGTATTATAAGTGTTATATTTGAATATCAAATATATTTAGTACAATTTAACTATAGTATTATGTATCAATTTAACTTATTACGGTATGATTTAATTAATTTTACATTATTAGAAAATGTGTTATATTTATTGAAATAATAATAAAATTTATAACAATGAATAATAATAAGTATGAGGAGTCAAATAGGGAGGGAGAAAGAAATAGAAAAGGAACCAAAAAGAAAGAAAAAAAGACGTGCACTAGGGAGAAAAAAAAAGAGAAGAAAGAGAAAGAGAAGGAGAAGGAGAAAGAGAAGAAGAGGAAGAAAAAAGAATGGTGTTTTTGTAATTTATTGGTAAAATATGTCATAGACCATAGTAAACAAATATCCTAAAAAGGGTAATATTTGATAAATAATGTATTATTTATGTAAATAGTCCAATATAAATTGTACGAATATGTTTAGTTAGCCCACAATTTGGGACCATATTTCTGGCCGATTAGGTTTTAAAGCGTGTATATAACTTTTACATTATTACAATAATTAAATAGAGTAGAGTTTCTAAGAGAAAATCCTAAAAAATTCACTTCTCTTTCCCAATTGTAAACCAGCCACCACCCTCTCCATTTCTGGTGAAACCTCGCAGAACAAATAACCATAGCTGCCCCTTCTCCTTGCTGAAAGACTCTGTGACTGGTGAACTCCCTTCACCATCTCTCTCGTCTCCCTCTTTTTGCTTAACCTCCCTGGTTCGCTTGAAAATCCCACTGGAGAACCAAGGAGCCACCCATTCTTTCTCTTTTTCACCCTCACCACAACCCATCACCACTTCCAAAACATTGTGATTTGTGACGCCATATGTGGCCGGTAGATTTTTGATTTTTCTTTAATGTTTTCTTGAGCCTTTTTTTTATTTCCACTCATGTTGGTGCATCTATTTTAGCCAAGAGAGTTTATAGAGATTGTGTAGTATCCGTCCATCATAGGGATACCTTTGCTGATTTGATAGAATTGGAGTGATTGATTTTGATTTAACCCTTGGCATGGATTGGCTTCATGCTTGTTGTGCCTCCATTGATTGTAGGACCCGAACTGTTAAATTTCAATTCCTGAATGAATCAATCCTAAAGTGGAAGGGGGATTCTGTTGCACCTAAGGGTAACTTTATTTCTTACCTTAGGGATAGAAAGTTAATCTCTAAAAGTTGTATCTATCACCTCGTGCGAGTGAAGACTAAGGATGGTGAGCCTCCTACTCTCGAGTCAGTCCTAATTGTGAATGAGTTTCTTGAAGATTTGCCTTGTGTCCCTCCTGATAGGAAGATTGACCTCGGGATTGACGTTCTCCCCGACACCCAACTTATCTTTGTTCCACCTTATAGGATGGCCCCCATAGAGTTGATAAGTTAAAAGAGCAGTTGAGAGATTTGCTAGAGAAGGGCTTTATTAGGCCAAGTGTTTCTCCTTGGGGTGCCCCTATCTATTCCTGCGAAAGAAAGATGGATCCCTTAGAATATGTATTGACTATTGCCAGTTGAACAAGGTTGTCACGCCCCGGGAGGGTACCCTTGGCGTGGCCGGCACTCGGAGACTATCGTTAGTCCCCAAGCGAACCACTTAGCCTCAACACATCATTCAATCAATAAACTCTACTGAACAGTGGAAAGTATAAGTACGTAACTGGGCACATCTCATCTAAAGTCAAAAAATAAATATATAAAAATGAAGGCTAGTAGAAAGAAATAGCTCACAAGTCTCAACATCATGCTCAACCATCATCTATGAAGCCTCTATTACTAACCATGTGGTGAAAATGACGGAGCTATGGCTACCCAAATAAAAATAAAGGAAGTAGTTCAATCAAACTCTAAAGCTTGATGAAATAAATGTAAGGGAACCTCCGGAGTAAGGGAGGCTCACCAGATCAACTCTGAATCTCAGATCTTCAATGGAGCGCCTGTTGACGATCTCTAGTACCTGCCCCTACATCATAAAATGATGTAGTCCAGAGTGGACATCAGTACTTGGAATGTACCGCTATGTAAAATAGGTGAGTGAAACCGAAATAGGTAGAATATTATGGAGAAAATATCATCTCAAAATAAACATCAAATCGTCAAATGTCTATCTATGCAAGAATAAAGAGTAGACAAGTGACACATCAACAACTCAAACTCAATCATCTCAGTCTCTTCTCAAAGGAGCTTACCTCCTCTCATCTCCTCTCGTCTCATCTCACCTCAGAGGAGCTCACCTCCTCTCATCTCATCTCGACTCGGAATACTGAAGGTAGGAAATTGATGGGAGTTTCTCTTATCCGGCAACAATCACTTATCAGCCAGTAAATGTATAACATCCCGCTGGTGTTGCCACAGACGTTCTCTACATTCCAGGTAGAGAATGAATCGAAGCCATAATGGATAATCCAAAATGGAAACCAGAAACTCAACAAGTCCTATATTGTTTTAGGGACATAAACTTAAGAGGAAAACCTCTTCTACGCTTGGGGACGTAGTTCTAGGATGCTCTTCAATCACCCAACTTGGTGCTTGATACTCCTCCCTTGACTCAATGCTCATAAGACTCCTCTTCTTAACCAAAATACTAGGGATTTTTAACCCCATCAATGATCGGTATCTCATAGGGACTCTAACCTTATCATCAATCAACTCATAGGGACTTTGGCCCTCTCATCAAGGAACATCTCAATCAACTAGTCGATATTTAGAATAATCATTAGAAGTCAATCGGATAGATGGTAGAGTTCATTTTTAGAGACTCATAAGACAATCAAACTCTATAAACTCATCATCATTCTCTCATCACAATCAACAACTTCAACTCAAGGCTTTAGACACAATTGTCAAGTTCATTATGCATGCTTTTAAAATAAGTCATGTAGAGCTATGCAAGTTCTCATAAAAATGTTCGATTCAAGAAAACAATTAGTATGATGATCATCAACATAGAAAACATGTAATTTCAAGTATAATTTTAAGAAAAAACCATCAAAGATTATGCATGTAAACTCTCCAAGTCATCAAATCATCTATGACCTCTATGGGGCACATGAGAGAACTATCCCATGTTTTTAGTTATGCCTTACAAACCTGGGATGAAGCTATCAATCAAGAACGTCAAGGGTTTCTTCTTGAATCTCTCAACTCAAGCTATTCTCTTCTCTCCTCAAGCCCTAACCTTAGCAAAGTATTGGATTAGGACCTAGAATGGGGGTTTTAGACCCATTTTACGTCAAAATGACCTTGTTAGATCATGTATAGAATTTAGGAAGGGTGGGGAATTGACCATAATACCCCTCATATAAATTTAAAAATTTTCAACTCGGAAAAGACCCAGTCCGCGATGCGTACTGGTCGCGTACTGTGTATTTTAAAAAAAATGCTTTTTGAACGAGTTTTCTTAATCTTGTTGGAAATTTTAAAAAGAATATAAGTGCTGGTCGATGCGTGCGCGATGTGCTCCTGTCGCGTACTAACACTGTTTTGTGTTTCAGATCGAAAATTTATCTTTTGATCGGGTCGCTCTAAAAATCGACCGAGAGCATTTTCTCACTCAACCTTTTGTGATAATCACAAATTCGGCCTCGGATTTGCCATACAAGTATCAGAAGATACATTACGCGCATGCCCTCTCTCTAGGGATATTTTGATAATTTTATCGGGCGTTACAAAGGTAATGGTCAAGAGTAAGTATCCCCTTCTAAGGATAGATAACCAGTTTGACCATCTTTGGGGTGCCACTATTTTCTCCAAGATAAACCTGTGATCAGGCTATCACTAGTTGCAAGTGAAAGAATATGACATCCTAAAGACGACTTTCTGAACCTGATATGGTCAGTTCAAATATTTGGTGATGTCCTTTGGGATGATAAGTGCATCTACAGCCTTCATGGACTCGATGAACAGAGTATTCAGATAGTACCTTGACATGTTCATGATTGTGTTTATCAACAATATTTTGGTATAATCTAGAGATGAAGAGGAGCGTGCAAATCACCTCAGAATCGCTTTACAGACCCTAAAGGATAATGAGTTATATACAAAATATTCAAAGTGCAAATTTTGGCTTAAGTCTATGGCTTTTCTAGGTCATATTAACTCGAGCGATGGTATTCAAGTAAATACTAAAAAGATTGAAGTGGTTAAGAATTGTCCTGGACCAACCTCTCAAACTGACATAAGGTGCTTTTTGGGATTGGCAGGCTACTACCGCAGATTTGTTGAAGGATTTTCATCCCTATCCTCGTCATTGACTAGGCTGACTCAGAAGAAGGTCAAGTTTCAATAGTCTGATGAATGTGAGAGGAGTTTCCAAGAGTTGAAAACAAGGTTGACTACTGCCCCAGTTTAGACCACACTTAACAGAATAGAGGATCTCAAAATATATTATAATGCATCCAGAGATGAATTGGGCGGTGTGCTGATGCAGAGGGGAAAAGTGATAGCTTACGCTTCATGACATCTTAAGGTTCACAAGAGAATTATCCAACTCATGTTCTTGATTTGGTAGTTGTGGTGTTTCTCTCAAGATTTGGCATCACTATTTATATAAAGCATATGTTGATGTCTTCACAGACCATAAAAGTCTACAATATGTCTTTACCCAGAGAGAGCTTAATTTGAGGCAAAGGAGATGATTTGAATTTCTCATGGATTATGACATGAGCATCTTTTACTACCCAGGTAAGGCTAACATAGTTGCTGATTCTCTTAGAATATTGTCTATGGAAAGCACTGCTCATGTGGAGGAAGAGAAGAAGGAGCTACCTAAAGAGGTTCACAGACTGACACGATTGGGAGTTCAACTGGATGAATGGGGTGAAGGTGGAGTACTTGTGCACAATTGGTCTACATCATCCCAAGTAGTTGAGGTGAAGGAGAAGCAAGACCAAGACCCTATCTTACTACAACTGAAGGTAGATGTGCATAAGCAGAAGGTTATGACTTTCACAAAAAGGGGGAGATGGAGTATTGAGATACCAAGGCAGGTTATGCGTTCCTAATGTTGATGGTATACAAGAAGAATCATGGAAGAAGCACACAACACTAAGTATTCAATCCATCTGGGATTAACTAAAATGTACCATAACTTGAGAGAAGTCTATTCGTGGAGTGGAATGAAGAGAGACATTGCCCAGTTTGTTTATAAGTGCTCGAATTGCCAACAAGTTAAGGTTGAGCATCAATGGCCATGTGGAGTATCTCAAAACTTTGAAATTCTAAAATGGAAGTGGGAGATGATCAACATGGACTCCGTCACAAGATTATCAAGGTCCCGATGACAACATGATTCAGTTTTGGTGCTGGTTGATAGGATGACAAAATCTATATGCTCTTTTGGCTATAAAAAATGACTAGAATTATCGAAGATTATGCCCGACTCTACATAAAGGAGATTGTTAGACTACATGGAGTCCCCTTGTCTATCATCTCAGATAGAGAAGCTCATTCAACTGCTCAGCTTCAAAAATCTTTTAGAAAGGCTTACGCTCGAAGGTGAACCTCAACACTACCTTCTATAGACTAATTGACAGGCAGAGCCTACTGTTAAACCTTGGAGGATATGTTCAGAGGCTGCGTTGTTGACTTCAAGGGTAACTAGGATGACCATCTATCTCTGATCTAGTTCGCATATAATAACAATTTCCATTCTATTTGACTATTCAGATGGCCCCATATGAGGCATTCTATGGAAGGATATGTAGATCGCCGATTGGTTGGTTTGAGGTGAGAAAGGCAGAATTGATTGGTCTAGAAAATTTTCATTAGGCTATGGAGAAGGTGAATATCGTACGAGAGAAGTTGAAGACTGCACAGAGTTAACAGAAATCCTACACAAATGTTAGAAGAAGAGACTTAGAGTTTGAGGTCAATGATTAGGTATACATGAAAGTGTCACCTATGAAGGATGTGATGCACTTTGGGAAGAAAGGAAAGTCGAGTTCGAGGTACATTGGTGCTTATCAAAAGGAGAGTGAGCAATGTAGCTTATGAATTAGAACCACCATAGAAGCTAGTGGCCATCCATCTAGTCTTTCACATTTTTATGCTTAAAAAGTGTTTGGGAGACCCGCAGTTGGCAGTGACTATCAAGAGTACTGGAGTGAAGGACATCGTGAGCTACGAAGAGGTCCCATTCAAATCCTTGATCATCAGGTTCACAAGCTAAGAACCAGAGATTGCATCCATCAAGGTGTTATGGAGAAATCAACTTATAGAAAAAGGCAATTTGGGAGGTAGAGGAGAATATGAAGGAGGTACTCGCATTTGTTTCTACTTGTGGACGGTGAGGGAGTTAATGGTAATGATTCATTCCTATTCTTTGAGTCCACTTCTATTCTGAATTTGAAATAGCGATAGAGTCCTAGAGTCTAATTGATGATTTGCTGACTGTTTATTTGCTTAATTGTTTTGCTTCTGGATTGCATGAGCGAGTTGTGGGTTGCTTGATTGTTAGAGTCCATAAGTGTTATTCGTTCCTTGAGTCCAACTATAGTCACTCTTCATTCGAGGACGAATGATCTCAAGGGTGAGATAATATTACACCTGGAAAAATTACCAAAATACCTCTAGATGAGAGACGCTTGCGTAATACATCTTCCCACACTTTTTCGGCAAATTTAAGGCCAGAATCATAATTAGCATCAATAATTGTGTGGGAAAATGGTTTTGGTTAAATTTTAAGCAATCGGATCAAAAGATAATTTTTCAGAGTGAAAAACACAATTGCAAGAAAGTTCGTAACAAGACCGTGCCATGGACTTTCAATTTGTGCATGTCTATAAAAAGTCCATGTCATGGACTTTCACTTAGTGGTGATTTCAATATTTTCTACGGGAATAGAAAATTGATCAAACAAATTTCAATGAAAATTGCACTAGAAGTGTCCAAGTCCATGATGCGGACTTGGTACGCCATAGTGCAAACATTTCAGTTGTTTTAGGGGCATTCCAGACTTTACCCCACCCCTCTTAAACTCCACGACCAATATAGGTCATTTTAAGTGTAAAGAGGGTTTTTAAACCTATTCCTAAGTCCCTATTATGCTAAAAACAAAGTTAGGGCTAAGGAAAGAAGGAGAAGAGTGAGAGTTCAACAAGTGATGCACAAACAAGTATGTAAGGCTACCTAAAGTGTTGGATTGAATTCTTCCACATGCCTCTTTTGTCTATTTTAGTCAAGGTGATGATAGAGAATTGAGTAATGAAAACCCTATGATCTTAATTATCAAGTTTCTTGTAGTTACTTTGATCTCTCATAAGCATATATGAATGAATTATGCATTGCATTGCTGTTTATATGAAATTAGGATACTAGCCTTCTATTTGACAACATGAGTCTTAAATTGCATTATTCTATAAGACCTTGCATTGTATATTGACTGAATCGAGAATTATCAGTCTGACTAGCTGAGTTGAGTAAATTGTGTATGAGAAGTACATGTTCTTGTTTTCATGTATGCATATGATGTGCCTCTAATATACATTATGCGTTGAGCATGTTGTTATGAGATTAACTGACCATATAAGTTGGAGTCTTGCGTGATGTAAATTAGCGTCTTGAGTTGCATTGCATGAATGACATAATCAATTTGAGTTGTTTGAGATGAGGTCAAAGAGATGAGTTTGAGATGGTTTGTATGAACACGTTTTAGTCTTGGAAGGAGTATTGAGCACCGACTTGGGTAAGATGATAACATCCCAGAACTATATTTCTCGTGTAGGATAGTCATGCAGTTAACTTTAGCGGCTCATATCCCAATAGATGGACATTCTCTTTGGATCCGAGAGGGGGAGAGGTTGACGTCCTTTACCTCAGAAAATTTAGGATGGGCGTGGCAACAATGTCGGCATCGTTGTGCATCACCAAACTCATAGTGGGAGAGTTATGTTAGTTAGAGAAACCTCCAAGAATCACTTGATTTAGCATATTATGTTTTAAACTAAGCTGCATAATGATTGAGTCTATTATTAAGTGGGATTTCAAAACCTTAAAATTTGCATTTCCCATTGAGTTGAGTCATGAGCTAATGTGTTGAGTTCTGAGATGAGTTGAGCTTTACTTGTTTACTTTGGCCTTTCTTACATACTAGTATATTCCATGTACTAATGCCCACTTGGCCTGCATCGTTAATAATGCAGATACAATTGATAGAGTACTTCAGCAGGCGCATACAATTGATAGAGTACTTCAGCAGGCGCACTATCGAAGTTCAGTTTCCTTGTCCCTAGTGTTGGTGAGCCTTCCTTGCCTTTAGAGGAGCTGTTGTTACTTTCACTGAGTATTCTTATTTCTTGAGTTGGGTAGCCATGGCCTATCATGGTACTATCTATATTGATAGAATGAGGCTTGATAGACATCTAAGTAGAGGATGGTCGATTATTATTGATTTTGAAACTTGATTATTGGAACTTATATTTCATAAGAGTTTTATTATTCCATTTAAATGTCTTTCATTTGATTATTTTTCATCTACTGCCAAGTAACATGTGATGATGAGGTCATGTGGTTCTCTTGGGGAATCAACAATAGTTCTTCAAGTGTCTGCCACACCAAGAGTACCCTCCCGAGGCATGACAATTGATTTGATAGAATTTTTGCTTGTTTCTTTCTTAATAGTCTTGTGATTGGATTGGCTAGCTACGACCTTTATCTAAATGGTTTTATTATCACATTCCTATTGTGTTATTCTTTGTTTGTTGATGTTTTCAGCTGTTAGATTTGATTGAATGAATGTGATGAGGCCAAATGATTCGCTTGGAAATTAGAAATAGTCTCTGAGTGCCGGTCACACTAGGGTACCCTCTCGCGGTGTAACAATAGTAGACTACAATTTAGCTTCCATAGTAGAAGAAGCTATTAATGTTTGTGTTACGATCTTCCATGAAAAAACTCATCCATCCAACATTAACATATAGCCAAATGCGGATGTCCTACCATAGGGACATCCAACAAAATCTGAATAGAAATGTCCTACATTATCTAAATGATCCGACCTCCCATAAGTGAGCATGTAATTTTTTGTTTATTAATGATATCTCATAATCCATTTTACTACTTTCAAATGATCCATTCTCGGGTTACGTAAATACCGGCCTAATATTCCCACTATTTATGTTATATTTGGACCCATACAAACTTGTGCATAAATGTATCACCCATAAAAAGGAGTCATGAGGTTTGAAAACAAGAGTAAGTTTATTCCTTGTTATATTGGTCTATTTGTGATTTTTGACAGTGTTATATCGTTTTATTTATTATAAGATAGATTTATTGCCTAGCTTGTTCAGGATTTATACTGTATCCATGTCAGAATGAGAATTACATTATCAAATGAAATTCGATATTACTAGACAAGTATTTTCCAGCACGAAGAAAAGTCAGTTGCAATTCTTGATTGGATGATTGAAGAGTGAGGATTAAGGAAATCATATTAGTACAAATTTAACAGAATCATCATCCAACTAAGAAATAATTCCAAAAATGGAGAAGAACATTTATCTTAAATGTAGCCTCACTTTTTTAAAGATTTAGTTTCTACTTCTTCTTGACTTAGCCTAGTTTTCTTTTTTGATTGCTTAGGAACGGGTGATGAGTAAATCGATATCAAATGAAATGATCCCTTCAAGTCGTTAGGGGAAAGATAGTGGTCAAAAGAATTGAGCTAGAAAACTTTGGTGTAGTGATTTAAAATTTTAGACTAGATCAAATTTAGAAAAAACCAAAGTCAATGAGATTTAGAAAAGTTCAAAAAAGGACTGAGACTAATGTCTAAGTATAGATTGATTTTTTTAGTAACTATGATATTAATGGACTTGCAGATGTCATTCCATGAACTTATAGAATGGGTTGTAGTTCAATCCACACCCCGTAAGTCAGGGTCGCAGAATCAAGTCTGCTCTGTCAGTCTGTGGTAAAACGATTATAACTTTTTGCTTCAAACTCCAAATGAGGCAAAATTAGTGGAGTTGGAAAGAAGATTAAAAAATATTTAATTTGATATATTATGGGCCATCTAATTCTCTATGTGCTGAGCGTTAAGATCATTTAAAGTTGATACGTGTATAATCTAATGCGAAAACTTAATCGATAGGAAAGCTTTGAACTTAACTAAGTATTAGATGTCTTTTATTAGCCCAATAATCCACTTCTAATACCCTTCACATATATAGAAATGAGCCTTAAAATATAGGTATATGTAAGGTATCACTAGGTTCAATCTTATATACTTATGAAAAAAATTTGGATCTTATGAATAGAGTTGTGGGGTGTTACAGGCATTTTTCATCTATTTTTCATCGTTCTCTTCGATAAGGGTAAGTTAGTTACTCCTCTAATTTTTTGTTTTATTCTTAATCTCTAAAATCTATGGTGGTTAATTTTAGGGGAGGATTTTTAACTTGAAATTAATAGTGAAAAAGCGCTAATATGATGTAAAACCTGGTAAAATTACCAAAATGCTCCTAGAGTGAGGGTATGCGCGTAACGCATCTTCCGATGCTCGTATGGCAGATCCGAGACCGAATTTGAAATCAGCATGAAAAATTGAGTGGGAAAATAGTCTCGGTCGATTTTTAGAGCGACCCGATCGAAAGATAAATTTTTGATCCAAGTCACAATACAGTGACGGTCCGCAACAGAGGCGCGACGCGCACCTGTCACGTATGGACACTTGTCTGTTTTTCAAATTTTCGACGGGATAGAGAAAATTCGTTCAAAAACACTTTTCCAAAAAAAATGCACTATTCGCGATAGGTCCGCGTCGCGGACCGTGCATTTTCCAAACTGGAAATTTCTAATTTATTATGAGGGGCATTCCGATCAATCCCTAAACCCTCCTAAACACTAATACACGGCTATTTAGGTCGTTCCAACATGAAAAGAGCCTAAAACCCCTATTCTAAGTCCTATTTCAAAATCCAAACAAGGCTAGGGCTTAAGAAGAGGAGAGAAGGGCTTGGGGTGAGACATTCGAGAAGCGATCCTCGACGTTACCCGGTTGAATTGCTGCATCACAGGTATGTAAGGCTAAACTAAAACATGAGATTGTTCTCTCATGTGCCCCATAGAGGTCATAGACGAATTGATGATTGGAGAGTCTAAATGCATGATTTCTTTGTTGGATTTTTCTTGAAAATTATATTTGAAATTTCATGTTTCCAATATTGATGATCATCATACTAATTGTTTTCTTAAATTGGATTTTTTCATGAGAATTGCATAACCCTTCATGTATAATTTGCAAAGCATGCACATTGCACTTGAGACTTGAGTCTAGAGCCTTGCATTGGGATTGTTGATTGTGATGATGAGTTGATGAAATCTTGATTGTTTTATGAGTCCCTATAAATGAACTCTTCCGATGTGTTATTCACTTATTTCCTAATGACGGTTATACAATCTTGAGTCATTGAGGAGATGTTGATGATAGGGTTAAAATCAGTATGAGATGTTGATGATAGGGTGGAAGTCCCTATAAGAAAATTGATGAAAGGACCAAGGTTCCTGTGAAATATCAGTCGTGGACGGGGAGTGAGTCCCTATGAGACTGGCATTCGTTGACGAGGAGTGAATCCCTATGAGACTGGTTGAGGTTGATTTTATGAGCATTGAGTCGGGAGGAGTATTGAGCACCGAAATGAGTAGGAGTGAGTCCCACTCGAACTCATTAACTACGTCGCCAAACATAGGAGAGGCTTAAACCATCACATATATATGGTTTTCCTCGAGGTTTAACAGTCCCTGAAAGCAATAGAGGATCTGTTCGGTTTGATTCCATATCGGGTACATGGATAAGTATCCAGTGTTCCTTACCTGGCAAGTTTGGGACCACTGTGGCAACATCAGAGTGATTGTTGTACATTCACTGGCTCATAAGTGAGTTTTGTCGGATAAGAGAAACTCCCGGGAAAATTCTCACCGTACTCTGAGTCTAGATGAGATTAGATGAGATGAGCGGGGGTGGACACCCCTGAGATGATCTATGTGATGAGTTGAGACTGTTGATGAGTCTGAGGTAATGATGTGTCACTTGTCTACTCTTTATTCTTTCATAGATAGACAATTGACTGTGTTGATGTGATTATGATGTTTATTTTGACTTGATGTTACTTTCCGTATATTCTACTGGTTTCTGCTTCATTCAGGTAGTTTACATACCAGTAATTCCAAGTACTGATGTCCACTCTGAACTGCATCGTTTTATGATGCAGAGGCAGGTGCTAGAGATCATCAACAGGCGCTCCGTTGAAGATCAGAGATTCGAAGCTGATTTGGTGAGCCTCCCCTACTCCGGAGGAAGCATTACCTTTATTTCATCATGCTTTAGAGTTAGGATTGGACTATTTTCTTATTTTGATTTGGGTAGCCATGGGTCTGTCATTGGCACCACATCATTAGTAATAGAGGCTTCATAGACAAGGGTCGAGCATTGATGTTGAGATTGTGAGCTAGTTCTTTCTACTAGCCTTCATTATTTTATCTATAGTCCTTTGAGAACTTTAGATGAGATGTGTCCATTACTTGCATATATTTTCCGCTGTTCATTAGAAGTATATGATTGAATGATGTGATGAGGCTAAGTGGTTCGCTTGGGGACTAGAAATAGTCTCTAAGTGCCGGCCACGCCAAGGGTATCCTCCCGGGGCATGACAAACTTGGTATCAGAGCACAGAGTTCAAGTGTCCAAGGGAGTCTATGAAGTCGTGTCTAGTAGAGTCTTATTTATGGGTGTATTGTCGTCCACACTGCATAAGCAGGAGGCTATGGGACATTAGAAATGGTTACACTTCTTTCTTATTCCAATTGGTGCGATAGAGTTGAACTCTATGAAAACTATCTTCTAATTCGTGCGCTACACGTGCAGAATCAATAATCTGCCTCCTAGAAGAGCTGTCAGAAGAAGGGGACATCCTGCCTGGCGAACTGTTAACCCACCTGAGCCTCAAGTACCCGATGGGCCCGTGGATCCAGTTGTCCCGGTTGAGCAACCCCCTCAAGATGAGGTCTCGAATGCTGAGCTACGCCAAGCCATTTAAACTTTTGCCCAGGCTGTCGCAGCACCTGCGGTGAGTCAAGGTGCAGGTGGGACAGACTCTCATGGCACCTCTAAAGTTTGAGAATTTCTGAGGATGAATCCGCCTGAGTTCGCGGGGTCTGCATCCGCTGAAGAACCTGAGGAATATGTGGAGGAACTTGAGAAGGTGTTCCAAATAATGCATTTGGCTAATGTTGATAGGGTAGAACTGGCTGCTTATCCACTGAAGGGAGTGACGAGACTGTGGTTCGACCAGTGGAAGAAAGGCAGAAGGGATAATGCCCCCTGTATGACTTAGGCAATGTTTGAAGAGGCATTCTTGGGACGCTTTTTCCCAAGAGAGAAAAGAGAAGCCCAAGTGAGAGAGCTCTTGAATCTAAAGCAAGGCTCCATGACGGTATAGGAGTATGGGTTTAAAGTCACGCAACTATCCCACTATGCCCCAGACATGTTGCTAACATGAGGGGAAGGATGGGAATGTATGTAGACGGGTTGAACAGAGGACCCAAGAGAGATGGAAGAGGAGCCATGCTTGTGAGTCACATGGACATCGGACGACTAATGACATTCGTGTAGCAAGCTGACGGAGAGAGACAATATGACAGGGAAGAGTTCAAGCGCAAGAGGGCTAAGACATCCAACCACGAGGGTGGAAGGAGAGGTAATGGGAATTGATTTCCAGCACCCTCAGCTGCTAGTACACCTGTGCCTAGAGGCACGTATGATCAAAGATTTCGGAATACAGGAACCTACGGACCCAGTCCCAAGCTAGTGTGGCTCAAGGTTCGTAAAGTAGGCCACCATGTGATAACTGTGGAAAGACGCACTGGGGGAGATGCCGCGACAGAAATGATGCGTGTTACGGGTGCGTCCAAGTAGGCCACTACAAGAAGGATTGTCCGAAGCGGGCTGCCCAGGCCCAGTCTACTGCATCTGTCCCACCAGTTAGAGGGAACCAGAGGGCCACTACGTCAAGTATTGGCGGGGCCATAAACCGCTTATACGCTATGGGGAGTTGCCAAGATCAAGAAAATTCCCCAGACGTTGTGACGGGTATGATCCGAGTCTTTACTTTTGATTGTTATGTTTTGATGGATCCTGGTGCCACATTGTCATTTGTAACTCCTTACGTGGCTAGTAAATTTGATAAAACCCCTGAGAGTCTTCTTGAACCCTTTGATGTTTCTACTTCGGTGGGTGAGTCTATTCGAGCTGAAAGAGTCTATAGAGCTTGTGTAGTGTCCATCCATCATAGGGACACCATTGTTGATTTGATCGAGTTAAAGATGGTTGACTTTGATTTGATCCTTGGCATGGATTAGTTTCACGCTTGTTATGCCTCTGTTGATTGTAGATCCCGAACTGTTAAGTTCCAATTTCCAAATGAACCGGTTCTAGAGTGGAAGGGGGACTCAGCGACACCTAGAGGGAGGTTTATCTCATATCTTAAAGCCCGGAAGTTAATTTCTAAGGGTTGTATGTATCACTTGGTGAGAGTGAAATCTGATGATGTTGAGTCCCCAACTCTTGAGTCAGTTCTGATTGTCAACGAGTTTCCAGAAGTCTTTCTTTACAACTTGCCCGGAGTCCCTCCTAATAGGGAGATTGACTTTGGGATTGATGTTCTTCCAGATACCCAGCCTATTTTGATCCCACCTTACAGGATGGCCCCCCCTGAGTTGAAAGAATTGAAAGAGCAACTAAGAGATTTGCTAGAAAAGGGCTTTATTAGGCCAAGTGTTTTACCATAGGGTGCCTCTGTGCTATTCGTGCGGAAGAAAGATGGGTCCCTTAGAATGTGTATCGATTATAGGCAACTGAACAAGGTCACGATAAAGAACAAATATCCTCTCCCAAGGATAGATGATTTTTTTGACCAACTTCAGGGCGCCTCCTGCTTCTCTAAGATAGACCTTAGATCTGGCTACCATCAGCTGAAGGTGAGGGAGTGTGACGTTCCAAAGAAAGCCTTCAGGACTAGATATGGCCATTTTGAGTTCTTGGTCATGTCCTTTGGACTGACGAATGCACCTACTGCCTTTATGGACTTGATGAATAGAGTGTTCCTTCCATATCTTGATTTGCTTGTGATTGTGTTCATCGACGACATCCTGGTGTATTCAAGGAGTGAGGAGGAGCATGCTAACCACCTCAGAGTGGTCCTCCAAACTCTTAAGGACAATGAGTCGTATGCAAAGTTCTCCAAATATGAGTTCTGGCTTAAGTCAGAGGCCTTCCTAGGCCACGTTGTTTCCGGTGATGGTATTCGAGTGGATGCCCAAAATATTGAAGTGGTTAAGAACTGGCCCCAACCGACCACTCCGATTGACATTAGGAGCTTCTTGGGGCTGGCGGGCTACTAGTGCAGGTTTGTTGAGGGATTTTCTTCCCTATCTGCGCCATTGACCAAATTGACTCAGAAGAAGGTCAAGTTCCAGTAGTTTGAAAAATGTGAGAAGAGTTTCCAGGAATTGAAAACGAGGTTAACTACTACACCAGTTCTAACCTTACCCGGCAGGACCGAAGACTTTGTAATTTATTGTGATGCCTCAATGGTTGGATTGGGATGCATACTAATGTAGAGGGGGAAGGTGATAGCTTATGCGTCCAGGCAACTCAAGGTTCATGAAAGGAACTACCCAACCCATGACCTGGAGTTGGCAGCAGTAGTGTTTGGACTTTAAATTTGGCGTCACTACTTGTATGGAGTGCATGTGGATGTGTTCACTGACCACAAGAGCTTGCAGTATGTTTTTAGTCAAAAAGAGCTCAACTTGCGATAGAGGAGATGGTTGGAGTTGCTCAAGGATTATGACATGAGCATTCACTACCACCTAGGTAAAGCTAACGTTGTTGCTGACGCTCTTCGCAGGTTATCAATGGGTAGCACAACCCATGTTGAGGAAGAAAAGAGGGAGTTAGCCAAGGACGTGCACCGGTTGGCTCGGTTAGGAGTCCGACTTGAGGAGAACAACGAGGGAGATGTTGAGGACGGGTTTGCTTCCTCGTTAGTGGTGGAGGTGAAAGAAAAACAAGACCAAGACCCTGTCATACTCCAATTGAAAGAGGATGTCCACAATCAGAGGGTGATGGTCTTCTCCAAAGGGGGAGATGGAGTGTTAAGATATCAAAGTCGATTGTGTGTTCCAAATGTTGATGGCATACGAGATAGAATAATGGCAGAAGCTCATTACACTAGATATTCCATTCATCCTGGCTCCACCAAAATGTACCACGACTTAAGGGAAGTCTATTGGTGGAATGAGATGAAGAGGGACATCGCGGAGTTCGTTTCAAAATGCCCAAATTGCCAACAAGTGAAGGTTGAGCATCAAAGGCTATGTGGATTGGCTCGGAACTTTGAAATTTCGGAATGGAAATGGGAGATGATTAACATGGACTTTATCACTGGCCTGCCGAGATCTCGAAAGCAACATGATTTGATATGGGTGATCGTGGATAGAATGACTAAGTCGGCCCACTTTTTGGCAGTGAAAACAACGAACACTGCGGAGGAGGACGCCAGATTGTACGTCCAGGAGATTGTGAGGTTGCATGGGGTCCCCTTGTCCATCATCTCAGACAGAGGAGCTCAATTTACCTCCCAGCTCTGGAGATCATTTCAGAAAAGTTTGGGTACTAAGGTGAACCTGAGTACAGCCTTCCATCCACAGACGGATGGTCAGGCGGAACGTACAATTCAAACATTGGAGGACATGTTGAGAGCTTGTGTCCTTGACTTCAAAGGGAATTGGGATGATCATTTACCACTGGCTGAATTTGTATATAACAATAGTTATCATGCAAGCATTCAAATGGCTCCTTATGAAGCCTTGTACGGAAGAAGTTGTAGATCGCCTATTGGGTGGTTTGAGGTTGGAGAAGCGGAGCTCATTGGACCTGATCTGGTTCACCAGTCGATGGAGAAGGTCAAGGTCATTAGAGAGAGGTTAAAGACTGCCCAAAGTCACCAAAAATCTTGCACCGATGTGAGAAGGATAGACTTAGAGTTCGAAGTGGACGATTGGATATACTTGAAAGTGTCACCTATGAAGGGTGTCCTAAGGTTTGGGAAGAAGGAAAAGCTAAGTCCTCGTTATGTTGGACCCTATCAAATTGTAAGGAGAATAGGGAAGGTGGCTTACGAGTTAGAGTTGCCTTCCGAGTTAGATGGGGTGCACCCGGTGTTCCGTTTGTCAATGCTAAAGAAATGCTTGGGAAATCCTCCCTTGGTGATCCCTGTTGATAGCATTGGGGTGAAGCATGACCTATCTTACGAAGAGGTCCCAGTTCAAATTCTTGATCGCCAGATTCGTAAACTGAGGAACAAAGAAATAGCCTCAGTCAAAGACCTGTGGAGGAATCAATTCGTTGAAGAAGCCACATGGGAAGCTGAGGAGGAGATGAAGGCAAAGTATCCGCACCTGTTCGTGCCAACTGATAATGAAAATACTGTAGGTAGAAATCCTTACTCTTCACTAAGCTAAGCGTTCTATTTTTACGTAACTTACTATTATTAAGTCAAAGATTGATTAATTGAATTGAGTGCGAAAATGAGTCCTGAGTCTATTCGTGCCTTAATCCCCATCTCTACTCCTCATTCGAGGACGAATGATTCCAAGGGGGAGATGACGCAATGCTCGGTAAAATTACCAAAATGTCCCTAGAGTGAGGGTATGCACGTAATGCATCTTTTGATGCTCGTATGGCAGATCCGAGACTGGATTTGAAATCAGCATGAAATATTGAGTGGGAAAATGGTCTTGGTCGATTTTTAGAGCGACCCGATCGAAAGATAAATTTTTGATCCAAGAGACAAAATAGTGATGGTCTGCGACAGAGGCGCGACCCACACCTGTCGCAGAGGGACACTTGTCTGTTTTTCCAAATTTTCGACGGGATGGAGAAAACACGTTCTAAAACACTTTTCCAAAAAATACACTATTCTCGATAGGTCCGCGTTGCGAACCGTGCATTTTTCCAAATGGAAATTTCTAATTTATTATGAAGGGTATTCCATTCAATCCCTAAACCCTCTTAAACACTAATGCACGGCTAGTTAGGTCGTTCCAACATGAAAAGAGCCTAAAACCCCTACTCTAAGTCCTATTTCAAAATCCACACAAGGCTAGAGCTTAAGAAGAGGAGAGAAGGGCTTGGGGTGAGACATTCGATAAGAGATCCTCGACGTTACCCAGTTGAATAGCTACATCATAGGTATGTAAGGCTAAACTAAAACATGAGATTGTTCTCTCATGTGCCCCATAGAGGTCATAGACGAATTGATGATTGGAGAGTCTACATGCATGATTTCTTTGATGGATTTTTCTTGAAAACTGTATTTGAAATTTCATTTTTCCTATGTTGATGATTATCATACTAATTGTTTTCTTAAATTGGATATTTTCATGAGAATTGCATAACCCTTCATGACTAATTTGCAAAGCATTCACATTGCACTTGAGACTTGAGTATAGAGCCTTGCATTGGGATTGTTGATTGTGATGATGAGTTGATGAAATCTTGATCGTTTTATGAGTCCCTATAAATGAACTCTACCGATGTGGTTTTCACTTGTTTCCTAATGACGGTCATACAATCTTGAGTCATTGAGGAGATGTTGATGATAGGGTTAAAATCCCTATGAGATGTTGATGATCGGGTGAATGTCCCTATGAGAAAATTGTTGAAAGAACCAAGGTTCCTATTAAATATCAGTCATGGACGGGGAGTGAGTCCCTATGAGACTGGCATTCGTTGACGAGGAGTGAATCCCTATGAGACTGGTTGAGGTTGATTTTATGAACACTGATTCGGGAGGAGTATCGAGCACCAAAATGAGTAGGAGTAAGTCCCACTCAAACTCATTAACTACATCACCAAACATAGGAGTGGCTTAAACCATCACATATATATGGTTTCCCTCGAGGTTTAAAAGTCCTTGAAAGCAATAAAGGATCTGTTCGGTTTGATTCCATATCGGGTACATGGATAAGTATCCAGTGTTCCTTACCTGGCAAGTTTGGGACCACTATGGCAACATCAGGGTGATTGTTGTACATTCACTGGCTCATAAGTGAGTGTTGTCGGATAAGAGAAACTCCCGGGAAAATTCTCACCGTACTCTGAGTCTAGATGAGATGAGATGAGATGAGCGGGGGTGGACACCCCTGAGATGATCTATGTGATGAGTTGAGACTATTGATGAGTCTGAGGTAATGATGTGTCACTTGTCTACTCTTTATTCTTTCATAGATAGATAATTGACTGTGTTGATGTGATTATGATGTTTATTTTGACTTGATGTTACTTTCCGTATTTTCTACCGGTTTCTGTTTCATTCAGCTATTTTACATACCAGTACATTCCAAGTACTGATATCCACTATGGACTTCATCGTTTTATGATGCAGAGGCAGGTGCTAGAGATCATCAACAAGCACTCCGTTGAAGATCAGAGATTCGAAGCTGATTTGGCGAGCCTCCCCTACTCCGGAGGAACCATTACCTTTATTTCATCATGCTTTAGAGTTAGGATTGGACTATCTCCTTATTTTGATTTGGGTAGCCATGGGTCTGTCATTGGCACCACATCATTAGTAATAGAGGCTTCATAGACAAGGGTCGAGCATTGATGTTGAGATTGTGAGCTAGTTCTTTCTACTAGCCTTCATTATTTTATCTATATTCCTTTGAGAACTTTAGATGATATGTGTCCATTACTTGCATATATTTTCCGCTGTTCATTAGAAGTATGTGATTGAATGATGTGGTGAGGCTAAGTGTTCGCTTGGGGATTAGCAATAGTCTCTGAGTGCCGGTCACGCCAAGGGTACCCTCCCGGAGCGTGACATTTGAGTAGAATGATAATGAAATTAACGATGAGTTAGATATGAGTAGACATCGTATATCTTAATACCATCATTCGTTGATTATTGTACTTATTAGTCATTTTAGATCTAAAACAAGTAAGGATCCATACAAAGGGAAAAAAACTCTACTTCCATAGAATATGTAATGTTTACATGTTAACTACTTTATTGTATTATTTGTGTAAGGCATGTAGAGAAAATATAAGCGATGGACTTGAAATGACATCATGTTGATAATTTCTTGTTATAATCCAACTTATTTTATTGTGGCTTCAAGTGTGATGGTTCATTGTGACATATCTAGTCAAATAATGCTTTTTATTTCTTCGCATCTTAAATCAGATTTGAGAATAAATGGAATTTTATTTAATAATTTACCTTCTATGCTCCATATATACAATAAATCACAAATTAGAAAAAAAGTAAATTCCTTTCCTTTTTCCCCTTGTGAATATGATTTGATAGATAAGATATGTTTTAAAATTTCTCCATCCATGTGTGTATATTTCTGAAGTCTTCACATATTTTTTTTTAATCTAAATGTGTCTACATTTTGAATGTGGCACCTTTTCACTTTGATTCTGATTTTTTAAATACTAAATTAAATTATTTAAGTTGAATTTTTAAATATATGAATCAAACCAAACTAATAAAATTCGCATTTTTTTATCTCGAATTTTTTGTGTTTCTTGGGTTTTCAATTTTTTTTTGGTATATGTTAACACCAAATTTTGGCTTAACTTTTAAAAAATTCATACTTTTATATTGTTATTTTTTTAATAATTTAAAATATTTTTTTAGCAATTTTAGATTAATATTTTAGAATTTTAATTAGCTTGGTTTTAAATTTTAACGCAGTATAACAATTCATTTTTCACACAGATAAAAATTGTACGAATATGTTTAGTTGGCCCAACATTTGGGCCCGTATTCTTAGCCCATTAGGTTTTGAATCATGTATACAACTTTGACATTGTTACAGGGTAGAATAGAATTTTTAACAGAAAACCCTAAAAAATTATCTTCTCTTTCCTTTTTGAAAAACGGTCGCCACCCTCTCCATTTCTCGCCAGAAAAATTATCATAGCCGCCCCTTCTCGTTGCTAGAAGACTTTGTGACTGGTGACCTAACTTCACCCTCTCTCTCGTGTACCTCTTATCCCTTAACCTCCTTGGCTTGCTTGAAAACCCCACTGCAAAACCAAGGAGTCGCCCCCTCTTTCTCTCATTCACCCTCACCACAGTCCACCACCACTTCCAAAACCCTCTCCCCTTAACACCGCAAAACAGCAACCAAACAGCCGTCAAACAATAACCCAAAACACACCTGAAAATCGCCTGAAACGCACCTCAAAATGACCTCCTCCACCAAACTGCCACAGCAATCAGAAAACCCCCTTTGCACACCCTTCCACCACTACACACCAGCTCCCGAAACCCGTGACACCACCATGCCCAAAAACTGACCAAACCTCCACCAGAACAACACCAAAACTCCACATCGCACAAGCTTCGAGGAGGCAAAATCCAGTCGGCTCCACCGGTGCTCACCCATCCTTGTTACATCACAACAAAATTAGATCTGGGTCAGTACTTTTCATTTTAGTTTCTCAGTTCAGTAGATTTCTGTTAAATCGATATTATCACGGCTCACTAATTCATTTGGGTTTTGTTGTGAATTATCGGTTGTGTATGTGATTGTTATTTTTGTTAAAATAGGTTTCATGCTTTTTTTGAAATGTTTTCAGCAATGTTATTTTGTTTAGGTTTAGTTTGGATTATTTTGGTTATTTGTAAATGCATCTGGTAGTTCTTGTTTTAGTTATGTGTTTATTTTTCTTTAGTTATTCTTGATGTTTTTCATTAACAATTTGGGGTAGTCATTGAGTTACTGTTTGAATTGTTATTTGTCCAACATATTATTTCTATTGTTAATACTAATTTAGTTAAGTATTTATTAATATTCTTTTTGGACAATACATTTTTTGTTACTAGATTTTATGTTGGTGTTTAAATAGTGCATATTACCTTATATTGTTATTGTTAGCTACATCTAATTATGTTGTTATTATTTTACAGTATTTATTATCGATTTTATATGAGTTTATGTTTCAAAATTTGTTAAAATTGGCCATGAAAAATCTATTCATCGGATTTTGAGGTCTTCCCATTAAAAAAGATGGAAAATTTTTACCATTATCAAGATTACTGATATTTATGGAACATAACCGTGGATTATATATGTTCTTACCATTATCAAGATTACTGATATTTATGGAACATAACCGTGGATTATATATGTTCGACCATGGTCTATTATTTTTTGTTTAATGAATATCTCCTAGTTTGGTCCAACTCTTTTCATTTTCGTTTTTGAGAAATGTCCTTATAACAATTGGAAGGTTTCAAAAGCAATAAAATATAGGTAGAGCTCATCAAGACAAGGAAACTCCAATGATTCTCGACAAATATGTACCTTTAAAAAGTTTAGGAGAATGCCTCCTCTTCAAACAAATGTTCCTAGTCAAATTCAAAAAGGTCCAAAGTTTTCATTTCCAACTCTCAACACCAACAACGTTTTTGCTAGTGGTGAGAGTTCAGTTCAACAACTCTATCATCCACAACATCTAGTTCAACTCAACACTACAAATCCAATCAACAACTCACATTTGTACACCCAAAAAACTGTTGATAGTGGATTACAGCATCAAGATGACCCATTTGTTAGAATGTCAAGCTCGGAAGGACTAATTATTTAAAGCATTGATAATAAGCATGAGTTGGTGCCTAATGTCATGGTGATCATGTTCAAATGATTGTAATTTTGAGCATGAGTTGGTGTAAATTATACTCTAAATTATAGTCATTTTGAGCATGATCACCCATGACATTAGGTACCAACTCATGGTTATGGTCAATGCTTTTAATAAGTAGTCCTTCTGTGCTTGGCATTCTAAAAAATGGGCATCTTTTTGTTGTACCCCACTATCAATATTCTTTTGGATGTACAAATGTGGGTTGTTGATTAGGTTTGTAGTGCTGAATTCAATATGATGTTGTGGATGATAGAGCTGTTGAACTGAACTCTCACCTCTAGAAAAAATATTGTTGGTATTGAGAGTTGGAAATGAAAACCCTGGACCTCTTTGAATTTCATTTAGAACATTTGATTGAAGAGGAGGCATTCTCCCAAACTTTTTAAAGGTACATTTTTGTTGAGAACCACTTGGGTTTCCTTGGCTTGATGAGATCTACCTATATTTTAGTGCCTTTGAAACCTTCCAATTGTTATAACTACTTTTCTGAAAAAAGAAAATGAAAAAAGTTGTACCAAATTAGGAGATATTCATTAACCGAAAAAAATAGACTATGGGTCGAACATATATAATCTAAGGAAAAAGATTCTTTATATAAATCTTCTAATACAATTTTCGATAGGAAGAGAATCGTCCAAAATAAAAGGAGACCGAGGTTGTAGGAGGATTATCCATACCATTTGGAATGAATGTAATATATTTATCATGAGCTTTATGAAAATAGACAGAATGATATATATAAATATCTTGATAAAATTTTACATCGTTTTACGATGTATTCAAATTTCAAACTACATTTGTATTCCAAAACAAGTAGAAAAGATAGAAGTTAGTTAACAATCATCCTGCTAACTACACTATCTTTCTTTGTAAGTTGTAGAGACTAGGACCCTCTGAATATTTGTTTTGATTTCAGAATATGTATACGTTTTCTTTGTCTTTTTGGCGACACTAAATTTAACAGTTAAGTATATTCAAGAATTATTTTGGATAATAATTTTTAAAAAAAATTGTTTTTTTTTCTTAAATATCGTATCAAGTCAAATGATGACACATAAAATGAGATAAAGGATTATATTTTCGATAGTTATGGTATTTAAATATTTACTTCAATTGATAAATTAATACTCATTTAGTTGTCTTTGGTAGTATGATTTTCAAGCCTTATGAATAGGCAGTATAAGCTATTCTAGATAATGAAAAGTGAGAAACTCCAGGACATGCACATCAGATTCATGACAGTTACTAATCAGATCTACTTACTAGGAGATAATAATCCCAACTGAAAAGGCAATCAGAAAGCTTTTGAGTGTTCTACCTGAACCGTGGAAAAACAAAGGAGAGATAATTAGGGAAACACATGATTTACAAGCTAATGATGGATAATCTCATTGTAAAACATTGTCATAACCCAAAATCCAAGTGTGATGGCACTCACCTAACCCACCAAGGTGAGTCAGCCCAACATTAATAACCGAACATAATAATAATAGTAGAAGATAAACATCCTAAACCAAAACTAACACCTTCCCAAAACTAGTGTCACAGGCAGAAGCCTCTAAATACAGAATACTCAAAGAATTACAAGTCTCAAATGTCTAGTTCTCAAATAAAACATAACATAATAATGGATTTCTTGAAGGTCTGCTGAAGACATAAGTAGCTAGCTCAAGAATAATTCGGAAGGAGAAAAGTCAAACCAGAGGGACCAGTCTACCTACAAAAATGTAGCATGTGGGTGAGCCCCAAACAACAGGATACTCAATAAATGGAACTAACCTAAAGTAAAGCAATGAGGAATACAACTACTCCTTAACACCCAATTACCTATCGCCAAATTAAAAACCTGTGCTCAGAAAAGTCCAAGCATAATGTATACAACATAGAGAGATCACAAGGATATACATATACTCATTACATAGACTCACATTTATAAACAAGTCAAATGATATAATAGATATCAAGTTGTGTAAGCATGTCATATAATAATAGCAAACCATAGTAATATGAGATGGAGTGAATGCCAGGAAATGTAAATAATGTGGTGCAATGTCAAATAATTGTGATACATGTCTGTCTTACGATACACATCTGCTTATGTGATGCCTGGTAAAATTACCAAAATACCCCTAGAGTGAGGGTATGCGCATAACGCATCTCCCCATGCTCATATGGAAAATCCGAGGCCGGATTTGTGATAAGCACAAAAATTGAGTGAGAAAATCATCTTGATCGATTTTTAGAGCGACCCGATCAAAAGATAAATTTTTTATACGAAGCGCAAAACTGTGTTAGTATGCGACAGGGGCGCGTCGCGCACCCATCGCGGACTAGTACTTATATTCTTTTAAAAAAAATTGAGGGGATGGAGAAAACTCGTTCAAAAACTCTATTCTGAAAACACATAGTTTGCGACCAGTCCGCGTCACGGACTGTGTCTTTTCCGAGTTGAAAATTTCTAAATCATTATGAGGGGCATTCCGGTGAATTTTTCACCCCTCCTAAACTCTATACACGATCTAATAAGGTTGTTTTGACGTAAGAAGGGTCTAAATCCCCATTCTAAGTCCTATTCCATAAGATAATAAGGCTAGGGCTTGATGAGAGAAGAGAAGAGCTTGAGTTGAGAGATTCGAGAAGAGATCCTCAACGTACTTGGTTGATAGCTGCATCCCAGGTATGTAAGACTAAACTAAAAACATGGGATTGTTCTCTTATGTTCTGCGTAGAGGTCATGGATGCGTTGAAGATTGAAGAGTCTACATGCATGAATTTTGATGGTGTTTCTTGAAAAGTTGATTTGAAATTACATATTTTCAATGTTGATGATCATTATACTAATTGTTTTCTTGAATTGAATATTTTCATTGAAGAATTTAAATAACCCTACATGACTAATTTGAAAAGCATGCATATTGAACTTGAGAATTGAGTCTAGAGTGTTGAGTTGAGATTGTTGATTGCGATGAGAATGATGATGAGTTGACATAATTTGATTGTCTTGTGAGTCTCTATAAATGAACTCTACCAATGTGTCTATTCACTTGCTTCCTAATGATTTTTATAATTCTTGAGTCATTGACGAGAAGATTGATGAGATGGTCAAGGACCCTATGAGATGATTGATGAAAGGGCTAAAGTCCCTATGGGATATCGGTCATTGATTGGGAGTGAGCCCCTATGAGATTGGTTGAGATAGAGGTTTTATGAGCATTAAGTCATGGGAGGAGTATCGAGCACCGAAAGAGTGAGAGTTAGTTCGACTCGAACTCATCAAATTATGTCACCTAACATAGGAGAGGCATAGACCCATCACATGTATTATGGTACCCTCGAGAGTAATGGTCCCTCAAAGCAATAGAGGACCTATTGAATTTTACTCCATATTGGGTGAGTTGATATGGTTTTTGAGCATTCCCTACCTGGCAAGTTTGGAACGTCTGTCGAATAAAAGAAACTCCCATAAATTTCCTATCTTGAGTACTCCAAGTCTAGATGAGATGAGAGCAGGTGAGCTCGTCTGAGTTTTGAGATGAGAGGAGGTGAGCTCCTCTGAGATGAGATGAGAGGAGGTGAGCTCCTTTAAGATGCGTTTAAGACTATTGGTGAGTTTTAGTTTTTGATGTGTCACTTGTCTGCTCTTTATTCTTTCATGGATGGATATTTGACGATTCGATGTGATTTGATGTTTATTTTGAGTTGATGTTGTTTCCATACAATTCTACCAGTTTCTGTTTCATTCAGCTATATTACATACCAGTACATTCCAAGTACTGATGTCCACTCTAGACTGCATCATTTTATTATGCAGAGGCAGGTACTAGAGATCGCCAATAGGTGCTCCGTTGAAGATCTTAGATTTGCAGATGATTTGGTGAGCCTCCCCTACTTCGGAGGATCCACTATGATTTATTCATCTTGCTATAGAGTTAGAGATTGGACTATTTCCTTATGTTGATTTTTGGTAGCCTTGGGTCTGTCATTGGCACCACATGAGTAGTAATAGAGGCTTCATAGACAATGGTCGAGCTTTGATGTTGAGACTTGTAAGCTAGTTCTTCCTACTAGCCTTTATTTATATATATTTATTTTGAGACTTTAGATGAGACGGGGCCATTTACTTACTTATACTTTCCGCTATTCAGTAGAGTTTATCGATTGAATGATGTAATGAGACTAAGTGATTCGCTTAGGGACTGGCAACAGTCTCTGAGTGCTGGCCACGCTAAAGGTACTCCCTCGGGGCGTGACAATCCATTAGTTTGTATCAGTATAGATGTACATGAGACTTAGTTTGTACTAAAAATATACAATTTATATTTATTTTTTATATAACTTCTTTAGTTATATACATTTAATTATTTATGTATAATTTGGGTAATTGTATACTAGAATTTATATTTTTTTTATACTTTGTATAAATGAACACAAATTCATCTATAATCATTGTTTATATAATTATTTTTATACATATTAATGATTTCTCTAATTTCGTATATCCTTGGTTATACAAGCTCGTTAAGTTGTTTTGTTGACAACTTCGTATATATAAGGAGTTGAATTTATCCTCACTAGCCAGAACCATTTCCATTTGGCTTTTCATTTTCAATGAATCATCAAGCAAAAACATATATAGATGGCACAGTAGTCATGATAGTAAATAAAATATGCAAGATGTCCATATGAATCATATGTCTTAACAATCGAAACATGAGTTACATTTTCCTCAACATATCAATATAATCACAGTCTCAATAACATTCACATAACAAAGTAAGTACCATCTCGACATTAACATCAAATGATTCACAAATTCCCATAGATTTCGCATCCATAATGAATTCACAAGTCAAGATATCACCATATGACTAACTACTCAATCTATAATATCATAATCAAGCCTATATTGATTTGTTCTACTCCAAAGCACTCAATTCTATGCATATAAGAGGATAAAAGGTTTAATTATGCTTAACAGAAGCTTTAAAGTCCACTTGCCTTATAAAACATCCCAAATCAAGTCAACTCTGAAGCTTTCCTGTTCCTACGATACTTCGAATCACAAAATTCCAATTGATTTTCCTTGAAACTCCTCAAAATTCCTCTTGAAAATGAAGATTAAAATGCAAAAACTGGTAGGAAAGGGTTTGAACACGTTTTTTTAAAGGTCCACTAGTTCAAGTGTAATTAACACTTAAGGGGGGGGGGGGGTCTAATCAAACTCCTACACTCTTAAAAGCGAAGAAGCATCTACGAATGCAGAAGCTATGATGCTTAAAACTCTGCGAACATGGAGAAGCTTCCACAAACATGGAGGCTTAAGGGGTTAGGCACTATTATACTCTATGAACACGAAGAGTAAACCCTGATGCACCAGAACCAGTTCACACTAGCACACATAAAATAGAACGAAACACGAAAAGGACCCTCGGGATTTTTTCAAAACCCCAACTCAAACAAACATGGAACCCTACCAGAAACAACAATCCAAACTCAATGGAACCGCCAGAATTCGAGTCCAGGACCTCTTTGGCCAAGGAACCGAGAAATTCCATTTAAACTAGTTTTGGACTTAAAAACTCAAAATATTCATGAAAGCTCTAAAAATTGCAACAAAGTCATATCTAGTACTAGTTTCACCATATGGAACCATTGGAACGGATGAAATACTTATTTTGAAAGCATACACGAATAAACTTAAGAATTGAGTCTAGAGCCTTGATTGGAGGATGTCAACTCCAATTATGATTGTGATGGTGATGAGAGAATTATGTTGAGTTGATAAACTTGATATTCTTGTGAGTCTCCATAAATGAACTCCACTGATTTGTCTATTCGATTGTTCCCTTATGGTTGTTCAAAAGCTTGAGTCGTTAATGGAAATGTTCCTTGATGGGACGGTAAAAGCCCCTATGAGATTGATCGATGAAAGGGTTAAAGCCCCTGTGAAATTGATTGATGATAGGGTTAAAAGTCCCTATGATTTTATTGGTTTGATTGAATTGATTGTCTTATGAGCATCGAGTCATTGGAGGAGTATCGAGCACTGAAAGAGTAAGAGTTAGTCTGACTTGCACTCGTCAAACTACGTTGCCAAATGTAGGTAAGGCATAAAACTATCATATTTTATTATGGTTCCCTCTTGATTAGAAGCCCTTGAAAGCAATAGAGGACTTAGTTGGTTGATGTTTTACTTATTGGATTCAATTCATTCCTTACCTGGCAAGTTTGGAACGGCTGTGGCAACATCAGCTTAGCTGTTTTACATTCACAGGCTCATAAGTGATTGTTATCAGATAAGAGAAACTCCCAGAAAGTTCCTACCTTGAGTACTCTGAGTCGCGATGAGATGAGATGTGATTATATGAGTCCCATTGAGTTGAGTTGAGTTGATTTGATTGACGAGGTTGATTGGTTGATTGATCACTTGTCTAATCTTTACTCTTGCTTTTGATAGACATTTGACCGGTTGATTGTTTACTATTTTTGAGTTGATGTTGTTCCATATTATTCTACATGTTTCTGTTTCATTCAGCTATTTTACATACCGACATTCCACGTACTGATCTCACTCGGTGCTGCATCAGTTTATGATGCACATACCGGGATTAGGGATCGTTAACAGGTGCATTGTTGAAAATCCAGGACGTTCAGCTTATCGGTGAGCCTCTCCTACTCTGGAGGACCCAACATTATTTATTTCATCATGCTTTTAGGTTAAACTAGACTAGCCTTATATTTTGATTTCGGTAGCCATAGGTCTATCATTGGTACCACTTGATTAGTGATAGAGGTTTCATAGATGATAGTGGAATGTTGATGTGAAAATTGTGTGCTAGTTCTTTCTACTAGCCTTCTACTATTATATATATTAGTTGAGACATTAGATGAGATGAGCCCATTACTTACTTTTACTTCCGCTGATCTGTAGAGTTGTCTAATTCAATGGATGTGATGAGGCCAAGTGCTTTGCTTGGGGACTAGTAATAGTCTCTAGGTGCCGGCCATGTCTTAGGTACCCTCCCGGGGCGTGATAACTAAGCTAACGTCCAGCAGTTAATTATGATATATAATTAATGTTTAATTTAATTACAAATAATGGTTTTAGTTTAAAATGAAATAGCTATTAATTGGGCCCCACGTATCTAATTGGTATACAAACCTGCAAATCTTTTCTTTCCTCTTTTATACAAACCAAAACTATTCTCCTTCATCTTACTCATAATCTAATCCTTGAAAATCTTTCAGATTTCCTTAAATATCTCAACAACAATCAAATTTTGAAATTTTCTTTCCTAATTCGTTATACCCGAATCAAGGTAACCTCTATTAGTTTATTTTTCTATATCTTTCATAAGTTTATTTATGTATTTGTATTTTTGTTCTTTTAATATGTTCCCGTTATTTCATATTTTTCAATCATAATTTTTGACTGTTTTAGTGTAATCACAATCATGAATGAACCATCTCCATCAAAGAGAGTTACTAGAGGTATATATTTGCATGTAACAAAAACTTATCAAGCCATTGCAAAAAAATAAGTTAAGTGAAGAAATTCGATCGAAGTTCTGCACTAGCCCCATTAGATTGCGACAAATCACGCAAATCGAATTCAAAAGAAGCAAAAGAAAAAAAAGAAAAAAAAGAGGAGGAACTACTTTGTATAATTTTATTTTTATTGTAAATTCTACACTTTTTTGAAATTGTATACCATATTAGTAGATTCGCTTGTGTATCCATTAGTTTGTACCAGTATAGATGTACATGAGACTTAGTTTGTACTAAAACAAATACAATTTATATTTGTTTTTCATATAACTTCTTTAGTTGTTTACATTTAATTATTTATGTATAATTTGGGTAATTGTATACTATAATTTATATAGATTTTTTATACTTTGTATAAATGAATACAAATTCATCTATAATCGTTGTTTATATAATTATTTTTATACATATTAATGATTTCTCAAATTTTGTATATCCTTGGTTATACAAGCTCGTTAAGTTGTTTTGTTGACAACTTTGTGTGTATATATATAAGGAATTAAATTCATCCTCAAAAAATGTCCCTCTCATGCGGTGATTTACAAATGTTAGCATAATGGATGCTATATACACAAATTAATTGTTGAAAACCATACAAATATTCATAAATATAAATACAAACATAATTATACAACCTATAATAGACCAATACATATACAGTTATTCATAAATAAGAAAATATATACAATTTATGTTTTTTTTAAATAATTTCATTAGTCGTTTACATTTAATTATTTTTGTATAATTTGAGTAATTGTGTCCTTTAATATATACTTTTTATGTACTTTATATAAATGAATGCTAAATTATTTATAACCTTTGTATATATAATTGCTTTTATACATATTAATGATTTCTAAAATTTTGTACGTGTCACGCCCCGAGAGGGTACCCTTGGCGTGGCCGGCACTCAGAGACTATTGCTAGTCCCCAAGCAAACCACTTATCCTCATCACATCATTCAATCAACAACTCTTATAAACAGGGTAAAAGTATAAGTAAGTAAATGGGCACATCTCATCTACAGTCTCAAAATAAATATGTAAAAATGAAGGATAGTAGAAAGAACTAGCTCACAAGTCTCAACATCAATGCTCAACCATCGTCTATGAAGCCTTTATTACTACTCATGTGGTTCCAATGATAGACCCATGGCTCCCCAAATAAAAATAAATAAAATAGTTTAATCTAATTATAAAGCATGATGAAATAAATGTAATGGGTCCTCCAGAGTAGGGGAGGCTCACCAAGTTAGCTTCGAATCTCATATCTTCAACTGAGCACCTGTTGACGATCTCTAGTACCTACCCCTACATCGTAAAATGAATCAGTCCAGATTGGACATCAATACTTGGAATGTACTTGTATGTAAAATAGTTGAGTGAAACAAAAATAGGTACAATAATACGGAAGCAAAATCGACCTAAAATAAACATCAAATCACATCTAATAGTAAAATGTCTATATATGCAAGAATAAAGAGTAGACAAGTAATCCATCGATAACTCAAACTCATCAATCATTTCAGACTCATCTCAAAGGAGCTCACCTCCTCTCATCTCATCTCATCTTAGAGGAGCTCACCCCTTCTCATCTCATATAGACTCGGAGTACTCAGGTAGAAAAATTATAGGAGTTTCTCTTTATCCGAAAACAATCACTTATGAGCCAGTGAATGTACAACAATAACACTGAAGTTGCTACAGCCGTTCCAAACTTGCCAGGTATGGAACAAATTGAAACCATATCAGCTAACCTAACATGGAGTCAGTCGCCAATAAGTCTGCTATTGTTTCAGGGAATTCTAATCAAGTGGGAACCACAATATATGTGATGGTTCTAAGCCTCATCTATGTTTGGCAAATAGTGAATGAGTTTGAGTGGGACTCACTCTTACCCATTTCGGTGCTTGATACTTCTCCCGTGACTCAGTGCTCATAAAACCAGCAATCCAATCAAGCCAATCTACTCATAGGGTCATTGGCCCTATCATCAATCAACGTCTTCAAGGGGTTTTAGCCCTCTCATCAATCAACATCTCATAGGGATTTTAGCCCTCTCATCCATCAACATCTCATAGGGACTTTACCCCTTTCATCAATCAATCTCAATCGAAGACTCAAGATTTAGAACAATCATTAGGAAAGAATTGAATAAACACATCGGTGGAGTTCATTTATAGAGATTCATGAGACAATCGATTTCTATCAACTCATCATCATCCTATCATCACAATCATCAATCTCAATTCAAGGCTCTAGACTTAATCCTCAAGTTCATTATGCATGCTTTTCAATATAGTCATGTAGGGTTATGCAAAATTTCATAAAAAATGTTCAATTCAAGAAAGCAATTAGTACGATGATCATCAACATAGAAAACATGTAATCTGAAATCAATTTTTCATGAAACACCATAAAAATTCATACACGTAGACTCTTCAATCATCAACTCATCTATGACCTTTATGGAGCACATGAGAGAACAATCCCATGTTTTTAGTTTAGCCTTACATACCTGGAATACAACTCAACTAAGTACGTCAAGGATCTATTCTCGAATCTCTCAATTCAAGCTCCTCTCTTCTCTCCTCAAGCCCTAGCCTTAGTAATGTATTGGAATAGGACTTAGAATGGAGGTTTTAGACCCTTTTCACGTCTAAATGACCTTATTAGATCATGTATAGAGTTTAGGAGGGGTGGAGAATTGATCGGAATACCCCTCATAATGATTTGGAAATTTTTAACTCAGAAAAGACACAGTCCGCGACGCAGACTAGTCGCAAATCATGTATTTTCAGAAAAGAGTTTTTGAATGTGTTTTCTCCATCCCATCGAAAAATTTCAAAAGAATAGAAGTGCTGGTCCGCGATGGATGCGCGATGCGCCTCTGTAGTGTACTAACACTGTTTTGCGCTTCAAATTGAAAATTATCTTTTGATCAGGTCACTCTAAAAATCGACCGAGACAATTTTCCCGCTCAATTTTTTGTGCTGATCACAAATTTGGCCTCAAAGTTGCCATACGAGTATCGAAAGACGCGTTACGCGCATACCCTCACTCTAGGGGTATTTTGGTAATTTTACTGAGCATCATAGTATATTTTTAGTTATACAAGTTTGTTAACTTGTTTTATTGGCAACTTTATATGTCGAGAGAGCTGAATTTATCCTCAAAGAATACCCCTAATATGCAGTGACATGCGAATTTAATATAATAGATGCTAAACACATAAATTAATTATTGAAAAAGATATAATTATTCATAATTACAAACACAATTATACAACCTATAATTAGACAAATGTAAACTCTATATTCAAATCAATATAAACAAAACAAAATTAAATATATGAATTCACAAGATTATTTTGACAATATACAATTCAACTAAGTTAATATGTAACGACGAAAATAAAATTAAATAAATTTCTTACATGTTTTTATATACTTTTTTGGAACTAAAATTAATTCTTATAGGTGATTTTTTATGTAACTCCCGCTAAATTACCAAAATACCCCTAGAGAAGAGATGTGTGCATAACACGTCGTCTGATGGAAATCCGAGGCCGAATTTATGATCAACAAGAAAAATTGAGTGGAGGAAAGATCTCGGTCAGTTTTTAGAGTGACCGAGTCAAAACGAGAAGCAGTGAGAGTTCGCGACAGAGCCACGTCGCGGACCCATCGCGAAGGCGCATTTATGTTTTTTAAAAATTTTTCGACGGGGTCGATAAAACTCATTCAGGAAAAATTTTTGCCTAAAAAGAACTGGTCGCAGACTGTGCTATTTTACGGTTGGAAAATTTCTAAAATTTTGAGGGCCATTCTATTCCATTCCTAACATCTTCTAAAACCCATATACGATTAATATAGGTCGTATAATGGTTCAAAACCCATTCTAAAGTACTCTTCCTAGCAAATTCACCAAGTTAGGGCTTGAGAAGAGTTGAGGTTGAAGAGTCGAGAGGAGATTCTATGAGGAATTATTGTAGCATTCATCCCAGGTATGTAAGGGTTAACCTAAAGCATGTGATTGTTCTTCCATGTGCCCCCTTTGAGTAAATTGAGTCCATGATTGAAGATGATGAGTTACATGTGAAAATCCTTGAGTATTCCACTGAGTTTTTACTTAATTCATATATTTTACATGAATTGATGATCATCAAAAACTATTTTACTCCATAACGTGTTTTCATGAATGATTTTTCAAAATTCTATGTCTATTGTACTAAAGAATGCAAGAATGAGCTTAGGGGGAAAAAGTCTAGAGCCTTAACGATGAGGATGTTTGTGATGTTGTGATTGTGGTCCAAATTGGTGAGAGTCTTGATGATGATGTTGCTGAGAGTGATGTTCATGAGTCTTAAACCTTGAAACTAAATTCTAAAAAAACGTTTCGAGTCCACGATATTGATGTCGATGTACTATGACCCTATGAGACCGATGATGATGATGTTGATATTGATAAACTATGTCCCTATGGGACCGATGATGTTGATGTTGATGTACTACGTCCCTATGGGATCGATGATGGTGATATTTTATGAGCATGTGGAGTTCTAGGAGGAGTATTGAGAACCGATATAGGTGAGAGTGAGTTCCACTCGAACTCATTTACTACGTGGCCCGCGTAGGAGTGAGGATCAAACAATAATACGAAGTTTTCATGCATATTTACAAGTAAATTGATGAGTTCTATGCTTGTTATTAGAAAGGAGCAATAAATTATGTGTGACATTTATGAACCCTAAATTGCATTATCTTATGTAATAGTTGTTGCACTGATTGAGTTAAGATCACACTGTGAATGTTTGAGTTGAGAAACTTGAGCATGAGGAGCATATTACTTGTCTATACATTTGTAATAGACATCTTATGTGTTTTATGTGATGAACATGATTTCATGAAGTTTAAATGACTGTACGAGTTAGAATCTTGAATGATTTGATGAGTTTTGATAGCATGCATGATTGATAGTTTTGATTATTGATTTGTTGAATGATGGGATTGAGCTTGATTGGAGTAAACCATAAAGAGTTGATTGACATAAACCTATTTTACTCATGGGGGAGTATTGATCATCAATATGGTTGTGAGTTGATAATGACTCTAACCCATAAGCTACGTTGCCAGCGTAAGATAGTTGTGTCTTTAATTCAGGCGACTCATGTCCTAAAAAAGATGGACATTTATTATGGATCCGAGAGAGAGTTGATCGTCCTTTACCTTGGCAAGTTTTTGACGGGTGTGGCAAAGACATCCCCTTAATTCATTATGTTAAAGGTGGTGGAAGTTACATCAGTTAAGAGGAACCCCCAAGAACACATGAGATGGCATGAAACATATATTTTAAACAAGTTGTATAACACTGAGTCTATTTTCAAAGCATAATTTAATCCTTGAAATTGCATCTTCATTAAGTTGAGCCATGGATGGTCGAGTGGATTATTGCGTCGAGTTGTCTGATTTGCGTCTGGGGTTTACCTGTTTCTTGAGCCATTTTACATACTAGTTTATTTCATGTATTGACGTTTATTTGGGCCTGCATTGTTAAATATGTAGATATAGGTGATTGAGGTCTTTGGCAACCGAATTGTTGAAGACCACAGCTTGCTTCCAAGCTTGGTAAGCCCTCCTTGCTATTCAGGGTGTCTTTCTTCTCTTTCTTTTGAGTAGTAGTACTAATTCATTTGAGATAGCCGGGGGCTTGTCCTGGCACCTTATAGATAAGTATAGAGGTTTCATGAACATTGAGTTGGAGATGTTTATCGTTATTTCTTTCCGATCCTTGTTTATTGGAAAATTCAAGTTTATATAAAGACTTGATTATTTAGCTCATTTCATAGTCTTTTTCTTGAGTATTTCCTTTGATACAGAGTATGATGTGACAACAAGGCCAGGTAGTTCTTTTGGGGAATAAATTGTAAGGACCCGAAATTTTGTACGACCTTAATGGAGCATGAAAATTGGTTTCGGAAAGGTTTTGGACCAAGGTGACACTTCATAGGAGCCATCACAGTCCGTGTGCGGTTACACAACACGTGTGGAGCCACCACGGAGTGGCCCCTGGACCATGAAAGATATTTGGCCCTTAAACATGGTATTTTAAACCACAACACACTTGGACCCCTCACAGTTCGTGTGAAACTTCACAGACCGTGGGGTGGGCCATGTGATGGCCTTGGCTTAAAATCCTATAACTTTGGGACCAAGTACGATTGCACGACCGATTACACGACCCATGTGGGGTGGCACGACCCGTGTGGCTATATAAAGCTTCCAGAGTGAAATTTTTCTAAGTATGGAATCATCGTCTCGTAACTTGATCATGGAAATTTTCTAAGGAGAGGGGTACGGGCACTGTCACGGCCCGTGTGACATTACACGGTCCGTGTACCCCTCCGTGAAGGTGACTTAGTTGGAAAATTCTAAGTATGGGATCTTCATGCTGAAACTTAGGTCACTCTCAAACCTTCGATTCAAGCTTACTTATGTTGTTTAAGATCATCATGGGTCTCCTACATTAAGTCAAGTGCAAGGGAATTACAGTGGCTAAGTTCTTCACAAGTACTAATAGAAGGGTCAATTTTAAATGGGCATGTCTCTTAGCACAAAAAGAGCTGGGTATCCCACGACCTATCCAATTGAAGCTCTTTAAATTATCTTATCAATGCATCTGGTCTCACCTCATTCCGAGTTTGGAGCAAGAGGTTATTCCCATTTTCATAAACTCTGTCTGGGCTATACGGGAGGCCTTCACAGACGGTGAAGGGCTTCACGGGCTGTGAAGCCTACCGTGTGAACTGCGGTGTAAAATTCAAAGGGGAGTTTTATTGAGTTATTTCTTATATCTTGACCCATCCCCGAGGCTCTTAAGACCCACTTAACCCCCCCCCCCCCCCTTTATATTCCTAAACTTATCCTACACTAATTCTAAACGTTCATTCAAGACTAACACCTAGGTTCTAGAATTAGGCTCTCAAAATTCTCTCCAAGTGTCATCTTCAAGATTCAATCTAGGATTCAATTGGGGTTTCAAATTCAAGCTAAATTCTTCTCAAATTCATTTTCCTAATCAAGATATGTGGGGTTGATTCTTGGTCCCTTTCAACCAAGAAGACCCAAAAATCTTTCAATCTATTTTCATGAATTTTAGTTACTTCAAATATGAAATCAAATTATATTTTAATCATTTTAACTTGAGTCTATGTTACCCATGCTATCCTCACATCGTGCATTGCATTACATTCATGAGCATTGATATGTGTAAATTATGAAGTGGGTTAAACCAAATTATGTTTTATGAAATGATTATGATATGATTTTTTTTAGGCATTGGTTATGAAAAAAAGGTGATCACCGGTATATCTATGAATCTGGATCATTGAGAATTCTAGGTGTTTGCACCATTCTTCTATGTGAATGAGCTATTTTCTGCACTAGCATTATGATTATGATTTATGATTTGACATTTGAGCCAAATGTATATTGAATGGTTTGGTACGAACCATGCATTTTCCAAAAGCACGTGTGTGTATATATATATAAGTATACAAGCGGGATGTTTTGTCTTAGCACTGATGTATTGGGGGTATTGGGATGAAATCTTGTATACATATTTCCATTAAAAATATGATTCTCTCTATATTATGTGCCCTTTTCCTTTCGATATCCCCATAGCGTGGGTCTAATTTCCCCATCCCTTAGAACAATGTGTTTACTATTTGAATGTGTTTCTGAACCGATGATGTTGAAATTTGATACTCAAAGACTTGTTTGGGGACTCTCAGGTCCTCATTCGTCATGTCACATCTAGGCCCTAGGCCCAAGTCGTGACAAAAGATGGTATCAGAGCACTAGGTTTATAAATGGTCCTCGGAGTCCAACATGTCGCGTCAAGTAGAGTCTTATTCATGGGTGTGAAGCACGCCACATATATGGGTAGGAGGCTACAAGGCGCTTTAGGAAATGTTTCACTTTTCATGATTCTAATCATTCCATGGTGCGTGTCTTAAGATTTCTTATGTCCATCCCTCCTTATCAAATAAGGAGAGTTACCTTGAGCTCGTAATGCAATCCAGGGGAGGAAGATGTTGTAGTGATCTTATAGATGAGGCCCGAAAGGGATTTGGTAGAGGATATTCATTGTTTGACATGCTTGCTCCTTTGGATATTCGAAGTTTTCTTTGGTTGGCTGGTTACGATGGAAGGTTTGTTGAAGGCTTTTCCTCTATTGCATCTCTGTTGATCAAGTTGACTAGAAAGAAGGCTAAGTTGTGTGGTCGGATGAATGTGAGGTGAGTTCTCATGCCTTCAAAGGTCGGTGTACATCCGTTTTGGTTTTGGCATTACCGGATAGTTTAGATAGGTTTGTGGTGTATTGTGATGCTTCTCGGTTTGGGTTGGGGTTGTGTACTTATGAAACATGTCAGGGTGATAGCTTATACATCAAGAAAATTGGAGGTGTGTGAGCATAATTACCCGACTTATGATCTTGAGTTAGTGGTGGTGGTGTTTGCCTTGAAGATTGGGAGATACTATTAGTATGGGGTGCATGTTAATGGCTTCACCTACCACAAGAGTTCGCAATATGTGTTCACTCAAAGGAATCTTAACTTGGGACTAAGAAGAGGGTTACAACTCCTTAGGGTCTATGACATGAGTGTACTATGTAATTTTGGCAAGGCAACTGTTATAGTTGCTGTTCTGAGTAGGCTATCTATGGGAAATGTGGCTTTTGTTGGTGAAGGGAAGAAAGAGTTGGCAAATGATGTTTACCGTTGGGCTAGATTGGTTGTTAGGTCGACCGACTTTAATAATGTTGATGTTCATGTTTAGAATGGGGCAGAATCTTTTGTGGTTGTTGATTTTAAGGCTAAGCAAGATCTAGATCTGTCATTGATTGGATTGAAGAGGTTGGTTGCCAAAATAATGAGATAGAGGCTTCCTCCTAGGGGGTGATGGTGCGTTTCAGTATCAAAGTCAGTTATGTGTTCCGGATGTGGGTGATCTTAGGAAAATGATCATGAGTAGAGCCCATAACTCTCATAATTTGATTCACCCAGAATCTACTAAGATGTGTTGGGAGTTGAAGGAGGTGTATTGGTGGAATGGTATGAAGAAGGACATAGCAGAGTTCGTACCCGAGTGCTCGAGTTGTCAACAAGTGAAGGTAGACCACCAAAGGCCCGGTGGTGTGGCTCAAGACATTGAGATCTCTACTTGGAAGTGGTTCGAGTTAAGATGAAATGACTTCTATAGGCATGGATTTATTGTTGGAGGCTACAGAAGAGTTGAAGTGATTAAGTAAAGGTTGAAGATGGTCCAAAGTCGTCAAAAGTCTTATTTGGATGTTCGAAAGAGGGACCTTGAGCTTCGTATTGATAATTGGGTGTAGGTGAAGGTCTCACTTATGAAAAAAAGATGAAAATGGGGTTGCAGAAGAAGAGTAACGTGTTGAGGAGATGACTAGAAATAGTGGTCACCGCGTATTTTCCGACGAGGGTGGGTGCAGCTGTTTTAAGATAGGGAAGAAATTTTGTAGGGTTTTTCTGAAATTAAATATCTACCCTATTTCAATTAGTTGTAGCAATGTGAAGTTATATACACATTTCATTTTAAAACCTAACGGGCAAGAAAGATATGGACCCAAATTGTGGGCCAATGGAACATACACATGTAATTATATCAGGACAAAAAAAAAATAAAATTATTACACTGTGTTAAAATTTAAAATTAAAATACTATTATTTTAAAAATAAGAGCCATTATAAAAAAAAATTAATCTAAAATCTCCCAAAAAATATTTTAAAATATCAACATAAAAAGTAATAATTTTTTGAATTGTTGGGCCAAAATTGTGTGTCAACATTGTTATTTTATATTAATAGTTTAAAATATTTTATTAGCAATTTTAGATTAATTTTTTTAAATTTTAATTAATTTGATTTTAAATTTTAACGCAGTCGAATAATTCAATTTTTTTACACAAATAAAAATGGGGTATTTACATAAATAATAAATTGTATAATATTAATTGCTAATTTAAAACGTTTTTTGATTTAGCCAAAAATAGCTATATTTTTTTACCCGAAATAAAATAGAGGGAATAAAACCATCATTCTCTTTCTTTCTCTCCCCTTCTTTCTCTTTTCTTTTTTGTCGTGTATGTCTCTTTCTTCTTTTTTTCCGGTAAAGTTGATGCCTCTTTCTTTCTCTTTCTTTCCCCCTTTCCCTCTTCTAAAAATAATGCTTAATGAATTATTCTAATTTAAAATTTAATTTGGATTGATATAACGCAAATGATATTTTTACTACTCTTTAAATTAGGAAATTTATTTTATATAAACAAACATAAATGCATTTCTGACACAATTTTATGTATTTATATATAAACTAATAATTAGTGTTTGAATGTTTGAAATTCAGGTGTAATATTTTTTGATACCATTAATAAAAATAAATATATAAAAACTATAATTGTAATACATTTTAAGCTCGATACGTCATATGTATTATAGAAGATTTTTAATGCACGTGGAGAATATAAGTAATATATTTTTAATATAATAATTATTTTAACATCATTAATAAGAGAAAATAATAAAAAATAATTATAATACGTCTTAAATTTAGTAAAATAATACATATTATAAGCATCTTTCAATGCAAAAGGTGGATCTAAAACTAAAATATTTTTAATAAAAATGTGTTATAAGTGTTATATTTGAATATCAAATATATTTAGTACAATTTAACTATAAGTATTATGTGTGAATTTTAAATGTTTCAGTATGATTTAATTAATTTTACATTATTAGAAAATGTGTTATATTTATTGAAATATTAAGTATGAGGAGTCAAATAGGGAGGGAGAAACAGGGAGAAGAGGAACCAAAAAGAAAGAAAAAAGACGCGCACTAAGGAGAAAAGAAAAGATAAGAAAGAGAAAGAGAAGGAGAAGGAGAAGGAGAAAGAGAAGAAGAGGAAGAAAAAGAATGGTGTTTTTGTAATTTATTGGTAAAATATGTCATAGACCATAATAAAAAACAAATATCCTAAAAAGGGTAATATTTGATATATAATGTCTTATTTATGTAAATACTCCAATAAAAGTTTTACGAATATGTTTAGTTAGCCCACAATTTGGGCCCATATTTTTAGCCTATTAGGTTTTAAAGCGTGTATATAACTTTTACATTATTACAATAATTAAATAGAGTAGAGTTTCTAAGAGAAAATCCTAAAAAAATTCACTTCTCTTTCCCAATTGAAAACCAGTCACCACCCTCTCCATTTCTAGCGAAACCTCGCAGAAAAACTCACCATAGCTGCCCCTTCTCCATGCCAAAAGACTCCGTGACTGGTGACCTTCCTTCATCATCTCTCTCGTCTCCCTCTTTTTGCTTAATCTCCTTGGCTCGCTGGAAAATACCACTGGAAAACCAAGGAGCCACCCGTTCTTTCTCTGATTCACCCTCCCCACAACCCATCACCACTTCCAAAGTTTTGTCATTGTGACGCCATATGTGGCTGGTAGATTTTAGATTTCTCCTGAATATGTTTCTTCAGCCGTTTTTTATTTCCACTCATGTTGGTGCGTCTATTTTAGCCGAGAGAGGCAATAGAGATTATGTAGTATCCGTTCATCATAGGGATACCTTTCTTGATTTGAAAGGAATGATTGATTTTGATTTAACCCTTGGCATGGATTGGCTTCATCCTTGCTGTGCCTCCATTGATTGTAGGACCAGAACTGTCAAAATTTCAATTCCCGAATGAATCGATCCTAAAGTGGAAGAGTGATTCTGTTGCACCTAAGGGTATGTTTATTTCTAATCTTAGGGATAGAAAGTTAATCTCTAGAGAATTTATCTATCACCTTGTGGTGGTGAAGACTAAGGATGTTGAGCCTCCTACTCTCGAGTCAGTCTTGATTGTGAATGAGTTTCCTAAAGATTTGCCTTGTGTCCCTCCTGATAGGAAGATTAACCTTGGGATTGATGTTCTCCCCGACACCCAACTTATCTCTGTTCTACCATATAGGATGGCCCCCACGGAGTTGAAAGAGTTAAAAGAGTAGTTGAGAGATTTTCTAGAGAAGGACCTTATTAGGTCAAGTGTTTCTCCTTGGGATGCCTCTGTCCTATTCGTGCGAAAGAAAGATGGATCCCTCAGGATATGTATTGACTATTTCCAATTGAACAAGGTTGTCACGCCCCGTGAGGGTACCCTTGGCGTGGCCGGCACTCGGAGACTATCGCTAGTCCCCAAGCGAAACACTTAGCCTCAACATATCATTCAATCAATAAACTCTACTGAACAGCGCAAAGTATAAGTACGTAACTGGGCACATCTCATCTAAAGTCTCAAAATAAATATATAAAAATGAAGGCTAGTATAAAGAACTAGCTCACAAGTCTCAACATCAATGCTCACATCGTCTATGAAGCCTCTATTACTAATCATTTGGTGCCAGTGACGGACCCATGGCTACCGAAATCAAAATAAACAAAGTAGTCCAATCTAACTCTAAAGCTTGATGAAACAAATGTAAGGGATCCTCCTGACTAGGGGAGGCTCACCAAATCAGCTGCGAATCTCAGACCTTCAATGGAGCGCCTGTTGACGATCTGTAGTACCTGCCCCTGCATTATAAAATGATGCAGTCCAGAGTGGACATCAGTACTTGGAATGTACTGGTATGTAAAATAGCTGAGTGAAACCGAAATAGGTAGAATATTATGGAGAATATATCAATTCAAAATAAACATCAAAACGTCAAATATCTATCTATGCAAGAATAAAGAGTAGACAAGTGACACATCAACAACTCAAACTTATCAATCATCTCAGTCTCATCTCAAAGGAGCTCACCTCCTCTCATGTCATCTCGACTCGGAGTACTCAAGGTAGGAAATAAATAGGAGTTTCTCTAATCCGACAACAATTACTAATGAGCTAATAAATGTACAACATCCCACTGGTGTTGCCATGGACGTTCTCTACTTTCAAGGTAGAGAATGAATTGAAACCATAATGGATAATCCAAAATGGAGACAGAAAACTCAAAAAGTCCTCTATTGTTTCAGGGACATAAACTCAAGAGGAAAACCTCTTCTACGCTTGGCAACGTAGTTCTAGGGTGCTTCTCAATCACCCAACTTGGTGCTCGATACTCCTCCCATGACTCAATGTTCATAAGACTCCTCTTCTAAACAAATGTAATAGGGATTTGTAACCCCATCAATGATCAGTATCTCATATGGACTCTAACCCTTCCATCAATCAACTCATAGGGACTTTGGTCCTCTCATCAAGGAACATCTCAATCAACTAGTCGATATTTAGAACAATCATTAGAAGTCAATCAAAGAGACGGTAGAGTTCATTTATAGAGACTTAGACAATCAAACTCTATCAACTAATCATCATTCTCTCATCACAATCAACAACCTCAACTCAAGGCTCTAGAAATGATTCTCAACTTCATTATGCATGCTTTTCAAATTAGTCATGTAGGGTTATGCAAGTTCTTATAAAAATGTTCAATTCAAGAAAACAATTAGTATGATGATCATCAATATAGAAAACATGTAATTTCAAATGTAATTTTAAGAAAAAACCATCAAAGATTATGTATGTAAACTCTCCAAGTCATCAACTCATCTATGACCTCTATGGGGAACATAAGAGAACTATCCAATATTTTTAGTTTAGCCTTACATACTTGGGATGAAGCTATCAATCAAGTACGTCAAGGATTTCTTCTTGAATCTCTCAACTCAAGCTCTTTTCTTCTCTCCTCAAGCCCTAACCTTAGTAAAGTATTGGATTAGGAGTTAGAATGGAGGTTTTAGACACATTTTATGTCAAAACGACCTTGTTAGATCATGTATAGAATTTAGGAAGGGTGGGGAATTGACCGGAATGCCCCTTATATAAATTTAAAAATTTTCAACTCCGAAAAGACCTAGTCTGTGATGCGGACTGGTCGCATACTGTGTATTTTCAAAATCATTTTCCGAATGAGTTTTCTCAATCTTATCAAAAATTCTAAAATATAAGTGCTGGTCTGCGGTGGGTGCATGACTTGCTCCTTTTGCGTACTAACACTGTTTTGCATTTCAGATTGAAAATTTATCTTTTGGTTGGGTCGCTCAAAAAATTGACCAAGAGCATTCTTCCACTCAACGTTTCGTGCTGATCACAAATCTGACCTCAAATTTTCCATACAACATCGAAAGATGTGTTACGTGCATGCCCCTTCTCTAGGGGTATTTTAGTAATTTTATCGGGAGTTACAAAGCTAATGGTCAAGAATAAGTATCCCCTATTAAGGATAGATAACCAGTTTGACCAACTTTGAGGTGCCGCTATTTTCTCCAAGATAAACCTGAGATCAGGCTATCACTAATTGCAAGTGAGAGAATGTGACATAATGAAGACGGCTTTCCAAACCTGATATGGTCAGTTCAAATTTTTGGTGATGTCCTTTGGGTTGATAAATGCATCTGCAACCTTCATGGACTCAATGAACTGAGTATTCAGAGAGTACCTTGACATGTTTATGATTGTGTTTATCAATAATATTTTGGTATATTCTAGAGATGAAGAGGAGTATGCAAATCACCTCATAATCATTTTACAGACCCTTAGGGATAATGAGTTATATGCAAAATATTCAAAGTGCGAATTTTGGCTCAAGTCTGTGGCATTTCTAGGCCATATAGTCTCGAGGGATGGTATTCGAGTAGACACTCAAAAGATTGAATTGGTTAAGAACTATCATGGACCAACCTCTTAAACTAACATAAGGTGCTTTTCGGGATTGACAAGCTACTACCGCAGATTTGTTGAAGGATTTTCATCCCTATCCTCGTCATTGACTAGGCTGACTCAGAAGAAGGTCAAGTTTCAATAGTCTGATGAATGTGAGAAGAGTTTCCAAGAGTTCAAAACAAGGTTGACTACTACACTAGTTTTGACCCCACTTAACATAATAGAGGATTTCACAATATATTATGATGTATCCAGAGTCGTATTGGGCGGTGTGCTCATGTAGAGGGAAAAAGTGATAGCTTACGCTTCATGACAGCTTAAGGTTCACAAGAGGAATTATCCAACTCATAATCTTGAGTTGGTAGCTGTGGTGTTTTCTCTCAAGATTTGGCACCATTATTTATATTGAGCATGTGTTGATGTCTTCACAAACCATAAAAGTCTATAATATGTCTTTACACAGAGACAACATAATTAGAGGCAAAGGAGATGGCTTGAATTGCTCATGAATTATGACATGAGCATCTTTTACTACCCAGGTAAGGCTAACATAGTTGTTGATGCTCTTAGTAGGTTGTCTATGGAAAGCACCGCTCATGTGGAGGAAGAGCAGAAGGAGCTAGCTAAAGAGGTTCACAGACTGACACGATTGGGAGTTCAACTAGATGAATAGAGTGAAGGTGGAGTACTTGTGCACAATTGGTCTGCATCATCCCAAGTAGTTGAGGTAAAGGAGAAGCAAGACGAAGACCCTATCTTACTACAATTGAAGGTAGATGTGCATAAGCAGAAGGTGATGACTTTCACTAAAGGGGGAGATGGAGCAATGAGATACCAAGGCAGGTTATGCGTTCTTAATGTTGATGGTATATGAGAAAGAATCATGGAAGAAGAACATAACACTAGGTATTCAATCCATCTGGGATTAACTAAGATGTACCATAACTTGAGAGTTGTTGATGGTATACGAGAAAGAATCATGGAAGAAGCACACAAAACTAAGTACTCAATCCATCTGGGACTAACTAAGATGTACCATAACTTGAGAGTTGTCTATTGGTGGAGTGGAATGAAGAGAGACATTGCCGAGTTCGTTTCTAAGTGCTCGAATTGCCAACAAGTTAAGGTTGAGGATCAAAGGCCATATGGAGTAGCTCAAAACTTTGAAATTCTAGAATACAAGTGGGAGATGATCAACATGGACTCTGTCACAGGCTTATCGAGGTCCCGCAGAGAGCATGATTCAATTTTGGTGATAGTTGATAGGATGACGAAATCTACATACTTTTTGTGGTGGTAAAAATGACTGCATTGTCAAGGATTATGCCCGAATCTACATAAAGGAGATTGTTATATTACATGGAGTCCCCTTGTCTATCATCTCAGATAGAAAAGCTCATTTTACTGCTCAGTTTCGGAGATCTTTTTAGAAAGGCTTGGGCTTGAAGGTGACCCTCAACACTACCTTCTACCTATAGACTGATTGACAGGCAGAGCCTACTGTTTAAACCATTGAGGATATGTTCAGAGCTTGGGTCTTTGACTTCAAGGGTAACTGAGATGACCATCTACCTCTGATCCAGTTCGCATATAATAACAATTTCCATTTCATTCGGCTATTCCAATGGCCCCATATGAGGCATTCTATGGGAGGATATTTGGATTGTTGATTGGCTAGCTCGAGGTGAGAAATGCAGAATTGATTGGTCTAGACAATTTTCATCAGGCTATGGAGAAGGTGAAAATTGTATGAGAGAAGTTGAAGACTACACAGAGTCAACAAAAATCCTACACAGATGTTAGAAGAAGAGACTTAGAGTTTAAGGTTAATGATTAGGTATACATGAAAGTGTCACATATGAAGGATGTGATGCACTTTGGGAAGTAAGAGAAGTCAAGTTCGAGGTACATTGGTGCTTATCAAATTTTGAGGAGAGTGGGCAATGTAGCTTATGAATTAGAACCACCATAGAAGCTAGCGGCCATCCATATAGTCTTTCACATTTCTATGCTTAAAAAGTGTTTGGGAGAGCCGTAGTTTGTAGTGACTATCAAGAGTACTAGAGTGAAGGACGGCGTGAGCTATGAAGACATCCCATTCAAATCCTTGATCGTTAGGTTCACAAGCTAAAAACCAAAGATTGCATCCATCAAGGTGTTATGGAGAAATCAATTTATAGAAGAGGCAACTTGGGAGGTAGAGGAGAACATGAAGGTAGGTACTCGCATTTGTTTCTACTTGTGGATGGTGAGGGAGTTAATGGTAATGATTCATTCCTATTCTTTGAGTCCACTTCTATTCCGAGTTTGAGATAGCGACAAAGTCCTAGAGTCTGATTGATGATTTGTTTGATTTGTTGACTGTTTATTTGCTTAATTGCTTTGCTTCTGGATTGCATGAGTGAGTTGAGGGTTGCTTGACTGTTAGAGTCCATAAGTTTTATTCGTTCCTTTGGTCCAACTATAGTCACTCTTCATTCGAGGATGAATGATCTCAAGGGGGAGATAGTGTTACACCTGGTAAAATTACCAAAATACCTCTAGATGTGAGACGCTTGTGTAATGCATTTTTCCAAACTTTTTTGGAAAATCTAAGGACGGAATCATAATTAGCATAAATAATTGTGTGGGAAAATGGTTTTGGTTGAATTTTAAAGCAATCGGATCAAAAGATAATTTTTTTTGAGTGAAAAACACAATTGCAGGCAAGTTTCTAACAAGTCTGTGTCATGGACTTTCAATTTATGCATATCCATAACAAGTCCAGGTCATGCGCTTGTCACGGACTTTCACTTAGTGGTGATTTCATTATGTTCTACAGGATTAGAAAATTGCTCGAAAAAATTCAATGAAAATTGCACTAAAAGTGCCTAAGTCCAATGCGGACTTGGTACGCCATAGTGCAAAAATTTCAGTTTTTTAGGGGCATTCCAAACTTTACCCCTCCCCTCTAAAACTCAAAACATGACCAATATAGGTCATTTTAAGTGTAAAGAGGGTTTTTAAACCCATTCCTAAGTCCCTATTACGCTAAAAACAAAGTTAGGGCTAAGGAAAGAAGGAGAAGAGCTAGAGTTCAACAAGTGAGGCACAAATAGGTATGTAAGGCTACCTAAAGTGTTGGATTGAATTCTTTGACACACATCTTTTGTCTATTTGTGTCAAGACGATGATAGATAATTGAGTAGTAAAAACCCTATGATCTTAATTTTCAAGTTTCTTGCAGTTACTTTGATCCCTCATAAGCATATATGAATGAATTATGCATTGCATCGCTGTTTATATGAAATTGGGATACTAGCTTTCTATTTGACAACATGAGTCTTAAATTGCATTATTCTATAAGACCTTGCATTGTATATTGACTAAATCGAGAATCATCAGTCTGACTAGCTGAATTGAGTAAATTGAGTATGAGAAGTGCATGTTCTTGTTTTCACATATGCATGTGATGAGCCTCTAATATACATTATGCGTTGAGCATGATTGGTATGAGATTAACTGACCATATAAGCTGGAGTATTGTGTGATGTGAATTAGCGTCTTGAGTTTCATTGCATGAATGATGCTCCTGCATTTTTTAGCTATTGCATAATCGAGTTGAGTTGTTTGAGATGAGGTCAAAGAGATGAGTTTGAGATGGTTTGTCTAAACACATTTTAGTCTTGGAAAGAGTGTTGAGCACTGAGTTGGGTAAGATGATAACACCGCAGAACTATATTTCTCGTGTAGGATAGTCATGCAGTTAACTCTGGCAGCTCATATCTAAATAGATGGACATTCTCTTTGGATCCGAGAGGGGGAGAGGTTGATGTCCTTTACATTGGAAAATTTAGGATGGGCATGGCAACAATGTCGGCATCGTTTTGCCTCACCAAACTCATAATGGAAGAGTTATGTTAGTTAGAGAAACTTCCAAGCATCACTAGATTTAGCATATTATTTTTTAAACCGAGCTGCATAATGATTTAGTGTATTATCAAGCATGATTTCAAAACCTTAAATTTTCATTTCTCATTGAGTTAAGTCATGAGCTAATGTGTTGAGTTCCGAGATGAGTTGAGCTTTACTTATTTACGTTGACCTTTCTTACATACTAGTATATTTCATGTACTGATGCCCACTTGGCCTGCATCGTTAATGAGAGAACTTCAGTAGGCGCACTATTGAAGTTCAGTTTCCTTGTCCCTAGAGTTGGTGAGCCCTCCTTGCCTTCAGAGAAGCCGGGTTCGCCATATACCTGCTAACAACTCCCATTGCATGTGCTATATCAGCTCTGGTGCAAACCATAACATATATCAAACTCCCAATTGTTGAATCATATGGAACAAGTGCCATATATTCTCGCTCCTCAGTTGTCTTGGGTGACTGCTCCTTTGACAACCTTTTGTGATTCTCCAAAGGAGTATATCTGGGCTTAGCATCAGTCATTCTGAATCTGGCCAAACTTTCTCGATATACTGCTCCTAGGATAGATTTAAAGTGCCAGCAGATATATCTCGAGAAATCTTCATCCCCAGAATCTGCTTCGCTGCACCCAAATCCTTCATATCAAATGCTAAAGATAGATTTGCCTTCAGATTATTTATTTCCCGCATGCTGGATCCTGCAATCAAGATATCATCCACATACAAGAGTAAGAAAACAATGAACTCAGGCTCCACATCCCAACACTTGGCATAAAAATGTTCTTTCAGAATGTCAAAGTTTGAGGGTGTACTACAAAATGAAGGCTTGGGAGAAGATTTTCATGATTCTATCCCCTACAAGCTACTATAGAGAAGGGTATCTCATTAAAGGGGGTTAAGTCAAAATTTAGTGCAAAAAAGTCTCAAAACTGGCATTACTTGGCTAACTCATTTTGGAAAATTGCAGAAGTGACCTAGGGTGTTGTCACACCCCAAGCCTATATTCTGGATGTGGCTGACACTCGAAAATCATTGCTGGTACCTAGCGAACCACTTGGCCTAGCTTACTTACTTAGTGGAAGACACTAACTTCATAATAAATTAGAATGGGCTCAATATTCATAAACGCAGAGATACAATAATAGTATATAAACCTTGACTCAAGGCTTTCGAAAAAGTTTTCAAGAAAATAACATGAACAATGTCTTTCTAGTCTATGAAGCTTATAAAATATTGACTTTAAACTAAGTACCGGGTTAGGCCGGTGACTACCTCAGCTGAAATAAATACAAAAGGAATAATAACTCTCGAGCTCCTCTAAATGCAAATAGGTCTCACCAATGCCTGATGGGAACTGCCTTACTAAATATCTGCTATCATGAGTGCTTGAATCTGCATCATAAAATAATGCAGCATCAAATGGCATTATTACAGGGAATGTACGATATGTTAGATGGCCAAAATAGTATAAGGATATGATACTCAACTTTAGAATTGAACTCTGAGATAACTTAATTGATAAAATTATGTCATTCTAGTAAAAATATGTTGTAAATGTGTTTAAAAGTGCAACTCATACTGTAAAAGAAATACTTGTTTTAATGCATTAATGAGCGGAGCTTAGTGTATGAAAAATATATAATACTTAAACTGCACAACTCTGAAAAATAGTGCAACTCAACTAAATATGCAACATAATAAAAGAAAACACTTTAATAATGAAATAATACAACTGAGTGTATAACATAAGATGTTTTACTTAGAGAGTTTCTCTAGCCGACAAACCATCACTATGAGCATCTAGATGATACAATGTCTTGCCCACACTTCCAAAGTCATCCCCAAATTGGTGCTCAATACTACTCCCAAAACTATTAATTATATGTCATACTTAAAAGAATATATTTGCTCAAAGTGTTACTTTTCTTCTCTTTGGGACTTGGCCCAACTTAGTAGTCTCTTAACCTTTCTCAAAAAAGTCTAAACTCATAGGTTTCATGATTCATTGTTCATAAAATACTTATGATAATATTTTTTTCTTGAGTTTAAAGAAAGATTTGGAAATTCATAGATCATAGTAACTTCAAGTTTTAACTAGTTTAGCAATAAAAAGTAGTATCTCAACTTAAGATCTCAATACAGTAGAAAATTATAGTAAATATCATGCTTTTCTTAAAAAAGTAATATAACCTATAATGTTTACCCATAATGAGGAAATCTTATTCTCAACTAACATCTCGATATTTGAAGAAACTAGTAGATACATGATGGTAGGATAATATAATAGGACTTTTGTAAGCCTTATATACCTGGAAGAACTAGATTCCTCAAGAACTTTGAAGAACTCACTATCTTCTCTTAAAACCTCAACTTTTCTTCTCTTGAAAAATTATTCTAAGTCCGGAGAATGTTTTAGAGCGTAATTAAGTTGAAGAATAACATTTAAAGGTTTAATTAGGTGAAAAACTTTTAAGTGTAGGCTTAGAAAGGGTGAGAATGATGAAAATACCCTTTCTTAAAAACATTGTCTAAGTCATCTACAAGACTATCTACAGTCCTTGGGAGCTTATATGGATGATATAATCCATTTGTAGAAACTAGGGTGGATTTTGGGGTCCTAAAACTCATTCTATGGGCCCAAACTACAACTCATTGAAGCTTTTATGACCGAAAATTGGGTCCGTAGAATACGAGACCTAAAAATGAACTTGCAGATGTAATTCCATGAACTTATAGAGTGGCTTATGGTTCAATCCACAACTCATAAGTCAAGGTCGCAGAATCAAGTCTGCTCTGGCATTCTATGGTAGAACGATTATAACGTTTTGCTTCAAACTACAAATGAGTAGTGGAGATGGAAAGAAGATTCAAAAATATTTAATTTGATATTTTATGTGCCATGTAATTCTCTGCGTGCTGAGAGTTAAGATCATTTAAAGTTGATTCGTGTATAATCTAATGCGAAAACTTAATCGATAGGAAAGCTTTGAACTTAACTAAGTACTAGATGTCTCTTATGAGCCCAATAATCCACTTCTAATACCCTTCACATATATAGAAATGATCCTTGAAATACAGGTATGTGTAAGGTATCACTAGGTTCAATCTTATATACTTACGAAAAAAATTTGGATCTTATGAATAGAGTTGTGGGGTGTTACAGGCATTTTTCATCTATTTTTCATCGTTCTCTTCAATAAGGGTAAGTTAGTTACTCCTCTAATTTGTAGTTTTATTCTTAATCTCTAAAATCTATGGTGGTTAATTTTAGTGGAGGATTTTTAACTTGAAGTTAATAGTGAAAAACCCTAATTTGAGTAGAATGATCATGAAATTGACAATGAGTAAGGATTTGAGTAGACATCATATATCTTTATACCATCATTCATTGATTATTGTACTTATTATTCATTTTAGATATAAAACAAGCAAGGATCCACACAAAGGGAAAAACTCAACTTCCATAGAGTATGTAATGTTCGCATGTTAGCTACTTTATAGTATTATTTGTGCAAGGCATGTAGAGAAAATATAAGCGATGGACTTGACATGACATCATGTTGATGATTTCTTGTTATAAGCCAATTTATATTATTGTGGCTTCAAGTGTGATTGTTCATTGTGGCATATCTAGTCAAATAATGCTTTTTATTTCTTCGCATCTTAAATGAGATTTGAGAATAAATGGAATTTTATTGAAGGATTTACCTTCTATGCTCCATATATACAATAAATCACAAATTAGAAAAAAAGTAAATTACTTTCCTTTTTCCCCTTGTGAATATGATTTGATAGATAATATATGTTTTAAAATTTCTGCATCCATGTGTGTATATATATGAAGTCTTCACATATTTTTTTTTAATCTAAATGTGTCTACAGTTTAAATGTGGCACCTTTTCAGTTTGATTCCATTTTTTAGATACCAAATAAAATTATTTATGTTGAATTTTTAAATATATGAATAAAACCAAACTAATAAAATTCTCATTTTTTGATCTCGAATATTTTGAGTTTCTTGGGTTTTCAAATTTTTTTGGGTATATGTTGACACCAAATTTTGGCTTAACTTTTTAAAAATTCATACTTTTATATTGTTATTTTTTTAATAGTTTAAAATATTTTTTAGCAATTTTAGATTAATTTTTTACAATTTTAATTAGTTTGGTTTTAAATTTTAACGCAGTATAACAATTCATTTTTTACACAGATAAAAATTGTACGAATATGTTTAGTTGGCCCAACATTTGGGCCCGTATTCTTAGCCCATTAGGTTTATTATCATGTATACAACTTTTACATTGTTACAGGGTAGAAAAGAATTTCTAATAGAAAACCCTAAAAAATTATCTTCTCTTTCCCTTTTGAAAACCGGAAGCCACCCTCTCCATTTCTCGCCGGAAAAATCATCATAGCGCCCCTTCTCGTTGCTAGAAGACTCTGTGACTGGTGACCTAACTTCACCCTCTCTCTCGTCTACCTCTTATCCCTTAACCTCCTTGGCCTTCTTGAAAACCCCACATCAAAACCAAGGAGTCGTCTCCTGTTTCTCTCATTCACCCTAACCACAGTCCACCACAACTTCCAAAACCCTGTCCCCTTACCACCGCAAAACAGCAACCAAACAGCCGTCAAACAATAGCCTAAATCCGACCTGAAAATCGCCTGAAACGCACCTCAAAATGACCTCCTCCACCAAACTGCCACAGCCATCAGAAAACTCCCATTGCCACCCATACAACACCCTTCGACCACCACACACCAGTTCCCAAAACCCGTGACACCACCATGCCCAAAAGCCGACCAAACCTGCACCAGAACAACACCAAAACTCCACGCCACACAAGCTTCGAGGAGGCTAAATCCAGTCGGCTCCTCCAGTGCTCACCCATCCTTGTTACACCACAACAAAACTAGATCTAGGTCAGGTACTTTTCATTTCAGTTTCTCAATTCATTAGATTTTTGTTAAATCAACATTATCACGGCTCACTAATCCATTTGGGTTTTGTTGTGAATTTTCGGTTGTGTATGTGATTGTTATTTTTGTTAAAAATAGGTTGCATGCATTTTTTGAAATGTTTTCAGCAATGTTATTTTGTTTAGGTTTAGTTTGGATTATTTTGGTTATTTGTAAATGAATCTGGTAGTTCTTGTTTTAGTTATGTGTTTATTTTTCTTTAGTTATTCTTGATGTTTTTCATTAACAATTTGGGGTAGTCATTGAGTTACTGTTAGAATTTGTTATTAGTCCAACTTATTATTTCTATTGTTGATACTTATTAAGTTAAGTATTTATTAATAGTCTTTTTGGACAATACATTTATTATTACTAGATTTTATGTTGGTGTTTAAATACTGCATATTACCTTATATTGTTGTTGTTAGCCGCATCTAATTATGTCGTTATTATTTTACGTTATGTATTATCGATTTTATATGAATTTATGTTTCAAAATTTGTTAATATTGGCCATGAAAAATCAATTCATCGGATTTTGAGGCCTTCCCATTCAAAAAGACGGAAAAATTTGACCATTGTCAGGATTACTGATATTTATGGAACATAAACTTGAATTATATATGTTCGACCATAGTTTATTATTTTTGTTTAATGAATATCTCCTAATTTGGTCCAACACTTTTTATTTTCTTTTTTTAGAAATGTCGTTATAATAATTGAAAGGTTTCAAAAGCACTAATATATAGGTAGAGCTCATCAAGCCATGGAAACTCCAATGGTTCTCGACAAATATGTACTTTTAAAAAGTTTAGGAGAATGCCTCCTCTTCAAACAAATATTCCTCGTCAAATTCAAAGAGGTCCAAAGTTTTCATTTCCAACTCTCAACACCAACAACGTTTTTGCGAGAAATGATAGTTTAGTTCAACAACTCTATCATCCACAACATCTAGTTCAACTCAGCACTACAAATCCAATCAACAACCCACATTTTTACACCCAAAAAACTATTGATAGTGGATTACAGCATCAAGATGACCCATTTGTTAGAATGTCAAGCTCAGAAGGACTAATTATTTAAAGCATTGATAATAAGCATGAGTTGGTGCCTAATGTCGTGGGTGATCATGTTCAAAATGACTGTAATTTTGAGCATGAGTTGGTGTAGATTATACTCTAAATTATAGTTATTTTAAGCATGATCAACGATGACATTAGGTACCAACTCATGGTTATGATTAATGCTTTCAATAAGTAGTCCTTCTGTGCTTGCCATTCTACAAAATGGGCCATCTTGTTGTTGTATCCCACTATCCATATTATTTTGGATGTACAAATGTGGGTTATTGATTGGGTTTGTAGTGCTGAATTGAATATGATGTTGTGGATGATAGAGCTGTTGAACTGAACTCTCACCTCTAGCAAAAATGTTATTGATATTGAGAGTTGGAAATGGAAATCCTGGACCTCTTTGAATTTCATTTAGAACGTTTGATTGAAGAGGAGGCATTCACCCAAACATTTTAAAGGTACATCTTTGTTGAAAACCACTTGAGTTTCCTTGGCTTGATGAGATCTACCTATATTTTAGCGCTATTGAAACCTTCCAATTGTTATAACAACTTTTCTAAAAAAAGAAAATGAAAAAAGTTGTACCAAATTAGGAGGTATTCATTAACCGAAAAAAATAGACTATGGTCGACCATATATAATATAAGGAAAAAGATTCTTTATATAAATCTTCTAATACAATTTTCCATAGGTAAAGAATCGTCCAAAATAAAAGGAGACCGAGGTTGTAGGAGGATTATCCATAGCATTTGGAATAAATGTAATATATTTATCATGAGCTTTATGAAAATAGACAGAATGATATATATAAATATCTTGATAAAATTTTATATTGTGTTATGATGTATTCAAATTTCAAACTATGTTTGTATTCCAAAACAAGTAGAAAACTGTCACGACCCAGGGGTTAGGGCCTAGATGTGACAGGGCGAATGAGAGCCCCCAAACAAGCCTCAAATATCAGAATCCATGTCATCGGTTCGAGAGAATCAAAACACATATAACTAAACGGCAGAAATCAAATCTCAAGGATTCATTCATTTATAGATAAGGAATACGACAGTCGGAAAAGCCTTGTCTAGGAAAGATTTACAGAATGCCCAACAATGCCTCTAGTCAAGGAACGGGGGCCAGGACAAGTTCCGGGATCACCCTCAACAAAAGAACATACATAATAAACATAAGAAATGACTAGCTCGCCCTCGGAAGACGGTGCTCACCGCAAGACAAGTCTTCAAGAAATGGACTATTCGTCCAGTGGCTAGTTCTCAAACTGCTCGGTCCCTACATGGTAAAATCATGTAGGCATAGAATATGCGTTAGTACATTTAAATGTACTAAGGGAGAGCCAAGGTACTACCCAGCCCCCAGGAGAGTTTATAAACATATACAACTCTATGGAAGCATGTAATGCGTATGACTTACCGAACCTGCATAACAATGTTAGATGACAAGGGCACATAATATACAAAGATCATATAAGCAATGGAATTTAGTATACAAGATGTCATGGGGTTCATGATGCGTGCAAAGCGATAATGCTCATATATAACGGGGATGGACTATAACCGACAAACCAAATCCGTGCAAGCTATTACATGAATTGGATCGATTTGGACCTCCCACCGGTAGGGAGAAGATTACTTACCAAGGGTAATCTACATCACACCTTAGGACCATACTTTTTGGTGGATGGTCACCTTCCTCACGACCATGCTTTCGGAAGGATTTGCAGAATCATATCAAGACATGTCATGGCATAAGCAAGATAGACGAATATCATTCGTCCCTATGCTAGCACATAGTTCAAGGGGGGGGGGACAATCCATCGGTGCTAAGTCAACTACATCCTACAAGAATACTTATATATATATATATATATATACATATCCGTGCTTTCAAGAGAGTCAAGTACCTATTCCAAAATATGCAATGCACCTTTAGGCTCAATGGCAATTCACAAGATCATAATCAAAATTCTCATGCAGGGAATAGCTCATCTACATATTCAAGATGGTGCAAGTACCCAAGATGCTCAAAGAGCCATAAACATAGACTTACCAGTTATCACCTTCTAGTCATAACCAAGCCTTATCAAAATCATTCCATATGACAAGATTGGGCTTAACGCCCACCATAGTTTCTATGTAAAGTGCAATGCGTGATGTAGGGATGGCAATGCGTGATGTAGGGATGGCATGAGTGATGTAGAGTAAATTCAAAATCCGCACTGTAATAGGAAATCAAGAAATCCACAATAAAATACATATGAAAATCATAGTATAGCTCACCCTTGCATAATACCATTTTTAGGGGACATGCATGTTCTTGGTTTCGTAATTCAAGGTAGTTCATCATAAAAGACCTTATCAGAACTTAAGAATCTGAAACAAATGTACAGCCCATATATTGATTAAAGTTAACAAGATCAAGTAGTAAAATTCACATTTAAGGTAACAAGAACTTCATGAAAATAAATTGCAAGAATTTTAGGTCTTCTTAGTTTAAAGGAACCAAGAATCAACCCCCACATACCTGACTTGAAGATGAACTTGAGGAGAAAATGGACTCCAAGTTGAAGGTCTTGACTTGAGTTTCTAGAGAGAAGTTGGAGAATTCTTGTAGGAGAAATGTTTAGAGAGATGGAGAGGAATGAAGAAAATAGCTGAAACTTAGAGAAATTCAGCTGATGTAAGGACTTAGGAGAGTGGAAAAGTAAGAATTTATGTTTAAAATAGCTAAAATCTCAAAAATGTCATTAATGAAATGGACCCAAATTTGGTCCGTCTGGGTCACACGGTTTATTACACGGTCAGTGTAGCGTCGCACGGACCGTGAACAGTGCCGTGGTCCTGGACATAGAATTTGCAGGAGTAAATTTTTACTGAGCCAACCGAACTAAGTAGCACCATATGGACAAGTGCACGGACCATCTGGGGTCACACGGACCGTGACCCGGTCCATGTACACGTAACTCTCCACACAAAAACCAAACGAAAGGTCACACGGACTGTGTGACTTCACACGGACCGTGTGACTTTACACGAACCGTGTAAAGGCCCATATACCTGTCCTAAGTTTGCCCCTACGGGGGAACTGATCAAGTGCCACTCCAAGGGAGGCCATACGGACCGTGTGGCTCCACATGGGTCGTGTAGGCTCCTCCGTGGAGTGATGCTTGGCAGTTTTCCTAATGGAAATTTTAGGACATCAAGGCAATGCCAGTGAGAGAAATATCTGGGTCTTTACATCATCTTCCTCTTGTAAACATTCGTTCCTGAATGTGCAAGAACCAAGCTGGAAAGGTTAGAGTTAGGACAAGACACACCCGGCACAAGATACAATGCATAATTAAAACCAAAATTAAAAAAAGGTTTTGTACCAAAAGCATCATGCAAAAATTATAGCGCAAGACCCTTAAGCTCATATCAAGATTGTATCAAATCACTCAAAACACTTGTAGAAAAAAAAAGAATCTTTTAGTGCATACGTATGCATGTCACATCATGAGACTCAAAAAGGCAAGGAATGGCACCAATAACTATTTATTGACCGTCACCAAGCGGCTGATAGATCCTGGTCTATATCGTAGTCTCTGGTGGCCTCTTAGGAGTCTGATAAAGCTGCCTATCCTTTAAAGCCAAAAGGCTTTCCGGATTCTTTTTATATAGAAAATATTGTTGGGATTTCAAAAACTTCCAGCTGGTCACCTTATTCTCAAAATAACAGGGGTCAAGGTCGGCTAGTGAGACGATGGGGGATAAGCTTCATCGTCGAGAGGGAAACAGCCCGGATCACCAAGCTTTTTCTGGATTCCGAACCGATTACGGTAAATGTCAATACCATATGACTGGACTTGCGTTAGGGCGCAGCGAGAGACCTTTCATAGAGGAATTCCATATATTTTCACATCTAGGATTTACATATACAACATATACCACTGTCAAGGGGGAAGTGTATTGCCCCCTAACTATAGATCAGATCCACCAGACAAGAAAGTAAATTCCGCATTGCTGCTGAAGGGAGATCCCTAGTACCTTAGGCTTGAGTAGATTGGAAAAGATGAGGGTATTGTTTCACCATGTCTAGCTCCGCCTCCCAAGTGGCACTCTCCACTTGTTGGTTTCTCCAGAGTACCTTTACCGAGGCCACATCCTTGTTACGAAGCCGCTTTACTTACCTATCCAAGATTGCCACCTACACTTCCTCGTAAGAAAAGTTTTCTTCAACCTCAATTCCCTCCAAAGGCACAATGGTGCTAGGATCACCAATTAGCTTTCTAAACATAGTCACATGGAAGACCGGGTGAATGGAACTCAAATATGGAGGTAACTCTAACTTGTAAGCCACACTTCCAATCCGCTCAACAATCTCGTAAGGACCAACATACCAGGGGCTTAGCTTGCCCTTCTTACTGAAACACATCACACCCTTCATAGGAGAAACTTTCACATACACCCAATCACCGATATGAAACTCAAGGTCCCGCCTCCTAGTATCCGAATAGGACTTTTGATGACTTTGGGCTGCTTTCAATCTCTCCCTAATCACCCTCACCTTCTTCATATCCTCCAATACCAAATCTGGGCAAACTAAAGCCATCTCTCCCAACTAAAGCCACCCCACCAGTGACCTACACCTTCTTCTATACAAAGCTTCAAACAGCGCCATACCAATGCTAGCATATAAGCTATTATTGTAAGCAAACTCGATGAGTGGAAGATGGTCATCCCAATTCCCTTTAAATTCCAGCATACACGCCCTCAACATATCCTCCAAGGTTTGAATAGTCCTCCTCGCTTGGCCATCAGTTTGATGGTGAAAAGTGGAGCTCAACTTAATCTTTGTCCGAAGGCCCTTTAGAAAAGACCTCCAAAAGTGGGAAGTGAATTGAGCACCCCAATCCTATATAATGGACCTAGGTACACCATGCAACCTCACCAACTCCTGGATATACAACCTCGCATAGTCCTCGGCACTATAAGTACCTTTAACCGGTAGAAATTGAGCCGAATTCATCATCCAATCCACAACAACCCAGATGGAGTCGAATTGCCTTCGGGTCCGAGGCAATCCAACCACAAAGTCCATGTGCACATCCTCCCATTTCATTGTGGAAATCTCTATGTCAAGCGCCATACCACTAGGCCTTTGGTGTTCCACCTTCACTTGCTGGCAACTCGGGCATTCTCACATGAACTTAGCAATATCCCTCTTCATACCATGCCACCAGTACACCTACTTCAGATCCCGATACATCATGGTAGACCCTAGGTGAATAGAGTAACGAGAGTTGTGAGCTTCACTCATAATTACTCCTCTAAGGTTGTCTTTGTACCGGAGTACACCATCTTCCCCTTGGGAGAATACCTCGATCTCTTTTGCAGAAACCAGCTCCTTCAACTCAAGTAACGTTGGGTCTAGATCTTGCTTAGCTTTTACCTCGTTTACTACAAAATATTCTGCCCCATTCTGAACCCGAACACCACCCTCGCTGGTACAAGTCAACCTGACACCCAACCTAGCCAACCGGTGAACATCCCTCGCCAATTCCTTCTTCCCATTCCAAACATGCACCACACTTCCCATAGACAACTGCTAAGAGCGTCGACCATAACATTGGCTTTGCCCGGATGATATAGATCACTCATATTATAATTCTTCAGAAACTCCAACCACCTCCTTTGCCTTAGGTTAAGATGCCTTTGGGTGGAAACATATTGCAAACTCTTGTGATCGGTGAACACATCAATATGAACCCCGTACAAATAATGTCTCCAAATCTTCAAAGCAAAGACCACCGCTGCCAATTCAAGGTCATGCGTGGGGTAGTTACATTCATGCACCTTCAACTGTCTTGATGCATATGCTACCACCTTACCATTCTATATAAGCACACAACCCAGTCCGATCCACGAGGCATCACAATACACTACAAATCCCTTTGAATCATTTGGCAAGGTCAAGATGGGGGCCAACGTATGCCGATCCTTTAAAGTTTGAAAACATCCCTCGCATTCATCCGACCATACAAACTTAGCCTGCTGCTGGGTCAGCTCGGTCAACGGAGATGCAATAGATGAGAAACCCTACACAAACCTTCTGTAGTACCCGGCCAACCCAAGGAAACTGCGGATATCCAAAGGAGTCAGTGGTCTCGGTGAATTCCGCACGACCTCAATTTTTCATGGATCCACCTTGATATCATCTCCGGACACCACATGACCGAGGAAGGCCACTTCGCCCAACCAGAATTCACACTTGCTAAACTTGGCATACAAATTCTTCTCTCTCAGTATTTGGAGGGCCATCCTCAAGTGATTCCCGTTCTCCTGTTCACTTCGGGAGTAACTGAGGATATCGTCAATGAAGACCACCACGAAGCTGTCTAGGAATGGTTTAAACACTTGATTCGTCAAGTCCATAAGTACGGCCGCCGCATTAGTTAGGCCAAAGGACATCACCAAAAATTTAAAATGTTCATACCTCATTCGAAAAGTTGTTTTGGGGATATCACATTCCCTAACCTTCAACTGATGATACCCGGAACGAAGATCAATTTTTGAGAAGTGAGTGGCATTTGAGAAGTGAGTGGCACCTTGAAGCTCATCAAACAAGTCATCAATCTTGGGCAACGAGTATTTTTTCTCAACAGTCACCTTATTCAGTTGCCTGTAGTCAATACACATATGGAGGGACCCGTCCTTTCTTACAAACAACACGGGAGCACCCCACGGTGATATACTAGGCCGAATGAAACCCTTCTCTAGTAGGTCCTTTAACTCCTTCAATTCTGCCGGTGCCATTTGATACAGAGGAATAGAAATAGGGTGAGTATATGAAATAAGATCTATGCCGAAGTCTATCTCTCTGTCCGGAGGAATGCCTGGAAAGTCTTCGAGAAACACATCCAAAAATTTATTTACCACAGGGACCGACTCGAGAATAGGTACTCTGGAATCCATATCCTTGACCCTTACAATAAGATAGATGCATCCCTTAGAAATCATTTTCCGCGCCTTGAGGGAGGAAATAAACCAATCTTTAATAGAGGAGTCACCACCCTTCCATTCAAGAATTGGCTCACCGGGAGGTTGGAACTGGACGTTCTGGGTTCTACAATCTATGGAAACATAGGATGCATGCAGCCAACCAATTCTAAGAATTACATCAAAATCAAACATCTAAAGTTCCATAAGATCACATGGAAAACTTTTATGCAACACAGCAACAGGGCATCCTCGATAGACTCTGTGAGAAATAACAGATTCACCCACGGGGGTGTAGACCGAGAAAGGCTCCCTTAATATCTAGGGGCTGAAACCGAACTTAACAGCCAACAGCGGAGTCACAAAAGACTAATTTGCACCCAGGTCAAGCAAAACATAAGCATTAAAATCAAAGACTTTTAACATAGCAGTCGCGACATCTGGAGCCTCCTCGACATCTTGGCGGGCATGGAGTGCATAGAACCTGTTGTTCCTTGGGGAAATACCTTAGGGACCCCTTTGCTGACCCTGTCCGCCTTGGGCTACCTGACCTTGGCCTCCGCGCACCTTCCTAGGGCAATCAATAATTTTATGATCCTTACTTTCGCATCTGAAGCAAAGTCCCAAATCCCTCTAGCAGGCACCTGCGTGGGGTCTCCCAGACTTGTCACACATAGAATATCCTAGTCCACTACCCACCGGTACCCCGGGAGGGGGTGCCCGAGCGTTAGCCACCCGAGCTCCCGAACCTTGTGCCCGCTGAAAGCAACCAAAACCAACTTTTCTAGCACCGGATAACCTACCATCAAAGCGGGCTCTCTTGGGATCGTGAGCCTTTTTCTCTTTGAGTTTCTCCCCTTCAATCTGCTCAGCATACATCATGAATCTGGCAATATCCATGTCCTCAATCAGCATAGCAGTACGATATTCTTTCACAAGCGAGTCAGAAATACTCGAAACAAATTTGTGCATCCTTGCACGGGGATCGGCCACCAAGGATGGAGCATATTTGGAAAGCTTGGTGAACTTGAGGGCATAATCCCCCACACTCATACTCCCCTGCTTGAGGTTGATAAACTCAGTCATTCTGGCCTCTCTTAGCTCAAGTGAAAAGAAGCGATCAAGGAAGGCAGATTTGAACTCCCTCCATTTAATATCACCACAGGCCCTTTCCAAAGCCCACTGGGTATACCACACTTGAGCTACATCCTTCAGCTGATAAGCAGCCAGTCTAGCTTTTTCCTCAGAAGAGACGTCCATAATATTCAGTATCTTCGAGAGCTCATCAATGAACTCCAGAGCATCCTCATCAGCCTTGGACCCGTAGAATTCTGGAGGATTCATCCGGGTGAATCCCTCACCCTAGGTGCAGGTGTATGGTCCCTTGGCAAGTTAGCTTGCCTTGCCTGAGCAGTCACCACCTATACAAGCATGGCGAAAGCGGTGCAGAATTCACCGTTAGAGATAGGCTCCTTGATAGGCTCGTGAGGGGCCTGATCTTCATCAACCGAAGCCGGCCTAGGTACAGGGGGTCTTCCTCGAGGCATCTGCTGAAATAAATCAACGACAGCAACACAGCACGACACAAGACATGAAGAAGCAAGGAATTTCCTAACACCTCTCTATAGCCTCCACTCATAGGTATGGTGCACTTCACACCCATGAATAGGACTCTAATCAACGCGGCATGTTGGGCTCCGAGGACCATTATAAACTTAGTGCTCTGATACCATCTTTTGTCACGACCCGGGGGTTAGGGCCTAGATTTGACACAGCGAATGGGGACCCAGAGCCCCCAAACAAGCCTGAAATATCAGAATCCATGTTAATGGTTCAGAAGAATCAAAACACATATAATTAAATGACAGAAATCAAATCTCAAGGATCAATTCATTTATAGATAAGGAATATGACAGTCGGAAAAGCCTTGTCTAGGAAAGATTTACAGAATGCCCAATAGTGCCTCTAGTCAAGGAACGGGCGCCAGGACAAGTTCCAGGCTTACCCTCAACAAAAAAACATACATAATAAACATAAGAAATGACTAGCTTGCCCTCGGAAGATGGGGCTCACTACAAGACAAGTCTTTAAGAAACGGACTATTCGTCCAATGGCTGGTGCTCAGACTACTCCAATACATTACTAAGGCTAGGGCTTGAAGAGAGAAGAGAGTAGCTTGAATTGAGAGATTCGAGAAGAGATCCTTGACGTACTCAGTTGATAGTTGCATTCCAGGTATGCAAGGCTAAACTAAAATCATAGGATTGTTCTCTCATGTTCCCCGTAGAGGTCATGGATATGTTGATGATTAAAGAGTCTATATGCATGAATTTTGATGACGTTTCTTGGATAATTGATTTGAAATTACATATTTTCGATGTTGATGATCATCATACTAATTGTTTTCTTGAATTGATATTTTCATTGAAGAATTTACATAACCCTACATGACTAATTTGAAAAGCATGCATATTGAACTTGAGAATTGAGCCTAGAGCCTTGAGTTGAGATTGTTGATTGCGATGAGAATGATGATGAGTTGACATAATTTTATTGTATTGTGAGTCTCTATAAATGAACGCTACCGATGTGTCTATTCACTTGCTTTCTAATGATCGTTATAATTCTTGAGTCATTGATTGAGAAGATTGATGAGAGGGTCAAGGACCCTATGAGATGATTGATGAAAGGGCTAAATTCCCTATGAGATACCGGTCGTTGACGGGGAATGAGTCCCTATGAGATTGGTTGAGATGGAGGTTTTATGAGCATTGAGTCATGGGAGGAGTATCGAGCACCGAAAGAGTGAGAGTTAGTTCGACTCGAACTCATCGAACTATGTTGCCTAACCTAGGAGAGGCATAGAACCATCACATATATTAAGGTTCCCTCGAGAGTAACGGTCCCTCAAAGCAATAGAGGACTTATTGAGTTTTACTCCATATTGGGTGAGTTGATATGGTTCTTGAGCGTTCCCTACCTGGCAAGTTTGGAACGTCTGTCGGATAAAAGAAACTCCCATAAATTTCCTATCTTGAATAATACGAGTCTAGATGAGATGAGAGCAGGTGAGCTCCTCTGAGTTTTGAGATGAGAGGACGTGAGCTCCTCTAAGATAAGATGAGAGAAGGTGAGCTCCATTGAGATGCTTTTGAGACTATTGGTGAGTTTTAGTTTTTGATGTGTCACTTGTCTACTCTTTATTCTTTCATAGATGGACATTTGACGATTTGATGTGATTTGATGTTTATTTTGAGTTGATGTTGTTTCCATACAATTTTACCGATTTCTGTTTCATTCAACTATTTTACATACCAATACATTCGAAGAACTGATGTCCACTCTGGACTGCATCTTTTTATGATGCAGAGGCAAGTACTAGAGATCGTCAACAGGTGCTTTGTTGAAGATCTTAGATTTGCAGCTGATTTGGTGAGCCTCCCCTACTTCGGAGGATCCACTATGATTTATTCATCTTGCTATAGAGTTAGAGATTGGACTATTTCCTTATGTTGATTTTGGGTAGCCATAGGTCTGTCCTTGGCACCACATGAGTAGTAATAGAGGCTTCATAGACAATGGTCGAGCTTTGATGTTGAGACTTGTGAGCTAGTTCTTCCTACTAGCCTTTATTTATCTATATTTATTTTGAGACTTTAGATGAGATGGGCCTATTTACTTACTTATACTTTCCTCTGTTCGGTAGAGTTTATCGATTGAATGATGTAATGAGACTAAGTTGTTCTCCTAGGGATAGACAACAGTCTCTGAGTGCCGGCCACGCCAAGGGTACCCTCCCGGGGAATGACAATCTATTAGTTTGTATCAGCATAGATGTACATGAGACTTAGTTTGTACTAAAAAAATAAAATTTATATTTATTTTTTATATAACTTCTTGAGTTGTATATATTTAATTATTTATATATAATTTGGGTAATTGTATACTATAATTTAATTTTTTTATACTTTGTATAAATGAGCACAGATTCATCTATAATCATTGTTTATATAATTATTTTTTATACATATTTATGATTTCTCAAATTTCGTATATCCTTGGTTATACAAGCTCGTTAAGTTGCTTTGTTGACAACTTCTTATATATAAGGATTTGAATTTATCCTCACTAGCCAGAACTATTTCCCTTTGGCTTTTCATTTGCAATGAATCATCAAGCAAAAACATTTATAGATGGCACAGTAGTCATGATGGTAAATAAAATATGCAAGATGTCCATATGAATCATATGTCTCAACAATCGAAACAGAGTAACTCATAAATGTTACATTTTCCTCAACATATCAATATAATCACAGTTTCAATAACATTCACATAACAAAGTAAGTACTATCTCTTTATTAACATCAAATGATTCACAAACTCCCATAGATTTCGCATCCGTAATGAATTCACAAGTCAAGATATCACCATATGAGTAATACTCAATCTGATGTATCATAATCAAGCCTATATTAATCTAATTCTACCCCAAAGCACTCAATTCTATGCACATAAGAGCATAGAAGGTTTAATTATGCTTAACAAAAGGTTAGAAGTCCACTCGCCTTATAAAACGTCCCAAATCAAGTCAACTCTGAAGCTTTCTTGTTCCTATGATACTTCGAATCACAAAAATTCAATTGATTTTCCTTGAAAATCCTCAAAATCCCTAATGAAGCTTAGAATGCAAAAAATGGTAGGAAAGGGTTTAAACACATCTTTTAAAAGGTCCACTAGTTCAAGTGTAATTAACACTCCACGAACGAGGGGGCTAATCAAACTCCTACACTCTTAAAAGTGAAGAACCATCCACAAATGCGGAAGCTATGATGCTTAGCACTCTGCGAACATGGAGAAGCTTCTGTGAACGTGGAGGCTTAAGGGGCTAGGCACTCTTACACTCTATGAACACGGAGAGTAAACCCTAATGCACTAGAACCAGTTCACACCAGCACACATAAAATAGAACAAAATAGGAAAAGGACCCTCGGGATTTTTTAAAAAGCCCAACTCAAACCAAACATGGAATCCTACCATAAATAACAATCCAAACTCAATTTGAGTCTCGGACCTCTTTGGCCAAGGAACCGAGAAAGTCCATTTAAACTAGTTTTGGACTTAAAAACTAAAAATATTCATGAAAGTTCTAAGAATTTGCAACAAAGTCATATCTAGCGCTAGTTTCACCATATGGAACCACTGAAACTGATGAAATTCTTATTTTGAAAGTATACACGAATGAATTTAAGAATTGAGTATAGAGCCTTGATTGGAGGATGTCGATTCCTATTGTGATTGTGATGGTGATGAGAGAATGATGATGAGTTGATAAACTTGATAGTCTTGTGATCTCCACAAATGAACTCCACTGATTTGTCTATCCGATTGTTCCCTTATGATTGTTCAAAATCTTGATTCGTTGATGGAAATGGTCCTTGATGGGAGGGTAAAATCCCCTATGAGATTGATTGATGAAAGGGTTAAAGCCCCTATGAGATTGATTGATGATAGGGTTAAAAGACCCTATGATTTTATTGGTTTGATTGAATTGATTGTCGTATGAGCATTGAGCCATTGGAGGAGTATCGAGCACCAAAAGAGTAAGAGTTAGTCTGACTTGCACTCGTCAAACTACGTTGCCAAATATAGGTGAGGCAAAGAACCATCATATTGTGGTTCCCTCTTGATTAGAAGTCCTTGAAAGCAATAGAGGACTTAGTTGGTTGTAGTTTCGCTTAGTGGATTCGATTCGTTCTATACTTGGAAAGTTTGGAATGGCTGTGGCAACATCAGCTTGACTATTTTACATTCACAGGCTCATAAGTGATTATTGTTGGATAAGAGAACTCCTAAAAAGTTCCTACCTTGAGTACTCTGAGTCGAGATGAGATGAGATATGATTAGATGAGTCCCATTGAGTTGAGTTGAGTTGATTTGATTGATGAGGTTGATTGGTTGATGGGTCACTTATCTAATCTTTACTCTTGCTTTTGATAGACATTTGACCTGTTGATTGTTTACTATTTCTGAGTTGATGTTGTTCTATATTTAATATTCTACATGTTTCTATTTCATTCAAATATTTTACATACCATATATTCCACGTACTGACGTCACTCGGTGCTGCATCATTTTATGATGCAGATACAGGTATTAGGGATCGTCAACAGGCGCATAATTGAAAATCCAGGACATTCAGCTTATCGGTGAGCCTCCCCTACTCTGAAGGACCCACTATTATTTATTTCATCATGCTTTTGGCTTAGACTAGCCTAGCCTTATATTTTGATTTCAGTAGCCATGGGTCCATCATTGGTATCACTTGATTAGCGATAGAGGCTTCATAGATGATAGTGGAATGTTGATGTGAAAATTGTGCGCTAGTTCTTTGTACTAGCCTTCTACTATTATATATATCGTTTGAGACATTAGATGAGATGAGCCCATTACTTACTTTTTCTTCTGTTGATCTGTAGAGTTGTCTAATTGAATGGATGTGATGAGGCCAAGTGGTTCTCTTGGGGACTAGTAATAGTCTCTAGGTGCCGGCCACGTCTTAGGTACCCTCCCGTGACGTGACAACTAAGCTAACATTAAGTAGTTAATTATGATATATAATTAATGTTTAATTTAATTACAAATAATGGTTTTAGTTTAAAAAGAAATACCTATTAATTGGGCCCCACATATCTAATTGGTATACAAACCTGCAAATCTTTTCTTTCCTCTTTTATACAAACCAAAACTATTCTCGTTCATCTTACTCATAATCTAATCTCTGAAAAATCTTTGAGATTTCCTTAAATATCTCAACAAAATCAACCTTCAAATTTTGAAATTTTCTGATTTTCTTTCCTGATTCTTTATACCCGAATCAAGGTAACCTCTATTAGTTTATTTTTCTATATCTTTCGTAAGTTTCTTTATGTATTTGTATTTTTTTGTTTTAATTTGTTCCCATTATTTCATATTTTTCAGTAATAATGTTTTACTGTTTTAGTGTAATCACAACCATGGATGAACCATCTCTATCAAAGAGAATTACTAGAGGTATACATTTGCATGCAACAAAAACATATCTTCCTCATCTTTTTCCAAGTGTTTAACTCAAGATTTCGGAGAAAGTACAAAATTTGTTGTGAAATCTCAAGCCGTTGCAAAAAATTAGTTAAGTGAAGAAATTCGATCGAAGTTCTGCACTAGCCCCATTAGATTGCGATAAAATACGCAAAATCGAATTCAAAAGAAGCAAAAAAAAAAAAGAAGAAAGAGGAGGAACTACTTTGTATAATTCTATTTTTATTGTAAATTCTACACTTTTTTGAAATTGTATACTATATTAGTAGATTCGCTTGTGTATCCATTAGTTTGTACCATTATAGATGTACATGAGACTTAGTTTGTACTAAAACAATACAATTTATATTTATTTTTTATATAATTTCTTTAGTCGTATACATTTAATTATTTATGTAAAATTTGGGTAATTGTACACTATAATTTATATATATTTTTTATACTTTGTATAAATGAATACAAATTCATCTATAATCGTTGTTTATATATGTAACACCCCAACTTTTTTTTAACTAGGATTGAGTCATCCTTCATATGATAGGATTAATCCCTAAGTATTCAAATTATATTAGATGTGATTTAGAGTTATAAAGGATTTTTTACATCAAGTAAAGTCCAAAGAATTTCTACCGACTAAGTTTTCATATGAGTTGATGGAAGGGTCAATTTCAAATGACCATATCTCCTAAAGTATAATGAGTGAGGTGACCCATAATATATCAAATTAAATATCTTTGAGTTAGCTTTCAAACACATCTGATTTCGCGTTAAACAGAGTTCGGAGTAGAAAGTTATGACCATTTTACTGGAGACCTGCAAAGCTGTTCGAAGGTCCGCGACGGATCCGTGACATGGACCTATCGCGAACCCTTTCTGGATAAGCCAACCGACGTTCCTTTATTTTATTTTGAGGGTACTTTTATCCTAAAGCCTTTGGGGGTCTATTTAAGGTCCCAAAACGCATAATACGTCAGTTTCATGAGTCAAAACCCTCTCTTTCACTCCTATACATAAAATGCTCAAGAATCATCAAGAAAGTCATCAAGTTAGGATTAACTTTCAAGATTCTTCATCAACGTGAGTTATTCATCATAAGATTTAAGCTAATTTCTCTATCTATTCATGAAATCCCTAATAGAATCTTAAATTATAACTTAGGGTTTCAAGAAAGCGAATTCAAGAATCCCAAGAAAGGATTCCTTGATTCTTCTTTCCATGAATTACGGTTCTTCATCAAGAAACTCTAAAGATTCTGAGTCAAGAAGTCAAGAATCAAAAATAAGTTCTTCAAACGATGTCTTTCCAAGTTCTTCCACTCTAAAAGAACAACGAGATTGAGGATTTTCTCCAAGAAAGCGAGAATTCATCAAATTTTGATTATAGTATCAAATTTCCAGGTATGTAAGGCTAAACTAAAAGCATGAGTTTGTTCTCTCATGTGCCCTATAGAGGTCAAAGATGAGTTGATGGTTGAAGAGTATATGTGCATGAATACTTGAGAGAGTTTATCATTTAAAAATTGATTTGAAGTTACATGTTTTCTATGTTGATGATCATCATACTATTTGTTTTCTTGAAGTAAACATTTTTTATGAGATTTTGCATAAGCTTACATGATTACTCGAAAAGCATGCATAATGAACTTAGGGGATGAGTCTAGAGCCTTGACGATAATGATGTTGTGATGTTGTGATTGTGTTTCACATTTGATGAGAGTCTTGATGATGATGTTGATGAGAATGATGTTTTATGATGTCTTAGAATTGGAAGTTTAATTTCTAAAAGAGTATCCTGAGTCCATGATGTTGATGTTGATGTTATGAGGTGAGAAGATGTTGATGTTGAGGTTTTATACTATGTCCCTCTGGGACAGATGTTGATATTGAGGTTTTATACTATGTCCCTCTGGGACCGATGTTGATGTTGAGGTATTAACTATTATACCATATCCTTATGTGACTGATGATGATGTATTATGTCCCTATGGGACTGATGAGGTTGATGTTTTATGAGCATGTCAAGTTCTGGGAGGAGTATTGAGCACCGAAATGGGTAGAGAGTGAGTCCTACTCAAACCCATTAACTACGTGGCCCGCGTAGGAAGAGAGGATTGAACCGCAATGCGGATGGCTCCTATCTTGTCCCAAAAGAGGACTGATGTTTTTCTTGTGGATCCACTGAGGTGATGTCCTTTACCCCGGGCAGGGTATTGGATGGATGTGGCAATGGCATCGCTTCGTTGTATCATCACTGACTCATAGGTGATTGTTGTTGGTTAGAGAAACTCCCAGTTAGGTTCCTTTTGATAGGACTTTGATGTTGATGTTGATGTGATGTTTTGAGTCGAGTTCCCTGAGTTGAGTTGATGTCGATGTTCCTTGAGCTGAGTTGATGTTGATGTTCCTTGAGTTGAGTTGAGTCGAGTTGAGTTGAGTTGAGTCGAGTTGAGTTGAGTTGAGGTAAGTCTGATGTATTGAGGAGATGTTGATGGGTCATTGTCTACTCTTTATTCTTTCTTTAGATGGACATTTGACATTCTGATGGAGTATGATGTTGAGTTGATGTTATTCCTATATTATTCTACTTGTTTCTGTTTCACTCAGCTATTTTACATACCAGTAAATTCCAAGTACTGATGTCCCCTTCTGGGACTACATCATTTTATGATGCAGAGGCAGGTATTAAAGATCATCGACAGGCGCTTCGTTGAGAATCTATTCGCATTCAGCTGATCGGTGAGACCTCCTTGTTTTCGGAGGATTTTCATATTATTATCATCTAGCTTGAGTAGTACTTTATTTTCCTTGAGTTGGATAATCATGGCCTGTCATGGTACCATCTAGATGTTTGAGTTAGAGGCTTCATAGACACATAGTAGAGGATGTGATGTATTGTTTTTGTTTCCACTATTCTTTGTTGGAAATTAACATTTTATTTAAAGACTTGATTACTTTAATGATATTAAAGTCTTTTCCCTGAGAATGTTTCTTCCGCTGTTGAGTATGATGTGACGATGCATCCAAGTGGTTCGCTTGGGGATTAGCAATAGTCTTTGAGTGCCGGTCACGCCAAGGGTACCCTCCCGGGGCGTGACAATATACATATTGATGATTTCTCAAATTTTGTATATCCTTGGTTGTACAAACTCGTTAAGTTGTTTTGTTAACAACTTTGTATATATAAGGAATTGAATTCATCCTCAAAAAATTCCCTCACATGCAGTGATTTACAAATTTTAGTATAATGGATGCTATATACACAAAGTAATTGTTTAAAACCATACAAATATTCATAAATATAAATACAAACATAATTTAATAGACCAATACATATACAGTTATTCATAAATAAGAAAATATATACATTTTATGTTTTTTTTAATAATTTCATTAGTCGTATACATTTAATTATTTTTGTATAATTTGAGTAATTGTGTCCTTTAATATTTACTTTTTATGTACTTTATATAAATGAATGTTAAATTATTTATAACCTTTGTATATATAATTGCTTTTATACATATTAATTATTTCTCAAATTTTGTATGTGTCACGCCCCAAGAGGGTACCCTTGGCGTGGCTGGCACTCAGAGACTATCGCTAGTCCTCAAGCGAACTACTTAGCCTCATCACATCATTCAATCAACAAACTCTAATAAATAGCGGAAAAGTATAAGTAAGTAAATGGGCACATCTCATCTACAATCTCAAAATAAATATGTAAAAATGAAGGATAGTAGAAAGAACTAGCTCACAAGTCTCAACATCAACACTCAACCATCATCTATGAAACCTCTATTACTACTCATGTGGTGCCAATGATAGACCCATGGCTCCCCAAATCAAAAATAAATAAAATAGTTCAATCTAACTCTAAAGCATGATGAAATAAATGTAGTGGGTCCTCCGGAGTAGGGGAGGCTTACCAAGTTAGCTTCGAATCTCATATCTTCAACGGAGCGCCTGTTGATGATCTCTAGTACCTGCCCCTACATCGTAAAATGATGCAGTCCAGATTGGACATCAATACTTGGAATGTACTTGTATGTAAAATTGCTTAGTGAAACAGAAACATATAGAATAATAGGGAAGCAACATCGGCCTAAAATAAACATCAAATCACATCTAATAGTAAAATGTCTATCTATGCAAGAATAAAGAGTAGACAAGTGGCCCATCAATAACTCAAACTCATCAATCATTTCAGACTCATCTCAAAGGAGCTCACCTCCTCTCATCTCATCTCATCTTAGAGGAGCTCACCCCCTCTCTTCTCATCTAGACTCGGAGTACTCAAGGTAGGAAAATTATAAAAGATTCTCTTTATCCGAAAACAATCACTTATGAGCCAGTGAATGTACAACAATAACACTGATATTGCTACAGCCATTCCAAACTTGCCAGGTAGGGAACAAATTGAATCTATATCAGCTAACCTAATGTGGAGTCAATCGTCAATAAGTCCGCTATTGTTTCAGGGACTTCTAATAAAGAGGGAACCACAATATATGTGATGGTTCTAAGCCTCCCACGTTTGGCAACGTAGTTAATGAGTTCGAGTGGGACTCACTAATACCCATATCGGTGCTCGATACTTCTCTCACGACGCAATGCTCATAAAACCAGCAATCTAATCAAACCAATCAACTCATAGGGACATTGGCCCTATCATCAATCAACATTTCATGTATTAACGTCCATTTGGGCCTGCATTGTTAATGATGTAGATACAAGTGATAGAGGTCTTTAGCAACTGAATTGTTGAAGTCCATAGCTTGCTTCCAAGCTTGGCAAGCCCTCCTTACTATTCAGGGGTGTCTTTCTTTTCTTTCTTTTGAGTATTAGTACTAGTTCATTTGAGATAGCCGGGGGCTTGTCTTGGCACCTTATAGATAAGTATAGAGGTTTCTTGAACATTGAGTTGGAGATGTTGATCATTATTTCTTTCCGACCCTTATTTATTGGAAAATTCAATTTCATATAAAGACTTGATTATTTAGCTCACTTCATAGTCTTTTTCTTGAGTATTGCCTTCTGATGTTGAGTATGATGTGACGACAAGGCCAGGTAGTTCTTTTAGGGAATAAATTGTAAGGACTCGAAATTTTGTGCGACCTTAATGGAGAATGAAAGTTGGTTTCGAAAAAGTTTTGGACCAAGGTGGCACTTCATGGGAGCCATCACGGCCCGTGTGAGGTCACACTACCTGTGTAGAGCCTCCATGGAGTGGCCCTTGGACCATGGAGGATGTTTGGCCCTTAAATGTGGTGTTTTAAACTAAGGCACACCACACTTGGACCCCTCACGGTCCGTGTGACATTTCACAGACCGTGTAATGGGCCATGTGATGGCCTTGGCTTGAAATCCTACAACTTTGGGACCAAGTATGATTGCACGGCCAAGTACACGACCCGTGTGGGGTGGCAAGACCCGTGTGGCCATCCGTAAAGCTTCCGGAGTGAAATTTTTCTAAATATGGAATCACTGTCTCGTAACTTGATCGTGGAATTTTTCTAAGGAGAGGGGTACGGGCAGTGTCTCGGCCCGTGTGACATTACACGGTCCGTGTACCCCTCTATGAAGGTGAGTACGTTAATAAATTCTTAGTATAGGATCTTCATGCTCAAGCTGAGTTCACTCTCAAACCTTCAATTCAAGCTTACTTATGTTGTTTAAGATCATCATGAGTCTCCTACATCAAGTCAAGTTCAAAGGAATTCCATTTGCTAAGTTTTTCACAAGTACCGATAGAAGGGTCAACTTTAAATGGGCGTATCTCTTAGCAAAGAGCTGGGTGTCCCACGACCTATCCAATTGAAGCTGTTTGAATCATCTTACCAACGTATCTAGTCTTACCTCATTCCGAGTTTGGATCAAGAGGTTATGCCCATTTTCGTAAAATCTGTCTATGCTAAACAGGAGGCCTTCACGGACGGTAAAGAGCTTCACGGGCTGTGAAGCCTACCGTGTGAATTTCGATGTAAAATTCAAAGGGGAGTTTTATTGAGTTATTTTTTTATATTTTGACCCATCCCCAAGGATCTTAAGACCCACTTAACCCCTCCCCATCCTTTATATTCCTAAACTTCTCCTACACTAATTCTAAATCTTCATTGAAGACTGACACCAAGGTTCTAGAATTAGGCTCTCAAAATTCTCTCCAAGTCTCATCTTCAAGATTTTATCTAGGATTCAATTGGGGTTTTCAAGTTCAAGCTAAATTCTTCTCAAATTCATCTTCCTAACCAAGACATGTGGGATTGGTTCTTGGTCCCTTTCAACCAAGAAGACCCAAAAATCTTTCAATCTATTTTCACGAATTTTAGTTACTTCAAATATGAAATCAAATTATATTTTAACTGATTTTAACTTGAATCTATGTTACCCATGCTATCCTCACATAATGCATTGCATTACATTCATAAGCATTGATATGTGTAAATTATGAAGTGGGTTAAACCAAATTATGTTTTATGAAATTATTTTTGTAGGGCATTGGTTATGACAAAAAGGTGATCACCGGTATGTCTATAATTCTGGCTCATTGAGCATTCTGGGTGTTTGCACCATTCTGCTATGTGAATGAGCTATTTCCTACACGAGCATTATGATTATTATTTATGATTTGACATTTGAGCTCAAATGTATATTGAATGGTTTGGTACGAACAATGCATTTTCCAAAAGCATGTGTATATATATATATATAAGTATTCAAGTGGGATGTTTTGTCTTAGTACCGATGTATTGGGGGTGTTAGGGCTATCCCTAAGGGCTCTCTCCCTTTCCATCAACTATGTGCCAACATAGGGACGTCATGTACCTATCTGAATCTTAAAATTCCTCCAAAATGGTGAGTCCATAAGAAAGGTGACCATCCCCGAAATGGTGAGTCCGTAAGGTGTGATGTAGATTACCTTGGAAAGTAATCTTCTCCCTACCGGTGGGAGGTCCCAACTGTCTAATTCATGTAACAACTTGCATGAGTTTGATATGTCGGTTATAGTCCATCCCCATTATATATGAGCATTATTGCATTTCATGCATCATAAATTTCATGGAATCTTGTATATATTTTTCCATTGAATATATGATTCTCTCTATATTATGTGCCCTTGTCATCTAACATTGAGATACAGGTTTGGTAAGTCATATGCATTGCATGCCCGCATACTTAGGACATTCAAACGTTCTAACATATACTCTATGCCTACATGATTTTACCATGTAGGGAACGTGTGATATAATCATCCACCGCTTGATGGGTAGTTCGAGTTTGGGGAATTGATATCCTGGTGAGTCCTATCTTCCAAGGACAAGCCACCCTCCTTCTTCTTATGTTGTTTTATGTTTATCTTCTTAATTGAGAGTGAGTCCGGGACATGTCTTGCCCCCATCCCATCTTATGACTAGTTGCATTGTTGGACATCTTGTAGACTCTCGTAGGTTCTATATGTTATGTGCTGTAATTGAAGCTTATGATTTGTTATTTATTGGATATGGCTATCATGGATTGATTATGGGAATTATGATATGTATGTATGTTCGATGTGCAGATGTGAAAGATCCTAAGCCCCGTATTACCCTATAGAGTGAGTCATATTTACGCCCACCCCCTTAGTTTCTATGTGTTATGTGCTATGCAAATCCATGTAAACCCTTTTCCCTTCGATATCCCCATAGCATGGGTCCAATTTCCACACCCCTTAGAACAATGTGCTTACTATTTGAATGTGCTTCTGAACTTATGATGTGGAAATTTGATACTCTAAGACTTGTTTGGGGACTCTCGGGTTCCCATTCGTCGTGTCACATCTAGGCCCTAGGTTTGAGTCGTGAGAAAAATGGTATCAAAGCACTAGGTTTATAAATGATTTTAACTTGCCGCGTCAAGTAGAGTCTTATTTATGGGCATGAAGCGCGCCACATCTATGGGTAGGAGGCTACAAGGCGTTTTAAGAAATGTTTCACTTTTCATGATTCTAATTATTCCATGGTGCGTGCCTTAAGATTTCTTATCTCCATCTCTCCCTATTGAATAAGGAGAGTTCCTTGAGCTCGTAATGCAATCCAGGGGAGGAAGGTATTGTAGTAATTTTATAGATGAGGCCCGAAAGGGAGTTGGCAAAGGATATTCATTGTTTCACATGCTTGCTCCTTTGGATATTCGAAGTTTTCTTTGGTTGGCTGGTTACGATGGAAGGTTTGTTGAAAGCTTTTCTTCTATTGCATCTCTTTCGATCAAGGTGACCAGAAAGAAGGCCAAGTTGTATGGTCGGATGAATGTGAGGTGAATTCTCATGCTTTGAAAGGTCGGTGTATATCCATTTCAGTTTTGGCATTACCGGATGGTCTACATAGGTTTGTGGTGTATTGTGATGCTTCTGGGTTTGGGTCGGGGTTGTGTACTTATGAAACATGATAGAGTGATAGCTTATACATCAAGGAAATTGGAGGTGCATGAGCATAATTACCCAACTTATAATCTTGAGTTAGCGGTGGTGGTGTTTGCCTTGAAGATTGGGAGATATTATTAGTATGGGGTGCATGTCGATGTCTTCACCTACCACAAGAGTTTTCAATATGTGTTTGTTGACACCCAATTTCGACCGACCTATAACCCATTTTCGGATCGTCATCTAATTATACAAATATCTTTTTCTTTTAACTTTAAAAAATAAATAAATAAGTTTATTTGTAATTTTATCGAAATAATCACGTATTTTTAAAACATAATTAAAATAAAATAAAATTTCAAAACTTATTCGTGTGATACGAATTATTATTATTATTTTTGTATTCAATATAACATTCATAATCCTTATAACTAATTTTATTTTTTTTACTTTCAATATTTTAATATATTCATTGTTGTTATTGTTATTATTATTATTATTATTATTATTATTATTATTATTATTATTATTATTATTATTATTATTATTATTATTATTATTATTATTATCATCATCATCATCATCATCATATTTTACCATGTTCAGTTTATTAAAAAATAACATTTTAATATTTTCGTACAACAATTATATTACATATTTTTATTACGTCAAAATTATTATTTTTAAATATTGAACAGATTATTTTTATTAGATGACAATTTGTTCAAATCATCCTAATTCATTATTTAGTCCCCTCATTTATGGTAAGATTAAATGGTTAAAGGATTTTTTAGCAGATTTTTACCTATTCTTTTATGGTAAATTTGACACAATTGATTCTCTTTCTCTACTTTAAGGAAAGGATTACATGACTTATCCTCTTGTTTAATATATGACATCTCTTTACCTAAAATAGATTTTATTGTATACTAATTGATACTTCTTGCCTTGTTTGGAGTTGACTGATTTGTACTTATTTTATTATGGTAAATTTTTTTAATCAAATTAAGGAAATAGTATCCTTTATTATGTTCTTACCTTTAATTACTTGGTCATCTAACCACTATATAAGAAGATTCATTTTTCATTCTTTTCCCATGTTGAAGACACTTTCAAGACTTTGTACACAGAATATTCTCATAATTTCACTGCCTCACAACTCACCTTTATCGATATAATAGATACTCTCTGCCAGACTCTTCTTCTCTCAATCGCGAAAGTATATATTACGTTCTTTGCAACCTTCTTTTATTAAGTTTCAAATCAAGTTTGGTTTCAAATCATTATTGGATCAATTGGTTAGTTTCCATGTCTTTTTATATGCATATATTCGTATTTACTTAATGATTAAAATTTTTTCATTATTGTTATTATTATATTTTTTATGGTGCTGCTAGTTTTCTTTCAGTATTGCAGGCCCTCCTTTAATTTTCGCAAATGAAAAGGAAAGAGTCGCCCGGGGACAGGGATGATTTTAGAGGAAGGATTATTTTGAGGATTCTGTTATTTCTATTATTGTTCATTGTTTTTATTTTTTTTTTATGATGTAACAAAGTATAATGGTGAAATCGGGGTATTTATTGACCGGGGGCGGGGAAAATACGCGTTCTTTAATTCCGATCATTCAAACAAGAATTAAGGAAAACTTTTCTCTTCTAAAACCATCGTCTAACCTCTTTCCCAACTTGGGTTAGACAATGTGTATATATGAAAAGGCTACCTCCTAACATATAGTTAGTGAGGGAGCCAAACGGAATTACGAGACCTAATTCCATTTTTTTTAAAATATAAAAATATAAAAAATAAAATAATAATGTGTACTTACATGTAAATACTTCTATGTGTATATTATATTATTTTCACTCGTTTTTTTTCTCTAAAAAAATAAAAAATATTAAATAGTTTTAGATGGTCTCAAAATAAAAATGTTTCTAGGGAAAGAGCTATGATAAAAAATATCATAGTTTCGCACCCGCAAGAAACAAATATTTTAAAAATCCTTTTAAATCTCTTTATTGAAAAAAGGGGTTTTTAATTTTTTTTTTTAAAAAAAAGAGAATAATATATTCTTTTATTTTATTTTAGGTAGTATAGATCATTCTCACTTAATTATGTGATATACTTGCCTTATTAATCAATATTACGTGCTCTCACTACTTCTACACAATAATAAAGAAAATTTACATGTTCACTTAGAATAAGATTAAAACATAAGTAAAAAAAAAAAATGGATCGTGTGGTCTTATTTAATCGCTTAGTTATAAGTGAATGATCGGGCTTTTTCTTTCTAGTTTTAATTAATTAAAATAAATGCATCACTTATATCCCCTACTTAGATAAAATGAAGTAAAATAAAGTAAATGTTTTATCACTTAGTTTGATCTAAGCCTTAAATGGAGACCTTATTTGTTAGAAAACCCCACATAAATACGAGACACGGTCGGGACCCGCCTTTGCGGACCTCGAAGGGTGCTTAACACCTTCCCTTCGAGGTAACTTGAGCCCGAACCCTCTTCTCTGGTTGACCTTTGACCCTTAGGCAAGAATGGTGTCCTAATGCACCCAATCATTAGGTGGCGACTCTCTTTTTTCAAAATCCCAAAAGAGTCGTTGCCACGACGTCGTCCAGGTTCTCATTTCTCCGTGAGGAAAAATGGGGCGCGACAGAATGGCGACTCTGCTGGGGACTTAGGTTCTTACCATTACGTGTCTCTTTATGTGGGTGTTTATGCTTTCCTTATATTGCTTTTATTATCTTACTAACTTATTTTTCTTTGTCCTTTTTCCCTTATTCCCCTAACTCCTTCCCCTTTCCCTTTTATTTATTTATCGCCTTAAATTATTTGCATAAACATTGTCATATCTGTTAAATGTGACTGTCTTAATTAAACTGACATTCCGTTCATAAACTCCCCCACTTGGGACCCTCTTTATTTTCTTTTAAGGTGATGTTGTGCCTTTGCACTTCTCCCGACTTCTTTCAAACCCAAATTTTAGAGAGTAAGCGCTTGCGTGGTGAATGACGGATAGTCTTACTACTGTTGGACCACGTGCTTCTCGCATAGTAATACCCAGTCCGTGTCTAACCCACTCTTTAGAAACCTAGGATAGAGCTATCCACCTCAAATTTAAGTCATGCATGCATAAACCCTAGGTAGTTTGGCCCCATGAGGTCCAATCTACATAATAGTAGCCACCCTGCTAAGTCTAGAGGGTCCAATCACCTTTCAAGATGAAATGTTGCATGTTATGTGCCTAAGTGACCATGATAATTTAATCCAAGCCAATTTATATTAATTAGAGTTTAGAAAATCCTTTGTTATCTTTGGTTTGCCAATTTATGGGGTTCAATCAATGCTATCGGGGAAATGCAAGATTATAATTATCACAATCCCTTTTACGTCACATTTATGTCATTCAAAATTGTAATGGTTATAATCGTTATAATAAAATGGATCTTTAAACTATCTGTTTTTAACTCTAAACTCCAAATAATACCAATACGGCTTGGATTTATTGTTGTGGTCGCTTTTTGTCGTCTTAGGCTTACCGCTGGCTTGACGAGGCCATATGCATTTAGGACGCTTATTTGTTTATTTAATTATAAATATTTACTTTTGCTCTTCTTAATTTATTCGCATCATACCTTTCTATTAAATTTATTATCATTTCCAGTTATTTACACAGGCTTAGATTCATTATCTTAGCGTTAATAATTTTTCTTTCCTCTTCAAACGTAATTTTTATAGTTGTTATTGATGTTTTATTTAGTCATGTCATATGCTAACATTTGTATGTAATTTATGTTATTTTGTTAAAGGTTGTCTAATATTTGAACGTCGGCTTGATTGAGAAACTGCAACATGTCCAACATGCTCAATGTCCGTAAAAATGTCACTCGTCCTTCTTCCCATCCAATTTAAAACACATTTTGACTCTCTCTCCTCACTCCATTCTTACTCGCACACTTCCTCGATCAATGCCTAAGATAGATATTCATTTTGATGACTTGCCAAATGTAGAAGTACTCGATGAATCCTGAACTACGTTTGACCTGATTTCCTTATTGGATACGTAGGCAGCCCATTATTGGGTCCGGTCTCAATCAATAAAATATTCCTTTCATTCCTCAATTCAACCAAATCCTTCAAATGAATCCAGAGCTAATCCATCCAACTTCTAGACATTAATGACATGCAGATTCAAAATCAAGCCTTAACGTTCAAATGTGAGACAATCACTTTCTTTTGATTGACAAGCTTCTTTGAGTGATTCAGGAAAGTAAAGATCTTATATGTCAAACTGGGGCAGAATTTTTGGGATCCCTAAAAATTCATGAGTACACAACATTTCAACACACGAGTGAAAATATTTTAAACTGGGGCAGAAATTTTTGAGGATCCTCAAAAATTTCATTACGGTGGAGTGCGACTTTGGGCTCCATGAAATCAAAGACAACAAAGGTATGATCCCACCTTGTCTTTCAAAACTCACAATTTTTCTTTAAATGCAGGAACCGACAATACCTGGGCCTACTGTTAGATTCGACTGAAAAAGTTACTATCTGGATCAAATTACTATTTGGGCCTACTGCAAATCAAGTAATCATTTTAATTAGTCAAACTCTGCTATCATTTGGGCCTACTATTAATCATGGTATTTCATTAAGGGTCATCCGCCTTATAATAGAATATTTAGGCTCGTCCGCCTTATAATAGGACATCTAGGTGAGTCTGCCTTACAATAGGACATTCAGGCTCGTCCGCCTTACAATAGGACATTTAGGCTCGTCCGCCTTACAATAGGACATTTAGGCTCGTCCGCCTTACAATAGGACATCTAGGTTCGTCCACCTTACAATAGGACCTTTAGGTTCATCTGCCTTACAATAAGATATTTCAGTTGTCAATTTATTTGTTAATATTTGCTTTCCCATTATCATATTTCTGCGTGCTAACGAATCTATTCAAGTCAAGCTTTGTCTTTCGAAAGTCAGTTGGATCAGTATCCTCCCAAGAAAAGCCAAATATTTATCGAGGCTAAGGGTTATTTTTCTCAAAAACTAATATAATTTCTCATCTACTTTTGTCATTTTCTTTATAGCATTAATCGCATTTGTTCACAATTTTTATATTTATGAACTAACCATTTTATTTAGTCATATCAGAAGCTGCAAGGATCGAAGACTTCTCATTTCTTAAATGTGATTCTTTAATCCTACATAATTGTTGTGACACAAGCTATTTTCGTACTTTGTCTTGCCACATCATTCGTGCCGCCTCATGCTCTAATCCTTCCAAACTCAAGCTACTATCATTCCCACTTCAAGTCCCGTGCGTTAATTTCATTATTAGGAATTTCAGTCGTTCCTAAATCCAGAACTACACACGGCCTGATTCTCGTACGACCAGAGATATGTAGGCAACTTTAAATCGAAGTCTCGGCCGCAATATTTTCACAACCCCTCATGTTTTGGTCCCTCCGATAACGTTTCATCGGTCGGACAAAATTGGCTACTCCGTCAACTTTCTTTGCTCAACAATTCATCCTTCATTCCCGAGCAAAGAAGGGGCAGCTGTTGACACCCAATTTTGACCGACCTATAACCCATTTTCGGATCGTCATCTAATTATACAAATATCTTTTTCTTTTAACTTTAAAAAATAAATAAATAAGTTTATTTGTAATTTTATCGAAATAATCACGTATTTTTAAAACATAATTAAAATAAAATAAAATTTCAAAACTTGTTCGTGTGATACGAATTATTATTATTATTTTTGTATTCAATATAACATTCATAATCCTTATAACTAATTTTATTTTTTTTACTTTCAATATTTTAATATATTCATTATTATTATTATTATTATTATTATTATTATTATTATTATTATTATTATTATTATTATTATTATTATTATTATTATTATTATTATTATTATCATCATCATCATCATATTTTACCATGTTCAGTTTATTAAAAAATAACATTTTAATATTTTCGTACAACAATTATATTACATATTTTTATTACGTCAAAATTATTATTTTTAAATATTGAACAGATTATTTTTATTAGATGACAATTTGTTCAAATCATCCTAATTCATTATTTAGTCCCCTCATTTATGGTAAGATTAAACGGTTAAAGGATTTTTTAGCAGATTTTTACCTATTCTTTTATGGTAAATTTGACACAATTGATTCTCTTTCTCTACTTTAAGGAAAGGATTACATGACTTATCCTCTTGTTTAATATATGACATCTCTTTGCCTAAAATAGATTTTATTGTATACTAATTGGTACTTCTTGCCTTGTTTGAAGTTGACTGATTTGTACTTATTTTATTATGGTAAATTTTTTTAATCAAATTAAGGAAATAGTATCCTTTATTATGTTCTTACCTTTAATTACTTGGTCATCTAACCACTATATAAGAAGATTCATTTTTCATTCTTTTCCCATGTTGAAGACACTTTCAAGACTTTGTACACAGAATATTCTCATAATTTCACTGCCTCACAACTCACCTTTATCCATATAATAGATACTCTCTGTCAGACTCTTCTTCTCTCAATCGCGAAAGTATATATTACGTTCTTTGCAACCTTCTTTTATTAAGTTTCAGATCAAGTTTGGTTTCAAATCATTATTGGATCAATTGGTTAGTTTCCATGTCTTTTTATATGCATATATTCGTATTTACTTAATGATTAAAATTTTTTCATTATTGTTATTATTATATTTTTTGTGGTGCTGCTAGTTTTCTTTCAGTATTGCAGGCCCTTCTTTAATTTTCGCAAATGAAAAGGAAAGAGTCGCCCGGGGACAGGGATGATTTTAGAGGAAGGATGATTTTGAGGATTCTGTTATTTCTATTATTGTTCATTGTTTTTATTTTTTTTTCATGATGTAACAAAGTTTAATGGTGAAATCGGGGTATTTATTGACCGGGGGCGGGAAAAATACGCGTTCTTTAATTCCGATCATTCAATCAAGAATTAATGAAAACTTTTCTCTTCTAAAACCATCGTCTAACCTCTTTCGCAACTTGGGTTAGACAATGTGTATATATGAAAAGGCTACCTCCTAACCTATAGTTAGTGAGGGAGCCAAACGGAATTACGAGACCTAATTCCATTTTTTTTAAAATATAAAAATATAAAAAATAAAATAATAATGTGTACTTACATGTAAATACTTCTATGTGTATATTATATTATTTTCACTCGTTTTTTTCTCTAAAAAAATAAAAAATATTAAATAGTTTTAGATGGTCTCAAAATAAAAATGTTTCTAGGGAAAGAGCTATGATAAAAAATATCATAGTTTCGCACCCGCAAGAAACAAATATTTTAAAAATCCTTTTAAATCTCTCTCTTGAAAAAAGGGGTTTTTAATTATTTTTTTTTAAAAAAAGAGAATAATATATTCTTTTATTTTATTTTAGGTAGTATAGATCATTCTCACTTAATTATGTGATATACTTGCCTTATTAATCAATATTACGTGCTCTCACTACTTCTACACAATAATAAAGGAAATTTACATGTTCACTTAGAATAAGATTAAAACATAAGTAAAAAAAAAAATGGATCGTGTGGTCTTATTTAATCGCTTAGTTATAAGTGAATGATCGGGCTTTTTCTTTCTAGTTTTAATTAATTAAAATAAATGCATCACTTGTATCCCCTACTTAGATAAAATGAAGTAAAATAAAGTAAATGTTTTATCACTTAGTTTGATCTAAGCCTTAAATGGAGACCTTATTTGTTAGAAAACCCCACATAAATACGAGACACGGTCGGGACCCGCCTTTGCGGACCTCGAAGGGTGCTTAACACCTTCCCTTCGAGGTAACTTGAGCCCGAACCCTCTTCTCTGGTTGACCTTTGACCTTTAGGCCAGAATGGTGTCCTAATGCACCCAATCATTAGGTGGCGACTCTCTTTTTTCAAAATCCCAAAAGAGTCGTTGCCACGACGTCGTCCAGGTTCTCATTTCTCCGTGAGGAAAAATAGGGCGCGACAGTGTTCACTCAAAGGGATTTTAACTTGGGACTAAGAAGAGGGTCGGAACTCCTTAGGGTCTATGACATGAGTGTACAATGTAATTTTTGCAAGGAAAGTGTTATAGTCGCTGTTCTGAGTAGGCTATCTATAGGAAATGTGGCTTCTGTTGGTGAAGGGAAGAAAGAGTTGGCAAAGGATGCTTATCGTCGGGCTAGATTGGTTCTTAGGTTGACCGACTCTAATAATGTTGATGTTCATGTTCTTAATGGGGCCGAATCTTTTGTGGTTGTTGATGTTAAGGCTAAGCAAGATCTAGATCTATCATTGGTTGGATTGAAGAGTTTGGTTGCCAAAATAATGAGATAGAGGCTTCCTCCCAAGGGGGTGATAGTGCGTCTCGGTATCTAAGTCAGTTATGTGTTCCAGATGCGAGTGATCTTAGGAAAATGATCATGAGTAGAGCCCATAACTCTCATTATTTGATTCACCTGGAATCTACTAAGATGTGTTGGGAGTTGAAGGAGGTGTATTGGCGGCATGGTATGAAGAAGGACATAGCCGAGTTTGTACCCGAGTACTCAAGTTGTCAATAAGTGAAGGTAGACCACCAAAGGCCCAGTGGTGTGGCTCAAGATATTGAGATCTCTACTTGGAAGTGGTTCGAGTTAAGATAAAATGACTTCTATATGCGTGGATTTATTATTGGAGGCTACAGAAGAGTGATAGTGATTAAGGAAAGTTTTAAGATGGTTCGAAGTTGTCAAAAGTCTTATTTGGATGTTAGAGAGAGGGACCTTGAGCTTCGTATTGTTAATTGGGTGTAGGTTAAGGTCTCACTTATGAAAGGTGTGGTGCATCCCGGGAAGGAGGGGAAAACTAAATCCCCGGTATGTAGGTCCTTATGAGATTGTTGAAGAGGATTGGGGATGTAGCCTATATGTAGGATTTGCCCCCGGAAATTGAGCTCTGGTCACTCAGTTTTGCATATATCTATGTTGAGAGAATGTTGGTGATTCTAATGTTATTTTTCCTTTGGAAGGTGTTGAGGTTGAGGAGAACTTATCTTATGGAGGAAGCTTCGGGTCAGATTTTAGATAAGACAAGTGAAGCGGCTTTGCAACAAGGATGCCGATTCGGTGAAGGTACTTTAGAAGGATCAATTTGTGGAAGGTGCTACGTGGGGAGTGAAATCAAGTATGATGTGACGATACCTTTATCCTTTCCAATCTACTCAAGCCTATAATATTAGGTCCTTCCTATTCTCAATAATCCTAATTCTTCCATTCTTAAGTCTCATGACATGACATGCATACATGTGCACGAAAATGATTTTTATGATGTTTATGAATGATTTGAATACGTTTAAATATGGGGTTTAAAGGATTTATGATTTTCAAATGATAAATTATGCATTGTACCTTGTGTTCGGAAGTTTCATATTCTAAGTCAAGCCTTGGTCTTCCACATTCGAGGACGACTGTTCCCAAGGGGGAGATGATGTAAGGACCCAAAATTTTGTGCGACCTCAATGGAGCATGAAAATTGGTTTTGGAAAAGTTTTGGAACAAGGTGAAACTTCATGGGAGCCATCACGGTCCGTGTGAGGTCACACGGCCCATGTGGAGCCTCCACGGAGTGGCCCTTTGCCCATGGAGGATGTTTGGCCCTTAAAAGTGGTGTTTTAAACTAAGGCACGCCACACTTGGATCCCTCACGGTCCGTGTGACACCTCGCGGACCATGTGGTTGGCCGTGTGATGGCCTTGGCTTGAAATCCTACAGCTTTGGGACTAAGTATGATTGCACGGCCAAGTACACGACTCGTGTGGGGTGGCACGGTCCGTATGGCCATGTGCAAAGCTTCCAGATTGAAATTTTTCTATGTATGGAATCACCGTCTCGTAACTTGATCGTGGAATTTTTCAAAGGAGAGGGGTAGGGGCAGTGTCATGGCCCGTGTGACATTACATGGTCTGTGTACCCCTCCGTGAAGATGACTTCGTTGAAAAATTCTAAGTATGGGATCTTCATGGTCAAGCTAAGTTCTCTCTCAAACCTTCAATTCAAGCTTATTTATGTTGTTTAAGATCATCATGGGTCTCCTACATCAAGTCAATTTCAAAGGAAATCTATTGGTTAAGTTCTTCACAAGTACCGATAGAAGGGTCAACTTTACATGGGCATATCTCTTAGCACAAAAGGAACTGGGTAGCCCGCGACCTATCACATTGAAGCTTCTTGAATTATCTTTCCAACACATCTTTTATCACCTCATTCCGAGTTAGGAGCAAGAAGTTATGCCCATTTTCGTAAAATCTGTCTAGGCTAGACGGGAGACCTTCACTGACGGTGAAGAGTTTCACGGCCCGTGAAGCCTACCGTGTGAACTGCGATGTAAAATTTAAAGGGAGTTTTATTGAGTTATTTTTTAAATCTTGACCCATCCCCAAGGCTCTTAAGACCCTATTAACCCCACGTGTATATTCCTAAACTTCTCCTGCACTAATTCTAAACCCTCATTCATGACAAACACCTTGGTTCTAGAATTAGGCTCTCAAAATTTTCTCCAAGTGTCATCTTCAAGATTCAAGTTAGGATTCAATTGGGGTTTCAAAGTCAAGCTAAATTCTTCTCAAATTCGTCTTCCTAATCAAGGTATGTGGGATTGATTCTTGGTCCCGTTCAACGAAGAAGACCCAAAAATCTTCCAATCTATTTTCATGAATTTTAGTTACTTCAAATAAGAAATCTCATGATTTGGTTTTATCAAATCTAATTAATGTATGAGCTGTATTTTACCTATTATTTCAATTCATTTTGGACCACTATTATGATGATTTACATTGGGTTATGAAGTATGAACATGCATGTCCCCTAGTGCATGTTCATACTTATATAACTCGATGTATATCATCATAATAGTGATCAAAGTGAATTGAAATCATAGGTAAAATACAGCTCATAGATCAATTCGATTTAATAAAATCAAATAATGAAATCTCATATTTAAAGTACCTAAAATTTAAGAAATAGATTGAAAGAGCTTTGGGTCTTCTTGGTAGAAAAGGACCAAGAATCAATCTCACATACCTTGATTGAGAAGTTGAATTTGACAGATGAATTAAGCTTGAATTGGACTCCAATAGAACTCTAGCTTTGATCCTTGAGAGAGGAGCGTTGAGAGGAATAGGGGGATAATCATACGAGGGATAGAAGGTTTTGGGAGAATGAATTAAGAGGGGAGGGTTTTCAGCTGAATTAGGGGTTTAGGATAGGTAAAAGATCATAATTCATAATTAAAATAAACTAAAATTACATAAACGCCATTAATGAAACGAAACAAAATTGGAACCGTTAGGTCCACACGGTCCACTACACGGTTTGTGAAACGTCACACGGACCGTGAACAGTGGTCGTGACCCAACATTTAGAAATTTCGCAGGGGAAATTCACATGGAGCTAAGGGTTTCCACACGGACGACTACACGGTCCGTGTGACTCCACATGGGCCATGACGCCGATCGTGTAGCGGCACTTCAAATAATTTCTGCACAACAAAGTTATTAGACGGTACTTCTATACTTAGAATAATGTTACGTAGTGAGTCATACAGAAAGCCATACGATACGTGATACATCACATGGACCGTGTGATTGGCCGTGTGCCCTCACTTAGCCAAAATTTCCTTTTGTCTCAAGTCGTCCCAACCATGAACTGGTCCAAGTGTCCCTTCACAGGATGTCACACGATCCACATGGCTTCACACGGCCGGTGTAGTTCCTCCGTTGAGTGATGCCTGGCAGTTCACTTGGGACAAATTCCGAGAGATTTGGGAAACGCCACTCGAAAAATCCAGGTCCTTACAGTTAATCTCGTCGGAGAAACAGAGGAAAATGGGGTTGCAGAAGTAGAGTAATGTGTTGAGGAGATGACTAGAAATGGTGGTCACCGTGTGTTTTCCGATAAGGGTGGGTGCGGCTGTTTTAAGATAGGGAAGAAATTTTGTAGGGTTTTTCTGAAATCAAATATCTACCCTATTCAATTAGTTGTAGCAATGTGAAGTTATATACACATTTCATTTTAAAACCTAACAGGCTAGAAAGATATGGACCCAAATTGTGGGCCAATTGAACATACGCGTATAATTATATCAGGACAAAAAAAAGAATTATTACACTGTGTTAAAATTTAAAATTAAACTACTTAAAATTCTATTATTTTAAAAATAAGAGCAATTATAAAAGATTAATCTAAAATCTCCCAAAAAATATTTTTAAATATCAACATAAAAAGTAAGAAGTTTTTGAATTGTTGCGCCAAAATTGTGTGTCAACATTGTTATTTTTTTAATAGTTTAAAATATTTTATTTAGCAATTTTAGATTATTTTTTAAAATTTTAATTAATTTTATTTTAAATTTTAACGCAGTCGAATAATTCAATTTTTTTACACAAATAAAAATGGGGCATTTACATAAATAATACATTATATAATATTAATTACGAATTTTAAAACGTGTTGTGATTTTGCCAAAAATAGCTATATTTATTTTACTCGAAATAGAATGAAGGGAATAAAACCATCATTCTCTTTCTTTCTCTCCCCTTCTTTCTCTTTTCTTTTTTGTCGTGTATGTCTCTTTCTTCTTTTTTTTTTTCCGGCTAAGTTGATGCTTATTTCTTTCTCTTTCTTTCCCCTTTCCCTCTTCTAAAAATAATGCTTAATTAATTATTCTAATTTAAAATCAAATTTGGATTTATATTACGCAAATGATATTTTTACTACTCTTTAAATTAGGAAATTTATTTTATGTAAACAAACATAAATGCATTTCTGACACAATTTTATGTATTTATATATAAACTAATAATTAGTGCTTGAATGATTGAAATTCAGGTGTAATATTTTTTGATACAATTAACAAAAATAAATATATAAAAACTACAATTGTAATACATTTTAAGCTCGACACGTCATATGTATTATAGAAAATTTTTAATGCACTTGGAGAATATAAGTAATATATTTTTAATATAATAATTATTTTAACATCATTAATAAGAGAAAATAATAAAAAATAATTATACTACGTCTTACAATTAGTAAATAATACATATTATAAGCATCTTTCAATGCAAAAGGTGGATCTAAAACTAAAATATTTTTAATAAAAATGTTTTATAAGTGTTATATTTGAATATCAAATATATTTAGTACAATTTAACTATAAGTGCTATGTGTGAATTTTAAATGTTTAGTATGATTTAATTAATTTTACATTATTAGAAAATGTGTTATATTTATTGAAATAATAATAAAATTATAACAATGTATAATATTAAGTATGAGGAGTCAAATAGGGAGGGAGAAAGAGGGAGAAAAGGAACCCAAAAGAAAGAAAAAAGACGCGCACTAGGGAGAAAAGAAAAGAGAAGAAAGACAAAGACAAAGAGAAGGAGAAGGAGAAGTAGAAGGAGAAAGAGAAGAAGAGGAAGAAAAAAAATGGTGTTTTTGTAATTTATTGGTAAAATATGTCATAGACCATAGTAAAAACAGTATCCTAAAAAGGGTAATATTTGATGTATATAATGTATTATTTATGTAAATACTCCAATAAAAATTGTACGAATATGTTTAGTTAGCCCACAATTTAGGCCCATATTTTTAGCCGATTAGGTTTTGAAGCGTATATATAACTTTTACGTTATTACAATAATTAAATAGAGTAGAGTTTCTAAGAGAAAATCCTAAAAAAATCACTTCTCTTTCCCAATTGAAAACCAGCCATCACCCTTTCCATTTCTAGCGAAACCTCATAGAACAAATCACCATAGCTGCCCCTTCTCCATGCCGAAAGACTCTGTGACTGCTGATCTCCCTTCACCATCTCTCTTGTCTCCCTCTTTTGGATTAACCTCCTTGGCTCGCTGGAAAATACCATTGGAAAACCAAAGGAGCCACCCGTTCTTTCTCTGATTTACCCTCACCACAACCCATCACCACTTCCAAAGCTTTTTCATTTGTGACGCCATATGTGGCCGGTGGATTTTAGATTTCTCTTGAATATGTTTCTTCAGCCTTTTTTTATTTCCACTCATGTTGGTGCGTCTATTTTAGCCGAGAGAGGTTATAGAGATTGTGTAATATCCGTCCATAATAGGGATATCTTTGTTGATTTAATAGAATTGGAGTGATTGATTTTGATTTAACCCTTGGCATGGATTGGCTTCATCCTTGTTGTGCCTTCTTTTATTGTAGGACCCAAACTGTTAAATTTCAATTCCCGAATGAATCGATCCTAAAGTGGAAGGGTGATTCTGTTGCACTTAAGGGTATGTTTATTTCTTACCTTAGGGATAGAAAGTTAATCTCTAAAGGTTTTATCTATCACCTCGTGCGAGTGAAGACTAAGGATATTGAGCCTCCTACTCTCGAGTCAGTCCTGATTGTGAATGAGTTTCCTGAAGATTTGCCTTGTTTCCCTCTTGAGAGGAAGATTGACCTTGGGATTGACGTTCTCCCCGACACCCAACTTATCTTTGTTCCACCATATAGGATGGCCCCCACTGAGTTGAAAGAGTTAAAAAGAGCAGTTGAGAGTTGCTAGAGAAGGGCCTTATTAGGCCAAGTGTTTCTCCTTGGGGTGCCCCTATCCTATTCGAGCGAAAGAAAGATGGATCCCTCAGAATATGTATTGACTATTTCCAGTTGAACAAGGTTGTCACGCCCCGGGAGGGTACCCTTGGCGTGGCCGGCACTCGGAGACTATCGCTAGTCCCCTAGCGAACCACTTATTAGCCTCAACACATCATTCAATCAATAAACTCTAATGAACAGCAGAAAGTATAAGTACGTAACTGGGCACATCTCATCTAAAGTCTCAAAATAAATATATAAAAATGAAGGCTAGTAGAAAGAACTAGCTCACAACTCTCAACATCAACGCTCAACCATCGTCTATGAAGCCTCTATTACTTACCATGTGTTTCCAATGACGGACCCATGGCTACCAAAATCAAAATAAAGGAAATAGTCCAATCTAACTCTAAAGCTTGATGAAATAAATGTAAGGGATCCTCCGGAGTAGGGGAGGCTCACCAAATCAGCTGCAAATCTCAGATCTTCAACGGTCTGCCTGTTAACGATCTCTAGTATCTGCCCCTGCATCATAAAATGAAGCAATCCATAGTGGACATAAGTATTTGGAATGTACTGGTATGTAAAATAGCTGAGTGAAACCGAAATAAGTAGAATATTATGAAGAAAATATCAACGTCAAATGTCTATCTATGCAAGAATAAAAAGTAGACAAGTGACACATCAACAACTCAAACTTATCAATCATCTCAATCTCATCTCAAAGGAGCTCACCTCCTCTCATCTTATGTCGACTCGGAGTACTCAAGGTAGGAAATATATAGGAGTTTCTCTTATCCGACAACAATTACTTATGAGCCAATAATGTACAGCATCCCATTGGTGTTGCCACGGACGATCTCTATTTTCCAGGTAGAGAACGAATCGAAACCATAATGGATAATCCAAAATGGAGACAGAAAACTCAACTTCTCTATTGTTTCAGGGACATAAACTCAAGAGAAAAACCTCTCCTACGCTTGGCAACATAGTTCTAGGGTGCTTCTCAATCACCCAACTTGGTGCTCGATACTCCTCCCATGACTCAATGCTCATAAGACTCATCTTCTAAACCAATGTAATAGAGATTTTTAACCCCATCAATGATCAGTATCTCATTGGGACTCTAACCCTTTCATCAATCAACTTATAGGAACTTTGGCCCTCTCATCAAGGAACATCTCAATCAACTAGTCGATATTAAGAACAATCATTAGAAGTCAATCAGATAGACGGTAGAGTTCATTTATAGAGACTCGTAAGACAATAAAACTCCATCAACTCATCATCATTCTCTCATCACAATCAACAACCTCAACTCAAGGCTCTAGATGCAATTCTCAAGTTCATTATGCATGCTTTTCAAATTAGTCATGCAGAGTTATGCAAGTTCTCATAAAAATGTTCAATTCAAGAAAACAATTAGTATGATGATCATCAATATAGAAAACATGTAATTTAAATATAATTTTAAGAAAAAAACATCGAAGATTATGCATGTAAACGCTCCAAGTCATCAACTTATCTATGATCTCTATGGGGCACATGAGAGAATTATCTAATGTTTTTTGTTTAGCCTTACATACCTGGGATGAAGCTATCAATCAAGCACGTCAAGGATTTCTTCTTGAATCTCTCAACTCAAGCTCTTCTCTTCTCTCCTCAAGCCCTAACCTTAGTAAAGTATTGGATTAGGACCTAGAATGGGGGTTTTAGACCCATTTTACATCAAAAAGACCTTGTTAGATAATGTATAGAATTTAGGAGGGGTGGGGAATTGATCAAAATGCCCCTCATATAAATTTGAAATTTTTCAACTCTGAAAAGACCCAGTCCGCGACGCGGGCTGGTCGCGTACTGTGTATTTTCGAAAAACATTTTCTGAACAAGTTTTCTCAATCTTGTAAAAATTTTAAAAAGAATATAAGTGCTGGTCCGCGATGGGTGCATGACGCGCTCCTGTTGTGTACTAACAACTGTTTTTTATTTCATATTGAAAATTTATCTTTGGTCAGGTTGCGCTAAAAATCGACCGAGAGCATTTTTCCACTCAACTTTTCATGCTGATCACAAATATGGCCTCAACTATTTCCATACACCATCGAGAGATGTGTTATGTGCATGCCCTCTCTCTAGGGATATTTTGGTAATTTTATCGGTCGTTACAAAAGTAATGGTCAAGAATAAGTATCCCCTTCTAAGGATAGATAACCAGTTCGACCATCTTTGGGGTGCCACTATTTTCTCCAAGATAAACCTGAGATCAAGCTATCACTAGTTGCAAGTGAGAGAATGTGACATCATGAAGACAACTTTCCGAACTTGGTATGGTCAGTTCAAATTTTTTGTGATGTCCTTTGGGTTGACAAATGCATCTGTAGCCTTCATGTACTTGATGAACAGAGCATTAAGATAGTACCTTGACATGTTCATGATTGTGTTTATCAACAATATTTTGGTATATTCTAGAGATGAAGAGGAGTATGCAAATCACCTCATAATCACTTTATAGACCCTAAGGGATAATGAGTTATATGAGAAATATTCAAAGTGTGAATTTTGACTTAAGTCTGTGGCTTTTCTAGATCATTTAGTCTCGAGCGATGGTATTCGAGTAGACACTCAAAAGATTGAAGTGGTTAAGAAATGTCCTGGACCAACCTCTCAAACTGACATAAGGTGCTTTTTGGGATCGGCAAGCTACTACCGCAGATTTATTGAAGGATTTTCATCCCTATCCTCGTCATTGAATAGGCTGACTCAGAAGAAAGTCAAGTTTCAATAGTGTGATGAATGTGAGAAGAGTTTCCAAAAGTTGAAAAAAAGGCTGACTACTGCACCAGTTTTGACCCCACTTAACATAATAGAGTATTTCATAATATATTGTGATGCATCCAGAGTCGAATTGGGCGGTGTGCTGATGTAGAGGGGAAAGGTGATAGCTTACGCTTCAAGAAAACTTAAGGTTCACAAGACAAATTATTCAACTCATGATCTTGAGTTGGTAGTTGTGGTGTTTTCTCTCAAGATTTGGCACCACTATTTATATTGAGCATGTGTTGATGTCTTCACAGACCATAAAAGTCTACAATATGTCTTTACACAGAGAGAGCTTAATTTGAGGCAAATGAGATGGCTTGAATTGCTCAAGAATTATGACATGAGTTTACTACCCAGGTAAGGGTAACATAGTTGCTGATGCTCTTAGCAGGTTGTCTATAGAAAACACCGCTCATATGGAGGAAGAGCAGAAGGAGCTAGCTAAAGAGGTTCACAGACTGACACGATTCGGAGTTCAACTGGATGAATAGGGTGAAAGTGGAGTACTTGTGCACAATTGGTCTGCATCATCTCAAGTAGTTGAAGTGAAGAAGAAGCAAGACCAAGACCCTATCGTACAACAATTAAAGGTAGATGTGCATAAGCAGAAGGTGATGACTTTCACTAAAGGGGGAGATGGAATATTGAGATACGAAGGCAGGTTATGCGTTCCTAATATTGATGGTATACGAGAAAGAATCATGGGAGAAGCAAGACCAATACCCTGATCCAGTTCGCATATAATAAAAATTTCCATTCCATTCGACTATTCCGATAGCCCCATATGAGGCATTCTATATTTAGATTGCTGATTGGTTGGCTTGAGGTGCAGAATTGATTGATCTAGACAATTTTCATCAGGCTATAGAGAAGGTGAAAATTGTATGAGAGAAGTTGAAGAATGCACAGAGTCGACAGAAATCCTACACCGATGTTAGAAGAAGAGACTTAGAGTTTAAGGTTAATGATTAGGTATACATGAACGTGTCAACTATGAAGGATGTGATGCACTTTGGGAAGAAAGGGAAGTCAAGTCCGAGGTACATTAGTGCTTATCAAATTTTGAGGAGAGTTGGCAATGTAGCTTATGAATTAAAACCACCATAGAAACTAGCGGCCATCCATATAGTCTTTCACATTTCTATGCTTAAAAAATGTTTAAGAGAGCTGCAATTTGTAGTGACTATCAAGAGTATTCGAGTGAAGGATAGTGTGAGCTATGACGAGGTCCCATTCAAATCCTTGATTGTCAGGTTCACAAGCTAAAAACCAGAGATTGCATCCGTCAAGGTGTTATGGAGAAATCAATTTATAAAAGAGGCAACTTGGGAGGTAGAGGAGAACATGAAGGCAGGTACTCACATTTGTTTGTACTTGTGGATGGTGAGGGAGTTAATGGTAATGATTCATTCCTATTCTTTGAGTCCACTTCTATTCCGAGTTTGAAATAGCGATAGAGTCGGAGAGTCTGATTGATGATTTGTTTGATTTGTTGACTGTTTATTTGATTAATTGCTTTGCTTCTGGATTGCATGAGTGAGTTTAGGGTTGCTTGATTGTTAGAGTCCATAAGTGTTATTCGTTCCTTTGGTCCAACTATAGTCACTCTTCATTCGAGGACGAATGATCTCAAGGGGGAGATAATGTTACACCTGGTAAAATTATCAAAATACCTCTAGATGAGAGACGCTTGCGTAATGCATCTTCCTAAACTTTTTTGGCAAATCTTAGGATGGAATTATAATTAGAATAAATAATTGTGTGAGAAAATGATTTTGGTTGAATTTTAAAGCAATCAGATCAAAAGATAATTTTTTGGAGTGAAAAACACAATTGCAGGCAAGTTCGTAACAAGTCTGTGTCATGGACTTTCAATTTGTGCATGTCCATAACAAGTCCATGTCATGGGCTTGTCACGGGCTTTCACTTAGTGGTGATTTCAATATGTTCTACAGGAATAGAAAATTGATCAAAAAAGATTCAATGAAAATTGCACTAAAAGTGCTCAAGTCCAATGCGGACTTGGTACGCCATGGTGCAAAAATTTCAGTTTTTTTAGGGGCATCCCAAACTTTACTCCTCCCCTCTTAAACTCAAAACACAACCAATATAGGTCATTTTTAAGTGTAAAGAGAGTTTTTAAACCCATCACTAAGTCCCTATTTCGCTAAAAAGAAAGTTAGGGCTAAGGAAAGAAGGAGAAGAGCTAGAGTTCAAAATATTAGGCACAAACAGGTATGTAAGGCTACCTAAAGTGTTGGATTGAATTCTTCCACACGCCTATTTTGTTTATTTGTGTCAAGATGATGAAAGGTAATTGAGTAATTAAAACCCTATGATCTTAATTTTCAAGTTTCTTGCAGTTACTTTGATCCCTCGTAAGCATATATGAATGAATTATGCATGGCATCGCTATTTTATGAAATTGGGATACTAGCCTTATATTTGACAACATGAGTCTTAAATTGCATTATTCTATAAGACCTTGCATTGTATATTGACTGAATCGAGAATCATCAGTCTGACTAGCTGAGTTATGTAAATTGAGTATGAGAAATACATATTTTTGTTTTCACGTATGCGTGTGATGAGCCTCTAATATACATTATGCATTGAGCATAATTGGTATGAGATTAATTGACCATATAAGTTGGAGTCTTGCGTGATGTGAATTAGCATCTTGAGTTGCATTGCATGAATGATGCTCCTATATTTCTTAGCTATTGCATAATCGAGTTGAGTTGTATGAGATGAGGTCAAAGAGATGAGTTTGAGATGGTTTGTTTGAACACATTTTAGTCTTGGAAGGAGTATTGAGCACTCAGTTAGGTAAGATGATAACACCACAGAACTATATTTACCATGTAGGATAGTCGTGCAGTTAACTCTGGCAGCTCATGTCCCAATAGATGGACATTCTCTTTGGATCCGAGAGGGGGAGAGGTTAGTGTCCTTTACCTTGAAAAATTTTGGATGGGCATGGAAATAATGTTGGCATCATTTTGTATCACCAAACGCATAGTAGGAGAGTTATGTTAGTTAGAAAAACTTCCAAGCATCACTAGATTTAGCACATTATGTTTTAAACTGAGCTGCATAATGATTGAGTCTATTATTAAGCGTGATTTCAAAACCATAAATTTGCATTTCCCGTTGAGTTGAGTCATGAGCTAATGTGTTGAATTCTGAGATGAGTTGAGCTTTACTTGTTTACGTTGGCCTTTCTTACATACTAGTATATTCCATGTACTGATGCCTACTTGGCCTGCATCGTTAATGAGAGAACTTCATTAGGCGCACTATCGAAGTTCAGTTTCCTTATCCCTAGAGTTGGTGAGCCCTCCTTGCCTTCAGAGGAGTCGTTGTTACTTTCACTGAGTATTCTTATTTCTTGAGTTGGGTAGCCATGGCTTATCATGATACCATCTATATTGATAGAAAGAGGCTTGATAGACATCTGAGTATAGGATGGTCGATTGTTAATGATTTTGAAACTTGATTATTGGAACTTATATTTCATAAGAGTTTTATTATTCCATTTAAATGTCTTTCATTTGACTATTTTTCATCTACTGTCAAGTAAGATGTGATGATAAGGTCAGGTGGTTCTCTTGGGGAATCAACAATGGTTCTTCAAGTGTCTTCCACACCAAGAGTACCCTCCCGAGGCATAACAATTGATTTGATAGAGTTTTTGCTAGTTTCTTTCTTACTAGTCTTGTGATTGCATTGGCTAGCTATGGCCTTTATCTATAATGATTTTATTATCACATTCCTATTGTGTTATTCTTTGATTGTTGATGTCTTCAGCTGTTAGATTTGATTGAATGAATGTGGTGAAGCCAAATGGGTCGCTTGGAGACTAGAAATAGTCTCTGAATTCCGGTCACACCAGGGTACTCTCCCGCGGTGTAACAATAGTAGATTACAAATTTAGCTTCCATTGTAGAAGAAACTATTAATGTTTGTTTTACACTCTTCCATGAAAAAACTCATCCATCCAACATTAATATATAGCCAAATGCAGATGTCCTACAATAGGGACATCCAACAAAATCTGAATAGAAATGTCCTATGATGTTTAAATGATCCGACCTCCGATAAGTGAGCATGTAATATTTTGTTTATTAATGTTTATTAATGATATCTCATAATCCATTTTACTGCTTTCAAATGATCCATTCTCGGGTTACTTAATACTGGCCTAATATTCCCACTATGTATGTTATATTTGGGCCCATACAAACTTGTGCATAAATGTGTCACCCATAAAAAGGAGTCATGAGGTTTGAAAACAAGAGTAAGTTTATTCCTTGTTATATTGGTCTATTTGTGATTTTTGACAGTGTTATATTGGTTTATTCTTTATAAGTTAGATTTATTGCCTAGTTTGTTCAGGATTTATCCGGTATAACACGTATCCATGTCGGAATGAGAATTACATTACCAAATGAAACTCGATATTACTGGACAAGTATTATCAGTACGAAGAAAAGTCAGTTGCAATTCTTGAATGCGATATTTGAAGAGTGAGGACTAAGGAAATCATATTAGTAAAGATTTAACAAGAGAATCATCCAACTAAGAAATAATTCAAAAAATCGAGAAGAACATTTAAGATAAGTAGCCTCACTTCTTTAAAGATTTAGTTTCTACTTCTTCTTGACTTAGCCTAGGTTTTCTTTTTTGATTGCTTAGGAACGAGTGACGAGTAAATTGATATCAATTGTAATGATCCCTTCTAGTCATTAGGGGAAAGACAATGGTCAAAAGAATTGAGCTAGAAAACTTTGGTGTAGTGATTTAAAATATTAGACTAGGTCAAATTTAGAAAAAACCAAAGTATAATGAGATTTAGGAAAGTTCAAAAAAGGACTAAGACTAATGTCCAAGTATAGATTCATTTTTTAGTAACTATTATATTAAGAAGTCCGTAGGACTTTTTAAAATTGAAAATGGATAATTAGAACTGTCAATATTAAACTTCACATAAAATTGTTCTTTTAGAATGTCAAAGTTTGAGGCTGTACTACAAAATGAAGACTTGGGAGAAGTTTCTCATGATTCTATCCCCTAAAAGCTGCTATAGAGAAGGGTATCTCATTAAAGGGGGTTAAGTCAAATTTTAGTGCAAAAAAGTCTCAAAACTGGTATTACTTGACTAACTCATTTTGGAAAATTGCAGAAGTGACCTAGGGTATTGTCACACTCCAAGCCTATACCCTGGATGTGGCTGACACTCGAAAACCATTTCTGGTACAAAGCGAACCACTTGGCCTAGCTAACTTACATAGTGGAAGACACTAACATCATAATAAATTAGAATGGACTCAATATTCATAAAATCAGAGATACAATAATAGTATATAAATCATGACTCAAGGCTTTCGAAAAAACTTCAAGAAAATAGCATGAACAATGTCTTTCTAGTCTATGAAGCTTATAAAATATTGACTTTAAACTAGGTACGGGGGTAGGCTCATGGCTACCTCAACTGAAATAAATACAAAAGGAATAATGACTCTCGAGCTCCTCTGAATGCAAATAGGTCTCACCAACGCCTGATGGGAACTGTCTTACTAAATATCTGCTATCATGAGTACTTGAATCTGCATCATAAAATAATGCAGCATCAAATGGCATTAGTACAGGGATTGTACGATATCTTAGATTGCCAAAATAGTATAAGGATATGATACTCAGCTTTAGAACTGAACTCTGAGATAGCTTAATTGATACAATTATGTCATTCCAGTAAAAACATGCTATAAATGTGTTTAAAAGTGCAACTCATACTATAAAAGAAATACTTGATTTAATGCATTGAGCAGAACTTAGTTTATGAAAAATATATAATACTTAAAATGCACAGCTCTGAAAAATAGTGCAACTCAATTAAATATGCAACATAATAAAATAAAACACTTTAATAATGAAATAATACAACTGAGTGTATAAAATAAGAAGTTTTACTTAGAGAGTTTCTGTAGCCGACAAACCATCACTATGAGCATCTAGATGATATAACATCTTGCTCACACTGCCAAAGTCATCCCCAAATTGGTGCCCAATACTACTCCCAAAAGTATTAATTATATGTCATACATAAAAGAATATATTTGCTCAAAGTGTTACTTTTCTTCTCTTTGGGACTTAAGCCCAACTTAGTATTCTCTTAACCTTTCTAAAAAATGTCTAAACTCATAGGTTTCATGATTCATTGTTCATAAAATACTTATGATAATATTTTTTTCTTCAGTTTAAAGAAAGATTTGGAAATTCATAGATCGTAGTAACTTCAAGGTTTAACTAGCTTAGCAATTAAAAGCAGTATCTCAACTTAAAGATCTCAATACAGTAGAGAATTATAGTAAATATCATGCTTTTCTTAAAAAAATAATACAACCTATAATATTTACCCGTAATGTGAAAATCTTGTTCTCAACTAACATTTGGATATTTGAAAAAACTAGTAGATACATGATGATAGGATAATATAATAGGATTTTTGTAAGCCTTATATACCTGGAAGAACTAGATTCCTCAAGAACTTTGAAGAAGTCACTATCTTCTCTTAAAGCTTTAGCTTTTCTTCTCTTGAAAAATTGTTGTAAGTCTGGAGAATGTTTTAGAGCATAATGAAGTTGAAGAATAACATTTAAAGGTTTAATTAGATGAAAAATTGTTAAGTGTAGGCTTAGAAAGGGTGAGAAAGGACGAAAATACCCTTTCATAAAATAATTGTCTAAGTCATCTACAGGACTATCTAAGGTCCTTGGAAGCTTATATGGACGGTGTAATCCATTTGTGCAAACTGGGGTGGATTTTGGGGTCCTAAAACACATTCCACGGGCCCAAACTACAACTAATTGAAGCTTTTATGACCCGAAATTGGGTCCGTAGAATACGAGACCAAAAATGGACTTGCAGATGTCATTCCATGAACTTATAGAGTGGCTTGTAGTTCAATACATGACTCATAAGTCAAGGTCGCGGAATCAAGTCTGCTCTGGCATTCTGTGGTAAAACGATTATAACGTTTTGCTTCAAACTCCAAATGAGGAAAAATTAGTGGAGTTGGAAAGAAGATTCAATAATATTTAATTTGATATATTATGGGCTATCTAATTCTCCGTGTGGTGAGAGTTAAGATCATTTAAAGTTGATCCGTGTATAATCTAATGCGAAAACTTAATCGATAGGAAAGCTTTGAACTTAACTAAGTACTAGATGTCTCTTATGAGCCCAATAATCCACTTCTAATACCCTTCACATATATAGAAATGAGCCTTAAAATACAGGTATATGTAAGGTATCACTAGGTTCAATCTTATATACTTACGAAAAAAATTTGGATCTTATGAGTAGAATTGTGGGGTGTTACAGACATTTTTCATCTATTTTTCATCGTTCTCTTCAATAAGGATAAGTTAGTTACTCCTCTAATTTGTAGTTTTATTCTTAATCTCTAAAATCTATGGTGGTTAATTTTAGTGGAGGATTTTTAACTAGAAGTTAATAGTGAAAATGCCCTAATTTGAGTAGAATGATCATGAAATTAACGATGAGTTAGGATTTGAGTAGACATCGTATATCTTTATACCATCATTCATTGATTATTGTACTTATTATTCATTTTAGATCTAAAACAAGCAAGGATCCACACAAAGAGAAAAACTCAACTTCCATACACTACTAGAAATTCGGTATATTACCACGGTTCTATGGCAACGGTTAGACAACCGTGGCAATAGATAAATTATTGCCACGGTTAAAACCGTGGCAATATAATTTTGACCGTAGCAATAAAATTATTAAAAGAAACCGTGTTATTAGTACTTTAACCGTGGCTATAGATTTCCTTATGCCACGGTTTTTTTAAACCGTGGCAATAGAGTAACTATGGCCACGGTTAATTTTAGCAAAAAAATTAAACATTCCGGGAAATAAAAATATTTTCCTCCTCCACTAAAATTATTTTAACATTTCCCTCCACTTAAATAAAATAATTTCAGTACACTACTAATTCAGTAGTACACGACTCCTTCATCAGTACTATACGCGCGCGACTCCCTTTGAAGCAGATCCGAAATCGACGGCGACGATTCTGAAATTGAAGAAGAAATCGACACATGCAATAGTTGAAGAAGAAGAATTGAAGCCTGTTCTTGTTCTTCTTTGAGAAACGGAGTCGAATTTAGAGAAACAGAGTCGAAGCGCTGTTCTTGTTCTTCAAAGCGCTGTTCTTGTTCTCTTACAGGTAATTTTTCAGTTTTCCTTTTTGGGGGTTTTGCATTATTGTGTTATTTGAGCTTTTGATTGAAGTTTTGGGAGTAAAATTGTTTGGTTTTAACTACTTTGAGGTAATGGGTGTCTCTGAATGTAGCTAGGTTAGTAATGGGTGTCGATCAGTCGTTTTGAGGGTTAGAGAAACTTATTATGTTGCCAATAGAGCACCCTAGCCGAGAATCTGGTAACTTATTATGTTCCTCTCGAACTTATGATTTTAGATGTGACCAGTGTTTAGCTGAAATTGCATTTGACTCAAGGAGTCTACAAGTGAAGGAGGGATGGGAATGTATCAATATTTTTATTTTCATTATCTTTAAACTTGCATGTATTGTAATAATAATCTGTAATCATTTGCAGATGAAATAAAGGATCATTTAATGAAATATAGGTCGTTTATTTATGTCAGTGATAAAAGATATCGTTGTATTAGTTTGTGTGCTTCATGTCTCTTTTAAAGGCTAGGCCCTTTGCATATTGTTCAACAAATAATCTGGATTACTTGAACGTTGCAGGATGAGGTAAATGTTTAGCAGATGCTTTGAGTGAATAAATCTGATGTGTTTGTGTTTTATTCAATGTTGCTTTCATTCTTCAGGATATTCTGGAAACGACCCAAACACTCTCATTGCGAGCTTTGGTAATTGATTCCATCCAAACAGTTTATCTGAAAGGAGTAACTGGAAGTGCAGGAGGTCTATCACAGGTTCACTGTTTTGTACTACTTTTTGTATTATCACAGGTTCACTGTTTTGTGCTATATTTTGTAATAGTAAGAGGTTTACTGAGAGTTCATCCAAGCTTTTTATCCATTTGAATGGAAAGGGTGGCTCTAGATTCATTTGTTATTGAAATCTATCATGTGATGGAGCTTCCTATTAAAAAATCCCTTGTCTCAAGAGGAATAAGTCCCAACGAACGAGAAATCTTGCTGATTATTCCCTTCACTTGTTGTCATTAGAGTAAGCACAGTAAACCTAAATTCGAGAGGAATAAGTCCCAGCGAACGAGAAATCTTGCTTTAAGGTCTCTATGAATAATCCGTAGCCGAGAATCTTGATGGAGATACAATAAGCCACGTGCAATTCCATTTATGATGTCGAAACGCTTTGGCCAATCAAGTAATTTGCTCTTTGTTTCATCTATAAAATAAGCTTTCAATGAGTTAATTGTTATTGTGAACATAATTTTCCCTAGTTCTAGATGTACATGTTAATGACTAATGTAACAAAGTTAAATATGTTAGTTTAGCTTGTGTAGTAGGTGAGAGATCCAAACCAAATATGTATGAGTCCAAGCTTTTGTTAGACATGTATTCATAGATCAACATCTTTTCTTCTCCTTGAATGCAGCAACCTAGAAGTCTCACAAGATTTCTATGCTGAAGCTTGGAGATATAGATAACTTCATGCTAGAGATGTACAAATGTTAAGTTTGATATTTCGTGTATTTGTTTCTGGATGGAGGATTCTTATTTGATATTTTGTGTATAAACTCTTTTGGCATTGAATCCTTGCAACTGGGAGAAGTCTTAATATCCATATTTCATTTTTTTTAACTTATTTGGCTGTTGCTTCAGAATAACTGGTTTTTTTGTTTCTATCATGTGTTGATTGTATCAATCATCCTAATTTGTGCATTACTTACTTATTTATGTTTTGATTAATTTATTGCCTATACTATTTTGGTCATGTACGTAGGATATTAAATGGATATAGGAGATAAAAGTTGGATGGATCTCCGAAGATCTACCGATGAATATATTCATGGAGTTAATGATTTTCTTGATAAGGCATTTGAACAAGCTTCCCAAGGAAATGAAATATTGTGTCCTTGTAAGAAGTGCTTTAATCGTAATTGGCATTGTCGAAATGTAGTGGAGGATCATTTGATTTGTCATGGATTTGTTCATGGATACATCAAATGGGTTTTCCATGGAGAAGGTTTTTCCTCAAGAAATATGCCACAACCAACCAATGATGATGAAACTTCAAACATGCATGATGATTTTGGTAAAGTACTTCATGATACTTTTCAAAATGTAGAAGATCACCTAAGACATGAGGGAGTTCAAGAGGGAGCATTTGAAGATGCTAATAAATTCTTTAAAATAATAGAGGATGGTAAACAACAGCTTTATCCGGGGTGTAAAAATTTTTCTAAGTTGAGTTTCACCATCCGATTGTACTTGTTAAAATGCATTCACAAATTGAGTGATGTTGCCTTTTCAGACTTGTTAGACTTGATAAAAGAGGCATTTCCACTTGCTCAGATACCTGAGTCTTTTTACAAGGCAAAAAAGGTGATAGAAGATTTGGGTCTTAATTATCAGAAAATTCATGCATGTGCTAATGATTGTATGTTATTTTGGAAAGACAATGCAAAGTTAGATAATTGCTCTGTGTGTGGATCTTCTAGATGGAAGAATGTTCGGAATGACTTAACAAGTAAGGTCACTAAAATCCCGGTGAAGGTTTTGAGGTACTTTCCTTTAAAGCCTAGGCTTCAGAGAATATTCATGTGTTCTGAAACATCTATAGCTATGAGATGGCATGATACCGAGCGACCCAAAGATGGAAATCTAAGACATCCTGCTGATGGAGAAGCTTGGAAGGATTTTGATTCCCTTCACCCTGACTTTGCTAATGATGTTCATAATATTAGATTGGGTCTTTCAAGTGACGGATTCAATCCATTTCGAACTATGAGCATTTCCCACAGCACATGGCCGGTTATGTTAATGAATTACAATTTATCACCATGGATTTGCATGAAGTCAGAGTATATAATGTTGTCAATGATTATTCCAGGTCCATCGTCACCCGGAAATGATATTGATGTATACTTACAACCACTGATTGTGGAGTTGAAAGAACTATGGGAAGTGGGAGTGAAGACATATGATGTTGTAGCTAACCAAACATTTATGTTGCGTGCAGCTTTACTGTGGACAGTTAGTGATTTTCCAGCATTGGCAATGCTTTCGGGATGGAGCACCAAGGGGAGATGGGCATGTCCCACTTGCAATCATAATACTTGTTCCCAATATCTCAAACACAGTCGTAAGATGTGTTACATGGGTCATCGTGCATTTTTACCTCCTGATCATCCTTTTAGAAGAGATAAGAAATTATTTGATGGTAAAGAGGAGCATAAATCTGCACCGATGCCCTTATCGGGTGTACAAGTGCTGGAAGAACTTCGTGATTTCAAAAATATTTTTGGGAAGGGCAAAAAAAAAAAGAAAGCGAAAGAATGATGGTCCATGGAAAAAAAATCCATATTTTTTGAATTGCCATACTGGGCAACCAATAAGTTGAGGCACAATCTTGATGTAATGCACATAGAAAAGAATATTTGTGATAGTTTGCTTGGGACTTTATTGGATATATTTGGAAAGTCAAAAGATCATTTAAAATCGCGCTATGACTTGCGTGATATGGGGATACGCAGAGAGCTTCAACCAATGGAAGATTGTGATACTGGAAACATTCATCTGGCTAAAGCTTGTTTCTCTATGAAACCAGAAGAGAAACGACTATTTTGCACTGTTTTAAAAGATGCCAAATTGCCAAAAGGGTGTGCCTCTAATGTATCAAATCGTGTGCAAATGGAAGAGCTGAAAGTATCAGGATACAAAAGTCATGATGCTCATTTCATACTACATTACTTGATCCAAATTGCAGTCCGGAAAGTGCTACCCAAGAATGTGTCTTTAGTCTTGATTAGGTTGGGAAACTTTTTTAAAAGCATATGTAAAAAGGTCATAAGAAGAAGCGATCTTGATAAGATGAAGGCTGAAATCATTGATATACAATGCGAGCTTGAAAAGATTTTTCCTCCATCCTATTTTGATATCATGTCACATTTGCCTATTCATCTAGTAGACGAAATTAAGCTTGGGGGTCCGACTCATTTGCGTTGGATGTATTCTTCTGAAAGAAATATGTGTGAATACAAGGGGCTTGTTCGTAATCGAAAAAATCCCGAAGGATCAATAGTAGAGGGTTGTAAAGGTGTAGAGTGTTTGACCTTTTGTTCGAGATACCTACCTGATGGGGTGAAAACAAGATTTAGTAGGTACCAAACTGAGGATGATGAGGACATTCAATTAGCGGGAGATGATGTTTCACCTTTATTTCCTAAGACAGGTCATCCAATTGGAAGTAAGAACAAAAGGAAAGGCAAGACTTTTAATATGGAGCATGGTGTGTGGTCTGCAGCACATCGATACACTCTGTTTAATACCAGTGATGAAAAAGTTGATGCATTTATCAAGTAAGTATTGAAACTTCATTTATATGTTATGATTAATGTGTTTTGAATTTCATTAATAAGTACATATTGATTAAATTGCAATACATGCTTGCAGGGAACATAAGAGTTTAGTTGATACTCGTAACAGAGGAAGTGCCTGGGTAAAAGCCCAGATCCATAGTAGAGAATTTAGTGATTGGTTTAGGGACAAAGTTAAAAATATTGAAGTCTCCAATCATTTAAGATGGCTTGGCAAAGGACCTAATTTTGTGGCTAAAAGATATACTGGATATTTCATTAATGGATATCGTTTCCATACGAAGACACGGGATGCTCCTTGCAAAACTCAAAATAGTGGAGTGACTTTGTCAGCCACAACAGATAGTTTTGCTAGTGCTAGGGATCAAAATCCTGTCGATGGAATGGTTATCTATTATGGAATTATTCAGGACATCATTGAGATTGATTATTGGAGTTGTTTTAGTGTTGTACTTTTCAGATGTGATTGGTTTCATAATGAAGTTGATGAATATGGCTTGACTCGGGTGTACTTCAATAAAAAATGTTGTACGGATGATCCTTTTGTACTAGCTTCTTAAGTACATCAAGTTTTTTATGTGGAAGACCCAATTGAGAAAAATGTTTATTACGCAAGAAATAAAGTTCCAGTAGATTTGTATGATTTGGAGGAAGAGAATTGTCCTAATATTGAAGAAACATTTTGGAGGGAAACCAATGATGATTTTGTTTCTTCAGAAAGATTAGTCGATGTAGATGTTAGATGGGCGAGGGAAGATCTCCCAGTTGATATCATTGATGCGCCTTCCATCTCACACGATTCACAAGATGTACCTTCGGAAGAATCGGAAGAGGAAGATGACTTCGATGATACTGATTGGGATTGGATGGAGGCCGATGATTGACAAAGGATCTTCCGACCTACTTCAAATACATACTCTTCTTCATTTTTTTTCAGTGAGTAATGAATACCCTATTGAGTTGCATCTTATCAATTACGAATGTCGATTGGACTCTATTTTCTATGTTTGTTTTCCATTGCTATTAATGTGATTTTTTTCAACTTGTCTAAATTAGTCTCATTTCAATAATACACACGTGCTATGTATTGTTGCATATATTACTAAGCCTAATTTTCTCTTTTATTCCTTTTCAGTGTTCTTCCTTCAAAGTTTCTCCGGAGAATCTTCAACAAAACTACAGGTTCTGATCTCTTTTTGGAACATTGCTAGTCCAGGTTCCGATCTCTCATCTTCTTCAACTAAATACTTTGCTTCAAATACCACTAAAGCCCAGTAAAGGCCAGTGACTGTAAATGCTGATTTTAGTTTTGTGATGGACCAAAGTGGTGCCAAAAAATGAAGAGAAAGAAGAGGAGAACAGTTAGCTGATTTTTAATGAAAGCCGAGTGTTGATCATTGTTTATAATGAACACCTTTCGACCAAATTTGTTTGGACTGAATGAATTGCCTCCTAATCGAGTTAGTTTAATCACATATCTTGTTTAATGTTTTTGTTTGAACTATTTCATGGTTGTTATAGAGATTTCTGCTGGGAATATCATCTTGCTGGGAGTATCATCTTGGTATAAAGCCTTAGCTACTACAATATCTAAGGGTTTCTACTTACTACTCTCTACTAGCCTTTGTTATGGTATTGTTCTGTGTGGTCCAGCACACAAACTACAAAGAGGGTACACAAAAATAAACAGAGAAGGACCCCATTTCCATAAATCAGTTCATCTGTCATTTTACCTATGCATTATGTATTTTGTTGTAAGTAGTATGGTATTGATGATGGCAATAATCTTGAGGAGATCTTCCTTACAGATCTTTTCTTCTGTTTTGTTTTGGATATACAGCTAGAGGACTTTTACTACTTGTATATAATGCTACCAATCTTTCTGCATAAACAAACAGAATTGAGTATCTTGTTAAGTACATTTATAGATAGATAAAAAGTGAATTGAATTTACAAGATATTTTAGATATGAGGTGAAAGAGAATTCGATTACCATGTTAACCCACCCTCGCTAACAATGATCAACTGGAGCATTTAAGTTTCAGTGGCTTCTTGTCCAGATGTAAACCTGGTCAATGATTAACCTTACATTAAGTGCTCTAATAAAACCAAGCATGAGAAGAACACAACCACTGTTAAGTACTACCTTGGAACCTGAAAGTAACATGATTTAAGAGAAGCCATGTTGAAGGCAGAAGTGGTGGGAATTAAGCATAGTGATATTGTTAGCGGTAGTAGTAGTAGTAGGCGTTATTCCAGATCTAACATCAGCTGCAGCTGAATCAGTGGAAAATGCAACATTCTTGGTCTGTTAATGCCATCAAACTTTGAAAATTAACTGAGAAACTGATGTTTAATACCTTTCTTGAGGATCAGAGTCATCAGTATGTGATCTTATCTCTTTTCAAGTTAATAATATATCTGTCCATTTTCTGTTATATTTTAATTATCACTCATAATTTTATGCAGGTTTTGACAGTCATGAGTCAACAAGAATCACCAAAAAGAAATAAAAAAGCAAAACATAAGGCATTTGCTAAACCTGGATCTTTATCATTCTTGGCAAATAAAAAGCGACGGTCGTTGACAACAAATGAAGTAGTTGAAGCTATAGAGTCAGAGAAACAACAACTGCTGAAATTAATTGAAAAACAACCGGTAGCTTCACAGTCTGAAGTTAATGGAAGATCTGATGAGGCACAAACTTTTGATGAGCATCCTTTATTTGAGCAGCAGCCTGTTGAGGATCAAGTGCAAAGGAGTTCTGTTAGTCCTCCAACAGATGAACAACCTGAAGAACAAGGTAACATATAAGCTTAGGAACTTACTTATTTCATTCATGATTTCTAAGTCATATTTTGTTGTAGTTGAAGGAGTTCCCACTAAAAATACAAGAGGTAGAACGATGATGCCTAAAGTACATAGCCGGCAAGAGCGTAAATTGATCATATTGAATGGTTTAATCAACCGATTGGACCTACTGAAGACGACGTAACAGAGCTAAGTAGCTTCCTAGGCACATTGGCAAGAAATGCAACCCTTTGTCCATATGATGTATTTGATTGGAAGAACATGGACACTAAAAAGGATTTATGGGATTATACCAAGGTTTGGACTTTTCAATATTTAATTATTATTAAAGCAATTTTACTACTCTTTGATAACTTGTTGACACTAAATTGTAGGAGAAATACAATATTCCTGAGGCGGCAAAACTTTGGACTCTGGCAACAATTCGAGAAGCATGGAGAAGTCATAGAGCTGAGTTGAAGAGAACTTATTATGACCCATATGACAATGATACAGTTCGAATGTCCAAAAAGCCTGGCCATATTCCAGAATGTCAGTTCAAAGAACTCCTCAAATATTGGAAGTCTGAGAAATTCCTGGTAAATTGTAGTTCGGAATCTAAAACTTTCAACGCATTCTTTTCTTGATCTCTTCTATGATATTGTTGTTGTTGCAGCTTTATTTTACATTAAAGTTAATTGTTGCCAAACTGTCGATCACTTAACTAACATTATTGATTCATTTATTTGCAGAAGATGTCGGAAACAAATAGTAAGAATCGGAAAAAGTTGTTGAATCCACACACTACCGGCAAAAAGAGTTTTGCTGTAATTCGTAATAGATTGGTGTGTTTTCTTATTTAGTATTTAGTATTAATATATCATTTAAGCAATTTCTTATATCAATTTTCTTGTGCCTAGGAAAAAGAGAAGGAAATTGTATCATCTAAGGAGCTCTTTGTGGTCACAAGAACGAGAAATCCTAACCGTGTGTACAAGGCCTCCTATGAAAACACTGCTAGTAAAATTGTATGTATAGTGTATATTAATGGATTTACAATGACATTATTAATTCTTTATTTAGAATTATATACAAGACTTTGATTGTTGGATATGTTTTAATTTGTTAGGCTGAAATGGAGGAAGTTGAAGCACAATCGAGTGGAAATGGCCAGTCTGTTGATTCATTTTCTGCAGTCATGGGTCCTGAACACCCTGGGCGTCTAAGACTATATGGAACGGGGGTTACAAAGACTACTTTGAAGAAAATAGTTGGCAATTCTGAACCAACTTTAAATGCGACGAATGGTGTAGTGAAACAAATGGAAGAAAGGATCCAAAAAATGGAGAAACAAATGGAGGAACAGAAGAAGACCATGAGACAAGAAGTTATTGCCGATGTAATTACACAACTACAACACGCCGGATTAATTGACCCTAACATACTTGCAGCATTGACTGTTCCATCACAAAGAGACGCTGCTTCTGCACAAGTCGTCGGAGAAGGTTAGTGTTACTAATTTTCTGTTTCGACTATTTCTTCTTCTTCTTCTTCTTCTTCTTCTTCTTCTTCTTCTGCTGCTGCTGCTGCTGCTTTCTGGTTGTGATCTATTATTTTGTCCAGAAAATATCCTCTCTGGTTTTTTGAATCTGTTTTTTTGAATCGGATTTTGATGCATATATGGGCTGGTTTTGCTGAGAAGTGTGTCACATATAGCTGGTTGTCTCATGGTAGTGTGAATGTGATGCATATGGGTTGGTTTTGCTGAGTATATGTAACATATCTAGCTGGTTGTCTCATGGTTGTGTGAATGTGATGCATATATGGGCTGGTTTTGCTGAGTATATGTAACATATCTAGCTGGTTGTCTCATGGTTGTGTGAATGTGATGCATATGGGCTGGTTTTGCTGAGAAGTGATTTTGTTAAGATAATGGATTACACTTGATAGTGATTTTGTTAAGATGCATATGTGATGCATAGTGATTTTGTTAAGATAATGGATTAATTTTGGGGGAACCTTAATACTTGTACTGGTGTAGTTGATGTTGGTGATGCTGTGGTGGTAATCAGTCAAGGAACTAGCTCAAGTGGGAAAACTTAGTTTAACTCACTGTGCTTTATATTTTGTTCTCGATACGTCGAAATGGAAGGTTATTGTTCAAGATAATTGGATTAGAACTACTGAAATTGAAACAAGTTTTAGTCTTTTGTAGCAGAGAGTAATATTTTGCTACTGAACTACTGAATTATTTTATATATTTCAGAAGCATTTATCTAGATTTTGCTCATATCAAGACTTTGTTTTAGATATGTAAAAGGGACAGGTGTTTGCCAGAGCTAATTGGATTATAACTACTGATATTTGTTTAGAGGAAACAAGATTTAGTCTTTTGTAACAGGGCGTGATGTCTACTTATTTTTAATATATTTGAGAATTGTTTATCTGGATTTATCTACAGTTTATGTTGATCTTTTGTTGATATGGTTGTATAGAATAATGTTGTCAGTCTACAGTGTAGGAACAAGAACAAGCAGTATTTGTTATTGTTCCTCCATCTGATAGTGTAGGAACAAGAACAAGAACAGTGTAGTCTACAGTCTCCATCTGATAGTGTTCCTCCATTGTTGTCCCTCTAAACCCATCCAATATTTGTAATAAACAGTGAATCTCCCAGCATTATGGAATCTTCTAAATAGAGTATTCCATTCCTGTTGGGACCAAACATCAGCCACTCTCTCTTTTGGATTAGTACTCAGGGGAAAGAGGTCTGGAAACAAGACCATTAGTGACTCATTTCTGATCTAATTTTCCTTCCAGAATGAAATTTTGGTTCTACTTCCCACTTTGTAGTCTGTGTTTTTGTTTAGATTGGGCCACAACTTCCTGATGGTTCTCCACATTGAAACTAAGTAGAGCAGCAATCTCTATCCATACCATATTTGTTTACTATCAGCTCTCTCCACAAAGCTTGTGCTTCATATTTACTATCAGCAACTTCCTGATGGTTCTTCACAAAGCTTGTGCCTCATATTACTATCAGCAATCTCCACATTGCATATTTGTTTACTAATATGCAACTATGTTCCTTGATTAAACAAAATCTTGTGTTTGTTCACAAGGTAGAAGCTTAAATTTTTGGAAACAATTATACTCCCATTTCTTAGAGTGATTTTTGCAATACTTAGCTTTTACGAATCAAATTTCAGAAGCATTCTTAACATTTTTCTAGACAATTAAGTGACATTTTTGGTTTAGCTTCTCTATCTTTCTGTTGGGATAGAAATAAATTATCGGTTTGCAAATATTTTTTGTACGTAGGTGATGGAATTGAAGGAGGGGATGAAAGTGCTGCATGATGAAATTGAAGAAGGGGAGGGATGAATTGCGGTTTTTTGTGCTGATGACTAACCGTGTGGACAATGTGTTTTGCAATCTTTCTAGGAAGTGCATGAAATGGCCGGGTGTTGATCACTTTAATTACCTATGTTGCAAATATCATTTATTTTTGAAGACTGAAAACAATGTGGTGCACGTATTTAATTTTCACCTTTTTGTAATAGTTAAAACATACTTATATGTATGTATGTACATATGTTTTGCTTTTATCGCTATTAGTAACACTATGGATTGATCTTGTTGAATTATTATTTTAGTAATGTAAAGTTTCTTCTCAGGATCAATTTTTACATTTTCTATTATAAAATTATTGTGTAACTCATTATATTAACAACGTTAGTCACAATAAGCTACAATTAGTCTAATTGAGATTATAGATCTGCCAAAAGAAGCTATGGCGACGGTTATGCCACGGTTAAAAATTATGATCTATGGCGACATTTTATGACCGTAGCAATAGATATAAAGGAACAACCGTAGCAATAGGTATAAAGCCGTAGCAATTGTGATATCTATTGCTACAGTTGGCAAACCGTAGCAATAGGTAAATGTTTTGCGACGGTTTAGAACCGTAGCAATAGGACATCTATTGCTACGGTTTTCAAAACCGTAGGTATAAATGTTTTGTGACGGTTCTAAAAGAAACCGTCCCCACAGATACTCTTTTACGACGGTTATAGCAACCGTTGGGAAAAACCGTGGCAATAGATCTATTGCCACGAAAGCAGTTGTGGCGCCTCTCTAAACCGTGGCTAAAACTTATGCCTACGGTTATTTGGTCTATAGCGACGGTTTCCAAACCGTGGCAATAGATCAAATTTCTAGTAGTGATAGAGTATGTAATGTTTGCATGTTAACTACTTTATAGTATTATTTGTGCAAGGCATGTAGAGAAAATATAAGCTATGGACTTGAAATGACATCATGTTGATAATTTCTTGTTATAAGCCAATTTATTTTATTGTGGCTTCAAGTGTGATGGTTCATTGTCACATGTCTAGTCAAATAATGCTTTTTATTTCTTCGCATCTTAAATCAGATTTGAGAATAAATGGAATTTTGTTTAAGGATTTACCTTCTATTCTCCATATATACAATAAATCACAAATTAGAAAAAAAGTAAACTACTTTCCCTTTTCCCCTTGTGAATATGATTTGATAGATAATATATGTTATAAAATTTCTCCATCCCTGTGTATATATATGAAGTCTTCACATATTTTTTTGTAATCTAAATGTGTCTACATTTTAAATGTGGTACCTTTTCAGTTGGATTCTAATTTTTTGAATACCAAATTAAATTATTTGTGTTGAATTTTTAAATATATGAATCAAACCAAACTAATAAAATTCGCATTTTTTTTATCTCGAATTTTTTGAGTTTCTTAGGTTTTCAAATTTTTTTCGGTATATGTTGACACCAAATATTTTTTTAGCAATTTTAGATTATATTTTTAGAATTTTAATTAGTTTGGTTTTAAATTTTAACGCAATATAACAATTCATTTTTTACACAGATAAAAATTGTACGAATATGTTTAGTTGGCCCAACTTTTGGGCCCGTATTCTTAGCCCATTAGGTTTTGAATCATATATACAACTTTTATATTGTTACAGGGTAGAATAGAATTTCTAACAGAAAACCCTAAAAATTATCTTCTCTTTCCCTTTTCAAAACCGGCCGCCACCCTCTCCATTTCTCGCCGGAAAAATCATCATAGCCACCCCTTCTCGTTGCTAGAAGACTCTGTGAGTGGTGACCTAACTTCACCCTCTCTCTCGTCTACCTATTATCCCTTAACCTCCTTGGCTTGCTTGAAAACCCCACTGCAAAACCAAGGAGTCGCCCCCTCATTCTCTCATTCACCCTCACCACAGTCTACCACCACTTCCAAAACCATGTCCCCTTACCATCGCAAAACAGCAACCAAACAGCCGTCAAACAATAATCTAAAACCCATCTGAAAATCGCCTGAAACGCACCTCAAAATGACCTCCTCCACCAAACTGTCACAACCATCAGAAAACCCCCATTGCCACCCATACAACACCCTTCCACCACCACACACCAGCTCCCAAAATCCGTGACACCACCATGCCCAAAAACCGAACAAACCTCCACCAGAACAACACCAAAACTCCACGGCGCACAAGCTTCGAGGAGGCAAAATCCAGCCGGCTCCACTAGTGCTCACCCATCCATGTTACACCACCACAAAACTAGATCTGGGTCAGGTACTTTTCATTTTAGTTTCTCAGTTCATTAGATTTTTGTTAAATCGACATTATCACGGCTGACTAATTCATTTGGGTTTTGTTGTGAATTTCCATTTGTGTATGTGATTGTTATTTTTGTTAAAATTAGGTTTCATGCATTTTTTGAAATGTTTTCAGCAATGTTATTTTGTTTAGGTTTAGTTTGGATTATTTTGGTATTTGTAAATGAATCTGGTTGTTCTTGTTTTAGTTATGTGTTTATTTTTCTTTAGTTATTCTTGATGTTTTTCATTAACATTTTGGGGTAGTCATTGAGTTACTGTTAGAATTTTTTATAAGTCTATTTTATTATCTCTATTGTTAATACTAATTTAGTTAAGTATTTATTAATATTCTTTTTGGACAATACATTTATTATTACTAGATTTTATGTTGGTGTTTAAATAGTCCATATTACCTTATATTGTTGCTGTTAACCGCATCTAATTATGTCGTTATTCTTTTACATAATTTATTATCGATTTTATATGAATTTATGTTTCAAAATTTGTTAAAATTGACCATGAAAAATCTATTCATCGGATTTTGAGACCTTCCCATTCAAAAAAAGGGAAAAATTTGACCATTGTCAGGATTACTGATATTTATGGAACATAAACTTGGATTATATATGTTCGACCATAGTATACTATTTTTGTTTAACTAATATCTCCTAATTTGGTCAAACTCTTTTCATTGTCTTTTTTTAGAAATGTCGTTATAACAATTGGAAGGTTTCAAAAGCACTAAAATATAGGTAGAGCTCATCAAGCCAAGGAAACTCCAATGGTTCTCGACAAATATGTACCTTTGAAAAAGTTTAGGAGAACGCCTCCTCTTCAAATAAATGTTCCTCGTCAAATTCAAAGAGGTCCAAAGTTTTCATTTCCAACTCTCAATGCTAACAACGTTTTTGCTTGAGGTGATAGTTTAGTTCAACAACTCTTTCATCCACAACATCTAGTTCAACTCAGCACTACAAATCCAATCAACAACCCACATTTGTACACCCAAAAAACTATTGATAGTGGATTACAACATCAAGATGACCCATTTGTTAGAATGCCAAGCTCAGAAGGACTAATTATTTAAAGCATTGATAATAAGCATGAGTTGGTGCCTAATGTCATGGGTGATCATGTTCAAAATGACTGTAATTTTGAGCATAAGTTGGTGTACTCTAAATTATAGTCATTTTGAGCATGATCACCCATGACATTAGGTACCAACTCATGGTTATGATCAATGCTTTTAATAAGTAGTCCCTTTGTGCTTGGCATTCTAAAAAATGGGCCATCTTGTTGTTGTATCCCACTATCAATATTATTTTGGATGTACAAATGTGGGTTGTTGATTGGGTTTGTAGTGCTGAACTGAATATGATGTATCGGATGATAGACCTGTTGAACTGAACTCTCACCTCTAGCAAATATGTTATTGATATTGAGAGTTGGAAATGGAAACCCTGGACCATTTTGAATTTCATTTAGAACATTTGATTGAAGAGGAGGCATTCTCCCAAACTTTTTAAAAGGTACATCTTTGTTGAGAACCACTTGAGTTTCCTTGGCTTTATGAGATCTACCTATATTTTAGTGCTTTTGAAACCTTCCAATTGTTATAACGACTTTTCTGAAAAAGGAAAATGAAAAAGGTTGTACCAAATTAGGAGGTATTCATTAACCGAAAAACATAGACTATGGTCGAACATATATAATCTAAGGGAAAAGATTCTTTATATAAATCTTCTAATACAATTTTCGATAGGAAAAGAATCGTCCAAAATAAAAGGAGACCGAGGTTGTAGGAGGATTATCCATAGCATTTGGAATAAATGTAATATACTTATCATGAGTTCTATGAAAATAGACAGAATGATATATATAAATATATTGATAAAATTTTACATTGTGTTATGATGTATTCAAATTTCAAACTATGTTTGTATTCCAAAACAAGTAAAAAACTATCACGACCCGGGGGTTAGGACCTAGATGTGACACGGCGAATGGTGACCCGAGAGTCCCAAAACAAGCCTCAAATATCAGAATCCACATCATCGGTTCGAAAGAATTAAAACACATATAACTAAACGATAGAAATAAAATCTCAAGGATCCATTCATTTATAGATAAGGAATAAGACAGTCGGAAAAGCCTTGTCTAGGAAAGATTTACAGAATGCCCAAAAGTGCCTCTAGTCAAGGAACGGGGACCAGGAAAAGTTCTGGGATCACCCTCAACAAAAGAACATACATAATAGACATAAGAAATGACTAGCTTGCCCTCGAAAGAGGGGGCTCACTGCAAGACAAGTCTTCAAGAAATGGACTATTCGTCCAATGTTCGGTGCTCAAACTGCTCGATCCCTACATGGTAAAATCATGTAGGCGTAGAGTATGCATTAGTACGTTTGAATGTACTAAGAATGCGGCACATAATATACAAATATCATATAAGCAATGGATTTTAGTATACAAGATGCCATGGGATTCGTGATGCGTGCAAAGCGATAATGTTCCTATATAACGGGGATGGACTATAACTGACAAACCAAATCCATGCGAGCTATTACATGAATTGGACGGATTTGGACCTCTCGCCAGTAGGGAGAAGATTACTTGCCAAGGGTAATCTACATCACACCTTACTACCATGCTTTTCGGTGGATGATCACCTTCCTTATGACCACACTTTCGGAAGGATTTGCAGAATCATATGAAGACATGTCATGGCATAAGCAAGATAGACGAATATCATTCGTCCCTATGTTGGCACATAGTTCAAGGAAGGGGGGGAGGGCCCCCAATCCTCGGTGCTAAGTCAACTACATCCCACAAGAATACTTATACATATATATATATATATATATATATATATATATATATATATATATATATATATATATTCGTGCTTTCAAGAGTCAAGTACTTATTCCAAAATGTGCAATGCACCTGTAGGCTCAATGCCAAATCACAAGATCATAATCAAGATTCTCATGAAGGGAATAGGTCATCTACATATTCAAGATGGTGCAAGCATCCAAGATGCTCAAGGAGCCATAAACATAGACTTACCGGTGATCACCTTCTAGTTATAACCAAGCCTTATCAAAATCATTTCATATGACAAAATTGAGCTTAACGCCCACCATAGTTTCCATGTAAAGTGCAATGCATGATGTAGGGACGGCATGAGTGATGTAGAGTTAATTCAAAATCCGTAATGTAATAGGAAATCAAGAAATCCACAATAAAATACATATGAAATTCGTAGTATAGCTCACCCATGCACAATACCATCTTTAGGGGACATGCATGTTCATGGTTTCATAATTCAAGGTGGTTCATCATAAAAGAGCTTATCATAACTTAAGAATCCGCAACAAATGTACAACCCATACACTGATTAAAGTTAACAAGATCAAGTAGTAAATTTCACATTTAAGTCAACTAGAACTTCATGAAAATAAATTGCAAGAATTTTAGGTCTTCTTGGTTGAAAGGAACCAAGAATCAACCCCCCATACCTGACATGAAGATGAACTTGAGGAGAAAATGGACTCCAAGTTGAAGGTCTTGACTTGAGTTTCTAGAGAGAAGTTGGAGAATTCTTGTAGGAGAAATGTTTAGAGAGATGGAGAGGAATGAAGAAAATGGCTGAAACTTGGAAAAATTTAGCTAATGTAAGGACTTAGGAGGGTGGAAATGTTGGAATTTACGTTTAAAACAACTAAAATCTCTAGAATGCCATTAATGAAATGGACCCAAATTTGGTCCATCTGGGTCACACGGTTCATTACACGCTCCATGTAGCGTCGCACGGACCGTGAACAGTGTCGGGGTCCTGGACTTAGAATTTGCAGGAGTAAAATTCCACTAAGCTAACCGAACTAAGTAGCACCACACGGACAAGTGCACGGACCATCTGGGGTCACATGGACCGTGACTCGGTCCGTGTACAAGTAACTCTCCAAACAGAAACAAACTGGAAGGCCACACGGACCGTGTGACTTCACACGGACCGTGTAAAGGCTCGTATACCTGTCCCAAGTTTGCCCCTACGGGGGAACTAATCTAGTGCCACTCCACGGGAGGCTATACGGACTGTGTGGCTCCACACGGGCCGTGTAGGCTCCTCAGTGGAGTGATGCCTGGTAGTTTTCCTAGGGAAATTTTTGGACATCAAGGCAATGCCAGTGAGAGAAAAATCAGGGTCTTTACAAAAATATAGAAGATAGTTAACAATCATCTTGCTAACTATGCTATCTTTCTTTGTAAGTTGTAGAGACTAGGTCCCTTTGAATATTTGTTTTGATTTCAGAATATGTATACATTTTCTCTGTCTTTTGGGACAACACTAAATTTAACAATTAAGTATATTCAAGAATTATTTTGGATTATATTCAAGTCAAATGATGACACACAAAATGAGATAAAGGATTATATTTTTGGTAGTTATGGTATCTAAATATTTACTTCAATTGATAAATTAACACTCATTTAGTTGTCTTTGTTAGTATGATTTTCAAGCCTTATGAATAGGCAGTATAAGCTATTCTGGATAATGAAAAGTGAGAAACTTCAAGACATGCACATCAGATTCATGACACTCACTAATCATATCTACTTACGGGGAGATAATAATCCCAACTGAAAAAAGACAATCAGAAAACTTTTGAGTGTTCTACCTGAATCGTGGAAAAACAAAGGAGAGATAATTAATGAAACACATGATTTACAAGCTAATGATGGATAATCTCATTGTAAAACATTGTCATTACCCAAAATTCAAGCGTGATGGCACACATCTAATCCACCAAGGTGAGTCAGCCCAACATTAATAACCCAACATAATAATAATAGTACAAGATAATCGGTCTAAATAGAATATATAAACATCCTAAACCAAAACTAACACCTTCCCAAAACTGGTGTCACAGGTAGAAGCCTCTAAATACAGAATACTCAAAAAATTACAAGTCTCAAATGACTGGTTCTCAAATAAAACATAACATAATTGTAACACCTAGTAAAATTACCAAAATACCCCTAGAGTGAGGGTAGGCGCGTAACGCATCTTCCGAAGCTCGTATGGCGAATTCGAGACTGGATTTGGAATCAGCATGAAAAATTGAGTGGGAAAATGATCTCGATCGATTTTTAGAGCGACCGGATCGAAAGATAAATTTTCGATCCAAATCAGAAAACAGTGACGGTCCGCGACAGAGGCGCATCGCGGACCTGTCGCGGAGAAGCACTTGTGCGATTTCCAAAATTTTTGACGGGATGGAGAAAACTCGTTCAAAAATATTTTTCTAAAAATACCCTGTTCGCAATAGGTCCGCGTCGCGGACCGTGTATTTTTCGGACTGGAAATTTCCAAATAATTACGAGGGGCATTCCAGTCAATCCCCCACCCCTCCTAAACTCGAATACATGACTAATAATGACGTTTCTATATGAAAAGGGTCTAAAACCCTCATTCTAAGTCCTATTCCCTAAACTAACTAGGCTAGGGCTTGAGGAGAAGAGAGGAGAGCTTTTGTGAGAAATTCGAGAGGAGATCCTAGACATATTCGGTTGTTAGCCACACCACAGGTATGTAAGGCTAAACTAGAATATGAGATTGTTCTCTCATGTGCCCCATAGAGGTCATAGATGAGTTGATGATTGAGGAGTCTACATGCATGATTTCTTTGATGGTTTTTCTTGAAAATTATATTTGAAATTACATGTTTTCTATGTTGATGATCATCATACTATTTGTTTTCTTAAGTTAAATATTTTCATGAGAATTTGCATAACCCTACATGATTAATTTGAAAAGCATGCATAATGAACTTGAGGATTGAGTTTAGATCTTGACTTAAGATTGTGATTGTGATTATGATGAGAGAATGATGATGAGTTGATAGAGTTTGATTATGTTATGAGTCCCTATAAATGAACTCTACCGATGTGTCTATTTATTTGATCCTTAATGATTTTTCTAAATTTTGAGTTATTGATGAGATTGATTGATGAAAGGGTTAAAGCCCCTATGAGATACCGATCGTTGACGGGGAGTGAGTCCCTATGAGATTGGTTATGGATTGATATGGAGGTTTTATGAGCATTGAGTTGGGAGGAGTATCGAGCACTGAAATGGGTAAGAGTGAGTCCCATTTGAACCCATTAAACTACGTCGCCAAGCGTAGAAGAGGTTTTCCTCTTGAATTTATGTCCCTGAAAGCAATAGCGGACTTGATGAGTTTTCTAACTCCAAATTGGGTGAGCTGAATGAGATGTGTCCACCATACTTATATTTTCCTACTATCCAGTAGAGTTATTTGATTGAATGATGTGATGGAGCTAAGTGGTTCGCTTGGGGACTAGCAATAGTCTTCGAGTGCCGGCCACGCCTAGGGTACACTCCCAGGGCGCGACAAACTTGGTATCAGAGCACAGAGTTCAGGTGTCCTAGGGAGTCTATGAAGCCGTGTCTAGTAGAGTCTTGTTTATGGGTGTATTGTCGACCACATTTCATAAGCAGGAGGCTATGGGACATTAGGAATGGTTACCCTTCTTTCTTATTCCAATTTGTGCGATAAGAGTTAAACTCTATGAAAACTATATTCTAATTCGTGCTCTACACGTGCAGAAATCAACAAATATGCCTCCTAGAAGAGCTGTCAGACTAAGGGGACGTCCTGCCAGGCGAGCTGTTAATTCACCTGAACCCCAAGTACCTGAGGGGCCCGTGGATCCAGCTGTCCCTGTTGAACAACCCCCTCAAGATGAGGTTTCCAATGAGAGTTACGCCACGCTATTCGAGCTCTAGCCCAGGCTATTGCGGTACCCCTGGTGAGACAAGGAGCAGGCAGACTGGACACTCATGACACCTCTAGAGTCCAAGAATTTCTGCGGATGAATCTACTTGAGTTCATGGGGTCGGCATCTACCGAAGACCCCGAGAACTATGTTGAGGAACTTGAGAAGGTGTTCCAAGTAATGCACGTGGCTGATGTTGCTAGGGTTGAACTGGTCGCTTACCAACTTAAGGGTGTGGCTAGGGTATGGTTCGACCAATGGAAGAAAGGAAGGGGAAATGATGCCCCGCATGTGACTTGGGCAGTGTTTGAGGAGGCCTTCTTGGGACGCTTCTTCCCTAGGGAGAAAAAGGAAGCTAAGGTGAGGGAATTTCTGAATCTAAAATAGGGCTATATGACCGTGCAGGAGTATGGCTTGAAATTCACACAATTATCTCGCTATGCTCCTGACATGATTCCAGACATGAGGGGAAGGATGGGAATGAATGTCGATGGGTTGAATAGAGGACTCAAGAGGGATGGTAGGGGAGCGATGCTTGTGAGTGATATGAACATCGGGCGACTGATTACATTTGTGCAACAAGCTGATGAGGAAAGGCAGCAGGACAAGGAGGAGTTCAGGCGCAAGAAAGCCAAAACATCTAGCTATGAGGTTGGAAGGAAGGGCAATGGTATCCGGTTTCCAGCACCATCATCTGCTAGTGCACCCACTCCTAGGATCAGAGAAGAACAGAGGTTCCAGAATGCTAGAGCCCATGTGTCCCAGTCGCAAGCTAGTGTGGCCCAAGGATCGCAGGGTAAACTGCATGTAGTAATTGTGGTAAGTTGCACCTCGGAAGATGTCGTGAAGGGGATAATGGGTGCTATAAATGTGGCCAAGTGGGTCACTATCAGAGAGATTGTCCGCAATGGGCTGGCCGAGCTCATCCACTGCATCGTCCCCACCAGTTAGAGGGAACCATAGGGCCACTACGTTAGGTACGGGCGGAGCGGGAAACCACTTGTATGCCATGGGTAGTCGCCAAGATCAGGAGAACTCCCCAGATGTGGTGACGGGTATGATTCGAGTCTTTACTTTTGATTGTTATGTTTTGATAGACACTAGTGCCACACTGTCATTTGTATATCCTTATGTGGCCAGTAAATTTGGTAGGACCCCTGAGAGTCTTCTTGACCCCTTTGGTATTTCTACTCCAGTGGGTGAGTCTATTCGAGCTAAGAGAGTCTATAGAACTTGTGTAGTGTCCATCCATCATAGGGACACTCTTGTTGATTTGATTGAATTGGAGATGGTTGATTTTGATTTGATCCTTGGCATGGATTGGCTCCACGCTTGTTATGCCTCTGTTGATTGTAGATCCCGAACTGTTAGGTTCCAATTCCCAAATGAACCGGCTCTAGAGTGGAAGGGTGACTCTGTTACCCCTAGAGGAAAGTTTATCTCATACCTTAGAGCAAGGAAATTGATTTCTAAAAGTTGTATCTATCATCTTGTGCTAGTGAGATCAGACGATGTTGAGCTCCCAACTCTTGAGTCAGTTCTGATTATTAATGAATTCTCGGAAGTGTTTCCTGATGATTTGCCCGGAGTCCCTCCTGATAGGAAGATTGACTTTGGGATTGACATTCTTCCTGATACCCAACCTATTTCGATCCCACCTTATAGGATGGCCCTCGCTGAGTTAAAAGAGTTGAAAGAGCAACTAAAGGATTTGCTAGAAAAGGGCTTCATTAGGCCAAGTGTTTCACCATGGGGTGCTCCGGTCCTATTTGTGCGGAAGATAGATGGGTCCCTCAGAATGTGTATTGATTATAGGCAACTGAACAAGGTCACAGTAAAGAACAAGTATCCCCTTCCAAGGATAGATGATTTTTTTTACCAACTTCAAGGAGCCTCTTGTTTCTATATGATAGACCTCAGATCTGGCTACCTTCAGCTGAAGGTGAGGGAGTATGACATTCCAAAGACAACCTTTAGGACTAGATATGGCCATTTTGAGTAGTTGGTCATGTCCTTTGGGTTGACAAATGCACCTGCTGCCTTTATGGACTTGATGAATAGGGTGTTCAAACCATATCTTGACTTGTTTGTGATTGTATTCATCGACAACATTCTGATTTATTCAAAGAGTGAAGAGGAGCATGCTAATCACCTCAGAGTTGTCCTCCAAACTCTTAGGGACCATGAGTTGTATGCAAAATTCTCAAAGTGTGAGTTCTGGCTTAAGTCAGCAGCCTTCCTAGGCCGTGTTGTTTCCGGTGAGGGTATTCGAGTAGATGCCCAAATGATTGAACCGGTTAAAAGTTGGCCCCAACCGACTACTCCGACAGATAGTCGAAGTTTCTTGGGGTTGGCAGACTACTACCGCAGGTTCGTCGAAGGATTTTCTTTCTTATCCGCGCCATTGACCCAACTGACTCAGAAGAAGGTCAAGTTTCAACGGTCCGAAAAATGTGAGAAGAGTTTCCAGGAACTAAAACAAGGTTGACTACTGCGCCAGTCCTAACCTTACATGATGGAACCGAAGACTTTGTAATTTATTGTGATGACTCAAGGGACGGATTGGGATGTCTGCTAATGCAAAGAGGGAAAGTGATAGCCTATGCTTCCAGGCAACTCAAGGTTCATGAAAGGAACTACCCAACCCATGACCTCGAGTTGGAAGCAGTAGTGTTTGCACTTAAAATTTGGCGTCACTACTTGTATGGAGTGCATGTAGATATGTTCACTGACCACAAGAGATTGCAGTATGTTTTTAGTCAGAAAGAGCTCAACTTGCGACAAAGGAGATGGTTGGAATTACTCAAGGATTATGACATGAGTATTCACTACCACCCAGATAAAGCTAATGTTGTTGCTGACGCTCTCAGCAGGTTATCAATGGGTAGCACAGCCCACGTGGAGGAAGAAAAGAAGGAGTTAGCCAAGGACATACACCGGTTGGCTCGATTAGGAGTTCGACTCGAAGAAAACAATAAAGGAGGAGTTAATGTGGAGAACGGGTCCACTTCCTCGTTTGTAGTGGAAGTGAAGGAAAAGCAAGACCAGGACCCAGTCATACTCCAATTGAAGGAGGACGTCCATAGACAGAAGGTGATGGTCTTCTCCAAAGGGGGAGATGGAGTGTTGAGATATCAAAGTAGATTGTCTGTTCCAAATGTTGATGGTATTCGGGACAAGATCATGGCAGAAACCCATAACACTAGATATTCCATTCATCCTGGGTCCACCAAAATGTACCACAACTTGAGAGAATTCTATTGGTGGAATGGAATGAAGAGGGACATTGCGGAATTCGTTTCAAAATGCCCAAACTGCGAACAAGTGAAGGTTGAACATCAAAGGCCATGCGGGTTGGCTCAAAACTTTGAAATTCTGGAGTGGAAGTGGGAGATTATCAATATGGACTTTATCATTGGTCTGCCAAGGTTTCGAAAACAACATGATTCGATATGGGTGATTATGGACAGAATGACTAAATCAGCTCACTTCCTAGTAGTTAAGACAACCAACACTGCGGAGAAGTATGCCAAGTTGTACATCCAGGAGATTGTGAGGTTGCATGGAGTTCCTTTGTCCATCATCTCGGACAGGGGAGCCCAATTTACCTCCCAGTTCTGGAGATCGTTCTAGAAAGGCTTGGTACTAGGGTGAACCTGAGCACAACCTTTTATCCCCAAACAAATGGTCAGGCAGAGCGTACCATTCAAACGCTTGAGGACATGTTGAGGGTGTGTGTCCTTGACTTCAAGGGGAATTGGGATAATCACCTACCACTAATCGAATTTGCATACAAAAATAGTTATCATACGAGCATTCAGATGGCTCCGTATGAAGCCTTGTATGGGAGGAGATGTAGATCACCAATTGGGTGGTTTGAGGTTGGAGAAGCTAAATTGATTGGGCCTGATCTTGTTCACCAGTCGATGGATAAGGTCAAGGTCATTAGAGAAAGGTTAAAGACTGCCCAGAGTCGCCAAAAATCTTACACTGACGTGAGGAGAAGAGATTTGGAGTTCGAAGTAGATGATTAGGTGCGCCTAAAAGTATTACCTATGAAGGGTGTCTTAAGGTTCGAGAAGAAAGGAAAGCTAAGTCCGCGTTATGTGGGACCTTATCAGATCGTAAAAAGGATTGGGAAGGTTGCTCACGAGTTGGAGTTGCCTTCCGAGCTAGATAGAGTCCATCTGGTATTTCATATGTCGATGCTAAAGAAATACTTGGGAGATCCCGCCTTGGTGGTCCCTGTTGATAGCGTTGGAGTAAAGGATAACCTATCTTACAAAGAGGTCCCGGTTCAAATCCTTGATCGTCAGATTCGCAAGTTGAGGAACAAAGAGATAGGCTCAGTCAAAGTCCTGTGGAGTAATCAGTTCGTTGAAGAAGCCACATGGGAAGCTGAGGAGGAGATGAAAGAAAAATATCCGCACCTATTCGTGCCAACTGATGATAAAAATATTGAATGTAAAAATCCTTACTCTTCATTAAGCTGTTGTTCTATTTTTTTTATGTGACTTACTATTATTAAGTCGAGAATTGATTTGTTGGATTGAGTGTTGAAATGAGCCTTGAGTTTATTCGTACCTTAACTCCCGTCTCTATTAATCATTCGAGGACAAATGATCCCAAGGGGAGATGATGTAACGCCCGGTAAAATTACCAAAATATCCCTAGAGTGAGGGTAGGTGCGTAACGCATATTCGGAAGCTCGTATGGCGAATCCGAGACCAGATTTGGAATCAACATGAAAAATTGAGTGGGAAAGTGGTCTCGGTCGATTTTTAGAGCGACCCGATCGAAAGATAAATTTTCGATCCAAATTAGAAAATAGTGACGGTCCGCGACAGAGGTGCGTCGCGGACCTTTCGCGGAGAAGCACTTGTGCGATTTCCAAAATTTTCGATGGGATGGAGAAAACTCGTTCAAAAATATTTTTCTAAAAATACCCTGTTCACGATAGGTCCGCGTCACGGACCATGTATTTTTCGGACTGGAAATTTCCAAATAATTATGAGGGGCATTCCGGTCAATCCCCCACCCCTCCTTAACTCTAATAGACGACTAATAACGACGTTTCTGCGTGAAAAAGGGTCTAAAACCCTCATTCTAAGTCCTATTCCCTAAACTAACAAGGCTAGGGCTTGAGGATAAGAGAGGAGAGCTTGCGTGAGAAATTTGAGAGGAGATCCTAGACGTATTCGGTTGTTAGCCGCACCACAGGTATGTAAGGCTAAACTAGAATATGAGATTGTTCTCTCATGTGCCCCATAGAGGTCATAGATGAGTTGATGATTGAGGAGTCTACATGCATGATTTCTTTGATGGTTTTTCTTTGAAAATTATATTTGAAATTACATGTTTTCTACGTTGATGATCATCATACTATTTGTTTTCTTAAGTTGAATATTTTCATGAGAATTTGCATAACCCTACATGATTAATTTGAAAAGCATGCATAATGAACTTGAGGATTGAGTTTAGAGTCTTGACTTAAGATTGTGATTGTAATTGTGATGAGAGAATGATGATGAGTTGATAGAGTTTGAATATGTTATGAGTCCCTATAAATGAACTCTACTGATGTGTCTATTCATTTGATCCTTAATGATTGTTCTAAATTTTGAGTTATTGATGAGATTGATTGATGAAAGGGTTAAAGCCCCTATGAGATACCGATCGTTGACGGGGAGTGAGTCCCTATGGGATTGGTTGACGATTGATATGGAGGTTTTATGAGCATTGAGTCGGGAGGAGTATCGAGCACCGAAATGCGTAAGATTGAGTCCCATTTGAACCCATTAAACTACGTCGCCAAGCGTAGAAGATGTTTTCCTCTTGAGTTTACGTCCCTAAAAGCAATAGCGGACTTGATGAGTTTTCTGACTCCATATTGGGTGAGCGGATATGGTTTTTGATTCATTCTCTACCTGGAAAGTACAGAACGGCTGTGGCAACACCGGCGGGATATTGTACAATCACTGGCTCATAAGTGGTTATTGTCGGTTAAGAGAAACTCCTACAAACTTCGTATCTTACTCCGAGTATAGATGAGATGAGAGGGGGTGAGCTCCTCTGTGTTGAGGCTGAGATGAGTTGAGACTATTGATGAGTCTGAGTTAATGATGTGTTATTTGTCTACTCTTTATTCTTGCATAGATAGATATTTGACTAACGATGTGATGTGATGTTTATTTTGAGTTGTTATTGTTTCCATATTATCTATCGGTTTCTGTTTCACTCAACTATATTACATACCAGTACATTCCAAGTACTGATGTCCCCTCTGGACTGCATCGTTTTATGATGCAGAGTCAGGTACTAGGGATCGTCGACAGGCGCTTTGTTGAGGATTCGAGATTGCAGCTGCTTGGTGAGCCTCCCCTACTCCGGAGGATTCACTTTTTTATTTCATCACGCTTTAGAGTTAAACTGGATTATTTCTTTTGCTTTGATTTGGGTAGCCATGGATTTGTCATTGGCACCATATGATTTGTAATAGAGGCTTCATAGATGATAGTCGAGCATTTGATGTTGAGATTGTGAGCTAGTTCTTTCTACTAGCCTTTATTTTTATATATATACTCCTTTGAGACTTTGAATGAGATGTGTCCACTAGACTTATATTTTCCTGCTATCCAGTAGAGTTATTTGATTGAATAATGTGATGGAGCTAAGTGGTTCGCTTGGGGACTAGCAATAGTCTTCGAGTGCCGGCCACGCCTAGGGTACCCTCCCGGGGCATGTCAATAATAATGGATTTCTCGAAGGTCTGCTGAAGACATAAGTAGCTATCTCAAGAATAATTCGGAAGGAGAAAAGTCAACCAGAGGGACCAGGCTCGCAACCTACAAAAATGTAGCATGTAGGTGAGCACCAAACAATAGGATACTCAACAAATGGAACTAACCTAAATTAAAGCAATAAGGCACACAAGTACTCCTTAACCCCCAATCACATATCGCCGAACTAAAAACTTGTGCTCAGAAAAGTCCAAGCATAATGTATACAACATAGAGAGATCACAAGGATATACATATACTCATCACATAGAATCACATTTCGAAGGGGTCCAACTATAAACAAGTCAAATGATATAATAGATATCCAGTCGCGAGAGCATTTCATATAATAGCAGCAAACCAGAGTAATATGAGATAGAATGAATGCCATGAAATGTAAATAATGCGCTGCAATGTCAAATAATCGTGATACATGTCTGTCCGAAGATATACATCTGCTTATGTGACACCTGGTAAAATTACCAAAATACCCCTAGAGTGAGGGTAAGCACGTAACGCATCTTCCGATGCTCATACCAAAAATCTGAGGCTGGATTTATGATCAGCACAAAAACATTGAGCAGGAACATGGTCTCGGTCAATTTTTTGAGCGACCCGATCAAAAGATAAATTTTTTATACGAAGTGCAAAACAATGTTAGTACGCGATAGGGGCGCGTCGCGCAGCCTTCGGGACCAGCACTTATATTCTTTTAAAAAAATTTGACGGGATGGAGAAAACTCATTGTTTGCGACTAGTCCACGTCGCGGACTGTGTCTTTTCCGAGTTGAAAATTTATAAATCATTATGAGGGACATTTTGGTGATTTCCCACCCCTCCTAAACTCTATACACAATCTAATAAGGTTTTTGTGACATAAAAAGGGTCTAAAACCCCCATTCTAAGTCCTATTCCATAATCTAATAAGGCTAGGGATTAAGGAGAGAAGAGAAGAGCTTGAGTTGAGAGATTCGAGAAGAGATCCCCGACGTGCTTGGTTGATAGGTGCATCCCAGGTACGTAAGACTAAAATAAAAACATGGGATTGTTCTCTTATGTTCCCCGTAGAGGTCATGGATGCGTTGATGATTAAAGAGTCGACATGCATGAATTTATATTTGAAATTACATATTTTTGATGTTGATGACCATCATAATAATTGTTTTCTTGAATTAAATATTTTCATTGAAGAATTTACATAACCCTACATGACTAATTTGAAAAACATGCATATTGAACTTGAGAATTGAGTCTAGAGCCTTGAGTTGAGATTGTTGATTGTTATGAGAATGATGATGAGTTGACATAATTTGATTGTCTTGTGAGTCTTTATAAATGGGCTCTACCGATGTGGTTGTTCACTTGAGAATAATTCTTGAGGCATTGATGAGAAGATTGATGAGAGGGTCACGGACCCTATCAGATGATTGATGAAAGGGCTAAAGTCCCTATGAGAAACCGGTCGTTGACGGGGAGTGAGTCCCTCTAAGATTGGTTGAGATAGAGGTTTTATGAGAATTGAGTCATAGGAGGAGTATCGAGCACCAAAAGAGTAAGAGTTAGTCTAACTTGAACTCGTCAAACTATGTCACCAAGCATAGGAGAGGCATAGAACCATCACATATATTATGGTTCCCTCGAGAGTAACGTCCCTTAAAGAAATAGAGGACCTATTGAGTTTGACTCCATATTGGGTAAGCTGATATGATTTTTGGGCGTTCCCTACCTGGCAAGTTTGGAACGTCTTTGGAAACATCAGCGTGATTATTGTACATTCACTAGCTCATAAGTGATTGTTGTTAGATAAGAGAAACTCTCATGAATTTCCTAACTTGAGTACTCCGAGTCTAGATGAGATGAGAGCAAGTGAGCTCCTATGAGTTTTGAGATGTGAGGAGGTGAGCTCCTCTGAGATGAGATGAGATCAGAGGAGGTGAGCTCCTTTGAGATGAGTTTGAGACTATTGGTGAGGTTTAATTTTTGATGTGTCACTTGTCTACTATTTATTCTTTCATAGATGGACATTTGAAGATTTGATATGATTTGATGTTTATTTTGAGTTGATGTTGTTTCCATACTATTATACCGGTTTCTGTTTCATTCAGCTATTCTACATACCAGTCATTCCAAGTACTGAAGTCCACACTGGACTGCATCATTTTATGATGCAGAGGCAGGCACTAGAGATCGTCAACAGGTGCTCTGTTGAAGATCTTAGATTAGCAGTTGATTTGGTCAGCCTCCCCTACTTCGAAGGATCCACTATGATTTATTCTTCTTGCTTTAGAGTTAGAGATTAGACTATTTCCTTATGTTGCTTTTGGGTAGCCATGGGCCTATCATTGGCACCACATGAGTAGTAATAGAGGCTTCATGTATATTACTACTCAGTTTGGGAAGCCTCTATTACTACTCATGTGGTGCCAATGACAGACCCATGGCTACCCAAATCAAAAATAAAGAAAATAGTTCAATCTAACTCGAAAGCATGATGATATAAATGTAGTCGGTCCTCCGGAGTAGGGGAGGCTCACCAAGATAGCTTCGAATCTCGTATCTTCAACGGAACACCTGTTGACGATCTCTAGTACTGCCCTTACATCGTAAAATAATTCAATCTAGAGTGGACATTAGTACTTGGAATGTATTGGTATATAAATAGCTAAGTGAAAGAGAAACAGGTAAGAATAATATGAAAGCAAGATCGACTCAAAATAAACATCAAATCATATCTAATAGTATAATGTCTATCTATGCAAGAATAAAGAGTAGAAAGTGACCAATCAATAACTCAAACTCATCAATCATCTCAGACTCATCTCACAGGAGCTCATCTCCTCTCATCTCACCTCATCTCATCTCATCTTAGAGGAGCTCACCGCCTCTCATCTCATATAGATTCGGAGTACTCAAGCTAGGAAAATTGTAGGAGTTTATCTTTATCCGAAAACAATCACTTATGAGCCAGTGAATGTACAATAATCACACTGATGTTGCCATAGCTGTTCCAAACTTGTCAGGTAGGGAACAAATCGAAACCATATCAGCTAACCCAATATGGAGTTCGTCATCAATAAGTCTGCTATTGTTTTAGGGACTTTTTTAATCAAGAGTGAACCACAATATATGTGATGGTTCTAAGCCTCACCTACGTTTGGCGATGTAGTTAATGAGTTCGAGTGGGACTCACTCTTACCCATTTCGGTGCTCGACCCTCCTCCCATGACTCAATGCTTATAAAACCATCAATCCAATCAAACAAATCAACTCATAGGGACATTAGCCTTATCATTAATCAACGTCTCATAGGGGTTTCATCCCTCTAATCAATCAACATCTCATAGGGACTTTAGCCCCCTCATCAATCAACATCTCATAGGGACTTTAGCCATCTCTTCAATCAATCTCAATCGAAGACTCAAGATTTAGAACAGTCATTAGGAAACAATCGAATAAACACATCGGTGAGTTCATTTATAGATACTCATGAGACATTCAATTTCTATCAACTCATCATCATCATATCATCATAATCAACAATCTCAATTCAAGGCTCTAGACTCAATCCTTAAGTTCATTATGCATGCTTTTCAAAATAATCATGTAGGGTTATGCAAAATTTCATGAAAAATGTTCAATATAAAAAAGCAATTAGTATGATGATCATCAACATAAAAAACATGTAATTTCAAATCAATTTTTCAAGAAACACCATAAAAATTCATGCATGTAGACTCTTCAATCATCAACTCATCTATGACCTCTATGGGGCACATGAGAGAACAATTCAATGTTTTAAGTTTAGCCTTACATACCAGGGACGAACCTATCAATCAAGCACGTCAAGGATTACTTCTCGAATCTCTTAATTCAAGTTCCTCTCTTCTCTTCTCAAGCCTTAGCCTTAGTAATGTATTGGAATATGACTTCTAATGGGGGTTTTAGACCCTTCACGTCTAAATGACCTTATTAGATCATGTATAGAGAGTTTAGGAGGGGTGGGGAATTGATCAGAATGCCCCTCATAATGATTTAGAAATTTTCAACTCGGCAAAGACCTAGTCCGTGACGCAGGCAGGTCGCAAATGATGTATTTTCAGAAAAGAGTTTTTGAATGAGTTTTCTCCATCTTGTCAAAAATATTAAAAATATTATAAGTGCTGGTTCGCGATAGATGCGCGACGCGCCCCTGTCGCATACTAACACTGTTTTGCGCTACGAATCGAAAAATTATCTTTTGATTAGGTCACTCTAAAAATCGACCGAGACCATTTTTTCACTCAATTTTTCATGCTAATCACAAATCTAGCCTTGGATTTGCCATATGAGCATCAAAAGATACGTTACACGCCTACCCTCACACTAGGGGTATTTTGGTAATTTTACCGAGCGTCACAATATATTTTTAGTTATTCAAGTTTGTTAAGTTGTTTTATTGACAGCTTTATATGTAGAGAGAGCTTAATTTCTCCTCAAAGAATACCCCTAATATGCAGTAATATGCAAATTTAATATAATGGATTCTAAACACATAAATTAATTATTGAAAAAGATACAATTATTCACAAATACAAACACAATTATACAACCTATAATTAGACAGACTTGAACTCTACATTCAAATCAATATAAACAAAACAAAATTAAATATATGAATTCACAAGATTATTTTGACAATATACAATTCAACCAAGTTAATATGTAACGATGAAAATAAAAATAAATAAATTTCTTACATGTTTTTATATACTTTTTTAGGAACTAAAATTAATTCTTTGAGGTGATTTGTAATGTAACGCCCGCTAAATTAACAAAATACTGCTAGAGGAGATATGTATGCATAACGCGTCGCCTGATGCTCGGATGGAAAATCCTAGTTCGGATTCAAGATCAACACGAAACATTGAGTAGGGGAAAGGTCTCGGTCAATTTTTAGAGTGATTGAGTCAAAAGATAATTTTTCGTTCTAAAACGAGAAACAGTGAGAGTTCGCGATAGAGCCGCGTCGTGGACCCATCGCGTAGGCGCACTTATGTTTTTTTTTAATTTTTTGACAGGGTTGAGAAAACTCGTTTGGGAAAATTTTTGCCAAAAATTAACTGGTCGCTACCAATCCGTGTCGCGGACTGTGTTATTTTACGGTTGGAAAATTTCTAAAATTTTGAGGCGCATTCTAGTACATTCCTAACATCTTCTAAAATCCATATACAATTAATATAGGTCGTATTCGCAAAGGAAGGGTTCAAAACCCATTCTAAAATACTCTTCCTAGAGAATTCACCAAGTTAGGGCTTGAGAAGAGTTGAGGTTGAAAAGTCGAGAGGAGATTCTACGAGGAATTATTGTTAGCAATCATCCCAGGTATGTAACGCTAACCTAAAACATGAGATTGTTCTTCCATGTACTTCCCTTGAGTAAATTGAGTCCATGATTGAAGATGATGAGTTATATGTGAAAATCCTTGAGTATTCCACTGAGTTTTTACTTAATTCATATATTTTACATGAATTGATAATCATCACGAACTATTTTACTGCATAACTTGTTTTCATGAATGATTTTATAAAATTCTATGTCAATTGTACTAAAGAATGCAAGAATGAGCTTGGGGGAAAAGTCTAGAGCCTTAACGATGAGGATGTTTGTGATGTTGTGATTGTGGTCCTGTCACGACCCAAAAATGGACGTGATAGCACTCATCTTATCCCACCAAGACAAGTCAGCCGAAAAACCAATTATGGCCATAAAATATAGAAGGGTAATACAAAGTGAAAATTTAACTACCAATAATAAGTCAACTTAATTAAAATCCCCCAAGACCTGGTTGTCACGTGCACAAGCCTCTAAGGTATTACAATAGATTTGAAAGAAAAGTATAAGTATCAAATGACATTGTTTCTAAAGTAGAACAAAATCATAAATAGGAGTGAGAAGTCAGCTGGGATGGCAAACAACTACCTCACACAATCTCCACAGGAAGCCTCGGACAAGGAAAAATAGAGGGTATCACGAAAATCCGGGCTCATAACCTACAAAAATGTAGTAGCAAGGGGTGAGTACCAAACACACGGTACTCAGCAAGTGTACTACTAAACACAAAATTAAGTAATATAGAATACAAGTACTCCTAACACTCCAACAGAACCCCCACAACTACCACCTGCACAAAGTAAGCTCAACCTAACAGTTCACAATATACATAGCCTATAGCTCAATAGCCACACCAATATTTATAGTTCAACAACATAATGATCAAGTTCATCCATCACAAGTTCCATAAAAGACACTCGCAAGTTCATAGATAATAATAATGTGTGATGCAATGCAATGCAATGTCAAATATCATGATGCATGTCTGACCTAGTGATACACACCTGCTGTCTCGCAGTCCGGGACCCATGGGGGACTTTTAGCCCGTGCATCTGTCGCGGCGTGCGACACGACCCTCGAATCATATATATAGTATCCGTCGCGGTGTGCGACACGACCCTCGAATCATATACAGTATCCGTCGCGGCGTGCGACACGACCCTCGAATCATATATAGTATCCGTCGCGGCGTGCGACACGACCCTCGAATCATAATATCCGTTGCGGCGTGTGACACGTCCCTCGAAATGGTACATCCTTTTTAATTCTTATTCTTTCTCCAGTCCTCATAACACTTGTCACACAAGTCAATGCAAATATGCATGCTTACATGATAATGGAAAAAAATGACTAATCTTAACACAATGCACAATTCACAATAACATGGTCTTAATACAACGTCATCACTAACTCAATATGTCAAAATCATTCACAACCTTCACATAAAGAAGCACGAGATTCTATATACTTAACAAAGGTTAAGAAATTCACTTGCCTTAATTAATAGAATAACACTCCAAATCTTGACTCTTTCGTAACACTTTCAGATGATCAAAATCTGTTCAAAATCATAATCTACATAAGAATACGAATCCAATGACACCCATATTGCTACCTTTATTTTTTTTGGCTCAAAAATCGGGTCAAAAAGTCACCCCGAGCCCTTAAATCCGAATCTGGAAATTTCTTTCAGATTATGTTTACCCATAATAAACTAAATGCATACGTCAAATTTAAGATAAAACGGATCGTTATTCGACCCCCAAATCAAAATTTTATTCTAAGAACCCTAGGGCTATATTTTCTTAATTATACACGATCTACCCTAAAAATTTATTCATAATCTCATGAAAACTTAATAGAAAGAATGAGAATAATTACCTTGATGATTTAGGACGAAAATCCTAATCTTTCTTCTCTTCTTTTTCTTTCTTTCTTTTCCCGCGTCTTTTTCTTTTTCTGCGTTTCTGCTTTCTGTTTCTTTTACTGTTTCCTGCGTTTGGGAGGGCTGCGCAGCAGCCCTTTTAATTGTTAACTCTCTTCTCTTTTTTTTTTTAATTTAATTTTCTTTTCCTTTTTATTTATTTATTTATTTATTTTAGTATACGAAATGTGATAAATTCTATTAGCCTATTGTTTTTGATAAATATGAGATAAACAGTATAGGATATTAATTAAATATTATTTTAATCCACCAACAACATTAATTATCTAAAATTATCCGTCAACTAGATTACAGTAATTATCGAATAGTCCAAAATTTTCAATTTAAATTTACGAAAAGAATCTTTTGTGAAAGAGGGAGTATTTATTTTTAAAATCACCTAACGGGTCATTACATTATCCACCACTAAAAATCATGTTCGTCCTCGAACATAAGAAGGAGAAAGAAGAATAATCGATATTACTAAAATCCTAAGTGGTGATCTTCCAAGGTCAGTATATCATCTCTCCAAGTAAGCCCCTCCTTTAAGACCTTTCAATCAAAATCTTCTATTAAGAACTGAATTTTCGAATTAATCCTTGAAAGATTTTCAAATCAATAGTGATTCTCAAGCCACTGGCTAACTCAGGAATTCGATACGAATAACAACTCACCAGTCCATAACTCGATAAATCTTTCTTACATAATCATTATAAAATTCTGAATCAAAACCAGCCATAATCAAAAGCAAACCTAAATCAACCATCTCACACTTCTAATGCACAAACCCTCATAGATTTTGTTAAGATTTCATTCTCACAGTCAAATCTCCCCACGGTCTTACGTTATAAAATGCGATCTCTAGACGTTGAACACTCATCATAGAGAATCAAATTCTTTTCTGACCCCACGAAGGAAAAGATCAAGTAACAACTTAGCGAATGATTTATTCAAACATAGCCAGAACATAACCTGAACGACAAGAAGAGCCTTAAAACTGCTGGACAACTATAAATATCTATGGTAGCTCTTTTATAAATTCACGTAAACAAAGTTGTGTATAGAACCACTTGTATATTTAAACTACCCCAAATAATATTAAATATGTCAACATTGAAATAATCAAGTCTGCATAAGCATCCTATCTTAACTAGGAGGAAATTGTAGGATCGGTTCACTCGATCCACCACTAAGGATCCGTCTACCAAGGTGAAGACACGAGTGGGAATATGAAAGGGGTAATACTCTAAAATATGCCCATAATGAGGTAGGTAGCCACATAAGAATGCATAGAATCAAGGTCGAATGATACATGATACTCCTTTCATAGTGCTCCTATCAAACATTTTCATTCATCGTACCCTATTTTTTTTCTTTTTTTTAATCATTTTTTTGTTTTGATACTCACAATCAACTTGTCTGGTCCCTAATACAACTGTACAGATACTTAATTATCAAACTCCACATATTCCTCACAACATTGCATCAAAAACAATGCTCTTAATAATAACATAACATCATAGCCATACTCGTCATTTACCATTCCCTCAAACTGTTATTAGTATTAAAGTCTTCTTAGCTACGCATTATCCCCTTTAAATATTTCAACTATGGTTTCCTCTCATTTCATTTAAGTATTTTTTTTAGACATAAATCGCACACAAAGCTGATAAAGTAAATTTCAAATTTGATAGTGTTTTTCTCATCGAGGTAAAGTTATTTAATTGTACCTAAAGTCAATTTCATGCAATCTTTCACATATCGAATTTCAACTACCATTCAAAACATCATATACCTCATGCCAAAACTTAGAGAGATTCAATTACCTTAATAATTCCGTATACCATAAGCACATAACCTCTAGTCACCATCAAGTGTCTATGTAACACATCACAATAATCTATGTAGTCCCATTAATAAAGTAATTTCAACCCCCTCAATATCCTCAATAAGTGTGTAGAGCTATAGGTCTATATCGCAGCGCCCTTATAAGTCATCCATAATATTGGACAATCTAGACCAATATAAGAATGTAGCATATTTCAAACATCATTATTTGTCACTCGAATCAAAACTCAGTCTTCATAAAAGTCACAAGTAAATCCTAGAAAATCTGTGCTAAACAAGTACGCATCGCATTATCATGTTTGAGCTCAAAGGCAAAGTAAGTAAAACCTTTAATTCCGAACCAAGGGTCCATACAAGAGGTCTTATTCCTTCACTTTCTTAAATTCTTCCTATGACACAAATTTCAGATATCCTGAACTCTTCAATATATTAGATTCTCATTCCTTCACTAACTCACTTATCAACTTTATTCTCTGACCAACAACACGTGACATTTTACTTCATGTTCTAAGCTAAAACTTTAAGTGGAGCACTTCTTTACGTCCTTCAACAATCAAAATAACTAAATCTTTGATCACAAGTATACACAAGTCCTTTCAAATGCTCAATACTCAATGCGATCAATTATTCCTTTGCTTACCAATTCATATCTTGACAAAATATACTATCGCAATGTAGGCTCACACTAAAAAAAACTTGAATCTTTATTTTTAACTTGTATCCCAATTCCTTTATCTATTGACATTAGCTCCTACTTGAGATCTTTATGAATTCATGTATCTTAACTTAATATTGATCACCTCTTTATCGACTTTACCATATTCTTTATAAAAATTTCAATGTACTAATTACCATACTCAAAATCACAAAAGAGATTATCACCATATTCAAGCCTAACATTGTAGATTTTTTTTTCCTCAAATATTATCCAACAGTTTTCTAGCCAAGATCAATGATACTTAATACTATCACCATAACCAAAGAAAAATAAATAAAGCTGGGTGGCTTTAAATTTAATTCTCTACTCTCTCAAAAGATATATCTTTGATCTTTTACCATTAAAGTGAATGTCTTTGTTCTTGTCTCTTTCTAAAAGCAAACCTACACCTCATTAATTTTTATTTATTTCTGACTCTAGCTCCTTTCAATTCTATTTGAGCAGTGTTTCCATACATTTTACATCTTTTCATATGATCACGTTACTCATCAAATAGTCCTAAACATAACTTTTGATACTTACAAATTGTGCATAGCATACTGAATCCATTCAATCAAAAATCCTTATCATATGATTGCATCTTGATCATAATCCATTACGAACGCTTATTAATATTATGCTCTATAGTTGTTGCCTTCGTCTCAAGGTTAACCTCATCATCGACATGACACCTAAACGTATTATATCAATCAAATCTAAAGGACTAACTCAATTTTTTATACATCTTCTTAGTAAAATTCTTAATTGGCTTTGCCGGAGTATACTCACTGGGACTTTCCTTAATATCATTATGATATTATCCACTTAATATTTCGATATTGATCCACTCTCTTGGTTCTTATTATGGATTAATAGTCCTCGTTTGGGATCCCCCTAATACACCTCTCAACCTAAATACATTAATTGTACCAAAGATCCACCACTAAAAATTTTCTTATAAATAATACTTAACCCAAGCATCCAGAGTAGCAATCTAGTTGATTTCTCGAATACGAATACAACATTAAACCTTATTAAATGAGCCTATGATACGCTAATAATTTCCAAAAAAGTTTGTATTCACGCTTGACAATTGACATATCTGTTTTCATATACTACTAATACCGTATTGTGAAAGTCCATTGGATCCACCACTAGAACACATCATGCCTGTTAAAAAAATAGTACCAAACTCGCTCGCATACTTCTACCCATCAAGTAGCTGTAAAATATTATCCAATCCATCATGACTCTATCCAAAGTAACACACATTTTTTTCCCTAAATTCAATCCCTAGCAAAAGTAGCACACTCTATAACTCTAACCAAGTAAGCATTGGTTCGTAGTGATAGTCATATCATGACCCTCCTTAATATCCACTCGATCTACGAGATCATAATAGAGATTCTGACTTTAATTGGCACAACATCATTCTTATCATTATCTAAGCAATCCATACATATTATGACAATTTTCTTTTTGTAATATTAGTTTACCGAACAAAATTTGTGATCTACCTATCCTTGTAACATTCCACCTTAAATTGTTGAACCATTTCCGATATCATATACACCATTCGCATTGTTTATGTTGCTGGATAACCAACCCCCAAAAGGATAACACATTGATAAAATCCCTCAATCCACTGTTTGAGCTTATTATTCCAACATCCTCAAAGTTTATCATCAAGGTATCACCTTACTCTACCTCTTCTAATCATTGAATCTTTTAAATATAACCACACATCCTTTTTACAAGTATGCCACTTATACTTTAATACTAGATCTAACATTCAAGTCTATATACAACCCACTAACTACTCATATAACGAATCACGCACGAACCACGGACGCACGATAGAGAAAGAATAAACAAAAGAAAGTTTCCTAACTGTATTCATAGCCTCTCGAAGATAAATATAGACGTCTCCATACCGATCCTCGAGACTCTACTAGACTCGGCTTGTACACACGCGAGACCTATGAACCTGGGGCTCTGATACCAACTGTCACGACCCAAAAATGGACGTGATAGCACTCGTCTTATCCCACCAAGACAAGTCAGCCTAAAAACCAACTATGGCCATAAAATATAGAAGGGTAATACAAAGTGAAAATTTAACTACCGATAATAAGTCAACTTAATTAAAATCCCCCAAGACCTGGTTGTCACGTGCACAAGCCTCTAAGGTATTACAATAGATTTGAAAGAAAAGTATAAGTATCAAATGACATTGTTTCTAAAGTAGAACAAAATCATAAATAGGAGTGAGAAGTCAGCTGGGATGGCAAACAACTACCTCACACAATCTCCACAGGAAGCCTCGGACAAGGAAAAATAGAGGGTATCACGAAAATCCGGGCTCATAACCTACAAAAATGTAGTAGCAAGGGGTGAGTACCAAACACACGGTACTCAGCAAGTGTACTACTAAACACAAAATTAAGTAATATAGAATACAAGTACTCCTAACACTCCAACAGAACCCCCACAACTACCACCTGCATAAAGTAAGCTCAACCTAACAGTTCACAATATACATAGCCTATAGCTCAATAGCCACACCAATATTTATAGTTCAACAACATAATGATCAAGTTCATCCATCACAAGTTCCATAAAAGACACTCGCAAGTTCATAGATAATAATAATGTGTGATGCAATGCAATGCAATGTCAAATATCATGATGCATGTCTGACTTAGTGATACACACCTGCTGTCTCGCAATCCGGGACCCATGGGGGACTTTTAGCCCGTGCATCTGTCGTGGCGGGCGACACGTCCCTCGAAATGGTACATCCTTTTTAATTCTTATTCTTTCTCCAGTCCTCATAACACTTGTCACACAGGTCAATGCAAATATGCATGCTTACATGATAATGGAAAAAAATGACTAATCTTAACACAATGCACAATTCACAATAACATGGTCTTAATACAACGTCATCACTAACTCAATATGTCAAAATCATTCACAACCTTCACACAAAGAAGCACGAGATTCTATATACTTAACAAAGGTTAAGAAATTCACTTGCCTTAATTAATAGAATAACACTCCAAATCTTGAGTCTTTCGTAACACTTTCAGATGATCAAAATCTGTTCAAAATCATAATCTACATAAGAATATGAATCCAATGACACTCATATTGCTACCTTTATTTTTTTTTGGCTCAAAAATCGGGTCAAAAAGTCACCCCGAGCCCTTAAATCCGAATCTGAAAATTTCTTTCAGATTATGTTTACCCATAATAAACTAAATGCATACGTCAAATTTCAGCTAAAACGGATCGTTATTCGACCCCCAAATCAAAATTTTATTCTAAGAACCCTAGGGCTATATTTTCTTAATTATACACGATCTACCCTAAAAATTTATTCATAATCTCATGAAAACTTAATAGAAAGAATGAGAATAATTACCTTGATGATTTAGGACGAAAATCCTAATCTTTCTTCTCTTCTTTTTCTTTCTTTCTTTTCCCGCGTCTTTTTCTTTTTCTGCGTTTCTGCTTTCTGTTTCTTTTACTGTTTCCTGCGTTTGGGAGGGCTGCGCAGCAGCCCTTTTAATTGTTAACTCTCTTCTCTTTTTTTTTTAATTTAATTTTCTTTTCCTTTTTATTTATTTATTTATTTATTTTAGTATACTAAATGTGATAAATTCTATTAGCCTATTGTTTTTGATAAATATGAGATAAACAGTATAGGATATTAATTAAATATTATTTTAATCCACCAACTACATTAATTATCTAAAATTATCCGTCAACTAAATTACCGTAATTATCGAATAGTCCAAAATTTTCAATTTAAATTTACGAAAAGAATCTTTTATGAAAGAGGGAGTATTTATTTTTAAAATGACCTAACGGGTCATTACAGGTCCAAATTGATGAGAGTCTTGATGAGAGTGATGTTCATGAGTCTTAAACCTTGAAACAAAATTCTAAAAGAATGTCTCGAATCCACGATATTGATGTTGATGTACTATGTCCCTATGAGACCGATGATTATATTGTTGATGTTGATGTACTATGTCCCTATGGGACCGATAATGATGATGTTAATGTTGATGTACTACATCTCTATGGGACCAATGATGATGATGTTTTATGATCATGTCGAGTTCTAGGAGGTGTATTGAGCACCGATATGGGTGAGAGTTAGTCCCACTCGAACTCATTTACTACGTGGCGCGTAGGAGTGAGGATCGAACCATAATACAGAGTTTTCATGCATATTTATGAGTAAATTGATGAGTTGTATGCTTTTTATAAGAAAGGAGCAATAAATTATGTGTGACATTTATGAACCCTAAATTGCATTATCTTATGTAATAGTTGTTGCACTAATTGAGTTAAGATCACAGTGTGAATGTTTGAGTTGAGAAACTTGAGCATGAGGAGCATACTACTTGTCTATACATATGTAATGGACATCTTATGTGTTTTATGTGATGAACGTGATTTCTTGAAGTTTAAATGACTGTATGAGTTAGAATCTTGAATGATTTGATGAGTTTTGATGACATGCATGATTGATAGTCTTGATTGTTGATTTGTTGAATGATGGTATTGAGCTTGATTGGACTAAACCATAAAGAGTTGATTGACATGAATATATTTTACTCATGGGGGAGTTGAGCACCAATATGGGTGTGAGTTAATAATGACTCTAACCCGCAAGCTATGTTGCCAGCATAAGATAGTTGTGTCGTTAATTCAGGCGACTCATGTCCTAAAAAGATGGACATTTATTATGGATCCAAGAGAGAGTTGATCTTCCTTCACCTTGGTAGGTTTTGTACGGGTGTGGCATAAGACATCGCCTTAATTCATTGTGAATCACCAAATCAAAGGTGGTGGAAGTTACATCGATTAAGAGAAATCCCCAAGCACACATGAGATGGCATGAAACATATATTTTAAATGAGTTGCATAACACTGAGTCTATTTCCAAAGAATAATTTTATCCTTAAAACGGCATTCTCATTGAGTTGAGCCATGGATGGTTGAGTGGATTGTTGCGTCAAGTTGACTGATTTGCGTCCGGGCTTTACTTGTTTCCTGAGTCATTTTATATCCTAGTATATTTCATGTACTGACGTCCATTTGAGCCTGCATTGTTAATTATGTAGATACATGTTATAGAGGACTTTGGCAACCAATTCTTAGAAGTCCATAGCTTGCTTCCAAGCTCGGTGAGCCCCCCTTGCTATCCAGAGGTGTCTTTCTTTTCTTTCTTTTGAGTATTAGTACTAGTTCATTTGAGATAGTCGGGGGCTTTGGCACCTTATAGATAAGTATAGAGGTTTCATGAACATTCAGTTGGAGATGTTGATTTTTATTTCTTTCCAACTCTTGTTTATTGGAAAATTCTATTTTATATAAAGACTTGATTATTTAGCTTACTTCATAGTCATTTTTCTTGAGTATTTCCTTCTGATGTTGAGTATGATATGACAACAGGGCCAGGTAGTTCTTTTGGGAATCAATTGTAAGGACCCAGAATTTTGTACAACCTCAATGGAGAATGAAAATTGGTTTCGAAAAAGTTTTGGACCAATTTGACACTTCATGGGAGCCATCATGGTCCGTGTGAAGTCACATGGTCCATGTAGAGCCTCCACGGAGTGGCCTTGGCCCATGGAGGATGTTTGTCCCTTAAATGTGGTGTTTTAAAATAAGGCACACCACACTTGGACCCCTCACGGTCCGTTTGACACTTCACGAACCGTGTGGTAGGCCGTGTGATGGCCATGGCTTGAAATCCAACAGCTTTGTGACCAAGTATGATTGCACGGCCAAGTACATGTCCCGTGTAGGGTGGCACGGCCCGTATGGCCATCTGTAAAGCTTCTGGAGTGAAATTATTCTAAGTATGGAATCACCGTCTCATAACTTTATCATGGAATTCTTCTAAGGAGCGCGGTACGAGCAGTGTCAAGGCCCGTGTGACATTACACGGTCCTTATACCCTCTCCGTGAAGGTGACTTCATTGGAAAATTCTAAGTATGGGATCTTCATGCTCAAGCTAAGATCACTCTCAAACCTTCAATTCAAGTTTATTTATGTTGTTTAAGATCATCATGGATCTCCTACATCAAGTCAAGTTCAAAGAATTCCATTGGCTAAGTTCTTCACAAGTAATGATAGAAGAGTCAACTATAAATGGGCATATCTCTTAGCACAAAAAGAGCTAGTGTCCCACGACCTATCAAATTGAATCTCTTTGAAGTATCTTTCCAACGCATCCGGTCTCACCTCATTCCGAGTTCAGAGCAATAAGTTATGCCCATTTTCGTAAAATCTGTTAGGGCTAGACGGGAGGCCTTCACGGATGATGAAGAGCTTCACGGGCCGTAAAGCCTACCGTGTGAACTGCAGTGTAAAATTTAAAGGGGAGTTTTATTGAGTTATTTTTTATATCTTGACCCATCCCCAAGGCTCATAAGACCCTCTTAACCCCCCCCCCCCCCCCCCCCTTATATTCCTAAACTTATCCTACACTAGTTCTAAACCCTTATTCAAGACTAACACCTAGGTTCTGGAATTAGGCTCTCTAAATTCTCTCCAAGTCTCATCTTCAAGATTCAAGCTAGGATTCAATTGAAGGTTTCAAATTTAAGCTAAATTCTTCTCAAATTCATCTTCCCAATCAAAGTATGTGGGATTGATTCTTGGTCCCTTTCAACCAAGAAGACCCAAAAACCTTTCAATCTATTTTCATGAATTTTAGTTACTTCAAATATGAAATTTTATGATATGTTTTTATTAAATCTAATTAGTGTATGTGATGTATTTTACCTATTATTTCAATTCATTTTTGACTACTATCATGATGATTTACATTGTGCTTGCACCATTCTGTTATGTGAATGAGTTATTCCCTGCATGAGCATTATGATTATGATTTATGATTTGGTATTTGAACCCAAATATATATTGAATGGTTTGGTACGAAGAATGCATTTTCCGAAAGCATGTGTATATATATATAATTATTCAAGTGGGATGTTTTGACTTAGCACCGATGGATTAGGGATGTTAGGGCTATCCCCAAGGGCCCTCTCCCTTTCCTTGAACTATGAGCCAACATAGGGATGTCATGTACGTATCTGAATCTGAATATCCCTGTGAAATGGTGAGTCCGTAAAGAAGGTGGTCATCCCCGAAATGGTGAGTCTGTAAGGTGTGATGTAGATTACCTTGGCAAGTAACCTTCTCCCTATAGGCGGGAGGTCCCAAACGGTCTAATTCATGTAACAACTCGCATGAGTTTGATATGTCGTTTATAGTCCATCCACATTAAATATGAGCATTATTGCATTTCATGCATCATAAATTTCATGGCATCTTATATATATATTTCTATTGAATATATGATTCTCTCTATATTATGTGCCCTTGTCATCCAGCATTGAGATGCGGGTTTGGTAAGTCATACGCATTGCATGCCCGCATACTTAGTACATTCAAACATACCAATACATACTCTATGCCTACATGATTTTACAATGTAGGGACCGTGTGATACGATCATCCACCGCTTGATGTGTAATTCGAATTTGGGGAATTGATATCATGGTGAGTCCTATCTTCTAAGGACAAACCACCCTCGTTCTTCCTACGTTGTTTTATATTTATCTCCTTAATCGAGGGTGAGCCCGGGACATGTCTTGCCCCCCGTCCCATTTTATGACTAGAGACATTGTTGGAAATCTTGTAGCCTCTCGTAGGTTCTATATGTTATGTGTTGTAATTGAAGCTTATGATTTAGTTATTTATTGGATATGACTATTATGGATTGATTATGGGAATTATGATATGTATGTATGTTCGATGTGGAGATGTAAAAGATCCTAAGCCCTGTATTGCCCCATAGAGTGAGTCATACTCTCCCCTTAGTTCTTATGTGCTATGTGCTATGTAAATCCATGTAAACCCCTTTCCCTTCGATAACCCCGTAGCGTGGGTCCAATTTCCCCATCCCTTAGAACTATGTGTTTACTATTTAAATGCGCTTTCGAACCGATGATGTGGAAATTTGATACTTTGACGCTTGTTTGGGGACTCTCGGGTTCACATTCGTCGTGTCACATCTAGGCCCTAGGTCCAGGTCGTAACATCAATAATGGTTCTTCAAGCGTCGGCCACGCCAAGGGTACCCTCCCAGGCCGTGACATATTTGCTCCCTTCAAGATATTTTTTTTACATCTTTCCCACCATAAATATGGAGGCTATTTTTGTAAATAATTTTTTTACGCAATGGATGCTATTTTTAATGGATCAAATCGAACAATGCATAAAAAATATTCTATGTAAAATTAATGTAAGCATAAGTAATACATGCATTACTAATGCAAGCATTATTAATACGCTCCATTTAGCAGTATTCTTATACACTGTAGCAAATGACCGCTAAGAGTATAAAGAATATTATTAAGGCATAATACATAAATATATCTTTTTTAGCTTGGTTTCAAGTGGCATATTGGCCCTTCAACTTTGGGTGTGCACAAATAGACACTTAAACATGCATAATATTAAAAAGTAGAGTCATGCCTCCAGTGCAGTATAATTCATGTAAGAATCCACATATGACACTAAATTGTTATGTAGGATGCCACATAGATGCATATGTCTTTTTGTTCAATTTATATAGGTTAAATTGTCTATTTGTGCACACCTAAACTCGAAAGACATAGATGCCAACTGAAGGTAAGTTAAATGACATATTTATATATCATGTCTTTTATTAAATAGAACTACGTGCTTGTGTATGTTATACGCATCAAATATAATTAACATTAGTGTAATTAATTTATTATAATTGATTAACTATTGTTTATTTTAAGTTATAAAGAAAAACTTATAATTACATTTAATGAACTTTCTCATGTGCAAGATTCATCAAATCAAGTTGATGAGAAAAATTTAGTATATGTTCTAATCAGATTAATTTGATCTTAATTATATGAAACCAACCATTAATGGAAAAATAGTTATAATATCATATGCTTCCCAAATTTAATATCAAAACATCCCTACAAATCCCTACCCAATTTTCTCAACATTGTTAAAATTTATCAAAAACTTGTCTCCATAAATATAATTATGGAGAAGACCAACCACACTGCTCCTCTGATTGACCCATGGAAGATAAAGAAGATGATCACGACTTCTGAGCAAGCCACCAAAGTACTGCTGTTGTCATTCACAATTGCTTTTTAATATGTTTTTTCGTACTGGATGAAGCACACGGTCGAGTTTATAATAGATGGGAAGGGAAAAAAGCAACATATTTATATATGGGATGTTGCCGAAGAGAATAACCATAAAAAATATAATGCTTATATTCAAATGATGACCAATGATGACTATGGACTTTTTGTGAAGATTTTTTCAGACAACGTGGATTGAGTGTTGATGATGAAATTGGACTTTATTGGATGCTAAGGCGAATGGTTTTAAGTTCAAGTTAATTAAAAAGGCTTTTATTTAGTAAAATCTTGAGATGTTTTCTGTGAAGAGGTTGAAGTATATTTATTATAATTATATTTAAAGTGTAATGTATGATAAAACTTTGTGATGATCTTTGTACGGAGATTGTGATATTGTTATAATTATGTTTGAGAGAAGGTAATAACAATAAATCTTGGTTTACTGTTTTCTTTTCCAGATTTTTAGAATGTTATGTAACTCAATCATTTTACTTTATGTTTTTTAAATTAACAATATATGAAGTTTAAAAAATTAATAAGAACTTTTAAATTGTGTGGTAAAGATGTATATAATATATCCAATTATTGTTGAATTTTGTGGTTAAAACATTTTAAGTAGAAAGTGGTATTAGCGCTAATATATAGTAATTTTCAATGGTATACCCAGAGAGTTAGATCCAAGAGGAGACACTAAAATGACAACGAGCAATCATCCTGTATGTGGTTGATGCTTCAGCATCTATATGTGCTATTAGGGGCATGCATGGACCAGATTTAATTGGATTTTTCAAATACCAAATTAAGTTGTTTATGTTAAATTTTTAAATATATGAACCAAACCAAACTAATAAAATTCGCAGTTTTTTATCTCAATGTTTTTGAGTTTCTTCGGTTTTCAAAATTTTTCCTGTATATATTAACACCCAATTTTGGCCAAACTTTTTAAAAATTCATACTTTTATTTTGTTTATTGACATCCCGAAGGAGCAACTTCGTGGAAACTCGTAAAAAATAAGAGAATTTAAAAAGAATATTTTAGAAAAAATGAGTTTAATTTTGGGTTTTAGAGTCGTCACCTAATTTTAAGAATAATTAGGAAACCAATTAGTTATTTACAAAATGTTATGCGAACCAAAAAATTCTAGGTAAAGGTTCAAGTTATTCTGAAGGGAAGGTATTAGCACCCTTCAGAATCCACAACTGTGGATCCCGGCTGAACTCATTTTTTTCAAATTGAGGAGGAGATACACAACATAACATAAGTATAAAAAAAAAATATACACAAATAATGAAATAAATAATCATATGAAGAATGTCCTAGTATTTGCCTAACGTCAACAACATACACAAACAACAACAACAACATACCCAGTAAAATCTCACAAGTGGGGTATGGGGAGGGTATAATGTACCCAGACCTTACCACTACCTCATAGCGGTAGAGAGGCTGTTTCTTTGAAACCCTCGTCACAAAAACCCTTGAGCAGAATAAGCTAGATATGATAAACATGAAAGAAAGGAAAGTGCACAGGAAGTAAATACAGGACAATTAATATCCAAAAGGCAGGTCAACAACATACACAATAGCGAATAAATAAAGAATAAACTAAAATTTTTTCGTCATTTCTAATTGGGAGGCCTCAAAATCCGACAGATAGAATTGTCATTGGCCATGTTTAACATATAATATGTAAGAAACTTAAACTAAAATTTTCTTAAATTTTAACATGTAATAGATATAAAATTAAACTAACTTTACCGTCATTTTTAAATGGGGAAACCTCGAAATCCGACGGATAGATTATTCATTGGCCAATCATAAAGTAATAGCACCTGAAAAAGAATTTAAAAATAAAAATTTAAAAAATAAATAATAATAAGAAGAAGAAGAAGGAGGAGGAGGAGGAGGTTGGTTTGGTGGTTGTATGCTATGGTGGTAGAGATGGATGCTATTGTCGTTTTGGGTGTTAACATACGACCTGGGGTTAGGGCCTAGATTTGACACGGCGAATGGGAACCTGAGAGTCCCCAAACAAGCCTCAAATATCTATATCCACATCATCGGTTCAAGAATAGCGCTGGTTCGGTGGTTGTGTGCTATGGTGGTAGAGATGGATGCTATTGTTGTTTTGGGTGATAATGCATGACCTGGGGTTAGGGCCTAGATTTGACATGGCGAATGGGAACCCGAGAGTCCCCAAACAAGCCTCAAGTATCTATATCCACATCATCGGTTCAAGAATAGCATTCCAATACATATATAAATATAGTCAAATAGGAGTTTCTCATGATCATTCCAACCATAGGAAAGCAATATACTAGTCATAACAAACGGATTTAAGAAGAGTTTACATAGTGTCCAACAAATGCCTCTAGTGAATGGAACGGGGGCCAGGACAAGTTCTGGGCTCACCCTCAATAAAGAAGATAGTTCTAAAATAGCATAAAGGAAAGATATTTCGCTCGTCCTCGAAAGATGGGACTCACCACAATATACTCCCGAGATTGGGCTATTCGTCAACCTGTTGATAATCAAAGTGCTCGTCCCCTACATGGTAAAATCATGTAGGCATAGAGTATGCGTTAGTACGTTTGAATATACTAAGTATGCGGGCATGCAATGCATATGACTTACCAAACCTGCATTTCAATGTTAGATGTCAAAGGCACATAATATACAAGAATTATATATTCAATGGAAATATATATATAAGATGCCATGAAATTTGTGATACATGAAATGCAATAATGCTCATATATAGTGGGGATGGACTATAACTGACAAAAATCCATATGAGCTATTACATGAATTAGTCTGATAAAGACCTCCCATCGGCAGGAGAAGACTACTTGCCAAAGGTAATCTACATCACACCTTACGGAAATCACCATTTCGGTAGATGGTCACCATCCTTATGGAACTCACCATTTCAGAAGGATTTTCAAAATCATACATAACATATCATAATTTCATATACATATAACCATTCCTTACGACCCGGTCATTTCAGTAATGGCTTACATTCCTATGTTGGCACATAGTTCAAGGAAAGGGAGAGGGTCCTTGGGGATAGCCCTAACACCCCCAATCCGTCGGTGCTAAGTCAATAACATCCCACTTGAATACTTATACATATACGTGCTTTAAGGAAATGTAATGTTTAATCCAAATCGTTCAATACACATTTAGGCTCAAATGCCGAATCATAGTTCATACTTGTAATGTCATGCAGGGAATAACTCATTCACATATACAGAATGGTGCAAGCACCCAAAATGTTCGATGAGCTAGAATCATAGACATATCGGTGATCACCTTTTTGCCTTAGCCAATATCTATCAGAATCAAATCATAGTCATTTCAGAAAACATAGTTGGGCTTCAACCACTTCATAATTTCCATGTATCAATGTTCATGAATGCAATGCAATGCATGATGTGGAGATAGCATGGGTAACATAGATTCAAGTTAAAATAAGCCATAAAAATGAAATTGAGGAGATCCATAATTAAAACCACATGTAAATCGTAATATGGATGACCCATGCATAAATCAACTTTTAAAAAGGGACATGCATGTTCATACTTTATAAATCAATGTAAATCATCATAATGATGATCAAAGTGAATTGAAATCATAGGTAAAATACCACTCATACATCAATTAGATTTAGTAGAATCAAATAACGAAATCTCATATTTAAAGTAACTAAAATTCATGAAATAGTTTGAAAGAGCTTTGGGTCTTTTTGGTTGAAAGGGACCAAGAATCAATCCCACATACCTTGATTGAGAAGCTGAATTTAAGGGATGAATTAGGCTTGAATTGGACTTAAATAGAACTCTAGCTTTGGTCCTTGAGAGAGGAATGTAGAGAGGAATAAGGGGATAATCTTATGAGGGATGGAAGGTTTTAGGAGAATAAATTGGGGGGCATAGGGGGGGGGGGGGGTTTCAGCTGAATTAGGGGTTTAGGATAGGTAAAAGGTCATAATTCATAATTAAAATAAACCAAAATTACATAAATGCCATTAATAAAATGGACCAAAACTGGAACAATCAGGTCCACTACACTATCTGTGAAACGTCACACGTACCGTGAACAGTGGTCATGACCCAACACATAGAAACTTCACAAGGGAAATTCACATGGAGCTAAGGGTTTCCACATGGACAACTACATGGTCTGTATTAGTCCACACGGGCCGTGATGTTGACCGTGTAGCGGTACTTCAATTAATTTTTGCATGGCAAAGTCACGAGACGGTACTTCTATACTTAGAATAATTTTACGTAGTGAGTCATACGGAGTGCTACATGGTCCGCGATACATCACACAGACCGTTTGCCCTAACTTGTCCAAAATTTCCTTCCGTCTCAAGTCGTCCCAACCATGAAATGGACCAAGTGTCCCTTTACGGGAGGCCACACGGTCCGTGTGGCTTCACATGGCCCGTGTATGCCCTTTGTGGAGTGATGCCTAGCAGTTCACTAGTGATAAATTCCAAGATATTTGGGAAACGCCACTCGAAAAATCCAAGTCTTACATCATCTCCCCCTTGGGAACTTCATCCTAGAATGTGCAAGAACAAGGCTTGAAAGGCTTGACTTAGAGCATGAAACATCCAACATAAGATACAATGCATAGTTCATGATTCAAAATCGTATCAAAAGCATTATTCAAAATCATTATTCAAAACCTCTATGGTCATATCAAAATCGTATTCAAGTCACTCACAACATTATAAAAACTCTTCTTCGTGCACATGTATGCATGTCATGTCATGTGACTCAAGAGGGTAAGAAATGGCACCATTAGATAAGGAAGAATCCTAAAACCTTAGGCTTGAGTAGATTGGAAAAGATGAGGGTATCGCTTCACCATGTCCAGCTCCGCCTGCCAAGTAGCACTCTCCACATGTTGATTTCTCCAGAGCACCTTCACCGAAGCCACGTCCTTTTTACGAAGCCGCTTTACTTGCCTATCCAAGATTTCCACCAGCACTTCCTTAAAAGACAATTTTTCTTCAACCTCAATCCCTTCCAAGGGCACAATGGTGCTAGGATCACCAACTAGCTTTCTCAACATAGACACATGGAAGACCGGGTGAATGGAACTTAAATCCGGAGGAAACTCCAACTTATAAGCTACACCTCCGACTCGCTCAACAATCTCATAAGAGCCAACATATCGGGGGATTAGCTTGCCCTTCTTACCAAAATGCATCACACTTTTTATAGGCGAAACCTTCACATATACCCAATCATCTACATGAAACTCAAGATCCCTTATCCTAACATCTGAATAAGACTTTTGATGACTTTGGGTCATTTTCAACCTTTCCCAAATCATCTTCACCTTATCCATGGCCTCTATCACAAAATCCGGACCAACTAGTGCCATCTCTCCCACCTCAAACCACCGCACCGATGACCTACACCTCCTCTCATATAAAGCCTCAAACGGTGCCATACCAACGCCAGCATGGAAGCTATTAATATAAGCTAACTCAATGAGTGGAAGATGGTCATCCCAATTGCCTTTAAACTCCAATACACAAGCCTTCAACATGTCCTCAAAGGTTTGAGTAGTCCTCTCCGCTTGGCCATCGGTTTGAGGATGAAAAGCGGTGCTCAACTTGATCTTAGTTCCAAGTCCCTTCTGAAATGACCTCCAAAAGTAGGAAGTGAATTGGTACCACGATCTGATATAATGGACCTAGGTACACCATGCAACCTCACTATCTCTTGGATATATAACTTTGCAGAATCCTCCGCGCTGAACGGCGCTTAAGGTAGTCTTAACTGGTAGGAAATGAGTCAACATCGTCATCTGATCCATGACAAACCAAATAGAGTCAAATTGCCTTCAGGTTCGAGGCAACCCAACCACAAAATCCATGTTCACATCTTCCCATTTCCATGTGGGAATCTCAATGTCTTAGGCCAAGCCACCAGGCCTTTGGTGCTCTACCTTCACCATTGATAACTCGGGCATTTAGATACGAACTTAGAGATGTCTTTCTTTATACCATGCCACCAATACACTTCTTTAAAATTTCTATACATTTTGGTAAACCCCGGGTGAATGGAATAATGAGAGTTGTGAGCCTCACTCATAATCACCCTCCTAAGATCATCCACATCTAGAACACAAAGTCGGTCTTGGTATCGAAGCACACCATCTCCCCCTTGGGAGAACACCTCGATCTCCTTTCCAACAACTAACTTCTTTAATTCCAGCAATGAAGGGTCTAAATGTTGTTGAACCTTTGCATTATTCACCATGGAAGATTCTGCCCTGCTTTGAACATGAATACCACCATTGCTCGAATCAACCAACCTGACACCCAACCTAGCTAACCGGTGAACATATGTGGCCAACTCCTTCTCTTCTTCCCCAGCATGCGCTACACTCCCCATAGACAACCGGCCGAGTGCATCGGCCACAACATTAGCCTTGCTATGATGATATAGAACACTCATGTCATAATCTTTTAGGAGCTCCAACCACCTCCTTTGCCTTAAATTGAGATCTCTCTGTGTGAACACATATGGTATACTCTTGTGATTGGTGAACACATCAACATGAACCCCGTACAAGTCATGTCTCCAAATCTTTAAAGCAAAAATTACCGTTGCCAATTCAAGGTCATGCTTTGGGTAATTATGTTCATGCATCTTTAACTGCCTTGAGGCATACGCTATTACCTTACCATGTTGCATACCTTACCATGTTGCATAAGCACACAACCCAAACCAATCCGCGAGGCATCACAGTACACCACGAATCCCTCCAAACCATTTGGTAAAGTCAAGGCGGGAGCCGATGTAAGTCGATCCTTTAAAGTCTTAAAACTCCGCTCACATTCATCCGGCCACACAAACTTAACCTTTTTCTGGGTCAACTTAGTCAATGGAGATACTATCATCGAGAACCTTTTAATGAACCTTCTGTAGTACCCGACTAATCCAACAAAACTACGAATATCTGATGGGGTCAATGGTCTGGGCCAATTTCTCACGGCCTCGATCTTCTTTGAATCCTCCTTGATAACATCACCGGACACTACATGACCAAGGAAAGCCCTTTCGCCTAACCAAAACTCACATTTGCTAAACATGGCATACAATTTCTTCTCCCTCAAAGTTTGGAGGACCATCCGCAAGTGATCCCTGTGCTCCTGCTCACTTCGGGAGTAAATGAGAATGTCATCAATGAAGACCACCACACAACTATAAAGGAATGGCTTAAACACCCGGTTCATTAGATCCATAAACACGGCCAGAGCATTGGTTAGGCCAAAAGACATCACCACAAACTCAAAGTGCCCATACGTTATCCGAAAAGTTGTTTTGGAATGTCACACTCCCTAACATTCAACTGATGATACCCGGAACGAAGATCAATCTTTGAAAAGATTAGTAGCCCCTTGAAGCTGATCAAACAAGTCATCAATCCTGGGCAACGAGTATTTATTCTTAACGATCACCTTATTCAGTTGCCTGTAATCAATACACATTTGAAGAGTTCCGTCCTTCTTTCTTACAAACAATACTGAAGCACCCCACGACGATATACTAGGCCAAATAAAACCCTTCTCCAACAGATCCTTTAGTTGCTCTTTTAATTTCTTCAACTCTGCCAGCGCCATACGATAAGGAGGAATATAGATAGGTTAGGTATTTGGATGAAGTTCTATGCCAAAGTCCACCTATCTTTTTTAAGAGGGATACCCGATAAGTCTTCGGTGAACACATCCGAAAACTCATTCACCACTAGGACCGACACAAAAGTAGGCACTTTGGACTCCATATCCTTGACTCTCACAATATGATAAATGCACCCCTTAGAAATCATTCTCCGCGCAATGAGGTAGGAAATGAACCGACCCTTAATAGAGGAGTCACCACCCTTCCATTCAAGAGCGGGCTCACAAGGAGATTGAAACTTGATCTTCCGGGTTCTACAATCGATTGAGGCATATGATGTATGCAACCAATCCATCATAAGAATAATGTCAAAGTCGAACATCTCAAGTTCTACAAGATCACATGGAAAACTTTTGTGCAACACAGAAACAGGGTAACCATTATAGACTCTATATGCAACAACAGATTCACCCATAGAAATATAAACCGAGAAAGGGCCCCTCAAAACCTTGGACTCAAACCAAATTCAACAACCAACAGAGTAGTCACAAAAGACAAATTTGCACTCGGATCAAGCAAAACATAAGCATTAAAATCAAAGACTTTTAACATACCGGACAAATCGTCTGGAGCTTCCTCAACATCCTGGCGGGCGTGGAGTGCATAAAACTGATTGTTCCTTGGGGAAACACCTTAGGGAGCTCTTTGTTGGTCTTACCCACCTTGGGCCACCTGACCTTGGCCTCTACGATCCTTCCTAGGACAATCAACAATCTTATGATGTTTATCACCACATCTAAAGCAAACACCCAAATTTCTCCAGTAGACTTCCGTGTGGGGCTTCCTACACATGTCACACGAAAGATATCCCTGGCCGCCACCAACCGGTGCCCTAGGAAGAGGCACCGGAATATTAGCGACCCGAGTAGCGGAACCTTGGCCCTATTGGAAGTGACCAAAACCACCACTTCGAGAACCAAAAAATCCACCATTAACGGGTCCTCTTGGAATTGTTAACCCTTCATTCCTTGAGTTTCTCCCCTTTGATCTGTTCAGCATACACCATGAGTCTAGCAATGTTCATATCCCATATAAGCATAGCAGTAAATATTCCTTCACAAGTAAATCAGAGATACCTGAAACAAACTTATGCATCCTTGCACATGGGTCAGCCACCAATGACCAAGCATACTTGGAAAGTTTCTTGAACTTAAGGGCATAGTCCCTCACACTCATACTTCCTTGCTTGAGATTAATAAACTCAGTCATTCTAGCCACTCCAAGCTCAAGTGGAAAGAAACAATCAAGAAAGGAAAATCTGAATTTCTCCCAATTGACATCGCCACCGTAAACTCTCTCCAACTACCATTGAGTATACCACATCTTTCAATTGATAGGCAGCTAGTTCAGCCCTCTCTTCAGAAGTGACACCCATGATGTTCAGTATTTTGGTAAGCTCATCAATGAACTCCTGGGCATCCTCATTAGCCCTTGACCCATGGAAATCTAGAGGATTCATCCAGGTAAAATCCCTTACCCTAGAAGCAAGTGTAGGATCCCGTGGGAAGTTAGCCTACCTTGTTTGAGAAGTTACCACCTGAGCGAGCATGGCGAACGTTGTGCGGAACTCGCCATTTGAGATAGGTTCCTCCATAGGCTCGTGGGGAGCCTGATCTTCATCAGCCGGAGCTGGCCTTGATAGAGGGGGTCTTTCTTGAGACATCTTCTGAAATGGATCAACGACACCGTTACGATAAGGGACTAAATATACTAGCCATAGCACAACATAAGACACGAAGAAGTGAGGCAATTCCTAAAGCGTCTTCGTAGATGTGACACGACGAATGGAAACTCGAGAGTCCCCAAACAAGCCTCAAGTATCCATATCCATATCATCGGTTAAAGAATAGCATTCTAACACACACACACACATATATATATATACACATATAGTCAAATAGGAACTTCTCATGATCATTCCAACCATACGAAAGCAATATACTAATCATAACAAACGGATTTTAAGAAAAGTTTACATAGTGTCCAACAAATGCCTCTAGTCAATGGAACGGAGGCCTGGACAAGTTCCAAGCTCACCCTCAATAAAGAAGATAGTTCTGAAATAGCATAAAGGAAAGATAGTTGGCTCATTCTCGAAAGATGGGACTCACCACAATATACTCCAGGATTGGACTATTCGTCAACCTGTTGATAATCAAAGTGCTCGGCTCCTACATGGTAAAATCATGTAGGCATAGAGTATGCGTTAATACGTTTGAATGTACTAAGTATGCGGGCATGTAATGCATATGACTTACCAAACCTGCATTTCGATGTTAGATGTCAAAGGCACATAATATAGAAGAATTTTATATTCAATGGAAATATATATATAAAAGATGCCATGAAATTTATGATGCATGAAATGCAATAATGCTCATATATAGTGGGGATGGACTATAACTGACAAATCAAATCCATGTGAGCCATTACATGAATTAGTCCGATAAAGACCTCCCATCAGTAGCAGAAGACTACTTTCTAAAGGTAATCTACATCGTACCTTACAATAATCACCATTTCGGTGGATGGTCACCTTCCTTACAGAACTCACCATTTTGGAAGGATTTTCAGAATTATACATAACATATCAGAATTTCATATACACATAACCATTCCTTACGACCCGATCATTTTGGTAATGGCTTACATTCCTATGTCAACACATAGTTCAAGGAACGGGAGAGGGCCCTTGGGGATAGCCCTAACATCCCTAATCCATCAATGCTAAGTCAATAACATCCCACATGAATACTTATACATATACGTTCTTTTAGGAAATGCTCATTCCAAACCGTTCAATATACATTTAGGCTCAAATGCCAAATCATAGTTCATATTGTAATGCTCATGTAAGGAATAGCTCATTCACATATACAGAATGGTACAAGCACCCATAATTCTTAATGAGCCAGAATCATAGACATATCGATGATCACCTGTTTGTCATAGCCAATATTTTATCATAATCATATCATAGTCATTTCATAAAACATAGTTGGGCTTCACCCACTTCATAATTTCCATGTATCAATGTTCAAGAATGCAATACAATGCATGATCTGGGGATAGCATGGGTAACATAGATTAAAGTTAAAATCAACTATAAAAATGAAATTGAGCATCCATAATTAAAATCACATGTAAACCGTAATATGGATCACCCATGCATAAATCAACTTTTAAAATGGAACATGCATATTCATACTTTATAACCCAATGTAAATCATCATAATAGTAATCAAAGTGAATTGAAATCATAGGTAAAATCAGCCCATGCATCAGCTAGATTTAATAAAATCAAATAATGAAATCTCATATTTAAAGTAACTAAATTTCATGAAATAGATTGAAAGAGCTTTAGATCTTCTTGGTTGAAAGGGACCAAGAATCAATTCCACATACCTTGATTCAGAAGTTGAATTTGAGGGATGAATTAGGCTTGAATTGGACTCCAATAGAACTCTAGCTTTGATCCTTGAGAGAGGAGAGTAGAGAGGAATAGGGGGATAGAAGGTTTTAGGAGAATCAATTAAGAGGGGAGGGTTTTCAGTTGAATTAGGGCTTTAGGATAGGTAAAAGATCATAATTCATAATTAAAATAAACAAAAATTACATAAATGTCATTAATGAAACAGACTGAAACTGGAACTGTTAGGTCCACAGGGTCCACCACACGGTCCGTGTGACTTTACACGGGCCATGACGCCGACCGCGTAGCGGTACTTCAAATAATTTTTGCACGGCAAAGTTATGAGACGGTACATCTATACTTAGAATAATTTTATGTAGTGTGTCATACGGAGAGCCACACGATCCGTGATACATCACACGGACCATGTGATTGGCCGTGTGCCCTTACTTGGCCAAACTTTCCTTCCGTCTCAAGTCGTCCCAACCGTGAACTAGTCTAGGTGTCCCATCACGGGAGGTCACACGGTCCGTGTGGCTTCACAGGCCCGTGTAGGCCCTCCGTTGAGTGATGCCTAGCAGCTCACTTGGGACAAATTCCAAGAGATTTGGGAAACACCACTCGAAATATCCAGGTCCTTACAGTTATTCCCGTCGGAGAAACAGTGGAAAATGGAGAAGTAGAGTAATGTGTTGAGGAGATGACTAGAAATGGTGGTCACCGGTGTATTTCCGGACAAAGGTGGGTGCTACTGTTTTAAGATAGGGAAGAAATTTTGTAAGGTTTTTCTGAAATTAAATACCTAAGCTATTCAATTAGTTGTAGCAATGTGAATTTATATACACATTTCATTTTAAATCCTAATGGGCTAGAAAGATATGAACCCAAATTTTGAGCCAATTGAACATACACGTATAATTATACCAGGATAAAAAAAATTATTACATTGTGTTAAAATTTAAAATTAAACTAATTAAAATACTATTATTTTAAAAATAAGAGATATTATAAAAAATTAATATAAAATCGCCCAAAAAATAGTTTAAAATATTAACATAAAAAGTAATAATTTTTAAAATGTTGGGCCAAAATTGTGTGTCAACATTGTTGTTTTATTAATAGTTTAAAGTATTTTATTTAGCAATTTTTGTTTAAGTTTTTAAAATTTTAATTATTTTGATTTTAAATTTTAACGCAATCGAATAATTCAATTTTTTACACAAATAAAAATGGGGCATTTACATAAATAATACATTACATAATATTAATTACGAATTTTAAAATATGTCTTGATTTTGCCAAAAATAGCTATATTTTTGTTACTCGAAATAGAATAAAGGGAATAAAACCATCATTATCTTCTTTCTCTCCCCCTGTCTCCCTTTTTTTCTCTTTTCTTTTTTGTCGTGTATGCCTCTTTCTTCTTCTTTTTTTTTTTGTTAAGCTGGTGCCTCTTTCTTTCTCTTTCTTTTCCTCTTCTAAAAGTAATACTTAATTAATTATACTAATTTAAAATTTAATTTGGAATGATATTACACAAATGATATTTTTACTACTCTTTAAATTATGAAATTTATTTTATGTAAACAAACATAAATGCATTTCTGACACAATTTTATGTATTTATATATAAACTAATAATTAGTGCTTGAATGTTTGAAATTCAGGTGTAACATTTTTTGATACCATTAATAAAAATAAATATATAAAAACTACAATTGTAATACATTTTAAGCTCGATACTTCATATGTATTATAGAAAATTTTTAATGCACGTGGAGAATATAAGTAATATATTTTTCATACAATAATTATTTTAACATCATTAATAAGAGAAAATAATAAAAAATAACTATAATATGTCTTAAATTTAGTAACTAATACATATTATAAGCATCTTTCAATGCAAAAGGTGGATCTAAAGCTAAAATATTTTTAATAAAAATGTGTTATAAGTGTTATATTTGAATATCAAATATATTTAGTACAATTTAACTATAAGTATTATGTATGAATTTCACTTGTTACGGTATGATTTAATTAATTTTACATTATTAGAAAATGTGTAATATTTATTGAAATAATAATAAAATTTATAACAATGAATAATATTAAGTATGAGGAATCAAATGGGGAGGGAGAAAGAGAAAGAAAAGGAACCAAAATGAAAGAAAAAAGAAGCGCACTAGGGAGAAAAGAAAAGAGAAGAAAGAGAAAGAGAAGGAGAAGGAAAAGGAGAAAGAGAAGAAGAGGAAGAAAAAGAATGGTATTTATTGGTAAAATATGTCATAGACCATAATTAAAAAGGTATCCTAAAAAGGGTAATATTTTAGATATATAATGTATTATTTATGTAAATACTCCAATAAAAATTGTACGAATATTTTTAGTTAGCCCACAATTTGGGCCCATATTTCTAGTCGATTAGGTTTTGAAGCGTGTATATCACTTTTACATTATTACAATAATTAAATAGAGCAGAGTTTCTAAGAGAAAATCCTAAAAAATTCACTTCTCTTTCCCAATGTTAGAGGCTTCGTAGACATAATGATGTAGTCAAGGTGAATATTTTGATAACTGAGCAATATTTCTTTGTTTGGTTTTGATGATCAGATTGAGGTTTGGCCATTGGCCCACTACTTTAAAAGTGTTGTTTGCTAATTTCCTTCCGCTATGTTTAAGATGAACGATGTGATGAGGCTAAGTGGTTCGCTTGGGGGCTATCAATAGCCTCTGAGTGCCGACCACGCCTAGGGTACCCTCCCGGGACGTGACAAAAGGTTTTATGAGAATGAATTAAGAGGGGAAGGTTTTCAGCTGAATTAGGGGTTTAGGATAGGTATAAGATCATAATTCATAATTAAAATAAACAAAAATTACATAAACACCATTAATGGAACGGAACAAAACTGGAACCATCAAGTCCACACGGTCCACTACACGGTTTGTGAAACGTCACACGGACCATGAATAGTGGTTGTGACCCAACACTTAGAAATTTAGCAGGGGAAATGCACATGGAGCTAAGGGTTTCACACGGACGACTACATGGTCCGTGTGACTCCACACGGGTCGTGGCGCCGACTATGTAGCGGCCTTTAAATAATTTTTGCACGATAAAGTTATGAGACGATACTTCTATACTTAGAATAATTTTACGTAGTGAGTCATACGGAGAGCCACACTGTCCGTGATACATCACATGGACCATGTGATTGGCCGTGTGCCCTCACTTGGCCAAAATTTCCATTTGTCTCAAGTCGTCCCAACCGTGAACTGGTCCAAGTGTCCCTTCACGCGAGGCCACATGGTCCGTGTGGCTTCACATGACCCGTGTAGGCCCTCCGTGGAGTGATGCCTGGCAGTTCACTTGGGAAACATTCCAAGAGATTTGGGAAACGCCACTCGAAAAATCCAGGTCCTTACAGTTAATCCCTTCGGAGAAACAAAGGAAAATGGGGTTGTAGAAGAAGAGTAACGTGTTGAGGAGATGACTAGAAATGGTGGTCACTGTGTATTTTCCAACAAGGGTGGGTGCGGCTGTTTTAAGATAGGGAAGAAATTTTGTAGTGTTATTCTGAAATTAAATATCTACCCTATTTAATTAGTTGTAGCAATGTGAAGTTATATACACATTTCATTTTAAAACCTAACGGGCTAGAAAATATTTAAAAATCAACATAAAAAGTAAGAATTTTTTTGAATTGTTGGGCCAAAATTGTGTGTCAACATTGTTATTTTATTAATAGTTTAAAATATTTTATTTAGCAATTTCAGATTAATTTCTTAAAATTTTAATTAATTTGATTTTGAATTTTAACACAGTCGAATAATTCAATTTTTTACACAAATAAAAATGGGGCATTTACATAAATAATACATTATATAATATTAATTACTAATTTTAAAACGTGTTTTGATTTTGCCAAAAATAGATATATTGTTTTTTTACCCGAAATAAAATAAAGGGAATAAAACCATCATTCTCTTTCTTTCACTCCCCTTCTTTCTCTTTTCTTTTTTGTCGTGTATTTCTCTTTCTTTTTTTTTTCCGGTTAAGTTGATGCCTCTTTCTTTCTCTTTCTTCCCCCTTCCCTATTCTAAAAATAATGCTTAATTAATTATTTTAATTTAAATTTGATTTGGATTGATATTATGCAAATGATATTTTTACTACTCTTTAAATTAGGAAATTTAATTTATGTTGACAAACATAAATGAATTTCTGACACAATTTTATGTATTTATATACAAACTAATAATTAGTTCTTGAATCTTGAAATTCAGGTGTAATAGTTTTTGATACCACTAATAAAAATAAATATATAAAAACTACAATGTAATACATTTTAAGCTCGATACGTCAAATGTATTATAGAAAATTTTTAATGCACGTGGAGAATATAAGTAATATATTTTTAATATAATAATTATTTTAACATCATCAATAAGAGAAAATAATAAAAAATAATTATAATACGTCTTAAATTTAGTAAATAATACATATTATAAGCATCTTTTATTGCAAAAGGTGGATCTAAAACTAAAATATTTTTAATAAAAATGTGTTATAAGTGTTATATTTGAATATCAAATATATTTAGTACAATTTAACTATAAGTATTAGGTGTGAATTTTAAATGTTTCAATATGATTTAATTAATTTTACATTATTAGAAAATGTGTTATATTTATTGAAATAATAATAAAATTTATAACAATGTATAATATTAAGTATGAGGAGTCAAATGGGGAGGGAGAAAGAGGAAGAAAAGGAACCAAAAAGAAAGAAAAAAGACGCGCACTAGGGAGAAGAGAAAAGAGAAGAAAGAGAAGGAGAAGGAGAAGGAGAAGGAGAAGGAGAAGGAGAAAGAGAAGAAGCGGAAGAAAAAGAATGATGTTTTTGTAATTTATTGGTAAAATATGTCATAGACCATAATGAAAAAAAAGTATCCTAAAAAGGATAATATTTGATATATAATGTTTTATTTATGTAAATACTCCAATAAAAATTGTATGAATATGTTTAGTTAGCCCACAATTTGGGCCCATATTTTTAGCCGATTATGTTTTGAAGCGTATATATAACTTTTACATTATTATAATAATTAAATAGAGTAGAGTTTCTAATAGAAAATCCTAAAAAAATCACTTCTTTTTCTCAATTGAAAACCAGCCACCACCCTCTCCATTTCTAGCGAAACCTCGCAGAACAAATCACCATAGCTGCCCCTTCTCCATGTCGAAAGACTCCGTGACTGGTGACCTCCCTTCACCATCTCTCTCGTCTCCCTCTTTTTGCTTAACCTCCTTGGCTCGCTGGAAAATACCACTGGAAAACCAAGGAGCCACCCGTTCTTTCTCTGATTCACCCTCACCACAGCCCATCACCACATCCAAAGCTTTGACATTTATGACGCCATATGTGGCTGGTAGATTTTAGGTTTCTCCTGAATATGTTTCTTCAGCCTTTTTTTTATTTCCACTCATGTTGGTGCCTCTATTTTAGCCGAGAGAGGTTATAGAGATTGTGTAGTATCCGTCTATCATAGGGATACCTTTGTTGATTTGATAGAATTGGAGTGACTGATTTTGATTTTACCCTTGGCATGGATTGGCTTCATCCTTGCTGTGCCTCCATTGATTTAGGACACAAACTGTTGAATTTCAATTCCCGATTGAATCGATCCTAAAGTGGAAGGGTGATTCTGTTGCACCTAAGGGTATTACCTTAGGGATAGAAAGTTGATCTCTAAAGGTTTTATCTATCACCTCCTTCGAATAACGACTAAGGATGTTGAGCCTCCTACTCTCGAGTCAGTCCTGATTGTGAATGAATTCCTTGAAGATTTGCCTTGTGTCCCTCCTGATAGGAAGATTGACCTTGGGATTGATGTTCTCCCCGGCACCCAACTTATCTCTGTTCTACCGTATAGGATGGCCCCACTAAGTTGAAAGAGTTAAAAGAGCAGTTGAGAGATTTTCTAGAGAAGGGCCTTATTAGGCCAAGTGTTTCTCCTTAGGGTGCCCTTGTCCTATTCGTGCGAAAGAAAGATGGATCCCTTAGAATATGTATTGACTATTTCTAGTTGAACAAGGTTGTCACGCCATGGGAGGGTACCCTTGGCGTGGCCGGCACTTGGAGACTATCGCTAGTCCAGAAGTGAACCACTTAGTCTCAACATATCATTCAATTAATAAACTCTACTGAACAACAAAAAGTATAAGTGCGTAACTATGCACATCTCATCTAAAGTCTAAAAATAAATATATAAAAATGAAGGCTAGTAGAAAGAACTAGCTCACAAATCTCAACATTAACGCTCAACCATCATCTATGAAGCCTCTATTACTAACCATGTAGTGCCAATGATGGACCCATGGCTACCGAAATCAAAATAAAGGAAGCAGTCCAATCTAACTCTAAAGCTTGATGAAATAAATGTAAAGGATCCTCCAGAGTAGGGGAGGCTCACCAAATCAGCTGCGAATCTCAGATCTTCAACAGAGCGCCTGTTGACGATCTCTAGTACCTGCCCCTACATCATAAAATGATCCAGTCCAGAGTGGACATCAGTGCTTGGAATGTATCGGTATGTAAAATAGCCGAGTGAAACCAAAATAGGTAGAATATTATGGAGAAAATATCAACTCAAAATAAACATTAAAACGTTAAATGTCTATCCATACAAGAATAAAGAGTAGACAAGTGACACATCAACAACTCAAACTTATCAATCATCTTAGTCTCATCTCAAAGGAGCTCACCTCCTCTCATCTCATCTCAACTCGGAGTACTCAAGGTAAGAAATATATGGAGTTTCTCTTATCCAACAACAATTACTTATGCCAATAAATGTACAACATCCTGCCGGTATTGCCACAAACATTCTCTACTTTCCAAGTAAAGAACAAATCGAAACCATAATGGATAATCCAAAATGGAGACAGAAACTTCAACAAGTCCTCTATTGTTTCAGGGACATAAACTCAAGAGGAAAACCTCTTCTACGCTTGGCAACGTAGTTCTAGGCTGCTTCTCAATCACCCAACTCGGTGCTCGATACTCCTTCCATGACTCAATGCTCATAAGACTTCTCTTCTAAACCAATGTAATAGGGATTTTTAACCCCATCAATGATCGGTATCTCATAGGGACTCTAACCCTTTCATCAATCAACTCATAGGGACTTTAGCCCTCTCATCAAGGAAGATCTCAATCAACTAGTCGATATTTAGAACAATCATTAGAAGTCAATCAGATAGACGGGAGAGTTCATTTATAGAGACTAATAAGACAATCAAACTCTATCAACTCATCATCATTCTCTCATCACAATCAACAACCTCAACTCAAGCCTGTAGACACAATTCTCAAGTTCATTATGCATGCTTTTCAAATTAGTCATGTAGGATTATGCAAGTTCTCGTAAAATGTTCAATTCAAGAAAACAATTAGTATGATGATCATCAACATAGAAAACATGTAATTTCAAATATAATTTTAAGAAAAAACCATCAAAGATTATGCATGTAAACTCTCCAAGTCATCAACTCATCGATGACCTCTATGGGGCACATAAAAGAACTATCCAATGATTTTAGTTTAGCCTTACATACCTGGATTAGGACCTAGAATGGGGGTTTTAGACCCATTTTACGTCAAAATGACCTTGTTAGATCATGTATAGAATTTAGGAGGGGTGGGGCACTGACCAGAATGCCCCTCATGTAAATTTAAAAATTTTCAACTCTGAAAAGACTCAGTTCGCGACGCGGACTGGTCGCGTATTGTGTATTTTCAAAAAACATTTTCTGAACGAGTTTTCTCAATCTTGTCAAAACTTTTAAAAAGAATATAAGTGTTGGTCCGCGATGGGTGCGTAACACGCTCCTATTGCGTACTATCACTGTTTTGTGTTTTGGATTGAAAATTTATCTTTTGGTTGGGTCGCTCTAAAAATCGACAGTACCTTGACATGTTCATGATTGTGTTTATCAACAATATTTTGTTATATTCTAGAGATGAAGAATAGTATGCAAATCACCTCATATTCGCTTACTGGCCCTAAGGGATAATGAGTTATATGCAAAATATTCAAAGTGCGAATTTTGGCTTAAGTCTCTGGCTTTTCTAGGCCATATAGTCTCGAACGATGGTATTCGAGTAGACACTCAAAAGATTGATGTGGTTAAGAACTATCCTAGACCAACCTCTCAAACTAACATAAGGTGCTTTTTGGGATTGGCAAGCTACTACCGCAGATTTGTTGAAGGATTTTCATAACTATCCTCGTCATTGACTAGGCTAACTCAGAAAAAGGTCAAGTTTCAATAGTCTGATGAATGTTAGAAGAGTTTCCAAGAGTTGAAAACAAGGTTGACTATTGCACTAGTTTTGACCCTACTTAACATAATAGAGGATTTCACAATGTATTGTGATGCATCCAGAGTCAAATTGGGTAGTGTGCTAATGTAGAGGGTAAAAGTGATAGCTTACACTTCAAGACAGCTTAAGGTTCACAAGAGAAATTATCCAACTCATGATCTTGAGTTGGTATCTTGGTGTTTTCTCTCATGATTTGGCACCACTATTTATATTAAGCATGTGTTGATATCTTCACAAACCATAAAAGTCCACCAAAATGTCTTTACATAGAGGGAGCTTAATTTGAGGCAAAGGAGATGGCTTGAATTGATCATGAATTATGACATGAGCATCTTTTACTACCCTGGTAAGGCTAACATAGTTGCTGATGCTCTTACCAGGTTGTGTATGGAAAGCACCGCTCATGTGGAGGAAGAGAAAAAAGAGCTAGCTAAAGAGGTTCACAGACTGACACAATTGGGAGTTCAACTTGATGAATGGGGTGAAGGTGGAGTACTTGTGCATAATTGCTCTACATCATCCCAAGTAGTTGAGGTGAATGAGAAGCAAGACCAAGACCCTATCTTACTACAATTGAAGGTAGATGTGCATAAGCAGAAGGTGATGACTTTCACTAAAAGGGGAGATGGAGTATTGAGATACCAAGACAGGCTATGCGTTCCTAATGTTGATGGTATATGAGAAAGAATCATGGCAGAAGCACACAACACTAAGTATTCAATCCATTCGGGATTAACTAAGATGTACCATAACTTTATAGTTGTCTATTGGTGTAGTGGAATGAAGAGAGACATTGCCGAGTTCGTTTCTAAGTGTTCGAATTGCCAACAAGTTAAGGTTGAGCATCAAAGGCCATGTGGAGTAGCTCAAAACTTTGAAATTCTAGAATGGAAGTGGGAGATGATCAACATGGACTCTGTCACAGGCTTATCGAGGTCCCGCAGACAACATGATTCAATTTTGGTGATAGTTGATAGGATGATGAAATCTACATACTTTTTTGGCTGTAAAAATGACTAGCATTGTCGAGGATTATGCCCGACTCTACATAAAGGAGATTTTTAGATTACATGGAGTCCCCTTGTCTATCATCTCAGATAGAGAAGCTCATTTTACTGCTCAGTTTCGGAGATCTTCTAGAAAGGCTTGGGCTTAAAGGTGACCCTCAACACTACCTTCTACCTATAGACTGATTGGCATGCAGAACCTACTGTTTAAAGCATGGAGGATATGTTCAGTGCCTGCGTCGTTGACTTCAAGGGTAACAGAGATGACCATCTATCTCTGATCCAATTCGCATATAATAACAATTTCCATTCCATTCGACAATTCCGACGACCCCATTTGAGGCATTCTATGGGAGGATATTTCGATTGCTGATTGATTGGCTCGAGGTGAGAAAGGCAGAATTGATTGGTCTAGACAATTTTCATCAAGCTATGGAGAAGGTGAAAATTGTATGAGAGAAGTTGAAGACTGCATAGAGTCGATAGAAATCCTACACAGATGTTAGAAGAAGAGACTTAAAGTTTAAGGTTAATGATTAGGTATACATGAAAGTGTCACCTATGAAGGATGTGATGCACTTTTGGAAGAAAAGGAAGTCAAGTCCAAGGTACATTGGTGCTTATCAAATTTTGAGGAGAGTGGAAAATGTAGCTTATGAATTAGAACCACCATAGAAGCTAGCGGCCATCCATATAGTCTTTCACATTTCTATGCTTAAAAAGTGTTTGGGAGAGCCGCAGATCATAGTGACTATCAAGAGTATTGGAGTGAAGGAAATCGTGAGCTATGAAGAGCTCCCATTCAAATCCTTGATCGTTAGGTTCACAAAATAAAAACCAGAGATTGCATCTGTCAAGGTGTTATGGAGAAATCAATTTATAGAAGAGGCAACTTGGGAGGTAGAGGAGAACATGAGGGCATGTGCTCGCATTTGTTTATACTTGTGGATGGTGAGGGAGTTAATGGTAATGATTCATTCCTATTCTTTGAGTCCACTTCTATTTCGAGTTTAAAATAGCGATGGAGTCCTAGAGTCTGATTGAAGATTTGTTTGATTTGATGACTGTGTATTTGCTTAATTACTTTGCTTTTGGATTGCATGAGTGAGTTGAGGGTTGCTTGATTGTTAGAGTCCATAAGTGTTATTCGTTCCTTTGGTCCAACTATAGTCACTCTTCATTCGAGGATGGATGATCTCAAGGGGGAGATAATGTTACACCTGGTAAAATTACAAAAATACCTCTAGATGAGAGACGCTTGCATAATGCATCTTCCCAAACTTTTTTGGCAAATCTAAGGATGAAATAATAATTGGCATAAATTATTGTGTGGGAAAATAGTTTTGGTTGAATTTTAAAGCAATCGGATCAAAAGATAATTTTTTGGAGTGAAAAACACAATTGCAGGCAAGTTCATAACAAGTCCATGTCATGGACTTTCAATTTGTGCATGTCCATAACAAGTCCATGTCATGGGCTTGTCACAGACTTTCACTTAGTGGTGATTTCGATATTTTCTATGGGAATAGAAAATTGATCAAAAAATATTCAATGAAAATTGCACTAAAAGTGCCTAAGTCCAATGCGGACTTGGTACGCCATAGTGCAAAAATTTTAGTTGTTTTAGGGGCATTCCAAACTTTACCCCTCCCCTCTTAAACACAAAACACGACCAATATAGGTCATTTTAAGTGTAAAGAGGGTTTTTAAACCCATTCCTAAGTCCCTATTACGCTAAAAACAATGTTAGGGCTTAGGAAAGAAGGAGGCACAAACAGGTATGAAAGGCTACCTAAAGTGTTGTGTTGAATTCTTCCACACGCCTCTTTTGTCTATTTTTGTCAAGATGATGAAAGATAATCGAGTAATGAAAACCCTATGATCTTAATTTTCAAGTTTCTTGCAGTTACTTTGATCCCTCATAAGCATACACGAATGAATTATGCATTGCATCGCTGTTTATATGAAATTGGGATACTAGCCTTCTATTTGACAACATGAGTCTTAAATTGCATTATTCTATAAGACCTTGCATTGTATATTGACTGAATCGAGAATCATCAGTCTGACTAGCTGAGTTGAGTAAATTGAGTATGAGAAGTATATGTTCTTGTTTTCACGTATGCATGTGATGAACCTCTAAGATACATTATGCGTTGAGCATGATTGGTATGAGATTAACTGACCATATATGTTGGAGTCTTACATGATGTGAATTAACGTCTTGAGTTGCATTGCATGAATGATGCTCCTATATTTTTTAGCTATTGCATAATTGAGTTGAGTTGTTTGAGATGAGGTCAAAGAGATGAGTTTGAGATGGATAATTAGAACTCTCAATATCAAACTTGGCATAAAAGTGTTCTTTTAGAATGTCAAAGTTTGAGGGTGTACTACAAAATGAAGGCTTGGGAGAAGATTTTCATGATTCTATCCCCTACAAGCTGCTATAGAGAAGGGTATCTCATTAAAGGGGTTAAGTCAAATTTTAGTGCAAAAAAGTCTCAAAACTGGTATTACTTGGCTAACTCATTTTGGAAAATTGCAGAAGTGACCTTGGGTATTGTCACACCCCAAGCCTATACCCTGGATGTGGCTGACACTCGAAAATTATTTCTGATACCAAGCGAACCACTTGGCCTAGCTAACTTACTTAGTGGAAGACACTAACATCATAATAAATTAGAATGCACTCAATATTCATAAACTCAGAGATACAATAATAGTATATAAACCTTGACTCAAGGCTTTCGAAAAAAACTTCAAGAAAATAACATGAATTATGTCTTTCTAGTCTATGAAGCTTATAAAATATTGACTTTAAACTAGGTACCGCGGTAGGCCCGTGGCCACCTCAACTGAAATAAATACAAAAGGACTAATGACTCTCGAGCTCCTCTGAATGCAAATAGGTCTTACCGACGGCTGATGGGAACTGCCTTACTAAATGTCTGCTATCATGAGTACTTGAATCTGCACCATAAAATAATACAGCATCAAACGGCATTAGTACAGGGAATGTACGATATGTTAGATGGTCAAATAGTATAAGGATATGATACTTAACTTTAGAACTGAACTCTGAGATAGCTTAATTGATAAAAATATGTCATTTCAGTAAAAATATGTTGTAAATGTATTTAAAAGTTCAACTCATACTATAAAAGAAATACTTGTTTTCATGCATTAATGAGCAGAACTTAGTGTATGAAAAATATATAATACTTAAAATGCACAACTCTGAAAAATAGTGCAACTCAACTAAATATGCAACATAATAAAAAAAACACTTTAATAATGAAATAATACAACTGAGTGTATAAAATAAGGAGTTTTACTTAGAGAGTTTTTCTAGCCGACAAACCATCACTATGAACATCTAGATGATACAACGTCTTGCCCACACTGCCAAAGTCAGCCCAAATTGGTGCTCAATACAACTCCCAAAAGTATTAATTATATGTCATACTTAAAAGAACATATTTGCTCAAAGTGTTACTTTTCTTCTCTTTGGGACTTAGCCCAACTTAGTATTCCCTTAACCTTTCTAAAAAATGTCTAAACTCATAGGTTTCATGATTCACTGTTCAAAAAATACTTATGATAATATTTTTTTCTTTAGTTTAAAGAAAGATTTGGAAATTCATAGATCGTAGTAACTTCAAGGTTTAACTAGTTTAGCAATTAAAAGTAGTATCTCAACTTAAGATCTCAATACAGTAGAAAATTATAGTAAATGTCATGCTTTTCTTTAAAAAAAATAGTATAACCTATAATATTTACCCGTAATGAGGAAATCTTGTTCTCTACTAACATCTGGATATTTGAAGAAACTAGTAGATACATGATGTTTCCTCAAGAACTTTGAAAAAATCACTATCTTCTCTTAAAACCCTAGCTTTTCTTCTCTTGAAAAATTATTCTAAGTCTAGAGAATGGTTTAGAGCGTAATGAAGTTGAAGAATAACATTTAAAGGTTTAATTAGGTGAAAAACTATCAAGTGTAGGCTTAGAAAGGGTGAGAAAGGACAAAAATACACTTTCTTAAAAGCATTGTCTAAGTCATCTACAGGACTATCTACGGTCCTTGGAAGCTTATATGGACGGTATAATCCATTTGTAGAAACTGGGGTGGATTTTGGGGTCCTAAAACTCATTCTACGGGCCCAAACTACAACTCATTGAAGCTTTTATGACCTAAAATTGGGTCCGTAGAATACGAGACGAAAAATGGACTTGCAGATGTCATTCCATAAACTTATAGAGTGGCTTGTAGTTCAATCCACGATTATAACTTTTTGCTTCAAACTCCAAATGAGGAAAAATTAGTGGAGTTGGAAAGAAGATTCAAAAATATTTAATTATATTATGGGCCATCTAATTCTCCATGTGCTAAGAGTTAAGATCATTTAAAGTTGATCCGCGTATTATCTAATGCGAAAACTTAATCGATAGGAAAGCTTTGAACTTAACTAAGTACTAGATGTCTCTTATGAGCCCAATAATCCACTTCTAATACCCTTCACATATATAGAAATGAGCCTTAAAATACAGGTATCTGTAAGGTATCACTAGGTTCAATCTTATATACTTACGAAAAAAATTTAGATCTTATGAATAGAGTTGTGGGGTGTTATAGGCATTTTTCATCTATTTTTCATCGTTCTTTCAATAAGGGTAAGTTAGTTACTCCTCTAATTTGTAGTTTTATTCTTAATCTCTAAAATCTATGGTGGTTAATTTTAGTGGAGGATTTTTAACTTGAAACTAATAGTGAAAAATTCCTAATTTGAGTAGAATGATCATGAAATTAACGATGAGTTAGGATTTGAGTAGACATCGTATATCTTTATACTATCATTCATTGATTATTGTACTTATTATTCATTTTAGATCTAAAACAAGCAAGGATCCACACAAAGGGAAAAACTCAACTTCCATAGAGTATGTAATGTTTGAATTTTAACTACTTTATTGTATTATTTGTGCAAGGCATGTAGAGAAAATATAAGCGATGGACTTGAAATGACATCATGTTGATAATTTTTTGTTATAAGCCAATTTATTTTATTGTGGCTTCAAGTGTGATTGTTCATTGTGACATATCTAGTCAAATAATGCTTTTTATTTCTTCGCATCTTAAATCAGATTTGAGAATAAATGAAATTTTATTTATGGATTTACCTTCTATGCTCCATATATACAATAAATCACAAATTAGAAAAAAAGTAAATTACTTTCCTTTTTCCCCTTGTGAATATGATTTGATAGATAATATATGTTATAAAATTTCTCCGTCCATGTGTATATATATATATGAAGTCTTCACATATTGTTTTTTAATCTAAATGTGTTTACATTTTAAATGTGGCACCTTTTCAGTTGGATTCCGATTTTTTAAATACGAAATTCAATTATTTATATTGAATTTTTAAATATATGAATCAAACCAAACTAATAAAAGTCGCAATTTTTTTATCTGGAATTGTTTTGAGTTTCTTGGGTTTTTCAAATTTTTTTCGGTATATGTTGACACCAAATTTCGGCTTAACTTTTTAAAAATTCATACTTTTATATTGTTATTTTTTTAATAGTTTAAATTTTTTTTAGCAATTTTAGATTTATTTTTTAGAATTTTAATTAGTTTGGATTTAAATTTTAACGCAGTATAACAATTCATTTTTTACACAGATAAAAATTGCACGAATATGTTTAGTTGGCCCAACATTTGGGCCCGTATTCTTAGCCCATCAGGTTTTGAATCATGTATACAATGTTTACATTGTTACATGGTAGAATAGAATTTCTAACAGAAAACCCTAGAAAATTATCTTCTCTTTCCCTTTTGAAAACCGGCCGCCACCCTCTCCATTTCTCACCGGAAAAATCAGCATAGCCGCCCCTTCTCGCTGCTAGAAGACTTTGTGACTGGTGACCTAACTTCACCCTCTCTCTCGTCTACCTCTTATCCCTTAACCTCCTTGGCCTGCTTGAAAACACCACTGCAAAACCAAGGAGTCGCCCCCTCTTTCTCTCATTCACCCCCACCACAGTCTACCACCACTTCAAAAACCCTGTCCCCTTACCAACGCAAAACAGCAACCAAATAGCCGTCAAACAATAACCTAAAACCCACCTGAAAATCGCCTGAAATGCACCTCGAAATAACCTCCTCCACCAAACTGCCACAGCCATCAGAAAACCTCCGTTGCCACCCATACAACACCCTTCCACCACCACACACCAGCTCCCGAAACCCGTGACTCCACCATGCCCAAGAACCGACCAAACCTCCACCAGAAGAACACCAAAACTCCACGCCGCTCAAGCTTCAAGGAGGCAAAATCCAGCCGGCTCCACCAGTGCTCACCCATCCTTGTTACACCACAACAAAACTAGATCTGGGTCAGGTACTTTTCATTCTAGTTTCTCAGTTTATTAGATTTTTGTTAAATCGACATTATCACGGCTCACTAATTCATTTGGGTTTTGTAGTGAATTTTCCGTTGTGTATGTGATTGTTCTTTTTGTTAAAAATAGGTTTCATGCATTTTTTGAAATGTTTTCAGTAATGTTATTTTGTTTAGGTTTAGTTTGGATTATTTTGGTTATTTGTAAATGAATCTGGTAGTTCTTGTTTTAGTTATGTGTTTATTTTTCTATAGTTATTCTTGATGTTTTTCATTAACAATTTGGGGTAGTCATTGAGTTACTGTTAGAATTTTTTATTATTCCAACTTATTATTTCTATTGTTAATACTAATTTAGTTAAGTATTTATTAATATTCTATTTGGACAACACATTTATTATTACTAGATCTTGTGTTGTTGTTTAAATAGTGCATATTACCTTATATTGTTGTTGTTAGCCGCATCTAATTATGTCGTTATTCTTTTACATTATTTATTATCGATTTTTTATGAATTTATGTTTCAAAATTTGTTAAAATTGGCCATGAAAAATCTATTCATCAGATTTTGAGGCCTTCCCATTCAAAAAGACAGAAAAATTAGACCATTGTCAAGATTACTGATATTTATGGAACATAAACTTGGATTATATATGTTCGACCATAGTCTATTATTTTTGTTTAATGAATATCTCCTTATTTGGTCCAACTCTTTTCATTTTCTTTTTTTAGAAGTGTTGTTATAACAACTGGAAGGTTTCAAAAGCATTAAAATATAGGTAGAGCTCATCAAGCCAAGGAAACTCCAATGGTTCTTGACAAATATGTCCCTTAAAAAAGTTTAGGAGAATGCCTCCTCTTCAAACAAATGTTCCTCGTCAAATTCAAAGAGGTCCAAAGTTTTCATTTCCAACTCCCAACACCAACAAACGTTTTTGCTAGAGGTGATAGTTTAGTTCAAAAACTCTTTCATCCACAACATCTAGTTCAACTCAGTACTACAAATCCAATCAACAACCCACATTTGTACACCCAAAAAACTATTGATAGTGGATTACAACATCAAGATGACCCATTTGTTAGAATGCCAAGCTCAAAAGGACTAATTATTTAAAGCGTTGATAATAAGCATGAGTTGGTGCCTAATGTCATGGGTGATCATGTTCAAAATGACTGTAATTTTGAGCATGAGTTGTGTAAATTATACTCTAAATTATAGTCATTTTGTGCATGATCACCCATGACATTAGGTACCAACTCATGGTTATGATCAATGCTTTCAATAATCCTTCTGTTCTTGGCATTCTAAAAAATGGGCCATCTTGTTGTTGTATCGCACTATCAATGTTATTTTGGATGTACAAATGTGGGTTGTTAATTGGGTTTGTAGTGCTGAATTGAATATGATATTGTGGATGATAGAGCTGTTGAATTGAACTCTCACCTCTAGCAAAACTATTATTGATATTGAGAGTTAGAAATGGAAACCTGGACCTCTTTGAGTTTCATTTAGAACATTTGATTGCAGAGGAGGCATTCTCCCAAACTTTTTAAAGGTACATCTTTGTTGAGAACCACTTGAGTTTCCTTGGCTTGATGAGATCTACCTATATTTTAGCACTTTTGAAACCTTCCAATTGTTATAACGACTTTTCTGAAATAAGAAAATGAAAAAAGTTGTACCAAATTAGGAGGTATTCATTAACCGATAAAAATAGACTATGGTCGAACATATATAATCTAAGGAAAAAGATTCTTTACATAAATCTTGTAATACAATTTTCGATAGGAAAAGAATCGTCTAAAATAAAAGGAGACCGAGGTTATAGGAGGATTATCCATAGCATTTGGAACAAATGTAATATACTTATCATGAGCTTTATGAAAATAGACAGAATGATATACATAAATATCTTGATAAAATTTTACGTTGTGTTACGATGTATTCAAATTTCAAACTATGTTTGTATTCCAAAACAAGTAGAAAACTGTTATGACCCGGGGGTTAGAGTTTAGATGTGACATGGCGAATGGGGACTCGAGAGCCCCGAAATAAGCCTCAAATATCAGAATCCACGTTATCGGTTCGGAAGAATCAAAACACATATAACTAAATGACATAAATCAAATCTCAAGGATCCATTCATTTATAGATAAGGAATATGACAATCGGAAAAACGTTGTCTAGGAAAGATTTACAGAATGCCGAACAATGCCTTTAGTCAAGGAACAGGGGTCTGGACAAGTTCCGGGATCACCCTCAGAAAAACAACATACATAATAAACATAAGAAATGACTAGCTCGCCCTCGGAAGACGGGGCTCACTGCAAGACAAGTCTTCAAGAAACAAACTATTCGTCCAGTGGCTGGTGCTCAAACTGCTCGGTCCCTACATGATAAAATCATGTAGGCATAGAGTATACATGTTTGAATGTTAGATGACAAGGGCACATAATATACAAAGATCATATAAGCAATGGAATTTAGTATACAAGATGCTATGGGATTCATGATCCGTGCAAAGTGATAATCCTCTTATATAACGGGGATGGACTATAACCGACAAACAAAATCCATGCGAGCTATTACATGAATTGGACCGATTTGGACCTATCACCGGTAGGGAGAAGATTACTTGCCAAAGGTAATTTATATCATACCTTACGACCACTCTTTCGGAAGGATTTGCAGAATCATATCAAGACATGTCATGGCATAAGCAAGATAGACGAATATCATCCGTCCCTATGTTGGCACATAGTTCAAGGAAGGGGAGGGGAGGGGGAGGGCCCCCAATCCATCAGTGCTAAGTCAACCACATCCCACAAGAATACTTATATATATATATATATATATATATAAGTGTATATATATACATATCCGTTCTTTCGAGAGAGTCAAGTACCTATTCCAAAATGTGCAATGCACCTTTAGGCTCAATGCCAAATCACAAGATCATAATCAAGATTCTCATGCAGGGAATAGCTCATCTACATATTAAAGATAGTGCAAGCACCCAAGAAGATCAAAGAGCCATAAACATAGGCTTACTGGTGATCACCTTCTAGTCATAACCAAGCGGTTTCATAATTCAAGGTGGTTCATCATAAAAGAGTTTATCAAAGCTTAAGAATCTAGAACAAATGTACAGCCCATACATTGATTAAAGTTAACAAGATCAAGTAGTAAAATTCACATTTAAGGTAACTAACCATGGGTTCCAATGCACGAGATCTTGTAGCACTTACCAATAAGGTCCTATTGATTAGTATTACAAAAAAGAAATCAATTATAGACACTAATACAATTAGATATGCTCTTCATAGACAAACTTGGGATTTGCGATCCCAGGTAAGATCGGTTCAGGATCATGGGATCCTTTTCTATCAGATAGAAAGGTCTGTAGCACAAAATGTACTTCTAAGTAATTGGCCCATAGATCCTATATCTATCTATATGAAGAAGAAATCATGTAACGAAGGGGATTCTTATTTGTACAAATAGTACTTCGAGCATGGAACGAGCATCAAGAGATTAACGATACTTTTTTATCTTTTGAGTTGTTCTGCCGGATCGGTCGCTCAAGATCTTTGGTCTTTATCCGTACCCGATGAAAAAAATGGGATCACTTCTTATGGACTCATTGAGAATGATTCCGATCTAGTTCATGCCCTATTAGAAGTAGAGGGCGCTCTGGTGGGATCTTCATGGACAGAAAAAGATTGCAGTCAGTTTGATAATGATCGAGTGACATTGCTTCTTCGGCCCGAACCCAGGAATCCCTTAGATATGATGCAAAGGGCTCTTGGTCTATCCTTGATCAGAGATTTCTCTATGAAAAATATGAATCGGAGTTTGAAGAAGGGGAGGGAGAAGGAGCTCTTGACCCGTAGGAGGATTTATTCAATCACATAGTTTGGGCTCCTAGAATATGGCGTCCTTAGGGCTTTCTATTTGATTGTATCGAAAGGCCCAATGAATTGGGATTTCCCTATTGGTCCAGGTCATTTCGGGGCAAGCGGATAATTTATGATGAAGAGGATGAGCTTCAAGAGAATGATTCAGGGTTCTTGCAGAGTGGAACCATGCAGTACCAGACACGAGATAGATCTTCCAAAGAACAAGGCCCTTTTTGAATAAGACAATTTATTTGGGACCCTGCAGATCCACTTTTTTTCCTATTCAAAGATCAACCCCCTGGCTCTGTGTTTTCACATCAAGAATTATTTGCAGATGAAGAGATGTCAAAGGGGCTTCTTACTTCCCAAACAGATCCTCCTACATCTATATATAAATGCTGGTTTATCAAGAATACGCAAGAAAAGCACTTCGAATTGTTGATTAATCATCAGAGATGGCTTAGAACCAATAGTTCATTATCTAATGGATCTTTCCATTCTAATACTCTATCTGAGAGTTATCAGTATTTATCAAATCTGTTCCTATCTAACGGAACGCTATTGGATCAAATGACAAAGACATTGATGAGAAAAAGATGGCTTTTCCCGGATGAAATGAAAATTGGATTCATGTTACAGAAGAAAGATTTCCCATTCCTTAGCAGGAAAGATGTGTGGCCATGAAAGAGGGATTAAGTGGAACAGAATTGACTAGGTGGTAGAGTCGTGGAAACGCTTGTTTCTTCCATATTTTGGACCTTAGATCCACGGAAGAATATGTTACTGCTGAAACACGGAAGAATTGAAATCTTAGATCAAAACACTATGTATGGATGGTATGAACTGCCTAAACAAGAATTCTTGAACAGCAACAAACCATTTCAGAAATATTCATGACCAAGAAGTACTGGATTCTCTTTCGGATAGGCCCTGAAAGGAGAAGGAAGGCTGAAATGCCAACAGGTGTCTATTATATTGAATTTACCCAATAGTCCCCATTTTGGGAACGTCCGGTGCCAAAGTCACTGAATGGGTAAGTCACCAATCCCTG